>CAKXYN010000094.1:3690787-4921049 GCA_935064755.1 Tragelaphus eurycerus | reverse complement strand
GATGGATATCTTCAGTGTTGCAGCAAACCAAATTACTGTGCGAGCTGATGTGGAACAGCCTACGGCTCTATCCTGGCTTGCCACTTTTGCAGTGTGTCCTCAGAGCATGCTTAATGAGAGGTTCATGAAAATATGGAGGATAAGGCATTCCGTTACTATCAGCTGATCCCTGCACTTAACCGTCATTTATCTTCAGCCTGCCTTGAAGCATTTCCTGGCCAGAGGCTGAAATGTCAACAGATTTTTTAACTTCGCCTAGATTATATAAGGTGTAACAGCAATCATTGTCAAGACCTCAAATACATATATCACATAGCACATAAAAACACTGTTTCATATAATTTACATATGAAATCATAATGGTTTTGAGTTGCATATTAGAATCAATTTCATTATAATATGCCAAAATTTAAAATATCTATAATACAGAAAGCAAAGCACAATTTTAAATTTCTGTCCCCCCCTTTTTTTTTTTTTGGCAATTTCATTGCCAAAGAGGATTTCTTTAGGATTTATCCATTGCTATTCCATATCACACGGAGAAGGCAATGGCACCCCCTCCAGTACTCTTGCCTGGAAAATCCCATGGATGGAGGAGCCTGGTAGGCTGCAGCCCATGGGGGTCAAAAAGAGTCGGACACTTACTGAGCAACTTCACTTTCACTTTTCACTTTCATGCATTGGAGAAGGAAATGGCAACCCACTCCAGTGCTCTTGCCTGGAGAATCCCAGGGACGGGGGAGCCTGGTGGGCTGCTGTTTATGGGGTCGCACAGAGTTGGACACGACTGAAATGACGTAGCAGCAGCAGCATTCCATATCACAGGACCCGGAATGGGTCCAATCCAAGTTTCATCTCCTTCTATGTGGCATACACATTAATGATAATAACTCATTAATCATTAAAAATGTGATTCTATACATTAAGCCAGACCATTTGAACCAAAAGGGGGTATTTTTACTCTCAATCTATGCTATGACATGTTTACAATTTTAGATTTAGGTGGTTAACAGTTTTGTAATTTCTTTTTTTCCTCTATTAATGGATTAATGCATTCCGAAAGTGTTGTAAATTCTTCTTCTCAGGTCACTAGTCCTGGTGGCTGTTTTAGGTAAACATCCAGATTTGGGGAGATAAGAATATGGCTCTTTCCGACATCCTCCCATCAAGACTCACAAAATGGCAATATCCTCAGACCTGCAAGGAATAAAAAGGTTTACTTCAAATGAACATTAGTGAGACACAAAGTCCTTTTGGACTTTGAGAGACATCAATTTAAAATAAAAGTCCTAAACAATCATTGCAAACTTGAACAATTTATTTTGCTGTTGTAAAATCTGAATTCAAAAGTCTTAAGAATAACATTAGCATTCTTATGAATATTTAAAAATATTACAGAAATCATATAGTACAATGCATGACACACCACCAATAAATATTAGCCATTACTCCTTATATTCATCAAGTAGTTAAGTGATATTTTGACAAAGCAACAGTGATAAAGAAGGAACAAAATCTCCAGCCTCATGGAACCGAGTTCAAATCACAGTATAGTTAATTAACTGTGTGACTTTGGACAAGTTATTGTCCCAACAGTTGATCCAAGTTTTACCTATTATATACTCCTTTCATCTTTTTGTTTTCTTCATGTAGCTTGTTATCACTGAAAAATAGGGACACTGGCAGTCTTATCTATTATTGTACATCCACCATAGGTTCAGTGAACGGTGCAGTGTTATAACTCAATAAATGTTTTCCTTCAATAATCAATGAACTTAGCTCACTTATGTTTCAGCTTCTTAATCTCAATACTGGAATCAAAATAGTACATATCTTATAGGAAGGTTGAGAGTATTAAAGACATACAACAGGTAAAGAGATTTAGAATGATGTCTTGGATAGCATGATGACTTTATTAAATAATGGTGATTGGTGTTTGCTTTTCACATTTATGTTTTTCCCTTGAATGTTCAATCACTGGTGTATTGTTTTATATATATATATAAAGAGAGAGAGTTACATATATATGAGATAAAAGAAATCATTAACTTTAGAGATGTGAAAACTAAAGTGTTGCTCTCTAAAAATGTGAAATCAACAAATAGAAAGGTTAATTTACTACTGAAATCTTTGAAAACAACACGTGCTGCATCGTCCATGGTGTCATTGAACACTGGCCTCCTGCACAGTCTTCAGCGTCTTGCGAATCTCACACGCCAACCTGTCTCTGCATTCTAGTCCTTAATCCATGTACATTATTTACATTTATTTAAGCGGCTATTTACACGTGGTCCCCTGACATTACTCAATATGCACTCATCTGAAATATTATTTTAGTCCAACAATTCTTTCGAGCCATTCTCTCAGGTAAGTTCCTTTGAAATCCTTCCATCAACTTTATGCCTAAACTAACTTTTTCTCCTTTTGTCATTCACAAGACTTACCGATTTTAATTCTTGAAAATGTTAACTTGCTAAACCTGTCCAGCTCTCGTGACCTCTTGGAAAGTACCACATTGGGCTCTTCTGTCCTCAACTCTCTTGGAGCTTGTTCAGATTCATGTCCGGTGAGCTCGTGATGACATCTAACCATCTCATCCTCAGCGATTTCCTTCTCGTTCCGCCTTCAGTCTTTCCCAGCCAGCATCAGGGTCTTTTCCAGTGAGTCAGTCCTTCACCTCATGTGGCCAAAGTATTGGAGCTTCAGCTTCAGCATCAGACCTTCCAACGATTACTCAGGATTAGTTTTCTTTACGATAGACTGGTTTGATCTCCTTGCAGTCCAGATCAGATCAGATCAGTCGCTCAGTCGTGTCCGATTCTTTGCGACCCCATGAATCGCAGCATGCCGGGCCTCCCTGTCCATCACCAACTCCTGGAGTTCACTCAGACTCATGTCCATCGAGTCAGTGATGCCATCCAGCCATCTCATCCTCTGGCGTCCCCTTCTCCTCTTGCCCCCAGTCCCTCCCAGCATCAGGGTCTTTTCCAATGAGTCAGTTCTTTGCATCAGATGGCCAAAGTATTGGAGTTTCAGCTTTAGCATTGTTCCTTCCAAAGAAATCCCAGGGCTGATCTCCTTTAGATCCAGGGTTGGATCTCCTTGCAGTCCAAGGGACTCTCAAGAGTCTTCTCCAATACCACAGTTCAAAAGCATCAATTCTTCGGCGCTCAGCCTTCTTCACAGTCCAGCTCTCACATCCATACATGACCACAGGAAAAACCATAGCCTTGACTAGATGTCTAGAACCTTTGTTGACAGAGTAATGTCTCTGCTTTTGAATATGCTATCTAGGTTGGTCATAAGTTTCCTTCCAAGGAGTAAGCGTCTTTTAATTTCATGGCTGCAGTCACCATCTGTAGTGATTTTGGAGCCCAGAAAAATAAAGTCTGACACTGTTTCCACTGTTTGCCCATCTATTTGCCATGAAGTTATGGGACCAGATGCCGTGAACTTTGTTTTTTTTTTTTTTTTTTAGTGTTGAGTTTTAAGGCAAACTTTTCACTCTCCTCTTTCACTTTCATCAAGTGGTTCTTCAGTTCCTCTTAGCTTTCTGTCCTAAAGGTGGTGTCATCTGCAGGTCTGAGGTTATTGATATTTCTCCCAGTAATCTTGATTCCTAGCTTGTGCTTCATCCAGACTGACATTTCATATGATGTACTATGCATTTAAGTTAAATAAGCAGGGTGACTCTATACAACCTTGATGTACTCCTTTTCCTATTTGGAACTAGTCTGTTGTTCCAGGTCCAGTTCTAACTGTTGCTTCTTGATCTGCATACAGGTTTCTCAAGAGGCAGGTCAGGTGGTCTGGTATTCTCATCTCTTTAAGAATTTTCCACAGTTTGTTGTGATCCACACAGTCAAATGCTTGGGTGTAGTCAATAAAGCAAAAGTAGATGTTTTCTGGAATTCTCTTGTTTCTCTATGATTCAATGGATGTTGGCAATTTGATCTCTGTTTCCTCTGCCTTTTCTAAATCCAGCTTGAACATGTGGAAGTTCTTTGTTCAAGTTCTGTTGAAGCTTGTCTTGGAGAATTTTGAGCGTTACTTGGCTTGCATGTGAGATGCGTGCAGTTGTGCTGTAGTTTGTTAGAATGAAAATTGACCTCTTCCAGTCCTGTGGCCACTGCTGAATTTTCCAAATTTCCTGGCATATTGACTGCAGTATCATCTTTTAGGATTTGAAATACCTCAGCCGGAATTCCATCACCTCCACTAGCTTTGTTCATAATAGTGCTTTCTGAAGCCCATTTGACTTCGCATTCCAGGATGCCTGGGTCTGGGTGAGTGATCACACCACTGTGGTCCCTGTGGTTGCACAGAGATAAATCTCCTTGGCTATTACTCTTGCCCCTTTGTCTCTTAAGCATCTCATAGTGATATCTCTTCTATCTGGAACCATAATAAAAATATTACATCATCTCACCTGATTATCATCCTTCAAAAAGACCTCCATGTCCAGCTCACAGAAAGACATTTATTGTATCCACTATCTTGTCTACAGAACTACTCGAGGAAAATTTCCCATACACTTAATGAATTTTCCCAGAAAATTTTCAAAATGCAAAGACCTGGATCCTACCAAATGATTTTTTATTTACTACACAGCCTACCCCAAACAAATTGAAAGTTAAAAAAGCAACAATCAGCTAGCATTACTGGTTTGGTTAGTTAACTTTTTAACATAAATCATATAAAGCATATCTTCACGTAGTCCAGGAGATCAAGCGTCGCTTTTTTGTCGTGTTGCAGTTTTCATTTCATTTTCTGTCAATAAAACTGCAGAATGATTTTTTTTTATATTCTATGAATATATATTTGCTTAACCTAAATGAAAGAACAAATGAAAAACAATATTTTTCTTCATTTTTAGCCTAAAGATTAAGCTATTGAAATTAAGGTTTTTAAAACTACATGTGTGTGGCCTTGATTTCTTCAGCATCAACAAAAATAAAAATGTTCTTTGCTTTGTATTGATCATGTTTCCTTGAAATTTTCAAAAGAACTATACAAATAAAAACTTGGAGAAATTCATACAATGCATGGTGAGGAAGGATATCTTTTTCTTTCAACATCACTTCAGAACATTACCCATTGTCAGGAGCTGTATTGAAAAAAGCATTTTAATTGTGGAAGTATATACCAAGCTAAGGAGATAAAACATGGTATCTTTATTTAATGTTGACACAATTATGAGCTAGAATCAATTTTTGGAAAAATAATACATCGATTACTTCAAAATCAAAGAATATGCAGCTGCAAGAAATATAATTAAAATTTGATAAATAGAGTTATTGATAACAGCTGAGGTTTTGTTCTACTTTTCACTATGAATTATTAGTCTTATGCTTTACATTCCTCATATCATGATCCCAGTAGCTACATTTTTAGAAAAGCCAATATTTAATTTTTGCTGTTTAGTCAGTCATTAAGTAGTCAGAATTTATTTGGTGTTAATGAACAACTGTTTATTCTAAGTAACATAGTTCAAGTATCTGGTAAGTGTCCTTATTTTTAAATATATTTGAATAATTAATTAAGCATTCTATACTTAGCAAAAAGCAATTGTTCTCTTTAAAATATGCATTTTTATAATGACATACACTTTTGAGACTTCTAGGGAAGGTTTCTGTATGTTTAGCTTGTTTCAGAGTGCTATTCAACTTCAGGGATTGTTTTTACTGACTGCTTTTTAAAATTCATTTTTTCTGCATATGTCTATAGTATTCTGTTTATTTGTGTCTTCAGATTTTGAGTTGAAAATTCAATATTTTAAATAATATAACATGAAAACTCCAAAAACAAAATTCACGCCCTTCTCCCCACCCCAGGATTTGTTATAGGTGCTATTTTTGTTGGTGTTTCTTGTTGGTTTAGTGACTCTATTGAACCAGTTTTTTAAAATCAGTATTGTTTCTTATGATGAGCAGCCACTAAACTCTCTGCTCAGTTAACTTCAGTTCAGTTCAGTTCAGTCACTCAGTCGTGTCTGGCTCTTTGGGACCCCATGAATTGCAGCACCCCAGGCCTCCCTGTCCATCACCAACTCTTGGAGTTCACTCAAACTCACATCCATTGAGTCAGTGATGCCATCCAGCCATCTCATCCTCTGTCATCCCCTTCTCCTCCTGCCCCCAATCCCTCCCAGCATCAGGGTCTTCTTCAATGAGTCAACTCTTCACATGAGTTGGCCAAAGTACTAGAGTTTCAGCTTTAGTGTCAGTCCTTCCAAAGAAATTCCTTCCATGTATGGTTCTGACTGTTGCTTCTTGACCACCATACAGGTTTCTCAGCAGATAGGTAAGATGATCTCATATTCCTATCTCTTTAAGATGAAGCTATCAAATTGCTGTACTCAATATGTCAGCAAATCTGGAAAACCCAGGAGTGGCCATAAGACTGGAAAAGGTCAATATTCATCTCAATTCTCAAGAAGGGCAGTACGAATAAATGTTCAAATCACCAGACAGTCACACTCATCTGTCATGCTAGGAAGGTTATGCTTAAAAATCCTGCATGCTGGGCTTCAGCATTATGTCAGCTGAGAACTTCCAGATGTCCAAGCTGAGTTTAGAAAAGGCAGAGGAACCAGAGATCAAATTGCCAACATTGGCTTAATCATAGAGAATGCAAGGGAATTCTAGAAAAACATCTACCTCAGTTTCATCAAACATTATAGAACTGGCTCAAAAGCAGATACATAGATAAATGGAATAGGATAGGGAGGATGGGATTGAGCCCATACTTGTATGTATTCTATGACAAAGGAGGCATAAATATACCATGGGGAAAAGTCTGTTTTCTTTTTTTTTTTTTTAATATATAAATGATGTTGGGAAATGGGATTAACACATGCAAAAGAATCAAACTGGATTACTTTCTCACATCACACATATAAATAAACTCAATTGGATTAAAAACTTATGTGCAGTTTTTAGAACCATAAAACTTGTAGGAGAACCCATAGTCTGTATTCTTTATAACATTGATCTTAGCAGTAGTTTTTGGTTCTATCCCCTTATTTCTGTCTCCTTAGAGGAAGAAAAGTAAAAATTTTAAAAATGGGAATACATCAGACTAAAAGCTTTTGCACAGCCAAGGAAACTATGAACAAAACAAAAAGGCCACGTCTTAATGGTGGTTTAGTCGCTAAGTCCTGTCTGACTCTTGCCGATTCCATGGACTATAGCCATGCTGCTTTGTCCATGGGATTCTTCAGGCAAGAATTCTGGAGTGGGTTGCCGTGCCCTTCTCCGGGGGATCTTCCTAACCCAGGGATTGAAACTGGGTGTCCTGTGTTGCCAGCAGATTCTTTACTGACTAAGCTACAAGGCTGAGGTACCTATTAAACAGGAGAAGATATTTGCAAAGGGCATATCTGATAAGGGGTTAATAACCAATGTATGAAAAGAAGTCATACAACTCAATATCAAAAAGTGAATAACCCAATTAAAGTGTGGGCAGAGGATGAGAAATAGACATGTTTTTTTCAATGAAGACATACAGATGATTAATAGGCACACGAAAAGACACCAAATATCACTAACCATCAGGAAATGCAAATAAAAATTCCAGTAAGAAATCATCTCACACCTGTCAGAATGCCTGTATCAGAAATATAATCAACACTTGTTGGTCAAGGTGTAGAGAAAAGGGAACCCTCATACACTGTTGGTGGGAATGTAACAGTGCAGACACTGTGGAAAACAGTATGGTGATTCCTCAAATTTTAAAAATAGAACTATCATATGATCTAGCTATGCCACTCTGATAATGAAATAAGTCAGAGAAAGACAAATATTGCATGGTTTCACTTATATATGGAACCTGAAAAACAGAACAAATGAGCAAAGATAACAAATCAGAAACAGACTCATCTATCCAGAGAATAAAAAGATGCTCGCCGGAGGAAATAGGGGTGGAGGAAGTGATAAATAGGTGAGGATATAGAGGTACAAACATTTGGTTGCAAAACAAATTCCATTCCACAGGTATGAAATGTACAGTGCAGAGAATATAGTCAATCCTTATGGAATATCTTTGTGTGTTTACAGACTATAACTTGACTTAGGATCATTTGAAATATATAGAAATATTGAATCATTGTGTTTTATGCCAGGAATAAATATATTGTTATAGGTCAATTATACTTCAAAAAAAAGCAAACTTATAAGAAAAATAGATCAAAATTGTGGTTTCCAGCGGTGGGGGTGCAGAGGGGAGAGTTGCATGAAGGCTGCCAAAGAATACAGACTTCCCGTTATATAATAAAATGCTTTAGTGACTTAACACACAACGTGATGAATATAATTAGCACTGCTATATATTATACATGAAAGTTGAGAGAGTGAATCCTAAGAGCTCTGATCACAAGGCAAATAATTTTCTACTCCTTTAATGTTGGATCTATATGACATGATGGATGTTCATTACTTACTGGGATAATTTTTTCATGATGTATGTAAGTAAATCAATATGCTGTATGCCTTAAACTTACACAGCGCTTTATGTCAAGTATATCTCCATAAGAATAGTGGCAAAATATGATGCAACAGATATGTCCTTAAATTCCTCGAAGCAATACCTCCTTCTTTCTGCCTAGTGGTACTCCGGACCAATGCAAACCTCCATTTCTGCCTAGTGGTACTCGGGACCGATGCAAACCTCCATTGCTCTGGCAGCTACCACTCTGACTAAGACTTCATTTTCTGCTTGCACAGAGCATTAGAATCAACCAGAAGGAAAATATGAGGGCCTTTCTTGATCATGAACACAGACTTGTACATATGCATGGGTTTCTGGGTCTTCAGAAATATCGTGGAGCTTTTCAGAACCCTGTGGACATTTTTCTCCACAGATTTTCAGGTGCTTGACAATCCTCTTATTTGGCCCAATTGGTATTGTTGCGACAGGCACCTCTGTAAAGCTTTAGGGAAGTATCTGTCCTCACTGAGTAGGATTTCAGTTAGGCAAAATAAAGGCAAGCTCTGTGAGTGGAGTTTTTCATGAGAGTTGCCAGATGGTAAGATTATGACCATTTTCCAAGAACGGGACATTTTGAGCTGCTCCAAACCCATCTGGCTCCTCCAGTGGCTGCTAGCTGCTGGTGTTTGCTGCGATTGCAGAGCTGCTGATTTCCAAGAGCTCAGGCAAGTTAAACATCACAAAGCTCACTTTTAGATTTAGCCATTTGTGTTGAATAAATTCTCTTCTAATTTTTATAAGTCATTGGTCAATGTCCAGAATTCTGAACATGTTGATTAAAAACAAACAAACAAAAAACCTTTCCAGTGCTTTTTACTTTGTGACATAGAGGATTTCCTGTCATCACTACTCCAAACCTAAGTGTTTCTCTCACTATTACTGTTTTTTGATTTGTGAGTTTTCTCTTTATTTAAGAATAGCGTGCTGCTGCTGCTGCTGCTGCTAAATCACTTCAGTCGTGTCCAACTCTGTGCAACCCCATGGACGGCAGCCCACCAGGCTCCGCCGTCCCTGGGATTCTCCAGGCAAGAACACTGGAGTGGGTTGCCATTTCCTCCTCCAATGCATGAAAGCGAAAACTGAAAATGAAGTCGCTCAGTCGTGTCTGACCCTCAGCGACCCCATGGACTGCAGCCTTCCAGGCTCCTCCGTCCATGGGACCCTCCAGGCAAGAGTACTGGAGTGGGGTGCCATGGCGTTCTCCAAGAGTAGCATGGTGTGCTGCAATTCATGGGGTTGCAAAGAGTCGGACACGGCTGAGCAACTAAAGAACAGTTGTGTCTGACTCTTTGCGACCCCATGGACTGTAGCCTACCAGGCTCCTCCCTCCATGGGATTCTCCAGGCAAGAGTATTGGAGTGGGTTGCCATTTCCTTCTCCAGGGGATCTTCCCTACCCAAGTATCGAACCTGGGTCTCCAGCATTCCAGGCAGACGCTTTAACCTCTGAGCCACCAAGGTAGCCCAAAAACAACAACAGTAGACTTTAATTAGCATTAGAAAGTCTTGGGTATGATATTAAAAAAAAATTAATATACAAAATATGTTCTTCATTTCACTTCAATCATTGTTTCTTTGCTTTTAATTCATGAGCAAAATATTAAGGACTATGGACAGGGTGTTGAAAAAATGGAAAGTTCATGGCGCTACAGGGAATATCTTACCAAAGGACATTTTTGCAGCTAGAAATGATGAAATGATAGCAGTTCAAAGAGGCAAAAATATTCTGAACGTTCACTCTAACTTCATTTTTATAAAAAACCTGTTTCATGGCCAAAATCTATAGTCATCAGCTTCAGCATTTTTGAGAAACCGAATACCCTGAATTCTGGTTCTATTTCTGTGTACTGATTTTCACTGACAGCACTGACTTTATTGACTGTTCAGTGACTTACTCCTCAGCTGTCTTTGCTTAGAAATGGAATCCTGCCACCTGCTACTCAGAAGAACAGCAGAATGATGGGTCATCTGGACCTTCTTTCTCCCTTGCAAGTGTAACCTCTTTCAGCATTTCTCCTCTCAATGATGGTGAAAATGACCCGTACTCCTGCTTACCACATTACTTAAACAGTTAAAGCTCAGACAGATTACCTTATTACCAGACTGAGAAAGAGAAGAACTCAGCGTAAGAGAGCTGATATTTCTACTATCGTACAACAGATTGTTAGGACTTGACAAGCGTCATCTCATTTGGCTATCACAACTGCTGTATGCATTAGTCTAAACCAGCCCCATATTCCAGCTGTAGCACTGAAACTCAAGATTTTTCAGCTAATTAGTGACAAACAGAAAAAAATCAAGCACACATTTGCAGGAATCTAGTCTACGCTCTTTCCAAGAATTTCCCATTTTCCCTCCTCCCTTTCTTCTTAGCAGACATGTTCTCCACCAGAAAAAGATTCTTCTGTTCACTCATTGGGTTGGGACAAAAAAAAAAAAAAAAAAAAAACACCAAAAACTTAGTTTTTAGGTAGCTAATCTCTTAAGTAATAGTCACAAATAACTTGTATAGCCTTTCATAATCATTCTTTCCTGTAATCCCAAACTGGCATCCCCAGTCTGAAAAACTGAGCGGAAGCTGAGTCTTTTTGATTTTTGCAAAAGATTTTATATTTTCCATCACTTCTTGCCAACTTTAGCTCTTAAATGATGCTGTGGGTGACACTGATATTAATACAGTGCTTTGTCATCTCAGATTATTTTGAGAAGCAGTTTTCCTCTATTCTGTGGTGTTGGAGAATACTCTTGAGAGTCCCTTGGACTGCAAGGAGATCCAACCAGTCCATCCTAAAGGAAATCAGTTCTGAATATTCATTGATAGGACTGATGCTGAAGCTGAAACTCCAATACTTTGGCCACCTGATGCGGACAGCTGACTCATTGAAAAAGATCCTGATGCCAGGAAAGATTGAGGGCAGGAGAAGGGGATGACAGAGGATGAGATGATTGGATGGCATCGCCCACTCAATAGACATGAGTTTGGGTAAACTCCGGGAGTTGGTGATGGACAGGGAGGCCTGGAGTGCTGCAGTCCATGGGGTCTCAAAGAGTCCTACACAACTGAGCGACTGAACTGAACTGACTTTCCTCTATTCACCCTTCTTTGCTGTGTCTAAAGTGGACACAGGTTCATTTTTCAGCAAATAAAACATCCTTAACACAAGGAAATTATGCAAAACTGTCCCTAGTTATGATATCTGCCCTAGCCCAAATGGAATATATTTTACCAAAGTAGATTATATATAATATGCATAAATACACATTTATCTATTTTCTTTCTTTTATACTTATGTTTTTTCATAGTTATGTATTTTATATGCATTTGTTTGAATTATATTAGACATTGTTAAGTTTAGCTAAATTTATTTGAAAATAAAGAAAAATGAAAACTGAATTGCTTCATTTCACATTTACGTTGCTTCACAATAGGTTTGGGCTAAAGAAGATTTCTAAAAGTAGAACAATATAAGGAGTTTTATAAAGTGGATTCATTTTGCAATTTAATAATGCATATTTCTTTTCAAAATAACAGAAAATGGTCAACATATTTAGACATCACTTCTTTCAATCATACCACTTTAGCTATTTCAGATATGTTAATATTTTAATATCTAAAATTTATGTTATTTGTATTGTGAGCTCCTAAAAGTTGGCCTCAATTCAGTATTTGGACTATGTTTATCGTGACTCCAGTTTTAGGTAAATTTTTATCTGTATTCTTTTAACCCTTCCCCCAACAATAACTTCATGTTCATATATCAGTCGCTGCCAAATACCCCCTCAGGCTCTCCCTAGCAATTAATCTGCACAGCTTCAGCCCCACACTCTCAGCCATTGTTCTGATTTCCTTTCCTCTGTTTGATTTGCCAGAGCTAGACTTTGACATATGCAATCATTTCATTTTTTTTGAGATTGATTTTATTTTATTTGTAACTGGAATGTAATTGTTTTACAGTGTTGTGCTGGTGTTTGCTGTACAACAATGTGAGTCAGCTGTTAAGTAGACATATACCCCTTTCTTCCTGAGTCATTTAGTTTTCTGACATTGTGTCACGGGTTCTTTTACTCAGCCCTTCATGGAGACCTGCCCTTACTAGTACATGCATCAAGAAGTGAATGAATCATTTTTAGTTCAGAGTAACGCCCATTCTATATATACACTAAAATTTGGTTCTTTCATGTATTGATGGAAATTTGGGTCCTTTCTAGTTTGGAGGTGTTGTGATTAAAACTGCTTTTATAATCTTTCATCATTTTTGTCCTGTGGGTCTTCTCTTGGAAATACACTCATGAGTGAACTTTCTGGGTTACAGGGTAGGTATATATTTAGTTTTATGAAAAATCTTCCAGTCTAATTTCTAAAATTATGTTTTTTGCATTTTTGCCAGCAAAGCTTAGGAGCCCTATTACACCATATCCTCACCAACACCTGAGGACATTAAACTTTTTATTTTTGCTACACGGTGGGAACATAGAGGTATATATCATGACTTTAATTATATTTAGCTAATGTCTAAGATCAGCCCTGGGATTTCTTTGGAGGGAATGATGCTGAAGCTGAAACTCCAGTACTTTGGCCACCTCATGCGAAGAGTTGACTCATTGGAGAAGACTCTGATGCTGGGAGGGATTGGGGGCAGGAGGAGAAGGGGACGACAGAGGATGAGATGGCTGGATGGCATCACTGACTCGATGAATGTGAGTCTGAGTGACCTCCGGGAGTCGGTGATGGACAGGGAGGCCTGGCATGCTGTGATTCATGGGGTCGCGAAGAGTCAGACACGACTGAGCGACTGATCTGATCTGATCTGATTATTGACCATTCAGATATCTTTCTTTTTTAACATAATTATTGACCATTATTATTAACAATTAGTATTAAACAACCATTCAGATATCTTTCTTTGTTTTAATGTAATTATTAACCATTATTATTGATCATTCATATATCTTTCCTTTTTTAGTGGCTTTTGTTTTCGTAGTGATTTGTTTTTGAGCCGTATTATCTTAATATGTATTCTGGATATAAATAATTTTCTAGGCCTATCTATTATAAATAATTTTTTATCTTGCTGGTTTGAATACTTATTTTATGAATGATATATTTTAAAGAACAAGTATTTTTTAAAGTGAAGTTAAATAGCTTAATGCACTTTTCTTTTATGGCTAGTGTTTTCAAGGTCCTATGTGAAAACTAGTTGGCTGCATCAGGACCACAGAGACACTGACTCTGCTCCCCCATGTTTTCTCTGGGAAGCTACGTATTTTAGATTTTACCTTTAGGTTTATGATCCATATCAGATTAGTATCTGTGAATGTTTTCAGGTAAATGCTGTCTTTCATGTTTTTCGATATCCTGCTCCATTTGCAACCCACTCCAGTGCTCTTGCCTGGAGAATCCCATGGACGGAGGAGCCTGGTGGGCTACAGTCCATGGGGTCGCCAAGAGTCGGACACGACTGAGCAACTTCACTTCATTTGCTCCATTTGTTGACAAAGCTTTATTTCTCCCATTGAATTGCTTTAGAGCATTGGCTAACATATTGAACATGCATGTTCTAGGTCTGCCAGGATTTTCTCATCTGATCAATTGATTTATCATTATTATTGCTGTTATCACAGTATCAAATACTATACACATATGATAAATGTCCAAATTTAGTTATATGTGTCTCCAAAGTTTATTTTCTAAATTGTTTTGCATATTTTAAATCCTTCAGAGAAAGTTCTATATATATTTTAGAAAAAATATTCATAGATTTCTTCTAAAATATGCTGTTGCTGTTCAGTTTCCAAGTCGTGTTTGACCCTTTGCAACCCCATGGACTTCAGCATGTCAGGACTCCCTGACCTTCACCATCTTCCAGAGTTTGCCCAAGTTAATTTCCATTGAATCAGTGATGCCATCCAACCATTTCATCCTCTGTCACCCTCTTCTCCTTCTGCCTTCAATCTTTCCCAGCATCAGGGTATTTCCAGTGAGTCAGCTTTTCGCATCAGGTGGCCAAAGTATTGGAGCTTCAGATTCAGCATCAATCCTCCCAATGAGTGTTCAGAGTTGATTTCCTTTAGGATGGACTGGTTGGATTTCCTTTCAGTCTAAGGGACTCTCAAAAGTCCTCTGCAACACCACAGTCCAAAACCATCAATTCTTTGCCACTCTGGCTTCTTTATGGTCCAACTCTCACATCCATACATGACTACTGGAAAAACCATAGCCTTGACTTTATGGACCTTTGCCAGCGAAGTGATATCTTTGCTTTTTAAACACTGTCTAGATTTGTCATAGCTGTCCTGCCAAGAAGCAATTATCTTCTAGTTCCATGATAGCAGTCACCATCCACAGTGACGTTAGAGCAGGAAATGTGTCCCTGGTTCCACCTTTTCCCATTCCATTTGCCATAAAGTGATGGAGCCGGATGCCAATATTTATATTGTAATATTGAGTTTTAGGCCAGCTTTTTCACTCTCCTCTTTCACCCACATCAAGAGTCTCTTTAGTCCCTCTTCACTTTCTGCCATTAAGGTGCTATCCTCTGCATATGTGAGATTGTTGATATTTCTCCTGGCAATCTTGATTCCAGCTTATAACTCAACCAGCCCAGCATTTCACACTGTATGCTCTGAATATAAAGTTAAATAAACAGAGTGATAATACACACCCTTGTCACACTCCTTTTTCAATTTTGAACCAGTTAATTGTTTCATACAAGGTTCTAGCTGTTGCTTCTTGACCTATATACAGGTTTCTCAGGATCCAGGTGATTTGGTCTTTATCCCCATCTCTTTAAGAGTTTTCCACAGTTTGATATGGTCCATGCAAAAACTTTAGCATAGTCAATGAAGCAGAGGTAGATTTTTTTTTCTTGACTTTGCTTGCTTTTTCTATGATCGAGCAAATACTGGCAATTTGATCTCTGGTTCCTCTGCCATTTCTAAACCCAGTTTGAACATTTGGAAGTTCTCAGTTCACGTACTGCTGAAGCCTTGTTTGAAGGATCTGGAGCATAACCTTACTAGACAGGAAGATGGTGCCGTCATCTGGTAGTTTGAGCATTCTTTAGTACTGCCCTTCTTGGAAATTGAGATGAAGATTGAACTCTTCCTGTCCCGTGGCCACTGCTGGGTTTTCCAAATTTGCTGGCATATTAAATGCAACACTTTAATAGCATCATCTTCTAGGATATTACATTACTCTGCTGGAGTCCCATCATCTCCACTAACTTTGTTGGAAGCCATGCTTCCACTTGCCCTCACATTCCAAAATGTCTGGCTCTGGGTGAGTGACCACACCATCGTGCCTATCTGGCTCATTAAAATCTTCTCTGAACTGTTCTTCTGTGTATTCTTGCCAACTACTCTTGATCTCTTCTGCTTCTATTAGATCTTTACTCTTTTTGTCCTTTATTGTGCCCATCTTTGGGTGAAATATTCCTTGGATATCTCCAATTTTCTTGAAGAGATCTTGAGTCTCTGCCTTTCTATTATTTTCCTCTATTTCTTTGCATTGTTCATTGAAGAAGACCTTCTTGTCTCTCCTTGCTATTCTCTGGAACTCTGCATTCAGTAGGGCACACCTTTTCCTTTCTCCCTTGCTTTTCATCTCTCTTCTTTCCTCACCTATTTGCAAAGCTTCCTCGCACAAAACTTTGTCTTCTTGCATTTCTTTTTCTTTAGGATGGTTTTGTTCACGGCCTCCTGTACAATTACAAACCTCTGTCCATAGCTTTCTCAGGCACTCTGTTTACTAGATCTAATCCCTTGAATCTATTTGTCACCTCCACCTTATAATCATAGGGAATTTCATTTAGGTCATACCTGATTGGCCTACTGATTTTCTCCATTTTCTTTAGTTTTTAGCCTGAATTTTGCTATAAGGAGTTGATGATCTGAGCCAGTCAGCTCCAGGTCTTGTTTCTGCTAACTTTATACAGCTTCTCTGTCTTTAGCGACAAAGAATGTGATCAGTCTGATTTTGCTATTGACCATATTGTCCATGGATAAAGCTGTCTCTTGTGTTGTTGAAAAAGGATATTTACTCTGATCAGAATGTTCTCTTGGCAGAATTCTGTTAGCATTTGCCCTGCTTCATTTTGTATTCCAAGGCCAAACTTGCCCGTTACTCAAAGTATCTCTTGACTTCCTACTTGTGCATTCCAATCCTCTATGATGAATAGGGCATCTTTTTTTGATGTTAATTCTATGAGGTCTTATAGGTCTTCATAGAATGATCAACTTCAGCTTCTTCTGTCAGTGGCATAGACTTGGTTTACTATGATGTGAAGTAGTTTGCCTTGGAGATAAACTGAGATCACTCTGTCATTTTTGAGGTTGCAAGCCTTGCATTTAGGACTCCTTTGTTGATCATGAAAGCTACTCCATAATAGATTCTTGCCCACAGTAGTCGACATAATGGTCATCTGAATTAAATTCACCCATTTTCATCCATTTTAGTTCACTGATTCTTAAGATGTTGATTCATACTCTTGCCATCTCCTGTTTGACCACTTCCAATTTCCTTTGATTCACAGACTTAATATTCCAGGTTCCTATGCAGCGCTGTAGTTTACAGTATCGGATTTTACTTTTATCAGCAGACACATTCACAACTGAATGTTGTTTCCACTTTGGCCCAGCCCCTTCCTTTTTTCTGGAGTTATTAGTAATTGCCCTCTGCTCTTCCACAGTAGCATACTGTGCATCTTCTGACCTGGGGAGCTCATCTTTCAGTGTCATATCTTTTTGCCCCTTTATATAGTTCATGGGGTTATCACAGCAAGAATAATGCAGTAGTTTGCAGTTCCTTCTTTCAATGGCTTACATTTTCTCAGAACTCTCTGCTATGACCTGTCCACGTTGGGTGGCCCATCATGGCGTGGTTCATAGCTTCATTGAATTACACAAACCCCTTCATCACAAGGCAGTGATCCATGAAAGGGTTAAAATATCATACTTCTGTGATTTTAATGGTTTTGGATCGGATATAAAAGCAATGTGAGAAATGCCATCAAAACTGAATATTCCAATCCATGAATTAATTTTTTTGAGCTCTAAAATCACTGCAGATGGTGACTGCAGCCATGAAATTAAAAGACGCTTGCTCCTTGGAAGAAAAGCTATGACCAACCTAGGCAGCATATTAAAAAGCAGAGACATTACCTTACTGACAAAGATCCATCTACTCAAAGCTATGGTTTTTCCAGTAGTCATGTATGGATGTGAGAGTTGGACTCTATATAAAGCTAAGTGCCAAAGAAATGATGCTTTTGAACTGTTGTGTTGAAGAAGACTCTTGAGAGTCCCTTGGACAGCAAGGCAATCCAACCAGTCCATCCTAAAGGAAATCAGTCTTGAATATTCATTGGAAGGACTTATGCTGAAGCTGAAACTCTAATATTTTGGCCACCTGATGTGAAGAACTGACTCATTGGAAAAGACCCTGATGCTGAGAAAGACTGAAGGTGGGAGGAGAAGGGGACTATAGAGGTTGAGATGGTTGGATGGCATCACCGATGTGATGAAGGTGAGTCTGAGTACGCTCCGGGAGATAGTGATGGACAGGGAAACCTGGCATGCTGCGGTCAGCCCATGGGTTGCAAAGAGTTGGACACAACTCAGTGACTGATCTGAACTGAACTGAATCCGTGAACATCATATAATCTCTCTATGTATTTTGGTTTTTAATGTCTTTCAGCTTTGTTAGATAATTTTCAGGGCAGAATTTTTGCTAATAGGACATTGCATTTCACCATTAGTATTTTATAAATCCGGATGCTATTTTAAAAGTATTGCTTTTCAATTACAATTATGAAATGGAAAAAAAAAACCAGGATTTAATCTCTGAAAATAGATAAATCTTATTTTAAAAGGATTTTTTTTAACCTTGAAGGGGCATCTTAAATAATTTGTTTATTCACTCACAAAATAATAAAAAAATAAATATGCACTTGAAATATTCATTTTACATTTTTAGTCATTTGATAATCCTCAAATTTGGATTTGAAAATCCTATATTAAGGGGCTTTCCTTGTGGCTCAGATGGGCAAGAAACTGTCTGCAATGCAAGGGACCTGGGTTAGATCCCTGGACGGGGACGATTCCCTGGAGAAAGGAAAGGCTACCCACTCTAGCACTCTGGCCTGGAGAGCTCCACGGACCGTATAGTCCATGGGGTCGCAAAGAGTCAGACACGACTGAGCGACTTTCACTTTCATCCTATATTAAGAGTAGTGTCAAGAAGTGAAAATAAAAAGACCAAATCTTCACTTTCCCTTCTCCTTGATTGTCAGGGAATGGACATATAATCAATGTTTGGTCAGTTACTTCCAAACACCCAGGATTTTATTTTCCAAGAAGCGAAGCAAGGTCAGGGGAATGCAGAAGTGATTACAAAGAATTCTCAAACTCATTCATTTAGGGACATTGGTAAACACAGGCAGTTTGCAGAGGCTGGATATCAACAAATCCAGCAGTGAGCCCACGGTTCCCAGCTGGCCACGCAGCCACGGCAGCTCTGAGTCTCTGTTCTCTCCAGGGGCGCTTGGTCTTAGGAAGGTGGCCACGTTCGCCTACCCAGCCCCCTTTATTCATGTGAGTTTTCCAGGCCTGATTCTCCAAACTTTCCAGGAATACCATGAGACACTTTAAATCCCTGCAATATGTTCTAGTTCTAAATTAACCAGAGTCAATCTTTCTTGCTTTCTACTGAGAACCCTAACTAGTACTCTATTTTACATTATTTGTGTGAGAATTAAAAGAGCTAAGAACTTGGCACATCTGCCCAAAGTAAGCCATCCATGTGTACTAGATCTTTCCCTTGTATTAAGTATTGCATTTCCTTCTGAACTTTCTTATAAACTCTGCTTGTCAGTAAGAATGATAGATCATAGAAAACGTGCCTCTTTAATGAATAATCAAACTCTTTCCAATTCAGGTTAGTGTTCTGTGTAATCACCCTAGGAAGCAAAAAAATCCCAAATTCATTTAATAGTCTGGACTTCTGTAAAATCAAAATATCTTAAACTTCTAAAAGTTGTAAATATATATATCAATGCTAGCAGAAGAAGGAAGGCTTAATCCATAAACTTCAGGACTCTCCCTAGAATGTATTTTAGCCTGAAGGATATTTGGAGGAAAAAGAGCTGTGCAAAAATACAATATTAAGACATCTTTTATGCCATATCTGTGAGAATTTTATCCAATGAAGCAATGGAGCAATGGTTTTTGTCTAGAATTATATTCTGTTTTCTGCCAGTAAAATGTAGCATCGCATTTGCTTTTACTCCTGCTAGGTATTTGTATGAAAGATTTTTAATTTTCTGTAATAGATTCCTAATTTTTCAGTATAATTCCAAAGTATTATTTTTTTTTTTACCAAATAGATATTTTGTTAAATTAATTTTGCCTCTAGATCTTACTTTTTGCATTCTTATCTTATATGAATTAAATATATGATTTCTCCAGTCTATTTCCTATATACTTTCAAAGCTTCCATAAACATGGATACCTCTTACACACTTCATTTGATAATGGTATTAAACCAAGATCTCTGCAGTATTGACTAGATCTCAGGACAATATTTTTGCCCATGCTTTTCTATTCATTGTAATATTATTTGTTTAATTATGCCTTTCTTTTTCTATTCCTCCCATTGTAGAATATAGTTTCCACCCATTTCTGAGTCACTTGGACAGAAATTTGAAGAGCAAGATTATTCACAAGTATTAGCCAGTACAAATATATTCACTGAATTGGCCATAGAATGAAAAGTCAGAAGACATGTTTTAAATCCCTATTGCAACACTTTTCTTGATTTTTAAATTATTTCTGCAAAATTAATTTGAACTTGTTGCATCTCAGCTTCTTTCAACCTCAAAATGGAAATACCAAACGTAATACGTACCCTACTTACTCAGAATGTTACTGAACATCAGATGGTGTGATATGCATAAGGGCAATTTGCTAAACCAAACAGCACTTCCAATTGTTTCTCTCTATGAAAGCACTTATCACAATGTCTGGTAATTATCTGTTAACTTGTCTGTCAACCCCTTCTAAATCCTTTCCTCCTTGAAGGAAAGATAAATGAATGAAAATGTAAATTACCAGTTCCAGAGTCCACAGCATATTATACTACTAAAACTCTAAAAGATTTCATCACTTGCTGTGCTTTAAAATTTCATGCTTCTTGCTTAAATTTAAAGCCATTTTATGTAAACTCTGTAACTGCTGTCTTTTTTCTTTTTTCTCTTGTTGTTTCCTTAAATATAAACTAAGAAAGAGTGAAAGAGAGATGTGTGATCATAAAAATTTTGCTCTATAGGCAATGGCGTGTGTATAAGAGAACACAGTGTAAAAATTAGTCAGAAAACAAAGATTTAAACTTTGCTATTCAATTAAAACTGTGAATTTTATGTTTAGTATGTGTATAATTTACCCATGTACAATTGTGAAAGATATATGTATGTATATACATATATATACACATATGCATGTATATGTGTATGTATGTATATACACACACATATAAATACATAAACACAATGATTATTATCATTAAAGATGTTAGAACAAAAAAAGAGAATTTTGTGATTTACTATGGCAGAGATGAAGTCTTTTCTCCATTCATAGTTATACAGTTGACCCTTGAATAGCACAAGTTTGAACTGCATGGATCCTCTTAAAAACAGATTACTTCAGCAAATATACTGAAACCAGTTTTGGAGATCTGAGCAATTTTAAAAAACCTAAAAGCCACTTAGCTCTTTCTCTCTCATAACTGAAGAAACTGCATATCAGCCTGTCATTATGGGATATTTTTTAATGTAACAAAATTCTCAATAGTGTATTATGGATGTCACTGTTGTACTGTATTTCATTAAAAAAAATTTATAACAATTCACTAATATACATGCTAAGCTACTAGAAAGCAATAGCAATTATACTAGGCTACATGCAGCAATTTCTATCTCATAAATGAATGGCTAACTCTGCAGAAAAATATGAAGTCGTTTTTCACATTAATTTCTCTTCTTGATATCTACTATTAGTAGTATATATAACATCTAAAATGTTTGTTGAACATTAGACAACATTAGATATATCTACTGACAGACTACTCATCTTGTTAATAGACACCATAAACATACAGCATTGATAAATAAAGTACAACACTATAAACACAGTTTGTCTTCCTATTTTCTTTTCTGTCTTTTGTTTTTTAATTCTTAGTTTGTATTGGAACACAGTGCATTCACCATGTTGTCTTAGTTTCAAGTGCTCAGCAAAGTGCTTCAGTTACACGTCTATCTCCTCTGCGTGGATCACAGCCTTGTTGTGGCAAAGGGGCTTGCGTACCTCAATGAAGCTATGAGCCATGCCATGCAGGGCCACCCAAGTTGGACGCGTCACCGTGAAGAGTTACAACAAAACGTGGTCCACCAGAGAAAGAAATGGCAACCCACTCCAGTGTTTTTGCGTGGAGAACCCCATGGGTAATATTGAAAGGCCCAAAGAGATACCAGAAGATAAGTCCCCAGGTTGGAAGAGGTACAATATGTTACTGGGGAAGAGCAGAGGGCAGTTTCTAATAGCTCCAGAAAAAATGAAGCAGTGGGCCAAAGTCAAAACAACCCTCAGTTGTGGATGTGACTGGTGCAAAAGAAAAGCTTGATGTTGTAAAGAACAATATTGCATAGGATCCTAGAATGTCAGGTCCATGAATCAAGGTAAACTGGACGTGGAGCAGACAGCAAGAGTATGCACCTGTATCTTAGGAATCAGTGAAGTAAAATGGATTGGATGGGGGGATTTAACTCCGATAACCATTATATCTACTACTATGGGCAAGAGTCTCTTTGGCGAAATGGAGCAGCCCTCAGAGTCAACAAAAGATTCCACACGTAGGACTTAATCAAGTCTATGCCTCAACCACTGATGCTGAAGAAGCTGAAATTGACAAGTTCTGTGAAGATCTACAACCTTTTCTAGAACTACCACTTAAAATAGATGTCTGTTTCATCTCAGGGGATTGGAAAGCAGAAGTATAAAGTCAAAAGATACCCAGAATAACAGGCAAGGCTGTGTTGAAGTACAGAATGAAGCAGGGCATAAGGTAAAGGAGTTTTGCCAAGAAAACATGTCTGTCATAGCAATTGTTGCTGCTGCTACTGCTAAGTTGCTTCAGTCATGTCTGACCCTGTGTGACCCCATAGACGGCAGCCCATCAGGGTCCCCCGTCCCTGGGATTCTCCAGGCAAGAACACTGGAGTAAGTTGCCATTTTCTTCTCCAATTACCCTTTTCCAAATACTCAAGTCATCTCTACACATGGACATCACCAGGTTATCAATACTGAAATCAGATTGATTATGTTGTAGCCAAAGATGGAGAAGTGCTATATAGTCTGCAAAAAAAAAAAAAAAAGAACTGGAGCTGGCTGTGGCTCAGATCATGAACTTCTTATTGCAAAATTCAGGTTTGAATTGAAAAAAAGTAGGGAAAATAACTAGGTCATTCAGGTATGACTTAAATAAAATCCCTTATGATTATACAGTGGATGTGACAATTAGATTCAAAGGATGAGATCTGGTAAACAGAGTGCCTGAAGAACTACGGATGGAGGTTTGTGACTGTACAAGAGACAGATTAAAAAAACATCCCAAAGAAAAAGAAATGCAAGAGGACAAAGTGGTTGTCTGAGGAGACTTTACAAATAGTTGAAGAAATAAGAAAGATGGAAAACAAGGGAGAAATGAAACGGTATACCGAACTCAATGCAGAGTTCCAGAGAATTGCAGTGAGAGACAAGAAGGCCTTCTTCAATGAACAGTGAAGAGAAATAGAGGAAAACAACAGAAGGGGAAAGACCAGACATCTCTTCAATAAAATTGGAGATATCAAAGGAATATTTCATGCAAGAATGGTCATGAAAAAGGACAGAAACTGTAAAGACTTAATGAAACAGAAGAGATACAGAAGAAGTAGAAAGAATACACAGAAGAATTGTACAAAAAAAGTTTTAATGATCTGGACACCCAAATAGAAGGGGAAAAAGTGGAAGTAATGACAGGTTTTATTGTCTTGGACTCCGAAATAACTGTCAATGGTGACTACAACCATGGAGTCAAAAGACACATACTACTTAGAAGGAAAACTATAACCAATCTAGATAGCATATTAAAAAGCAGAGACATCACTTTGCCAACAAAAGTCCATATAGTCACAGCTATGGTTTTCCAGTACTCACGCACAAATATGAGAGTTGGACCATAAAGAAGGCTGAGACCCAAGCAATTAATGCTTTCAAACTGCAGTTCTGGAGAAGATTCTTGAAAGCCCCTTGGACTGCAAGGAGATCAAACCAGTCATTCCTAAAGGAAATCAGTCCTGAATATTTACTGGAAGGACTGATGCCCAAGCTGAAGCTCCAGTACTTTGGCCACCTGATATGAAGAGCTGACTCACTGGAAAAGACCCTGATGCTGGGGAAGCCTGAAAGCAAAAGCAGAAGGTGGAGGCAGAGGATGAGATGGTTTGGTGGCATCACAGACTCCATGGACATGAATTTGCGCAAACTCCAGGAGATAGTGGAGGCCACAGGAAACTGGTGTGCTACAGTCCGTGATGTCGGAAAGAGTTGGATGCGGCTTAGTGATTGAACAACAAGAGCATACACATGCCCATTGTTTTCCCACTCAGTTCATTACATAATACTGGCACAGTGCCCCGTGCTATGCAGTACATTCTTGCTGACTGTTTCATATATAGTAGTGTATACACATCAATCCAAACTCCCAATCTGTCTATCCCCTTTCTTTCTCCTTCGGTAACCATAGTTTGCTTTTGACATCTGTGAGTCTGTTTCTTTTTTGTAAATGACTTCACTTATATCATCTTTTTTCTTTCTTCTATTTTGTTACGAGAATACAGTCAAAATATATGTCCGTCTACTATTTATCTTATCAGTAATGCTTCCAGTCAACAGGAGGCTATCAGTAGTTAAGTTTTGGGGGAATCAAAAGTTGTAAAGTGATATTGTTCTGTGTTGAGGTTGGCACCTCTCACTCCTATATTTTATTCAAGAACCCACTGTAAAAGTGCAGTCATTCTAATTCTTCCATCTTATTTTTGGCTAGTATTTAAAAAAAAAAAAAAAACTTCTCTAGAAAGAGTTTCTTTCATGAAAATACCTCTGTTATTTTGAGGGGCATAAGAGAAGACTCTACACATGAACATCACCAGATGGTCAACACCGAAATCAGATTGATTATATTCTTTGCAGCCAAAGATGGAGAAGCTCTGTACAGTCAGCAAAAACAAGACCAGTCAGCTCAGATCATGAACTCCTTATTGCCAAATTCAGACTTAAATTGAAGAAAGTAGGGAAAACCACTAGACCATTCAGGTATGACCTAAATCAAATCCCTTATGATTATACAGTGGAAGTGAGAAATAGATTTAAGGGCCTAGATCTGATAGAACGCCTGATGAACTATGGACTGAGGTTCGTGACATTGTACAGGAGACAGGGATCAAGACCATCCCCATGGAAAAGAAATGCAAAAAAGCAAAATGGCTGTCTGGGGAGGCCTTACAAAAGGCTGTGAAAAGAAGAGAAGCAAAAAGCAAAGGAGAAAAGGAAAGATATAAACAACTAAATGCAGAGTTCCAAAGAATAGCAAGAAGAGATAAGAAAGCCTTCTTCAGCAATCAATGCAAAGAAACAGAGGAAAACAACAGAATGGGAAAGACTAGAGATCTCTTCAAGAAAATTAGAGATACCAAGGGAACATTTCATGCAAAGATGGGCTCGATAAAGGACAGAAATGGTATGGACCTAACACAAGCAGAAGATATTGAGAAGAGATGGCAAGAATACACAGATCAGATCAGATCAGTCGCTCAGTCGTGTCCGACTCTTTGCGACCCCATGAACCACAGCACGCCAGGCCTCCCTGTCCATCACCAGCTCCCGGAGGTCACCCAGACTCATACCCATTGAGTCAGTGATGCCATCCAGCCATCTCATCCTCTGTCGTCCCCTTCTCCTCCTGCCCTCAATCCCTCCCAGCATCAGAGAAGAACTGTACAAAAAAGATCTTCATGACCAAGATAATCATGATGGTGTGATCACTGACCTAGAGCCAGACATCCTGGAACGTGAAGTCAAGTGGGCCTTACAAAGCATCATTACAAACAAAGCTACTGGAGGTGACAGAATTCCAGTTGAGCTATTCCAAATCCTGAAAGATGATGTTGTGAAAGAGTTACACTCAATATGCCAGCAAATTTGGAAAACTCAGCAGTGGCCACAGGACTGGAAAAGATCAGTTTTCATTCCAATCTCAAAGAAAGGCAGTGCCAAAGAACACTCAAACTACTGCACAATTGCACTCATCTCACACGCTAGTAAAGTAATGCTCAAAATTCTCCAAGCCAGGCTTCAGCAATATGTCAACCATGAACTTCCTGATGTTTAAGCTGGTTTTAGAAAAGGCAGAGGAACCAGAGATCAAATTGCCAACATCCGCTGGATCATGGAAAAAGCAAGAGAGTTCCAGAAAAACATCTATTTCTGCTTTATTGACTATGCCAAAGCCTTTGACTGTGTGGATCACAAGAAACTGTGGCAAATTCTGAAAGAGATGGGAATACCAGACCACCTGATCTGCCTCTTGAGAAATTTGTATGCAGGTCAGGAAGCAACAGTTAGAACTGGACATGGAACAACAGACTGGTTCCAAATAGGAAAAGGAGTTAATCAAGGCTGTATATTATCACCCTGTTTATTTAACTTATATGCAGAGTACATGAGAAATGCTGGACTGGAAGAAGCACAAGCTGGAATCAAGATTGCCGGAAGAAATATCAATAACCTCAGATATGCAGATGACACCACCCTTATGGCAGAAAATGAAGAGGAACTGAAAAGCTTCTTGATGAAAGTGAAAGTGGAGAGTGAAAAAATTGGCTCAAACCTCAACATTCAGAAAATGAAGATCATGGCATCCAGTCCCATCACTTCATGGGAAATAGATGGGGAAATGGTGGAAACAGTATCAGACTTTATTTTTCTGGTCTCCAAAATCACTGCAGATGGTGACTGCAGCCATGAAATTAAAAGATGAAATTAAAAGTTATGACCAACCTAGATAGCATATTGAAAAGCAGAGACATTACTTTGCCAACAAAGGTTCGACTAGTCAAAGCTATGGTTTTTCCTGTGGTCATGTATACATGTGAGAATTGGACTGTGAAGAAGGCTGAGCGCCGAAGAATTGACGCTTTTGAACTGTGGTGTTGGAGAAGACTCTTGAGAGTCCCTTGGAGTGCAAGGAGATCCAATCAGTCCATTCTGAAGGAGTTTCTTCAGATTTCTTTGGAAGAAATGATGCTAAAGCTGAAACTCCAGTACTTTGGTCACCTCATGCAAAGAGTTGACTCATGGAAAAGACTCTGATTCTGGGAGGTATTGAGGACAGGAGGAGAAGGGGATGCCAGAGGATGAGATGGCTGGATGGCATCACTGACTTGATAGACATAAATCTGAGTGACCTCTGGGAGTGGTGATGGACAGGGAGGTCTGGCATGCTGTGATTCATGGGGTCGCAAAGAGTTGGACACGACTGATCGACTGAAATGAAATTATTATATTTTATTGAAAAATTTCACTCTAACAAAATAAGTGACAAATATGTATCTATGGAGAACTGGATGGATGACATTTGTGACCAAACAAGAAAATAGAACAATCATTTATAGATCTGGCAAGTAAATCATCTTTCTGGTTTTTTTAATTTATTATATATTTATTAACTACACGTGTGCCAAATACTATGCTATGCAATAGAGTTCAAAGATAAGCACAATTATTCTGACAGCATCTAAAAAGTATACAGAATTTAATGAAGCTGGGAGGTGAGATCAGTCAAACATAGTCATAATTTTGTGTAGAAAGAGTATATTTTGAACCCCAGAGACCCTCCATAAGAGTCCAAATCTTTAATGAGTAGTCTTCTGATGGTGGTCAGAATATTTTACCTCTCTGAATTTTCCTTACTAACAAATTTAGACCAAAATATTGACTTCCTCACAGGGATACTGGTGATATAAGTTGAAATAACTTGGGTGATAACTTCATATCCCAAATGCTTAATTACTACTATAGAAAAGGAGTTTGATATAAATTATAGATTAAAGAAATTGAGTCATCAGTAAACTTAAAAATCCAGTACAGTCAAGAAAAATTCTTCTGTTAGAATAAATAACTATTCTAAGTATCTGACTCTAACTACAAGTTTAGAATTATTAGATAATATACATTTATCCTGTAACTTAAGATCCTTCCCATATTTCATATATTTCAAAATACTGTCCGTAGATTTTCATATAAATAGTGAATTCCTTTTTTTTATGATGAGGAGACAAATAATCAAAAACATCAGTTAGTTTACATTCTCACTCAATTTGGTATACATCTTGGTCAGAAATACAGTCAGAGGAGATATAATCTTCTATACTCTCAAAGCCTAAGTAATGGAATAAGATGGATTTCACTTTGTGTGTCTAAAAAATTTGGATTCACTAACGAATTCCTCCTGGCACAATTTTAAATAATATGTTGAATTTAAATGCTTGTGCATTGTTAATGAACACCTTGTGAATTCAGATGAAAACCGCAGGCAAAGATATGCTATGTCCCGTTGTGTAGACTAGGATGCAGTGGTCACTACATAATGACGGCGTGCTCCTTAAATAAAGCCTGCATGAAGGCCGTGTCACTTCTCAGTCTCCAGTGCTCTTCTATATGGTCTTTTCATTTGACACTTAAAAAAAAACTCTATAAAGTAATGAATATTTTAATGCATTTTATTGGAGGTGATGAGTGGTGAGTTTCATAGAAAAGACAGATTTAGTACACAAAAGGAGTCATATCTGCCTCTGCCGTACTTGAGTGCTTCCTTCTTGCCTGGGATGATTACGATCACACTACTGAAGAGTGGTTTATTACAAGCGCTGCCCATAAAACGCCTGTAGTTTATTTAGCTCCAGGTTGTACCGTGACATGGTTGTCATTTTTCTTTCTCTTTCCTCCCCTTGCTTAAAAGTATTTTTATGGATGGGTGAGCAAAACCAAGGGGCATTCTGTTATTGCTAAAGGAAATTGAATAGTATTCTCAAGGGAAAAAAAGAGAGATGGAAGAAGGAAGGTGACACAGACAGTGGGGTGATCTGATCTCATTTAACAAGCACAGAATATGAGTATGTCGAGCTGCCCTGGTGGCTCAGACGGTAAAGCGTCTGCCCACAATGCGGGAGACCTGGTTCAATCCCTGGGTTGGGAAGATCTGGAGAAGGAAATGGCAACCCACTCTCCAGTACTCTTGCCTGGAGACTCCCACGGACAGAGGAGTCTGGTAGGCTACAGTCCATAGGGTCGCAAAGCGTGGGAGAGGACTGAGCGACTTCACTGCACCATCACTGTGGGTATGCTAAGCACATCAACCTGAGTCGGTCTGATTCCTGATAATCTTCGCAGCATGAGGGTTCAGGGCACCTTGTCACCAAATCCTTTTTCACTCTTATGGAATTCTTTCAGTGATTAGAGCCTGGGGCTTAGAACACACATGGATTAGGCTCATCTCTTAGGGGAGTTTTATGTTCAGTCAATCTTGGTCGAAGTTGAGAACAGACTATATTACATTTTAACATTTCTTCTAGCTCAAGGTTTTACGATCCTTTGGAGATTCATAATTTCTGGTATCTACGACATTCCTTCGTATTAAGCTGAGTTTTTCTAATTTACTGCATCATGCTAAATGGTGCCCTGGTGATCTGAAAAATGAATGTGTGCATCCAACCCTAAATACTGTATTTAGTACACTTGCCACTATTCTTCTCTTATTTGCATATTTTCATCTAGAATCATCTTTTGTGAGCAGAGAAAAAAAATCTTTGTCAAAAAGCAGCATCAACTGAATTCTGTGTTTGCCATATATGAGTCACAGAAGGTTAGGCCTCAGTTTTCTCATGGCAGAAAGAAGGGGAAATTATATATATCTCCCAAGCTGCTAAATATGAATATGTATATATAGATATATATAATATCTATATATTATATATACAATATTTCCTTGCTGTATCAACTGAAGTTCAATTCTAAATTAACTTTCTGATTAGTGTCCTTGCTAGAAGTCTTGTTCTCATCACTTTATATCAGTTCAGTTCAGTTCAGTTCAGTTTAGTCGCTCAGTCATGTCTGACTCTTTGCGACCCCATGGACTGCAGCACACCAGGCCTCCCTGTCCATCGAGTTTACTCAAACCCATGTCCACTGAGTCTGTGATGCCATCCAAACATCTCATCCTCTGCTGTCCCCTTGTCCTCCTGCCTTCAATCTTTCCCAGCATCAGGGTCTTTTCAGATGGCCTTATATATTAGCTTCCCCCCTAACTTTTTTTTTTTTAATGATTGAAGTGTAAGATCCTGGGTGAAAATGCAGTTTCCCTACTTCATTATCTTCCATCTCCACTGTAAAAGCCTACAACTCCAGTTTGCTCAGGATGGCCAGCAAAGCCATCACAATCTGGCTTAATTTATCTCCCAAACTCGTGTCCGGCGACATCCCGTATCAGCACACATTCTTCTTCTATAAATACCTTTAACTGATTCCAACTGCCAATCATTTCTTAACTAGCCATTTTTGTGAACCTCTTATACCATTGCTTTCTGCCTATGAGGTGCTTCACCCACATTTTCACATCACAAACTATAAGACATTCTTCAAGTTTAGATAAAACAAACTTCCTAAAACTCTTCAGCTGTCATTCTTTTTGGGATTTCCATGGAAGGCTGTCTGTTTTGCTGATGTAGTGTTTATCTAATTAGATAACAATGAGTTGCTTGTGGGCACACGACTTTTGATAGTGAGGAACGGATGTCTTTTCCCTCAGAAAGCAGTATAAGGGTCTGACTGACATAGTCAAGGACATTAGTCTCTCTTCTGTGCACCCAGAGTACACCGAATTTATTGATACCTTTATTTCAACATTTAACTAACTTTACTCTTGGTTTGCTTCTCTGTCTCTTAATCATGCTCCTAGTTGCAGGTCTGTGAAGTCAAAGACAGAATGAATGAATGAATTTATCTATCTATCTAGGTATCTTATTTATACGAATGTTCATACACTCATAGATTCATCAAGCAGCCTACATCCTGACACAGAGGAAACATGCCATTAACATTTAATTTTTTGTTTGTTTTTCATCTGAAGAAAAATAAAATTTAGCAACTTCCTCATGTGAGACTGTAGTACTAAGTGATCATTCTGTAACAGCCACGTCAGTTGGTTCGATGTGGAAAAGAATGAGAAGGAAGACACAGTTTCTCCCAACCACTGGTCTATGGGCATGTAAACAAGTTGCCCAGGAACAGCGAGCCTCCCTGCTTACTCGCTCACTCCCTTGTGTTTAGAATAGCCTCCTGTCAGCTGCGCATCAACTTGCAAACGCGGTCCTTATCTATCTGTAATGGGACATGACCTATTCGGTTTGACTTATATGACTTGGCCATTGTCGTCCTCAGGCCGTTGGCATCTTCTGTCATGCATTCTGAGGGGTGCAGGAGATGGACTCAGTAAATTTATAGCTCCTCCTTTATTTTTACGTTTTGACCTTTCAGATTCTTGAGTGGTGCCTGACATATGATCTGTGTCCTTCCATACATTACACAGATTCCGAGCACTTATTTCACCTTTTTCTTTCTAAGATACTTATTAATATTGTCACTCAGAGACAGTGGACTGCAATGCTAAACTACTCATTGCATTATTTCTATTTGTACCATGGACAGAAGCTATCAGAGAAAGCAATGGCACCCCACTCCAGTACTCTTGCCTGGAAAATCCCATGTTTGGAGGAGCCTGGTAGGCTGCAGTCCATGGGGTTGCTAAGAGTCGGGCACGACTGAGTGACTTTACTTTGACTTTTCACTTTCATGCATTGGAAAAAGAAATGGCAACCCACTCCAACATTCTTGCTTGGAGACTCCCAGGGACAGAGGAGCCTAGTGGGCTGCCGTCTATCGGGTCACACAGAGTTGGACACAACTGAAGCGACTTAGCAGCAACAGAAGCTATAGTACAATATACTGTACTGTATCTTGTACAAAATATTACCTACACTAGCCACTCCCGGCTAGCTAATAGAGGTCCAGGAAGAGAGTGGCAGACGTGAAAACAAATAGGGACACGGGAACAACAGCCTGGAATTAGTGCATCATTATCAACCTTAAATATATAATGAGGTAGCCCCAAATATTCTCCATATGTTTTCGTAAGGGGTTGAAATAATAGACTATACATTTTACATTTAAATTAATATAACATATGTTCTGTATCTGGCTTAGTAAGAAAACACTCATTGTTACTCAAAATGCTACAAACCCTTCTTTTCTTTCCTTCTCTTCATTTTTTGTCTTCTTCTTAAAAACATCTATTTCCATCCTTTCATTTTCCCCTGTTTCATTTCTTCTTTTGTAAATTGGAATATAGGTGCTTTACAATGTTGAATTAGATTCCTTTGTACAGCAAAGTAAATCAGTCATACATATACATATATTCCCTCTTTTTTCGGCTTCTTTTTCATTTAGGTCACTGCAGACCATTGAGTAGAGTTTCCTGTGCTATACAGGTCTCCTTAGTTATGTCTTTAATACCTCGGTTCAGTTCAGTTGCTCACTCAAGTCTGACTCTTTGTGATCCCACGGACTGCAGCACACCAGACCTCCCTGTCCAACACCAACTCCTGGAGTTTACCCAAACTCATGTTCACTGAGTTGGTGATGCAATCCAACCATTTCAGTCTCTGTGGTTCCCTTCTGCTCCCACCTTCAATCTTTCCCAGAATCAGGGGTCATTTCAAATGAATCAGCTCTTCCCATCAGGTGGCCAAAGTATTGGAGTTTCAGCTTCAGCATCAGTCCTTCCAAAGAATATTGAAGACTGATCTCCTTTAAGATGGATTGGTTGGATCTCATTGCAGTCCAAGAGACTCTCGAGAGTCTTCTCCAACAACACATTACAAAATCATCAATTCTTTGACGCTCAGCTTTCTTTATAGTCCAACTCTCACATAGATACAGGACTACTGGAAAAACCATAGCTTTGACTAGATAAATCTTGGTTGGCAAAGTAGTCTCTGCTTTTTAATATGCTTCTAGGTTGGTCATAACTTTTCATCTAAGGAGCAAGCATCTTTTAATTTCATGGCTGCAGTCACCATCTGCAGTGATTTTGGAGCCCCCAGAAATAAAGTCTGTTGCTGTTTCCATTGTTTCCCCATCTATTGCCATGACGGTGATTGCAGCCATGAAATTAAAAGATGCTTACACCTTGGAAGGAGAGTTATGACCAACCTAGATAGCATATTCAAAAGCAGAGACATTACTTTGCCAACAAAGGTGAGTCTAGTCAAGGCTATGGTTTTTCCAGTAGTCATGAATGGATGTCAGAGTTGGACTATGAAGAAAGCTGAACACCGAAGAATTGATGCTTTTGAACTGTGGTGTTGGAGAAGACTCTTGAGAGTCCCTTGGACTGCAAGGAGATCCAACCAGTCCATCCTAAAGGAGATCAGTCCTGAGTCTTCATTGGAAGGAATGATGCTAAAGCTGAAACTCCAGTACTTTGGCCACCTCATGCAAAGAGCTGACTCATTGGAAAAGACTCTGATGCTAGGAGGGATTGGGGGTGGGAGGAGAAGGGGACGACAGAGGATGAGACGGCTGGATGGCATCACTGACTCAATGAACACGAGTTTGAGTAAACTCCTGGAGTTGGTGATGGACAGGGAGGCCTGGCGTGCTGCGATTCATGGGGTCACAAAGAGTCGGACACAACTGAGCGACTGAACTGAACTGAATTGAACTGATGGAACCAGATGTCATGATCTTAGTTTTCTGAATGCGAGTTTTAAGACAACATTTTCACTCTCCTATTTCACTTTCATCAATAAGCTCTTTAGATCTTTTTCACTTTCTGCCATAAAGATGGTGTCATCAGCATATCTGAGGTTATTGATGTTTCTCCCAGCAATCTTGATTCCAGGTTTTGCTTCATCCAGCACAGCGTTTCTCATGATATAATCTTCATATAAGTTAAATAAGCAGGGAGACAATATACAGCCTTGACACACTCCTTTCCCTACTTGGAACCAGTCTGTTGTTCCATGTCCAGTCCTCTAACTGTTGCTTCATGACCTGCATACAGATTCCTCAGGAGGCAGGTCAGGTGGTCTGGTATTCCTATCTATTTCAGAATTTTCCAGAGTTTGTTGTGATCCACACAGCCAAAGGCTTTGGCATAGTAGATGTTTTTCTGGAACTCTCTTGCTTTTCCAATGATCCAGTGGATGTTGGAGATTTGATCTCTGGTTCCTTTGCCTTTTCTAAATCCAGCTTGAACATCTGGAAGTTCTTGGCTCACATACTGTTGAAGCCTGGCTTGGAGAATTTTGAGCATTAATTTACTAGCATGTGAGATGAGTGCAATTGTGCAGTAGTTTGAGCATTCTTTGGCATTGCCTTTCTTTGGGAATGGAATGAAAACTGATCTTTTCTAGTCCTGTGGCCCCTGCTGAGTTTTCCAGATTTGCTGGCATATTGAGTGCAGCACTTTAATAGCATCATCTTTTAGAATTTGAAATAGCTCAACTGGAATTCCGTCACCTCCACTAGCTTTGTTCCTAGTGATTCTTCCTAAGGCCCACTTGACTTCACATTCCAGGATGTCTGGTCTAGGTGAGTGATCACACCATCGTGGGAATCTGGGTCCTGAAGATATTTTTGTACAGTTCTTCTGTGTGTCCATGCTGCTTCTTCTTAATATCTTCTGCTTCTGTCAGATCCATACCATTTCTGTCCTTCATTGTGCTCATCTTTGCATGAAATGTTCCCTTGGTATCTCTAATTTTCTTTAAGAGATCTCTAGTCTTTCCCATTCTATTGTGTTCATCTATTTCTTTGCATTGTTCACTGAGGACCGCTTTCTTATCTCTCCTTGCTATTCTTTGGAACTCTGCATTCAAATGGGTATATCTCTCCTTTTCTCCTTTGCCTTCAGCCTCTCTTCTTTTCTCAGCTATTTATAAGGCCTCCTCATATGACCATTTTGCCCTTTTGCATTTCTTGTTTTTGGGTGATAGCCTTGATCACTTCAGGCACTCTGTCTATCAGATCTAATCCTTTGAATCTATTTGTCACTTCCACTGTATAATCATAAGGTATATGATTTAGGTCATATCTGAATGGTCTAGTGGTTTTCCCTACTTTCTTCAAATTACATCTGAATTTGGCAATAAGGAGTTCATGATCTGAGCCACAGTCAGCTCCCAGTCTTGTTTTTGCTGACTGTATAGTGCTTCTCCATTACCTCCAGGTCTTCCCAGCAGAGGGTGAGGCTGTCCCACTGGAAATACAAGGCCAACTTCCAAACTATTGTCCTTCCTTGCATGGGGTCGTGGTCAGGAGCCCATTGTTGCTGTGGCCTCGATCGAGGCAGACAGACAACGTAGTGCCCCATACCCTTTGTGGAAAAACCTAGAAACAGTGACCATCCACAGTGACAACTGTGTCACACAGAAGACATGGCATGCGTCCGTGGTGGCCGCAGCATCTCCCCCAGACTACTGCACTACCCTGACGCCTTTGATGCTGACCTCTTCTCCGAGGGTGTTTCTTATCCGAGAATGCTTCTTACCATTTCTCAAGAAGTCTACAAGCTTTATACCTCATGGTGTATACATGTCAATCTCCATCTCCCAGTCCCTCCTACCCACCTATTCCCCGCTTAATATCCATATATTTATTTTCTTTTTTCTGCTTTGCAAGCAAGTTCATCTATATCAAGTACTTAATGATATTCTTTTTAGTGAAAAATATTATACTATGACATGTAGGAAATATTTATTTAAACGAAATCAATCAACAGAAAAGTTATTTTCTTTAAGAACAGCTCTCTAGTATGCATGTGTAAGAGTACAGATGGGTAGCAGGTGGTTTTTCTTGGGACAGAAATGTGGGCTGAACAAAAAGTAGAGCTATGGTAAGAATCACAGCAAATTTTTTTCTTAAACAGAGGATTACTATGCATTTAGAAATGTCCTAAGCACTATACATGCATTATATATTTAACTATTGCAGTAAAATAATTTTATTAGAACCATAAAAGAGATAAACTGAGAGTTACACAGCCATAGATAGTGAGGAATTATATTTGTTTAGGCATATGATTGTGAAATATTTCAGGAAAGATATATCATCTGAATCTATGATTAAGAGATGAATAATTTTGTGCTGGTTGAGAAGAGGTAATTAAGGAACTGATTCCCAAACTAGATGGCAGAAACGTGTCACTTTTAAATTTCTCAAAGAAATTTATATAATTCTAAGTCAGAATCTTAGGGTGACAAGGAGCATGGTGAGAGGTAAACCAACTACTGTTTTAACAAATTACCTGAATAAAGCATACAACCTACAGGTCAGTGATGCTTGCAGTCCTCTGGATTATGAAATAACTTGAGATAAGGCTTGACATGGAATTATAGTTAGTTGGGATTGAAGGCTTTTAGTACATACAAAGAAAAAAAATGGTTGATAACATTTGAAATGACTGTCAGAGAATGCAGTCTTAAATATAAAGCTACTACTTCTAATATTTATTTTAAAATATTTTTGAGAGTTAATTGCTAGTCAAGGCTTTATGAATCCAGGAAAAAATCAGGTAGATATTTATACCCATGGAATTTGCATGCTAATTAATATAAGCAAACAAACACAAAGGTAAGCAAGATTATCTTAGATACTGAGAGTCACAAAAAGATTGAATCAGGGAGGGAACAAGGTCACTAGGACAGTAATTTTCAGAAAAACTTTAAAAATGAGAGGTTTTGAGGTAGTCTGACCGTGGGTTGGAAACGAATTTTCAGACACAGAGTATTGCAGAAAGGAGTGAGCTTATTAAGAACAAAGAGCAGAAAAAGTGGGCACTGTGGGTGCCATGGGCCAACACCTCCTGGCAGGCCAGGGATCCTTGACACTTTTCTTGAGTTAACAGTCAATTTTTATAGGCTCAAGACAAAAAATATTTCTGTTGGGAGGTTGGTGTTAGGTGACTAGTTGGGGCACTAAAGGATGTTTACTAGAAGGGGCATCTTTGCCTAATTGGGAGTCAGGAAGCTTATTAGTGATGATCAGGGTGTTCTGGCTATGGTTGCAAAGGGATTCAGTCAGCTTTGGGGATGATCTTGGTTCTGGGCTCCACTTCTGTGACCTTGGTGCAAGGCATCGCATCTGTGGCCTAGGGCAGGACTCAACAAGAAGGCTTCATCCACACGAAGATAAGGGAGAGAGAACAGCCCAGGAAAGAGAACAGGAAGTACGGAGGTCCTAAAGCAGAGACCCAGTTGACATTTTCGAGAAATAGAATATATCGATTTAATCAATATATTAGGTCACTCTGTAAAAGTGATATGTCACTATGAAATACTAATAGGTCACTATGAAATACACTAATGAGGGTTGACATTATTGTATTTAGAAGATAAATTTGGATACAGTGTAAAATCTGTAAGGAGTAGGGAGTGTACTAGAAAAGCCTAGCTGAAATTTGTTTGTAATATCCAAGGTGGTAAGCAATAAAATCTTTCCTCAAGCGAATGACCTTAGGAATGGTCAAGGGATAAACAAGCATTTCAAGAGATATTTTGGAGTTGGAACTAATAGACCTTGTCCAATGAGTAATATGAGCTACTAATACAAAGAGAAAGGCCAAAACTGGATTCCAAAAAAAAATTTTAACGTGCGTGATGTACTTGCCAGTACTTGCTGTCGTGCAGTCGCTCAGACGTCTCCGACTCTCTGCAACCCCACGGATTGCAGCACACCAGGTTTCCTTGTCCTTCGCCATCTCTCGGAGTTTGATCAAACTCATGTCTGTAGAAACGATTGTGCCATCCAACCATCTCATCCTCTGTCATCCCCTTCTTCTCCTGCCTTCAAACTTTCCCAGCAACAGGGTCTTTTCTGATGAGTCGACTCTTCTAACAGAAGCAGAATATATTAAGAAAAGGTGGCAAGAATACACAGAAAAACTATACCAAAAAAACCCCAAAAAACTTAATGACTTATCAATACTACCATGTGCAAAAAGTATGGAAACTGGCATTTACAAATTTTGTTCTGATTTTGCTACCCTCACTCACGAGAGTGGGAACGACGCCTCCTACTGCTGATGTGGGGCATTTAAAACTTGTCCCAGAATAAGTACTTAATAGACAAGCCTTACGAGACAAATTGTTATTCAGTTTGTCTGGATATCATATTCACTAGGTTTTACTTTTATTTGACCTGAAAAAGTACTGAAATAAAATTTACAGCCCTATATTCTTAACATGTATCTAGCTTTAATTGTGCAATCTTGAGCAAGCCATTTTTCAGATATTCAATTTCCTAATTAAAAAGAGAATAATGGACAAGAAGTCTTAGCTTATTTCAGCTTTAAAAATTTATAATTTTACTATTACTATTTTGATATTTTAGTTAAACTATGAAAAAATTTTAATGTTACTCATTTAAGAATAAATTAACTACCTTTTCTAAAGCATGTATTTATTTTTCATCCTTAGTGATTAAACACTCTCAACAATGTTCAAAGGCACAGAAATAAAAATTAGAACTGAAGACCAGAGAAGAGATATTCACGTGGTTATTCATAGCCATTTTGTATATTTTAAAAATATTTTTATTAAGATATAACAAACTTTCATCATGGTCAATCAGTAGTAAAGATGTATAATCAAGATTAGCATTATACTTAAATGCTTCATACAGGCATATCACAGCATTCCTTATATATTGAAACCAAAAATCATTTCCTCTGGTGCTATAGCCTGGTTTGCGTCCTTGCTTCTCACTTTATATGTTTAACTCTAATCCTTGATGTGATGTTATTAGAAGGTGGGTATTTGGTGAGGTGATTACATCATGAATGGGATTATTGCCCTTATAGAAGAGTCTCCTTCTTCAAACAGGAGATGGCAAGAGTGAACATCAACATTTGAGGAATCAGCAAACTAAAATGGACTGGAATGGGTGAATTTAACTCAGATGACCATTATATCTAATACTGTGGGCAAGAATCCTTTAGAATAAATAGAGTGGCCATCATAGTCAACAAAAGATTCTGAAATGCTGTACTTGCATGCAGTCTCAAAAATGACAGAATTATCAGGGCAAACCATTCAATATCACAGTAATCCAAGTCTATGCCCTGACCATTAATGCTGAAGAAGCTGAATGGTTCTATTAAGACCTTCTAGAACTAACATCTCAAAAAGATATCCTTTTCATTATAGGGGACCGGAATACAAAAGTAGGAAATAAAGAGATACCTGGAGTAATGGGCAACTTTGGCCTTGGAGTACAAAATGAAGCAGGGCAAAGTCTAACAGAGTTTTGCCAAGAGAATGCACTGGTCATAGCAAACACACTATTCCAACAACACAAGAGAAGACTCTACACATGAACATCACCAGATGACTAATACCAAAATCAGGTTGATTATAGTCTTTGCAACTAAAGATGGAGAAGCTCTATACAGTCAGCAAAACAAGACTGGGAGCTGACTGTGGCTCAGATCATGAACTCCTTATTGCCAAATTCAGACTTAAATTGAAAAAAGTAGGGAAAATCACTAGACCATTCAGGTATGACCCAAATCAAATCCCTTATGATTATACAGTGAAAGTGACTATTAGATCTGATAGACAGAGTACCTGAAGAACTATGGATGAAGGTTCATGACATTGTACAGGAGGCCGTGATCAAGACCATCCTCAAGAAAAAGAAATGCAAAAAGGCAAAATGGGTGTCTGAGGAGGTCTTACAAATAGCTGAGAAAAGAATAGAAGCTAAAGGCAAAGGAGAAAAGGAAAGATATACCCACTTGAATGCAGAGTTCCAAAGAATAGCAAGGAGAGATAAGAGAGCCTTCCTCAGTGATCAATGCAAAGAAATAGAGGAAAACAATTGAATGGGAAAATCTAGAGATCTCTTCAAGAAAATCAGAGATACCAAGGAAGCATTTCATGCAAAGGTGGGCACAATAAAGGACAGAAATGGTATTGACCTAGCAGAAGCAGAAGATAATAAGAAGAGGTGGCTAGAAAACACAGAAAAATATTTAAAAAGTTCTTCATGACCCATACACCCATGATGGTGTGATCACTCACCTAGAGCCAGACATCCTGGAATACAAAGTCAAGTGGGCCTTAAGAAGCATCCCTACAAACAAAGCTAGTGGATGTGATGTAATTCCAATTGAGCTATTTCAAATCCTAAAAGAGGATGCTGTGATAGTGCTACATTCAGCATGCCAGCAAATTTGGAAAACTAAGCAGCGTCCAAAGAACTGGAAAACGTCAGTTTTCATTCTAATACAAAGAAAGACAATGTCAAGAAATGTTCAAACTACCACAAAATTGCACTCATCTCACATGCTTAAAGTAATGCTCAAAATTCTCCAAGTCAGGATTCAACAGTATGTGCACCATGAACTTCCAGATGTTCAAGCTGGATTTAGCAAAGGCAGAAGAACCAGAGATCAAATTGCCAACTTCTGCTAAAAGAATTGGACTGTAGAAAAAGACAGCTCCAGATAAACATCTACTTCTGCTTTACTGACTATGCCAAAGCCTTTGATTGTGTGGATCACAACAAACTGTGGGAAATTCTTAAAGAGATGGGACTCCCAGACCACCTGACCTGCCTCCTGAGAAATCTGTATGTAGGTCAAGAAACAACAGTTAGAACTGAACATGGAACAACAGACTGGTTCCAAATCAGGAAAGGAGTACATCAAGGCTATATTTTGTCTCCCTGCTTATTTGATTTATATGCAGACATACATCATGATGGACTAGACAAAGCACAAGCTGGAATCAAGATTGCTGGGAAAAATATTAATAACCTCAGATATGCAGATGACACCACCCTTATGGCAGAAAGTGAAGAACTAAAGATCCTCTTGATGAAAGTGAAAGATGGGAGTGAAAAAGTTGGCTTAAAACTCAACATTCAGAAAACTAAGATCATGGCATCTGGTCCCATCACTTCATGTCAATAGATGGGGAATCAGTGGAAACAGTGTCAGACTTTATTTTTTTGTGCTCCAAAATCACTGTAGATGGTGGCTGCAGCCTTGAAATTAATATATGCTTGCTCCTTGGAAGAAAAGCAATAACAACTTAGATAGCATATTAAAAAGCAGAAACATTACTTTGCCAACAAAAGTCCATCTAGTCATGCCTTTGGTTTTTTCAGTAGTCATGTATGGATGTGAGAGTTGGATTATAAAGAAAGCTGAGGGCTGAAGAATTGATGTTTTTGAACTGTGGTGTTGGAGAAGACTCTTGAAAGTCCCTTTGACTACAAGGAGATCCAACTAGTCCACTGTAAAGGAAATCAGTCCTGAATATTCATTTGAAGGACTGATGCTGAAACTACATACTTTGGCCACCTGCTGTAAAGAACTGACTCATTTGAAGAGACCCTGATTCTGGGAAACATTGAAAGCAGGAGGGAAAGGGGATGATAGAGGATGAGATGGTTGAATGGCATCACCAACTCGATGGACATGAGTTTGTGTAAACTCTAGGATTTGTTGATGGACAGGGAGGCGTGGCATGCTGCAGTCCATGAGGTTGGAAAACATCGGACACAGCTGAGCGAGTGAACTAAGAGGAGGCTCCAGACAGACTGGTCACCCTTCTGCCACCTGAGGACACAGTGCGAAGAAAGCCATCTGTGAACAAGTAGGCTGTCACCAGAAACCAAACCCGCCCTCACCTAGATCTTGGACTTCCTCGCCCCCAGAACTGTGAGACAGTTCCCTTTTGTGTAAACCACCGAGATTGTGGTATTCTATTACAGCAACTTTGAAGGCAGTAAAACATCCGGTTATATTTTGCTTGCAGGTATCATCAGTTTGAAGTGGTGTTATTTTAAATATTCATTCATTATTTTAAAAAACTGGGAGAAGCTGTTATACAATGGTTGAAAGTAAGACAGAATATCAAAACACTTTTATTTGCATCTAAATTCCCAGATTCCAATTAGCAAAGAGTGTATTATGCTGACACAAGGCAAAGAATAACTTTTACAAATTAAAAAGTTGCGATTAATTCTAAACTCTGCCAAATACCCTGGGTAAGCTTTGATGTGAGAGCAGTGCATTCTCCTTAGAGGTAAGATGAGGATAATTGTACCTGTCCCCTACCAAGTGCAGAGCAAAATTGAGAGGATTAATGATTCAGTCTAGTGCTTTGAGGTCCTCAGAAAATGGCAGCAGTAAGTAAAATGTGCCACCGTTAATTGGGGCCTGTGGCATATATCTTCACCTCTCTTATCTTTGCTCCTTCATCTGTAAAATGGGGGGATAATAACCTCTTGCCTTTCCTAATTAATCTCTATGTGGAGTAATTAGTAAATGATGGCTTTACACAGCCTGATGGGGGGGAATCACATTGCTGACTAAAGGATCAGCCATAGCCACAGCTGGATAAATAAATGCTCAAACTCAGTTTTAAAGCAGGTGTGCCCCATACTTTGACAGATTATGACTATTCTGCTTTGTATTCATCAAGTTAATACATATGCACTTAACATATCAAATTCTTTAACAAGCAAATTTCTGAAAACATGTTTTTTCTCTTCATTCATGAAACATTCTTCATTATCCTCAGTTCAACAGGAAAACTACAAATTTTAAATATGATGTCTTAAAATTTCTCACCATAAGAAAAACATTACAGCTGTGTATAGTGATGGAGGCTTCCCTGGTGGCTCAGATGGTAAAGCTTCTGCCTGCAATGTGAGAGACCTGGACTCAATCCCTGAGTCAAGAAGATCCCCTGGAGAAGGAAATGGCAACCCACTCCAGCATTCTTGCCTAGAGAATGACCTGGACGGAGGAGCCTGGTAGGCTACGGTCCGTGGGGTCGCAAAGAATTGGACGCAAATGAGCGACGTCATTCACTTTTCAGGGTGATAGATATTAAGCTTATAGTAATGATCATATAAATATTGAATCATTATGTTATAGATCTAAAATGAATATAATGTTATATGTCAGTGGTAACTCAATTAAAAAAATGAATCCTCTGAGTTTTAAATTACTAATATTTATATATATATTTTTTGCTTTTGACTCCAATTCATAAATTGCATTACCTCCTTACATCATATATGACTTGCATTTATGACACTATTCACTAATATAAACCTAAGAGTAATAGCAACATAAATAATAAATGGGTGAAAGTTGTATTTATCACAACGTGTTGTATATTATATTATAAAATAATTAATTTTGATGTTAATTATGAAACGTCAAGCAACTAAGAGCACAGAACTAATATTCATTCATATCCTATCTGTTCAGATGGCATGAATGTTTGCATTCTGCCATGATAAAGGAATTTTTTTTGTTTCCTCTACAAACATAAGTACTTTCAAGTAAATACTTGCTCCATACATTAAAATAACAAAAATAAAATCTCCCTCACTTTCAAATTGTATTTCAAGTTAAACTAGCTGTGTACACTCTTGAAAAGATCATTTCTGCCATGTTATATTGTTATTTCGGAGAAGGCAATGGCACCCCACTCCAGTACTCTTGCCTGGAAAATCCCATGGATGGAGGAGCCTGGTGGGCTGCAGTCCATGGGGTCGCAAAGAGTCGGACAGGAGTGTACGACTTCACTTTGACTTTTCACTTTCATGCATTGGAGAGGGAAATGGCAACCCACTCCAGTACTGTTGCCTGGAGAATCCCAGGGACAGAGGCGCCTGGTAGGCTGCAGTCCATGGGGTCGCTAAGAGTTGGACACGGCTGAGCAACTTCACTTTCACTTTTCACTTTCATGCATTGGAGAAGGAAATGGCAACCCACTCCAGTGTTCTTGCCTGGAGAATCCCAGGGATGGGAAGCCTGGTTGGCTGCCGTCTGTGGGGTCGCACAGAGTCAGACACGACTGAAGCGACTTAGCAGCAGTAGCAGCAGCAGCATATGGTTATTTAGTATATAGCATATCTGTTTCTTTGCTTTCCAGAGATTATAAACCTACAAAAATACAAATTTATTTCTAAATTACTGATATAATTTTCAAAAAATAATCTTTTGAATTAAATTGAATACATCTTGAGTAGTATTTAATTCAAAATTTTATTTTTCCTTTATTTTTATTCATCTATAAATAAAATGGTCAGCACTTATTTTCTTTCATATTATTGTAGAATACATAAAATCTAGTTAACTTTCAAGAGAGGATATTATATTTTGAAACTTTCATTTTGGCCAAAGCGTGAAATTGCTTGTGTTTTTAAAGACCTTATGGAGATGGTTTTACCTAGGATGAGATTTGGTTCTGCAGGTGTCCCGTGGTGCTTGTGCATTCGCAGCTGAACAATTCCACATCGCCCTAATTACATTACGCTGGATACACAGGCAGACGAAGAGTTTTCTCCATTTTCACAGAGTCAAACTGGCTCAGTAATGAGACAAGCTCACTAGGTAGAGAGGCTTTAATGTTGAGTATGTTCCTCAACTATTCTTAAGGTAGTTTTCAGTTGATGCCTCAAGAACATTTACCCAGAGTAAAGAACAACAACTCCAGCTTTATATTTGCTCTATATCCCAAAGAGCTCATCAAGACAACTTTTTTTAAAGCAATTCAACATATTCAGATTCAGGTAAGAAGTAGCCCTTTAAATACTAAAAGGTACATAGTACATACAGTCACTTTTTTAAATTACATTTTGTCAAATAAGTATTACTTATTTTGGATATTTTGGATATTACTATATCCAAAAGTGGAAGATCAGCCATTATGGAAAACAGTATAGAGGTTCCTTACAAACCCAAAAATAGAATTTCACATGATCCTGTAATCCCACTCCTGGGAATACATCCAGAGAAAACTCTTATTCCAGAAGATTCTTATGTCCCAGTGTTCACTGCAGCGCTATATACAGTAACCATTGCATCTCTTGTTTATGTCTTTGATAGACGAGTCGGTAAGGAAGATGCATTGTGTATACAAAATGGAATATTGCTGCTGCTAAGTCACTTCAGTCGTTTCCGACTCTGTGCGACCCCATAGATGGCAGCGCACCAGGCTCCCCCATCCCTGGGATTCTCCAGGCAAGAACACTGGAGTGAGTTGCCATTTCTTTCTCCAATGCATGAAAGTGAAAAGTCAAAGTGAAGTCGCTCAGTCGTGTCCGACTCTCAGCGACCTCATGGACTGCAGCCTACCAGGCTCCTCCATCCATGGGGTTTTCCAGGCAAGAGTACTGGAGTGGGGTGCCATTGCCTTCTCCGAAGTGGAATATTACTCAACTATAAAAGTAATGATCTATTGTCATTTGAAGCAACCTAGAGATGAAGCTACAGATTATCATACTGAGTGAAAAGTCTGACAGGAAGACAAATATCATACGATATTATTTATATGTGAAATCTAAAAAAAATAGTAAAAACAAATGTATTTATAAAACAGAACTAGAGTCATAGATGTACAAAACAAACTTATAGTTAGCAGAGGGGAAAGTGAGGAAGTAGGGAGATATATTGGGAGACTGAGATTGACAAATAAAGAAAGCCAAGAATAATTGATATGCAAAATCTAAAAAAGTAAACTTATTTACAGAACAAACAAGGAATAAAAGAAACAAACTAATGGTTACTGAAGAGTAACAGAGGAAGTTAGGTAGGTGGAAGGATTTAAATTGGGAGCTTAGGAGTAACAGATACACCATGCTATATATAAAATACATGAGCAACCAAGTCCTACTATATAACTCAAGGAACTATATTTGATACCTTGTAATAACCTATAGGAAAGAGTTCAAAAGGAAATTTAAAATATATATATATAAAACTGAATCAACTTGCAGAACACCTGAAATTAACACCTTGTAAATTAACTATACTTCAACAAATAAATAAACAAATAAGTAAATAAAATGGACCGAATCAATGATATCAATGTTGGTGCTGCTATCAGAGGTACACGCCAATAAATAATCAACAAATAATTGTTAAATGAATATTTCATTCAATTTTAAGATTACTTTTCACTTCCAAGAATGAGTCAGTCTATTTGATCTATTCATGTTGTCATGTGGGTGAAAAGTATTTTCTAAGGTCAAGATGCTCGTTTCTTTGGTTGGAAGAAAGAGAGGTAAGTTTTCATGAGCTCAGGCAATGTGTATGTGTCTCCTGTGTGTGTGTATGGCCCTGTGTGTGTTACACACAGCAGGGTGAGAAGTTATAGAATAGAATCTAGGGAATTATTGAGCAATGAAGTACTGACAAAAGGTTGGCAATCACTCAAAAAAGTCTTTTATATGTTATAGAACAAGAGCATTTGAAAAAATTTTCAAATGGTTGCTAAAGATCAACTTGTTTACATGAGGGTATTTTCTTTTTTCATTTTTTAAAACAAAGTTTGCTCTTTTGCCAAAGTGTATCTGTTCAGTTACACCTGAGACCTGCAGAGGTCAAGCTCATTGCTAAATAGCCAAAGTGAACTGATCTTCATAATATCAGACTCAGTTATTTTGACTTGGTCTATCAACTGTAAAATTAAATCAACTATACACAACGGCATCAGGGTTCAGCACTGAAAACAAATTTCACTTTGTTTATATATGTGAGGGTGTATTTATATCTACCTGCAGTGTTCTGTTTTATTATTTATGTGGCCTCAACTGATCAATACCATATTTTATAATGGTAAATGGAGATTCTAGCTTGAAAATAGCACGGTTCTTCCTTGTTATTTATAGGAACATATTTTTATTAAGAGCATGGACCTTGCAGTCAGGTTGACCCAGCTTCTCTTAAAGCAACACTCCAATTAAACTTGCTTGTGTTTGTTTCTGGATTCCTGTTGCATCTCACGTTTACTCCATGAGAATAAGAGTTGAAATAAGAGTTATCCTATAATCATCTTTCATACGTTGCAGCGTTTCTCTAGCAGAATTGAAACTGTGGTTTCCAAAGGAAGTTTTATTTTATGGATCTAATACCATCTTCCATGCAACTAACAGAAAACAGACGTAATTTCCAGTAGTAGACTTTCTGGATTTTTAGCATTGATAAGTCTCTCTCTCTCTCTCTCTCACACACACACACACACACACACAGAGAACACTTATGCATTTTCCCCCTGGGATTTGGGTTCCAGATAGAAGGAAGGAGGCCAAGCATATTTTAGTCTGTTGTGTTATTCAATTTTCAATTGGCTATTACTTTACATCAATATAAAATTTTTAATTTTATACTTCAGGTATTTGATACTCACAGAGAAACTTTAAGCATGTTAAAATAGGAAGATCAGAAAGATTAATCATGAAAAATTTGAGAGTCAGTCTGAAAAAATTGAGGATTAGAGGCAGAACCTATACAGCACATTAAAAAGCAGAGACATTACTTTGCCAACAAAGGTCCATCTGGTCAAAGCTATAGTTTTCCAGTAGTCATGTATGGATGTTAGAGTTGGACTATAAAGAAATCTGAGCAGAGGAGAATTGATGCTTTTGAACTGTGGTGTTGGAGAAGACTCTTGAGAGTCCCTTGAACTGCAAGGAGATCCAACCAATCCATCCAAAATGAGATCAGTCCTGAATATTCATTGAAAGAACTGATGTTGAAGCTGAAACTCCAATACTTTGGCCACTTGATACAAAGGACTGACTCATTGAAAAAGACCCTAATGCTGGGAAAGATTGAAGGCGGGAGGAGAAGGGGATGACAGAGGATGAGATGGTTGGGTGGCATCACTGACTCAATGGACATGAGTTTGGGTAAACTCCAGGAGTTGGTGATGGACAGGGAGGCCTGGCGTGCTGCAGTCCCTGGGGTTGCAAAGAGTAAGACATGACTGAGTGACTGAACTGAATTGAACTGATAGATGGAAACTCTCTAAATATTTTACATGAGAGTTATCAGGTCAAAATTAAGGTACAGTCACTTAGAGATGATACATCTTTAACGTGGTTTGAATGCACAAGACTCCTTAATTAAATGTGAGGATGAAAGGAGAGGTAGGAAATACAAAGAAGAAGACCAGGCCAAAAGGGAGTATAAACTACATTTAGCTCTTGAATACCTAGTTTAGAATTCAGAACCAGTTGCTGGGATGAAGATACCAACTTAAGGATTGTTAGGGTACAGGCAATAGTAGAAGTCAGAGGGATACGAAGTTGCGAGCAAGCCTAGGTGAAGTGAGAAGAGTACTTTTTGAAAGGATAACTCAAAATTTGAAATACAAAAATGCTAATAATCTTGATACTGGTATTTGTTTTTTTTTGTTTGTTTTAATTTACTTTAATTTTATTTAACTTTACAATATTGTATTGGTTTTGCCATATATCAAAATGAATCTGCCACAGGTATACATGTGTTCCCCATCCTGAACCCTCCTCCCTCCTCCTGAATTGTGTCCTGTAATGGGGCAGTTTGGGAGAATAGAACTATCTCCAGAGAAATTCTGTATCCATCTTTGCTAGTCATACGGAAAGAACACCACCCTGTGCTATGTGACTTTCAGCCAGTGTATCAGTTACCGATTACCGCAATAACACTGCATAACAAAACCTCACGAATCTCAGCGCCGTGTGACAATACATGTTCCTTTCTGCACAGGAATCTAAGGGTCCCCTGGGTGGTTCTGCTGCCATGTTCCTGGCTGGACTAACCTCATCTTGTGGGTCTTTGGTCAACTGTAAGTCAACTGGGTGCTGCCTGGTTTAGAATGGCCGCCAAGGTGCGATTTTGATCTCCTCCATGCGTTCATCATAGCATTCTAACAGACTCGCGAAACCTTCCCCATGGCAATCGCAAGGAGGGAAGACAAAGCAAAAATGTAACAGTTTTTTTTTTTTTTTTTTTTCAAATCTGCTTCAGTCAAGTTTGTGAGCTACAGTTTTGACCAATACAAGTCACATGGTCAAGCTAGCTGTCAGTGTAGAGAAACTAGAAAATAGTATGAAACCAGGAAGATGTGAAAAATTGGGGCAGTTAATACAATAAATATCAACCACACAGGACCTTGCATAAAAGATCTAAAAATGCAAATCATATAATAATACAAATAAAGAGTTCAGGAATCATTGAAAAATACAGATGATCAAATAGTTTTAGCTAGTATAATCAGCAAGAAAAAAAGAAGCTATTACCAATAATCTATTCAAAAAAAAGAGGGTATCTATTGCATTAAAAAGTGTGTATTTATTTGACCCAAAACTCGTTCTTATGAATATTTTTTTAAAAAAAAAACCTAATAAAATCTGTAGACGATACAAAGAGCTAGAAAACCCTTCTAAACATTAGTTTTAATTTTTTAATGAAGAAAATAATATCCACAATTGTAGAGGGATTATATTTCTAAAAACTCCTGGAGAACTAAAAGTTTTCAACTCTGAATCTTTTAAGACCTTACTCCTCAACACTTTCCCCCATGCCTCTTGTTGAACCCATATTATCCAACCAAATAGTCCATCATGACCACCGTCTTACTGGCTGTACATCCTGCCCTACAACTAATTCAACTTTGACCACCATTATGTCCTGTAAAATCTTTAATCTCTTCATTTTTCCAGAACGCTCATGTTGCAGTTGTTCTCAAATTGGCTCATTTTAATGAAGGCCTCTGGAGAAGGAAATGGCAACCCACTCCAGTATTCTTGCCTAGAAAATCCCATGGACGGAGGAGCCTGGGGGGCCACAGTCCATGGGGTCGCAAAGAGTCAGACATGACTAAGCGACTTCACTCACTCACTCAGAAGCATTACTATGAACAAGGCTAGTGGAGATGATGGAATTCCAACTGAGCTATTTCAAATCCTAAAAGATGATGCTATTAAAGTGCTGGACTGAATATACTAGCACATTTGGAAAACTCAGTAGGGACCACTAGAACGGAAAGGTCAGGTTTCATTCCAGTCCCAAAGAAAGACAATGCCAAAGAATCTTTAAACTACCATACGATTGCATTCATTTCACATGCTAGCAAAGTAAGCTCAAAATCCTTCAAATTAGGCTTTAACCATACATGAACTGAGAACTTCCAGATGTACAAGCTAGATTTAGGAAAGGCAGAGGAACAGGAGATCAAATTGCCAACATCCTTTGGATCATAGAAAAAGCAATAGAATTCCGAGAAAACATCTACTTCTGCTTAACTGACTATGCTAAAGCCTTTGACTGTATGGATCATAAAAAAACTGTTGAAAAATCTTAAAGAAATGGGAACACCAGACCAACTTACTTGTCTTCTGAGAAACCATTGTGCAGGACAAGTAGCAACAGTTAGAACAGATATGGAAAGACAGACCGGCTCAAAATTGGGAAAGAAGTACATCAAGATTGTATATTGTTACCCTGATTATTCAAATTCTATGAAGAGTATATTATGCAAAATGCCAGGCTGTATGAATCATGAGCTGGAATCAAGATTGTTGGGAGAAATATCGACACCTCAGTTGATACCAACCTGTAGATGATACCACTCTAATGGCAGAAATCAAAAAAAGAACTAAGGAGTCCCTTGATGTATGTGAAAGAGGAGAGTGAAAAAACTGGCATGAAACAACATTAAAAAAGTGAAGATCATGGCATCCAGTCCCATCACTTCATGGCAAATAGGGAAAAAGTAAAAAAAAAAGTAACAGATTTTATTTTCTTGGGCTCCAAAATCACTGCACTCTGTGACTTCAGCCACAAAATTAAAAGACACCTAATCCTTGGATGGAAAGCTATGACAAACCTATAGTGTATTACAAAGCAGAGACATCACTTTGCTGACCAAGTCAAAGCTATAGTTTTTTCAGTAGTCATGCACTGATATGAGTGATGGATGATAAAGAAAGCTGAGTGCTGAATAATTGATGATTTTGAACTGTGGTATTGGAGAAGACTTTGGAGAGTCCCTTGGACAGAAAGGAGATGAAACCAGTCAGTCCTAAGGAAATCAATCCTGAATAAACATTGGAAGGACTGATGCTGAAACTGAAGCTCCAATACTTTGCCCACCTGATGCAAAGAGCTGACTCATTGGAAAAGACTCTGATGCTGGGAAAGATTGAGGACAAGAAGAGAAGGGGTTGGCAGAAGATGAGATGGTTAGACAGCATCACTGACTCAACAGACATGAGTTTGTGCATACTCCAGGAAATAGTGAAGGACAGGGAAGCCTGATGCACTGCAGTTCATGAGGTCGCAGAGAAAGACTCGACTTAACAACTCAACAGCAATGAGAAAGGACTGAAATAAATGCTTGGTGCTTTTTCTCCTTTCACATCATAAAATGAAAGAACATGTATCTAATTTAAAAAGAACATTTCATAGACCATGGATATGCTATTGTAGAAGATATATAACAGAAGCAATGTTTTGCATATTACATGAAAAAAAACATGATTGTAAATGAACCAAATAATACCAAATGAAATATAGAGAATATAATGGTATTGCATTTTAGGAGTATTTTATATGAATACTTAAACATATACCTGTATACATAAATATGTGATAGGTTAGATGTCTCTAATGCTATATATCAAAAAATAACAGTAATTGATAAAAGGTGACTTTTAATTTTTTTAATTTGTGGAATGTCTAGCTTTCTTCATACATAGATGATGCTTTTACTGTTCATGAAGTATAATGTATACATATATGGAGATATATTCTAAATGTATAAAATTGTGTCTTAACTTGAAAAGTCTACTCATTCTAGTTTATCTGTTATTTTGATCAGATATTCTCATTTATGCTTACACAGATGTTTAAACCACAATTTGTAAATAAATATGTGACTAAAAGTATGAAAAATCAAACATGAAATGATTAGTCAAAATATTTTAAACACAGACATTATAATAATGAATTGTACAACTTTATGTCCCTAAACTTGAGATTCAGTAATGTCTTTTTTTTTTTTTTTCGTGGTATGGGTCAAGCCTCAAATGCTTTGCAGGATGTTCATTCACATTTGATATAAAATATACGCATTATCCTTTAGAATTAAGTCAGAGTACTGAAATATTTTAATTCCTTCTATTCAACCAGTGTGTGCTAAGTCACTGTAGTCGTGTCTGACTCTTTGTGACCCGATGGACTGCAGCCAGCCAGGCTCCTCTGTCCATGAGATTCTCCAGGCAAGAACATTGGAATGGGTTACCATTTCCTTCTACAGGGGATCTTCCCAATTCTGGGATGAAACCCACATCTCTTATGTTTCCTTCATTGGCAGGCAGGTTCTTTACCATGAGTGCCACCTGGGAAGCCCATTCAAGCAGTGGAAAAATGCTTTTGTATTTGTCAAGGAAACCAAACTCAGTGTTGGCTACAATTTTTAACATGGGAAAACTTGTCCAGAATTGTGAACTGAATCATCTAATGAGCAGGAGTGCTCCTAAATTGGGGCTTCCCTGGTGCTCAGATGGTAAAGCTGGGCTGCCTGCAATGCGGGAGACCCGGGTAATAACCTATTACTGTTGCATATCCAATCAGGTATAAAAGAATCTGCTAATAACATGTCTACAGCTAAAATATCAATAATTGGCAGGATCAGGGAGGGCCACACTTCTTTAAAATTTTTAGAGCCAAAATGAATATAAGCAGATAAAACTAAAACTTACAGCTTACACAAACACAGAAGTCGCTCAGTCATGTCCGACTCTTTGCGACCCCATGGATTGTAGCCCACCAGGCTCCTCGGTCCATTGGATTTTCCAGGCATGAATACTGGAGTGGGTTGCCATTTCCTTCTCTATAAATCTTAGATTTATGAAAATATTATATAAAGCACATAGTTAAATTAATGGAATAAAATTTTTAACTATCTCTAACCATGCATTGCACAAATCTCTTAGGAAATAGTATGTAAATAGTCAATTGAAATGCGATAGATGATGGAAACTATATTCCTGGAACCAGAACATGGCTCTGAAATGCTGTATTGGGCAAGAAAACCACATGATACAGTCGTCCTGACCAGGCTCATATCTAGCAGGGTAGGGCGTTGCTAGGTGGAAGGGAGCAAAAACTACAACACGGATCAAGTCACTCATGATTCTAGCAATACTGCCCCATAGGATTTCCTTAAACTGATCGGATATAAACCACATCTGAACTATTTAATATGGTGGTGGTTCACATACAGCTGTTGAAAGCTTGACTTGTAGTTGGTATGACTGAGGAACAGAACTTTTAACTTTAAAAAATTTAACTAAATTTAACTTGTCAAATGAAAGCCTCCAGATACAGCAGTTCTGTAGTTACACTTCAATCTACTGGTTTGGAATCTACACTCCCATTTCAGTTAATTGCTTTGACTTGGCCATACATTTGGTTAAAAAGTAATGAATAGCTAGCTTTCTGTTGTTCTATGGTTTAGTCATACTAATGACATAAGAAAGTATCAGTCACCTCTTTAAAATGCCTTGGAAGTTAGTCACTCAAAAGCAAAACTGGGGGACACAGGCAGCTGGAGAAACACTCACTAGGGCTTGTCTGGGTAAAAAGTACCAGAGTCAGAGGCTGATGCTGTCTGTTTTCTACTCACTGTCTGGCTATATTGCTGATGATGTCTGAGAATCTCTTAGATACCTTTATGATAATACCATTATTTGAATATAATATCTGGAAAAGATAACCCGCGCTAGTCTTGTCTACTCTTCAATTATCATTCAGTACACTTGGCCTCAGTCTAATCTGGCTTCAGAGCTCTGCTCCAAGTGAGAAATGTTTTTTTATTTGTTAGCACCCAGAACAACTCTCAGCAGAAGTGATGTACAGCCAGAAACAAAGTGAGCTGACTTTGTGCCTGTGTTTGAACTTGCTAATTAAAATGTATTTCGGATGTTTTCCCAACAAGCATGTCCACACACTCAATGGCCTTACTACATCTTGCAGAAGAAGATAGAGCATGGGTTGGGCCAGGTCGTCCTCATTCACTTAAGCCCTGAACACCTTGATTCTTAATGGCTGGTCTAAGGAAGAAGATAATTAGATCATGCAAAATATTTAGCTAACTTTTTATTTCATTTGCGGAGAAGGCAATGGCACCCCCACTCCAGTACTTTTGCCTGGAAAACCCCATGGATGGAAGATCCTGGTAGGCTCCAGTCCATGGGGTCGCTAAGAGTTGGACACGACTGAGTGACTTCACTTTCACTTTTCACTTTCATGCATTGGAGAAGGCAAAGGCAACCCACTCCAGTGTTCTTGCCTGGAGAATCCCAGGGACAGGGGAGCCTGGTGGGCTGCCGTCTATGGGGTCTCACAGAGTCGGACACGACTGAAGTGACTTACCTTACCTTATTTCATTTGACACTTTTTTCTTCTCCAACATGATATTCTACTTACTAATATGTGAAAACAGTGTCAAATAACACTGAAGTCAAATTTGTGGTCAAGTTGCTTAAAAATCTTTTGGGACCTTATGTCATAACATAAGGTAATACAGAGTACATTTTCAAGTTTACATTAAGCGGTGAAACACTTTGATTATAAATGGATTTAGTTCTATTGTGAACTTCCAAATTTATTCTTTAATTTGAAAGTGAAGATAGCACCTCCAAAGAATCATGGTTTAAATACTGAATTGTTACCACAAGATTAATATTTTCATTTCTTTTGTAATTATCTCCAAACATCAGAAATGCACAGATTCTTCTATTTTATCTGCTACCCTTCCCATTCCTTCATGGAGTTGTTATTGTTGTTCTAAATTCAGGCTTCACTCATGTATTATCATAATTATTTTACATTACTCTCCGAAGATCATCTCATAGTCAAATCTCATCAGCTCTGATTTAATACCTTCAAACATAAGAAACTATTGGAACAAATAAAGCAGACAAATATTACAATTTAAAAACAAATCAAAATATACATATTATAATGAAAATATTAAGATCAATGTACTAATGAATTATCATGGCCACACAGACTTAAGTTTTATTTTTTATTTTACAGATAAAAATTATAACCCCTTGCTACAACTGGAACTGGTCTTTTAGCTTTTTTTTGTTTGTTTTTTTGGTTTGGTTGTTTGGTCTTTTAGCTTTTTAAATAGGTTTTTGAAGTGATGAAAGAAATTTGAAAAATGTTTGTTGAGAATGCCAAATTATGTTGGTGGATTTTCCCTCTAATATTTTTTTAATTTGATTTATTTAAATTAAAAAAACAAGTCTTAAATCTGGCTTGACCATCAATAATTCATTAATAATTATTAGATGAACTCAATATTTTATACATACTTAGATGTGAATATGATGCAAGTCAAAACCATTTTGTAGACAAATCATAAAAATAGCCGTGATATAAAATAATTGATTTATTATAATTGATAACAGTCTTTGTGAAACACAGGACTTTGTAGAGGTGATCCATATTCAGTTTTAAAAATACGTAGTAAGTGTGGAAAAACTGTTTCACTCCAATCTCTAAGAGAGGAAATGCCAAAGAATGCTCAAACTATTATACAATTGCACTCATCTCACTCACTAGCAAAGCAATGTTCAAAATTCTCCAAGCCAGGCTTCAACAATATATGAACCTTGAACTTCCAGATGGTCAAGCTGGTTTTAGAAAACCAGAGATCAAATCGTCAACATTTGCTGGATGATTGAAAAAGCAACAGAGTTCCAGAAAAACACCTGCTTCATCTTTACTGACTATGCCAAAGCCTTTGACTGTGTGGATCACAGTAAACTGGAAAATTCTGAAACCGATGGGAATACCAGAATACCTGACCTGCTTCTTGAGAAACCTGTATGCAGGTCAAGAAGCAACAGTTAGAACTGGACATGGAACAACAGACTGGTTCCAAATAGGAAAAGGAGTACGTCAAGGCTATATACTGCCATCCTGCTTATTTAACTTACATGCAGAGTACATCATGAGAAATGCTGAACTGGAGGAAGCACAAGCTGGAATCAAGATTGCCAGGAGAAATATCAATAACCTCAGATATGCAGATGACACCATCCTTAGGCAGAAAGTGAAGAACTAAAGAGCCTCTTGATGAAAGTGAAAGAGGAGCATGAAAAAGTTGACTTAAAGCTGAACATTCAGAAAACGAAGATCATGGCATCTTGTCCCATCACTTCATGGCAAATATATGGGGAAACAGTGGCAGACTATTTGGGGGGGGGCTCCAAAATCACTGCAGATGGTGATTGCAGCCATGAAATTAAAACATGCTTACTCCTTGAAAGGAAAGTTATGACCAATCTAGACAGCATATTGAAAAACAGCGACATACTTTGACAACAAATGTCCATCTAATCAAGGCGATGGTTTTTCCAGTAGTCATGTATGGATGTGAGAGTTGGATTATAAAGAAAGCTGAGAGCTGAAGAATTGATGCTTTTGAACTGAGGTGTTGGAGAAGATTCTTGAGAGTCCCTTGGACTGCAAGGAGATCCAACCAGTTTATACTAAAGGAAATCAATCCTGAATATTCATTGGAAGGACTGATGCTGAAGCTGAAACTCCAATACTTTGGCCACCTGATGCAAAGAGCTGACTCATTTGAAAAGACCCTGATGCTGAGAAAGATTGAAGGAGGGAGGAGAAGGGGACGACAGACGATGAGATGGTTGGATGGCATCACCGACTCAATGGTCATGAATTAGAGTAAGCTCCAGGAGTTGGTGATGGAAAGGGAAGCTTGGCTTGCTGCAGTCTATGGGGTCACAGTATCAGACATGACTGAACGACTGAACTGAACTGAACAAATGTGGAAGAACTGGGGGTGAGTATCTGTCATTGTCAAGACTGAAAAAAAAAATTATTTTTAAATAAATGATTTTAAAAAGTGAACTCTTGATTTCCTGTAAGAAAAAATAAAGATATTTTTAAAGAACACAAACCAAAAGCTTCCCAATTTACTTTTACGTGTTGAAAAACATCTGACATTTTCTTTATCAGGGTCCTTTTCACAGAATATGTAAATATATAAGATTGTAAGATCTTACTCTTTGAATATGTTTTTCTTTTTGATGTTCTTCTTCATTATTCACCTTAAAAGAAAAACTGGAGAACACTTATTTTGCAATATTGAAAATACAAATAAATTATTGTTTGCCTTATTATTTAGTTTCATCTGGCAACAAAGCTGGAATACCTAATTTATACTGTATTTTTAAATATGTTATAAGTGGATTAAAATTATACAAAGCTGTAAAGCTTATAAAATGATGTGGCATTTCTCTAATCTTAAGCATGATTGGAAGAAAAATTAAATAGATGTATTTTATTTATAAACCATGTGGGATGGGTACTAGGCATCTCAAACCTATCCTGCTACTAACAAGACCTCTGTGTGTGCTGAGATGCTTCTGTCTTGTCTGACTCTGTGCAACCTGTGGACTGTAGCCCACCATGTGCCTCTGTCCATGGGATTCTCCAGGCCAGAATACTGGCGTGGGTTGCCATTTCCATCTCTAGGGGATCTTCCTGACCCAGGGGTCAAATCTGCGTCTTTATGTCTTCAACATTGGCAGGTGGGTTCTACACCACTAGCGCCAGGTGGGAAACCAAGACCTCTGACTCTCAAACAAACACATTTAAATGCAGCACCTCAAACTTCAACAACTCCTTATCTACTGTACTTTTAAAATTTATCCAGAATTCAGCCATGGTCTTACCCCCACTGCCACCTCAGTTCAGTGTCATCTCTCTCCTGGCTTATTGAAGTAGTCTCCAAAGTGACCTTCTTAGTTCTAGCTTTACCAAAACTCCTCTCTCTCTAGCCAAAGTATACTATCAGTTTGGCAGCTGGGATGATTCTTTAAAATTAGTTACGTCTTTTTTTAAATTTTTTTAAAATTTTATTTTATTTAACTTTACAATATTGTATTGGTTTTGCCATATATCAAAATGACTCTGCCACAGGTATACATGTATTCCCCATTCTGAACCCTGCTCCCTCCTCCCTCCCCATACCATCCCTCTCGGTCGTCCCAGTGCACCAGCCCCAAGCATCCAGTATTGTGCATCGAACCTGGACTGGCGACTAGTTTCATATATGATATTATACATATTAGTTAGGTCTTGTCACTCTTCAGCTCAGATCTTTCCAGTGGCTTCCCGCTTCACTCAGAATAAAAAGCAAAATTCTTATAATGGCCCCCTAAGCCCTACATTATCTGGTTATCTGTTAGTCTTGAACCACCATATACTCCATGACCTCATTTTCTACTTTTCTCACTCTCTGTCATTGTGCTCCAGTCATACAGGCTCTCTGACGGTTCAGCCGCCAGTCAGGAGTACTCACCAAATGGAGTCTGTGCTTGTTCTTTTCTCCGTGTGGAATGTTCCGTGCACGGTAAGACATCATTCCCTAGCTTAGTGTCTTGTATTTTTGCTTGCCTATCAACTATCTGAAATATTTTCTGACTACTCCATTTAAAATAGCATTTCTAAAAATCATCTTTCCTTTGCCTCCTCTCTCCTGTTTATATTTTGCCATCTAATTTACCATGCTGGGAAAGACTGAAAGCAGAGGAGAAGGCGACGACAGAGGATGAGATGGTTGGATGGCATCACTGACTCGATGGATATGAGTTTGAGTAAACTGAGAGTTGGTGATGGACAAGGAGGCCTGGCGTGCTGCAGTCCATGGGGTCGCAAAGAGTCAGACATGACTGAGCAACTCAAGAACAGCATACTAATCATTGTCTCTAATCCTTAGAATATGATTTTCATGAAGGTAGACATTTTTGTCTATTTTATTCACTGGATTTCACTTCCTGGAACAAAGCCTCTTACATAGTGAGCAGTCAATGTCAATTTATTCAATTCCTAATTTATTGAATGAATGAATGCTTAATATTTAAAGAGTTTTTGTTGTTGTTGTTGTTTTTTAATTTTATTTAACTTTACAATATTGTATTGATTTTGCCATATATCAAAATGAATCTGCCACAGGTATACATGTGTTCCTCATCCTGAACCCTCCTCCCTCCTCCCTCCCCATACCATCCCTCTGGGTTGTCCCAGTGCACCAGTCCCAGGCATCCAGTATCGTGCATCGAACCTGGACTGGTGACTCGTTTAATATATGATATTATACATATTTCAATGCCATTCTCCCAAATCATCCCACCCTCTCCCTCTCCCACAGAGTCCAAAAGACTGTTCTATACATCAGTGTCTCTTTTGCTGTCTCGTATACAGGGTTATTGTTACCATCTTTCTAAATTCCATATATATGCGTTAGCATACTGTATTGATGAGATGATTGGATGGCATCACCAACTAAATGGACATGAGTTTGAGTAAATTCTGGGAGCTGGTGATGGACAGGGAGGCCTGGCATGCTGCAGTCCATGGGGTCACAAAGAGTCAGACACGACAGAGCAACTGAACTGAACTGAAGTTGAAAAATTTGACAAGGAAAGGAAATAGGTAAGGAATTCTGATAGCCAATAAACATTTGAAAATATGCTGAACCCAACAGAATAAATCTAATTGTAATGTTTTTTTTTTTTAATGATATATCAATTTTTCCATCGGGATAATTTTAAAATATAAGATGGAGAGACTGAGGAGGTATGAATTTATCTAACATATTTGGATGAGATGCTAGATGTCTTTTGTTCACTGATTTCACCCCATATTAACATAGCAATTGAGGGGATTCTTGTGGTCTCTGTGAGAAGAGCAGAGACATTTCACTCAAACACATTTCAGACGAGTGCCATGAAGGATAGTTTCCATTCCTTCCTCTGGCTTCATTCTCAACATGTTCCCACCCTTATTAAGTTTTGGGGAAAATGACTTGTAGAAATTACATTAATAGGGTCTCAGCACTTTTAATTTCTTGGTTTTATTCAGCCAATGGGGGACTTCAGCAGAAGACAAGAAGGATAGAAGCCTGAGATCATAGCATTTTATCAACTCCCTGTTGTCAAATTCTGTACTGGCTGACTCACCTCTCAAGGAAGGTTGCAATTCCTGTGGGCCACACACTTCACACCCATTCCATCTGCCTCTAAACCCTTCTGATCTAGAAGAATTCCTAGAAGTAATTCCTTAGTGTTATTAGCACTGGAGAATTGAACTATCTCTTATATTCTTCCTAAATCCAGCTCACTCTTACATAATTGGTCCTTTTACTAAATTCTTCTCACACTTGATGCTTTTAATGTATCAATATTTAATGTTAGAGCCTGATACAAAAAGCAATCTGACTCTATATTAAAACTAAATATATATCAATCTCCTACTAGCAACGTTTGAAAATCTAGCCAATGAAACAAAAGCACCAGTGCCTACAGAATATTGCACCATAAATCGTGATATCAAGATAACTGGAAACGATCAGAATGTCTTAATAGGAAAATAGTTATAGGCATTATGGTTATGATCATATTGAGGCAGATAATGCAGTTATCATAAAAGAATTGCTTATACCTTAATTTAGAAAGATGACCAGAATATATTTTAAATAAGAAATGGAGTCAGCTATTATCACATTTTAAAAAAATAGTAATTTCCATATATGTGTATTGATAAGAATCTGTGGCAATACCATAAGGCTGTTCATATTAAAAAAGGCTAAAGGGAAATATTTTTGCATTTTTCCTTAAAATATTTGCATTGTTTCATGATACAAAAGGAACAATACTACTTTTGAAATTAAAAAGTAATTAAGAAGTGTCAATGGCACCCCACTCCAGAACTCTTGCCTGGAAAATCCCATGGATGGAGGAGCCTGGTAGGCTGCAGTCCATGGGGTCACTAAGAGTCAGACACAAGTGGGTGACTTCACTTTCACTTTTCACTTTCATGCATTGGAGAAGGAAATGGCAACCCACTCCAGTGTTCTTGCCTGGAGAATCCCAGGGACGGTGGGCCCTGGTGGGCTGCCATCTATGGGGTTGCACAGAGTCAGACAAGACTGAAGTGACTTAGCAGCAGCAGCAGCAAGAGTAATGAACACAATTATGTTTCTATAGGCTACAGTTTCTCCATCTCCTAACTGAGATTTTATTTTCCACCTCTTTTTAACTTTCCTGTAATGTCTACAGAGAAATCAGAAATCTCCTCTATGGGGCAACATGCCTCAGAAGGAGGAGGAAGGCTGAGTGGGGACCTTCCTTTTCGTTCTCCCTCCCTTCTCTCTGCCTTTCACATGACACCTGTATGGAAACAGCAGACTTTTTTTGGTTTTTATTTTTTTTGCTTTAGTGGCCCTTAGAACCATGCAGTATGTTGAAAGAGTAATTGAGAAATATTTATTTTATTTTTAGTTCATTATAGCAAAACTAATGTGTTGTGTAGAAGCAGAATCTTATGAGCTGAAATGAATCATACCGCTGTCACCTAATAAATCTAAACTGGGAAGGTTTTCTTATCCCTAACATGAGGTAGAAAGCAAATATCCAGGTCCAGAAAGTAGAGTCTCCAAGAACATGCACCGTAATTAAAATGATAAATGTTAAAGAAGATAATTTTAAAGGCATTGAGAGAAAAACAGAGTTACATACAAGGAAACCCCCTTAAGACTATAAATTGAGTTTTTTCAATGGAAGTTTTAAAAATCAGAAAGGGATGTCATGATGTAATTACACTGCTGAAAGCAAAGAAAAGTAAAACTTACAAAAAAGATACTCTATGCAGCAAGATTATCATGCAGAATTGAAATATAGATAAAATGTTTCCCAGAGAAGCAAAAACTAAAAGCTTGTCACCACTAAATTGGCTTTAAAAGAAGTATTGAAGACTCTTCCTTAAATAAATACAAAAATATATGAATGAAAAATATCCAAGGCAATTTGATACTAAAGGCAGTGGATCAACAACTTAAAAAGCCAGTATGAAGATTAAAAGACAGAAGTTCAAAGTCTAAAGGAATCAATGATAACAACAATAAGTTAAGGAATACATGAAAAGATATATAAGATGAAGTCAACAACATAGAAAGTAAGGTGGGAAAGTAAGAAATGTGGAACTTTTAGAAAACGTTTGAGCTTAACTATCAGTTTATATGCATATATACACATAGAAAACATAGAATGAATCAGATCAGATCAGATCAGTCGCTCAGTCGTGTCCGACTCTTTGCGACCCCATGAACTGCAGCACACCAGGCCTCCCTATCCATCACCAGCTCCTGGAGGTCACTCAGACTCACATTCATCAAGTCAGTGATGCCATCCAGCCATCTCATCCTCTGTCATCCCCTTCTCCTCCTGCCCTCAATCCCTCCCAGCATCAGAGTCTTCTCCAATGAGTCAATTCTTCGCATGACGTGGCCAAAATACTGGAGTTTCAGCCTTAGCATCATTCCTTCCAAAGAAATCCCAGGGCTGATCTCCTTCACAATGGACTGCTTGGATCTCCTTGCAGTCCAAGGGACTCTCAAGAGTCTTCTCCAACACCACAGTTCAAAAGCATCAATTCTTTGGCGCTCAACCTTCCTCAGAGTCCAGCTCTCACATCCATACATGACCACAGGAAAGACCATAGCCTTGACTAGGCGAACCTTTGTTGGCAAAGTGATGTCTCTGCTTTTGAATATGCTATCTAGGTTGGTCATAACTTTCCTTCCAAGGAGTAAGTGTCTTTTAATTTCATGGCTGTAGTCACCATCCACAGTGATTTTGGAGCCCAGAAAAATAAAGTCTGACACTGTTTCCACTGTTTCTCCATCTATTTCCCATGTAGTGATGGGACTGGATGCCATGATCTTCGTTTTCTGAATGTTGAGCTTTAAGCCAACCTTTTCACTCTCCACTTTCACTTTCATCAAGAGGCTTTTTAGTTCCTCTTCACTTTCTGCCATAATGGTGGTGTCATCTGCATATCTGAGGTTATTGATATTTCTCCTGGCAATCTTGATTCCAGCTTGTGTTTCCTCCAGTCCAGCATTTCTCATGATGTACTCTGCATATAAGTTAAATAAACAGGGTGACAATATACAGCCTTGACGTACTCCTTTTCCTATTTGGAACCAGTCTGTTGTTCCATGACCAGTTCTAACTGTTGCTTCCTGACCTGCATACAGATTTCTTAAGAGGCAGATCAGGTGGTCTGGTATTCCCATCTCTCTCAGAATTTTCCACAGACACACTCAAAACAAACAAACAAGAAACAACAAAGAGAAAGGATCCAAGCATAATACTAAACAAAACCATCAAAATATATGCAGAGAAATAAAAGAGCAGAGAAGGACCACAAAAACACCAAGAAGCAAACAACAGAATGTCAAGTACACCCCTTATCAATTTTCAGCTTAAATGTAAATGGACTAAATGCCCCAATCAAAAGGTGACTAAATGGGTGAAAAGCAATTACCGTCTATGTGCCGCCTGCAAGAGACTCAATCCAGAGCTAAAAATACACACAGACTGGAAGTGAAGGGATGAGAAAGGACAGCTCATGAAAATGGAAACAAAAAAAAAGGTGGGAGATTAATATCCAGACAAAATAGACTTTAAAATAAAGACTGTAACAAGAGACCAAGAAAGACAGTCCGTAACAATAAGGATGTCAATGCAAGAGGAGAATATAGCATCTGTAAATACATAAGCACCGAACATAAGGGCAAACAAATTTATAAAGAAAATGTTCACAAACATAAAGGGATAAATTGACAGTAATAAAATAATGGTAGGGGAATTCAACACTCTACTAAATCATCAGATAGGTCATCCAGAGAGAAAATCAATAAACATTGACCTTAAGTGAAATATTAAGCCTAATGAACTTAATAATATCCACAGAATATTCCAACCAAAGCCAGCACTATACTTTCTTTCCAAGTGGACATGGAACATTCTCCAGAATAGTACAAGTGCTAAATTACTTCAGTCGTGCCCAACTCTTTGCGACCCTGTGGACTGTAGCCCGTCAGGCTCCTCTGTCCAAGGGGTTCTCCAGGCAAGAACATTGGAGTGGGTTTCTGTGCATTGCTCCAGGGGATCTTCCTGATCCAGGGATCGAAGCCTCTTCTCTTACCTCTCCTGCACTGTCAGGCGGGTTCTTTACCACTAGTGCCACCTGGGAAGCCCAGATACAGTGACAGTGAAAGTGAGTCGTGTCTGACGCTTTGTGACCAGACCATGGACTTTGCTGTACAGTCCATGGGGTTCTCCAGGCCAGAATACTGGAGTGGAGACCCTTTCCCTTCTGCAGGGGTTCTTCCCAACCCAGGGATCAAACCCAGGTCTCCTGCATTGCAGGCAGATTCTTTACCAGCTGAGCCACCAGGGAAGCTAAGGAATCTTGGATGGGGTAGCCTATCCCTTCTCCAGCAGATCTTCCTGACCCAGGAATTGAACTGGGGTCTCCTGCACTGCAGGCGATTCTTTACCAGTGAGCTACCAGGGGTAGTGCATGGTAGGCCACAAAATAAGTCTCAATGAATTTAAGAATATTAAATAATATCATTCATCTTTTCCAATCACAACAGAATAAAACTAGGAATTAGTTACAGGACAAAAACTGGAAAAAATACATATATAGAGACTAAACAACATGCTACTAAAAAAATGAGTCAAAGAAATTGAAAGGAGAAAAAATACACTGAAATAACTAAAAAAAGAAACACAATTTTCAAAAATGTATGAGACCTGGCAAAAGCAGTTCTAAGAGAGAAATTTACAGCAAGAGAGGCCTACATCAAGAAACCAGAAAAATCTCAAGTAAACAATCTAACTTTGCACCTAGAAGAATTAGGGAAACCCTAAGTTAGTAAAGAAAGGAAATAGTAAAAAATCTGGGTAGAAATAAATGAAATAGAGAATCAGAAAACCACAAGAATAGAAAATATCATTAGGACTAAGACCTCTTTTTTTTTGGAAAGAAAAACAAAATTGATAAACATTTAATCAGACTCACCAAGAGATGAGAAAGAGGGCTTAAATAAATAAAACTAAAAATCAAAGGGAAGAAGTTACAACAAACACAACTGAAATAAAAACAATCATAAAATAATACTACAAACAATTATATTTCAAAAATTTAGACAATTTAGAAGAAATAGACACAGGGGAATTATACCAAACATCTAAAGAGGAATTAATACATATCCTTCTTGACCTATTGCAAAAAAAAAAAAAAACACTGAAGAAGTTGGAACACTTCCAAAATCATTCCATGAATCCAGCATTACACTGATACCAAAACTAGACAAAGACACTTTCTAATAAAAAGTAAATTATAGACTAATTTCCCAGATAAACATAGATGGAAAAGTCCTCAACAAAATATTAACAAACAGAATTCTACAACACAGTAGAAGTATCACACATCATGATCAAGTGGGATTTATTCCAGGGATATAAGGATGAAAATTCCTTCAGGGTTCAGTATTCACAAATCAATTAATTAATATCACATTAAAAAAAAAAAAACAAAGGATAAAATCACATGACTATCTGAATAGATGCAGAAAAACATTTCTAAAAAATCCAATACCCATTCAAGATTAAAAACTCTCAACTCAGTTGGAATAATGAGAACATATCTTAACATAATAAAGTTCACTTTGTCAAGTGGGCCTGAAGAAGCATCATTACAAACAAAGATACTGGAGGTGATGGAATTCCAGTTGAGCTATTTCAAATCTTAAAAGATGATGCTATGAAAGTGCTGCACTCAACATGCAGGAAAATTTGGAAACCTCAGCAATGGCCACAGAACTGGAAAAGGTCAGTTTTCATTCCAATCCCAAATAAGGGCAATGCCAAAGAATGCTCAAACTACTACACAATTGCACTTATCTCACATGCTATCAAAGTAATGCTCAAAATCCATCAAGCTAGGCTTCAATAGTACACAAACCAAGAATTTTCAGAGGTCCAAATTGGATATAGAAAAGGCAGAGGAACCAGAGATCAAATTAACAACATTCACTGGATCATAGAGAATCAAGAAAATTCCAGAAAAACATCTACTTCTGCTTCATTGACCACGCCAAACTTTGACTGTGTGGATCACAGCAAAATGGAAAATTCTTCAAGAGATGGGAATACCACACCAACTTATCTGCCTCCTGAGAAATCTGTGTGCAGGTCAAGAAGCAGCAGTTAGAACTCGACATGAAACAATGGACTGGTTCCAAATTGGGAAAGGAGTACGTCAAGGCTATGTATTGTCACCCTGCTTATTTAAATTATTTGCAGAGTACATCATGAGAAATGCTAGACTGGATGAAGCACAAGCTGGCATAAAGATTGCCGGGAGAAATATCAGTAACCTCAGATATGCAGATGACACCACCCTTATGGCAGAGAGTGAAGAAGAACTAAAGAGTCTCTTGATGAAAGTGAAAGAGGAGAGTGAAAAAGTTGGATTAAAACTCAACATTCAGAAAATGAAGATCATGGCATCTGGTCCCATCACTTCTTGACAAATAAATGGTGGAGCAATGAAAACAGTGACAGATTTTATTTTCTTAGGCTCCAAAGTCACTGCAGATGGTGACTGCAGCTACGAAATTAAAGATGCTTGCTCCTTGGAAGAAAAGCTATGACCAATCTAGACAGCATATTAAAAAACAGAGACATTACTTTGCCAACAAAGGACAAAGGTCTGTCTAGTCAAAGCTATGATTTTTCCAGTAGTTATGTGTGGATGGACGGGGGAGCCTGGTGGGCTGCCGTCCATGGGGTCACACAGAGTCGGACACGACTGAAGTGATTTAGCATAGCATAGCATATGTGTGGATGTGAGAGTTGGACTATAAAGAAAACTGAGATTCGAAAAATTGATGCCTTTAAATTGCGATGTTAGAGAAGACTTTTGACAGTCCTTGTACTGCAAGGAGATCCAACCCATTAATACTAAAGGAATCAATCCTGAATATTCATTGGAAGGACTGATGGTGAAGCTGAAGCTCCAATGCTTTGGCTACATGATGTTAATAATTGGCTTATTGGAAATGACTCTGATGCTGGGAAATATTGAAGGCAGGAGGAGAAGGGGACAGAGGATGAGATGGCTGAATGGCATCACTGACTCAATGAACATGATTTTGAGCAAGCTCCAGGAGATGGTGAGGGACATGGATGCCTGGGGTACTGTAGTCCATGGGGTCACAAAGAGTCAGACATAACTGAGCAACAAGTGACAAACCTACAGCTAACATTATAATCATTGGTGAGAAGCTGAAAACTCTCTAAGATCAGGAGCAAGTCAACAGCACAGTCTCTTGCCATTTTTAAAGTTTTTTTTAATATAAATTTATTTCAATTGGAGACTGATTACTTTACAATATTGTATTGGTTTTGCCATCCATCAACATGAATCTGCCACAGGTATGCACGCATTCCCCATCCTGAACCCCTCCTCCCACCTCCTTCAACATTTTATTGGAATTTTCTGTTTAGTCACTAAGTTGTGTCTGACTCTTTGTAATCCTGTGGACTGCAGCACGCCAGGCTTCCCTATCCTTCACTATTTCCTGGAGTTTGCTCAAACTCATGTCCATCAAGCTGGTGATTCCATGAAAACATTTCATCCTCTGTTACCCCCTTCTCCCCCTGCCCTCACTCTTTCCCAGCATCAGGGGCTTTTCCAATTAGTTGGCTCTTCACATTAGGTCGCGCACTAAGAGCGCCCCGCCGGCTGCGGAATGAAGCAGGGCAAAGACTAATAGAGTTTTGCCAAGAAAATGCACTGGTCATAGCAAATACCCTCTTCCAACAACACAAGAGAAGACTCTATACATGGACATCACCAGATGGTCAACACCGAAATCAGATCGATTATATTCTTTGCAGCCAAAGATGGAGAAGCTCTATACAATCAGCAAAAACAAGACCAGGAGCTGACTGTGGCTCAGACCATGAACTCCTTATTGCCAAATTCAGACTGAAATTGAAGAAAGTAGGGAAAACTACTAGACCATTCAGGTACGACCTAAATCAAATCCCTTATGATTATACAGTGGAAGTGAGAAATAGATTTAAGGGCCTAGATCTGATAGATAGAGTGCCTGATGAACTATGGAATGAGGTTCGTGACATTGTACAGGAGACAGGGATCAAGACCATCCCCATGGAAAAGAAATGCAAAAAAGCAAAATGGCTGTCTGGGGAGGCCTTACAAATAGCTGTGAAAAGAAGAGAAGCGAAAAGCAAAGGAGAAAAGGAAAGATATAAACATCTGAATGCAGAGTTCCAAAGAATAGCAAGAAGAGATAAGAAAGCCTTCTTCAGTGATCAATGCAAAGAAATAGAGGAAAACAACAGAATGGGAAAGACTAGGGATCTCTTCAAGAAAATCAGAGATACCAAAGGAACATTTCATGCAAAGATGGGCACAATAAAGGACAGAGATGGTGTGGACCTAACAGAAGCAGAAGATATTAAGAAGAGGTGGCAAGAATACACAGAAGAACTGTACAAAAAAGAGCTTCAAGACCCAGATAATCATGATGATGTGATCACTGACCTAGAGCCAGACATCTTGGAATGTGAAGTCAAATGGGCCTTAGAAAGCATCACTACGAACAAAGCTAGTGGAGGTGATGGAATTCCAGTGGAGCTATTCCAAGTCCTGAATGATGATGCTGTGAAACTACTACACTCAATATGCCAGCAAATTTGGAAAACTCAGCAGTGGCCACAAGATTGGAAAAGGTCAGTTTTCATCCCAATCCCAAAGAAAGGCAATGCCAAGGAGTGCTCAAACTACCGAACAATTGCACTCATCTCACACGCTAGTAAAGTAATGCTCAAAATTCTCCAAGCCAGGCTTCAGCAATATGTGAACCGTGAACTTCCTGATGCTCAAGCTGGTTTTAGAAAAGGCAGAGGAACCAGAGATCAAATTGCCAACATCCGCTGGATCATGGAAAAAGCAAGAGAGTTCCAGAAAAACATCTATTTCTGCTTTATTGACTATGCCAAAGCCTTTGACTGTGTGGATCACAATAAACTATGGAAAATTCTGAAAGAGATGGGAATACCAGACCACCTGATCTGCCTCTTAAGAAATCTGTATGCAGGTCAGGAAGCAACAGTTAGAACTGGTCATGGAACAACAGACTGGTTCCAAATAGGAAAAGGAGTACGTCAAGGCTGCATATTGTCACCATGTTTATTTAACTTATATGCAGAGTACATCATGAGAAATGCTGGACTGGAAGAAACACAAGCTGGAATCAAGATTGCCGGGAGAAATATCAATAACCTCAGATATGCAGATGACACGACTCTTATGGCAGAAAGTGAAGAGGGGCTAAAAAGCCTCTTGATGAAAGTGAAAGTGGAGAGTGAAAAGGTTGGCTTAAAGCTCAACATTCAGAAAACGAAGATCATGGCATCTGGTCCCATCACTGCATGGGAAATAGATGGGGAAACAGTGGAAACAGTGTCAGACTTTGTTTTTCTGGGCTCCAAAATCACTGCAGATGGTGACTGCAGCCATGAAATTAAAAGATGCTTGCTCCTTGGAAGGAAAGTTATGACCAACCTAGATAGCATATTCAAAAGCAGAGACATCACTTTGCCAACAAAGGTTCGCCTAGTCAAGGCTATGGTCTTTCCTGTGGTCATGTATGGATGTGAGAGCTGGACTGTGAAGAAGGCTGAGCGCCAAAGAATTGATGCTTTTGAACTGTGTTGTTGGAGAAGACTCTTGAGAGTCCCTCGGACTGCAAGGAGATCCAAGCAGTCCATTGTGAAGGAGATCAGCCCTGGGATTTCTTTGGAAGGAATGATGCTAAAGCTGAAACTCTAGTACTTTGGCCACCTCATGCGAAGAGTTGACTCAATGGAGAAGACTCTGATGCTGGGAGGGATTGGGGGCAGGAGGAGAAGGGGACGACAGAGGATGAGATGGCTGGATGGCATCACTGACTCAATGGATGTGAGTCTGAGTGACCTCCGGGAGTTGGTGATGGACAGGGAGGCCTGGCGTGCTGCGGTTCATGGGGTCGCAAAGAGTCGGACACGACTGAGCGACTGATCTGATCTGATAGTAATCAACAAAGTATGGTACTGGTACAAAAGCAGAAATACGTATCAATGGGACAGAATAAAGAGCCTAGAAATCAAGTTGCTCATTTATATGAGCAATTAATCTGTGAAAAATAAAGCAAGAATATACAATGGGTAAATGTCTCTTCAAGAAATGGTGTTGGGAAAACTGGACACGTACATACAAAAGTATAAAACTGGAGTACTTTTTTTGCACTCCATACAAAAGTAAACAATACGAATTAAAGGCTTAAATGTGAAACCTGAAATCATCAAACACCTGGAAGAACACAGGCAGGAAAGTTTGACGTCAGCCTTATCAGTGATTATTTGGATCTGTCTTCTCAGACAAGAGCAACAGAAGCATAAATACAAATAGGACCACATCAAACTAAAAACTTTTCCTAGCAAAGGAAGTCATCAATAAAACAAAAAACAAGGAAACAAGTGGGAGGAGATATTGCAAATGATGCAAATGGTTAACATACGAAATGTGTAAAGAACACATACAGATCAGTCGCTCAGTCGTGTCCGACTCTTTGCGACCCCATGAACTGCAGCACGCCAGGCCTCCCTGTCCATCACCAGCTCTCGGAGGTCACCCAGACTCACACCCATCGAGTCAGTGATGCCATCCAGCCATCTCATCCTCTGTTGTCCCCTTCTCCTCCTGCCCTCAATCCCTCCCAGCATCAGAGTCTTCTCCAATGAGTCAACTCTTCACTTGAGGTGGCCAAAATACTGGAGATTCAGCTTTAGCATCATTCCTTCCAAAGAAATCCCAGAGCTGATCTCCTTCAGAATGGACTGGTTGGATCTTCTTGCAGTCCAAGGGACTCTCAAGAGTCTTCTCCAACACCACAGTTCAAAAGCATTAATTCTTCGGTGCTCAGCCTTCTTCACAGTCCAGGTCTCACATCCATACATGACCACAGGAAAGACCATAGCCTTGACTAGGTGAACCTTTGTTGGTAAAGTAATGTCTCTGCTTTTGAATATGCTATCTAGGTTGGTCATAACTTAACAACAGGCACTTGACTAAAAATTGGACAGAGAACCTGAATAGGCATTTTTCTGAAGAATATTTATAGATAACCAACACCACCTAACCCTAACCCTGGTGGCTTGGGCAGTGATATTATAGTAAATTTGCATCTTACATAATATCTAAAAATGTCAAATCACTATTTTCTACATATGAAAATAAAATAATAATGTAACTCAACTATATTTCAATTAAAAACGGGGAAAAGCCCAGTTGAATAATGTAGAATGAGAAAAATAAATAGAAGGATACCTGGGTAACTTTATTAGATGACCCAACTTGGGAGAAAACAAGTGAAGTGAAGACATTTTCCTGAGAAATATAAGATCAGATGTAGAGTTGATTTGTCTCCTGTAACATTTTCAACAATCAAAAGCGGTCCAGGCAGGCAGCTCTTAGACGGTCTAAAAGGACCGTCACTTGAGTAAGTTTCTAAAGAAAGCGTGGTGGTGCCATGTAGTACTGTCTTGGCCAGAACACTCCAGTTTCTGCCTTTCTAGATGCTGCAAGGCCACTAGAATTCTGTGTATGTTTTCATTACCACCGTAGTTATCTTCATTCTGAGACCGCCTGCTCGGGTCCATGGTGTTTAAACTTCTGTTAGCTTCCCTCCCTATCCATAGCATTTCTCTCCGTGTGTCCTTCTTTCTAGATCCTTTGCATAATCTGGGAGTCTATCCCACTTGATTGGCACCTATCTTTGAACACTGACTTAAACACAGCATAAAGGCAAGCATTTTGTTGCTGTTTATAACTGTCTTCCTTAGCTAGTATCATAAAAGTAAACTATGTTAAAACAAGACAAGTTCAGAGTGTTGGAGTAGAAACTCTGTAACTTAGATGTTGTGGGGAAAAAATTAAACAAAATAAATTTTGTCCTGTTCATGAGTTTTATTTCAGAGGGAAAAACGGCCCATAGTATATCTATCCAGATCTACATTAAAAATAGGCTTCACAGGATGTTCTGAGTGCATGGACTCTCTATTAGAATTGTAAAACTACCCCTTGAAATAAGTATGCCATCTAAGGTGCCTCAGGCTCATTTCAAATCCTTCATTCCACATTCCAAAGGCTTCTAAATAAAACATTAAAAATTGTTATAAATTGTTTAGAGTATGACCTAGATAGAAGATAGTCTCAGTTATCTATGAAATTTACACATTAATAATAAAGTTTGTAGACTGTTTTATTAAATACATTAAAGCTTGCATCAGCAAAATGTATTAAATGTGTTTATAAATCAGATAAAAGGCTAAGTCCTTGAACACAGTTATATGATAAACACATTATTAATAGGAAATGGAGCTGAGTAGCTGCATAAATTAATCACAGATAGCTGACTGCAGAGGCTGAGGCTCATATCTAGACTAATAAGATTTTTCAAAGAATTACTTTGGTTAGATTGCTAGAGTAAATAATGGCAAAGTAGATTTCATGATCCCAGCACTGATCGGTGTTTTCATATTATTCTTACCTCCATATAATAAATAGTCCCTGTTTGGATGACAAGTTTAAGTGAATGTGAGGACCAAACAATATATATGTTGCCATCGTAATACTGGCAAATGACTTAGAGAGATTTATATAAGGTTTACTTCAGATATCTTATTTTTGGAATGCTATGGATATAATGTGGGAGACCAAACACTTAACATTTCATCTTGCATAGTAATTCAGACACAGTCTCCCACCCTCTTCATAATTCAATAAAGAATACAGGGTGTTTAAACTGGAAACCTGCTTTGCCATCCCCGGATGTTTACACTTGGCTATTTCTATTGTAGACATGCCTATACAGTCCAGCAGAAGGTAATACTGAATAAAATATTTTCTGTTAAACAACAAAATGAAAAACAAATATCCTAAGTATCTAGACAGGAGCACCTATCCATGCATTTTAAAATGTTGCTTAATCTGAGAAAAGGACCCTGAAAATTTCTGAATATATGATTTGCTCACCTATGGTACAAAAGCTAGAGACAGTTTCCCTTATATCTAGATTAACATTTGTATTCCTTTGCTACACAGGGAGTTATCTCAAGCAATTAGCCAGTCATTAAAGCACTCAGAGCATTAATCTATTAATCAGCAGTCCTGCACTTTTGAGTCTCACAGCCCCCTCCAAGTACAAGTCTGGGTAGTCAGTAAGAGCCATAATACTGTTATCTCCTTTCAGAAACTGGAAATAGCCCAACCATCTCCCTATCTCTTCATCAAAAGAGCGTTTGTGTTAAAAGACCTGTATTCACAGACCTACTGAGTTTTCAGCCCTCCACTGCACATTGTTTTACTTGATCCTGCTTGTTAGGAAACACAACCATCCACCCCAGGTTGTCCAGAACAGACTGGCCTACAACTGCTAACTAGGTATCATTATTAATAGTGCCCCCTTTCGTTTTTAAGTTTCTTAATTTAGAAGATAAACTGCATAGTCAACTTATAAGATGGACAAGAGAAATTACTCTCTCATTTTACGGTGATGAAATATAAGGCTCAAAATTGTTAATTATCTTTCACAACAATTTGACCTAGTTAATGCTTTTTCTGCCATAACTTTCTGCTCATGACTGCATAAATCTTTTATTTGGGGATATTAAGGTACAATAATATATCCAGCATTGGGTGTAAAGAAATAAAAAATTATCTATCTCCATTCCATATTCAGTTTTTTGAATATGGGCTATAAAGACTCTGTATGACATTCCTGACAGTAACATAGTCTAATTAGCATCCAGGACTACGGAACAAAATCTTGGTGAAAGGTATATCTCAGCAGAAAGCAGGTTGAACTTGTCTTTCAGGATAGTCAAAATTTTGTTAGTTTTACTTGAAATAAAAATTGCAACCTACATGATTTTTCTTGTAAAATGGAGTTTACTAATGAAAAATGAATTACTCGTCCTGAACATTCCAGTGTAAATTTATTATGGTAATTTTTAGTACAAAATTATATAATAAAAATTATCTGACTCGCAAGGAACAAAGAAATCTTACAAATCATCTCCTCAAGCTCCTAATTTTACAAATGAAGATACTATGTCACAAAACTCATACTAATGTCTATGAGCAGAGCACTTCTATGACACTGCATACTTGAAAATATGTCCAGAAGAGGTAAGTTTCAACATTTGACAACCATTTTCTTCCAAAACCAGTCCTTCAAAAGGCTTTGCTTAGAAAAATCCTTCGGTCAGTTCAGGTTTGAAGAATATTTCATACACATAACACATAAGTAGACCAAAAGCTCAATAAAGTTTTACTTTTAAGAATCCAATTTTTCTCCCAAATCATCCCGCCCTCTCCCTCTCCCACAGAGTCCAAAATATTGTAAAATTAAAAAATAAAATGAAATAATAAAGGAGGAAAAAAAAAGAATCCAATTTTTCTTCACGTCACTGAGCATTTCCAGGAACCATTTGTCTATGTATTCTTATTTTGTTCTACACACTAATTAATAACTGTCAGGAAGTGCTGACTTGCAAAAATGGTTTTCAATCTTTCAGATATAAAGACACTCCTTCTATCAATAATCTCATACGTTTAGATATGTTGATCAAGAAAGACAGAATGAATAAAACTTATTGATAATGTGGTAATAGTAGTATTTTTAATATTAAAATAGTTATTAATATTTACATAAAGTTTTATTTAAATTGCAACCATTACTTGAGATGATAGATGAGATGGATAGATGAATAGATGGGTGGATGGATAGACAGATAGATAGACATTTTCTTTCCCTTAGCTGAAATGCTGCACAAGAAAATAAATAGAGAGTAATCATCAAACTAAACAGACATATACATGGTACTAGATGAAATAAAATAAATGAATGGGAATGGAAAAACTCTACCCCTAGAGAGAGAACAGCAATAAAATATGAACTCTGCTTCTTGCTTAATTTAGCATGATTCATGAGGGTTATAGAAGGAAAAATAAAGGTTAATCACTTTTTATGATTCAGTCTGAATATTTGTCTAGAAAAAATCCAAAGTTCTGCATATCTTGCTTGTTATAAATTTTGTGTTCCAAAGCTGATTCACCCCAGGACCTAGAAAAATCCAGAATTTAGTGCCTGTTGCCCAGCTCTGTTTCTTCCAAATTTTTCTGTAATTTAGAGGTTTGTGCTTTCCTGCTTTTGCATTGAAACAAGTGTGTTTAAAACTCTGAGACATTTTCTTTTGTGGAAAACTCAAGAAATAGCTTCTTCAAATTTTCAGAAAGTAAAAAGTTTAGTGCTTCGTTTATCAAGAATAAGTGAGGGTAGAGTTCATTATTTTTCTCTCAAAAGATCAAACATTAACTCTTATCAAGAAATCACACCTTCTTTTCCAAAAACATTTCCCTTTTTCCAAATGACATCTTTTTCCCCCTACATTGCTTCTCGAGAAGCTATGTACAAGCATAGCGCTTTAATCCAAGTAAACATTCACTTGCCAAATGTCACAATACTTCTTATCCTTCCTAAAACAAATCCAGTACCCAAGCATGACTTTTATTTCTAAGATTCCCCAAAGAGGCATGTTTGGGGCATATAAGCATATTTATCTTCATGATAAGGTGCATGCATGCTCAAGTTTTTCCTGAGATAAAGAGAAATAGTATTAAATTATTCAAGCACTTCTTATAAAAGGAGAGCAATAAACAAAGTAAGACATTTAAAAGTTAAATTGTCTTTTTCTTTTGGATTTTCCTCCTCCTTTTTTCTTTGTGTTCACTCATCAGCAAAGGAGAAGAGAGTCTTTGTTCCACTTCCATCCCTATGTAAGCACGTTCAGATTTACCCCCTGGGCTATAGGCTCCTTAATCTGGAATAGGAGTTTGAACTGGGGATATTAAAAGCATGCTGTGTTGGGAAGCTTAGTTTCAGTAAACATGAACAGAATTGTTTTTAAAGGAAAAAGGATGAGAACTTGATGTCATTAGGAAGCAGTCAAGACTTCAGAATACCAAAGAGATGGATAGTTTATATGTAATGATCATTTGCCACATGCAGAGACTCCTCCATTGGGTTTTCTATGTATTATCTCATTTAACATCAAAATAACCCTGTACTATTATATCCAGCCTAACCAATAAGGAAGGAAGTGTGCTAGTTGCTCAGTCGTGCCTGACTCTTTGCGACCCCATGGACTGCAGCCCAGCAGACTCCTGTGTTCATGAGATTTTCCAGGGAAGGATACTGAAGTGAGTTGCCATTTCCTTCTCCAGGGGATCTTACCCACCCAGGAATCGAACCTGGGTCTCCTGCACTGCAGGCAGATTCTTTACCGACTGAGCTATAAGGGAAGCCCTTATGGATAAGAAAACTGAAATCACTACAATATTGTAAAGTAATTAGCCTCCAATGAAAATAAATAAATTAATTAAAAAGAATCATACCTTAAAGCACTTGCCCAAGGGCGCATCTAGTGCTTGGTGAAGCTACAATCTGATGCAGGCAGTCTGATTCTAAAAGCCAACTAAATTGCTATAATTAAGACAAGGATTATTAAAGTGTAGTGGGTTCAATGAATAGCAGAGAATATAGAACTCATGTGGGTACTTGAGTACTGAACAGTAAATATTATGCCTTGGAAACCAGAGCAAAGGCCTTACTGGATGAGCTGTGCATTGAGAAACAGAGCTAAATCCACCACTTGCCAATGGATCTACAATTGCTTGCTTGGTCATTCATTTTCAGAGAGAAAATTCACATATCTGATCATCTCATGGACCCCTGGTACAGGATAAGTACCTAAGATATTGTTCCCAAAACTATAGTTCCTCTTTTGGCAAAATGAGAAAGAAACTTGGTTCAAAAGAATAAAGCAAATTCCGGGCTTTTGGAAAGTTCTGTGATTGGCCTACTTATGCATGTCTGCATGAACACTGTCACAACACTTTCCCAGGCTCATCCCAAGCATCCGTGCACTCTACTGCTGATGTGGATTCAAGTTTGTTAGTACCAGGTTACTTGCCGTCATGCCCTGACCCCCTTTACATCTTCAGTTTGCATCAGGCCAGAGCCGCAAGAGTTGGCTGTGTCAACATGCCCTAACATAGCACTGGAACACTCAAATTTGTTCCCCACAAACTGAAGCTAAATCTTTCCAGGATGCCCAGTCCTTTTTACTTGATGAAGTCTGTGCTAGACCAAAAGGACAGATAGAGTTAGCTCATAGCAGCTTCTCAGCCTCATTGCATTTCCTGGATTTTTCATTTCACTGGGTCAGAAACTTCTCTTGACAAGTAAAACACTTGGAAAGGCACAGTTTGCCTTGTTCTGCTGCATGCTCTTTTATCTCTCTTCTCCATCACTCTCCAAAATGACTGGTTCTTACTGGGAAATCTTCCAGCCCTGAGAAAATCCATCTTTTACACACTTTTCCAAAGTCCTAAAAGCCAATTTGAAAACGTACTAGATTGTCTGTGCCATATTTTGCTATATAAAAATAGGAATACGTAATATTATTATTATTGATATAATTAAATTGAAGGGTGTAATTTTCCTACTTGGTCAAAATATATTTCATTGTTCCCCTTTCCATAAATGTAAATTCTATACTCCTGGGTGTGACATATAAAAACTTCCCAAATCTCAGTTTATGCCAAGTTGAAGATATAAAGTGTTCATGTGGTGAAGTAGAGTGAGGATTAGTTGATGATTTACAGGTATAAGAGGAGAGCTGGAAGGAGACACTGTCATCAGAAGGGTGCATGTACAGAAGCAAAGTCTAGGAAAAGCAGACCAAGGGAAAGTGAAGATACTTGAAACAGGAGGAGTAAGATGCTATCCCGGTTTTTCCAAGGAATTAGGTCCTGCCACCTTAAGTGGCAAATGTTCTCCTCTTTGAGGATAAAAGATCTCAGTCTATCAACTCTTTCATCAATTTATAGTGTGTTTCAATTGTTGAAAAGTCTGATACTAATCTTAATAAAAGTTTTTCTCTGCCCCAATTGAAACCATGCATAAGTAAACGAGCTCGCCTACATAACCCGTGAGGAGCAAGGACTTGGCAGTGCTGCAGTGCAGATAACTTTTCCAGAGAAGATGCCCTAATGCTCCAGATAAGCGAACATGTACTCCTGGAATGTCTTAGAGACATAGTCTCAGAAGTGTGAAGCGTACTTCCTTTCTCTTAAAAATAAGTCATTTAACTCCATGATGAAACCATGCAAACATGTGTAAATGGTCATTTCTGCAAAATCATTTTCACACAGGTCACTTTACCCTACAGTTTCTTTCCTCCATTGCACAATGTAACAGCATTTGCGAAAACGTAATTTTTTTTTTTTTTTTTTTTGGTTTTTCTTCTCCTTGGTAGAATCTTGCTTGTATCATAATTTTAAAAGTTCGACCCTTAGTTCAGCTCTCTTTTCTCTTGATGGACAGGTCAATTCAGGGGGTTGTGATTGCCTGGGGCAAACAGACAGGAAATACATACAAATCGCCCCTTTCTTCTAATTAAAGATATATTTGTGAGACAAAGTACAAAGGAATAATTTGTTTCTGATCTCATTCTCTTGCTGAATAATCGGAGGCTATTCTCAGTCACTGACCTAGAGCCAGACATCTTGGAATGTGAAGTCAAATGGGCCTTAGAAAGCATCACTACGAACAAAGCTAGTGGAGGTGATGGAATTCCAGTGGAGCTATTCCAAGTCCTGAATGATGATGCTGTGAAAGTGCTACACTCAATATGCCAGCAAATTTGGAAAACTCAGCAGTGGCCACAAGATTGGAAAAGGTCAGTTTTCATCCCAATCCCAAAGAAAGGCAATGCCAAGGAGTGCTCAAACTACCGAACAATTGCACTCATCTCACACACTAGTAAAGTAATGCTCAAAATTCTCCAAGCCAGGCTTCAGCAATATGTGAACCGTGAACTTCCTGATGTTCAAGCTGGTTTTAGAAAAGGCAGAGGAACCAGAGATCAAATTGCCAACATCTGCTGGATCATGGAGAAAGCAAGAGAGTTCCAGAAAAACATCTATTTCTGCTTTATTGACTATGCCAAAGCCTTTGACTGTGTGGATCACAATAAACTATGGAAAATTCTGAAAGAGATGGGAATACCAGACCACCTGATCTGCCTCTTGAGAAATCTGTATGCAGGTCAGGAAGCAACAGTTAGAACTGGTCATGGAACAACAGACTGGTTCCAAATAGGAAAAGGAGTACGTCAAGGCTGCATATTGTCACCATGTTTATTTAACTTATATGCAGAGTACATAATGAGAAATGCTGGACTGGAAGAAACACAAGTTGGAATCAAGATTGCTGGGAGAAATATCAATAACCTCAGATATGCAGATGACACGACTCTTATGGCAGAAAGTGAAGAGGGGCTAAAAAGCCTCTTGATGAAAGTGAAAGTAGAGAGTGAAAAGGTTGGCTTAAAGCTCAACATTCAGAAAACGAAGATCATGGCATCTGGTCCCATCACTGCATGGGAAATAGATGGGGAAACAGTGGAAACAGTGTCAGACTTTGTTTTTCTGGGCTCCAAAATCACTGCAGATGGTGACTGCAGCCATGAAATTAAAAGACGCTTGCTCCTTGGAAGGAAAGTTATGACCAACCTAGATAGCATATTCAAAAGCAGAGACATTACTTTACCAACAAAGGTTCGCCTAGTCAAGGCTATGATCTTTCCTGTGGTCATGTATGGATGTGAGAGCTGGACTGTGAAGAAGGCTGAGCGCCGAAGAATTGATGCTGTTGAACTGTGGTGTTGGAGAAGACTCTTGAGAGTCCCTTGGACTGCAAGAAGATCCAACCAGTCCATTCTGAAGGAGATCAATCCTGGAATTTCTTTGGAAGGAATGATGCTAAAGCTGAAGCTCCAGTATTTTGGCCACCTCATGCGAAGAGTTGACTCATTGGAGAAGACTCTGATGCTGGGAGGGATTGAGGGCAGGAGGAGAAGGGGACGACAGAGGATGAGATGGCTGGATGGCATCACTGACTCGATGGATGCAAGTCTGAGTGACCTCCGGGAGCTGATGATGGACAGGGAGGCCTGGCGTGCTGCAGTTCATGGGGTCGCAAAGAGTCGGACACGACTGAACGACTGATCTGATCTGATCTGATTCTCAGTCACATTTGAACATCTATTTTATCTTTACAACTAAGTCAAACCATTGTTAGATCTCAGATATTTTCCCTTTTTTCTTGTTTATAGAAAGTGAAGAGTTTAGCAATCATCCAGAGAAAAGACAATGTAGACAGCTGACCTAGATAACGTGGGTGTTTCTGTACGCTGCCAAAATTAACTGAGTTTCATGCTCAACCTGCATTTCATTTTAACGGTGTAGGTCAGACTCTTGGCTCTGTTACCTGCGTCCAGTGCCGAACAGGTACTTTGTTCTGGTTAAATGACTACAATTCCAGCAGGTCCCAGCACAGAGTTCACATTCACCTTCACTAGAGCAAAATATTGCACCATCACCATTAACAGTGCTGCTCAGTATATCTATCAAGTACACTCCAATGTGTCCTGGCAGCAATTCAGACCATTCGATTTGCAAAGATGCGATGGCCCACTTGAGGCTCACCGAATCAGTCTTGACCGTCACAAACACATCTAGCCTTGGCATTCAGTGCCAGATCATTCTCCCCAAATGAGCAAATGAATGACTGGGGGAAGATGCTTCTTGGAAACAGCTTGAACTTAATGGTGACAACAGCTGGCTAAGCTGATGTTCTTCATATGATATGACACCCAAGTTCTTGAAATAGGACTTTTGACTCAAATCATGTCCTGAAACACATGTCCATAAAATTGTCTAAGCCAAAGGAGGTAACATTGAGTTAAAGCAAGAGCATTGACGGCATTAGAAGGATAATGTTCACGTCTACACCTTAGTAACCACGTGCTGTGTGCTTTGCTCAGTCGCCCAGGTGTGTCTGGCTCCTCGCGACCCCATGGACTGCAGCCCACCAGGCTTCTCTGTCCACGCAGAGTCTCCAGGCAGGAATACTGGAGTGGGTTGCCGTGCCCACCTCCAGGGGATGTTCCCAACCCAGGAACCAAACCAGGGTCTCCTGTATTGCAGGCAGATTCTTTACCAGCTGAGCTACCAGGGAAGCTTAGTAGTCATATATTTCCAAATTTCACTACTTTTCTGCATAATAACCCAGCCATTGCAGCCAGAAGGGCAAAAGGTTCTATCCTGCAGCCTTGTTCATATAGATGGTTTATATAAAATGAGTTTTATACAAATAAGCTAGAGCTAGCGTTAGTCTGCCAGCCGCACCCGACTCTTTGCGACCCCATAGCCTGTAGCCCATCAGGCTCCTCAGTCCATGGGATTCCTCCAGCAAGAATACTGGAGCCATTACATTCCCTTTTCCCAGGAGTCTTCCTGACCCAGGGATCAAACCTGGGTATCCTGCTATGCAATTATGCAACTAAATGAATACAGATTTTTAAAACATTATAATTTTAATATTTGCATTTTCCTCAAGTAAGTTTTTAAATTGCAGTACCTTTCTCTTCTGAAAGTAATTTTACCCTAGAATATCAAATTACTCACCAAGTACAGACTAACTTAGAGTTGCTTATATTAATGTTTAAATGTATTAGTAATATGCATGATGTTAACATAGAAATTGATAAGCTGCATTCACAGGAATTTAAACTCTGGGTAAAATGTTTAAAAAATTCTGGTACTAATGATTGTGATAGCTTTGACAATCTTGACTGACTGCACAGTCAGCAACTCTGAATCTTCTTTTAATGTCTCATCGTAGTAAAGATATATAAAGAAGGCATGTAGATCTTTTGTGAACTTTCTATAATATTGGTGAGTCAATATATTGATTTAAACTTGGTAAGGTATAAATATTTGGGAGTATAGTCTATCCAGGGAACAGAATGTACATATGAATTTGGTAGCCTACATTTTAAAATAATTTGGGACATCTAAGTCTCCTAATATGTTTCTTTTTAGACCATATTATCTGAATGTGGTGATACATACACACAGAACACACATTTACTGTATTTTCTATAATAAAACTTCATTAAATTTTATATAGCTAATTAAGTGCCAAACTTGAAAGTAAATATTCCTAGATGACAGAATGCTTATTTTTTTTTTAATAAAATTAATGGATAAGTAAGAATCCTTGACCAAGAAACTCTGAGCTAAAACGCTTACAGTGAACCTCAGCAACAGCAAAACAATAGTTTGAAATAGATTTGAGAAGCCTCTGTCTAGGAGTAATCTAGAATATTGAGTCAAGCTCAATATTCAAATGCACAAGGTAATAAGCTTATTTTTTGGTTGATTTATCTATAACACGAAAAAGGGGGAATAGCTATAGTTAATAATATATTGTTCCCCAAAATTTGAATTGTTATGTTACATACGGGATTAATCAACCTGTCTCTGATCTCCATTTGAAAAGACCTAACACGGATTATTTTGGTTACTGAACTCCCTCTCTGTACCTGAAATTATAGTATACATTCAATATTCATTATCTCATTTAATTTTCATTGTTCTAATAAGCTGGGGTTTATTATTATTCTCTACATTAGTTAGGATTCTTTAAGTTATACCACTCAACTCTAACAAGATTGACTAACTTTTAAAAATAATAAATCACATTTGAAGATTCCAGGGTTGTTTGATTCAAAATTTCATCAATATTCTCAATGATCCATGATTTTTTTTAAAAATTGTATATTCATAGGATAGATTTTTATCCTGGGTCTGGCTCATCTCACGGTTGCAAAACAGATGAAAAAAGCAGGTGGGTTTGCATGTTCCTTGACCACATCCAGCCAGAAAAAGACTTACTTTTCTTTCTCAGAGCCTTGAACAAAAGGTTTGAGGAGAGCCTCCTGACTCATTGCACTAAATTAGATTAAATCTTCTTTAAAGCAAGGGGCATGTAGCTATTCTGAGTGACTGAGAAACAGCATACAAGATGAAAATTAAGTGTTGAGGAATACAAAATAGTACCATATCCATTTCCTTTTTGGAAATAAATTGGGAATGAGAAGCCAAATAATTTTCCTAAAGTCCTACAGTAACTGAATGATGGCTTCTTAGTTGGAAACTTTATCTATGCCACTGTGTTTATTTTACTAAAGTCATCATTTTCTTGAGTAGCTTATACCAGGGGGTAAAAGGTGGGGTAAAACAGGCTTAAGAACAGAAAAAGGCAAATACTGAAAATTATCTCATTCTTGTATAAGCATTTCATAAAATGGCTTCCACACATAGGCAATTCCACAGTATATTTTAAAAAAGATGTATTTTAGTGACAGTAGAGTTTAAATTTCTTTCTTCCTAATCTTCCTCACTAAGTGAGGTCCCACTACAACAGATAATGGTGAGAGGATATGAAAGGTAGCGAGAAAGTTGGACTGACTAGGAACAGACCCCAGGGTTTCTGTGATTGTTTTTTAATCTCCCATATCTAACGGGTTGGCTGATAGGGAAGTCTGCAATTCTGAACCATCAAAAAGCACAAACCAAAAATGCTCCAAGGAAAACCCAGTCTCTCCAGACAAAGGCCTGGGATAAGGGTTGGCCAAGCAGGACCAGAAGCTTTTTGGTGACACATGTTCTTCCCCAGTGAAATAGCACATACGACACAGAGTCCCGCCCTCCACAGTGGCCACGAGCGGAAGTGGTGTCGGATGGCGCGGCACCCTCTCCTTCCCCTGAGCTGTGGCGTCGGCAGAGGGAGGGGGTGCTTCACTGAGGGGGGATTTCAGTTACAGCCCATCGATGGCAAGTCGCAGCTATCCTCATGCCAATGAGGCATTGGAAGTATGATCTCAGAAAGGAGAAAATTAAAAAAAAAAAAAAAATTCTAGAACTACCACCCAACCCAGCTAGTCCACTTAGGCATATTTATCTGAAGAACACAGAACTGATTTAAATAGAAGTGCAAACCCTTATGTTCATTGCATGGTACAATAAACAAAATACGGAAACAATCTACATGTCCATGGATGAATTAATGCATAAAGAAGATTAATATTTTACTAGTAGTAAAAAGGGAGGGGGCAATGGCACCCCACTCCAGTACTGTTGCCCGGAAAATTCCATGGATGGAGGAGCCTGGTGGGCTGCAGTCCATGGGGTCGCTAAGAGTCAGACACGACTGAGCGACTTCACTTTCACTTTCCATTTTCATGCATTGGAGAAAGAAATGGCAACCCACTCCAGAGTTCTTGCCTGGAGAATTCCATGGACGGAGAAGCCTAGTAGGCTGCAGTCCATGGGGTCGCACAGAGTCGGACACGACTGAAGTGACTTAGCAGCAGCAGCAGCAGCAGTAAAAAAGAATGAAATCTTGTCATTTGTGACAACATGGACGGACCTTGAGGCTATGATGCTAACTTAAATAAGAAAGACAATACCATATCTTTTCACTCATATTTGGAATGTTTTTTAAAAAAGATTTTTAAAAAATGAACAAACAAAATGAACTCCTTAGAGAACAGATTCGTGGTTACCCCAGGGGAAGGGGAGGTCAAGAGTTGGGCTCGTAACTGGACTTGTGGCCGTGATCACGCTATGGTGTATACAGATGCTGAACTACAATAGTATGTACCTGAAACTTACCTAACTTAAAAAAGACAGTGATTTTTTTTTAAAGCCTACAAAGGCTGTCCTGGGCAGATCCGTAATTAATCCAACATTGACTCAAAGCAAGAGCATTCCGATTCTCAGAGTCTCCTCCCACCACCACACAACAGATGAGGCAGGCTGGAATACCACTTTGGAAGGGCTCTGAAATCAAAATTGTCATTGCAAGTGCACTTCAGAAGAGCAGACTAGGACTTGAGCGTTAAACTTAAGATGACTGCCTGCTAAAATAGAATATTTAAATAAAATACAGACTCTCATAGTAAACTCATATAGGATGCAACTGAAATCACTCCCCATACACAAAAAATAAGAAAATGGCAATTTATAAAAGGGGAGATAATTAACAGATACCAACACAGAGATGACTCCTTTGATAATTTTATCAAAGGACTTTAAACAGTCATCACAAAGGTTTCTCAGTGAAATAGAACAGACAGAAACAGATAATAAAATGGTGAAATCCCAAATAAACTGATAATTAGTTTAAATCAAAACTTTAAAATGACTTTAAACAGTCATCACAAAGGTTTCTCAGTGAAATAAAACAGACAGAAACAGATAATAAAATGGTGAAATCCCAAATAAACTGATAATTAGTTTAAATCAAAAAGGTCTAAATAACCAACTAAAAATATTTACAGAGTTGATTTTTCTAAATGATCAAATAATGTACTCTCTTATAGCTCGTTTGTAAAGAATCTCTCTGCAGTGCAGGAGATCCTGGTTGGATTCCTGGATGGGGAAGATCCGCTGGAGAAGAGACAGGTTACTCACTCTAATATCCTTGGACTTCTCTGGTGGCTCAGCTGGTAAAGAATCCACCTGCAATGCAGGAGACCTGGGTTCGATCCCTGGGTTGGGAGGATCCCTTAGAGAAGGGAAAGACTACCCGATCCAGTATTCTGGCCTGGAGAATTCCAAGGACTGTATAGTCCATGGGATCACAAAAAGTCTGACAGAACTGAGAGACTTTCACTTCAGTTCAGTTTACGGAACTTATGTCAAATATAAAGATACAGCATAAATAGGTTAAATGTACAAAAACAGGGGACATACTATGCAACAAACATTAGTGTTTTTTTTTTTTTAATAAAAGCAGAGATAGTAATACTAAGAACAGATAAAGATAACTTCAATGCAAAGTAAATAATCAAGAAAAAAGAGGTAAATAACATAATGATAAAATTTCAATGTTTCAAAACCATCTAGTGATCCTAAATATTTTACTTCTAAATGATAATAAGTGAAAACTGATAGAACTACCAAGGAAAATAGAGAAATTAAAAATTACAGTTGGTGTTTTCAATAACCTTCTGTCTTCAACTGATATAACTTCTTGACAGGAAATCTACAAAGATAAACAGGAAATCAGCAGCAGCATCAGCAGATATGATCTGGTAGATATTTACAGAGCATTCTACCTTAAGACAGCAAGACGAGCACTTGTCTCAAAATTATACCAAACATTCCCAAAGATAGATGACATTCTGGGCCATAAAACCCAGTTTAACATTTTAAAAGAACTGAAATAATGCAAAATATGTTCTCAAAAAGTGGAGAACATCAAATTAGATTAAAAAAAATAATAAAAGCAACGGAATGGTGATCTGAGATTGATGATCACTAGTCAGACTGGCACCCCACCCCAGTACTCTTGCCTGGAAAATCCCATGGACGGAGGAGCCTGGTAGGCTGCAGTCCATGGGGTCGCTAAGAGTCGGACACGACTGAGCGGCTTCACTTTCACTTTTCGCTTTCATGCATTGGAGAAGGAAATGGCAACCCGTTCAAGTGTTCTTGCCTGGAGGATTCCAGGGACAGCCGAGCCTGGTGGGCTGCCGTCTATGGGGTCGCACAGAGTCGGACACGACTGAAGCGATTTAGCAGCAGCAGCAGCAGTCAGACTGATCAGGCACAAAAAAGAGAACAGTACAGATAATCAAAAAAGGATGGGGCGAGCTGGTGTGATAGGTACAAACTGTGCACATGTTAGAAGGTTAATACAATAAACGGGAAACATTTTAGAATGTGACTCAATGATGAAATGGGTGGGCTTAAAATACACACATTTCCAAAATAATATTTCTATGTGTAACAAATGGATTAAGTTTGCATTAAAAAAATATTTCCACAGAGAAAATTTCAGTACCAAATGTCTTCACTGCAGAATTCTGCCAATCATTTCTAGAAAATTGATGAGGCTTAATACGACTCAACTCATTTTGGGGACTGGCATTACTCTAATGTCCAAACCAGATAAAAACATTATAAGGGAAAAAACACCTGGATATAGTTCTGGAAATAGACGCAAAAATTTTTATCCAAATTTAACAACCCAACACAACTATATTTTTTTAAAAAAGAAAGTACATTGTGACCAATTGAAGTGTATTTCAGGATGTTGTTTTATTTAACATTAAAAGATCAATGAAATTAATTGCTGTGTAAACAGACTAAGCAACAACAACATAAGATCACCTCAACAGATTCAAAAAATTAATAAAATTATACTTTCATTCCCTATAAAATATATTGATATATAAGAAAAAGGGGAATTTTCTCCACTTGAAAAAGGGTATTAATATAAGATCCTACAGTTATTTATCATACCTATTAAAGACTCAATGATTTCCTCCTAAAATCCTAAAAATATGTAGAATGTGCATCTTCAGTATTTCTATTCAACAACGTACTGACCGTTCTAGACAAACCACTGGACGAGAAATTGAAAAAGGAAGAAGTAAACTCTTCTTATTTGTAGAATGCATGATCATATCTTCAAAAATGTTCCTAGGACTAATTTAGCAAGGCTGAAGTTTACAAGACCAATATACAAAAAATAACTGCATTTCTACATACTAGCAGCAATTGAGCAGAAATGGAAATAAAGAAAATGATGTCATTTAAATGGCAATCTCATTTAAACAATGGCATTTAAAATGGCATTAAAACATGGAATGCTTGGTGATAAATCTAACAAAATTGTTTAAACTTGTACTCTGAAAATTATAAAATATTTCTGGAAAAAATTTAAAAATTCAAGTAAATGAACATATATGATATATCCATCAATCAGAATGTTAAGATATTAATCCTTCCAGAATATTTTTGCAGATTTATGGACTTAATATAATCCCAATCAAATTTCAAGCAGGCAATTTGGTACTACTTTATAAGCTGATTCAAAAGTTCACATCTAGACAAAAAAGAACTTAAGCTAGATAACACAACATTGAAAAAGAACAATGTTGGAAGATACACCCTATTTGAGTTTGGGGCGTGTTGTAAAACTTTAGTAATCAGGACAGTATGGACCTGGCATAAAGGAAAGAAAAATCAATAAAACAGAATAGAATCACACCAATTTGGACAAACAATTAACAGAAGTTCAAGGCACTTCTGGCATAAAAGACCAGTTTTTCTATAAGTGATGTTCAGATCAGATCAGGTCAGTCGCTCAGTAGTGTCCGACTCTTTGCGACCTCATGAACTGCAGCACGCCAGGCCTCCCTGTCCATCACCAACTCCTGGACTTCACTCAGACTCACATCCATCAAGTTAGTGATGCCATCCAGCCATCTCATCCTCTGTCGTCCCCTTCTCCTCCTGTCCTCAATCCCTCCCAGCATCAGAGTCTTCTCCAATGAGTCAACTCTTCGCATGAGGTGGCCAAAATACTGGAGTTTCAGCTTGAGCATCATTCCTTCCAAAGAAATCCCAGGGCTGATCTCCTTCAGAATGGACTGGTTGGATCTCCTTGCAGTCCAAGGGACTCTCAAGAGTCTTCTCCAACACCACAGTTCAAAAGCATCAATTCTTTGGTGCTCAGTCTTCTTCACAGTCCAGCTCTCACATCCATACATGACCACAGGAAAGACCATAGCCTTGACTAGGCGAACCTTTGTTGGCAAAGTGATGTCTCTGCTTTTGAATATGCTATCTAGGTTGGTCATAACTTTCCTTCCAAGGAGTAAGCGTCTTTTAATTTCATGGCTGCAGTCACCATCTGCAGTGATTTTGGAGCCCAGAAAAATAAAGCCCAGAAAAAAAAAAAAAAGAAAGAAAAAAAAATATTATGAGTATATAAAGTCTTAAAACTCAATAATAAAAAATAAACAACCAAAATTTAAAAATTAGAAAAGCATTTGAATAATTACTTCATTGATAATGATATATGGATGGCAAATAATCACAGGAGAAACATATTCATCATCATAAATCATTAGACAATTGTAAATTAAAACTACAAAATGATACCTCTACATACTATTTGAATGTCTAAGATCAAAAACACTAAACATACCAAAGCTTGGTAAACCTACAGAGCAAAAGAAACTCTCATACAAACACTAGTGGACGGTGCAACCACTGTGGAAAATAATCTGAGTCTGGCAGTTTCTTAAACTGTTAAACATATACTAACCTCATAAACCTGACATTCCACTCCTAGGTATTACCTAAGAAAATATCTTAGGTTAATGCATAAGCAAAATGTAATACATTAATATGGAATACTATTCAGCAGTATAAAGGAATATACTATTATTATACTTATCAACATAAATAAATCTCAAAAAAATGAGTGAAATAACATAAACAAGAAAGAGCAAGTATTTTATAATTATGATTCTGTACAATTCTAAACAGAAAAATGTACAGTGACAGAAATCAGATTGGTGGCTGCTGAAGGATATGACAGAACGGTGAAGGGAGGGAGGGTTTCTAAAGACCATAAGGAATTTTGGAAGATGATAGATCCATCGTTAACTGGATTGTGGCATTGACTTCATATGTGAAAATATCAAATTTTACCCTTTAAATATGTGCAGTGAATTATGTGTCAATTATGTACCAATAAAATGTTAACAAAAATAATTTCTAAAATTTCTAGGATGTACAGTTCAAATTAAGGCAGGTCGATCTCACATGTAACAGATAATGCAAGCCTTTCAACACAGAGCGAAGTTACTGTCAACGGATCAACATCACTATGTTAAAATAGGAGGGTCGTGGGAAGCCAGGGAGATTCAGTTATGGCAGATAGCTACAGTAAGTCTCAGCAAGAACAGCTGAGGCCCCTGAGGCTGTTAATGCCAGGGTGTCAATTTCAAGAGAAAAGCTTGAGTTGGTTCACATCAGTGTCGTCATTATCCAGCATGAAAGTGCCCAAACTCACCTCCCACCAACCCATTTCACTCTCCTATCCAATTACTAAATCTCTTATAGGAAGAAGTTTTTTTTATTACTGTTGAGCCTAAAGATTTTTTAACACATGATCTTTAATTAACATGCTTACATTTTTGAAAACTAATATTTTAACTGATAATTGTTATTTCCAAGTTGAACAAAATTTGAACCTTTTGTATAACAACCTTCTTTCAAATAAAAATTAGGCTTGTTTGTTTGTTTGTTTGCTATGTTTTTCACAGATATTACTTTAGGCAGTTATGCTGACAAAGAGCTTCACAAATGGGAAATGATGTAATGGTATTTGCAGAAGTTATAGACCAGTCAAATGATTTTAAAGTGATAAGGCCTTAACCCCATTAAAAATTGATTCTTTTAAAGACAGCTGCTTTGAGAATATATAAGTGCCTTTGAATGATAGAACTGCTGTCTTAAAACACTTCCCTTCCATCTGTGTATAATAGAAATGTATTGATTGTTCCTTGCCATCTGTATTTTTGATGACCTCTTTGCAACAGACAGGATGGCGTAGTGTCACTTTCAACACTGTTCCTATCACGATCATTAAATCAGCTTGCAGAATGAGCTGGCTCCTGGGAGAATGGATAACTTCATTGAAAAAGACAAGGGCAACTCAGAGACATGACTTTAACATTCTGACATGTCTGTTATAATGACAGAGCAACAACTATCTTAGCGAAATATACTTTTAATATCAAATATAATATCACTTTTATACAGAGGACCCTGGCAGGCTACAGCCCATTGGGTCACAAAGAGTAAGACATGACTGAGCTATTAAGCATAATATCATTAACATGTTTAGAAACCATAATCACATATTTCAATTTCTCTTTATCTTCTTGGATTCTGAGAAATTTATCTTAAAATGTAAGTGCAAGCTAAGTCATGGGTATAATGGAGAAAAAAAATTTTTTTTAATTGAAACAAAAAGGAAAAATAATAAAGCACCAGCATAAGTGGAAGAAAGTGGGATGGTCAAAGTAAAGACTAGACTCCTAGGAGCTCAATGTGGTCATAGCACCCTCCACTTGGAGTTCTAAGATTCCACATTTGACCACTATCTACTTGTATTCCTTCAGCTTCTCATCTAAGAAATGGAAAATGTGTGTATATAATGTGTTATGCTTTTATGCAGATCAAAATAAGATAAGTGTGAAGTATAAGTGCTATTAAGTTTTATAAATAAGATATTGTTGTGTCATAAATATTGAAAATTAATAGTTTCATATATCAACAATCTTGACATAGTACAATGTAACTATTTTTTAAACTTCTCTTTATTAATAATGAAAAGTTAAATTGTTAGCCTCCTACTCAAATGGTATTATAGGACAAACTTCTCTTTTCCTGAAAATAAGTGAACAGCAGCAGTAGCAGTTCCAAAATTTCTATACAGGACACCCTTGGTAGAGGGAACCTGATGAGAATATAGTTGAAAGGCAGGAGCTAGATGGGTTTGTCTTGATCCCAAATCTTCATTTCATGTATATGAATACTAATTAAGTTGCATGTTTATTTTGAGTAGATGTGGTTACCCAAAGGTGGCTTATGTTTATTTTGAGTAGATGTGGTTACCCAAAGGTGGCTTTAGATGGTTGAGAAAGCACACACTAATGGAAATTGTGATCATGTGTCAACTGAGCTCTCCCCATTCCACTGGCTTCTACCCCCACCCCACCCCAACAACCCATCTCCAGACATACACACACCAATACTCTTTGATGAGACCACTACTTGAGAGCCCAGCCAATACCCAGGACATAGATATGAAGAATACAATGCTCAAAACTTCAGGACACGATAGTTTGTTTTAGTGGCCGTATAGCTTTCAAAAAGGGCTTCCCTGCTGGCTCAGTGGTAAAGAATCTGCCTGCCAAGCAGGAAATGTGGATTCTGTCGCTGAGCTGGGAAGATTCCCTGGAGAAGGAAATGGTAACCCCCTCCAGTACTCTTGTCTGGGAAATCTCATGGACAGAGGAGCCTGGCAGGCTACAGTCCATGGGGTCACAAAGAGTCAGACATGACTTAGTAACTGAGCACATTGCATGTTACCTTTCAAAAATCCAAGCTTTTTTCCTCTAGTCTCCATTCTTCAACAATATAAATTTATTTTGACTTTAGCAAAGATGGGAAAATCAGATCAACAATAAGCATTGCTTTAGATCCTGCACCAATTCATCAAGAGGCGTTTCTTCTGTCAGTCAAATAGAATTAGAATTATTACTCACAGTCAGTTTTTCTAGAGACTTCAATTATTCCATAGATTATACCCTAAAAAAAGTGTTCATCATTTTACTGGCAGAGTCCCTTAAGTGATTCAATCAATGGAACAAATCATTAGTGGTGATTATGATAACCTACAATTTAGAACACAAAGTTGAAGAACAACTTTATAAAAGTTCTCAGAAAATAGAATGTAATACAATACAGCTGTAAGACATTTAAATATGTCATTAAGCCAGCTAGCTATACAAAGTGTGGGTATGTGGGAGAGAAATGGGGTACATCACTCACAATAATGATTTAGCTTTATTTATTTAATAATCTGGCTTTAATTTGAAGGACATTAGGTAATCTTTGATGGTGACAAGTACATCTTTATATTTATGTTTTAATATGATAATGATAAATAGCTTTTTATTCCATAAGCCTATACTAATCCAGACTCTGATGCTGGGAAAAATTGAGGGCAGGAGGAAAAGGGGACAACAGAGGATGAGATGTTTGGTTGGCATCACCGACTCAATGGACATGGGTTTTGGTGGACTGCAGGAGTTGGTGATGGACAGGGAGGCCTGGTGTGCTGCAGTCCATGGGGTCACAAAGAATCAGAAATGACTGAGCTACTGAACTGAACTGATACTAATCCATACTTGGAAACAATCATAGAAATTACATTTCTATAGGGACCAGAATAGTCCACCTCAGCCTCTGTGCCCAGGAAAAGGATTTGAACACTGTTCTCTGGACAGTAGCTAATATGGCTGAATAACTCAATCATTGATTCATTGATATTTCTTCCCTGACTGGGTGTGAGTCCATCCAGGCAGCAGTAACCTCCAGAGACTATGGAGATTTGGGGATGTGTCATAGTAATAGTTTCCTCAGGGATTCAAACCTGTACTTAAGACCAGTATTTTCTTTAGCTAACACCTAACTTCAGAGAAGGCAATGTCACCCCACTCCAGTACTCTTGCCTGGAAAATCCCATGGATGGAGGAGCCTGAGGGGCTGCAGTCCATGGGGTCACTAAGAGTCGGACACGACTGAGCAACTTCACTTTCACTTTTCACCTTTTTTTCTTTGTTTTGTTTTTATTTATTTTAATTGAAGGCTAATTACTTTACAATACTGTAGTAGTTTTCGCCATACATTTATGCATTGGAGAAGGAAATAGCAACCCACTCCAGTGTTCTTGCCTCTCCAGGGATGGGGGAGCCTGGTGGGCTGCTGTCTATGGGGTCGCACAAAGTCGGACACGACTGAAGCGACTTAGCAGCAGCAGCAGCAGCAACACCTAACTTCAACTACAGAAAACTAAAATCTTAATTCATTAAATGACTGAGTAGATGGAGGAGCCTGGTAGGCTGAAGTCCACGGGGTCTCTAAGGGTTGGACACAACTGAGCGACTTCACTTTCACTTTTCACTTTCATGCATTGGAGAAGGAAATGGCAACCCACTCCAGTGTTCTTGCCTGGAGAATCCCAGGGACGGGGGAGCCTGATGGGCTGCCGTCTATGGCGTCCCACAGAGTGGAACACGACTGCAGCGACTTAGCAGCAGCAGCAGCAGCAATAGCTATGGGCAGGCATGCAATAACCAGCCAGCTTTGGCTTCTATTTGTCTCTCATCTTGGATTTAAGTCAGAGGCAAGATGCCTGCGAGGACAATGAAGGTTAAGCCTCAGGCACCGTCACTTGTGTGAGCCTCTTCCCAGGAAGGAGACTTGTCCTGGAAAAAGCTAGTGATGACTCTGTTGCTGCTCCAGCCTATGGTCTAGCCTGCCCTGGTGGTGTTTTCTAGCTTTCAGGCCAGTGTTACCCACTGTCAGTGACATCCTATCCCTTATCAACTCCATCCACCATCAAGATGCTTGAATTCAAAACTAGCTGAAGACCTCACTCTGCTCCTTGCTTCTGGTAGAAAGGGGGGATGGTCCTGGTTTCACAACCGTCCCATCTTACTCAGTCTCTCTCTAAAACATGAGAACTGAGCAGCACAGTGGATCTGGCAGAGATGGAGCTGCTGAAGCACCAAGTGTTAGGGCCCAGTTCAGTTCACGTGCCCAGTCATGTCCGACTCTTGGTGACCCCATGGACTCCAGCACACCAGGCCTCCCTGTCCATCACCACCTCCCAGAGCTTGCTCCAACTCATGTCCATTGAGTTGGTGATGCCATCCAGCCATCTCATCCTCTCTCATCCCCTTCTCTTCCTGCCTTTAATTTTTCCCAGCATCATGGTCTTTCAAATGAGTCAGTTCTTTGCATCAGGTGGCCAAAGTATTGGAGTTTCAGCTTCAGCATCAGTCCTTCTAATGAATATTCAGGACTGATTTCCTTTAGGATGGACTGGTTGGATCTCCTTGAAGTCCAAGGGACTCTCAAGAGTCTTCTCCAACACCACAGTTCAAAAGCATCAATTCTTTGGCCCAAGAGGGCCTAATGTTCTGTAACTCTCTGAAGCTTTCCCCTCGCAAAAGACTTGCTATCACTCGACAAAGAATTGTGAAGGAGATACAAATTCAGCATCACCAATAAGGAGCTGTGAAGCTAGAAGAAAAGTTTCCAAACCATCAATAGTAACAACAATAACAATAATAGTAATTCAATAAATGATAGTAGAAGAAATAATGTACCATCTGTCCATTATTTTAATTAACAATATTAATTTAATTGTCATTCAACATGAAGACCAAAGACCTGAAACAAATCATGAAGAGCATTATCAATATGGGCCAAAGAGATGCTCTTTATGTTACTGTTCACAGATTTCTAAAATTTACATTTTGTGATTTTTTTTTTTTTCTCATTCTAAGTTAATGTTCCTTTGCCTATTTGATTTTTTCACTCCAACTTTACTTTTGTTTTATGTTTGTTACTGAATACATTCCAGGCCCACAAAACCTGGGTTAGTCTCAGTATTGGTGCCTGTTCTATGGATACGAATGGCTGATGTAGGCTCTTTTCATGTGTATAAATCATAGCATTTATAGATTTCTTTCACACTTCTCAAGTGCCGTTTGTCAGAATATCCCCATAAGTCTCCTGAATGCTTTCTTTCCTAAACTTCTTTGATTTTCTTCTTCTGAATCCTCTCCCATTACACACTTTCCTGTGTGATTCCCACACTGCATTTTGCTGCTCTTCTGGGCTTTTGCACCTTTTCTTCCACATTCCTCTTTTCTGGTTCATTTGAACCCCCATTCCCTTCTTTCCCCTCCTAAGTTCTACCAGCTTTCATTTTTGGCTAATGCCCCCGTTCAACTTTTAGCCTATGTTGCATATTTTTCAAGTTCATTTTCCTTAAAATGAGAGTCAGGATATTCAGTTTCTGGAGTAACTTTATCAAAATCACTCGGTTCCCTTCAGATGTAATACACTAGGGTCTCTGAGGTGTGGGACCTGGAGCCTACACTTTAACACGCTGCCCAAGTGATTCCGATGCACACTCAGTTTTAGCCCCGTGTGTGTGCTTAGTCACCCAGTCATGTCGGGCTCTTTGCGACCTCATGGACTGTAGCCCACCAGGATCCTCTGTCCACGGATTCTCCAGGCAAGAACACTGGAGTGAGGTGCCATGCCACCCTCCAAGGGATCTTCCTAACCCAGGAGTGGAACCCAGGTCACCCACATTGCAGGTGGATTCTTTACCATCTGAGCCAGCAGAGAAGCCCCTAGCCCATAGTCCTATGGAATTAAACTTTACCTCCTGATAACCAAGCTCTGGATTTCACTGGCCAGAAGGAGAACTGGTAGAGTAAGGTTTCTTTCTTTCTTTGCTCTTTTACTCCTGGCTCTTCAAAGAGAAGAAAGCAGTCCTAGAAATGTAAATTATGCTACCCTTCAAATTCTAACCTACTGAGGCTGGAGAAAGTAGATCACTTTTGTTTGCAAATTCCTAAAAATATCTATCATACCCAAGTTCCTAAAATGTGATCTCAATGACTACCAAGAATGCAAATGAGAGTAACTTTATATATGCTCTTTTGGGGGGATCCAATCTGTTAATGCCAATTCTTTCTTCATTTTATCACTGCTTTCTTTTCTAGTTCTTTTTGTTGGGGCATAGCTGATAAACAATACTGTGATAATTTCAGGTGAACAACAAAGAGCCTCAGTCATCCATACATGTGTCCATTCTCCTCCAGTCCCATCCCATCCAGGCTGCCACATAACACTGAGCAGAGTTCCGCGTGCTGTACAGTAGGTCCTGGTTGGTTCAGTGGGGCTTCCCTCATAGCTCAATTGGTAAAAAAAAAAAAATCTGCCTGCGATGCAGGACACCCCGGTTTGATTCCTGGGTCAGGAAGATCTGCTGGAGAAGTGATAGGCTACCCGTGCCAGTATTCTTGGGCTTTCCTTGTGGCTCAGCTGGTAAAGAATCCACCTGCAATGCGGGAGACCTGGGTTCGATTCCTGGGTTGGGAAGATCCCCTGAAGAAGGGAAAGGTTACCCACTTCAATATTCTGGCCTGGAGAATTTCGTGGATCGTATAGGCCATGAGGTCACAGAGAGTCAGACACGACCGACTGATTTTCACATCACTGTTTCACTCAGCTCGTTCATGTCCAACTCTTTGTGACCCCATGGACGGTAGCCCACCAGATTCCTCTGTCCGTGGGATTTCCCAGGCGAGAATACTGAAGTGGGTTGCCATTTCCTTCTCCAGGGGATCGTCTTAATCCAGGGATTAAACCCACATCTGCACTGGAAGGTGGATTCTTTACCACTGAGCCACCTGTTGATTATTCATTTTTTTATTATTTTATTTTTTAACTTTACAATATTGTATTGGATTTGCCATACATCAAAATGAATCCGCCACAGGTATACATGTGTTCCCCATCCTGAACCCTCCTCCCTCCTCCCTCCCCCATACCACCCCTCTGGGTCGTCCCAGTGCACCAGCCCCAAGCATCCAGTATCCTGCATCAAACCTGGACTGGTGACTCGTTTCATATATGATATTATACATGTTTCAATGCCATTCTCACAAATCATCCCACCCTCTCCCTCTTCCACAGAGTCCAAAAGACTGTTCTATACATCAGTGTCTCTTTTGCTGTCTCGTATACAGGGTTATTGTTATCATATTTCTAAATTCCATATATGATTATTCATTTTTAAATACAGCAAACTCCCTAACTGTCCCTCCCTCCCAGCAACTATTAAGTTCATTTTCTAAGTCTGTGAATCTCTTTCTGTTTTGTAAGCTTTAGGTAGGAAGTTGGTCATGAGTAATGAGAAATGGCCTAGCCAAAAAGGATGCAGACCTCTAAATCCCACCCCAGACATGCCCCAGCGTGGTCCAGGAGAGCTTACATATATGTTACAGAATAATCAGAGACTTCTCCAAGTCCAGTGCATGTGCTCTTGATGAACAGCTGTGTCCTCAAATGACCTTAGGCAGCCGGTAGCCCATTAAGAGTTCATACATATGTTATACATACATACAGCTAATTATAATAGACTAAATTCTGGGAAAGATATATGCAATAGAGCCTGTTGCTATGCAACTTCCAACTTCCAATCAAACGGTCAGTTCACACCCACCTGAATAAAGATGAGACAGCCCTGTCTTGAAACCCTCCACGTCTCATCATTCCATGGCCCACCATTGTCTGGGCCCACCTCTCCCTGAGGTGTTGTTTTTGTTCTTTCCATAATAAACCTGCTTTTGCCACGGGTGAGGCCTCCAAGAACAGAGGCTCTTGAGGAGAGGTCCTCCTTGACTCTCCCTATCCACTAACAGTAAGTTCATTTGCACCAACTCTTTTTAGATCCCACATATAAGGGATGTCATGACATTTCTCCTTCTCTGACTTACTTCACGCAGTATGACACTCTCTAGCTCCATCCATGGTGCTGCAAACGGCATCATTTCATTCATCTTAATGTCCGAGTAGTTCAAAACAAACCCATTTCTATTTGGGCAGAAGACCTAAACAGGCACTTCTCCAAAGAAGACGTACAGATGGCCAAGAGGCACATGAGAAGATGTTCACCACCACTAATTGTGAGAAAAATGCAAATCAAAACTACAGTGATATAGCCCTTCACACCAGAGAGAATGGCTGTCATGGAAACATTCACAAGCAATAAACGCTGGGGAGGGTAAATAGAGAGAAGGGAGCCCCCTACACTATTGATGGAGATGTAAATTGGCATAACCACTAGGAGACCAGTGTGGAGATTCCTTAAAAACTAAAAATAGAGTTACCACATGACCCTATATGCCATATGGGCATATATCTAGATAGTTCTCTTTTTTTGTATTGACAAAGGATTAATATCCAAAATATACAAGCAGCTGATGCAGCTCTACATCAACAAACACCTCTATCACAAACAAGCAGAAGAAGTACATAGACATTTCTCCAAAGAAGACATACAGATGGCCAACACTTGAAAAAAGGTTCACCGTCACTAATTATTAGAGAACTACAAATCAAAGCTAAAACAAGGTATTAGCTCACACCAGTCACACCAGCCATCATCAAAAAGCTCCACAAACAATAAACACTGGAGAGGATGTGGCAGCAAGGGAGCCGTCACTGTTGGTGGGAATGCAAATTGGCATGGTCACTATGGAGAACAGTATACAGCGTCCTTAAACAAATAAAAGTGGAGCTCCCATACGACCCTGAAACCCCATCCCATGTCATATATCCACAGAAAAACGTGATTTGAAAAGATACAGGCGCCTCAGTGTTCACTGCAGCACTGTTTACAAAACCCAAAACATGAAAGTAACCTAAATGTCCATTGACGCTGATAAAGAACACATGTTACTTTTTAAAAAAATTCAGGCCATGCTGAATATTGAAAACAATTGACTCTATACATTCCTAAACTAGATTTTAATCTATATCCTCATAAGTAATCTGTTTGCCATGTACCCACCAGTGTAACTGCTACCTCATCGGTACGTAGTTCTTGCTATTTCCTGAACACACCCTGGTACATGCCAGCTTTGCCCAAAGCTATTGCTCATGTTTTTCTTTGTATTACTACTTCTGCTACTGGTGACATTTCACATTTGTATAGAGTTTAAAATTTAGTAATTCTTATTTAATCCTTATGACAATCTTATTAAGATAGGAAGAAATTAGTGATCGGTGACATTAAATAAACTTCTCAGAATTCCAGTATTGGCAAGAGACAGGCTTACATTCAAACATAAGCTCATTGTTTTGCTTTTTAATTCCAATCCAGGGAATTAGAAGTGAAGTGAAGTGAAATGAAAGTCGTTCAGTCGTGTCTGACTTTGCGACACCAGGGACTATACAGCCCATGGAATTCTCTAAGCCAAAGTCCTGGAATGGGTAGCCTTTCTCTTCTCCAGGGGATCTTCCCAACCCAGGGGTCAAACCCAGGTCTCCTGCATTGCAGGCAGATTCTTTACCAGCTGAGTCACAATTAGAAGTAGGTGAATCAATGTTTCAAGAAATATTCCTCTAACCTTCCATGGGAATGAATCTCCTTTGACTTTATCAATATATAAGGGTTTGGAATGAAACTAAGTTTTTTACACGTAATAGCTAATTAGAAAATTAAAATATATAATGTAAAAACAGAAAATACTAATTAGCAGTGTTGGAAATCAAGATAATGAGTACACTTGTAGGATGTTTGTTAGCAATAGGGTGACTGGAAGGTGTCACATAAAAGACTCTGAATCTTTGATAATATTCAGTTTCTTGATCTGATGCATATTCACTAAAGCTTTTAATTTGTAAAATGTCCTAGCATTGAACAATTACTACTTACCCTTTACCATATACAACTTATACATTATGTTTTAAAAGATATACTGCCTCTTCTCTATGCTGTTGTGCTTTTTAGATACCACATGCAAGTGATCTCATGCAATACTGGTCATTCTCTCTGTCTGACTTATTTCACTTAACATAAAGCCCTCCAAGTCTATCCATGTTCCTGAAAATGACAAAATTTCATTCTTTTTATGATTAAGTGGTATTCCAACCTCATCTTATCTATCCATTCATCTGTTGTTGGACACTTAGGTTGCTTACCTACCTTGATAATTGTAAATAATGCTGCAATGAACATCGGGCATGTATCTTTTCAAATTAGTGTCTGTTTAATTTTTTCCTTTCTGGATCTATATCCAGGAGTAGAATTGCTGGGTCATATAGTAGTTATAATCACACAAGGACCACACCCTTGTCTAACTCAATGAAATTAAGCCATGCCAAAGGGGCAACCTGGGATGGGCGGGTCATGGTGGAGAGATATGACAGGGTGTGGTCCGCTGGAGAAGGGAATGGCAAACCACTTCAGTATTCTTGCCTTGAGAATCCCATGAACAGTATGAAAAGACAAAATGATAGGGTACTGAAAGAGAAACTCCCTAGGTCAATAGGGGCCCAATATGCTACTGGAGATCAGTGGAGAAATAACTCCAGAAAGAATGAAGGGATGGAGCCAAAACAAAAAGAATGCCCAGCTGTGGATGTGTCTGGTGATAGAAGCAAAGTCCGATGCCGTAAAGAGCAATATTGCATAGGAACCTGGAATGTCAGGTCCATGAATCAAGGCAAATTGGAAGTGGTCAAACAAGAGATGGCAAGAGTGAATGTCGACATTCTAGGAATTAGCGAACTAAAATGGACTGGAATGGGTGAATTTAACTCAGATGACCATTATATCTACTACTGTGGGCAGGAATCCCTCAGAAGAAACGGAGTGGCGATCATGATCAACAGAAGAGTCCGAAATGCAGTACTTGGATGCAATCTCAAAAATGACAGAATGATCACTTTTCATTTCCAAGGCAAACCATTCAATGTCACAGTAATCCAAATCTATGCCCCAACCAGTAACGCTGAAGAAGCTGAAGTTGAACAGTTCTATGAAGACCTACAGGACCTTTTAGAACTAACACCCAAAAAAGATGTCCTTTTCATTATAGGGGACTGGAATGCAAAAGTAGGAAGTAAAGAAACACCTGGAGTAACAGGCAAATTTGGCCTTGGAATCCGGAATGCAGCAGGGCAAGTTTTAAAAATACCTAAAAAAAAAAAACAACAAACCAAATCAGATCGATTATATTCTTTGCAGCCAAAGATGGAGAAGCTCTATACAATCAGCAAAAACAAGACCAGGAGCTGACTGTGGCTCGGACCATGAACTCCTTATTGCCAAATTCAGACTGAAATTGAAGAAAGTAGGGAAAACTACTAGACCATTCAGGTATGACCTAAATCAAATCCCTTATGATTATACAGTGGAAGTGAGAAATAGATTTAAGGGCCTAGATCTGATAGATAGAGTGCCTGATGAACTATGGAATGAGGTTCCTGACATTGTACAGGAGACAGGGATCAAGACCATCCCCATGGAAAAAAATGCAAAAAAGCAAAATGGCTGTCTGGGGAGGCCTTACAAATAGCTGTGAAAAGAAGAGAAGCGAAAAGCAAAGGAGAAAAGGAAAGATATAAACATCTAAATGCAGAGTTCCAAAGAATAGCAAGAAGAGATAAGAAAGCCTTCTTCAGTGATCAATGCAAAGAAATAGAGGAAAACAACAGAATGGGAAAGACTAGGGATCTCTTCAAGAAAATCAGAGATACCAAAGGAACATTTCATGCAAAGATGGTCACGATAAAGGACAGAGATGGTGTGGACCTAACAGAAGCAGAAGATATTAAGAAGAGGTGGAAAGAATACACAGAAGAACTGTACAAAAAAGAGCTTCAAGACCCAGATAATCATGATGATGTGATCACTGACCTAGAGCCAGACATCTTGGAATGTGAAGTCAAATGGGCCTTAGAAAGCATCACTACGAACAAAGCTAGTGGAGGTGATGGAATTCCAGTGGAGCTATTCCAAGTCCTGAATGATGATGCTGTGAAAGTGCTACACTCAATATGCCAGCAAATTTGGAAAACTCAGCAGTGGCCACAAGATTGGAAAAGGTCAGTTTTCATCCCAATCCCAAAGTAAGGCAATGCCAAGGAGTGCTCAAACTACCGAACAATTGCACTCATCTCACACGCTAGTAAAGTAATGCTCAAAATTCTCCAAGCCAGGCTTCAGCAATATGTGAACTGTGAACTTCCTGATGTTCAAGCTGGTTTTCGAAAAGGCAGAGGAACCAGAGATCAAATTGCCAACATCCGCTGGATCATGGAAAAAGCAAGAGAGTTCCAGAAAAACATCTATTTCTGCTTTATTGACTATGCCAAAGCCTTTGACTGTGTGGATCACAATAAACTATGGAAAATTCTGAAAGAGATGAGACTACCAGACCACCTGATCTGCCTCTTGAGAAATCTGTATGCAGGTCAGGAAGCAACAGTTAGAACTGGTCATGGAACAACAGACTGGTTCCAAATAGGAAAAGGAGTACGTCAAGGCTGCATATTGTCACCATGTTTATTTAACTTATATGCAGAGTACATCATGAGAAATACTGGACTGGAAGAAACACAAGTTGGAATCAAGATTGCTGGGAGAAATATCAATAACCTCAGATATGCAGATGACACCACCCTTATGGCAGAAAGTGAAGAGGGGCTAAAAAGCCTCTTGATGAAAGTGAAAGTGGAGAGTGAAAAGGTTGGCTTAAAGCTCAACATTCAGAAAACGAAGATCATGGCATCTGGTCCCATCACTGCATGGGAAATAGATGGGGAAACAGTGGAAACAGTGTCAGACTTTATTTTTCTGGGCTCCAAAATCACTGCAGATGGTGACTGCAGCCATGAAATTAAAAGACGCTTACTCCTTGGAAGGAAAGTTATGACCAACCTCGATAGCATATTCAAAAGCAGAGACATTACTTTACCAACAAAGGTTCGCCTAGTCAAGGCTATGGTCTTTCCTGTGGTCATGTATGGATGTGAGAGCTGGACTGTGAAGAAGGCTGAGCACCAAAGAATTGATGCTTTTGAACTGTGGTGTTGGAGAAGACTCTTGAGAGTCCCTTGGACTGCAAGAAGATCCAACCAGTCCATTCTGAAGGAGATCAATCCTGGAATTTCTTTGGAAGGAATGATGCTAAAGCTGAAACTCCAGTATTTTGGCCACCTCATGCGAAGAGCTGACTCATTGGGGAAGACTCTGATGCTGGGAGGGATTGAGGGCAGGAGGAGAAGGGGACGACAGAGGATGAGATGGCTGGATGGCATCACTGACTTGATGGGTGTGAGTCTGGGTGACCTCCGGGAGTTGGTGATGGACAGGGAGCCGTGGTGTGCTGCAGTTCATGGGGACGCAGAGAGTCAGACACGACTGAGCGATTGAACTTGAACTGAACCATGAGCTTACATGGGTTTTTGTTCTTTTGTTTTCAGAAAAATACATGTGAGCCTGTGGGGGTGAGTGTGAGCACATACATACACACACTTTTAAAACAATATAGATATGCAAAGTGAGACAATGTAGATGTCTTGCATTGAGAACATGTATGTTAACACATCATCAATTCACTTTTGCATTATTAAGCAAATAGTTACTTTCTCAATTAAATTCAATTTTTTTAAAATAAACTCCTTAGCAATTGACTGAAAATCTCTGTAAAATATATAACTCAGTCATCCATTCTCTGAATCCATATATCTGTCCATGTGATATTTTAATAAAGTGCCCTTTCCAGTATACAGTTGAAAAGAGATAGAGCAATATCCTACTAACCTCCAACTTTCAAAAGAAAGTGAGAACAAAATCATGAGTAAATATTTTCCTATGTGTTATATTTTTAACAAACAAATAAGTTTACAAACCTTTGGAAATTTCTCCAAAAAGTTGTGCTTTTTTAATTTATAAAATAAATAGGCTTATTTTATTGTTCTTGCTTAGAACAATACGATGATCATATGGATCCCTTTCTATTTCTTTTTTCCATGTAGTGTTTTAATTGAGTCTAGTTGTTGAGAAATGTTCTTCTTTTTAAATTTGAAATATCCTACTTAAGAGGTATAAAAGAATGGGGAAATAAGAAGACTTCCTCTTCTCATTTATCACTGCAAGCACAATGAAACCATACCATTCATCTAACTAAATACACCAAGCTGATTTATAACAAATTTGTTATTAATAGCTGTGGAGTCTAATATTATTGTCATAATATTCATAAAGTTCAATACGTTTAGGGAAACTTAGGTGTTTCTATATACCAAATTGGAAAAGTTTACAGCTGTTACAAGCTGTAAGCAGCCTGTTTTCCAAATCTTTATTTGCCAGCCATAAGTAGTAAGAGTTCAGATCAGATCAGTCACTCAGTCGTGTCCAACTCTTTGCGACCCCATGAATCGCAGCACGCCAGGCCTCCCTGTCCATCATCAACTCCCGGAGGTCACTCAGACTCACATCCATCGAGTCAGTGATGCCACCCAGCCATCTCATCCTCTGTCATCCCCTTCTCCTCTTGCCCCCAATCCCTCCCAGCATCAGAGTCTTTTCCAATGAGTCAACTCTTTGCATGAGGTGGCCAAAGTACTAGAATTTCAGCTTTAGCATCATTCCTTCCAAAGAAATCCCAGGGCTGATCTCCTTCAGAATGGACTGATTGGATCTCCTTGCAGTCCAAGGGACTCTCAAGAGTCTTCTCCAACACCACAGTTCAAAAGCATCAATTCTTTGGTGCTCAGCCTTCTTCACAGTCCAACTCTCACATCCATACATGACCACTGGAAAAATCATAACCTTGACTAGGCGAACCTTTGTTGGCAAAGTAATGTCTCTGCTTTTGAATATGCTATCTAGGTTGGTCATAACTTTCCTTCCAAAGAGTAAGCATCTTTTGATTTCATGGCTGCAGTCACCATCTGCAGTGATTTTGGAGCCCAGAAAAATAAAGTCTGACACTGTTTCCACTGTTTCCACATCTATTTCCCATGAAATGATGGGACCAGATGCCATGATCTTGATTTTCTGAATGTTGAGCTTTAAGCCAACTTTTTCACTCTCCACTTTCACTTTCAACAAGAGGCTTTTTAGTTCTTCTTCACTTTCTGCCATAAGGGTGGTGTCATCTGCATATCTGAGGTGATTGTATTTCTCCCAGCAATCTTGATTCCAACTTGTGTTTCTTCCAGTCCAGCATTTCTCATGATGTCCTATGCATATAAGTTAAATAAACAAGGTGACAATATACAGCCTTGACGAACTCCTTCTCCTATTTGGAACCAGTCTGTTGTTCCATGACCAGTTCTAACTGTTGCTTCCTGACCTGCATACAGATTTCTCAAGAGGCAGATCAGGTGGTCTGGTATTCCCATCTCTTTCAGAACTTCCAACAGTTTATTGTGATCTACACAGTCAAAGGCTTTGGCATAGTCAATAAAGCAGAAATAGATGTTTTTCTGGAACTCTCTTGCTTTTTCCATGATCCAGCGGATGTTTGCAATTTGATCTCTAGTTCCTCTGCCTTTTCTAAAACCAGCTTGAACATCAGGAAGTTCACGATTCACATATTGCTAAAGCCTGGCTTGGAGAATTTTGAGCATTACTTTACTAGCGTGTGAGATGAGTGCAATTGTGTGGTAGTTTGAGCATTATTTGGCATTGCCTTTCTTTGGGATTGGGATGAAAACTGACCTTTTCCAATCTTGTGGGCACTGCTGAGTTTTCCAGATTTGCTGGCATATTGAGTGCAGCACTTTCACAGCATCATCTTTCAAGATTTGGAATAGCTCCACTGGAATTCCATCACCTCCACTAGCTTTGTTTGTAGTGATGCTTTCTAAGGCCCACTTGACTTCACATTCCAGGATGTCTGGCTCTAGGTCAGTGATCACACCATCATGATTATCTGGGTCTTGAAGCTCTTTTTTGTACAGTTCTTCTGTGTATTCTTGCCACCTCTTCTTAATATCTTCTGCTTCTGTTAGGTCCATACCATTTCTGTCCTTTATCGAGCCCATCTTTGCATGGAGTGTTCCTTTGGTATCTCTGATTTTCTTGAAGAGATCCCTAGTCTTTCCCATTCTGCTGTTTTCCTCTATTTCTTTGCATTGATCGTTGAAGAAGGCTTTCTTATCTCTTCTTGCTATTCTTTGGAACTCCGCATTCAGATGTTTATATCTTTCTTTTTCTCCTTTGCTTTTCGCTTCTCTTCTTTTCATAGCTATTTGTAAGGCCTCCCCAGACAGCCATTTTGCTTTTTTGCATTTCTTTTCCATGGGGATGGTCTTGATCCCTGTCTCCTGTACAATGTCAGGAACCTCATTCCATAGTTCATCAGGCACTCTATCTATCAGATCTAGGCCCTTAAATCTATTTCTCACTTCCACTGTATAATCATAAGGGATTTGATTTAGGTCATACCTGAATGGTCTAGTGGTTTGGCACAAGGAGTTCATGGTCTGAGCCACAGTCAGCTCCTGGTCTTTTTTTTTGCTGATTGTATAGAGCTTCTCCATCTTTGGCTGCAAAGAATCCTTCATAGAACTGTTCAACTTCAGCTTCTTCAGCATTACTGGTTGGGGCATAGACTTGGATTACTGTGACATTGAATGGTTTGCCTTGGAAACAAACAGAGATCATTCTGTCGTTTTTGAGATTGCATCCAAGTACTGCATTTCGGACTCTTTTGTTGACCATGATGGCTACTCCATTTCTTCTGAGGGATTCCTGCCCGCAGTAGTAGATATAATGGTCATCTGAGTTAAATTCACCCATTCCAGTCCATTTTAGTTCACTAATACCTAGAATGTCGACATTCACTCTGGCCATCTCTTGTTTGACCACTTCCAATTTCCCTTGATTCATGGACCTGACATTCCAGGTTCCTATGCAATATTGCTCTTTACAGCATCAGACCTTGCTTCTATCACCAGTCACATCCACAGATGGGTATTCTTTTTGTTTTGGCTCCATCCCTTCATTCTTTCTGGAGTTATTTCTCCACTGATCTCCAGTAGCATATTGGGCCCCTACTGACCTGGGGAGTTTCTTTTTCAGTATCCTACCATATTGCCTTTTCATACTGTTCATGGGGTTCTCAAGGCAAGAATACTGAAGTGGTTTGCCATTCTCTTCTCCAGCGGACCACAGCCTGTTAGATGTCATGACCCGCCCATCCTGGGTTGCCCCACAGGCATGGCTTAATTTCATTGAGTTAGACAAGGCTGTGGTCCTAGTGTGATTTGATTGGCTAGTTTTCTGTGAGTATGCTTTCAGTGTGTCTGCCTTCTGATGCCCTCTTGCAAAACCTACCGTCTTACTTGGGCTTCTCTTACCTTGGGCGTGGGGTATCTCTTCACGGCTGTTCCAGCAAAGCGTAGCTGTTGCTCTTTACCTTGGAGGAGGGGTATCTCCTCACCACCGCCCTTCCTGACCTTCAACATAAGATAGCTCCTCTAGGCCCTCCTGCGCCTGCACAGCCACCGCTCCTTGGACCTGGGGTTGCTCCTCCCAGCCGCCGCCTCTGGCCTCGGGTGTGGTGGTGGGGGGTAACTCCTCTCCTTGCGGCCCCTGACCTCGGACGCGGGGTATCTCCTCCCAGCCCCAGCCCCTGACCTCGGACGCGGGGTAGCTCCTCTCGGCCATTCCTGCGCCATCCCAGTCTGGTACCCTCGGCCGCAGCCCCTGACCTCAGACGTGGGGTAACTCTTCTAGCCGCGGTCCCCTGACCTCGGACGCGAGGTGTCTCCTCTTGGCCGCCCCCCTGACCTCGGACGCGGGTATCTCCTCCCGGCCCCAGCCCCTGACCTCGGACGTGGGGTAACTCTTCTTGTCGCGGCCCCTGACCTCGGACATGGGGTAACTCCTCCCGGCCCCAGGCCCCTGACCTCAGACGCGGGGTAGCTCCTCTCGGCCATTCCTGCGCCATCCCAGTCTGGTACCCTTGGCCGCAGCCCCTGACCTCAGATGTGGGGTAACTCTTCTAGTCGCGGCCCCCTGACCTCGGACGCGGGGTAGCTCCTCTCGGCCGCACCCCTGACCTCGGATGCGGGTATCTCCTCTCGGCCGTTCCTGCGCCATCGCAGTCTGGTACTCTGGGCCACTGCCCCTGACCTCGGACTTGGGGTAACTCTTCTTGGCCTCTAGGATGACTAAACACACACACAAACTAACCCATTGTGCTCCAAGATTGTATTTCTGACTTCATATAAAATATCTTTCAAAAAGTGTTATGAGTTTATTCAGAATGCCTTTGTATGACGGCTAAGAAAATGTCGATACAGTATGTTACTGAAAACATGTGAAAACTGAGAAATGAGAACTCTAGTCAATACTCTGTGATGACTTTAATGGGAAGGAAATCCAAGAAAGAGGGGCTACACGTATCCGTGTAGTCGGTCCGCTCTGCCGTGTGCTCATGCGCAGTCGCGTCAGTTCTGTCCGACTCTTCGCAACCCCAGGACTGGAGCCTGGAGTGGGTTTCCATGCCCTTCTCCATCTTCCCCACCCAGGGATCGAACCCGGGTCTCCTGTGTCTTCTGCATGGCAGGCAGATTCTCTGCTACTGAGCGCCCAGGGAAGTCACTTTGCCAAATAGCAGAACTCAAATGACATTGTAAGTAAAGCAACTGTACTCCAATAAAAAGATAATTTGTAATGGCAGGTTTTATTACACTGATTCACAAAAAAATGTTCAGGAAATCTAAACAATAATTATGTCTACTATTTATTTTATTTCTTTTTTTTTTAATGACAATGCTAATCCAACATTCCAAGACCAACTTATATGGTTTTTACAAGAACCTTAGAAAATTTGCTTTGAAGGGAATAAGAAGTGTGAATAACAAAAAGGTGAAAGAATGCCCAATAGATTGTGAAATGATGAGTAAAAATTAAACCTGAAAAAAAATGAATAAATACATTTCAATGAGAATTTAGAATGAAGGAAGAAACTTAAGACTCCTGAAAGGTTGTCGTTGAATCACGCGAAGACACCGGGATTCTTGGCCCCCGGAGGAGAAGAATTCAATCCGGGGCCAAAGACAAGGCTTGATCGCTCAGAGCTTTTGTGTAATAAAGTTTTATTAAAGTATAAAGGAGATAGAGAAAGCTTCTGACATAGGCATCAGAAAGGGGTAGAAAGAGTACCCCCTTGCTAGTGTTAGCAATGAAGTTATATACTCTAAAGAATGTCTCAGGTTGTAAAGACCAAATTTACATTTGAAGATTTTTTTAGGCAGGATGCATACTGGAAAGGACCAGGTCTATCCCCCTAATTTACATTTTAAGGTAACACTGTCTTCAGGCAGGATACATCCTGGAAAAGACCAGGTCTACCCCCCTAATTTACATTTTAAGATAACACTGTCTTCAGGCAGGATACATTATCGTTGTATAATCCTAAAGAATGTGGAGAAAGAAAAAAAGTTTGTCCTTTCTTCCTCCTTGAGAATTCCAGACCTCTCTCTCCTTGGGGACCCCTAGACTCCTTATCAATCTGCTTAGGAAATGACTCTCTCACTACCCCACCTCTTTCTCAGTACTCACGTGTTTTAGGAAGTCAAGTGGGCCTTAGAAAGCATCACTACGAACAAAGCTAGTGGAGGTGATGGAATTCCAGTGGAGCTATTCCAAGTCCTGAATGATGATGCTGTGAAAGTGCTACACTCAATATGCCAGCAAATTTGGAAAACTCAGCAGTGGCCACAAGATTGGAAAAGGTCAGTTTTCATCCCAATCCCAAAGAAAGGCAATGCCAAAGAATGCTCAAACTACCGCACAATTGCACTCATCTCACACGCTAGTAAAGTAATGCTCAAAATTCTCCAAGCCAGGCTTCAGCAATATGTGAACCGTGAACTTCCTGAGCTGGTTTTCAAAAAGGCAGAGGAACTAGAGATCAAATTGCCAACATCCGCTGGATCATGGAAAAAGCAAGAGAGTTCCAGAAAAACATCTATTTCTGCTTTATTGACTATGCCAAAGCCTTTGACTGTGTAGATCACAATAAACTGTGGACAATTCTGAAAGAGATGGGAATACCAGACCACCTGATCTGCCTCTTAAGAAATCTGTATGCAGGTCAGGAAGCAACAGTTAGAACTGGACATGGACCAACAGATTGGTTCCAAATAGGAAAAGGAGTACTTCAAGGCTGTATATTGTCACCATGTTTATTTAACTTATATGTAGAGTACATCATGAGAAATGCTGGACTGGAAGAAACACAAGTTGGAATCAAGATTGCTGGGGAGAAATATCAATAACCTCAGATATGCAGATGACACCACCCTTATGGCAGAAAGTGAAGAGGGGCTAAAAAGCCTCTTGATGAGAGTGAAAGTGGAGAGTGAAAAGGTTGGCTTAAAGTTCAACATTCAGAAAACGAAGATCATGGCATCTGGTCCCATCACTACATGGGAAATAGATGGAGAAACAGTGGAAACAGTGTCAGACTTTATTTTTCTGGGCTCCAAAATCACTGCAGATGGTGACTGCAGCCATGAAATTAAAAGACACTTACTCCTTGGAAGGAAAGTTATGACCAACCTAGATAGCATATTCAAAAGCAGAGACATTACTTTGCCAACAATGGTTCGCCTAGTCAAGGCTATGGTCTTTCGGGTGGTCATGTACGGATGTGAGAGCTGGACTGTGAAGAAGGCTGAGTGCCGAAGAATTGATGCTTTTGAACTGTGGTGTTGGAGAAGACTGTTGAGAGTCCCTTGGACTGCAAGGAGATCCAACCAGTCCATTCTGAAGGAGATCAGCCCTGGGATTTCTTTGGAAGGAATGATGCTAAAGCTGAAACTCCAGTATTTTGGCCACCTCATGCGAAGAGTTGACTCATTGGAGAAGACTCTGATGCTGGGAGGGATTGGGGGCGGGAGGAGAAGGGGACGACAGAGGATAAGATGGCTGGATGGCATCACTGACTCGATGGATGTGAGTCTGAGTGAACTCCGGGAGTTGGTGATGGACAGGGAGGCCTGGCGTGCTGCACTTCATGGGGTCGCAAAGAGTCGGACACGACTGAGCGACTGATCTGATCTGATCTGATCTGGATTTCCCAAAGACCAGAAATGAAGTTTTCGTATTTCCATTTAAACAAGAAAATTAGGCCTTAATTGGCAGTGAATGCAGGAACATTTGATGTAACAAGAATGGGGCCTTGGATTTGGAAGCTGACAGATCAGCCTTTCACTCCTCGTTCTGAAAATTACTGGCTGTGAGATTTGTGACAAGTCACTTGAACTTGGCTTAAAGTGATCTCACAGCAATAATTATTTTCACCGTTTAGGATTTGGGATTATTATTGCTACCATTTAAAGTAAAAATAAAATGTAGTGTATATGAAATACTTGTTTAATATTCACAAGCACATGGGGATGCAGGTGACATATTTTCCTCCATTATATAGATGAGAAAAGGCATTTACAGACAGACCAGCAGCAATACCACATAGCTAGCAAGGGGGAAAGCTGTATATATAGATGAGAAAAGCGCATTTACAGACAGACCAGCAGCAAGACCACATAAGTAGCAAGGGGAAAATCTGTATTAAAACTCGTTAGAACGGTTTAAGAACTCATGTGCTTGAATGCTTTGCTCTGCTGTCACTAATGTATTAACAATAGATGAATAATTTTTAAATAGCACCTGCTAAATAAAAGATGTTTAATTATATGTAGACCCTATCTTAACTTTTAGCACATATAAAATTGACTGGCACATAATAAACCACCCTCATATTTAATGTACAGATGAGTTAATGGGTTACAAACTAATACATTTCAGTTAAACATTGAACCAACTTACATTTTAATTTTAAAAAGTCTCTTAGAAGAATTTTTAGTGAAAAAATATTAGTTACATAATTAAAATATGAAGTCTGTAAAATAAAAGAAGCATTTTATGCTATTTTAGGGTTTGGGGATATGTTATGCCTTAAAGTAAATTTGAACATTGTTGTTGCAATATCATTAGGAACTTTAATGCACCTGGGCAAAACTTATCTTCATACATTGTGCAAAAGTCAGTATCAGTCAACTTTCATGCAAACAGTAATAAATTTGACCTCATAGGCTCATCATGAAAGAAATCCACTTATATATAAAAAGGGCTCTTTCATAGTATATATGCATGAAGTGTATGCACTTAAACATCACATATCCACAAACATGGCCGTGCCTTCTGTAACAAAGCAGAAGTTGTTTGTGTAAACTGACCTTCTTTCTCTAGTACCCTGAGGAATTGCTTGGTTGAAAGTGCAGTTAGTTTGAAGAAAATATTTAGCTTTCTTGTTTTCCTTTTGCTTTTGGAAATAGCAGTGTTAGTCTGGAATTAGAGATAAATGCTAGTTTTATCATATGCAAACCACAAGAAAAAGAAAGCACTGTTACTTCTTATATCTTCCATCATCTGAGCTATCACATGCTTGTTACACTATTCAAATTAACTGAAAATTAGTAGTCTTTTAAATAGCTAAAGCTAAAAACTTTATGATTTTTTAAAGAAGTGTTGTTTTAAAATATTTGTATATACTCTGTTTTACTGAACTGGAGCAAAATAGTAAATATTCACATATGTACTGGCTTAAATAACCTCTCTTCTTATTGTTATTTTAAATTGTGTATGTGTTTTTATAAGTGGCTGCACCAGTACAAGCTAAATATACCAATACATCCATTATCAACTTTTTAGTAAAAATATAGAAAATATTAGTTTTCTTATTCTTCTCCTTAATTTTGAGAGAAAATCTGAGTAAATTTTAAGAATTCTGTAGTGACAGTGAATAAGTAGATGTTCCTTTATGTTTAAAAGTTCTAGACAGATTTGTTTCATCTGATGTGAGGGGTATACGTTTCTGAAGCATGCTGATCTGAATCACTCCAGTAGGCTTTATTAGCTTCTAAGTGAGGCCTCCACAGCTTCCTTCGAAGACTATTAGCCTCTGCCCACTGATGATGCATCAAAATCTAATGCCCATCTGCAGGCATCAACCAAAAAAGAAGTTCAGTTCCACAGATTTATCTTTATCTCATGAAAATCCCTTGGAGTGTTTATGGACAACCGTTTATCACCTTTCTTGGGGCCCATATAATTAAAATTGTCTGTTTCACTGATTTGCTGTTGAATGGGGTTTAGAAGAAAAGTGACGCGGCTGTAAAGTGACAGAGTCCAGGTCTCAATACTGCCTGCGCAGGGAACCATCTGTCTTTCTGCAGGATCCTCTCACCGTCTCCTATCTGTAGCTGATCTGATGTTGAGTTCCAGAAAGTAGGCCTAATGCTTCCAGATCCTAATCTCGCTAATAATAATTGTCGCGACTTGTTGGCATTCCTTTCATGAGTCATTGTTATCAACAATTACAGTGATTGTAGTGCTTTCTGCAAAGCTACCTGTAGAAATGTGGACTTTGCAGTGAACAAAACTGATTTTAAAGACACTTAAAAGAATGGCTCGTGATCAAATAGGTAATAAGTGACTCTGCAGAGATTTAAACTCAAGATGATCCGTGGAACCACATGCTCTGAATTTTTCTTCTGCTTACTGTGCAAGCCGAAGGCTCCTAGATGTTATTGGAGAGAAATAATTAGATCAAGTCTCCTACAAATTGACACTTGCAATCTACCTCAACAGGCTCAAATTAATAGCCTCTGCAGCTGCTAAACTTCAATACCCCCTGAAAGGAGTTCAAGGTAGAGATCAGAAATGAGGTGCTCTGTGCTGTGGGACAGACTGGCAGAACAGATCTTCATATAGTTAGATATTTCAGAAGATTTCATGAGCCCAATTCTTTCGTCTCCTCATATCTGGAAAAAACACTAAAATCCTTCATGGTGAGGTCTGCTCCTGACTAGCAGAAACCTTCATGAGGCTAGCAGAAAATTTCTGCAAAAAAAATAAGTATGTGCTTGATTGTATGTCCTCTCCCTTCATGAAAATCACTCATGTACTGACCTTCCTCCTTGCCTCTTCAGAGTAATTTCTCAGAGACATTGGAAATGCTGTCTCCCAGGCTATAGTCTCAGTTTGCCCCGGATAAAACTTAACTAATACCTCTCATGTTTTGCTTTTTTTTTTTTTAGTCAATAATACCACACCTTCAAATTCCAAAGCTAGCAATGTACTCTAACTAAATGAGATAGTCATTTGGTAAAATGCACCAGAAATAACATCGGCTGAAACAATAATACTGGATGAACATAAGTGTAAAACTCTTTATAATGACTTGATCAAAAAGTGACTAGAGATGTTTATTCTCTGTGAAGTTGACATTCCTTCTCAGAAACATAGCTAGTGTTAGACTACATAACAAATAACTACACTGTTAAGGTCAAGAGCATATGTATAACTTTGTTTTGGACAACTGTTAAAGACACACACATATACACGCATGTGCACACACAAATAAAGCATATGATGTCACCTTTGAATCTAAAGGCTAAGAACACATTTTGCCTGATATTTTGAATAAACAATAACTTCTTAGATAGATAGAATGGTAGGTGCATGTCATAGCTACAAAATGGAATATCATGCAATCATTTAAAATACATTGTACAATATGTTTTAATGATCTGAAAAAATATTCACGATATATAATTCCAAATTTAAAGCTTCAGGATATAATGGAGAGGGCAATGGCAACCCACTCCAGTACTCTTGCCTGAAAAATCCCATGGATGGAGGAGCCTGGTAGGCTGCGGTCTATGGGGTTGCACAGAGTCGGACACGACTGAAGCGACTTAGCAGCAGCAGCAGGATATAAAACTATAGCTTATGTTTATACTTACATAAAACATATATGCATAAAATGCATATATTAACATGCACATTTAACAAATACTTGAAGAAAACAAAAAGATGCATTCAATGACTCTCATTGAAGTTTTACACATTAACTTCTATGCTATTCTCTATTTTTCAAAGTTTTACATATTGACTAATATACATTTCATTATGAGTAAAAGAAATGCTACACAACATTTCAAGATCCTAAAATTCACCATATATAGATTATAAATAAGTTTGTCCCTTACATCTATAATCTTTTTTCTAAAATCATCAGAATTTAATAACTTCATACTTATTTAAATTTTATTATCATAAGTATTTCAAACAAGACATAATTGGATTTTACCTTCTACTTTATGAATATGGCAATGGCTTGGCTAAGCAACATTGCAATTTATTGTATCTTGGTTTTGGTGAGAATTTTCACAATGATAAGAAATTAAATGAAAAGCTTGCTCCAAGGCAAAATGCTATTGTTTAAATGAAAAGATGATCACACTTTAGCCATTAGCATATAATGACATTTGAATTAAATATTTTATAATCAAAATCAAGATAAAATAAGGCAGAATAAAATATGTAGAAGTTAGATATAAAATCAGCCTAATTCTTCTCCTTTTTTTTTTTTACTATTACTTTACTAGAATTGATGATTTTGAACTGTGGAGCTGGAGAAGACTCTTGAGAGTCCCTTGAACATCAAGGAAATCAAACCAGTCCATCCCAAAGGAAATCAGTCCTGAATATTCATTGGAAGGACTGATGCGGCAGCTGAAGCTCCACTACTTTGGCCACGTGATGCAAAGAGCTGGCTTACTGGAAAAGACCCTGATGCTGGGAAAGATTGAAGGCAAAAGGAGAAGGAGGCAGCAGAGTTAAACAGAATCACCAACTCAATGGACATGAATTTGAGCAAACTCCAGGAGATGGTGAAGGACAGGGAAGCCTGGCTTGTTGCAGTCAGTGGGGTCAAAAAAAAAAAAAAATCAGACATGACTGAGTGACTGAACCAGAACAGCCTTCTTTATGGTCCAACTCTCACAACTGTATGCAATTACTGGAAAAACCATTGCTTTGCTATATGGACTTTGTCAGCAAAGTGATGCCTCTGCTGTTTAGTACATTGTCTAGATTTGTTACAGCTTTTCTTCCAAGGAGCAAGTGTCTTAATTTCATGGCTGCAGCCACCTGTGTAGTGATTTTAGAGCCCAAGAAAATGAAATCTGACACCGTTTCCACTTTTCCCCACCTATTTGCTATGAAGTGATGGGACCAGATGACATCATCTTTGTTTTTTGAATGTTGAGGGTTTGTTTTTTTGTTTGTTTGTTTGTTGTTGTTTTTACTTTACAACATATACACAATGGAGTATTACTCAGCCATTAAAAAGAATACATTTGAATCAGTTCTAATGAGGTGGATGAAACTGGAGCCTATTATACAGAGTGAAGTAAGCCAGAAAGAAAAACACCAATACAGTATACTAACACATATATATGGAATTTAGAAAGATGGTAACGACAACCCTGTATGCGAGACAGTAAAAGAGACACAGATGTATAGAACAGTCTTTTGAATGTTGAAGTTTAAGCCAGCTTTTTCACTCTCCTTTTTCATCTTCATCAAGAGGCTCTTTAGTTCCTCTTCGCTTTCTGCCATTAAAGTAATATCACCTGCATATGTGAGGTTGACATTTCTCCTGAAAAACTTGATTCCAGCTTGTGTGTCATCCAGCCCAGCATTTCACAGGATATACTCTTAAAAAAGCAGGGTGACAATATACAGCCTTGATGTGCTCGTTTCCCAGTTTTGAAACAGTCCATTGTTCCATGTCCAGTTCTAACTTGTTTCTTGTCCAGCATACAGATTTCTCAGGAGTGCAGGTTAAGTGGTCTGGTATTCCCATCTCTTTAAGAATATTCCAAAATATGTTGTGATACACACAGCCAAAGGCTTTAGCGCAGTCAATGAAGCAGAACAAGATGTTTTTCTGGAATTCTCTTGTTTTTGTTTTTTTTTTTTTTTTTCTTTATTTTTTTATTTTGCTTAACTTTACAATATTGTATTATTTTTACTATACATCGAGAGGGATCCGCCACCAGAGTACACGTGTTCCCCATCCTGAACCCTCCTCCCTCCCCCCTTCCCACACCATCCCTCCAGGTCATCCCAGTGCTCCAGTCCCAGGCATCTGTTATCGGGCATCGTACCTGGACTGACTCGTTTCAGATATGATATTATACATATTTCAATGCTATCCTCCCCAATCGTCCCACCCTCTCCCGGTCCCCGAGTCCAAAAGTCTGTTCTATACATCAGTGTCTCTTTTGCTGTCTCATAAGCAGGGTGATTGTTACCATCTTTCTAAATTCCTCTAAAATGATGTTGGCAATTTGGTCTCCTGTTCCTCTGCCTTTTTAATCAAGCTTGCATATCTAGAAGTTCTCGGTTAATGTACTCCTGAAGCCTAGCTTGAAGGATTTTGAGCATTACCTTGCTATCATGTGGTGTGAGCACAATCGTACAGTAGTTAGAACGTTTTTGGCAGTGCCTTTCTTTGGGATTGGAATGGAAACTGACCTTTTCCAGTCCTGTGGCCATTGCTGAGTTTTCCAAATTTGCTGGTGTAATGAGGATAGCACTTTAACAATATTATCTTTTAGCCTTTGAAATAGCTCAGCTGAATTCCATCACCTCCTACAGAGATGCTTTCTAAATCCCACACTCTTTACACTCCAGGATGACTGGCTCCAGGTGTGTGAGCCCACCACCTGTGGTTAGGTACCCTGTAAGAAACTGTAGGAAACATTCCATACCACATTAACTACTCACCCTTCTCGAAGAAACTACCAAAATTATAGTTCAGAGTTTAGTTTACCTAAATTACTCCTGGAAGCTGGAGGTTCTCCAGACTATTGCCATTTCAACATATATTTCTGTGATATTTGGCACTCAGCTCTACCCAAGGTGCCCCCAACAATTCCCTTCCCCACCTTCTCAATCTGGCTATCTCTTTATGATAATGCCTGCCTTGCAAATTTCTAAAATGAAGTTTTTTTTTTTTTTTTTAATTGTTTTGTTTGCTTTTCATTGTTTACCCAAACTTCCTCTTATCTCCAGATCAGGGGTTTAGCTCCACCAAGACAAACTGATCTTATTTCCATTGTTTCTTCAAAACCATCATCCCAACCCCCTACTTTACCCTTGGCTTCAAGTCATTCAACAAAGCCCTGAAATTCTCTCTCATACACTGAATCCACTGCCCATGGTTATCACTTACCTGAAAGATTAATTTTGAGCATGATCTTCTCACCTTTAATCTTGTTTTTCATCTTTTTTACTTAAGTAATCCCAAGTATGCTAGCATTTATCCCCATTGCTTTTTCTTTTTTTTGTTAATTTGTGATATTTTATTTATTTTTTTAATTTATTTATTTTAATTGGAGGCTAATTACTTTACAATGTTGTGGTGGTTTTTGCCATACATTGGCATGAATCAGCCATGGGTGTACACATGTTCCCCATCCTGAACCCCACTCTGACCTCCCTCCCCATCCCATCTCTCAGGCTCATCCCAGTGCACCAGCCCTGAGCACCCTGTCTCATGCATCCAACCTGGACTGGCAATCTGTTTCACAGATGGTAATATACATGTTTCAATGCCATTCTCCCAAATCATCCCACCCTCACCTTCTCCCACAGAGTCCAAAAGACTGTTCTATACATCTGTGTCTCTTTTGCTGTCTTGTATATAGGGTTATCATTACCATCTTTCTAAATTCCATATATATGCATTAGTATACTGTATTGGTGATTTTATTTCTGACTTACTTCACTCTGTATAATAGTCTCCAGTTTCATCCACCTCATTAGAACTGATTCAAATGTATTCTTTTTAATGGCTGAGTAATATTCCATTGTGTATATGTACCACAGCTTTCTTATACATTCATCTGCTGGGGGACATCTAGGTTGCTTCCATGTCTGGGCTATTATAAACAGTGCTGCGATGAACATTGGGGTACACATGTCTCTTTCAATTCTGGTTTCCTTGGTGTGTATGCCCAGCAGTGGAATTGTTGGGTCATATCTGCCTTGAGTTCTGAAAGGTTTTTTCCAATTATTTCAGTGATGATTTTCTCTGCTTTGCTGATTCAGATATTAAACCTCTTGACGGATTCTCCAAATTTCTTAACTTTTATTTATCACCTGAGTATTTTTCTTTTAATTCCTAAAAGAGTTATGAAAGATTTCCCTCTAGTTTTTGTTCACAGCTATTCATGGATTTTTTCATATTATTTCATGTTTTTAATTTCAAACAACTATTTCCAATTGAATTGCTGCGTGAATTTCCTGTGCTGTGCTGTGCTCTGCTGAGTTGCTCAGTCAGGTTTGACTCTTTGCCACCCCAGGGACTGTAGCCCACCAGACTCCTCTGTCCATGGGATTCTCCAGGCAAGAATATGGAGTGGGTTGCCATGCCCTCCTCCAGGGGATCTTCCCAATCCAGGGATGGAATCAAGGTCTCCGGCATTGCAGGTGGATTCTTTACTGTCTGAGCCACCAGGGAAGCCTGGTCATGGGTGTGACATATTCCTTCATTTTTCCAAAGATATCAGTCCTCGTACTTTCTGTTGGTTTGTTTTAACCTTTGCATGAACTGCGTCTTGTTTAGCTTGCTTTTTTTCCTGTGCTTTTTAGGGCTTTTATCTGCTCTTTGGGACCATGGTTGCCTGCTTATATTAAGACTGCTAATTTAAACCCAATGAGAGGTTTTCAGTGTGTGGGATGCATAGGACTGGTTTGTTTTAATCCCCACTGTAGGGTGATCAAGTTGATCATGTTTGGGAAATCGTTGTTTTTGCCTGTAGGCACGTCCTTTGAGGCTGAGAGACGTCTGGAGAAATCACACAGCTGGATGCCAATGTCCTTAGAGCTAAATGACTGAAAGGGGTTGCAGATAACTGGCCTCAATATATGAATATTCAGTTAATCTTTATTTTCAGCAAGGTTTCCTACTGTCAACTGTATCTTATATCCTTAGTTCAGAGACCCTTTGCTTCACCGTCTCTGCAGAATAAATGCTAAGGCTTTTTGTTTTGTTAATAAAAGCTTCAGTGAGATATATTTCAGTACTTTTTTATTCACCCACCAACAATATACAACTCATTATTTTGTCATTTTCACAGAATTGTGCATCTGTCATAATCTAAATTTAGAATATTTTTGTCTCCCTCAAAAGCAAGCACATATTTTTTTAGTAATTGATCCCCATTACCCCCACTGCCCACCCTTAGTCCTTGGGAAATAGTAGTCAGCACATTTCATATCAGTGGAATCATATAATATTTCGTCTTTTTTTGATGGATTTCTTTCACTTAGCATGAAGCTTTCAAAGTTTATCCATGCTGTAGCATGTAACAGTATTTCATTCTGCTTTACTGTCAAGTAATATTCTGACATCTGGATTTACCAAATGCTGTTTATTCGTTCATGTGGAATTGATAAAAGGCAGTTCCCTGGTACTGGAAAGCTAGAGAGGCTCTCCTGATGTCCAGCTGTTTCTTAGTCACACTTCCAGAAAATAATCCCGATTCCAAAAACAAGCAATGCTACCAGTTCCTGCATCCTCGACACATTGTGTGTGATGACTTGGCTCACTTTGCACCTTTCACTTGCCACCTTAAGAGAGAGCTGCTTCACTTCATATAGTTCAAGGATCACTTTTTTTTTTCCAACTGAAGTTTACCTTCCACAGTTTTATTGTTTTCTTATATTGCTTTCATTTTGACCCTATTGATTTATGTCTTTTGAAAATCCCTTTACCAACCTTTAGTGGTTTTCCAAGTAAGCAATATAAATGCATTTTTTTTTCTACATACAATAGTAACTCAGAAATCTAGATCAGGTACATTTTACTACCTATCATTCTCATCTATATATGTAGACACTATTAAAAAATGGATGTGCATATATACACCTACAAAATAGTATAAACCATTCTTTGTAAATATCTCTGCAATTTATTGCTTGTATCTCTCTGATATCATCAAGTAAGTTTCTTTGTGTCAAACTAAAGTTATTCTACACATCAAAAATAGGTTTATCATTGATACAGATATTAAAATGACTTTCAGTCAAAGTAGCTGGCTATTCACCTGTTATCAATTTGAAAGTGTGCACTCTTCAAAATATTGCTTATTTTATTGATTATCAAATGTATATTTTGTCATTAAATTGTGAATAGAAGAATTACAATTTTGAATATCTCTCATGCAGTGAATAACTGTATGACATTAGTATGAGAAAAAAATATAGTATATTTCTTTAATAAGATGCTTAGAGATTACAACTCCACAAATCCACTTTACTCATACTAATATTCTTTTGTAAATACATGACTTAACCTCTAAGTTTCAATTTCATCCTCCATAGAATTTGTATTGATTTACAAATAAACTTACTGCAAAACTTCCAAAAGAGGAAAACGATACTGACCTGCAGGATGGTTATGAAGGAAAGCTAGTCATTATGCAAACATTACTTCACATGCTGCTAGACACATAACAATAAGTATAACACTAAAGTAACTCTTCAGGAAGCTGGTTCATGTCAGAACTTACTCACAGTTGATTTTTGGCAATGTTCTATTCTTCTCTGCCTTCATTCCTAGTCTTCTAAAATTGAGGTGATAAGATTATTTACTCCATAGTGTTTTTATTCACCTAAAATTTTTGCAACAATCCTCAGCTCAATAAATATTCAATATTAATAGTAGGAATAATTGAACATAATTGTGATGTTCCTTAAGGAAATATTAAGATAAAAGGCATTCGTATTTAAAAAACATGGAAATGTTATGGGCCTTAAGAGTAACTTTAAGTTAAAGTATCCAACTATATCACTTACTAGTTACATGACTAGAACCAAGTTTCCTCACCTTTCTGAACCAAAATGCTCCACTGGGTCATTAGCTCTTTTCAGTTCAGTTGCTCAGTCATGTCCAACTCTTTGCGATCCCATGAATCACAGCACGCCAGGCCCCCTTGTCCATCACCAACTTCCAGAGTTCACTCAAACCCACGTCCATCGAGTCGGTGATGCCATCCAGCCATCTCATCCTCTGTCGTCCCCTTCTCCTCCTGCCCCCAATCCCTCCCAGCATCAGAGTCTTCTCCAATGAGTCAGCTCTTCACATGAGGTGGCCAAAGTACTGGGGTTTCAGCTTTAGCATCATTCCTTCCAAAGAAATCCCAGGGCTGATCTCCTTCAGAATGCACTGGTTGGAACTCCTTGCAGTCCAAGGGACTCTCAAGAGTCTTATCCAACACCACAGTTCAAAAACATCAATTTTTCGGCACTCAGCTTTCTTCACAATCCAACTCTCACATCCATACATGACCACTGGAAAAACCATAGCCTTGACTAGATGGACCTTTGTTGGCAAAGTAATGTCTCTGCTTTTGAATATGCTATCTAGGTTGGTCATAACTTTCCTTCCAAGGAGTAAATGTCTTTTAATTTTATGGCTGCAGTCACCATCTGCAGTGATTTTGGAGCCCAGAAAAATAAAGTCTGACACTGTTTCCCCATCTATTTGCCATGAAGTGATGGGACCATATGCCATGATATTCGTTTTCTGATGTTGAGCTTTAAGCCATTTATTCAGCATTTATTTATTTGATAACTTTGATGTGTGAGGATGGATGCAGTCTATGATCCAGAAAAGTAGTGGCAAACAGATAAACTATTTCTTGGTTCATATGTTGTTCAGAAGGCTAAATAGGTTAACTTATGGAAAAAGCAAATATAAGTATCATTTTCTATTTCCCCATTTTCCATATGTTTATTACAATGGGACATGATAGCTTATACCAGATCATATTACTATAAAATGATATCAGCTCAAAATATATAAAAGAAGTAATTTAGTTAATCTCCCTGTGTTTTTTAAAGCTAATATAGATAATTAGAAATAATTTAGGTAATAGCATTTTTAAAAAGCAGCAGCTAGGGCATAACACTGACAGCAAGAGCAAAAAGACTCAGAATATGAGTTGCCAAACAGTTTTAAAAGCATGTCAATATCATCATTTTCATAGAGAACATTTACAAAGATGGCACATTACCTTTATCTATAGAGTAATGGTTAGTAAACTATTTCTGTAAGAGCCAGATAGTAAATGCAAAGAGCAAATATTTTCCAATTCAAACCACATAAAATCTCATTGTATATTTTTTAAACGCTTTAAATGTGTAAAATCCATGTTTAGCTCACAGATCACATGAGTCAGCCATATCCCAGGTTTGGTCTGAGACTACTGACTGCTATTACAAAAAGGCTTTGAACCCTATTGAATTCATAAGTGGCTAAAACCATTCATAAAGAGGCCCCCAAATTGTTAAGCCAAACCTCACTTTTCAACAAGGATAACTCATCAGCTAATCATCCATTTAACAGGTAGGTATTCAGATCAGAACAGATCAGATCAGTCTCTCAGTCGTGTCCAACTCTTTGCGACCCCATGAAGTGAAGCATGCCAGGCCTCCCTGTCCATCATAAACTCCCGGAGGTCACTCAGACTCACATCCATGGAGTCAGTGATGCCATCCAGCCATCTCATCCTCTGTCGTCCCCTTCTCCTCTTGCCCCCAATCCCTCCCAGCATCAGAGTCTTCTCCAATGAGTCAACTCTTCGCATGAGGTGGCCAAAATACTGGAGTTTCAGCTTTAGCATCATTCCTTCCAAAGAAATCCCAGAGCTGATCTCCTTCACAATGGACTGGTCGGATCTCCTTGCAGTCCAAGGGACTCTCAAGAGTCTTCTCCAACACCACAGTTCAAAAGCATCAACTCTTGGGCACTCAGCCTTCTTCACAGTCCAGCTCTCACATCCATACATGACCACAGGAAAGACCATAGCCTTGACTAGGCGAAGCTTTGTTGGCAAAGTGATGTCTCTGCTTTTGAATATGCTATCTAGGTTGGTCATAACTTTCCTTCCAAGGAGTAAGTGTCTTTTAATTTCATGGCTGCAGTCACCATCCACAGTGATTTTGGAGCCCAGAAAAATAAAGTCTGACACTGTTTCCACTGTTTCTCCATCTATTTCCCATGTAGTGATGGGACCAGATGCCATGATCTTCGTTTTCTGAATGTTGAGCTTTAAGCCAGCCTTTTCAATCTCCACTTTCACTTTCATCAAGAGGCTCTTTAGTTCCTCTTCACTTTCTGCCATAAGGGTGGTGTCATCTGCATATCTGAGGTGATTGATATTCCTCCCAGCAATCTTGATTCCAACTTGTGTTTCTTCCAGTCCAGCATTTCTCATGATGTACTCTGCATATAAGTTAAATAAACATGGTGACAATATACAGCCTTGACATAGTCCTTTTCCTATTTGGAACCAGTCTGTTGTTCCATGTCCAGTTCTAACTGTTGCTTCCTGACCTGCATACAGATTTCTCAAGAGGCAGATCAGGTGGTCTGGTATTCCCATCTCTTTCAGAATTTTCCATAGTTTATTGTGATCTACACAGTCGAAGGCTTTGGCATAGTCAATAAAGAAGAAAGAAATGTTTTTCTGGAACTCTCTTGCTTTTTCCATGATCCAGTGGATGTTGGCAATTTGATCTCTGGTTCCTTTGCCTTTTCTAAAACCAGCTTGAACATCAGGAAGTTCACGGTTCACATATTGCTGAAGCCTGGCTTGGAGAATTTTGACCATTACTTTACTAGCGTGTGAGATGAGTGCAATTGTGTGGTAGTTGGAGCATTCCTTGGCATTGCCTTTCTTTGGGATTGAAATGAAAACTGACCTTTTCCAATTCTGTGGCCACTGCTGAGTTTTACAAACTTGCTGGCATATTGAGTGCAGCGCTTTCACAGCATCATCTTTCAGGATTTGGAATAGCTCCACTGGAATTCCATCACCTCCACTAGCTTTGTTCGTAGTGATGCTTTCTAAAGCCCACTTGACTTCACATTCCAGGATGTCTGGCTCTAGGTCAGTGATCATACCATCGTGATTATCTGGGTCGTGAAGATCTTTTTTGTACAGTTCTTCTGTGTATTCCTGCCACCTCTTCTTAATATCTTCGCTTCTGTTAGGTCCATATCATTTCTGTCCTTTATCGAGCCCATCTTTACATGAAATGTTCCTTTGGTATCTCTGATTTTCTTGAAGAGATCTCTAGTCTTTCCCATTCTGTTGTTTTCCTCTATTTCTTTGCTTTGATTGTTGAAGAAGGCTTTCTTATCTCTTCTTGCTATTCTTTGGAACTCTGCATTTAGATGTTTATATCTTTCCTTTTCTCCTTTGCTTTTCGCTTCTCTTCTTTTCACAGCTATTTGTAAGGCCTCCCCAGACAGCCATTTTGCTTTTTTGCATTTCTTTTCCATGGGGATGGTCTTGATCCCTGTCTCCTGTACAATGTCAGGAACCTCATTCCATAGTTCATCAGGCACTCTATCTATCAGATCTAGGCCCTTAAATCTATTTCTCACTTCCACTGTATACTCATAAGGGATTTGATTTAGGTCATACCTGAATGGTCTAGTGGTTTTCCCTACTTTCTTCAATTTCAGTCTGAATTTGGCAATAAGGAGTTCATGGTCCGAGCCACAGTCAGCTCCTGGTCTTGTTTTTGCTGATTGTATAGAGCTTCTCCATCTTTGGCTTCAAAGAATATAATCGATCTGATTTCGGTGTTGACCATCTGGTGATGTCCATGTATAGAGTCTTCTCTTGAGTTGTTGGAAGAGGGTATTTGCTATGACCAGTGCATTTTCTTGGCAAAACTCTGTTAGTCTTTGCCCTGCTTCATTCCATATTCCAAGGCCAAATTTGCTTGTTACTCCAGGTGTTTCTTGACTTCCTACTTTTGCATTCCAGTCTCCTATAATGAAAAGGACATCTTTTTTGGGTGTTAGTTCTAAAACGTCTTGTAGGTCTTCATAGAACCGTTCAACTTCAGCTTCTTCAGCGTTACTGGTTGGGGCATAGCCTTGGATTAATGTGACATTGAATGGTTTGCCTTGGAAACGAACAGAGATCATTCTGTCGTTTTTGAGATTGCATCCAAGTAGTGCATTTTGGACTCTTTTGTTGACCATGATGGCCACTCCATTTCTTCTGAGGGATTCCTGCCCGCAGTAGTAGATATAATGGTCCTCTGAGTTAAATTCACCCATTCCAGTCCATTTGAGTTCGCTAATTCCTAGAATGTCGACATTCACTCTTGCCGTCTCTTGTTTGACCACTTCCAATTTGCCTTGATTCATGGACCTGACATTCCAGGTTCCTCTGCAATATTGCTCTTTACAGCATCGGACTTTGCTTCTATCACCAGTCACATCCACAGCTGGGTATTCTTTTTGCTTTGGCTCCATCCCTTCATTCTTTCTGGAGTTATTTCTCCACTGATCTCCAGTAGCATATTGGGCCCCTACTGACCTGGGGAGTTTCTCTTTCAGTATCCTATCATTTTGCCTTTTCATACTGTTCTTGGGGTTCTCAAGGCAAGAATACTGAAGTGGTTTGCCATTCCCTTCTCCAGCGGACCACACCCTGTCAGATCTCTCCATCATGACCCGCCCATCCTGGGTTGCCCCACAGGTATTCAGTACCTACTAAATGTGGAGGAGGAAATGGCAACCCACTCCAGTATCCTTGCCTGGAAATTCCTGTGGACAGAGGAGCCTTGGTGGCCTGCAGTCCAGGGGGTTGCCAAGAGCTGGACGTGACTGAGCATATGCACGCACGCACGCACACACACACACACACACACCCCTACTAAATGACAGGTTATTTTGGTGGTGGGGTTGTGCTTTGTGGATGGTTCAAATATAAATATAAGCAAATATCATTCAGGGTAAAATTGCTAAAATCTGAATAAAATGTAAGATATTGAGAGGAGAGAAGCTGTAAAATCAGTTTCAGTGTTGACAGAGAAGAAAAGTATCTGGAGGAAGTGATGTCTAAATGAAGACTGGAGGACTCAGGGAGAAGAGACAAAAGTCAAGCACAGCATTTGATAGATGAGAGAGAACTCGGCATGGCTGCTGAAGGACAAAAGAGTTTCTTTTCTCTAAAGCATTCATGGTGAAAAAGAGAGGCATAGTGGAGTAATAGATGAGGCCAGAACGTTAGGCAACAAACAGACCGTGGATCTCATAAGTCATATTTTGCTGTTGTTTTACAGTCTCCAAGTTGTGTCTGACTCTTTTTGACTCTGTGGACTGCAGCATGCCAGGCTTCCCTGTCCCTCAGCATCTCCCAGCGTTTACTCAAACTCATGTCCATTGAGTCAGTGATGCCATCCAACCATCTCATCCTCTGTCATCCTCTTCTCCTCCTGCCTTCAATCTATCCCAGCATCAGTATCTTTTTCAAAGAGTCAGATGTTGACATCAGGTGGCCAGAGTATTGGATCTTCAACTTCAGCATCAGTCCTTCCAAAGAGTATTCAGGGTTGATTTCCTTTAAGATTGACTGGTTTGATCACCTTGCTTTCCAAGGGACTCTCAAGAGTCTTCTCCAACACCACAGTTCTAAAGCATCAATTACTCAGTGTTCTGTCTTCTTTATTGCCCAGCTCTCATATCTGTACATGACAACTGGAAAGACCACAGTCTTGACTATAGGGACGTTTGACAGCAAAGTGATATCTTTTCGTTTTAACACAGTCAAGTATTGTCATAGCTTTCCTGCCAGGAGGCAAGCGTCTTCTGATTTCATGGCTGCAGTCACTATCTGCAATGATTTTAGAGCCCAAGAAGAGGGAATCTGTCACTGCTTCCACCTTTTCCCCTTCTATTTGTCATGAAATGATTGGACCAGATATCATGATCTTAGTTTTTTTAAAACTGAGTTTTAAGCTGGCTTTTTCACTCTCCTCTTTTGCTAATTCCCACCCATTTTAGTTTACTGATTCCTAAGATGTCAATGCTTACTCTTACCATCTCCTTCTTGACCATGTCCAATTTTCCTTGATTCATGGACCTAATATTCAAGGTTCCTATGTAACACTGTTCTTTGCAGCATTAGAGTTTACTTCATCACCAGACACATCCAGAACTGAGTGTCATATCTGCTCTGACTCAGTCGCTTCACTCTTTCTGGAGTTGTTAAGGAGTGTAAACTTCATCCTGCCCACAGTGAAGGACACATTAATGGATGCCAAGCACATGAAATCTATTAGCAGATACTCACTTTGGAAAAGACCTCAGAAAAAAGAGTGGACAGCAGAACTATTCAAGAAGCAGAATAGATAGGCCTTTGTGATTATGTGAAAGTTTTTATGTGATAACAAGACCTATGCCCAGGTATGTAACTTCTGCTTCACTGAGGTCAACTTCATGTTATGCACAAACTGTTCCTATCCACTCTTCTGCATTTTCCCAGATTGCGTTCCCTGGGCAGAATTCCTCTGTCACCTGCATTAACCTCTTTAAATCCAATCTGTTCTTTCCATGCCCTGTTGTATCCCTTGCTCTTTAAAATTGCAAACATCTTAGTCCAAAGTTGATTAAATTTTAATTTTTCTCAACACAAAGAAGTCATCAAAATCGAGCCATGACTATTCTCTGCATTCTGTTTCTCTTCCTACCACTCAAGCAGTGCTGACTCACAAGTGTGGGTGTATACTCACTGCCAAATGTACAGGTCTACAGGTCACTGTGCACTAGCCTGACCAGCTGTGATCTGCAGGCCACGGCCTGTGAAACACTCACCAATGAGGGATTCCCAAACACTCCTATAGATGAATCTATTGTCTGACAAAACTTTCACGCAGAGATTTTTTTTTTTTCCTTAACTTATTCAAAATCCTTCACATATTTTAGATATATCTGATTCCTGTATCCCTACAATTCATCTGGTTCACCCTCATGTCTCTGTGGGACAGCTATAATACTATATTAATAGATATTTCTCCACACTGATCTTTGTTTTGTCCCAGTCAATTTTTTCCTTCATACTGAAGTCAAGATATTTTAATAGATGTTAAATCTTGTCACTCCTTGGCTTAAAGCTTTTGGTGCACAGGGTGTCTAATCCATCTCAGGATTTTCAAACTTACTGAGTCCTCACACATTGGGCAACATTACCTTGAGCTGTGGTTGATGATCAGTCCCAGGACTTTCTGTCTTTTAGTCCCAATGAACTCTGCTCCTTTTCACTTCAGGAATGTTCCCTAAATTACTGTTTCTGCATACTGCATTCCCTCCTCAATTATTTGCCCCTTTAGCTTTTGCTCATCCTTCTGGGTTTCAATTAAATATTAGTTCTCATGAAAGTCCTCCTTCAATTCTGAGACATGTTCAAATATTTCTGAAATCTAGACTCATCTTTCAAATGGCATGTACATTCAAAGTAGTACTTTCTTTTTTCTTCTATTTTCAAAAATATTCTGTGTTATTAAATCAAGGGTATATCAGGCTCTTTGATTTTAAAGGCATTTTACAACTGAGAATACGTGGTGTGTCTCCAGAAAGCGCCACTGCTGCTCTATCTCAGTCATCATCACCTTCTTTCCCTGTTTCTGCAGCCATCCCATGGGTGCTAGGCCCATGCACATGTGCATCACTTCTGTCTCCACAGCTTGGCACAAGGCTGAGTCTGACAGGTGGGGAGTTACTAACTACTCCTTCCTTACATAATAATCCCATTGCTTTTCATTCTCTTCAGAAGCAAATCTACGGTACTGAAAGTGGTACAATTATATTAGGCTTCCTGGGGCCTCGATGATTTAGGAAAGTTTGTTTCAAACCCACAATTTCAAAACATGAGAGAATCTAGAACTTTCCAATATCTTTATTCACAATCTCTGCTTCTGCATTGGGTCAAGTGCTTAGATTATTTGTGCCCACAACTTGTTGTAAAACTCAGTCAAACACTCTTCAGATCAGTCGCTCAGTCGTGTCCGACTCTTTGCGACCCCATGAACCGCAGCACGCCAGGCCTCCCTGTCCATCACCAGCTCCCGGAGGTCACTCAGACTCGCATCCATCGAGTCAGTGATGCCATCCAGCCATCTCATCCTCTGCCGTCCCCTTCTCCTCCTGCCCTCAATCCCTCCCAGCATCAGAGTCTTCTCCAATGAGTCAACTCTTCGCATGAGGTGGCCAAAATACTGGAGTTTCAGCTTTAGCATCATTCCTTCCAAAGAAATTCCAGGATTGATCTCCTTCAGAATGGACTGGTTGGATCTCCTTGCAGTCCAAGGGACTCTCAAGAGTCTTCTCCAACACCACAGTTCAAAAGCATCAATTCTTCGGTGCTCAGCCTTCTTCACAGTCCAGCTCTCACATCCGTACATGACCACAGGAAAGACCATAGCCTTGACTAGGCGAACCTTTGTTGGCAAAGTAATGTCTCTGCTTTTGAATATGCTATCTAGGTTGGTCATAACTTTCCTTCCAAACACTCTTAATAGGTATTAATTCCCAGAAAATATGTCTTGAGTTTTAGTTTCTTAGTCTGATTACGCGTTCATGGCGTGGAGGTGGAGATTCTTCACATCATTCATCACAAAAGGCTCTGTCAGTCACTGGGCCTCCTCCTCTGTCACCCACCTCATTGTAAACCTGGGATGCCAGGAGCTATCTCACAGAACCCTTGGACCTGCCTTGACTTTGGGTTTGAAGAGAACCAAGTTCACCTCTCCTGAGAAAACTGAAACTCTAAGGACAGTAAAGCAAAGAACATGGATTTTACAGTGAAGCAGATCCGAGTCGCACTTCTAGGTGTGTCATTTACTCACGGTGTAATTTTTGGCAAGTTGCCTAATATCTTTAAACAGCAGTTTCTTCAAATGTCAAATGACGTGGAAAGACTTTTCACCTACGTTTGTTGTAAAGATTAATGAGCTGGTATATGGAGCCTACCAAGTGTGGTGGCCATCACGCAGTAGCCATTCAATAGTAATACAGCTATGAATGGGGAATGCTTTACTGAACTATCTAAAAACACACCAAAAAAATGAATTCAGGATAATAACTATGGGTGAGAAATTTTTCTAGTCAGTAGAGACGTTTTCCCAATATTTTATACACAATGTCCCTCCTTTTACCCTATGTATCCTTGAATATTGAAGGTACCATTAACCTCCAAGAGCAGTGGACAATTAGTGCAATAACTCATGGTATTCAGCCATGTTTCAAAAATAAAAGTTTAAAATTAATGCCATAAGTTATTAGCTATTATGTTTAAATAATAGCCATTGGTTTTTGCATTATGTTCCAATAATAGCATTAGCTATTAATCCTCTTATATTTAAAAAATTAAGGGTTTCCTTAGCAAATTAGCAAATGCAAGAAAATGAAATCAGCCTTACACTATAATTTTATTTCACAGCATGAAAGCTGTGCTGCAAATAGTCTTGTATAGGCGTCTGGCCTCTAGTTTCAGAACTCTGCTAATAAGCTCTCTATGAACAGAATCAAGCTTTCAAAGCCTGAAGGATACATTTGTTCTGATATGGATTAAGATATAATTTTCAAAATGATGGTAATAAAACTTACCTTAATTACAAAGGTTTTGCTTAATCATTTCAAGTGTTCTTAATATTTCAAGACCCCACAGAATTTAAAAGAGTTACATTTGGTGTAGAATTTAAAATGAGTATGATTGATAAACTCATTTAATAGAAATGTAGAATCAATCTGTCCAGAATGTCTGTTGAGTCCTTCTTATGTTCCAAAACCTTTGCTAGATGACTTTAAAATAGTTTTAAGCAAAGCAGACAACATCTCTGTTATTACAATCCAGTACGGTGAAAATTTGGCTGTCAGAGTTCAAGACACAGTAAGAGATAAAACCAGATGGTATAAAGGTAAAAATTAGCATATATACACACAATGTAATATTAATGAGACAGAAAAGCAAAGAAAATTCTTCCATTTCTGGCCTCAAAAGACTTGAAGAGCATTATACTAAACAATTGCAGCCAGAGAAAGACAAATAAATACTGCATAGTACTGCTTATATGTGGAACAGACAGTATAATGGTGCTTGTTGGGGCTGGTGGAGGGTAAACATTGTTTAATCGCTCAGCCTGCCAGGCTGCCCTGTCCACGACATTTCCCCGGCAAGAACACTGGAGTGGGTCGCCATTCTTCTCCAGGGGGTTTTCCCAAACCAAGGACTAAACCTGCATCTTCCCCATTGGCAGGCAGATTCTTTCTCAGTAAGCCACCAGGGAAGCTCGGTGAGGGTAAGTAGGGAGAGGGAATGGGATATAAGCATTCACGACTGAAATTCAGGCAGACTATATAGTAATATTTTGGGTACCAGTGCTCATTTGCTCTGTCGTGTCCAACTCTTTGCAACCCCATGGGCTGAAGCCCACCAGGCTCCTCTGTCGATGGGATTCCTCAAGCAAGAAACCTGGAGTGGAGTGCCATTTCCTCTTCCAGGGATCTTCCCAACCCAAAGATCAAACCTGCGTCTCCTGTGTCTTCTGCATGGCAGGTGGATTCTTTACCACTGAGACACCAAGGAAGTCCATTTTTGTACAGCCTACGACAAAGAAAGTCGGAGAAGGCAATGGCACCCTACTCCAGTACTCTTGCCTGGAAAATCCCATGGACAGAGGAGCCTGGTGGGCTGCAGTCCGTGGGGTCGCTAGGAGTTGGACAGGACTGAGCGACTTCACTTTCACTTTTCACTTTCATGCATTGGAGAAGGAAATGGCAACCCACTCCAGTGTTCTTGCCTGGAGAATCCCAGGGACGGGGGAGCCTGGTGGGCTGCTGTCTATAGGATCGCACAGAGTTGAACACTGAAGTGACTTAGCAGCAACAGCACAACAAAGAAAGCAGAGACATTAACCAAAGCAGAAGCTACCTATGTATGTTATTACTAGAATTACCATGGAATGAAGAGCCTCTGGTTGTTTAGAGTCCATTCTTTTCTTATTTTGTTTGCACATTCATCCTGAAATCTGATAAATATATCTATCTTATCAAAATATCCCCTGCTTTCCTCTTACAATCTTGCAGAATAATTGTGAAAAGAAAAATTATGTGTTCATGCAGGTATTATTTGTTCTGGAATGTCTCACAGGCTGTGTCTTGAAAAGAGTAAGATAATGAAAAATCACATTCTGGAGGGAAAAATTAGTTGTCTTAGGAGTAAGGTTTCAGACTATTTGGCTTTGTGGTACTTCTCATTTTTATTCCTCATCTTTATTCCACACTCTTCAGTATTAATATTTCATCATCTAACAAAGAAATGCTTATTTGTTCACTTCAACCTCGGTATGGGTCTACTATGGGCCACTTTAACAAATGTAGGAATACCGAGCACGAGTATTTGAATTCAGCTCAAAAGAGGACACAGATATATAAAGAAATAATTGGAAAATATAGTGGGTGCATAATTTGTGAATGTAGAGGAGTTATTAAGGAAGGGGTTTTAAACTTGACTATGATAGCGTTGATGTGCTGCTATATTATTTGCACCCATAATCAATCCCACAGCACCTCTTGGTGTTCTAGTGACTTGCTGTGTGGTTGTTGCTATTGTTTACTCACTAAGTCATGTCCAACTCTTTGGACCCCATGGACTAAAGCCCGCCAGGCTCCTCTGTTTATGAGATTTCCCAGGCAAGAACTCTGGAGTGGTTCCCATTTCATTCTCTAGGAGATCTTCCCAACCCAGGAATGAAACCCCATCTTCTGCTTTGGCAGGTGGATTCTTTATGGCTCATCCACCAGGAATTCTTGGAAAAAAAAAAAACCCACCTGCCAATACAGGTGACATGACAGAGGCAGGTTTGATCTCTGGGCCAGGGAGACCCCCTGGAGGAGGGCATGGCAAGCCACTCCAGTATCCTTGCCTGGAAAATGCCATGGACAGAGGATCCTGGCTGCCTACAGTCCATGGGGTGGCAAAGAGCCAGATACAACCAAAGAGACTTAGCACGCATGTACACCACCAGGGATACCCCAGTGACTTGCTGACCACACCACAAATCTCCAAAGATGGAATATTTCCTATTCTACCTCAAAACTGAACACCTTCAAATTTGTTTAGTCTTTGGAATTCACTCCTTCTCCAAAGTAAGAAGTAGAAACTTGCTTTCCGAGAATTTTTTGGTTTTCGGGCTCTGAAATTTCCTATAACCTTTGCTAGTCATGTGGCAAGATGGCAAGCTTCTCGTTTCTCTTCTAACAAAAAGGCTTGTATGTCTCTCTTTTCTATGAAACCATTTCACCATTGCCCAAGTTATTTAGGCAAATATTAAAAACAGTATCCTCTACCACTCTAGTTTATTAATAGAAGCCAGGATGGATTCAACTGTCATATTAAAAGGGAAAATGTGGTACAGAGTTTGCTCTTATTTTTGTTAAACCATCCTTATAACTTGAATTTACTCCTTTTTAAATAATTAAGCAGTGTAGTATCATTTAATAGAATTTTAGTGTTCCTCGTAAATGGTATGCTGATCTCTGAGCATCAATCTTAGCTAAATTAGAATAGACATTGGGTTTACTTATTTAAACATTCAAAGGTGTTTGTAAATATGTCAGTAAATGGCCATCTTACTGAAAAGTGAAAGTTGTGCTATACTTTCTGGGTGAAGAAATTGAGACAGAGTCATGCTAACTTACTGTGTTAAGGTAGGCCAAAATCCTTTAAAATAGACTCTTGAGCTATATAATCACTAAAATACTGTTATTTGCTCACATAACAGGTCTGGGCATTTGCTGTAGGTGGTTTGTACCTCTCGTCTGTATAGTGACCCAGTGACCAGGCTTCAGAATTTGGGAAGAATTCATTTGGGAAGAATCAGGCTGTTCTAGAACATTATCATTTTTGCATCATATTTAAGAAAAAGAAGGATGTGGTTGAAATATAGGCATTCTCTGAAAAACCTGGAAATAGCTCACATAACTTCTGTTCAAGTTCTGTTGGAAAGAAATAGCCACATGGACACATCTACTGAAAAAATCTTCCTAGACACTATTTTACTTGGCCATTCAGGAGTGCCAGGCATCAATGACATGTCCTTTTTCCCTAATGAATTTTTTTTTTTTTTTTTTTAGGGGAAAATGGACAAAGGAGAGGATCAATGAGGGTGGGAGGGAAATGGGAAGGAAGAAGGGGAGTGATGGTGGGGAGGAGTATATGTAATTTCTTAACTAATGGCTTTCTGTTTTTAATCACAAGGAACATTTTTTAAAAATCATATTAAATTCATCTTATATTAGGAGGTTTGATCTGGAAATGAAAAGTTCAGGAAACTGAAAGTCCAGTTTGGGTGTCCTCATCTTAGGCACATCTTGGTATTTTGTATTGGTAGGTCTATCTTTACAACAATATATTATTTAGGACAGGATCACATTTGTCACTTCTTCCTCCCTAATAGCCAAAGTGGTACCAGACCCATAAAACAGTCAATAAACATTTACAGAATGAGCAAATAAGTCTCTTTTTTAAATTTTTTTTTAAACTGTCCTGAGTGAACTGAATTTTTTGAGGCTCATAATTGAATATGTTTTCCTCTTTGTCTATTAGAGCCAGATTGTATAAGTATGAGTGGGGTATTAAAGTCTCCCACTATTATTGTGTTGTTGTATATTTTTTCTGTCATACTAATTATGATAGGTTTGTCTTAGATATATCAATGCTCCAATGTTGGGTGCATATATATTTATAATTGTTATAACTTCTTTTTGGATTGTTCCTTTAAGTCGTTATGTGTAACCTTCATTGTCTCCTTTTCAGGACCTTTATTTTAAAGTCAATTTTATCTGATATGAGTATTGCTACTCCTGTTTTCTTTTGGTCCGTATTTGCATAGAAAATCTTTTTCCAGACCTTCATTTTCAGTCAGTATATATCCCCTATTTTAAGGTGGTTCTCTTGTAGACAACATATATAGAGGTCTAGCTTTTGTATCCATTCGACCCGTTTTAATCTTTTGGTTATCTCTTGAATACAAGGTATGTAGGGGTCTTGTTTTTATATCGATTTGGCCAGTCTTTGTCTGTTGATTAGGGCATTCAGCCCATTAACGTTTAAAGTAATTATTGATAAGTAAGATTTACTTTATTGTTTTGGGTTCGAATTTATACACCCTTTTAGTGATTCCTATCTAGAGAATGTCCTTTAGTTTTTGTTGGAGAAACAGTTTAGTGGTGCAAAATTCTCTCAACTTTTGCTTGTTTGTGAAACTTTTGATTTCTCCTTCATATTTGAATGAGATCCTTGCTGGGTACAATAATGTAGGCTGTAAGTTATTTTCTTTCATCACTTTAATCATGTCTTGCCATTCCCTCCTGGCAATGAACTTTTTTTACATGGCTTTTAGGATTCCGTACTCTCTTGAATGTATTCCTATCTCATTTGGTTGTTCTTTTTCAGTCTCCTCAACTATTTTCTCCTCTCTGAACTCTTGAAGTTAGAATTGCCCAGGACTCAACCCCTGAGTCTTTCATCTTCTTCATCTACAATCCTCAGTCCTTGGGTGATATCATCTTGATGTGTGGTTTCATATGTGATATGTGCTCACTACTCCCAGAAGTAGTCAACTCAGACCTCTGGCAAGAATTCTAGCCACTTTTTATCTAACTCACACTAAACCTCCTCACTAGGCTAAGTAATGCATATCTCAGCCTTCACATGTCCAAAACTTAAGGATGTTCTCCTTCCATGAACCTGCTGTTTAGAAGGCCTTCCCCAGCACAACCATTGACAACTCCATCCTTCCAGTTGCTCAGGTGAAAAAAACGGAATCCCTCACATCATTTTTGCACCCCACATCCAATGCAGGGGAAGGTCTGTTTGACTCAACCTGAGTAATATGGGGACTCCCAGCAATTTTCACCACTTCTGCTCAACTCAGCCTGGTTCAAAGCACCACCATGTCCTTCTAGGTTATTTTAATAACTTCTTGAACAATCTCACTATATCTAGATTACCTCCTAAATAACCTAGTCTCAACTCACCATCCAGAGTATTTCCTGTAAAAAAAAAAAAAAAAAAAGTTAATATTTTAATTGAGATTATTTTATGGTTTAGCTTAAAATTCTATAAATCCACCCTTTTCCAAACTAACCAAGCCATTTACAATGGAATATAAAGCCCAGTGTGCCCTAACCCCTGTTATTTTTCTAATCGTTTGCTAACGCTCTTTGGCTCCAAAGTTTGTCCTCTCAAAGGCTTTTTCTTGTCCGTGATACCCTGTGGCCATATCTGAAAAGGGCGTGGAGAAATGTTCCCCTGGAAGACCCACCTGCTTTTCACAGAGCCCTTCAGCTCTTGCATACTTGATCACAAGAAGACAGATTTAAGGCCTGAATAGTCACAGGCTTTTTAGGCAAAACACAGTTTTATGTGGCAATAAAATTCCCTCAAAAACTTGGTAGTTTTCTGGCATATTTTTTTTTCAACATCTTCTGTATGCTGGTGGCAAAATCAATTTTCTTTGCTAAACATCATTATTAGTTGCACCGTATTTTTATTTATTTTAATTGGGATCTATTTTCAGTTCTCTCTTTAAACTTAATAGTAGCTATATCCTGAATCTATGTGAGACAATGAACTTAAATTTTTTCAACCCTTTTCCCATTTTCTGGACTTTCTTTTTTCTTCCTTCTCTTTCCAAACCTGTCAATTCCCAGCTAACCTCATACCCTATAGCATCTTGCCAAAAGCTCTAAACAGTAGTCAACAGATGGTGACCTTCTGTTTTTTCAACCATTTCCAATAGAACTAAAAGTTAAACACATATTTGCTCTACCTTCTCAGGTATCTCATACACTTCCTTGCTTCTCTATAGGTTCAGATGTAAAGATTCCACCTGCAATGAAGGAGACCCGGATTCCATCCCTGGGTCAGGAAGATCCTCTGGAGAAGGGAATGGCTACCCACTCCAGTATTCTAGCCTGCAGAATTCCATGGACAGAGGACCCTGGCAGGCTACAGCTCATGGAGTTGCAAAGAGTTGAACATGACTGAGTGACTAACACTATATTATATGACAGTTTTGCCAAATATTTTCACAGCTTGACAGAGCTCTCTCACTCTCTAAACTTCAAAAATAATATTTGCTCTACCAACTAAATCAGAATCAATTTTGTTCTATCTTGTTGGTAACATACTCCTCCCACTGACCTAATATCAATTTCTGTACAAGCATACCTTGCTTTATTGTGCTTTGTTTTATGGCGCCTCACAGGTTCTGTATGTTTTACAAATTGCAGGTTGTGGCAACCCTGCACCGAGCAAGTCTATCCGCATCAATTTCCCAAAAGAATTTGTTCACGTCATGTCTCTGAGCCACATTTCCACAATGCTCAGACTGTTTTAAACTATATTATTATTTATGATTATATTTTTGTGGCAATCTGTGATCAAGGACCATTCATTTAACCACTGAAATTGTTTTGTGGTGCCATGAGTCATAGCTTTAGAAGACAGCACACTTAAGTCACACGTGTTGTGACTGCTCCATTGACGAGCCAGTCCTCTAACTCTGCCCCTCTCCCTGGGCCTCCCTGTTCCCTGAGAAACAAGGAAGAGCAATGAAATGAAATTGAAATGAAGCTAGTTCATAACCTCACAATGGCCTCCAAGTGTTCATGAAAGGAAAAACTGTACATGTCACTTAAGTCAAGAGCTAGAAATGAGTAAGCTTAGTTAGGAAGGCACATCAAAGCCAAGGTAGGCTGAAAGCTAAGCCTTCTGTATGAATTAACCAAGTGGAGAAGGCAAACAAAAGTTTCTTAAAGAAATTTAAATTGCTAGTTCAGTAAACACAGGAATGATAAGAAAGCAAAATACTTTATTGCTGACGTGGAGGGGTTGGGTTAGTCTTTTTTCTAGACTACAAAAACATTCGCTTTAGCCAAAGCCTAACCCAGAGTTAGGGTTAGGACCTTGCTAATCCCAAGTGAAAGTGAAAGTCGGTCAGTCGTGTCTGACTCTTTACGACCCCATGGACTATACAGTCCATGAAATTCTCCAGGCCAGAATCCTGGACTGGGTAGCCTTTCCCTTCTCCAGGGGATCTTCCCAGCCCAGGGATGGAACCCAGGTCTCCTGAACTCCAGGCAGATTTTTTACCAACTAAGCCACAAAGGAAGCCCAAGAATACTGGAGTGGGTGTCCCATCCCTTCACCAGCTGATCTTCCCTGCACAGGAATCGAACTGGGGTCTCCTGCATGGCAAGTGGATTCTTTACCAACTGAGTTATCAGGGAAGCCCTACTAATCCCAACTCTCCTCAATTCTGCAAAGGTTGAGGAAGGAAAGGAAGCTGTAAAAGAAAGTCTGAAGCTAGCAGAAGTTGGTTCATGAGGTTATTAGCAGTTGATCCATCGAATAAAAGTGCAAGGTGAAGCAACAAGTGCTGATGGAGAAGGAGCACAAGTCATCCAGAAGACCTAGCTAGGGTAATGAATGAAGGTCCAGTTCACGTACTGCTGAAGCCTGGCTTGGAGAATTGTGAGCATTACTTTACTAGCGTGTGAGATGAGTGCAATTGTGCGGTAGTTTGAGCATTCTTTGACATTGCCTTTCTTTGGGATTGGAATGAAAACTGACCTTTTCCAGTCCTGTGGCCACTGCTGAGTTTTCTAAATTTGTTGGCATATTGAGTTCAGCACTTTCACAGCATCATCTTTCAGGATTTGAAATAGCTCAACTGGAATTCCGTCACCTCCACTAGCTTTGTTCATAGTGATGCTTTCTAAGGCCAACTTGACTTCACATTCCAGGATGTCTGGCTCTAAGGCCAACTTGACTTCACATTCCAGGATGTCTGGCTCTTGGTCAGTGATCACACCATCATGATTATCTGGGTCGTGAAGCTCTTTTTTGTACAGTTCTTCTGTGTATTCTATCCGCCTCTTCTTAATATCTTCCGCTTCTGTTAGGTCCATGCCATTTCTGTCCTTTATTGAGCCCAAATTTGCATGAAATGTTCCCTTGGTATCTTTAATTTTCTTGAAGAGATCTCTAGTCTTTCCCATTCTGTAGTTTTCCTCTATTTCTTTGCATTGATCGCCGAAGAAGGCTCCTTGCTATTCTTTGGAACTTTGCATTCAGATGCTTATATCTTTCCTTTTCTCCTTTGCTTTTCGCTTCTCTTCTTTTCACAGCTATTTGTAAGGCCTCTCCAGTCAGCCATTTTGCTTTTTTGCATTTCTTTTCCACGGGGATGGTCTTGCTCCCTGTCTCCTGTACGATGTCAGGAACCTCCGTCCATAGTTCATCAGGCACTCTGTCTATCAGATCTGGGCCCTTAGATCTCTTTCTCACTTCACTGTATAATCATAAGGGATTTGATTTAGGTCATATCTGAGTGTTCATTACCATTTCAAAAATCCTTAAAAATTACACTGAATCATTGTGCCTGTGTTCTATATACTGAACAAAGTTTGGATAACAGTGCATCTGTTTAAAAGATGATTTACCAAATATTTTAAATCCACTGTTGAAAACTAATTTTTACTAAAAAAAGAAAAGTTCCTTTCAAATCATTAGTGCTCATTGGCAGTGCACCTGGTCACCCAATGGTTCAGATGGAGATGTACAATGAGATATTTTTTCATGCTTACTAACACAACATCTGTCCTGCAACCCATGGACAGAAGAGTAATTTCAACTTTCAAGTCTTCCTGTTTAGGAAATAAAATTTGTAAGAATATAACTGCCATAGATAGTGATTCCTCTGATAAATTTGGGCAGAATAAACTGAAAATCTTTTGGAGAGAGCACACCAAGTGCCATTAACAAAATCTTTGATTCATGGAAAGAGAGAAAAATATCAGAAGTTTGGAAGAAGTTGATTCCAACCCTCGTGAATGGCTTTGAGAGTTTCAAGACTTCAGTGGAGGAAGTAGCTGCTGACATAGTGGAAATAATAAGAGAACTAGAATTAGAAGTAGAACCTGAAGATGTGACTGAATTACTGCAGTCCATGATAAAAGGAACAGATGAAGAGTTGCTTCTTATGGATGAGCAAAGAAAGTGGTTTCGTCAGATGGAAAGTATTCCTGGTGAAGATGCTCTGAAGATTGTTGAAATAACAACAAAGAATGCATATTGTTGTATAAACAGAAAGTAAAAGGATTGACTCCAATTTTGAAAGAAATTCTACTGTGAGTAAAATGCTATCAAATAACATTATATGTTACAGAGAAATTGTTCATGAAACAGTCAAGTTGATGCAACAAACTTCATTGCTATCTTATTTTAAGAAATTGTCATGACCACCCCCAACTTCAGCTTCCACCACCTTGATCAATCAGATCAGTCAGCAGCCATTAATATTGAGGCAAGACCCACTACCAGCAAACAGATTATGACTCACTAAGATAATGTTCAGCATTTTTTAGCAATAAGTATTTTTATTTTCAAAATTTATTTAATTTAAATGAAACAAAGACAAATATTTTTATGATTAAAGGTACAATTCGCAAGGCAAATAGACATGATAAACAATTAGACACTTTAAAAACAAAGAGACAAAGATACATAAAGCAAAAATTAGAAGAAATAAAAGGGAAAAGAAAAAATATATAATCGTAGTGAGACATATTAACATTTCTCTGAGAGTATTTGATCAAGTGCAGAAAAAATAAGAATATCAGCATCTTGAGTGATGTCATTAATAATTTAAATATAACAGATTTATGTTTAAGTAATTCATATTAATCGTATCCTACACAAATATATTTAAAATTTTGTATCTCATACATTGTTACTATATGTCAAAGGACATTTAGAAAAATTGGCAAAAAGGTAAATATTACTAAATTTCAAAAAGTAGAATTCTTTTTTATGTGTGTGATTCAGTTATACATATACACATAGGCTATTTTTAAAATTATTTTCCATTCTACGTTATTATAAAATATTGATTATAGTTCCCTGTGCTACACAGTAAACCTTTGTTGCTTGTTGCATCTATTTTTTTTAATTAGAAATATAACAAAGTCAAATATGTGAAATAAAAATGTCATAAAATTTTTAGAAAGTTAGAAATTCATAAGTTTATAATATATATATTATACATGTTGTTTATATATATGCATACAAAAACTTTTCTACTATGCTTAATATAGGCTTAAGAAAGAACATCAAGAAAAAAAGGCAGAGAAATTGGAAAACATAAAGTAAATGAAATTCTATTTCATTGAATATGAAATAGAAAATACAGAACAAACTAGATAAAAATAAAAGATCCTCATAGAGTCCAGCTGCTTTTAAACATGGCTCCTCATTAGAAACATATCTGCAGCTCTGGCAAAAAAAAAAAAAGAAGCAATACCTGGGCATTTATATTTTGATATGCATATGGATTTTTTAAAGTGATTACAGGTTTTTTATATTAAATGGTAATGTTGGTAACAGAATTCTATAATTTTTCTGTTGACAATCATGATACAATTGTATTAAGTGAGTAATAGTTACATAATCACAATAGTAAAAGATGTTTATCAGTTTTCATAATCAATTACTAGACAAAAATAACAGATAATTACAACTGCAAACCGTAATGGGAACATGATTAACCTAACAATATAAAAAATTACATACAATTTGTAGGGTCAAGCAGAATGATGAGGTGAAGTGCAAGTGTTTTCTTCTGCTCTTTCTGTCTATGTCTTTTGATTGGTACATTAAATCTATTTACATTTAAGGTAATTATCAATGTTTATGATCTCTACTGTTTTCTTAATTGTTTTGTGTGTGTGTGTGTGTTTAGGTAGGGCCTTTCGTTTGTTTTCTGCCTAGATAATTTCGTTTAGTATTTGTTGTAAAGCTGGTTTGATGGTGATGAATCGTTTTAACTTTTGCTTGTCAGGGCTTCCCTCTTAAGCTCAGTTGGTAAAGAATCCACCTGCAATGCAGGAGACCCTGGTTAGATTCCTGGTTCAAGAAGACCCACTGGAGAAGGAGTAGGCTACCCACTCCAGTGTTCTTGGGCTTCCCTTGTGGCTTAGCTGGTAAACAATCTGCTTGCAATGCGGGAGACCTGGGTTGGATCCCTGGGTTGGGAAGATCCCCTGGAGAAGGGAAAGGTTCCCCACTCCAGTGTTCTGGCCTGGAGAGTTCCATAGACTGTATAGTCCACGGGATGACAAAGAGTCGGATACGACTGAGCGACTCTCACTTCTTTTGCTTGTCTGTAAAGCATTTGATTCCTCCATCAAATCTGGAGAGTCTTGTTGGACACTGCATTCTTGCTTGTAGATTCTTCCCTTCCATCACTTTAAATATGCCATGGCATTTCCTTCTGTCTTGAAGACTTTCTGCTGAGAAATCAGCTATGATGGGAGTTCCTTTGTACATAATTAGTCGTTTTTCCCTTGCTGCTTGTAATACTTTATGTCTGTCTTTAATTTTTGTTAATTTGATTACTGTGTGTCTTGATGTGTTTCTCCTGGGGTTTATCCTGCCTGGAACTATCTTTGCTTCCTGGACTTGGTTGACTATTTCCTTTCACATGTTAGGGAATTTTTCAGATATTGTCCCTTTGGATATTTTCTCAGATCCTTTCTCCCTCTTCTCTTTCTGGGACCCTATAATGTGACTATTGATGTGTTTAACGTTGTCCCAGGGGCCTCTTAGGCTGTCTTCTGTTCTTTTCATTCTTTTTTCTATATTCTGTTCTGTGGCACTGACTTCCACCATTATATCCTCCAGGTCATTTATCCCTGCTTCTGCCTGAGCTATTCTGCTATGGATTCTTTCTAGTGTATTGTTCACCTCTGTTTCTTTATTCTTTAGTTCTTGTAGGTCTCTGGCAAACATTTTTTGCATCTTTTCAATCTTTGCCTCCATTATTTTTCCTACCTCTTGAATCGTATTCACTGTCATTAATCTGAATTCCTTTTCCAGGAGTTTGCCTATCTCCATTTTATTTAGTTGTTTTTCTGGGGGTTTGTCTTTTCCCTTCATCTGGGATGTAACTCTCTGCTTGTGCATGCTGAGTAGCTTTCTGTAATGTGGTTTTGTTTTAGTCTCTGTGGGACTGCTGTTCTTCTTGCTTCCTCTGACTGCCCGCTGATGGACGAGGCTAAGAGGCTTGTGTAAGCTTCCTGATGGGAGGGACTGGTGGTGGGAAAAGCCGAGTCTTGCTTTGGTGGGCAGGGCCTTGCTCAGTAAACCTTTAATCCAATTATACATTGATGGGTAGGATTGTGTTTCCACCCTGGTAGGGCTGGGAACATACCCTTCCTACCCATTCTTAGCCTTTGCCTGCAGGTCTAAGGGACCTATGGTCAAGTTAATGGGAAGCTGCGAGAGTGTTTACACCAAAAGGGACCTTCCCAGACAGTGGCTGCCCAGTCCCCCCATGCCTGTGGTGAGCCGCTGCTGACCCACGCCTCCATTGGAGACCCTCCAACACCTGCAAGCAGTTTTGTTTCAGTCTCCTGTGGGGTCTCTGCTCCTTTCCTCTGAGTCTTGGTTTGTGCATGGTTTTGTTTGTGCCCTCCAAGCCTGGAGTCTCTGTTTTCCCTAGCCTTGTGAAAGTCTTGGAATCAAATCCCGCTGGGTTTCAAGGTCAGATTCCCTGGGGATCTCCAGGCTGGGAAGCCTGACGCGGGGTTCTGAACCTTCACAGCACTGGGAGAACTTCTTTGGTATTATCGGCCTCATCTTTGTGGGTCATCCAACCAGCGAGTACTGGATTTGATTGTGCCATGATTGTGCCTCTCCTACCATCTTGCTGCGGCCTCTTCTTTGTCTTTGGATGCAGGGTATTCTTCTTTAGTAGCTTTCAGCATCCTCCTGTTGATGCTCAACAGTCAGTTGTGATCTTGGTGCTCTCACAGGAGGAGATGAGCACCCGTCCTTCTACTCCGGATATCTTGAACAGAAAGACCAACAATAAAATGTTTTTTTAATTAAGGTATACAAATTGGTTTCTGTAGACCTAATGCTAATGCACACTTAATAGACTATAGTATAAACTGTATAGTAATTTTTACATGCACTGGGAAAACAAAAGATTCCTGAGTCCCACTTTATTGCAATATTTACTTTATAGTGGTGGAACTGAATCTGGAGTATCTCTGAGGCGTGCCTATATTCTTATGAGCTTCAATAGGAGCTTGAAGACAATAAAGCCTGACTTCTTGTTCACACAAGAGGCAGCTCAGTTCCATGTACTGATCGAAGAATTTGGACCATTTTATATTGCCATTCTACTCATCCATTAAGATCCTCTGTTATCAGTACCATTTTTCTAGATTCCATTTATATGTGATAATATGCAATATTTGTTTTTCTCTTTCTTACTTCCTGCCCTCTGTATAACAAGCTCTGGGTTCATCCACCTTAGTTCAACCGATGAACCTATTTGCAGGACAAGAACACAGACATGGAAAACAGACGTGTGGACACAGCGGGGGAAGGAGAGGGCAGGGCGGATTGAGAGCGGGGCATGAAACACAGATGTGACCGCATGTAAAGCAGACGGCCGGTGGGACGTCACTGCATAAATCAGAGGGTTCAACCTGTGCTCCATGACCACCTAAATGGGTGGCATGACAGGTGGTATGGGAGGGAATTTCAAGAAGGAAGGCCTATCTGTATACTTATGGCCGATTCACATTGCTGTATGGAAGAAATCAATACCACATTGCAAAGCAATTATCTTCAAATTAAAAACGAATTTTTTAAAAGCTAAAAAACAAGCCCCGCCCCACCCCCCAAAAAATTTCCTCTGTCATTTGTATTCAGAAGACAAAATAGAAAGAAAGTACCCAGAAGACACAGGCTGAAGCTAACCATCACCATCGTTCATTAGACTCTTGGTTCTTAGATATTAAGAGGAAACATAAATGAAATGCCTCTTTTGAGACTTGAAATCATTATGCTTAGTACAGGCATAGTATGTGCCTGTACATACTTAAGCTAATGTTTCTAGATGGGAAATAAGCTAATAAAAACAGTGCTAAAGTATCTCAAATTATTACATTAAGAATCATGGTGATCATTTGGAAACCACAGGAAGAAAAAGGACTAAGTCTCAATTTTAATATCAGATTGAGGAAGAGCTAAATTGTAGGTGAGATTCTCATCAAAAAGAATCCTCAGCCAAAATGTACATATCTTTGTAAATGGAGGGAATGATAAAGCCATAATCACATCAGTGAACTCACTTTGTATTGAAGTTTACAGGTTCATCTAACTTCATTAAGTTTTTCTCCCTTGTTATTGCTGAAACAGAAAGATGGCAGGTGAATGTAGAAATTAATCCATTAGACTGAACATGTTTCCATTTCAAAGTATGTTAATTTCCTTTCTACTTTGTCAACTTTAATTTGTCACTGAACCTGAAATGGGATAATTGCACTAACATTTAGGTTCTTATAGGGAGTCAAGGCTTTTCCTAATTTTATAAAATTACATTTAGATCCGTTGACACAGCTTAATGTATTACCAGGTAACATGTGTTGAAACTTGGTTCCTAACATGTCAAATTAAATCAAAGTATAAATTAATTCAATGACAACTCCGTATTGATATATTTTCATTATGCTATATATACATTGTGTATGGAATCTGCAATTTAACCTAAAATTATATAATGTACCTTTATATTTTAAAATATTATTTTTCTTCAAAAACTTTGGTATTCACTGAGCCAAACCGCAGGTACGAGGCTTCACTTTTGTCTTTTCTGGTTTTATTTTTTTTGGTTGAGGAAGGAACACAGCAGATGGAGCAGTAGAGACAACTTCTGATAACTAGAACTAATTTAAAAGATTCTAGCCTGTGAAATTCTCTATGAATAGTCAAGATGGAATTGAAACAGCTTTGAAAATTAGATCAGATCAGATCAGTCACTCAGTCGTGTCCGACTCTTTGCGACCCCATGAATCCCAGCGCGCCAGGCCTCCTTTTCCATCACCTACTCCCGAAGCTCACTGAGACTCACATCCATCGAGTCAGTGATGCCATCCAGCCATCTCATCCTCTGTCGTCCCCTTTTCCTCTTGCCCTCAATCCCTCCCAGCATCAGAGTCTTCTCCAAAGAATCAACTCTTCGCATGAGGTGGCCAAAGTACTGGAGTTTCAGCTTCAGCATCATTCCTTCCAAAGACATCCCAGGGCTGATCTCCTTCACAATGGACTGGTTGGATCTCCTTGCAGTCCAAGAGACTCTCAAGAGTCTTCTCCAACACCACAGTTCAAAAGCATCAATTCTTCAGCGCTCAGCCTTCTTCACAGTCCAGCTCTCACATCCATACATGACCACAGGAAAAACCATAGCCTTGACTAGGTGAACCTCTGTTGGCAAAGTAATGTCTCTGCTTTTGAATATGCTGTCTAGGTTGGTCATAACTTTCCTTCCAAGAAGTAAGCATCTTTTAATTTCATGGCTGCAGTCACCATCTATAGTGATTTTGGAGCCCAGAAAAAGAAAGTCTGACACTGTTTCCACTGTTTCTCCATCTATTTCCCATGCAGTGATGGGACCAGATGCCATGATCTTCGTTTTCTGAATGTTGAGCTTTAAGCCAACTTTTTCACTCTCCACTTTCACTTTCATCAAGAGGCTTTTTAGTTCCTTTGAAAATTAAGATCATAGATATTTTAATACTCAAAATATTTATGTTCTTTATACTTTCAACTCTAAGTTATTTGATTAAAAGATACACTGTAATGTAGGGATTTTTTTTAAATCAGTCACACCTTAATGTAAATAAAAATATCTCATAGATAAAGCAATTTGTTATAATAAGCAGGAAAAGAAGGGACGAAGCTCAAAGAGCTGTGATACCGACACATAAATGTCTACTTAAAGGAGGAATGAATAAACAATGAGTGAGAATAAAGGCAAATACATTTTAACGCTTCTGAATCCTACAGTAACTTTTTTCCCTCTGATTATGTCATCAACCACATTAAATCATTTACTTAGTATAATTACTTCCCATCTATCACATTTCCCCACAATGCCAAAACACTGAAATATTTGGGGAGAAAATAATTCACTTAATAGGTAACAAATAAATCCATTAGAAAATATTTTCAAAATATTTTACACTATATAAATATTTTAAGGGATTTTGTTTAAAATAATTGTATAATACAGCTATTATACTTATATTCTTGGCTATAACTATATACTAAATATTTACATGTTTATAGATTTTCATTTTCTTCCTAATCATTCATCAAATAGTACAAATTTATCAGATTTCCCTCATCACAGCGGTTAAAATGTTAATGCACTTTATTCACACTGCTCTTACTGTCAAAAAGAAATGTGAATTCTATACAATCTATGCCCAAAGTTGTGTCAAATTTAAAGACCAGAAAATTAATATTAATCTTATATATGAAAAGCATTGATTGTTAGAATAAATAATCCTAATAATACTAGATCATCTATTTCATGATATTTTTTTAAATTCTATATTTTTTGGAATTATTTTTTTAACTAAATCATCCCTCCCTATTCTTGCTGTGCCTGCACTACATGATGTAACTTCAGAAAAGAAATATGGGATTTATCTTTATCTACTTTTGATTTTATTTAAATCTGTACTAAACATCCTATTTTTGGTATTCTGACATATTTTTTTACTTTTCATCAATTTTCAGTAACTACTGAACCAGATTTTTAAAAAAATCAAACTCTAAATCTAAAAATACTAGTTGCAAAAGTAAGAATTGGTCAAAGAACCATAATTACAACTCAGAAGCATTTTCTAAAAATTTGGCAATTTTTCCAGTCATTTCTTACAATTCTTTATTAGTCATAACAATATTAAATTACAAATGTTTTATTTCATCTTCAATATATATTTTAATTATGAAACATAATGCATTGATAATAAGTCAAATTTTATTAATATTCTGGTACATTTCATTATAGTAAAAATATAATTTTATATAACAATTTTAAATATAATTAGGAAGTATTTATGGCACCCCATTCCAGCACTCTTGCCTGGAAAATCCCATGGAAGGAGGAGCCTGGTAGGCTCCAGTCCATGGGGTCGCTAAGAGTCGGACACGACTGAGCGACTTCACTTTCACTTTTCACTTTCATGCATTGGAGAAGGAAATGGCAACCCACTCCAGTGTTCTTGCCTGGAGAATCCCAGGGACAGGGGAGCTTGGTGGGCTGCCGTCTATGGGGTCGCACAGAGTTGGACATGACTGAAGCAACTTAGCAGCAGCAGCAGCATTGCTCTTAAAAGGAAGACAATATCAAATACATAAAGATCAAAAAATATAATTTTTTCATGTATGACAGAAAACTGCCAACATCCGCTGGATCATGGAAAAAGCAAGAGAGTTCCAGAAAAACATCTATTTCTGCTTTATTGACTATGCCAAAGCCTTTGACTGTGTGGATCACAATAAACTGTGGAAAATTCTGAAAGAGATGGGAATACCAGACCACCTGATCTGCATCTTGAAAAATCTGTATGCAGGTCAGGAAGCAACAGTTAGAACTGGTCATGGAACAACAGACTGGTTCCAAATAGGAAAAGGAGTACGTCAAGGCTGCATATTGTCACCATGTGTATTTAACTTATATGCAGAGTACATCATGAGAAATGCTGGACTGGAAGAAACACAAGTTGGAATCAAGATTGCCGGGAGAAATATCAATAACCTCAGATATGCAGATGACACCACTCTTATGGCAGAAAGTGAAGAGGGGCTAAAAAGCCTCTTGATGAAAGTGAAAGTGGAGAGTGAAAAGGTTGGCTTAAAGCTCAACATTCAGAAAACGAAGATCATGGCATCTGGTCCCATCACTGCATGGGAAATAGATGGGGAAACAGTGGAAACAGTGTCAGACTTTGTTTTTCTGGGCTCCAAAATCACTGCAGATGGTGATTGCAGCCATGAAATTAAAAGACGCTTGCTCCTTGGAAGGAAAGTTATGACCAACCTAGATAGCATATTCAAAAGCAGAGACATTACTTTACCAACAAAGGTTCGCCTAGTCAAGGCTATGGTCTTTCCTGTGGTCATGTATGGATGTGAGAGCTGGACTGTGAAGAAGGCTGAGCGCCGAAGAATTGATGCTTTTGAACTGTGGTGTTGGAGAAGACTCTTGAGAGTCCCTTGGACTGCAAGGAGATCCAACCAGTCCATTCTGAAGGAGATCAATCCTGGAATCTCTTTAGAAGGAATGATGCTAAAGCTGAAACTCCAGTATTTTGGCCACCTGATGCGAAGAGTTGACTCATTGGAGAAGACTCTGATGCTGGGAGGAATTGAGGGCAGGAGGAGAAGGGGACGACAGAGGATGAGATGGCTGGATGGCATCACTGACTCGATGGATGCGAGTCTGAGTGACCTCCGGGAGCTGGTGATGGACAGGGAGGCCTGGCGTACTGCGGTTCATGGGGTCGCAAAGAGTCGGACACGACTGAGCGACTGATCTGATCTGATGACAGAAAACCATAAAATTCTGTAAAGCAATTATCCTACAATTTAAAAATTTAAAAAAATTATTTAAGTTTTACAGATTAAAGAGTTGTGATTTTGATGAGTTAAATAGGATCAAAAGCTGACTTAAAAGTCAACATTCAGAAAACTAAAATCATGGCATCTGGTCCCATCACTTCATGGCAAATAGATGGGGAAACAAAGGAAATAGTATCAGATTCCATTTTCTTGGGCTCCAAAATCACTGCAGACGGTGACTGCAGCCATGAAATTCAAAGACTTTTGCTCCTTGGAAGAGAAGCAATGACAAGCCTAGTCAGCGTACTAAAAGGAAGAGACATTGTTTTGCCCACACACATACATATAGTCAAAGATATGGTTTTTCCAGTAGCCATGTACAGATGTGAGAACTGGACAACTAAAATAAGGCTGAGAGCTGAAGAACTGATGCTTTCAAACTGTGATGCTGGACAGGACTCTTGAGTTTCCCTTGGACTGCAAGAAGATCAAAACTATTAGTCCTAAGGGAAATCAACCCTAAATATGCATTAGAACTGCTGCTGCTGAAGTTGAAGCTGCATTACTTTGGCCACATGATGTGAAGAACTGACTCATTCGAAAAGACCCTGATGCTGGGAAAGACTGAAGGCAGGAGAAGGGGAAGACAGAGGGTAAGATGGTTGGATGGCATCACTGACTCAATGGACATGAGTTTGAGCAAGCTCCAGGAGTTGGTGATGGACAGGGAGGCCTGGTGTGCTGCGCTCCATGGGGTCGCAAAGAGTTGGACACAACTGAGTGACTGAACAACAATAGGATCAAACCGAATTTTCATGAATGCATAAGTATAATACAGATAAATAATGCATACATATCAGACAATACATAGCATTATACAATCGTGGAAAGGCACAAACATGTATACATATATCAGATCAGATCAGTCACTCAGTCGTATCCGACTCTTTGCGACCCCATGAATCGCAGCACACCAGGCCTCCCTGTCCATCACCAACTCCCACAGGTAACTCAGACTCACATCCATCGAGTCAGTGATGCCATCCAGCCATCTCATCCTCTGTCGTCCCCTTATCCTCCTGCCCCCAATCCCTCACAGCATCAAAGCCTTCTCCAATGAGTCAACTCTTCGCATCAGGTGGCCAAAATACTGGAGTTTCAGCTTTAGCATCATTCCTTCCAAAGACATCCCAGGGCTGATCTCCTTCACAATGGACTGGTTGGATCTCCTTGCAGTCCAAGGGACTCTCAATAGTCTTCTCCAACACCACAGTTCAAAAGCATCAATTCTTCAGTGCTCAGCCTTCTTCACAGTCCAGCTCTCACATCCATACATGACCACAGGAAAGACCATAGCCTTGACTATGCTATGCTATGCTAAGTCACTTCAGTCGTGTCCGACTCTGTGTGACCCCACAGACGGCAGCCCACCAGGCTTCCCCGTCCCTGGGATTCTCCAAGCAAGAACACTGGAGCGGGTTGCCATTTCCTTCTCCAATGCATGAAAGTGAAAAGAGAAAGTGAAGTCGCTCAGTCATGTCCGACTCTTAGCGACCCCATGGACTGCAGCCTACCAGGCTCCTCCGTCCGTGGGATTTTCCAGGCAAAAGTACTCTGCTTTTGAATATGCTATCTAGGTTGGTCATAACTTTCCTTCCAAGGAGTAAGCGTCTTTTAATTTCATGGATATATATAGATGCATGTAATTTAAGTATTGTTTATCAGTTGCAAATAGTTAATTATTTTAAATGGTTATACTTTTACAAATATGTATTTTCATCTTCTCTTTAGTCTTCTTTGATTATATGGGTATAAAAGGATACAATTTGAAATAATAATTACAAATACTTATTTTCTCACAATCCAGTTTCACATACAACTTGCTAAATTTTCAGACCAATATCAAATACCATATTGTTCAGATTCTAAGATACGTTTTTTCACATTTTCAAAATGTAAGTGAATCATATTTATTATATATAGTGGGGCTATGGTTTTAAAAACAGAACTATTATTAAACTGAGCAGTTTTATATCATTTTATAGTACTTTTTGTTATCTCAGAGTGTGAGGAACATGATAATTATAGAAGTTATAGTCATATTTTTTTCCTTTTAGTTTTTTACTTTAATAATTCTAGTAGTTAAACTTTAATTGCAACAATGTTAAAGATTAGTATTTATGGAGAACACACCACATGCAAAGAACTATTCTAAAGGCAGTCATTTTTATTGACTTAATCCTCTGAAAACGGTGAGAGGAGATACTATTCCACATATGTGCATATATATATATATAATGCTGGGAAAGACTGAAGGCAGGAGGAGAAGGGGAAGACAGAGGGTGAGATGGTCAGATGGCATCACTGACTCAATGGACATGAGTTTGTTATCCAAACTATCCAAAGTTAGTTATCCAAAGCTATCCAAAGTTAGTTCTCTGGGTGGCATGCAAGATCTTTCTTCCAGACCAGAGATGGAACCCAGACTCCCTACAGTAAAGGCGCAGAGACATAACTGCTGGACTGGCAGGGAATTACTGCTGAGTAACTTCAAAATTTCTGTTTCTTTTTGAGATGGCTTTCAAAATTTACTTTTTCTAGGGAGATATTCATGACATCTAAAATTTCAAGTTCAGTGTCATAATACTGGAGTGGTTAACCATTCTCTTCTCAAGGGGATCTTCCCAACCCAGGGATCAAATCCAGATCTCCTGCACAGTAGTTAGATTCTTTACCATCTGAGTCACCAGTTCAATTCAGTCCCTCAGTCATGTCCTACTCTTTGCAACCCCATGGAGCACAGCACTCCAGGCCTCCATGTCCAGCACCAACTCCTGGAGTTCAGTCAAACTCATGTCCATTGAGTTAGTGATGCTATCCAAACATCTCATCTTCTGCCATCCCCTTCTCCTCCTGCCTTCAATCTTTCCCAGCATCAAGGTCTTTTCAAATGAGTCAGTTCTTCAAATCAGGTGGCAAAAGTATTGGAGTTTCAGCTTTAGCATCAGTCCTTCCAATGAATATTCAGGAGTGATTTACTTTAGGATGGACTGGTTGGATCTCCTTGCAGTCCAAGGGACTCTCAAGTGTCTTCTCCAACACCACAGTTCAAAAGCATCAATTCTTTGGCTCTCAGCTTTCTTTGTAGTCCAACTCTCACATCCATACATGACTACTAGAAAAAACCATAGTCTTGACTAGATGGACCTTTGTTGGCAAAGTAATGTCTCTGCTTTTTAATATGCTATCTAGGTTGGTCATAACTTTTCTTTTCAAGGAGTAAGCATTTTTATTTCATGGCTGCAGTCACCATCTGCAGAGATTTTGGAGCCCAGAAAAATAAAGTCTGCCATTGTTTCTACTGTTTCCCCATCTATTTTCCCATGAAGTGATGGGACCAGATGCCATGATCTTTGTTTTCTGAATGTTGAGCTTTAAGCCAACTTTTTCACTCACCTCTTTCACTTTCATCAAGAGGCTCTTTAGTTCTTCTTCACTTTCTGCCATAAGGGTGGTGTCATCTCCATATCTGAGGTTATTGATATTTCTCCCAGCAATCTTGATTCCAGCTTGTGCTTCATCCAGTCCAGCGTTTCTCATGATGTATTCTGCATATAAGTTAAGTAAGCAGGGTGACAATATACAGACTTGACGTACTCCTTTTCCTGTTTGGAACCAGTCTGTTGTTCCATGTCCAGTCCTCTAACTGTTGCTTCCTGACCTGCATACAGGTTTCTCAAGACCTTCCCTGAGTCACCAGGGAAGTCCCAAATTATTTACGTTAGTTGTATAGTTTTCTCCTTATTATGCCTTATACAATTTTTGTATCTTTTTTCTATTCCTTATTATTTTTCTTGATTTAATTTGAATTACTGGCACGTCTTTTACTAGTTGTTTCAAAGAACCAATTTTTGATTTAGCTTTGACTAAACTATAGCTTTGATTATGCAAACCTTTGTTGGCAAAGTGATGTCTCTGCTTTTTAATATTGTGTGTGGGTTTGTCATAGCTTTCCTTCCAAGGAGCAGCATTTGTTTTAATGTCATGCCTGCAGTAACCATCTGCAATGATTTTAATATCAGCTATATTTTTAATTCATGAATTATATAGAAGTGCTCATTTGTGTTAGTTCTAAGCATATAAAATTTTCTTGTAGTTCATTTATTGTTGATTTCTAGATAAATGGCTTTGTGTTCAGGAAGCAAGAAAATTTTGAATTAATTTAATATTTTTGAAAGTAGTTGATTTTAGTGCAAAGTTCAACGTGTGATTTCAACAAGTGAGGATTCCACTAATTTTTTCCTGCTGTATTCTTTATGTGACTATTATAAATAGACTTGGTGGTGGACAAGGAAGCCTGGCATGCTGCAGTCCATGGAGTTGCAAAGAGTTGGACACAACTGAAGGACTGAACAGAACTGATAAACAGGGCTAATTTATTCATGCTGCTAAGTCACTTCAGTCGTGTCTGACTCTGTGCAACCCCAGAGAGGGCAGCTCCCCAGGCTCCCCCCGTCCCTGGGATTCTCCAGGCAAGAACACTGGAGTGGGTTGCCATTTCCTTCTCCAATGCATGAAAGTGGAAAGTAAAGTCGTTCAGTCATGTCCAACTCTTAACGACCCCATGGATTGCAGCCCACCAGGCTCCTCCATCCATGGGATTTTCCAGGCAAGAGTACTGGAGTGGGATGCCATTGCCTTCTCTGAATTTATTCATAAAGAATGATAAATTAATTTGCTTTTTGTTTATTATTTTTAAAGTCTTTTTTACTTGCAGAGGAAACAATCCTCATAAATGCAATCAGGAAGTGATCATAATGGACAAAATAAAGTACTTTCTTCTGTGGCCTAAGATTCAATAATTCAACAATTTTCCATGATATATAACATGAATCTACTACAATTTCTCTAGTTTCATTATGTTTTTTTATTTGTTTTTTTCCTTTATTTTATATTGTAGTATAGCTGATTAAGAGTACTGTGTTAGTTTCAGGTGTTAGAAAGTGATTTCAGTTATATGTATACTTGTATCTATTATTTTCCAAATTATTTTCCCATTATATTTATTATAGAACATTGAGCAGGTTCTCTGTGCTATGCAGTGGGCCCTGTAGGTCATCTATTTCAAATACAGGGGTGTATACATGTCAACCCCACCTCTCAGTCTAACATGGTAACTACAGGTTTGTTCTCTAAGTCTTAGAGGATGTCTCTGTTTTTCACTGTCTTTTAAAAATGATTTTTAATACTTTATTTTGGTCCAAAATAGAAACTCTGTGTCAAGGCAAATGATAGCTAATATAGTTAAGATAAATTAGATGCCTCTCACAATATGTGACCATTGTCAAACAAAGGTTTTTAGCTAATATTGACTACCGCTATGCTTTCAGTTATCATAACACCCTACTTGAAATGTAAAACTAGTGTCAAGCCCAGGTCTATCCAGCATTTGCAGGAACTATGACAAATATATTTTATAAATTCACTTGCACTCTAAGAACTTCTGTTACCCAAACTGGCTTATGTATTTGAAATATATTGTATATTAAAGCTGAATATGCTAGTTCATTTTCAGTAAATACTTTAAGAGACCAAAGGCGAAACTACAAATAAACAGCATAAAGTGACTCTTGCCATTTCAGTTACTGGTGAGTATAGTAACGTGTTATCATGTCTGAACTCTTGGATACTCGGTAGACAACAATTGTTCTCATATTGCTTTTCAGATGCTTTGCTGATTAGTGTGACAGAAAAGTTCATTTAGAAAAACTCAGCAATTCTCTGTAACTTCATATGTTGTTGTTTAGTGACTAAGTCATGTCTGACTCATTGTGACCCCATGGACTGTAGCCTGCCAGGCTCCTCTGTCCATGGGATTTCCCAGGCAACAGTACTGGAGTAGGTTGCCACTTCCTTCTCCAGGGGATCTTCCTAACCCAGGGATTGAACCCATGTCTCCTGAATTGGATTTTTTACTGTTGAGCCACCAAGGAAGCCCATAATCACATATAAATTTTTCAGTTTCAAAAATATTCCCTTAAAACTGCCACTTGTACATAAGCTTGTATTTGTCATGATCACCAACATCAGAAGTGATATCAGGATTAAAAAAAAATAGCTTGGGTTTGTTGAAACAATAAGAATAACTCATTTTTGCAAGCAGTGTTGTATTCTTGTCCATTTTTTTATGTATTATGTACACAAATCACTCAGTAAAAGAGACAGGAAATGAGAGATGAAGCTGGACTTCATTAAACTGATTTTTTAATTAGATAATATAGATCAGTTATAAGTAATGCCCATCATTTGGGGCAAAGATAATATTCTTGTCATTATCATACATAACAAAAAGGCCAGGAAATTCATGAAGAATATACTGGAGAAAATTTGATATATACACAGATATATGCATATATGTGTTTTCCCCACCTAAAGGAAGCGATTTTATATCATATATTGAGAGATGATAGATATTTTCACTGTTTTTGCAGTTTGTGTATTTAATATACACAATGCTCCTCACATACTTGATATTGCATTAGCCTTAGGCTAATATAATGTGGCAGATTGTATTATTTTTCCAAATATGTTCTACCTCTTTCTAAGCTCTAGAAGTGAGTTTTGACTCATTCTTTCCTAGGGCAATTAAACATGAGTGGTAGTTATGAGTGTGTTCCTAGAAGAGCTCTGAGAGTCACTGAGATTCCAGTTTGCCCTTTAATCCTTTCCTCTCAGAGCTCTACAACGATCTGTGCTGTGCTGTGCTGAGTCGCTTCGGTTGCATCCAACTCTGTGCAACCCTATGGACTGTAGCCCATCAGGCTTCTCTGTCCTTGGGATTCTCCAGGCAAGAACACTGGAATGGATTCCCATGCCCTTCTACAATGGCCTAGACAGAGGCTAATCCATCTCCCTGAGTCCCAGAGTGAAAATAAATGGAGATGGTCCACAGCCAAACCTCCATAGATGTGTAACAAATAGCTGACTGCAAGACATTGCTCTTTCTTTCCTTTGTCAATGTGAACACATATTGCAGTTACCTTTTCCCTCCAACACTGTAAATTGAGTGTTTAAAGTGTTGTTGTTTCAGTTCAGAAATCTCCAGATCAGAAGATTCCACGTCCAGGACCAACGCAGAGATGATCATGAGATGTGGAACTTTAAACCTGGTGCTGTGATGGATAACTTTTAAATTATATCTTTTGGGAATGAAGTTAGGGTGTTTCACATACAGAAAGAAGGAAAATGAATATATGAGAATAATTTGTGGAAGAATGCACTATTCTTCAAATTAGTTGTCACTTTCTCTAGTGGAAGGCGGATCATAAATTCCCTCTAGACATTGGAGTACAAGTGGCACATGTCACTTCTAAATATGTACCTCAGTTTCCATCATGGAGTGTGACCAAACTTTCCCTTCCTTCTGCCATCATAAAAGCACTATCCTGTTTAAAAGTAGACATTGCTTCATCAGCTGAGGACCTAGAATGAAAACATGGGCAGCCAGACTGCAGATAGCACGTAGTCAGTATGCAGCACGGGGAAAAATAAATATTTATTGTTGTAAGACATTATGATTCTAGGATCATTTACTAATTGCAGGATATTTTAAACTAGGCTGAATCATATTTGCATCAAGTAATCAAAATGCAGTATTCTGGGTGGGGGAGATTAACCCTTCAAAGTGGAAAATGAGGACTCAGCCTCAGGAATAACACAGATAAGAAAATGCAGATGCTTCTATTGCTTGTCTTTCCAGCTTCATCTAATCTTTCTTATCTTTGATTATCAGCTAGTCAGAGATATATAGACAATTTTTTTAATTTATTTATTTTAATTGGAGCCCAATTACTTTACAATATTGTAGTGGTTTTTGCCATACATTGACATGATTCAGCCATGGGTGTACATTTGTCCCCATCCTGAACCCCCCTCACACCTCCCTCCCCATACCATCCCTCTGGGTCATCCCAGTGCACCAGCCCCGAGCACTCTGTCTCATACATCGAACCTGGACTGGCGATCTGTTTCATATATTATAATATAGATGTTTCAATGCTATTCTCTCAGATCTTCCAACCCTCGTCTTCTCCCACAGAGTCCAGAAAACTGTTCTATACATCTGTATCTCTCTTGATGTCTCACATATAGGGTTATTACCATCTTTCTAAATTCCATATATATGTGTTAGTATACTGTGTTGGTGTTTTTCTTTCTGGCTTACTTCACTCTGTATAATAGGCTCCAGTTTCATCCACCTCATTAGAATTGAATCAAATGCATTCTTTTTAATGGCTGAGTAATACGACATTGTGTATATGTACCACAGCTTTCTTATCCATTCGCCTGCTGATGGACATCTACGTTGCTTCCATGTCCTGGCTATTATAAACAGTGCTGCAATGAACATTGGGGTACATGTGTCTCTTTCAATTCTGGTTTCCTCAGTGTGTATGCCCATCAGTGGGATTTCTGAGTCATAAGGTAGTTAAATTTCCAGTTTTTTAAGCAATCTCCACACTGTTCTCCATAGTGGCTATACTAGTTTGCATTCCCACAAAAAGTGTAAGAAGGCTCCTTTTTCTCTGCACCCTCTCCAGCATTTATTGCTTGGAGACTTTTGGATAGCAGCCATTCTGACTGGCCAGAGATGGTACCTCATTGTGGTTTTGATTTACATTTCTCTAATAACTTATATGCAAAGTACATCATGAGAAACGCTGGGCTGAAAGAAGCTCAAGCTGGAATCAAGATTGTCGGGAGAAATATCAATAACCTCAGATATGCAGATGACACCACCCTTATGGCAGAAAGTGAAGAGGAACTACAAAGCCTCTTGATGAAGGTGAAAGAGGAGAGTGAAAAAGTTGGTTTAAGGCTCAACATTCAGAAAATGAAGATCATGGCATCTGATCCCATCACTTCATGGGAAATAGATGGGGAAACAGTAGAAACAGTGTCAGACTTTATTTTGGGGGCCTCCAAAATCACTGCAGATGGTGACTGCAGCCATGAAATTAAAAGACGCTTACTCCTTGGAAGGAAAGTTATGACCAACCTAGATAGCATATTCAAAAGCAGAGACATTACTTTGACAACAAAGATCCGTCTAGTCAAGGCTATGGTCTTTCCTGTGGTCATGTATGGATGTGAGAGCTGGACTGTGAAGAAAGCTGAGTGCTGAAGAACTGATGCTTTTGAATTGTGGTGCTGGAGAAGACTCTTGCGAGTCCCCTGGACTGCAAGATCCAACCAGTCCATTCTGAAGGAGATCAGCCCTGGGATTTCTTTGGAAGGAAAGATACTGAAGCTGAAACTCCAGTACTTTGGCCATCTCATGCGAAGAGTTGACTCATTGGAAAAGACTCTGATGTTGGGAGGGATTGGGGGCAGAAGGAGAAGGGGATGACAGAGGATGAGATGGCTGGATGGCATCACGGACTCGATGGATGTGAGTCTAGGTGAACTCCGGGAGTTGGTGATAGAAAGGGAGGCCTGGCGTGCTGCGATTCTTCGAAGTCCCTGGATCAGCTGGGGCTGGTCCCCAGCAGAGTAGGACACGACTGAGCGACTGAACTGAACTGAACTGAATAATGAGTGATGTTGAGAATCTTTTCATGTGTTTGTTAGCCATCTGTATGTCTTCTTTGGAGAACTATCTGTTTAGTTCTTTGGCCCATTTTTTGACTAGGTCATTTATTATTCTGGAATTGAGCTGCAGGAATTGCTTGTACATTTTTGAAATTAATTCTTTGTCAGTTGTTTCGTTTGCTATTATTTTCTCCCATGCTGAAGGCTGTCTTTTCACCTTGCTTATAGTTTCCTTTGTTGTGCAAAGCTTTTAAATTTAATTATGTCCCATTTGTTTATTTTTGCTTTTATTTCCAATACACTGGGAGGTGGGTCATAGAGGATCCTGCTTTGATTTATGTCGGAAAGTGTTTTGCCTATATTTTCCTTGAGGAGTTTTATAGTTTCTGGTCTTAACATTTAGATCATTAATCCATTTTGAGTTTATTTTTGTGTACAGTGTTAGAAAGTGTTCTAGTTTCATTCTTTTACAAGTGGTTGACCAGTTTTCCCATCACCACTTTTCTCCATTGTATATTCTTGCCTCCTTTTTCAAAGATAAGATGTTCATATGCAATAATTTTGATATGAGAAAGATTCAGATAACTATCCTTCCGTATACTTCCCAATATTTTTAATTATTTCTGCTTCGCCTTAAAAAAAAATCTCATTTTTACTTGACCCATGTGTTCTCAAGCCAATATCATTTTTACTGAGCAAAATTTGGCTAAATACCTCATCCATGCATCTTGTAAGACAGAGCCGTTTTCAGTAGAAAATTAGAAAGACATAGCCTTGAATAGTATGAGTTGTTTTGTTAACCTAAAAATATAATGTGTTTGAAACATGACAGCAGCTATAGCTCTTAAAGGAGTATTTTATGACATCTTAATCAGCTAGCACATATTAGCTTTCTAATAATCAGTAATGCATGCCTTCTAACATTTTTTAATACTAATACAGCATGGTAGAATTTGTGATAAAATTATTTTTCTACAAAAAGTTAGTGGTTTACTATAGCTCTCCAAATGTATAAACAATGTGAAAAAAATAGTAAGATGCATTCTTTAAGTATTTTTCATTTATTTTAATCAAAATTTTACTATGAGAATCCAAAAGGTGTTAAATCCTGGGATTTGAATCAGCATTAAGATACATTTCGCTCTTCGGGAATCCTTAGTATTTTGTGGGTAAGACAAAAAAGTTACAGCTGGTCCCATATCTTCATGGCAAATAGATGGGAAAACAATGGAAACAGTGACAGATTTTATTTTGGGGGGCACCAAAATCACTGCAGATGATAACTGCAACCATGAAATTAAAAGAGACTTGCTTTTTGGAAGTAAAGTTATGACCAAGCTATACAGCATATTAAAAAGCAGAGACATTACTTTGTCAACAAATGTCCATCTAGTCAAGGCTATGGATTTTCCAGTGGTCATGTATGGATGTAAGAGTTGGACTGTGAAGAAGGCTGAGCACTGAAGAATTGATGCTTTTGAACTGTGGTGTTGGAGAAGACTCTTGAGAGTCCCTTGGACTGCAAGGAGATCCAACCAGTCCATCCTAAAGGAGATCAGTCCTGGGTGTTCATTGAAAGGACTGATGCTAAAGCTGAAATTCCAGTACTTTGGCCACCTGATGCGAAGAGCTGACTCATTTGCAAAGACCTTGATGCTGGGAAAGGTTGAGGGCAAGAGGAGAAGGGGACAACAGAGGATGAGATGGTTGGATGGTATCACTGACTCAATGGACATGAGTTTGACTGAACTCCAGGAGTTGGTGATGGGCAGGGAAGCCTGATGTGCTGCAGTTCATGGGGTCTCAAAGGGTCAGACACGATTGAACAACTGAACTGAACTGAAAGAACATATAGAACAGGCTTAATGCCAAGCAATTGGTATGAATAGAAAGTTCCACAGATTTCAAAGAGGTACATGTCCTCCAAGTATAGGAAGAATGATTTACTTCACTTAGTACGAAGATCGCCAGGCTCATGCTGCTGCAAATGGCATCATTTCCTTCTTCCTGATGGCTGAGTAGCGTTCTGCTGCACACATGCACCACGTCTTCTTCATCCCTTCACCAGTCAGTGAACGTTTAGGTCGTTTCCATGTGGCAGCTATTGTCAACTGTGGGGCAGTGAACTTCAGGGTGCACGCATCCTGTCAAACCATGCTTTTCTCCAGACATGTCCTAGTAAATGAAGTAAATCAAAGATAAATATCATATGATATCACTTATATGGGGAATCTAAAGCAAATGATACAAATGATATCTGTATTTGTGTTTTTCTTTCTGGCTTACTTCACTCTGTATAATAGGCTCCAGTTCCATCCACCTCATTAGAACTGATTCAAATGTATTCTTTTTAATGGCTGAGTAATACTCCATCGTGTATATGTACCACAGCTTGCTTATCCATTCATCTGTGGATGGACATCTAGGTTGCTTCCACGTCCTGGCTATTGTAAACAGTGCTGCTATGAACATTGGGGTACACGTGCCTCTTTCAATTCTGGTTTTCTCAGTGTGTATGCCCAGCAGTGGGATTGCTGGGTCATAAGGCAGTTCTATTCCCAGTTTTTTGAGGAATCTCCATACTTGACTACAAAACAGCCTCACAGACTGAGAGAATGAATTTATGGTTTTTCCAGGAGAGAAATGTAGGAGACAGGGATAGGTCGGGAGTCTGGGATAGACGTGTATACATGACTTTACTTGAAATAAAATGTCTGTCCATTAAAAGGTATTTAACCTGTAAGTACAGAAAGAATGAGTAAAGATTCTATGGCGGGAAAGAGTTCAAGCTCTGTTTGAAGTCTGGGTAGAATACAAGCAAGTGGAATAAGGAGTTAAAAGTGTTTTTTAAAGCAAAACCTTGAAGATAAGATAATCAGCATATGTTTAAGGAAACTCAATACCTCTTTAGCTAGGGCAGATCATTTGTGAAGGGGAAAAATTATATATAAGCAGCCCCTGAAAGTTTTCATAAAGAGAGGGCCTCTAAAGCAATATGCATATTAGACTGAAGGGTTGAGGAAATTTTCTTTGGAAGTTATTACAAAGGAAGAATCAACATGATTTGATGACTAAAGGAACAATCAGTGAAGAAGGTACACTTAGAAATTACCAGTGGAGTGTTGCTTTTCTTACTCATGGGTAAGATAAATAGATGATGGATCTATTTTAGGAGGAACAGCAGACTGATGGAATGGAACAGGTGGAGTAAGAATCGTTTTGAGTTCGTGACAGTTTGAGTTTAAGGTCCCAGTAAGTTATTCAAATAGAGGTGCAAAGTATAACTGATTGTATATTTTAAAGAATAACTTTGAATAAGAAGTTAGACTTTAAATTTTACAGAGTGAAGTAAACCAGAAAGAAAAACACCAATACAGTATACTACGCATATATATGGAATTTAGAAAGATGGTAAGGACAACCCTGTATGCGAGACAGCAAAAGAGACACAGATGTATAGAACAGAATTTCGGACTCTGTGGGGCGGGGGGATGATTTGGGAGAATGGAATTAAAACATGTACAATATCATATAAGAAATGAATCACCAGTCCAGGTTCGATGCAGGATACAGGAAGCTTGGGGCTGGTGCACTGGGATGACCCAGAGGGATGGTATGGGGAGGGATGTGGGAGAGGGATTCAGGATGGGGAACACATGTACACCTGTGGCAGATTCATGTTGATGTATGGCAAAACCAATACAATATTGTAAAGTAATAATAATAAAATAAAATAAATATAGATGTGGAAGCCGTTACATAAAGTAGTTTTTATAGAAGTGAACACTCAAAGGAGTGCATGAAAACAGAGGAACTAGAGATTCATCATCAAGACTAAGAAGAGAATTCCCTTAAAGAGACTGAAGGAATGAGGAAGAAATGCTGTCAAGAATATAAGGTAATACAGTTTTCAAGAGTGAGTCACTAACAGTGCCAACACACGCGGGCGTCTTACAGAAAGCAGGGGTAAAGACGGAAAAAATAAGGCAGCCGAGGTATAATGTGCTTAGAAAGTCAGCAACAGCTAGAAACATGATGAGTAAGGTGCCGTCAGGATGATGAGCGGATCAAATAAACTGAGTATGATGCTCATTCGATTTTAGGGATCGCAAAATGGTTAGTCTGTCAGTTACTCCCGGTGGTGGCTGCCAACTGGTTATCATCAGAAAATAATTGCTGGAGAGTGAAGCATAGCTACCTTAATAAATATTGCGATGGCAGAGTACACATCTAAATTTGGATTTTAACTTGTATCTATTTATTAAAGTAATATATGAATTTGTGTAAGATCCAAGTAAGAGAGTTTAGAATGAAATATAACATTGTCTTGTCTAATCCCTCCACATATTCATCTCTTGTAACTATTTTGCCTGGTGATCACACTCATATTTTCAATAACATAATGATGTTGATATGTTTTTCTTTTATCAACTTATTAAATGTTTGGCGTTTTTTGGTTATGACGTGTTCAACCAAACTCACTGTGTCGTTTAGCCTGCAGCATAATTACAACACCAAATTTATATGTTCTATTGCTTAGTCATGTTACTTATATTCTGTACACTAAAGATTAAAATATCAAGACATGGACATCAATAATCTTTTCTCTTTCTTGTTTTCTATCCAACTCTGCCATTTGCACTTTTACATTTGCTTTTTTAATGTACTTTATACTTTCAAGCACCACCATTATATTATCTAAATCTATGGAGATCAGCTTCCCAGAGTAATCTTCCTTTTTGTTCCAATCTTAATTTGTTTTTTTTTTTTTTTGGCTGTGTGGCAGAGCTGGTGGTATCTTCCTTCGCTGACCAGGGATTAAACCTGTGTCCTTGGTAGTGAAAGCATGGAGTCCTAATTACTGGATCACCAGGGAATTCCCCCTAGCTTAACATTTAAATCTGTGTACCACTTTCAATCTGGATTGTCGTTCATTGTTCTACTGGTTTAATTCCACTTTTTTATTTTGTTTATTCTTTCACTTTACTGAAGTATCAATATGTCTTAAAATAATGTGGTAAATAGGATGCATGATAAACAAACATTATGATTTCTGAAGTGTCTCAAAAGGGTTTTCAATCCATTCTGACACTTGATAATTGATTGACCGTTTACCTGGGCACCAAATTGTCAGCAGAAAAGCAAAGACACTGGGAGGCATTTGTCACTGTCTTCTCATGTCTACTGTTGCTGCCAAAACTGTGAAATCAGTTTAATCTTTCTTTGTAGGTGATCTGTTTTTTTTTCTGACTTGTTTTGCTTTTTCATTCTGAAATTTCACTATCTTCTTTTTAGCTTTGGCATTCCCAACTTTCCCAAAACAGTGAATAGGAATTTTAATCTAAATAAGAATTTTAGTCTACAGTATTGTGATCTTCAGTCTGGGAAATTCTCTATTATTTCTTTGATAATTTCTTCTTAGGTTTCCTCTATTTTCTTTTTCTTAAATACCAATCAGTTGGATGTTTGACTTCCTGCTTTAATTATCTGCATTTGTAATTTTTAAATAGTATTTCCTGATTCCCTTTGTCGTGTGTATTTCTGGGATATGGCCTTTTCATTACCTTTCAGCCATTCTATTAAATTTTAATTATGGTTCAATTTAAATCTCATGAAACATTTAAATATTTCTTTCTTGGGTTTTTCCTTTGTTGTATTTTTCTTTTTGTGGAGATACACTATCTTCCTGAATGTCTCAAATACTACAAATTTAAATTTTAGATTTTAAAAAATCCTCTTTTGATCCTGAAATTAACACTGCTAAACCAAATTGGGTTCTTGTAACGTAACTTACAAGTTCTGTTCTAAAACCTGGTGATCTTCAGTCACCAACTCCCTTCTCCAACCCAAGGTTCACAGAGCACTTCTATCCCCTTGGCGACAGCCTCCTAAGCCTCCTTCCTTATCTTAGACTGCAGCTTAGACTGCACCAGAAACTGTCCTCAGCTGTCTGTTCGTATATCTCAAGAATGTTGAACCCTTTTCCTTGTCATCACCTGCTTTTATTTACCACTGTGAACTCTAAAATCTTTTTATTCCATTAATACCATCTTAATGACATCTCAGAAGAAGGAAAGTTAAAAATGTTCGCTGTTTCTTTCTAATCCAGAAATGCACATTTTCCGTTAAAAAAATTCTAAAGGGTAGCCATAAAACCAATGATGATTTACTTGACTTTATTGGTGAAGGATATTTTGGCTAAAATATATGACCCATTTTTGCAGACCAAAATGTATCTAGGGTGCCTGAACTATTATATGTCCTTAATAAATATGTTTTATTTGCTAGGGAAGTTGATAATTCTTTTAAACTTGTCCTGCAATAAGGAGATAAAATTAGCAAGGAAGGAGTTTCTTTTGATTTTACACGTGTTTTAAGCATTATATCTTCTGCGATATATCAAAATCAATATTTCCACACATGACTATACACAATGTGTAGAATCTTTCCTCTGCTTAATGACCACCAGGATAGGTTAGGATTTTGTAACTGATATTTCTTCTGTATGTAAACTGTCAACATTGAATGCTTGCTCAGAGTCTTCTTGCCTTTATTACTTTCCCGGATTTTTCCCTTTGTTAAATGGGGGGGTTTGAACATGCGTTATAAGGTAGGGGAAGTTTTAATGATGCTCCACGGTCTCCTCTGCTCCAGCCCCACGGCTGCCCCTCCCAGATGTACACCTGAGTATTCCAGAATGCTGATGGGCAATCAGCTCTCACATGACTGTCACATACTCCTTTTGCAAATAGTTTTCTTCTATATGGATTTTCTTTTCTTGAAGGTCCATACCCCTATCCACCTTCCTCTTCACTACTTCACAAGTTCCATGCTCCAAACTCAGCGCAAGCATCATGCTGCCGTTCCCCACTCCCACCCCATCCCTGCCAGACATCCCGAAACACTGGCCCAGCAGCTTTCTCTGCACCGTGTCCTTCTCTCACGCTTCCTGTGCATGTCTGTTCAAGGCTCCTACTACACGGCGGTGAATATCTGCTTATGTGTGGTCCAGCCTCGCCTTTCGTAAGACAATGGGTCTCACAGTGGATGCATAATAAAATCAACCAGAAAGCTTTTAAAAATTAAGCCAATCACCATTTCCTGGAAGGGGACCCATAAGACTCCAGAGCTCCCCAAGTGATTTCTTATACACAGGGAAGAAAACGACAACTGTTAGACCTCAAGAATAGGAACATATTTTGTTTGTCTTTGAAATTTCAGTCACTGATGTAGTGTCTAAAACAGAGTGATTACAATATTAAAAGAAAACAGTATTAGTACATGAAATTTCATGACTCAAAATTAAATGGTTTCAAAGTATTCTTTAAACTTCTATTTCAAAACACTGAAAATATAAAGTTATAATTTATCAAGCAATACATTGTATTTGGAAAAGACTTCTTAAGATAATTTAATAATGACCCCCACAAGTTAAAACATGAAGAAAACATTACATGAAAATACGTATACCTGTCTTCACATGTGCATATTGCTCGATGTATAACTAGCAATACCCAGAACTAGACACACATATACACCCCTACATACACACTGATAGCTAAGTTGTAGGTTATATTCTTGTATTATGGGTTTTCACTAGTCAGGGGACAGAATCTTTTCCAGAAATTAAATAATATTGCTCTAAAACAGTGATTTAAAAGAGGCTGAGGGAAACTAAGCAGATACCAGAGCATGCTGTGTCAGAATGGGATTAGTTATATTTTTCCATTACATTGTAAAAATAAAAGTAGAAGGGCAGAAGAGAGATGGAAGGAAATAAGTACCAAACAAAGTAGATCTCATCTTGAATTTAAAACTAGAGATTAGCACCGCAGGTAGACAAAGATTTTGCTAAAGAAACCATTAACCAGAAGCCCCGCGTTCTATTGCCTAACACTGGTGTTGAAAGGAAACACGCATATGGATAAACTGATGGATTGATAGCTGATTTCATACATAAAACAGATCCAGAAATAGATTCAATTTCAAAGAAAGTGCTTTGTTTTTGTTGTTGCTGTCAGCAGTCCTCTCAAAACTGTCTAGATAATAGAGATTGTTATAAAATGTGTTAGGTTACAAAAAAAAAAGCGTTCAGCACCCTTATCTGAGAGAATCCAGCATCCAGAATTCCTCGTAAATATTACATTGTAACATATTAAGTCACAGATTCCATTTTAGGAAAAACTAAAACTGAATAATTGGTAAATGCAACATGAATTAATTGAGAATTCAATACAAATAACTTGATAACAGTATCAGCAGCCTGTGACATAACCTAAGTGTCAAGCATATGACTTCTTTTAAAAAGGCAACCAGTCGTGGCCAGTTAGCTCAGTGGGTTAGAATATGATGCTATTAAAAAGGTGCTAATGAAATGCTTGGTCTTGCCTATGTGTTGAAAACAACAACTTGTTATGTGGAAGTCTAGCCTGGAAAATCCCATGGGCGGAGGAGCCTGGTAGGCTGCAGTCCATGGGGTCACTAAGAGTCAGACACGACTGAGCAACTTCACTTTTCACTTTCATTCATTGGAGAAGGACGACTGAAGCGACTTAGCAGCAGCAGCAGCAGCAGCCAAAGAAAAAAAAATATCCTGCCCCATTTAAAAAAAAAAAAAATTCACAGGTGTCCTTTTTACATCAGGAATGGGAATAACTTTGGCCTGGCCAATCAATAGACTATTTTTACAACTGCAGTATGATTTTCAAGGAACATAAAAGCATTTGAAAGTGTTTGGTCACATCAGGAATGCACTTCCCATTTTCCAGCAGTGCAGGGATATCTGGGCATAAGATCCATCAAAGAAAAAAATGCACTGCAGACAGTTAAACAGACGTGGAATACTTCACTCAAGATCACTGCCACAGAGGAGGAAAAACTGAGCTCAACTACACTGAAGCAAAAGACTGGAGGATTTTTAAGTGCTTGGGCTGAACTGCTAGAAAAGTCCTGGAGAACATTCCATGGGAGATTGGTCAGTGAGATTAGGCCATTTGTGTTTGCTAATTTCCTCTTCCCACAACTGTGCTCCTACCCTCTGCTCCCCCACAGAGATTGGAAGACAGAGGAGGCCATCGTCTCCAAGGATGACCCTTCAGTGGAATGGCACCCAGGTCCTTGAGGAAGACATTTCCTAGCATATAAAACTGGTAAGCACTTGGAAAAAGATTTACATCACAAAAGGGCTGAGAGAGTATTTATTTGAATTTTCTCTAAAGTAAATGTTTAAGAAAAAAAGAGGTCAGGGGCCCATAGTAAGAAAAAAAGAAAAAGAAAAACCCTGTCTAAACCTGAGTCATGCTGAGGTAAGCATTTCTGCAGTCCTTGGTTAGACAAAGAGCAAAAAGATTAGCTTTCAGGGTGCGAAGGGGTCTGTCACTATGCCTTGCTAAGGATGATCATTCCACAGCTTCTTCACTAAGTGTGGGAAACCAGCTGGGTTTCAGCAACACCTACGCTGCTTGTTAGCTGTTTGAGCTTGAGCAGTAGTTTGATTATGATCAATGACAGACAGGATATTAGGGCAAACAATGGTGCATGTCTTTCTCTTTACTAGAAGAAGCACCTTCACAGGACTGCTGGATTATAGATAAACTCCAATGTGAAGAGTCCTCTAAAAGAATGAAGTGAGACCCAACAATTTTTTCATGATAAAGTAAGAGGTATCTGGCATGTCTTTCACAGGATAGAGGGTAGGAGGATAGTCCTGAAAAGGAGTTGTCCAGCAATAAAAATCTCCTGATGCCATTATAGCTCTTCAGTTTAGTTCAGTTTAGTCGCTCAGTCCTGTCTAACTTTGTGCGACCCCATGGACCGTAGCACGCCAGGCCTCCCTGTCCATCACCAACTCCTGGAGTTTACCCAGACTCATGTCTATTGAGTGGGTGATGCCATCCAACCATCTCATCCTCTGTCGTCCCCTTCTCCTCCTGCTTTCAATCTTTCGAGCCTCAGGGTCTTTTCAAATGAGTCAGTTCTTTGCATCAGGTGGACAAAGTATTGGTGTTTCAGCTTCAGCATCAGTCCTTCCAATGAATATTCAGGACTGATTTCCTTTAGGTTGGATGGTTGGATTTCTGTGCAGTCCAAGGGATTCTCAAGAGTCTTCTCCAACACCACAACTCAAAAGCATCAATTCTTCTTCAGTTCAGTTCAGTTCAGTCGCTCAGTCATGTCCAACTCTTTGCAATCCCATGAATCACAGCACACCAGGCCTCCCTGTCAATCACCGACTCCTGGAGTTCACCCAAACTCATGTGCTTTGAGTCCGTCATGCCATCCAGCCATCTCATCCTCTGCTGTCCCCTTTTCCTTCTGCCCCCAATCCCTCCCAGCATCAGGGTCTTTTCCAATGAGTCAACTCTTCATATCAGGTGGCCAAAGTACTGGAGTTTCAGCCTCAGCATCAGTCCTTTCAATGAACACCCAGGACTGGTCTCCGTTAGGATGGACTGGTTGGATCTCCTTGCAGTCCAAGGGACTTGCAAGAGTCTTCTCCAGCACCACAATTGAAAAGCATCAATTCTTCAGCTCTCAGCTTTCTTCACAGTCCAACTCTCACATCCATGCATGACCACTGGAAAAACCATAGCCTTGACTTGATGGACCTTTGTTGGCAAAGTAATATCTCTGCTTTTTAATATGCTATCTAGGTTGGTCATAACTTTCCTTCCAAGGAGTAAACGTCTTTTAATTTCATGGCTGCACTCACCATCTGCAGTGATTTTGGAGCCCAGAAAAATAAAGTCTGACACTGTTTCCACTGTTTCCCCATCTATTTCCCATGTAGTGATGGGACCAGATGCCATGATCTTAGTTTTCTGAAAGTTGGCTTTAAGCCAACTTTTTCACTCTCCACTTTTCACTTTCATCAAGAGGCTTTTTAGTTCCTCTTCACTTTCTGCCATAAGGGTGGTGTCATCTGCATATCTGAAGGTTATTGATATTTCTCCTGGCAATCTTGATTCCAGCTTGTGCTTCTTCCAGCCCAGCATTTCTCATGATGTACTCTGCATAGAAGTTAAATAAGCAGGGTGACAATATACAACCTTGGCGTACTCCTTTTCTTGTTTGGAAACAGTCTGTTGTTCCATGTCCAGTTCTAACTGTTGCTTCCTGACCTACATACAGATTTCTCAAGAGGCAGGTCAGGTGGTCTGGTATTCCCATCTCTTTCAGAATTTGCCACAGTTTATTGTGATCCACACAGTCAAATGCTTTGGTATAGTCAATAAAGCAGAAATAGATGTTTTTCTGGAACTCTCTTGCTTTTTCCATGATCCCGCTGATGTTGCAATTTGATTTCTGGTTCCTCTGCCTTTTCTAAAACTGCTTGAACATCTGGAAGTTCACGGTTCACATATTGCTGAAGCCTGGCTTGGAGAATTTTGAGCATTACTTTACTAGCGTGTGAGATGAGTGCAGTTGTGCAGTAGTTTGAGCATTCTTGGGCATTCTTTGTTTGGGATTGGAATGAAAACTGACCTTTTCCAGTCCTGTGGCCACTGCTGAGTTTTCCATATTTGCTGGCACATTGAGTGCAGCATTTTCACAGCATCATCTTTCAGGATTTGAAATAGCTCAACTGGAATTCCATCACCTCCACTAGCTTTGTTCGTAGTGATGCTTTCTAAGGCCCACTTGACTTCACATTCTAGGATGTCTGGCTCTAGGTGAATGATCACACCATCATGATTATCTGGGTTGTGAAGCTGTTTTTTGTACAGTTCTTCTGTGTATTCTTGCCACCTCTTCTTAATATCTTCTGCTTCTGTTAAGTCCATACCACTTCTGTCCTTTATCAAGCCCATCTTTGCATGAAATATTCCCTTGGTGTCTAATTTTCTTGAAGAGATCTCTAGTCTTTCCCATTCTGTTGTTTTCCTCTATTTCTTTGCATTGATCGCTGAGGAAAGTTTTCTTATCTCTCCTTGCTATTCTTTGGAACTCTGCACTCAAATGGGAATATCTTTCCTTTTCTCCTTTGCTTTTCACAGCTATTTGTAAGACCTCCTCAGACAGCCATTTTGTCTCAATTCTTCTTATAAGTGTATAATTAGGAAAAAATAACAGGATCTATTAATGACATAGCTATTAAAGATGATAAATGCAAGTTTTAAAGTAAAAAAAGAAAAAAATTTTTTTCTGTACATTTCTATAAAAACTGGCATAAGATTTTAATCCCAATAGTATACATTAAATAATATGCTAAAGCCTGTGTAGATACAAATGCAGAATGCAATTTCTACCATGGCATGTGTCAAAAGTAAATGCTACAACTCTATTTTTGAGCAGTTTTATCATACATGTAAGTATATGTTTCAGTCAATCTCCAAAATGGAGGATTTAAATGTCTTATATCAGTGTTCCTACAGAAATAAGTGGAGCTCACATTTACTCTCTAGACTTTGCTTTTGAATATTTTTAATTGTAGATTTTGAACATTTTTTAAGCAGCACTCTAAATAAGTATGCAATACAGCTTATTGATTCCTTCATAATAGGAATTCTGGTTATATATACATAATTTTGCATTTAGTTATTCACTAATTCACCAATTGTCAAGAATTAATTACATTTAATGAGCAAGAATAATACTTATCCCCTAAAAATTTTAATCTAGCAGGAGGGACCCAAGCAAATACAAAACTTACAATATACATATGCATATTGGTACACATACAAATGAGTACAAAAAAAAAAAACTATCATTTTATCACAGAAAATTTAATGTTAAGATCATTTAAAAGGCAACCATTTCAGCAAAGATGAGGTATTATTTCCACAAAGGCTTCCATTATTCAAAAACAGGCATGCCCTTGCTGATTTCTGATAGATTGTTCAATACAACCTTTATATACCATTAAGTTCTGTTCTGCCTAACTCTATGAATTAATTTAATAATATTCATCTAACACAGTGAACACAAGGGGACCTATATTTCACTTAAGTGTTCACTGAAGACAAGGCCTACATTTATTAAAGTATGTGTTTTGTATCTGTACTTATCTAAAGGTTTTATATATAGTGTGTATATATTTATATGTGGCCTTAAATATTAATTTCTATGATTAAAATACATACAAATGATAAATTAGAAAGTTAATAGTTTGCATAATATTTATAGGGATATTTCCTCTACAAAGAAAAAAAAAAATATAGTGTCTTTTTTAACCTTGGGTAGATGTCTACATTTGTTAAATATGTCATTAAATAATTTTCCTTCTTCAGAACTTCCAGCTATTTGCTCATTGCCCTTTGATGAGAGTGTGCTTTAAGCTTAACAGCATTAAAAAAGAATGTGATAAAAAAAAAAAAGTGAATACAGAACATATGAAAGTCATAAGGTGTAGAAGCAAAGATAAAATAGCTATCTCTTTATGGAAAGAAGAAGGCAAAATAATTCAAGGGAAGACAAGTAGGGAAGAAAAACCGCAAGTTTAAGATTAAAAATGAAATGCATCATGCATATAAATGTGTGGATCAGAAAATGGGATGGCAGGATTCCTGTATGCTTGATTTTCAGAAACAGCAAAAGAAAATTAAATGTTAAAATCAAAGAAATAAGACAGTTTGCTTTAGATCATATACTCACTTAAATCATTCTCGGGCTATTTTTCCAGGTTCAGGTTTTCTGGGGACACAGTCTATTAAAGAGTTTCATAAGGTCTCAGTCTATTGTCTAGGATTTCTGATGCTTTTGAGAAAAGTTGAAAGATGGTTGGATTGTTTTTAAAAAATTACATATACAGTCACATGTGTACGTGTGGGTTGTGAGTATGCATGTTAAGTTTTAAATTGCCCTGAAAATACTTAAAGTATCTATATTGCTTAATTTCATAAATAACTCTATAAGACAGGTGCTATTCTTTCTACTTTAAAAATTAAAAGTCTCAAGAAAAAAGTCATCAGGTAAATCATCCAAAATTAAATAGTTAACAGCAGTTGAGAGGGCATTTATTTGGATGGAAATGTTCAGATTTCAGAACCTCCTGTCTTAATTACTAGTCCAAAGAGACTTAAAAAAAAAAAAAAAAGCTCTGCAATTTATTTTCCACATATACATGGCTTTAAAATTTTATTGATATTAAGCTTCAGTATATTAAATTTAGACATTTTCTCTTACAAGTTTCTTAAAATATTTATATTTTATTGCTCCATTTTTTTCTGAAAGGAAGCAGCAAAATTTCAATAGTATTTTAGCCTATTTCAAATATAATTAACATAGCAAGTAATATGTCAATATCCTATGCCTTCTATATAATCATAGAAAAAGAATACAAGAGTTTAATTATCTCCAAAGTCCAAGTCACAAAGAAGTCAATGTTAGCACCTAAATGGACTTATGATCTCTTGAGATACAAAATTGAATTTATTGCCCTCTACAATATGAAATACTACAATTTTAAGATAACAAAACATATAATTCATCTCTTCATTGAAACCCATCTATCAAGTTAAATTTTGGAATTGATCCTAATGACATTAAAAATTTAACAATAGAAAAATGAATTCATTATTAAAAAATTTTGTTTATGTATATTTTGACAGCTATGCTTGCATCTTGATTAAAGCAAATATTTGTATTCAGAAACTTTGTCTTCTATAATGTTTATCCTAAGTTCAGTTCAGTTCAGTTCAGTCGCTCAGTCATGTCTGACTCTTTTCGACCCCATGAATTGCAGCACGCCAGGCCTCCCTGTCCATCACCAACTCCTGGAGTTCATTCAAACTCACGTCCATCGAGTCAGTGATGCCATCCAGCCATCTCATCCTCTGTCGTCCCCTTTTCCTCCTGCCCTCAATCCCTCCCAGCATCAGAGTCTTTTCCAATGAGTCAACTCTTTGCATGAGGTGGCCAAAGTATTGGAGTTTCAGCTTCAGCATCGGTCCTTCCAATGAACATCCAGGACTGATCTCCTTTAGAATGAACTAGTTGGATCTCCTTGAGTCCAAGGAACTTGCAAGAGCCTTCTCCAACACCACAGTTCAAAAGCATCAATTCTTCGGCACTCAGCCTTCTTCACAGTCCAGCTCTCACATCCATACATGACCACAGGAAAAACCATAGCCTTGACTAGACGGACCTTTGTTGGCAAAGTAATGTCTCTGCTTTTCAATATGCTATCTAGGTTGGTCATAAATTTCCTTCTAAGAATATACAGCAAATAGAGAAACACAAGTTCAAAAAAATCTATTAAATCATGATTAAAACAGTGAGAACCTGCAACATTTGAGGAATGACCTGCTCCCTCCCGCCCGCCCCACTAATAAATGCAATAGAAGACCTGCTGCATCTATGGTTGGTTCTGGTTTCTCTTCACGTCTGCCAGGACACCTGCTTCTCATTCCCACCACCTGTGTAGCAGTCTGTTCTGGGCAAGAGTATCTAAGAGGTCTGTGCTTTCCCTCCTCTACCCTGTGCCTTCCAGAGGGTGGAAGCTTTACTTTACAGGGTCAAAACTCTGGACTCTGATCGCCTTTGCCCCTTAACAGTCAAACAGAGCACAGCTAGTGGTAAAACCAATATCACTCATGGAGGAAGAGGATGGTAGGGTGACTTCATGCACATCCAGGATTTTACCTTGTGAGGAGTCACATCAGAAGAGCTGCATATAGTGTAAAAATATACCCAACTCACTACTGAAATTCTTACCAAGAATCATCACTCATTTATGCATCCTCTCCTCTTCCTATCTGAATCTCCCTGACATGAACAAACCACATGTAAAGAGCCCAGGCATGATGGGCTGTGGGGTGGGGAGGAATTTAAGCTACATGGAAAAATCTAAACAAAACAAGTAGTTCCTAAATTTTAGAGTCTTGTTTGCAACTGTCAATAGCTTTTATGAATCCTTGCTTTGCTTCCACATACTTGCATGGTTTCAAGTTCTTGCCCACATTCCTTTGCTACATTTTTGTTATATTATTTTCTGTTGAAAGATTTCCCAAGGTTATCACTAAAGCATCCTTTGGGAACAGCCCAAATACTCATGCTATTTATTAGATTTCATAGGTTAAGGAGGCGCTTGTACAGGTATGAAAGACTTGTGTTGCTAAAAAGAAAGCTAAAAGTCAAAATATATTGGCCTTCTTTCTTGTTCAACAGATCTCCTGAGAACAAGAAACGGTGGTTTAGACCTTCTACACACAGCCCACAGTCATTGCCGCTAAAGCCAGTTTTACAATATTATTCTTCAAGGTGAAACTAAGTCATCGTCTTTATATTAGGTGAAGAAGATGAGAAAGAACATGATTAATAGTGCAAATGAAATCTCAAATAGGTTTTGTGTCAAATAAAGAAAGAAAAATGTCTTTTAAACTCTCCCTTACTAAAATAGTTACCCGCTCCTTGCAATCTAGTTTACATCTACTATTGTATTAGCATTTGAATTCGAATTTTAAAGAATGCATTTTGTTCATATAACCAGTATAAATACCTCCGTAAGCTTCGGAGAAGGCAATGGCACCCCACTCCAGTACTCTTGCCTGGAAAATCCCATGGATGGAGGAGCCTGGTGGGCTGCAGTCCATGGGGTCGCTAAGAGTCGGACACGACTGAGCGACTTCACTTTCACTTTTTCGCTTTCATGCATTGGAGAAGGAAATGGCAACCCACTCCAGTTTTCTTGCCTGGAGAATCCCAGGGGCAGGAGAGCCTGTTGGGCTGACGTCTATGGGGTCATGCAGAGTCGGACACGACTGAAGTGACTTAGCAGCAGCAAGCTTCGGGTAGAATACAATCACACATTCGTTTCTCCGAAAACTTAGCTGAAGCTCTGCACACTTTGATAGTAGCAAGTCCCACACTTCCTGCTTGAAGCAATGCTGAGAGACACCCTCAAAGACCAAGAAGGGAAGTGCAGCGAATCTGCCTAAGCAACAGTGGGAGTCCTTAAGTCCGAGGAACCTACCCAAGGCCGCCTTTCCTGCTGTGTGGTGCAGCTGCTGAAGCTTACTCCTCCTCAGAAAGAAGCAAGCAGCGCTGCTCGAGTTCATTGCCAATTCCGATCCTTGCGGAGGGCACTGGCCTTGGGTTTCTTGGGAGAAAAAAATTGCTCCCTCCTTGCACCTCTAAGGTAACAGTTTTCTTTGTGAAATATTTTTTGGTCGCATAGTGCAAGCTCTGTGTGTGAAAACTGGCACAGAAAGCTGTCAAGTTGGGTTAGAAGAACGACCACCCAGTGAAGGGACGACTTTCTCCTTGCTTCCTCCTCTGGAGCCCACTGAACAGAAAACACACAGCCATTTTTTAAAAAGATTCAGAAGACAATAGAACCACTGATAAATTATTGACTTCAGTTTTGGCAACTAGCCTTATACCAAACTTGAAAGTAAGGGTACCTTCACTACTTTTCCCGGTTTTATTCATGAGTCTACTTCCATTTCTGTGTCTGAGTTTGATAATATCAGAGATTCCAAAATTATTTCTGTCACAAGAGAATAGATAATAGACCATGAAGAACCTCTTGGTGAGGCATTCGGTTCAGTTCAGTCGCTCAGTCGTGTCCAACTCTTTGCGACCCCATGAATCGCAGCACTCCAGGCCTCCCTGTCTATCGCCAAATCCTGGAGTTCACTCAGACTCACATCCATCGAGTCAGTGATGCCATCCAGCCATCTCATCCTCTGTCGTCCCCTTCTCCTCCTGCCCCCAATCCCTCCCAGCATCAGAGTCTTCTCCAATGAGTCAACTCTTCCCATCAGGTGGCCAAAGTACCGGAGTTTCAGCTTCAGCATCATTCCTTCCAAAGAAATCCCAGGGCTGATCTCCTTCAGAATGGACTGGTTGGATCTCTTTGCAGTCCAAGGGACTCTCAAGAGTCTTCTCCAACAACACAGTTCAAAAGCATCAGTTCTTCGGCACTGAACTTTCTTCACAGTCCAACTCTCACATCCATACATGACCACTGGAAAAACCATAGCCTTGACTAGACGGACCTTTGTTGGCAAAGAATGTCTCTGCTTTTCAATATACTATCTAGGTTGGTCATAACTTTCCTTCCAAAGAGTAAGCGTCTTTTAATTTCATGGCTGCACTCACCATCTGCAGGTGAGGCATTAGGCAACATTTATATTTTCTTCCATACAGGGTACTGTGGTTCTTACACTGAGGGGAAATTAGAATGCAATATTTTCATATTATATTAAGTGATTTTACACAGTGAACAAAATTAGGGAATTTTCTGTAAACATACTCATTCTCAGCACTACTGAGGTATAACACCCATCCTATATAATTGACACATCTAAAAATTACAATGCAGTGTTTTTTTCTGAGTTGTGCTGTTATCATCATAAACTAAGTTTAAAACATTTTTGTGTACACAATTGGTTGATGTATGGCAAAACCAGTACAATATTATAAAGTAAAAATAATAATAATAAAACAGATATTAGTTTAAAAATAAAAATTAAAAAAAAAAAAGCATTTTTGTCTTTCCAAAAAGAAATTTCGTATTTCTCAGCAATCTCTCCCCACTCTTGCCCTCTAATACTAGCCCTTGGCAAAGCTCGTATCCTTTCTATCTCTGTAGACATTTTATATCAGTGGAGTCATATGCAGCCCTCTGTGACTGACTATTGGAATTAGTATAATTTTTTCCAAGACTCATCCATGTTGAAGTGTGCATCCATACTTCATTCATTTTCATTGCTGGATAATAGTCCATTGCATAGATATACAGCATTCCATTGAATCCTACATTGACAAATAGACATTTAGGTCCTTTCTATTTTGGGGCTGCAATCAATAGTGCTACTCAGAACATTCAGGCACAAGTTTCTGTGTGGATTTATCTTGTCATTTCTACTGAATTTGCTAGAATTGCTGAATCTATTGGTAGCTCAGGGGTAAAGAATCTGCCTGCCAATGTAGAAGAGGCAGGTTTGATCCTTGGGTCAGGAAGATCCCCTGGAGAAGGAAAAGGCAATTCACTCCATTACTCTTGCCTGGGAAATTCCGGGGATGGAGAAGCCTGGCAGAATACAATCCATGGGGTTGCAAAAAGTGGACACAACTTAGCAACTAAACAACATTATGTATCTATATATAATATAGATACATAAAATGCTTAACATGATAAGGCTAGCAACCTTCTATCCCCTTGCAAAGTTATTACAATATTATTGACCCGCTCTTTATCCGGTATAGCACATGTGTGTATGCGTGTTGGCTTTTCAGTTGTGTCCAGCTCTTTGTGACCCCATGGACTGTAGCCAACCAGCACCTTCTGTCCATGAAATTCTCCCAGCAAGAATGCTGGAGTGGGTAGTCATTGCCTTCTCCAGGGAATCTTCCCCACCCAGGGATCAAACTTGCTTCTCCTGCATTGCAGGCAGATTCTTTACCATCTGAACCATCAGGGAAGTCAGTATGCTACACAGGTACAAAGAACAACTGAGTAGCTCCCAAAGGAAGGGGAGGCACGGAGTTGGGTGAACTAAGTGGCAGGGATTGGGTGGTATACACTTCTGATTATCAAATAATTAATCCACCAGAAGTGAGTACCACTTACTCCCTGACAGTTCACCCAACTCCTATCTCCCTTCCTTTGGGAACCACTCGTTTGGTCTATGTACCTATAAGCCTATTTTCATCTTAATCTGTTTATTTGCCTTTTTTTTTTTTTTAAGTTTCCATGTATAAGTGAAAACATCCATTATTTGTTTTTCTCTGACTTATTTCACTAAGTATAATACCCTTCCAGTTCCATTCATGTCGCTGAAAATGACAATACTTCCTTCTTTGTTGTGTTAGAGTAATATTCCACTGTATAAATATCACATCTTCTTTATCCTTTTATCTGGCAGTAGATGCTCAAATTGCTCACATATTTCAGCTATTGTAAATAATGCTGCAATGAAAATTGGGGTGCACATATATTTTTGTTTAGCATTTTTATTTTCATCAGATAAGTACTCAAGAGTCAAATCTCTGGGTTGCACGCAGTTATACATTTATTTTTTTGAGAAAGTTCCATACAGTTTTCCCTAGTGGCTATAACAAATTACTTTCCAGCAAGAGTACACTAGCATTCCCTTTTCTTCATGTCCTAGCAAAGTTGTTATTTGTTGTCTTTTTGATGATAGCTATTCTGACATGTGTGAGGTGATATCTCAGTGTGGTTCTAATTTGTGTTTCTCTGATAATTAGTGATGCTGACTATCTTTTCATGTGCCTGTTGACCTTCGATATGTCTTAATTGGAAAAATATTCACTTCCTCTGCACATTTTTTTTTTTTTAAATCAGGTTGTCTTTTTGATATGGAACACTGTGTGTCCTTCGTATATGTTAGATGTGTATGTGTGCTCACTCAGTCGTATCTGATTCTGTAACCCCATGGACTGTGGCCTACCAGGCTCCTCTGACCATGGAATTTTTCAAGCAAGAATACTGGAGTGGATGGGCATTTCCTTCTCCAAGGGATCTTCCTGACCCAGGGACTGAAACTGCGTCTCTTGCCTCCTGCATCAGCAGGCAGATTCTCTACCACTGTACCCCTGGGAACCCTGTGTGCCAGATATCAATGTCTTACTGCATATGCCATTTCTGTACATCTTCTCCCGTTCAGTAGGAGGGCGTTACATTTGCTGGATGATTTCCTTTGCTGTGCAAAAGACTTTTAGCTTGCTGCAGCCCCATTTGTCTATTTTTGCTTTTGTTTCTCTTGCCTGTTGAGATAAGTTTAAAACAAACAAACAAAATGTTCCTAAGACCAGTGCCAAGGAGCACACTGCCTGTGGTTACTGCCAGGTGTTTCACAGTTTCAACTTTTACATTTAAGTCTTTAATTCCTTTAGGTTTCTTTTTGTATCTGGTATAAGTAGTTCAGCTTCATTATTTTGCTTGTAGCTTTTCAGTTTTTCCAACACTACCTACTAAAGAGGCTGTCTTTCCCCCATTGTATATTCTAGCCTCCTTTGTCATAGATTGACAAATATAAGCATGAGTTTATTTCTAGGCTCTCTATTCTATTCCCATAATCCATGTGTCTGTTTTCTTGACAATATCATGAAGTTTTCATTACTATAACTTTGAAGTATAGTTTTATGTCAGAAAGTATGTTATCTTCATTTTAATTTTTTCTTTTCAATGTTATTTTAGCTATCTGGGGTCTTTTGTGATTCCATACAAATTTTAAAATCTAGTTCTGTGAAAAATATTATAGGTATTTTGATTGAATCTGTAGACTGCCTTAGGTAGTGTGGTCATTTACATGATATCAATTCTTCCATTTAATGAGCATGGTATATCTTGCCATTTGTTTGTATTGTCTGTAATTTCTTTGATTCATGTTTTAGATATTTCAGAGTATAAGTTTTTTACCTGTTTGACTAGATTTATTCTTAGGTATTTATTCTTTCTGATGCAATTGGTGGTGTAATTGTCTTATTTAGTTCTGTTTCTGATAGTTCATTATTGGTATATAGAAAAAACAGGTTTCTGTGTATTGATTATGTATAGTGCACGTTCATTGAATTTATTTATTACTTCTAATAGTCTTGGTGGCATTTTTAGAGTTGTTTTTTTTTTTTTTCATGTCATTTGCAGGTGCTGGTCTAACATAATGAGTTCAGAAACATTCTTTTAATTTTTGGAAATAGCTTAACTTATATGCAGAGTACATTATGAGAAACACTGGGCTGAAAGAAGCACAAGCTGGAATCAAGATTGTGGGGAGAAATATCAATAACCTCAGATATGCAGATGACACCACCCTTATGGCAGAAAGTGAAGAGGGGCTAAAAAGCCTCTTGATGAAAGTGAAAGTGGAGAGTGAAAAGGTTGGCTTAAAGCTCAACATTCAGAAACGAGATCATGGCATCTGGTCCCATCACTGCATGGGAAATAGATGGGGAAACAGGGAAACAGTGTCAGACTTTGTTTTTCTGGCTCCAAGATCACTGCAGATGGTGACTGCAGCCATGAAATAAAGACGCTACCCTGGAAGGAAAGTATGACAACCTAGATAGCATATTCAAAAGCAGACATCACTTTGCCAACAAAGGTTCGCCTAGTCAGGCTATGGTCTTTCCTGTGGTCATGTATGGATGTGAGAGCTGACTGTGAAGAAGGCGAGCGGAAGATGATGCTTTAACTGTGGTGTTGGAGAGACTCTGAGAGTCCCTTGACTGCAGAAGATCAACGTCCATCTAGGGATCAATCCTGGAATTTCTTTGGAGGATGATGCTAAGCTGAACTCCAGTATTTTGGCCACCTCATGCGAAGAGTTGACTCATTGGAGAAGACTCTGATGCTGGGAGGGATTGAGGGCAGGAGGAGAAGGGGACGACAGAGGATGAGATGGCTGGATGGCATCACTGACTCGATGGATGCGAGTCTGAGGACCTCCGGGAGCTGGTGATGGACAGGGAGGCCTGGCGTGCTGCGGTTCATGGGGTCGCAGAGTCGGACACGACTGAGCGACTGATCTGATCTGATCTGATGCAGATGACACCACCCTTATGGCAGAAAGTCAAGAAGAACTAAAAAGTCTCTTGATGAAAGTGAAAGAGGAGAGTGAAAAAGTTGGCTTAAAGCTCACCAGTCGGAAAACGAAGATCATGGCATCTGGTCCCATCACTTCATGGGAAATAGATGGGGAAACAGTGGAAACAGTGTCAGACTTTGTTTTTGGGGCTCTAAAATCACTGCAGATGGTGATTGGTGCCATGAAATGAAAAGTCGCTTACTCCTTGGAAGGAAAGTTATGACCAACCTAGATAGCATATTCAAAAGCAGAGACATTACTTTGCCAACAAAGATTCGTCTAGTCAAGGCTGTGGTTTTTCCTGTGGTCATGTATGGATGTGAGAGCTGGACTGTGAAGAAGGCTGAGTGCCGAAGAATTGATGCTTTTGAACTGTGGTGTTGGAGAAGACTCTTGAGAGTCCCTTGGACGGCAAGGAGATCCAACCGGTCCATTCTGAAGGAGATCAGTCCTGGGTGTTCTTTGGAAGGAATGATGCTAAAGCTGAAACTTCAGTATTTTGGCCACCTCATGTGAAGAGTTGACTCATTGGAAAAGACTCTGATGTTGGGAGGGATTGGGGGCAGGAGGAGAAGGGTACGACAGAGAATGAGATGGCTGGATGGCATCACTGACTCGATGGACATGAGTTTGGGTGAACTCCGGGTGTTGGTGATGGACAGGGAGGTCTGGTGTGCTGCAATTCATGGGGTCGCAAAGACCTGGACATGACTGAGCAACTGAACTGAACGGAGGATAGAATTTAGCTCTTCCTTAAATGTTTGATAGAATTCACCTACAGAACTTTGTCCTGGATTTGTTTATTGGGAATAATTTTTTAAATTATTGATTTGGCTTCATTATTAATTGGCCTGCTCATATTTTGTGTATCTTCCTGATTCAATTTTATATGACTGTATATTTCTAGGAACTTATCCACTTCTTCTTGGCTTGCAGTTTGGTCATAGTAACCTGTATGATCATCTGAATTTCTGTTTATCAATTTTCTTTCATTTCTGACTTTATTTAGGTAGATTCCTTCTGTTTTACTCTTGGTGAGTCTGGTTAAAGCTTTATCCCTTTGTCTATCTTTTAAAAGAACCAGCTCAGTTTCATTGATACTTTCCATTGTTCTTTTTTTTTTTTTTTTTTTCAGTCTTTTATTTATTTGTTAACTGATCTTGGGGCTTCCCCAGCGGATCAGTAGTAAAGAATCTGCGTACAGTGTGGGGCCTACAGGGGACATGGGTTTGATCCCTGGGTTGGGTAGATCCCTTGGAGGAAGACACAATAGCCTCCCCAGTACTCTTGCATGGAAAATCCATAGGACAGAGGAGCCTGGTGGGCACAGTCCATAGGGTTGCAAAGAGTCAGCCATGACTGGTGGCTTAGCACAGCAAAGCACATAATTGATCTTTATTGTTTCCTTCCTTATACTAACTTTAGGTTTTGCATGTTCTTTTTTTCTCGTTCATTTAGGTGTAAGTTTAGATTGTTTGAGATTTTTGTTTTGCTTTGTTTGTTTCCTGTTAGGTCCATATCACTAGAAATTTCCCTCCTGAAACTGCTTTAGCTGCATACCATAAATTTTGGATCTTGACTTCAATTTTTACTTGTCTCCAGGTATTTTTAAAATTTTCTCCTTGATTTTTTTCTTCACTGACCTGTCAGTCATTTAATAGTATATTGTTTAGCCTCCACATGTCTGTATTTTTCTCATTTTCTTCTTTTAATCCTTTTCCAGTGTCATATCATCATGGTCATAAAAGATTCTTGATGTGATTTCAATCTTCTTAAATTTATTGAGACTTGTTTTGTGGCCTAGCATGAGATGTATCCTGGAGAATGTTCCACATGCACTGGAAAAGAATGTGTATACTGCTGTATTAGAATGAAATGTTATATGTATATGTACAGATATATATATATCTGTACATATACATATGTATATATATATTTCCAATCTGGTCTAACTTTTCTATTAAGGCCACATTTCCCTGACTAATTTTCTCTTTATTATCTGTCCACTGATGCAAGTAGGGTGTTAACATCCCCTACTCTTATTGTATTACTGTCAATTTCTCCCTTTATGTTTGCTAATATTTGCTTTATGTAGTTAGATTTTCCTATATTGGGTACATATATATTTAAAATCATTATGTCTTCTCCTTGTATGGATCATTATGTACTGTCCTTCATTATCTCATAGTAAAGTCATTGTATTAAATTACTTGTCTGATATAAATATCACTATCCTTGCTTTCTTTTACTTTCCATTTGCAAAGAATATATTTTTCCATCTCCCTACTTTTCATCTGTGTGTGCTGTCGGACCTGAAGTGCGTCTCTTATCAATAGTATACAGATAATAGGTATTAAGCAACAAAACAGAAGCACTCAGGTGGTAATCTGTAGAACTAAGAATACCTGCCTTCTCCAGGAGTCTTGTAGAAAAGCTCTCTGACGACTCAGAATCTGCTAGCATTAAGAAGTTAGTGGTTCAAGAGATATATATGTGATGTATTGTCACCATGTTTATTTAACTTATATGCAGAGTACATCATGAGAAATGCTGGACTGGAGGAAACACAAGTTGGAATCAAGATTGCTGGGAGAAATCTCAATAACCTCAGATATGCAGATGATACCACCCTTATGGCAGAAAGTGAAGAGGAACTCAAAAGCCTCTTGATGAAAGTGAAAGTGGAGAGTGAAAAGGTTGGCTTAAAGCCCAACATTCAGAAAACGAAGATCATGGCATCTGGTCCCATCACTACATGGGAAATAGATGGAGAAACACTGGAAACAGTGTCAGACTTTATTTTTCTGGGCTCCAAAATCACTGCAGATGGTGACTGCAGCCATGAAATTAAAAGACACTTACTCCTTGGAAGAAAAGTTATGACCAACCTAGATAGCATATTCAAAAGCAGAGACATCACTTTGCCAACAAAGGTTCGCCTAGTCAAGGCTATGGTCTTTCCTGTGGTCATGTATGGATGTGAGAGCTGGACTGTGAAGAAGGCTGAGTGCTGAAGAATTGATGCTTTTGAACTGTGGTGTTGGAGAAGACTCTTGAGAGTCCCTTGGACTGCAAGGAGATCCAACCAGTCCATTGTGAAGGAGATCAGCCCTGGGATTTCTTTGGAGGGAATGATGCTAAAGCTGAAACTCCAGTATTTTGGCCACCTCATGTGAAGAGTTGACTCATTGGAGAAGATTCTGATGCTGGGAGTGATTGGGGGCAGGTGGAGAAGGGGACGACAGAGGATGAGATGGCTGGATGGCATCACTGACTCAATGGATGCGAGTCTGAGTGACCTCCGGGAGTTGGTGATGGACAGGGAGGCCTGGCGTGCTGCAGTTCATGGGGCCGCAAAGAGTCGGACACAACTGAGCAACTGATCTGATCTGATTCCATTACAGATTCCGTTAAAATTATTACATGTTTGGAAATGTGTTATTTACTGTTCACTGCATTTTTTTTTTTACTAGTTCTCCTAGTCCTTTTCTCCCTGATTTCTCAGTCTGCATTGTCACCAATCCACAGCAGTAGTCATCCCAGGTAAGACAAATAGTAATTTTTTGAGGTTGTTTAGATCTTGGTTATCCTGAAATAACAGCAAGTGATAAAAGATTCACTCATCAGACTGATCACAGATCAGATCAGATCAGATCAGTCGCTCAGTCGTGTCCGACTCTTTGCGCATCACAGATCCCTACAAATATGTACAGATACATATGGTTTTGCAGCCTACGTCACATGGAGGTCATAGATAAGATTTTGTTGACTGTATAGTTTGTAGCTAAATTATACAAATGTATGATTTGTATTCTTTGTGACATTTTATTGATTTTCATTTTATTATGGATAATAGGATGATGTCCATAGAACCAAAAATGGCAGAAGAAAGTTTCTTCTTTTATTTATGTTTTTCTTTATTTTAAATAAGAAAATCATAAGAGGAGCGTAGTAGGAAGGTGTCTCCAGTTCCAATTAAGAATTGCATACCGCAACCAACAAAGGATAATGAAAAAACCGTTCTGTATTTTCCATCGAAAAGCATTTTATTTTTTATTCAAAAGCATGAAGTTGTTTACGAGGTTATAGGATGATTCACAGACTAAATAGAGATTGTAGTTCATTTGTTTTGTGGCCATTTGCTAATTGTAAAGAATTAACACTTTAAAGTTTACCAATTCATTTTAATTCTTTGTGAATATCAAATGAGCAGCTTGTTCAATAAATTGTAAATGACATAAATGTTGTGTGGTTAAAAAAGAACACCAAGGATGAGATAATTTCATATAAAATAGAAAGTATAATGGGAATTTTGTCTGACTAAAATAATATAAATCTCATTACTTGTTGCATTTAAGAATATGAAAAGATGAATCATTATGAAAAATATAATTTGATAGTGTCACTAAGTAGCAGTGTTTCTTCATATGTGGTCAGCTAAACAAATTAAGAAAAGCTGATTATGTCCTAAAGAATTAATCAATAATTTATGAGAATGAGACAGGAAAATGAATGCAGAGTAGCACTCCTGAAAGATTATTTTATTGCAAGCTTCTTTGCAACTGAAAGGGTTGCTCTTTTCTTAAATACGATTTACAAAGTGGGAGAGCAGGATGAGGAGTGAAGAGACAGGAAATAAACAGATACTGCCTGGAGGATTATTAAAAATGGATAAGGCACAAAGCAGCATCTATTCAGGCCGTGGACTTGCCTTTGGAATTTCACTTAATTAGAACACAGAATTGTCAATCGGTCATTCCTGCAAAGACAAAAAAGAACATGTATCAAGTGTGACAAAGAAAGAATGACTGTCCAAGCAGGTAGTGTTAACCTACCAGAGAGATGGGAAACTCATTTTCCAGTGATGTAAATGGCATATAAATCAGTCTAAGGAATTTCATCTTAGAAAGAAACCTCTTCTAAAATTGTCAAATTTTAAGTAAGATTTTATTAACATTTTTAAGCAACATAATGCATTTTTGTGATGCTATATTGCAACAGTTTATTTCTTCCAGGAAAGAAGATGTTGACCTGGAAAGTCAAGTTTGGCAGAAATCTTGAAAACTTCCGAGAGGTAGTACATGGCAAACTCCTGCAATTATTTAGTAAATCTTTCTCTCTCTCTTTCTCTGAAATTAATTTATATTTTGCATTAAGAAGTCCTAAATATTAGTTTGTTTACATTTACCCCAATATAAAATATACTATTGCTATCTCATCATTTTATTGGTTTCTTATACTAGATAAAGGATTCTTGGAGTGAAAAATTAATTCATAGGTTCTTAATTTTATTATTAAGTGCATCTTATTCCTAATACCTTTCTCATCTGAAGAAATATAAGAGACATTATGTTTTAATTGGAAGAGAAGTTTAGTTCATACAAAGTTGGCAGATGTGCAGTTTCACTGATTTTGTTTTCTTTTCCTTGAGAAAATTTGTTGCATGGATAAGCTCGAGGATCAAAAAATAACAATCATTATGAGTTTTTTACATAAACTGAGTAAAGTAGTTGATTCAATAGAAAAGTGAGATCGCCCTACTCAATAAATACAGTTTATTTCTACCTTGGGGGAAACAATAAATGTGTCACCTCACCTGTTAATGACTGTACATAATGTTAGAAATAAACTTGCAAGATCTGAAATAATCAACCAAACTAAAAAGACAGCTTGACAAATTTAAGCACCTGCTCTGAGCAAAAAAAAAAAAAAAAAAAAATCATTTAAGCAAATCTTTTTCACGAAGGTGGTTCAGTTTTACTGACAGCGTGTGAGCTTTGGCTGAACGCCTAGATGCTGTATTTTTTTTCCCTTGCTGGTTTAGTGAGAGCTGAAATCCTGAAGTAGCAGTTGAAGCAGTGACAGCACACAATTAGTAAGGAGTCTGAACAGCTGACTCTTCTTACTTTTTACTGCACTTGACTTCATAGGTTTTGGATTCAGTACATTTTTTATTAAATATTCTCCTTGTGGAAATGACTGTCATAGGAAAAGGTAAAGAAATTAAAAAAGGAATATATGATTTTTCCCTCCAAAAACTGTCAGAGTTTTAGAAGCATAGCTGTATCTAAGTGGGCAAAGTAAAATTGAAAGTTAAGAAATTTATCTACCTAACAAGGAGAAAATGTCCTCCTCCATTTAAGGAAAAGGAAAACATTTCAACAAGAATGAATATTTGCATTGTCCCGATGGCTGCTTGATCTCACCATACATGGAAAATGCAGCATATTAGCCTTATTATACTTCAAATATACATCTCATTAAAATTAAAATGTCAGTGAGTGAGTGAGTGAGTAAAGTCGCTCAGTCGTGTCCGACTCTTTGCGACCCCGTGGACTGTAGCCCACCAGGCTCTTCCATCCATGGAATTCTCCAGGCAACAGTACTGGAGCGGGTTGCCATTTCCTTATTTTTATTATTATTATTAATTTTTTGCTTTTGTCAAGCTGAGCAAAAATCTGAACAATGGGCTTTCAAAAATAAAACTTCTATTCTCTCTTATTTGCAGTGGGAGGATGGTATGAGGGATCAGTGGAGTAGAACACAGCTCTGGTGAAATCAAAATAGCCACCACTCACCGCCATGCTGCCATTTACCAAAGGAAAGGGAAGTCACTCAGTCGTGTCCGACTCTTTGCGACCCCATGGTTCTCCAGGCAAGAGTACTGGAGTGGAGTGCCATTTCCTTCTCCAGGAATTTACCAAGGATGGCAATTATGCAGGAACTATGCTATCCTTAAATAAGCTTAGGTGTTAAAACAACACTTTTGCCTCAGTGTCCCTGTTGAATTATGAGTCTGCTATCAATACAAGAACAATGCAAAGATTATTGTCCATATATCCAGCTAGTAAATTAACACAGACAGAAAGCTTAATTTGCTATCTAGTCACCTGGTAGATGGTAGAAACTACTATAATTTCTGAATTTGTTTTTCTTTCCTACTACACTATACACAGAAAATCCCATATTGTATTCATTCATATATATATCTAGACCCTAGCATGCTGCTGCTGCTACTGCTAAGTTGCTTCAGTCGTGTCCGACTCTGTGCGACCCCACCAGATGGCAGCCCACCAGGCTCCTCCATCCCTGGGATTCTCCAGGCAAGAACACTGGAGTGGGTTGCCATTTCCTTCTCCAATGCATGAAAGGGAAAAGGGAAAGTGACATGACTCTTAGTGACCCCATGGACTGCAGCCTACTAGACTCCTCTGTCCATGGGATTTTCCAGGCAAGAGTACTGGAGTGGAATGCCAGTGCCTTCTCCAGACCTTAGCGTGGAACATGGTAAATGTTTAATAATGAATGAATGAATGGGGTTTTTTGTTTGCTTGACAAAGAAAAATGAAAGAAGAGAGGGCGAAAGAAAAAAAGGGAGGGAAGGAGGTAGGACGGAAGGATGAAGATTCACTCCAAAAAATACTGGTATCCTACGCTGTTAGTGCCAATAAAGCTTTCTCAAATGGACAAGTACAAGAACACAATTTTATGACTATATGGATATAACTCCTTGGGAAAAAGTTGGTATTAGAGTCTAACTGCATGCATGCTCAATTGGTCAGTCATGTTTGACTCTTTACAACCCGATGGGACTGTAGCCCGCCAGGCTTCTTCTCTCTCCACGGGATTTTCCAGGCAGGAATACTGGAGTGGGTTGTCATTTCTTCCTCCAGGCTGTCTTCCCGACCCAGGGGCTGAAACCCCATCTCCTACATCTCCTGCACTTGCAGCCAGATTCTTTCCCACTGAGCCACCAGCAAATATAAATACGTACATTGTTCTAGGAGACTCACTGGAGCCAGCGGTGGGTTTAGACCTTCTAAGCAGGCATCTGGCTTAACTGTGTACTTCAATATTACTGTGGCCCTCACAGTACAGATGACATAAGTCAATGGTTATCAAATTTAAGAAATGTGGCCACCTAGTGAATTACAGACAATCAGAAAGTGACACATAGGCAGTAAACAGCAGGGCTGGAGCGCGACTCAGTATTCCTGATGCTGATATCAAAGATGATAGATATCACCAATTAAAGTGCCACATGGGCAAAAATCACACTTTGTCATCCTATGACCATATACTGAGTACCTAGCAACGTGCCTGATACAAACTAGATAATCAATGGTCAGATCAGATCAGTCACTCAGTCGTGTCCGACTTTTTGTGACCCCATGAACTGCAGCATGCCAGGCCTCCCTGTCCATCACTAACTCCCGGAGGTCACTTAGACTCACATCCATCGAGTCAGTGATGCCATCCAGCCATCTCATCCTCTGTCGTCCCCTTCTCCTCCTGCCCCCAATCCCTCCCAGCATCAGAGTCTTCTCCAATGAGTCAACTCTTCGCATGAGGTGGCCAAAATACTGGAGTTTCAGCTTTAGCATCATTCCCTCCAAAGAAATTCCAGGGCTGATTAATCAATGGTAGGTAACCAATAAATATTTATTACATGAATTAGGGAGTTAAAGTTACCTAATTGCTCTGACCCTCAGTTCTGTCATGTAGTAAACAAGAATTATAGAGATCTTGCAAAAATGCCATTAATATTAGGCATAGTACATGAATAAGTTTTATCACACATCAAGCACACAATTCTGCTGTGTTTTGTGCTGTGCTTAGTCATGTCTGACTCTTATCGACCCCATGGACTGTAGCCCACCGTACTCTTCTGACCATGGGGATTCTCCAGGCAGGAATTCTCCAGTGGAGTGGGTTGCCAGGCCCTCCTCGAGGAGATCTTCCAAAGCCAGGGATCAAACCCAGGTCTCCCGCATCGCAGGCAGATTCTTTACTGGAGTGGGTAGCCTTTCCCTTCTCCAGGAGAACTTCCCAACTCAGGAATCAAACCGGGGTCTCCTGGATTGCAGGTGGATTCTTTATCAGCTGAGCTACCTGGAAATCCCATGCAATTAACGGTGGTCATAATTATTACATATATGCCAAGAAAAATGGCAGTTGATTCACCCTGTTCTGATCTCTAATGACCAAGCTTGCTTTTAGGGATTTATTATGTAAATGTGTTAAATAAACACAGACACACTATTTTATGCAAGTGGAGGTGACATTTAAATGTTAAAGCCACACATTGCTACATTAAGGATATCTTTATAATTGACACAGGAAGGAAACTTTAGATTTTCATTGTCCTTGTTTGTTTTCATCTTCATAATAAGTGAGGAGTCTTTAAATACCATTCAGGTCAGAAATTGTCTCCTCTACAACAAATGACAAATTATTTAGCCCTTCCACAATGGTGAAGCCTGGAGATGAATTCATTCCCAAGCAGCTGCAGCACATAATTAAAATGCACATGTTGGTTGACAGCCTGCATCTTCCTAACCTCTAGCATTTTCACGAGTCTGCTTGTTAAACACAAATAGAAACAAAAAATTATTGCTAGATAAATACGACTGATGAACACACTAAACCCAAAATTCCAATTATTGAGCAATTACAACTGGAGACACTGAGAACTCTATAAATAATCTATCAAATTCAAAATAGGAGAGGGTCAGTCCAAGATGAATAGACACAAGCCAACACGGAATATAGGAAAGGACAAGGATGAGAGAGCCTGGAATGATTAAGGAAGAGCAGCATCCAAATGAAAGCAAGAGAGAGAGAGTCCTCCTGTCCTTTCTTAATAAAGGCTCAACCAGGTACCCAGTGGGAATGAACTGCGTTAATATCAAACAAAAATTCTTTAGGATTATTTGTATAGCTAACCTTTCATGTTTACTATATTGTAGATCATCCAATAAGGTAAGCTTATTACTTATCAAAAAATATGTTTTGTTCTTGTGGAGGTTTATATAATGGCCCTTTCAAGAGGTTTTCTAATGAGAAGTACCTGATACTGATTGGCACAAATGTCAATTGTCACTGACATTCTACTAAATAAGTTCTTGGATCCAATGTACAACATGCTGATTATACTTACTAATTACCGTGTTGTATATTAGAAATTTGCTAAGAGAGTAGATCTCAGGAATTTGACTGTAGTAATCAGTTCACTAGGTATATGAGTATCAAAAGATCATGTTGTACATCTTATATATAAATATATATATATAAAAAAAACTTCTGTTAAATAAAAATTGAAAAAAAAAATATTCTACCAAATATATTTGTGATTATTCAGTTGCTCAGTCGTGTTCGGCCCTTTGTGATCCCGTGGACTGCAGCACACCAGGCTCCCCGGTCCTTCACCGTCTCCCCAGAGCTTGCTAAACACATGTCCACTGAGTCTGTGAGCCCATCCAACCATGTCCTCCTCTATCGTCCACTGCTCCTTGACAAACATATGGAAATAGTATATTTAAAGAGCATCCCTTATAGATGATGATTGAGAAGGCCTTTCTCAATTGAGTGATAGATATGTGAAAGATTTTAGTAGTTTCAAATAGGAAGAAATTGCAAAGGATATACCTAACTCACACATGCAAACAGTATTTTGGATTATTATTTGATATTTCTTTTTAAAATTATTCTCTGATTAAGCAAACTATAAATCTGCAGGATACATTTCTATAAAATTATACTTTAAAATTAGGGAAGAGATTTAGTAGTTCATTAGTATAACACTGTAGAATCAGTTCTCCCTTACATAGCAGGTATCATATATTACTGCTGCCCTTATTTCTTGCTACAGATTTTATAACTATTTTGGGATATGGTCCTATTTCAGTCTGATTTAAACTCATTACTACATGCACTTGGTGAAAGAGAAATTATCTGTCATCCTGTATTTGACAGGATGTTCTCCTCGGCTGTATATTTTAAGTTCAAATATAGACTTTGCCTCCTTCTGTCGCTTTGAGTTTTGTCTAGTTGAAATGGGTAACCAGGTGGAGAATGCTGTATTTGTTTAATGCCATACCAATAAATATAGTTAACCTAACAGAGTCACTGTTATACTTCCTTTATTGCAACATGTTAAGTGATCAATTTTCCCACTATTTGTCAGACCAGTTTCAGTTGGTGCCTGAATCTTTAATGCATACCCATCTCTGTTTGGGAAATAGAATCCAGAAACTCCACATCCCTGTGAGGGCCAGGACAGCTGTGTTTTGGACTAGACATTTCATGAGTGGTTCTGATATTTCTGTAAAAATTACTATTTTTAAATCCATCTTATGAAAGAATACTCACCACGTGGCTAAAAGATGAAGTCATTTCAAACTACAAAGTAGGAAGAAAAATGAATCTTTCCCTGAAACCAATTCTACAAACGTTTACAACGTTTAACGGAATTATTGGCTATAATGTCAAACACTGTCTCTGCTCATTTGTTCTTAGTGCTAGGTTTTTCTTTTTTTTTTTTAATTTCTCAGCATCATTAAAATTTTGTATCTCTTCCAGTGGCATATCATCAATCTTATAACATTATTTCCTAGTTGTTTTTAAATAAGGAAATAAATTATTATAAAATATACACATTTTATTAACAAAACTTTTGACCCATTTTATTCTAGCACTGGGGTGTCTTCTACTTCAACAATTATTAAGTTCTGCTATCTCTTAGGTACAAAAGGTTTATTTTTTATATATTCTTTGACAATGTCAGGAAAATAAAAGAAATTGACCCCAATATGATTAGATTAATTCACCTTAAAATATGACTCAGATAATAAATATAATTTTTTCAAATCTATTGTATATAGAAAACAGGAAAATACTCTAACTCAATATTCTTGGATATACATCTATGGTGAAAAGACTAAAATTTTAAAATGACAGCATCAAACCCACATCATTAGTTTCCAAGGGAAAATATTTGAAAGACTATTTTAAAACTTGAACAGTATCTAAACCACAGGCAAATCTTGCCAATATGTGTGGGTGTATTCAAAAACATGTACAATCTGTAAAACTAGATTTGCAACACTGATGTTGTTTCCTGGTGGATAATAAGGAAGAAATCTCTGCAAAGTAGTCAGAAAACATTATAGTAAGATAGGAAAATGACATTGGCTCAAATGTTTTGGGGAGAAAAAAATTGTGAATAAATATTTAAAAATTCAACTGCCAAGGAGAAATATATTGAAAAACTATCGGTCTTTCCTGGTGGGTTTTGTTTGTTTGTTTTTTGGGTTTTTTGTTTTTTTTTTTTTTTTTTGAGTGACGCACTATTGACACTATAAACAATCTCACCAGGACAATAAGTGTAAATAATAGACCCTCTCAATTAAGCCAAGTAAACAGCCTGCCATTAACTAGACAGATGATTTGTAGAAATGCTAGTTAAAAGGTTAGACTGGTTCTGTAGGAAGCCAGCTAGAGGGCAAACTGAGAGTCATGGACTATAGTCTGAAAAACACTGAGGCAGCATTAGCGCCACTCCATCAGTTAGATATAGATTTTACTCCATTATAATTGAGAATATATATATGTGCTGAGTTCTCTTCCAGCTTCCCCAGTGGCTCAGCGATAAAGAACCTACCTGCAATGCAGGAGTCGCAGAAGACGCAACTTCCATGGATTGGGAAGATCCCCTGGAGGAGGGCATGGCACCACACCCAGTATTCCTGCCTGGAGAATCCCATGGACAGAGGAGCCTGGTGGGCTACAGTCCATGGGGTCACAAAGAGCTGCACACTACTGAGTGACTTAGCATGCACACACGTGCACGAACTGACTTCAGTTACATGAAATACAATTTCTGAATGTTTCCTTTCAATTTCATTTATCCTCTTCTTTCTCACATTCGAAGCCAAATGAGAAGCAAAGGAAGAAAATATGGCTGAAAGAGACATGCATAGTTTTGACCATTAAATCACCATCAGGAAAAAAGCGGTGCAATAGACACATAAATGGGATTGCAAAGGAGACTATGCCTTACGAGGAATCCTAAGAGTGCTATAAATGGCTATTGAGTCACTTGTGATCAAACAGTATGAGGTGAAATGCTAACAAGTTTCAAAAATAACACGCTTCCCTGGTGGCTCAGACAGTAAAGAATCCGCCTGCAATGCAGGAGACCCAGGTTTGATACTTGGGTTGGGATGATCCCCTGGAGAAGGGAATGGCAACCCACTCCAGTATTCTTGCCTGGAGAATTCCATGGACAGAGAAGCCTACAGTCCATGGGGTCACAAAGAGTCAGACACAACTGACTGACACTATAAATAATATTATTTATTATTATCATTGATGATATCAGCTAACACAGAAGGTATTTGGTACAGACTTCTAGACACATTGCATACAAAAATTCTTTAAATCTCCTGACAACTTTATGAAGTAGGTGTGACTATTGCCTTGATTTTGCAGATGAAGACACTGAGGCACAGTGAGGTTATACAATTTGCTCAAGGTCAAACCCAAGTGATTTGTATCTATAGTGCTTGCAGTTAAACATCAAACAATGGAATTATGGTTCTAAAGACAGACTTGTCCAATGATAGAATAAGCCTCCCCCAGATTTAAAGAAATTCCATAAAAAGGAACACATACTAATTTATGGTTAGATGAGACAATATTTTGATACGTCTGTTTATGTCCTCTATGATTTTAGAGTTAAAAAGTCATGTGGCCCATATTAAGGTAAAAAAGAAAATCCGTATTTGCTTGTATATAAGTATTATAAATGAGGGAAATGGGTAACAGAAAATATTACATATTCCTATACTTCCAGCTCGTACTTATACTCTAGTCCTTAACCTTAAGGATTAGAATTTAGTTGTGATTATTAAAAGTTTGTGTATGTGTACGTGTGTGTTGGGTCATTTTTTTTTTTTTTTTTTGCAGTAGAGAAAGCTATACTGCAACCTCAAGTTTTAGATGATATTAACATATTTAAACTTAATATCAGCTACTTCATATTGACCACCAGAACAAATACTTTAATATTTTTTAATTCCAGCTTCCTCATTTGTAGAATGGATAAAATATTTCAACTAATAGTAAAATTTCACTTATAAAAATACCATATCGTTTGGTATTTTTACTATTACTTTTTCACTGAAGAGCAAAATATACACATAGTAAAGACACAGAATACCAATGTATAACTGAATAAATGATCCCAAAGCAAACATCCATTCAACCACCACCCAACTGAAAAAAAAAAACAAAGATTTTCAGTAGCTCAGAAGCCTTCTTGCTATCCATTCCTACTCACGATTCTCTTACTCTCCAAATAGAACTGCCATCCCAGCTTCTGACAATAGAGCTTAGAGTCTGCATTGGAAATTGCTACTGATGGACTTGTGCAATATGCTTTCCTGATGGTCCTTCTGTGATCAATATCATTTCCTAACGTGTTTCCCTTTTTGTATATTGTCCCATTGAATGAATATGCCAATTATTAACCCACTATACTCTTCAAAGATACAGATTCCCCATTCCCCTTCCCCTGCCCCCCAGGGCTCTTACAAATAATGCTGTTTGAATAGACTTCTCATTTCCTCTATGTTAGGAAAAATTTAAGTTGGAATTCTGCATCATAGTGTACCTGCTGTTCAAATATAGGTAACAGTGTCAAATTTTAGAGACTATTTCAGTGCTGAGAACTCTAGCAATCCCAGAATATTTAATTCTTTTTTTCTTTATTTTTTTTAATTAAATTTTATTTTGCTTAACTTTACAATATTGTATTGCTTTTACCATACATCGAGATGGATCCGCCACCAGTATACACGTGCTCCCCATCCTGAACCCTCTTCCCTCCCCTTCCCCATACCATCCCTCCGGGTCATCCCAGTGCACCAGCCCCAGGCATCCATTATCGGGCATCATACCTGGGCTGGCGCCTCGTTTCAGATATGATATTATACATATTTCAATGCTGTTCTCCCAAATCATCCCGCCCTCTCCCGGTCCCAGAGTCCAAAAGTCTAATTCAATCAAGGGGTGAGATTAAAAAGCTGTTTCCGTGCATATGAGAGAGATGATCTATTCTGGCTCACGCTCACTTGGTTGGCTCTTTATACCACCAACACAAAACTTTGCTGTTTTACCAGGACTTTCCTCCTAATCTGACCCTAGACCCCAAATTCCTCCCACTCTCAGAGTCTGTGTTATTCAAAACCACTACTCAGCTTTTGAGCTGCCAGCCACATCTTTTGGAATTAGCAAATTCCTACAAGGAAAATAAATATTCTATTCCAGATTGTTCTTTTCTCTCTGTGCTTATAGTGATTCATTTCCTCAGTGACTTAGAAGTTCTTTTACATTTTCAATCATATTTACTTTTTTAAAACATAGTTTTCTTTAATTTCAGCAGGAGGTTTGTCTGAACCAGCTGGTTTACCAGTCTGAGAAATGAGACTTTTCAAGCAATCCATGTTTAATGGAAACAGTAAGATAGGGTATCAGAGCAAATATAGAAGAATGAATAAAATCCATACAAATGGTAATTTATTATATAAAGTGTTACTTGCAGCCATTCACAAAGAAATCAAACAATAATTAAAACAACACAAAAATGAAATTACTAAGGAAAATTCATTTAATGAAAAAAATAATGTAGATTCAAAATATAATATGCCAGAGTATCTTTCAACTGGAAATATATATATCTATTTAAAATCCAAATGAAAATATGCCTCTGTAAAAATATTATTTTTATAGGCAAATATAAATAGTTCATCACACTCCAAAATATAACAATTAAAAGAAATCTGCCTTTATGCGCAGACTAATTAACACTGTCAATTACAGCTCACCAATCACAATAAATAAAGCTATATGTTTGAAATAAAATGCAATAAAACATCAAATTAATGAAAGCTACCTTAAAATTCAGTACCTTTCTTTAATCAATGTAATAACCGGACCTAGAGTTTATCATACCAAGTGAAGTCAGAAAGAGAAAGGTAAATACCATAGGTATCACTTATATGTGGAATCCAAAATATGACACAAATGGATTTATGAAACAGAAGCAGACTCACAGACACAGAAAGGAAACTCATGGTTGCCAAAAGGGAAAGGAGATGGGGGAGGCGTAAACTAGGAGGCTGAGGCTGGCAGATGCATACTGCTGCTGCTAAGTCACTTCAGTAGTGTCCAACTCTGTGCGACCCCATGGACGGCAGCCCACCAGGCTCCCCCGTCTCTGGGATTCTCCGGGCAAGAACACCGGAGTGGATTGCCAATTCCTTCTCCAGTGCATGAAAGTGAAAAGTGAAAGTCAAGTCGCTCCCATACAAAGCAACAGCCCACCAGACAGCACGGGGGACTGCACTCCATACCCTGCAATAAACTGTAGAGAAAAGAGCACGGAAAATCACTGGACCGTTCTGCCATACGTCAGAGACTAGCAGAACATTGTGAATCAACTGTATTACAATTGAAAGAATTCCAAAAAATAAGCATTCCTTATGTTAAATAGAAACAACATTACTCATTTACTCATTAGGTCTCATCCAGTGGCGTACATGTAGTAGCAGCTCATGGTATACAATTAAAGCTGTATTCAAAGGAGAAACTCCTGCTTTGACATTGTCATTGCTAACAGAGAACAATGAAAAGAAATTGTGCTTTGACTACAAGAATTCGATGATGGAAAAGCAAGTAAACAAGAATCTATATAGAAATTAATTAGAAAACAGGAAAGCAAGAAAAAGCATTAAAAATTTGTTCAAATTCTGGTTCTTAAACACACATACACACAAAAATACATAGAAAGAGAGAGAGAGATCCAAGAAAATATATTCAAAGAAAAAAAGAAAGAAGATCAAAATATGTGAATTAAAAATGAAGAAGGCAGTATATTCTCTGGTATGGAGATTTAAAATGAGATAAAGGATTGAAATTTCTAGTCTAATATAATTGACCCTCCCTGTTAATCAAACTTTTCTATGAAAAGTAATTAATAAAATTTATTCAGAAGACAATGATAAAAATTAATTTTTTGATGTTAATAAATTAAATTCAGGATATACATAAACTAACCAAGAACAAAATATGAAGTTTTACCAATGCTATTTTCAAAATAAATGAAAAAAATATGAATTAATATATGGATTTATTTTGACATTATATTTCATGAGTTATAACATGGGTTGTATATTGTAATATGACATTTTATAGTCATTGTGTAGGAATATAGTACTGGTTTAACAGCAAATTTTATTTATTAATATAAATAAATATCAATATATTAATGTAGAAACATGATCATCTGGATCAATGATAAATTACATTTTTTATCTCAAAAAAGTTACTTCTAGACAAACATTAAGATGGACACTATCAAAAAAACAGAAAGAATAAATGTTGACAAGGTTGTAGGGAAATGAGAACACTTGTGCATCGCTGATGGGGATGGAAAACAGGACAGCCACTCTGGAAAACAGTATGATAGCGTCTCAAAAAATTAAAAATGGAATTATCAATTAGCCTCACAATGTCAATGCTGCATATACACACACAAAATTGAAAGCAGGGACGCAAACCTGCATTTGCACACCCACGTTCAGAGCAGCACTGTTCACAGCAGCTAAGATGTGGAAACAACTCACGTGCCCATCAACTAATGCACAGACAAGAAAAATGCAGCATCGTAAGGAATGGACAAGAAAAATGTGGCACTCATAGCCGATGGGATATTATTTACTCATAAAAAAGAAGAAAATTCTAACAGGTTACAGCATGGATGGACACTAAGGAATTATTCTAAGTGAAATAAGCCAGTTACAAAAAGATGAATACTGTCTGAGGTACATAGTGCAGTCAAAGTCCTAAAGGCAGACAGAAGAATGGTGATTTCCAGAAGCTAGGGCAGAGACGAGTGTGATGATGAGAGGTGATGTTAAACAGGCATAGAGCCTCAGATGAAGAGTTCTGGAGATGGACGGTGCTGATGGTTGCACAACAGGTGAATGTATTTAACACTACTGAAGTGTGGACTTGAAACTGTTTAAGATGGTAAGTTTTGTGCATTGTGTATTTTACCACAATTTTTTTAAGAGTACAAGAATCAAGAGAACATAACTTTGGGCTTAAAAAAAAAATGTATGCGAAAATGCACATTTGCTAATAAAATAGTTCATAGTTTTAATATGATCCCAATCAAAACATCAAAGATTTATGGGAATGTAGCAAAGTAATTCTCAAAGCTATCTGGAAAAATTTATCTAGGTTTATAGCCAAAATGCGGGGAAGGCAATGGCACCCCACCCCAGTACTCTTGCCTGGAAAATCCCATGGATGGAGGAGCCTGGTGGGCTGCAGTCCATGGGGTCGCTAAGAGTCGGACACGACTGAGCGACTTCACTTTCACTTTTCACTTTTATGCACTGGAGAAGGAAATGGCAACCCACTCCAGTGTTCTTGCCTGGAGAATTCCAAGGAAGGGGGAGCCTGGTGGGCTGCCGTCTATGGGGTCGCACAGAGTCGGACACGACTGAAGCGACTTGGCAGCTGAAGCAAATTGGCAGCAGCAGCAGCAGCATAGCCAAAATGAGTAGGATGTGCAGATATCTTTATTATTTCTCTATTGCTACATAAAAAATCAAAAATTTACATACAAAAAAATTAGCAATTTCATAAAATCCAAACATATCATCCCATGGCAGCACGGGTCAATAATGGGTAGGGCGCAACTGAGTCCTCTTGGTCATGCAGCCGCAGTCAGAGTGCCAGGCAGGTTGCATTTTCCTCTGGAGAGCTGACTGGGGAAGAATCCGCTTTGAGTCTCATTTGCTTTAGGGTTAGCAGAAGAACTTCTGTCCGTTTGGTCAGCTAGAACAAAGTCTTATTAACATGACAACTAAGGTAGTGAGACTCTGCCATATGCAGTAACCTAATCAAAAACTGGCATCCCACTGCTTCTGCCATATTTATTGATTGTAAGCACGTCTTCTATCGAAAGCGAGTCACAGCTATCACCCACACTCAAGAGGAGGGAGTCATGTAAGGATATAATCTACTGCGTCACTGTAGGGTGTGTCTGCCGCAATGTATATACTAACAGATATTGCTAAGTAACAACATTTAAAACAATCTAAGCCTCTTGATGAAAGTGAAAATAGAGAGTGAAAAAGTTGGCTTAAAGATCAACATTCAGAAAATGAAGATCATGGCATCCGGTCCCATCACTTCATGGGAAATAGATGGAGAAACAGTGGAAAACAGTGTCAGACTTTATTTTTGGGGGCTCCAAAATCACTGCAGATAGTGACTGCAGCCATGAAATTAAAAGACGCTTACTCCTTGGAAGCAAACTTATGACCAACCTAGGTAGCATATTCAAAAGCAGAGACATTACTTTGCCAACAAAGGTTCGCCTAGTCAAGGCTGTGGTTTTTCCTGTGGTCATGTATGGATGTGAGAGCTGGACTGTGAAGAAGGCTGAGCACCGAAGAATTGATGCTTTTGAACTGTGGTGTTGGAGAAGACTCTTGAGAGTCCCTTGGACTGCAAGGAGATCCGACCAGTCCATTCTGAAGGAGATCAGCCCTGGGATTTCTTTGGAAGGAATGATGCTAAAGCTGAAACTCCAGTACTTTGGCCACATCATGCAAAGAGTTGACTCATTGGAGAAGACTCTGATGCTGGGAGGGATTGGGGGGCAGGAGGAGAAGGGGACGACAGAGGATGAGATGGCTGGATGGTATCACTGACTCGATGGACATGAGTCTGAGTGAACTCTGGAAGTTGGTGATGGACAGGGAGGCCTGGCGTGCTGCAATTCATGGGGTCGCAAAGAGTAGGACATGACTGAGTGACTGATCCGATCGGATCTGATCTGAAGCCACCTATGGCTGATTGATGTTGATGTATGGCAGAAACCTGCACAACATGGTAAAGCAACTATCCTCCAATTAAAAATAATTATTATTTTTTTTAATCTAAGCAACAGCATAACAAGAGTGAAATAAAATAAGTTTAGCAATGAACTCTGGGTATGTATGTGTAAAAGCAGTTTAATATGTGTTAAGGGTGCATTTAACATAGAATGTAGCTAAAGTATCTATGTTTGTATAGATAGTAAAACATTGAGTTTCATAAAAGAGAGTGGGGAAAATATTAAATAACCTTTCAGTTATCCTTGTTTCTTTATGTAGAGTCTAATTATAGCTGGGCAAGTACTTCTAAATGGGAAATGTCCTCAGAGTCTGGCAATAGGTAATCTTTCCGTCCTAGTTTTCAGCTTTCTTCTAAGTGAGTGAATCTGTGTGTATGTGTGTGAATGCATACATGTGGGTATTTTATTATAAAATGCTAATAGTTGCATTAGTGTGCCAAGTCCATGGGCTTCCCTGCTGCCTCAGCGGTAAAGAATCCACCTCTCAATGCAGGAGACACAGGTTTGATCCTGGGCTGGAAAGATACCCTGGAGAAGTAAGTGGTAACCCACTCCAAGATTCTTGCCCGGGAAATCCCATGAATGCCTGGTGGGCTGCAGTTCATGGAGTCACAAAAGAGTCAGCCATGACTGGGTGACTTTCACCTAAGTATAAATCGCAGATTGAAGTATTTATTTTAGTAATCCCACTAAAATTCAAAATGTCATTTGTCCTTAGCAGATTTCTTTTAAAATCTCAAAAATGGGCAAAGAGAATTCTCATTGAGTGACATAAACATAGGCATACTCTGTCATTTCTTAATTTCTCAAAATCATGATGCACATAAGGAGCAAAATTATAGAACATTAACATTCTCACAACCAATTGATAGTTCACCCCAGAAGGTTTTATTTCAAAAAATGACACAAAAAGATTTTGAGAAAATGAGAATTATCTGCCAAAGAGAAATTAGCAAACATAAAATGAGTCAGTTTTATAAACTTAAAAAACATAAAGTGATTAGAGAAAACTTGTAAGTATAAATATAATAGAAAGTAATATTTAAAAATTTTTCTTTCCTGAGTTATGAAAAATTGAATATTCCTATTCAATTATTGCATTTTCCTTCCAAAATCAACATATGTCAACAAACATATGTCATGTAATTTTTTAAGGGTACTTTTGAACTGTAGTTACACATTATCCTTCTAATTTGATCAGCCATTTTAAATTCTGAAAATCTAAAGTAAAAAGTTTTTGAACAACTAAACGTTTCCAAAAGTAGAACCTAGGATACTTATTTGGAATAGATTAGATTTTGTTGTAATGAAAAATACATGAATGATGCATCTTGGTTACAGAATATAAAAGACCACCATCATCTTCCGAGGTTTTTAACAGAATTATAAAAGCTATTTGTAAAATGTATAGTTAGAGGGAAAAGTCATACACTCACAGCAGCCTCATTTATGTGAAGTGGTGTTACTGGTTTTTTAAGAGTTAATATTTTAAACTTAACAACAACAAAAAAGCAAGACCTCCAAAAACTCTACCTTTCTGGTAACCACATGTCTTCAGACAGTGAGTAAAAGAGCAGGACTCAATTTCAAAGGGATGATATTCTTTTCCTTTCATAACTTCAGATTCTAGCAACAGGTAAGAACAGGACAACTTAAAAGCCAATTTTAAAAGTCACTTTCAAGGCCCCCTGGCGTGTGAAAGAGACAGCGCTCGGGTGTGCTGAGCCAAAACGAGCATCACATCCCCTATAGAATACTAAGGCACGGGGACACAGCCAGTCCTAATTCATCTGTTGTTTGAAATGTATAAAGAGGAGATGAAATAAGTCGTCCAAATATTGCTTTGAAAGAGCCTTCTCTGTTCTATATTCTGTGGCAACTGTCCTAAACTGATTCAACTGGTCTCTTTTCCATTTTTCTTACATTTTAATTTGGGTTTGTTTAATTTATTTTTTTCCCCTGGGAAACATGGCATATGTTTCTGATGATTTCCATAATTTACAAATGTGATGTAATTATTAAACAATATTATTGTAATAAACAGTATTATTAAACAATCAGTAGATGACAAAATAAAGAAAAATATTCCTTAATATGAAATTAAACTAGCTTTCCAAAAATACTTCTAAAGGAAGGGGGAAACATTGCACTAGTAAGAGATACATCAGTTGTTTCAATAATGTGAAATCTATTGGTTAAATATCAAATAATAAAATCTGATGAAGTGAATTATGGTTTCACCAATAAAACTGTAAAAATGATGGCTGGTAAATCTTCAAGATAGCTTATCTAGCTTTGTAATTAATGAAGTCTTTATAATCTTTGTCTTATTATTTACTTTGAATAATTTATGTACTTATAATCATCATTCCAATGATAAAAAAAAAAATGCCAAGCAGAGTAGAAGATAAATACACAGGCCAATATTCAGAATTGATCATTAACTTGATCCATAAAAATGAATTTATCACTCATCTACAGCTGATACATTTTGAGGAATTAATTAGACTTATACTGTGCATGGGGTTCTCCAGGCAAGAATAATGGAGTTGCTGCCATTTCCTTCTCCAGTGGACCTTTTTTTGTCAGAACTCTTCACTGTGAGCTGACTATCTTGGGTGCTCCCACATAGCATTGCTGGTAGTTTCATTGAGTTACACAAACCCTTCTGCTACCACAAGGCTGTGGTCCATCAAGGGGTAGTCTTCCCTGGAGAACTCCATGGCTAGCTGCTGCTGCTAAGTCACTTCAGTCGTGTCTGACTCTGTCCGACCCCATAGACGGCAGCCCACCAGGCTCCCCCATCCAGAATTCCCTCTTACCTGGGATTCTCCAGGTAAGAACACTGGACTGGGTTGCCATTACCTTCTCCAATGCATGAAAGTGAAAGTGAAGCTGCTCAGTCGTGTCCGAATCTTAAGGACCCCATGGACTGCAGCCCACCAGGCTCCTCCGCCCATGAGATTTTCCAGGCAAGAGTACTGGAGTGGGGTGCCATTGCCTTCTCCCCATGGCTAGAATGAAAGACAAAAATATTGCACCAGAAGATGAGCCCCCCAGTCAGAAGGTGGTCAATACACTACTGGGAAAGAGTAGAGGGCAGTTATTAATGGCTCCAGCAGAAGTGACGTATCCAGGTCAAAGTAGAAACCACACTCAGCTGTGGATGTGTCTGGTGGTGAAAGTAAAGTCCAGTGCTAAAAAGAACAATGTTGCATAGGAACTTGGAATGTTGAAACCATGATTCCAGGGAAATTAGACGTGGTCAAGCAGGAGATAGCAAGAATCACTGTCCACATTTTAGGGATCAGAGAACTAAAATAGACAGGAATGGGAGAATTTAATTCAGATGACTATATGTCTACAACTGTGGGCAAGAATCCCTTAGAAGAAATGGAGCAGTCCTCATAGTCAACAAAAGAGTCTGATGTGCAGTACTTGGGTGCAATCTCAAAAAAGATAGAATGATTCCAGTCCATTACCAAAGCAAACCATTCAGCATCAAATTCAAGTCTATGCCTCAGCCACTGGCGCCAAAGGAGCTGAAACTGACCTGTTCCATGAATGCCTACACTATCTTCTAGAACTCACACCCCCGAAAGCTGTCCTTTCCATCACTGGGGATCAGAATGTAAAAGGAGGGAGTCAAGAGATGCCCAGAAGTAACAGGAAAGTTTGACTCCAAAGTACAAAATGAAGAAGAGCAAAGGCTAACAGAGTTTTGTCAACAAAACACACTGGTCATAGCAAATATCTTTTCCCAACAACCCAAGACATGACTGTACACATGGACATCACTAGAAGGTCAACATCAAAATCAAATAGATTATATACTTTGCAGTCAAAGATGGAGAAGCTCTATACAGTCAGCAAAAGTAAGCCCTGGCATTGACTGTGGCTCAGATCATGAGCTCCTAGGCCATTCAGGTATGATCTTGACCTAAATCAAACCCCTTATGATGTGAGGAATAGATTCAAGGGGTAGATCTGATAGAGTATCTGTAGAACTATGGATGGAGATTCATAATAGATATGCAGATGATACCACTCTAGTGGCAGAAAATAAAGAGGAACTAAAGAGCCTCTTTATGAGGGTGAAAGAGGAGAGTGAAAAAGCTGGCTTGAAATGCAACTTTAAAAAGACTAATATCACAGCATCTGGTCCCATTACTTCACAGCAAATAGAAGGGAAATAGTGAAGGCAGTGACAGATTTTATTTTCTTGGGCTCCAAAATTATCCAATAAGGTAAAAGATACTTGCTCCTTAGAAGGAACGCTGTGATAAACATAGACAGTGTGTTAAAAAGCAGACATATCACTTTGCTGACAAAGGTCCATATAGTCAAAGATAGGGTTTTTTCCAGTAGTCATGTTTAAATGTGATAGTTGAACCATAAAGAAGACTGAGTGCTGATGAATTGATGCTTTCAACTTATGGTGCTGGAGAAGACTCTTGAGATTCCCTCGGACTGCAAGGAGATCAAACCAGTTAATCTTCAAGGAAATCAGTCCTGAATACTCATTAGAATAACTGCAGTCAAAGATGGAGAAGCTCTATACAGTCAGCAAAAGTAAGCCCTGACATTGACTGTGGCTCAGATCATGAGCTCCTAGGCCATTCAGGTATGATCTTGACCTAAATCAAACCCTTTATGATTAGAATAACTGTGGCTGAAGCTTAGGCTCCAATACTTTGGCCACCTGATGCAAAGAGCCAACTCATTGGAAAAGACTGCTATTGGGAAAGACTGAAGACAAAAGGGGGAAAGAGTGGCAGAGGATGAGATGTTTAGATAGCATCATCAGCACAATGGACATGAATCTGAGCAAACCCTAGGAGATAGTAGGGACAGAAGAGTCTGGCCTGCTCCAGTCCATGGGGTGTCCAAGAGTCAGACATGACTTAGCAACTGAACAACAACAATTAGACTTTTGCAAATTTACCCCATTGCAATGAGCACATCTCTTAAAGGATTGGAAGTCATTCAGGTAACTGATTCAAAATGCATATGGTATTGGGGGAGCCTGGTGGGCTGCTGTCTGTGGGGTCGCACAGGGTTGGACATGACTGAAGTGACTTAGCAGCAGCAGCAGCAGCAGCAGTGTGCTTCATAATACTGGGAAATACTATTGACTAAGAAACATTTCCGCCTCTTAGTGAGTTTACAGTTTAATGGAGGAGGAGAAGAGAAGAAATTTCAATTTATTATTATGGCATATATAAAATTCAAACTTCACCTCTTTAATGCTTAAGAGTTGCAGTTAGCTGTAAATTCATATGAGAATAAAGGATGATGAACTGTCTATCAGTTCGATTCAGTGGCTCAGTCATGTCCAACTCTGCAATTCCATGGACTGCAGCACGCCAGGCCTCTGTGTCCATCACCAACTCCCAGAGTTTACTCAGATTCATGTCCATTGAGTCAGTGATGCCATCCGATCATCTTATCTTCTGTCATCCCCTTCTCCTCCTGCTGGGAGCCGGCAAGAGGACCTCTGCCCATGGCAAAGGTCATGAGGAAGGAGGCTTGACATACACTAAGGTGGGGTTGAGCCTCAGGAGCCCCTTGGAGGTTCTCGAGCATCTACCCCAAAAAAGCTGGAGTCTGCCTACTTTCTGCTTTGTGTTCTCACCTCTGACTTTACAGGGGGCTGTCCCCCACTACCTCTCTCTGAAAAAAGAGTTAACTTAGAGCTCCAGTTAATAAAAATTCCTGGATGTGACAGGAGTGTCTTGACCTACAAACTCCTCCGAAGGTTCTCTAGCCTACCTGACAGGCTTGTCCGGCCACATGTGATTGCTCACAGCCTCCCAACAGTGGGAGGCACAAGATGCTCTTAACCTTCTAAAAACAGGTTCTTTAGAGAAGTTAGAAAACTATTAGTATAAGTATAGTGGGCTGATTAGAAATTGTATTGGTGAAGGGTTTTTCATTTGTTGAGCCAATGATTGCTGCTAAGTCTCCACTTCCCCTTCCCTTATACACATTAATGAATATATAGAAGAAATAAGTATTAACTTTTGATACTAATCATGTTAGACCTTAGGCTAAGTAAATTCTTTCCTTGACTAAAACCCACTACACCCTCACCCTATAGGAATGTAAATTTATCTAGTGGAGTCTGTTTTAAGAATAATCACCCTGGAGAAATAAGTGTCCTGGTTGACTGACCGCTACCACAAGGAGAAGGTCATAAATTGTCAGCAGGCCCCCTGGCCAGAAGATGATGTAACACCCCTAAGACCTCTGTATACATTTGTAAGAAGCACCTGACTTTGATAAAAGTCAGGGCTGCTGACCCCACGTGACTTTTGTATAACATCTCAGTGTATAAAAGTAGACCATGGAAAATAAAGAATTGGGATCAGTTCCTGGAAAGACTGGTCTCCCCATGTCGCTCTCTCTCTCAAATTCTGGCTGAGTCTCCATCTGGAGCACGGAACCCACCATGCTTACTAATTATGCCTGGGCTTCTAAGATCGGACCGGGGAGGCCTCAGTGTCTCCTCTCCTTCGGGAGAACGGAAAGACACCTGCGGCCTACGTAAGTGGTGCAAACTTCTTGTCTTGAAGTTTTATTGGTCCCCCGCGTAAACCAAGCTACTCAGCCTCTTTTCTCCACTGAATTTTCCTACTGAGCTATCCTCGTTCTATTATTCTTTATATCTCTAATTATAACTATTGTATCCTGATCCTCACCGACGCCGTCTACACCTTGAACTCCCTGGATCAGCTGGGGCTGGTCCCCAGCATCCTCCTGCCTTTAATCTTTCCCAGCAGCAGGGTTTTTTCAAATAAGTCAGTTTTTCACAGCAGGTGGCTAAAGTTTTGGAGCTTCAGCTTCAGCAATGGTCCTTCCAGTGAATATTCAGGACTGATTTCCTTTAGAATGGACTGGTTGGATCTCCTCAAAGTCCAAAGGACTGTCAAGAGTCTTCTCCAACACCACAGTTCAAAAGAATCAATTCTTCAGTGTTCAGCTTTCTTTATACTCCAACTCTCAAATCCACACATGACTACTGGAAAAACCATAGCTTTGACCAGATGGACCTTAGTTGACAAAGTAATGTCTGTGCTTTTTAATATGCTGTCTAGGTTGATCATAATTTTTCTTCCAAGGAGCAAGCATCTTTTAATTTCACAGCTACAGTGACCATCTGCAATGATTTTGGAAACCCCCGCCCAAAAAAAAAAATTAAGTCTCTCATTGTTTCCCCTTCTATTTGCCATGAAGTGATGGGACCAGATACCACGATCTACAGAATCAAAATTTGCTGAGAAGTTAATCACGATGATGTGATCACTGACCTAGAGCCAGACATCTGGAATGTGAAGTCAAGTGGGCCTTAGAAAGCATCACTATGAACAAAGCTAGTGGAGGTGATGGAATTCCAGTGGAACTATTTCGAATCCTGAAAGATGATGCTGTGAAAGTGCTGCACTCAATATACCAGCAAATTTGGAAAACTCAGCAGTGGCCACAGGACTGGAAAAGGTCAGTTTTCATTCCAATCCCAAATAAAGGCAATGCCAAAGAATGCTCAAACTACTGCACAATTGTACTCATCTCACATGTTAGTAAAGTAATGTTAAATTCTCCAAGCCAGGCTTAAGCAATATGTGAACCCTGAACTTCCTGATGTTCAAGCTGGTTTTAGAAAAGGCAGAGGAACCAGAGATCAAATTGCCAACATCTGCTGGATCATGAAAAAAGCAAGACAGTTCCAGAAAAACATCTATTTCTGCTTAATTGACTATGCCAAAGCCTTTGACTGTGTGGATCACAATAAACTGTGGCAAATTCTGAAAGAGATGGGAATACCAGACCACTTGACCTGCCTCTTGAGAAATCTGTATGAAGGTCAGGAAGCAACAGTTAGAACTGGTCATGGAACAACAGACTGGTTCCAAATAGGAAAAGGAGTACATCAAGGTTGCATATTGTCACCCTGTTTATTTAACTTATATGCAGAGTACATCATGAGAAACGCTGGACTGGAAGAAACACAAGCTGGAATCAAGATTGCTGGGGAAATATCAATAACCTCAGATATGCAGATGACACCACCCTTATGGCAGAAAGTGAAGAGGAACTAAAAAGCCTCTTGATGAAAGTGAAAGTGGAGGGTGAAAAAGTTGGCTTAAAATTCAACATTCAGAAAACGAAGATCATGGCGTCCAATCCCATCACTTCATGGGAAATAGATGGGGAAACAGTGGAAACAGTGTCAGACTTTATTTTTCTGGGCTCCAAAATCACTGCAGATGGTGACTGCAGCCATGAAATTAAAAGACGCTTACTCCTTGGAAGGAAAGTTACAACCAACCTAGATAGCATATTCAAAAGCAGAGACATTACTTTGTCAACAAAGGTTCGTCTAGTCAAAGCTATGGTTTTTCCAGTGGTCATGTATGGATGTGAGAGCTGAACTGTGAAGAAGGCTGAGCACCGAAGAATTGATGCTTTTGAACTGTGGTGTTGGAGAAGACTCTTGACAGTCCCCTGGACTGCAAGGAGATCCAACCAGTCCATTCTGAAGGAGATCAGCCCTGGGATTTCTTTGGAAGGAATGATGCTAAAGCTGAAACTCCAGTATTTTGGCCACCTCATGCAAAGAGTTGACTCATTGGAGAAGACTCTGATGCTGGGAGGGATTGGGGGCAGGAGGAAAAGGGGACGACAGAGGATGAGATGGCTGGATGGCATCACTGACTTGATGGACATGAATCTGAGTGAACTTAGGGATTTGGTGATGCACAGGGAGGCCTGGCGTGCTGAGATTCATGGGGTTGCAAATAGTCAGACATGACTGAGTGACTGAACTGAACTAACAGCAGAATGGCCCCAGAAACAAGACAAGGGATAATGTGACTTCCCCAGGCACTGATCACACTGCCTCTTAGCGGTTGCGTTGTCCTGTACCTGAAACCCATGGGAACACTGAGCACAGAAGAGAAGCAGCGTGGAAGTTCTGGCTTGCGGAGGCTCTGGTGACCTATTGCGCCAAATCTAATAAAAATTTTCCTCTACTTTTAGATATTTCTACGGTCTACATTTTCCAGTTCAATAAACACCCTTGTATACACATTTTGGCCTTCCCTGGTATTTCAGCTGGTAAAAGATCTGCCTGCAATGCAGGTGACCCCAGTTTGATTCCTGTGTCAGGAAGTTCCCCTGGAGAAGGGATAGGCTACCCACTCCAGATTCTTGGGCTTCCCTGTTGGCTCAGATGGTAAAGAATCCATCTGCAATGCAGGAAACCTAGGTTCAGTCCCTGGGTTAGGAAGATCCCCTTGAGGAGGACACGGTAACCCACTCCAATCTTCTTCCCTGGAGAATCCCCATGGACACAGGAGCCTGGCGGGCTGCAATCCAAGGGGTTGCAAAGGGTCAGACAGGACTTAGCACAGCACAGCATACGCACTGTCTGCACTTATGATTCTATTCTCTTACAGTAAAAAGTTCAGTGTGAAATTTTGGGGTCAGAGAGAATGGAATTATTATGTCAGAGATAAAATATTCAGGAAATTTGGTGCATAAGGGCAGATATCTTGAAAAATTGTGATGTGTAACTATTTTATTTATGATACGGGAAAAATCATATATTTCAGTTAAAACTCTATAACTTCACTGTCCAGCAACAAATGATCAGGGACTATTAAAAAGCATAATTTAATTAATTGAATAAATAAAATTAAAATTCATTTTCTCAGTCATATGGTAGATACTCAATAATCACATTTGGCTAATATCAATCATATTTGATACTAAAGATACAGAAAATTTCCATAATCACAAAAAGTTCCGTTGGACAGAAATACAATTCAGTCAAAGTTTTAAATCATTTTCTATATGCTATAATAAGATGACATTTTGTTTCACTACATTTTCTATTAAGGTTGGATATCTTTTTTGTTGTTTTAATAAATATTTGCATATTAGAGATGTGACCCTGTTTCTTTCAGATTCTGTTTTTGTTTTTTCCCCAGAGAAAAATTGTTTTTCTCTTTGAGTGGTAAAACTGAGAATGGAGATGTTTAAGCATGAAGGTAACAAAGATTTTCTCTTATTTCTCAATTTTATATTTTATGAAAACTCTTTTTTAAACCAAAATTATAATTTTTTAAATTTATGTCTTCAATAAATCTGGAAATATTTCATGTGATATATGAGGTTGGTATCTAACTTTCTATTTTCAAATGAAAAAATCTCCTATCTATGTAACATTTATTGATAAATTTTCCTTATTACACTGTTTCAAAATATGTCTATGTCTTTCTAGACATTCATATTTGGTTTCACTGATGAGTCTATTTTTGCATTTTACTGATTTTTGTTAAGTGATATAGTGCTTAATCAATTAAAAATTGAATATTTTCTCAATCTTTTTCTTAGACATCCTAGGTATTTTCACATTTCTTTTTGTAGGGAATGTCTGGAATAATTTTATCAAGTTCAAAAAATGCTGAATTATTTTGAAAATTGTGTCAAATTTTAATCCAGGGATTATATATTTTTAGAATATCCAATTTTTATCTATCAGTTATATTGCATGTTGCTATATTTGCCCCTTCTTTCTTCTTCCTTACTAGAATACTATGTGTCTTCTTGTCATGTAAATCCCTTACATGTTTCAAAAAAATAGTCCCTACTATACCATTATCATTACTGCTACTGCAACTAGTTCAATCTTATTTCCAGACAATTATTAATGATACATTTTTTTAAAACTTGATGTTCGTACATTCACATGGCAACTGACTACAACCCTAAACTATTTTATTTACGTTAAAAGTTTTGCATTGATGTTTCTCTTTAATGCACATGATCATGACATTTGAAAATACTGATGTTAGTTAAAAACAAAATTCCATGGACTAAAGTCACTTTTGGTGAGGACAGAGGAGTTTCTTCGTGCTCTGGCTCCACCTCCACGGAAACGGCCCCAAAGGGGCAGCTTCTCAGTGGTGTCCTCTTCCCTTTAGGCTTAAGTCTCACAGCCTAGACAGTGTTGTCATGAGCAGGAATCCCTGCTACCTTTAAGAAACTGGATTAAAGAAAAATGGAAGAAATAATCGCATGCTTTATCCTTGACCTCCATTTGAACCATTAAATGCTCTTTATCCATAGTGAGGGAAGGAAGAAAACGGATGATCTATCCAATTTATTCACTTATTTATTTATGCTGCTCTGGGTTTTTGGTTTTTTTTAAGATTGTGTTTGTCTTTCTTTCTTTCTTTCTATTTTTTTCTTCTTTTAAATTTATTTTTGCTGTGCTGACTCTTCATTGCTTTGCACGGACGTTCTCTAGTTGAGGCAAGCAGGGCCTACCCTTGCGTGTGTGGGTTTCTCCCTTTGGGAGCTTCTATTGTGAAGCGCCGGCTGTGGGCAGGGGAGCTCAGTAGCTGCAGCTCACAGTTTCTAGAGTATCGGCTCAGGAGCGGTGGCCCATGGCTGAGTTGCTCCTTGGCATGTGAAATACTCTCAGACCAGGGGTTGAACCTGCACCCCTGCACAGGCAGGAGGATTCTCATCCACTGTTACCCCGGGAAGCCCCCCACTCACCTTATGGTCTACACACACACCCTCCACTAATCGCTCCAAAACGGGGAATGTGGATGGAATACGCCAACCTGTCTTTAATTTCCTTCCCGGAACACCGCGATGCTTTCCCGGAAAAGGAGGTCATGCTCTCAGTGTCTTCATCAGTTTGTCTAGAGCATTTTGTATCCGGCAAAGTTTCCTTCAGGTTGTGTTTTGCTACCTTCTCACGTTGCAATTTTACTGCCCATAAATGTTGGGGTTTTGTTTAATTGTGTTATCTCCTTCTCAAAGAGAGAAGATAGTCTTATTCTCAGCCTCACCTTTTATATTATAGATTTTTAATATTTATCTATACCCAAAAGCTGCTTCCTCCCCCAAGTTGTTGTGAAACTACATAATTCCAGCTAGCCTCAAATACCAGTTTATTATTTCTAGATGTTTACAGTTATACACTACTGTGAAACTGAAGTAAAGAAATAAAAATAAAGTTACTAAGGTATCAGATCTATATAAAAATTTTACCAAAATGAATACTAGTATGTCTAATCATGTTGATAAGACAGCATCTTGAAACCCCATGGAATCTTCAGCCTTCAATTCCTCCAGTTTTATTGATATTCTTTCCTCTATCACCCTTCTGGGACACTGTAGCTTCTTACTTTCTCAATTTCCTGAAGAGCTCCATTCCAGCTGAAAAGCCTCCTGGGATAGACAGGGTGGAAGAATAATGATCCTCACTCTTAAAAGGCTTAGGCAAGATTTGACTTTTTAAGATCTCCACCACCACCACCACTACAGTTTCATATCTGAGGGAAGCTTCCCCTATTCCACAGAGTCTCTGAAAGAACCAGAAGTTCCAGTCTGGTTGTACATGCTAAGGAGTTCATGTGTACTAAGATCTTCTTGCATTAACATTTTTCTGAATAAGGAGGCTAGACTTTAAGCTCATGCTAGCATCTTCCTGGGAGTCTAGACTGATAATCACAATATCACTCTGTATTGGAAGCTGTGACCTCCCACCAAAAGTGGAAACTGAAGACTAAAATTACTTACATTGTATTTTAAAACATAATTTACCGTTATCCCAAAATATGAATATGAGGCTGGATTTCTATTATTTCAAATCACTGAATCATCTTTTTAATTCCTATGCAGAGTTAAAATCAGCCAGAACCATGACGATTAGGGGCATTTCATCTATTTTATGAGTCAGTACTGATCACAGTGTGCACTTAGTCACCCAGTCAAGTCTGACTCTTTGTGACCCCATAGACTGGAGCCCGCCAGGCTCCTCTGTCCATGGGGATTCTCCAGGCAAGAATACTGGAGTGGGTTGCCATGTCATCCTCCAAGGGATCTCCCCAACCCAGGGATCGAACCCAGGTCTCCTGCATTTCAGGCAGATTCTTTACCTACTGGGCCACAAGGGAAGCCCCTGATCACTGTAGCTAAATTGATGTTTCCTTACTCAGTCTCAATTGTGAAGTTACAAAGTTTATGTGAGGTTCCCGCTGCAGTTAAATGGTCACGTGTATTAGATAAACGTCAGTGGGATGATACAATCAGTAACAATCGTAACCTTCTTATCCATTGCAGTTTTCTTTTTATTGGATTACCAGGCTAAAATGTAGCTTGACTTTTTAAATTAGAAAATAACTTTCAAAGTCTTAAGATTATTCAAAAATTATCTTAAAAATTGTTCCTTCCCTTCCTTCCCACTTCCTTCAAAAAAAAGAAAATAAATGCATTACCATCCATACCTCCCACAATTATGATGCAATCACAGCTCTGCCTTAGGCCCAGAGGAGAAGGTGGGGAAAAGAAAGCAGAGTATTTGTTAGTGTGATGAAAGTGTTCTGGTGTTTCCTTTATAGTCTGCGCTCCCATTATCATTACTGCTTTTCATTTATCAATATTTAAATGTACCCAGTATTGTGATTCTCTTATAAATAAATTATGATTTTCCCTCATAGTTTATAAAGCTTCACCTAACGTTAACAGCATGCTCTTAACTGTTCTGAATCATCTAAATACATTTATTGGTTGCTGTTGTTCAGTGGCTAAGTTGTGTTTGACCTCTTTACAACATTTATTGGTATTTGTTCTTAATGCATCTCATTTTATGTAATATACATCGTGTCTTTAAAGCCTTCCTAAATATCTATAGAATTTAAGAAACTATAATTCAAGCATTGTTATATATCTAACACCAGGATATTGTACTTTTCTGGATGAATTTTCTCTGATCAGCAGCCTTTAATATTCTCTTGAGGTAGAAAAAAGGGGGATTTAATAGTTGTCAAAATTGAAGGTCTACTGATATGTATACACTACTATGTATAAAACAAATAACTAATCTGTCTTCTGTACAACACAAGGAGCTCTACTCAGTTCTCTGAGGTGACCTAAATGGGAAGGAAATCTAAAAAGCAGAGGATATATGTATATGCATGACTGATTCACCTCACTTCACTATACAGCCAGAAATGAACACAACACTGTACAGCAACGATACTCCAAATTAAGAAAAAAAAATAAATAAAGTGCAGAACGAGAGCAAGGACATATGTTTCTATCAGGATGAACTCCCAATGCAAACACTGGGGAATCTGTGCAATGAACATAACTGTTCACCAGTCAATCTAAATGGTACACATGCATGCATAAGACAGAAAAAAAAAATGCCACACATAGTAAAAGAAGACAATTCAAATACATACTTAAAAATGATAATAAAAACATTACCTTGAGATTAAAATTTTGAAGTTGAAGGAAAGTTTATATATATATGCATATATTTCCATTGTGTAAATCACAAAGCTAGTTAGTCCATAAGCTAGAGTCAGAACATAGGCCTTAATAAAGATATATGGTTTCCACACAAGACACTCATAAAAATATAACCAAAACCCACTGGAGAAACAACTGCTACCCAAAGAAAACACATTTTTCTTCATGCAGTATTTCAGATTTCAGAAGAGAAATCTTTCTGAAGCACTTATATATTCATGAAAATAATAGTCATTGATTTGTCTTTCCTTGTAAAATGTAAGAGAACAAAAAGGCCACTCTACGAGCAATGTCAAGGAAAAAGGTGCTTTAATTAGGTCCATGTCCACTGTGGTTGCAGAATTCATCACTGGAGTTGATGCTGACTCTCCTCACTGCATCTGAGGTGGCTAAAGATGCGCTTCGGATCATGCCGATATTTCTTTACTAATTTTGCTTTGGTCAAAAATGTCAAATATCTTTGTTAATTAATCAATGAAAGATCTTACTGTTCTTTAATTTCACTTTAGGCAGTATTGGGAATAATAGTATATTTGCCCATTACTGAATACTAAATTTTCATCAGAGATTACGCTGTTGCATTTGACATAGTCGTTGACTGAAAAAGAATGGGCCAAGATATGGCCAGCCACCAGGAAGAGTGCTGTGTGATGGTGAGCTTTAATAGCTTCCCTTTCAGAAATGATGTTGTCTTAGAATCTGGCAGCTGTCATCACTCAGTGTCCTATACCCCTTGTCATTCATTAGTTCAGCAAATATTTATTGAGCATCTAATGTAGTTTTCCTATGCTTTGAGTAGAAAGATACAAAAACAACTACGGTCAACTCTCCCATCGTGTATTTTAAAGTGTATTTGACTAGAATATACTCTCCTTAGTGGGTATTCTGGGTTAAAAGTAGAAGTTCCTTTCTTAATATTTAGTAGTTAGCTTTATATTTATAGTTATATACATCTACCTCCATAATCTATCCTTGCTTTGGAATTTATAAAAACAATGCTGTATTTGAATGCCTAAATCTCTCTTCAGTTCAGTTCAGTCACTCAGTCGTGTCCAACTCTTTGCAACCCCATGAATCATAGCACTCCAGGCCTCCCTGTCCATCACCAACTCCTGGAGTTCACTCAGACTCACGTCCATCAAGTCAGTGATGCCATCCAGCCATCTCATCCTCTGTCATCCCCTCTCCTCCTGCCCCCAATCCCTCCCAGCATCAGAGTCTTCTCCAATGAGTCAACTCTTTGCATGAGGTGGCCAAAGTACTGTAGTTTCAGCTTTAGCATCATTCCTTCCAAAGAAATCCCAGGGCTGATCTTCAGAATGGACTGGTTGGATCTCCTTGCATTCCAAGGGACTCACAAGAGTCTTCTCCAACACCACAGTTCAAAAGCATCAATTCTCTGGTGCTCAGCCTTCTTCACAGTCCAACTCTCACATCCATACATGATCACTGGAAAAACCATGGCCTTGACTAGATGAATCTTTGTTGGCAAAGTAATGTCTCTGCTTTTGAATATGCTATCTAGGTTGGTCATAACTTTCCTTCCAAGGAGTAAGCGTCTTTTAATTTCATGGCTGCAGTCACCATCTGCAGTGATTTTGGAGCCCAGAAAAATAAAGTCTGACACTGTTTCCACTGTTTCCCCATCTATTTCCCATGTAGTGATGGGACCAGATGCAATGATCTTCGTTTTCGGAATGTTGAACTTTAAGCCAACTTTTTCACTCTCCACTTTCACTTTCATCAAGAGGCTTTTTAGTTCCTCTTCACTTTCTGCCATAAGGGTGGTGTCATCTGCGTATCTTAGGTAATGCATTAAGCCAAAATAGGTATTAACAGCTTAATGGGTAACTGATTCAAAAGCAGAGTCCAATCTCTTATAAATTACATGGGCTGAGTTAAATGCATCAACTTTTCCAAGTTTTGTCCAGTGTTTCCAGTCTGTAAGATTGGTTTTAAAGCACTTCACAGGTAATAAGGATTTTACATAGTGGACACGTGATAATAATAATATTAATAGATTATAATTAAAGAACTAAGTCTAATGGAAAATTCACTAAGTTTACAATTTAATCTGAAGGAAATGTAAGTTTCAAGTTAAGCACACATTGCTATCTTTCCTAGAATGTGGCTCTACATTCTAAAGTTTTTAAAGATTGGTGTATATGCTATGCTAATATGTAGCCAGTACAGCAGAAACTGATTGCTTCTAAGTAACAGAATAAAATAACCTTAAAATGGGGCTCTGCTCAGCTTGAATTATATGAACAGTGAAAATCTTAAGCCTATATTTTAATACAAAATAGAGACATTTAAAAAATTTTAAAATACATTTTTAAAATTACAACTGCACATCAATGCTCTTTATGGTTACAGTGCTAATAAACTGTCATAAAATTAAATGTCTGTCGAAAATTGCCATATGAATGAAATATATTTGGTGGTGAGTGGCTTTAATATCCATTTAAAATTTGCAACATAAAAAATCAAGAATGAAGTTGCAAAAATTGAAGGTAAGTACTGTGACATTTTTCAAGTCAAAGATGAAGATTCCAGGACTTTTTAAAGTGAATATTTTTTATTTCCAAAAAAAGAGGGGTTTCATGAAAAAAAAAATACAATTGTATAACACAGTTAGAGTCTCATTTAGGAAATATTAAAATTACCCTCTGTTAATATTTAGAGGCAATAACTTTATGACTCTTTCTAACTTTGGTAATTCTTAAAATTTTTTTCACATTCACATTTTTTGGTATTTTTCACTTTCCTAATTTTTAAAAATTGTGGTAAGATGCACATAACATAAAAATTTACCACCATAAGCACTCTGAATTTTACGGTTCAGTAGTGTTAAGTACAGACTTCCCTGGTGGCTCAGGAGTAAAGAATCCGCCTGTAATGCAGACGCTGTAGGTTTGATTCCCTGGTTCGATAAGATCCCCTGGAGGAGGGCATGCAACCCACTGCAGTCTAGCGTGGAGAATTCCATGGACTGAGGAGCCTGGCAGGCTATGGTCCCCAGGGTCACAAAGGGTCAGCCACTACTGAGACAGCTGAGCACGCAAGCACGCAGTGTTACAGACATTCACACTGTTGTGCAAACAGTCTTTAGAACTCTTCTTTTTGTAAAACTGGAAATCTATATTAAAAAAAAAAAAAAAAAGCAGAAAATAACAAGCTTGGGCCAACATGTAGACAAATCGAAACATTTGTCACCTGCTGGTGAGAATGGATACCAGTGGGTGACGTCCTGAATAAATTGCAAATATAGTTGCCATATGACCCAGTAATGCCACTTTAGGGCATAAACCCAAAATAATTGAAAGCCAGATCTCAAAGAGACACTCATGTCCATAAAATATTATTCACAGAAGTCAAAAGGTGGAAGCAATTAAGCATTCATGCAGTGATGAATGAACGAGTAAATGAGTAAATAGGCAATGCAGGAGACCCGGGTCTGATGCCTGAGTCTGGAAGATCCCCTTGGAGAAGGGAGTAGCAATCCTCTCCAGTATTCTTGCCTGGAGAATTCCAGGGACAGAGGAGTTTTCAGGTTACAGTCTGTGGGGTTTCAGACTCAAACATGACTGAGCGACTAACACACACCACACACACACACACACACACACACACTCACACACACACATGCACACATAAAGAAAGGAAATTGTTCTCTAATCAGTATAGAGATAGGATAAATGGTTATAAGTGATATGAACTCTCCACTATTAGCATGATAAAGATGTTGCAACTTTACCAAATTATGAATGATTGAAGCCAGAGAACACAGTGAAAAATTGATGCACTCATTTTCAAGGGTGAGATTATTTTCAAGGTCTTAAAATACATTACAATGTTTTTTCATCTTGATATTATGCTGCTGCTGCTAAGTCACTTCAGTCATGTCTGACTCTGTGCGACCCCATAGGCGGCAGCCTAACAGGTTCCCCCGTCCCTGGGATTCTCCAGGTGAGAACACTGGAGTGGGTTGATATTATGCTAGATATCTCTAAAGAAGAATGATTCTGATCTCAAATAGATGCATCCAGATTCAGTTGTGCCACTTGTACCCATATGAATCCTGTAATTCTCATTTTTAATGAATTTATAGTTCACAATAATGCCTTTCTAGAATGGGGTTAAATAAAACTATATTTATAGGTGACATGATTATATATATATGTACACACACACAAAATAACTTAAGGACACACTAAGAACTTTAGAATTAATAAACAAGTTCATAAGGGTTGCAGGACAGAGGATCAATATAGAAAAATCAATTTCTATTTCTGTATATTACCAATGAGCCATCAAAAATAGAAATCACAAAACAATTCAATTCACAATGGCATCAAAAAATAAAATACTTAGGAATAAATGTAATAAAATCCAAAGATTATAACCTAAAAAAATTGACATTGCTGAAAGAAATTATAGAAGACTTAAATAAATGAAAGAAAAAAAAAAAAAAACTCATGTTCATAGATTATAAAACTTAATAAATGATAAGATACCAATATGCCTCAAACTGATCTTAAAGTAAATGCAATTTCTATCAAAATCTCAGCAAGCTTTTTTGCAGAAATGGACAAGCTGATCTAAAATTCATACAGAAATACAATCTTTACAAAAAGAGAAGTGATAGTGGAAAAGAACAGAGCTGAAGGACTCACTTCTCAATTTGAAAACTTACAATAAAGTAGTCAAGAGTGTGTGGAACTAAAATAAGGAGAAATATAGAGAGACAGAGACATAGATAGTCAATTGATCAATCAGTGGAATAGAGCTGAAGGTTCAGAAATAAACTCTTATGTTAATGGTCAGTTGAATTTTGACAAGAGTCCCAAGACAACTCAGTCAGAAAGAATAGTCTTTTCAACAAATGGTGCTGGGACAATTGAATATTCCCATGCAAACGTAATAAAGTTAAAACTTTTTTCTCTTGCCATACAAAAAAATGAACTCAAAATGAATCATAGATCTAAGTATACAAGCTAAAACTGTAAAAATCTAAGAGGAAAATACAGTAGTTAATCTTCAAGTTCTCGGGTTGGACAAAGTCTTTTTAGATAACTCCAAAAGCAAAGGGACAAAACAAAAAGCAGATAAATTAGACTTCAGCACAATTAAATTTTTTCTGCTTCAGTGGATACCAAAAAAAAGTGATCTTAGCCAAGTGACCAAAGAGAAGATCAATGGTGATAAGTAATCTTGACAATATGTAAGCTTAATCTATGAAAGCATTAAGCAAAATGCACCTCCAAGGCATTCTCAGTAAAAATCTCTAATCCTAGCCTAATCATGAGAAAAACAGTCAACAAGCCCATGAGGAACACTGTATGAACTGCCCGTTCTGTACTCAAAACTGTCAAGGTCATGAAAAACAAAGAAATTCTGAAATCTGTTACAGTCAAGAGGAACTTCAGGAGACATGGCAACTAAATGGATCGTGGTGCCCAGATGGAATCCTGGAACAGAAAATTAGGTCAGGCAAAATGTAAGGGATCTGAGTAGAATATGGACTTTAGGTAACAAAAAAGTGTCAATATTGTTTCATTGATGCACACAAATTGACCATACTAATATAAGACTCTAATAATATTGGAAAGTTGGTGTGGCTAGATAGCATCACCCCCTCAATGGACATGAATTTGAGCAAACTCTGGGAGATAGTGAACAACAGAAGAGCCTGGTGTGCTGAAGTCCATGGGCCCACAGAGAATCAGACACGACTTAGAGACTGCACAACAAAAATAAATTCTCCAGTTTTAAAAAGATCATGCTTGATTTAAAAATAAGAATCAAAAGTATATGTTGATAATAATATTAGACAAAATGAACAATAAGACAATAAATACTATGGGCAAAAAAAAAAAAAGCATTTTAAAACAATAAAGAGCCAAAGAACTCAGAAATTATTCAACTTAAAATATACTAGATAACACAGTCTCAAAATATATAAACCAAAAAATGATTAGAGATACAAGGATACTGGCAGTAGGCATGAAGCTCCTAAGTCAAAGGCAAAAGTCAATTTATTAAATTTACAACAGGAGCAAGAGACAGACTAATACTCATACCAATTCCCTGAGCACCAGTGCAGGCAGGACAAAGTGACTAATTAGATGATGCTTTACAGCAGCGGGATGCATTACAGGAGTGAACCCGAGCTGGGAGAATCTCCAGTCTTACAAGAAGGCTGCTAGCAAAAGCAGCCCATACGGTGTTCCAGAAGAAGACTTTGTTGTCATCCTGGTCAGAAAACAAATCTCTCTACCCAATGGGAGGCACTATCTCTACCTTCCGAAACTATTTCCTATAAATTATTGAAATGACACCCAAAAATAGGAGCAGATCCCAGATGTGCAGAAACCCCATGGGGAGTTGTCCTCCACACCACTACAAGAGTGAAGAAGCAAGCATAACAGCAGGAGAACATTTTGAAAATGCATATGACCTAAAAGGGACTTGTATCAAAACAGAAATATTTCATACATATCAGTAAGAAAGAGATAATATAATTTTTTAGAAATGAACCAAGACCAAGACTCCTGCTACTGCTAAGTCGCTTCAGTCGTGTCCGACTCTGTGTGACCCCATGGACTGCAGCCTACCAGGCTCCCTGTCCCTGGGATTCTCCAGGCAAGAACACTGGAGTGGGTTGCCATTTTCTTCTCCAATGCATGAAAGTGGAAAGTGAAAGTGAATTCGCTCAGTCGTGTCTGACTCTTAGCGACCCCATGGACTGCAGCCTACCAGGCTCCTCCATCCATGGGATTTTCCGGGCAACAGTACTGGAGTGGGGTGCCATTGCCGTCTCCCACCAAGACTCCTAGTCCAATTTAATCTCTACTACTCACACCGAATCTGTCAGATCAGATCAGTCGCTCAGTCGTGTCCAACTCTTTGCGACCCCATGAACCGCAGCACGCCAGGCCTCCCTGTCCATCACCAGCTCCCGGAGGTCACCCAGACTCACACCCATCAAGTCAGTGATGCCATCCAGCCATCTCATCCTCTGTCGTCCCCTTCTCCTCCTGCCCTCAATCCCTCCCAGCATTAGAGTCTTCTCCAATGAGTCAACTCTTCGCATGAGGTGGCCAAAATACTGGAATTTCAGCTTTAGCATCATTCCTTCCAAAGAAATCTCAGGGCTGATCTCCTTCAGAATGGACTGGTTGGATCTCCTTGCAGTCCAAGGGACTCTCAAGAGTCTTCTCCAACACCACACTTCAAAAGCATCAATTCTTCGGCGCTCAGCCTTCTTCACAGTCCAGCTCTCACATCCATACATGACCACAGGAAAGACCATAGCCTTGACTAGGCGAACCTTTGTTGGTAAAGTAATGTCTCTGCTTTTGAATATGCTATCTAGGTTGGTCATAACTTTCCTTCCAAGGAGTAAGCGTCTTTTAATTTCATGGCTGCAGTCACCATCTGCAGTGATAACAAAAATGTTTGAAATAGTTCAGGCATCATAGTAATGAAACTTTTAATTATAGAAATTTAATTTAGTAAGCACCAGGTCTTGAGTTTAGCAGAAGGTTTTGTCATCATTTAAAAATGGAGAAGACTTTTGATATTTAAAATAGCACAAAACACTTTAGATTTTAAACCTTCATTTTTAAAAGAATCAAACACTTGAGTTCAGTCGCTCAGTCGTGTCCAACTCTTTGCAACCCCATGGACCGCAGCACGCCAGGCCTTCTTGTCCATCACCAACTCCTGGAGTTTACCCAAACTCAAGTCCATTGAGTCAGTGATGCCATCCAGCCATCTCATCCTCAAATACTTACTAGAAGACAAAGTTCAGAAAATAGAACTTCTCTAGGTATTTTCTTCAAACTGTCTGTTCTTCCATTATTGAAAGATCTGTGGGAATTTAAACATCTAAAATTCTTCATTTCTTCTTGTAATTATAATTTAACACATAATTGTTATTATTTAGAAAATTTTGAAATATAGCAACCCAAAATAGTAATATTTTAAACTTATCATATTAAAGGAATGTCAGTTAAAAGAAAGGAATCTTCTAAAATGAGTTTTGACTTAATCTGTAAAGTTGTCAGTAACTATTTAATGTTATATATAATGTTAAATTATAACTTATAACAATAAAATGATAACATAATTATAAAAAGATATTGATGTAAATTCAATCTTGGTTAAGTAAACACGTATTACAAAAAAATGGTGTATAGGTGCAATAACTTTTCTACAATTTGCATTTTAGACTTCATTAGCCTTTCTTTTTGGAGAAGGAAATGGCCACCCACTCCAGTGTTCTTGCCTGGAGAATCCCAGGGACGGGGAAGCCTGATGGGCTGCCGTCTATGGGGTCGCACAGAGTCAGACATGACTGATGCTACTTAGCAGCAGCAGCAGCCTTTCTTTTATCCTGAAATAGCAACTGAATGTATTTCCAATGAAACACCTGAGTTTGCTGGGATTAGGAAAATGTGACTAGTCTTTCTTGCTGAGTTCCTGTTTAAATTAGGAATCTGTGATTCTTTAAGCATTACTTTAAGAATAGCAGTTTTGCAGCCACTGGAAATTTGCAGTTTAGGGCTGTGATAAGATGCCAGAATCATTCATTACTTTAAGACATAGTTTTATATAAAATTTTATATAAAATTAAAAGCAGGAAAAAAATAAAGATATTTAGGCCTGGCTCCAAAGAAGTTGCAATTCTTGGTATTTATTTTTGGATCAAAAAAATAAACTAGATAATATAAATGAGACACTCAATGATCAATACAATAATAAGGAAAGTAATATGCATACTATTCCAAAAATATTAACAAAATAATCAGTTTTATAGTAAAAAAAAGTATTGGTTATAAGAAAAGAAGGAAAGTTAATAATGCCATGATATAAAGGTGCTTTTACCTCTTCCTATAATACTGTCCATAAATTCTCTATACTCATCTGTCAATGAAAATATTTGTTTTGAAAAAAATATAAGCCATAAATGAAAAGAAATGTTATCCCAACTTTACTATCTCTCTAAATATTAAGACAAATAAAGCTAAGTTCTCTTTTGCCATATGAGAAAACCACCCCCAGAGTGAGGTGTACTCACCCGCTGAGCTCTATTTTCTACTTCACATGGTGTCCATGGACGTCATTCATGTGGCTCCGTGCAGCCGGGAGATGCACTGGGGGGCAAGGTTCTCCTGAACAGTCTCAGTCTCTTCCCTCCCCTCTATTCTGCTCATCCATCTACTCTCCAATAACTATCATTAAAAGTGAAGAAGTGAAGTCGCTCAGTCGTGTCCGACTCTTTGTGACCCCATGGACTGTAGCCCACCAGGCTCCTCCATCCATGGGATTTTCCAGGCAACAGTACTGGAGCGGGGTGCCATTTCCTTCTCCAACCATCATTAATAAGCCTGGTTTAAGCTTCTTTACATGGTAACCAGATGAAAATGGAAGGGTGAAAATGAAGGCTAAAATAGAAACTAGAAGTTTTCTTAAACTTAGGCCCAGAAATTATACAATGTCATTTCTACTGTACTCATGGTTTGAAATGTCATGGGGCCTGTGTAAGTTCAAAGGGAAGGGAAGTAGAATCTCTCATCAGTGGAGGAGTCGAACATTCACACAGCAGACAGGCAGGATTCAGGGACTGCTGTGCACATCTTTGCAAACAGTCTGCCGCTGTCTACCCTCTGGCCACAGCGATTTACAGACCTCCCACGTGCAAAATGCATGCCCTCCAAAAGCCCCGTGCCCTTAAGGTTCTGTCTCAGAGTCCAGAATGGCATCATCTGAACTATGTCCCTGTGTGTCTGAGGTTTATCGGACACAGCTGCTCGGGTTGAGTTGCTCTGGATCCAGAGTCGTGAGAAATAAAATAATAGATTGTCAGCCATCGACATATGCTGGTAAAACAGTTAAAATCATTGCAATGGACACTTGGCATTTTAAAAGAATAGAAAGCAGATTTTTGTCACTGGCCCAAAGCAATACTGATTCAGGTCGTTGTTGCTGTTTATTGTTCAGTCGCTCAGTCGTGTCCGACACTGCGACCCCATGAGCTGCAGCACGCCAGGTTTCCCTGTCCCTCACTATCTCCCAGAGTTTGCTCAAACTCACATCCATTGAGTCAGTGATGTCATCCACCATCTCATCTTTTGCTGCTCCCTTCTCTTGCCCTCAATCTTTCGCAGCATCAGGGACTTTTTAGTGAGTTGACTCTTCACATCAGGTGGCCAACATTTCCCTTTTTCTTAGACACCAGGGATTGTCTCGGTGGAGTGTACTTCTAGTTTCCAATCCTTTATTTTACAAAAGTCTTGGCTTTGCCTCAGAGTTAGCCCAGCTTTTCTAGAAGAAGTAGCCAGTATTTGGAGCTAAGTATCTCTCAGTCTGCTTCTTGCCCTTAGAAGCCCGAAACTTTTGCACTTCCAAATATCTTTATCCCCTTTAGTCCAATCAGGTGGTATTTTTGATAGTCCAGGGCTCTTAAAATTTGCAGATTTTTCTATAAATTTCATTAGAATTCACTTCATGCCCCCAAAACAATATCCACATTTTTTTCAAGGTAGAATTATTTCTATTTTGCATGTGTGAGTATACTGTGAGAAAAAGTTATCAAGATTCTCAGAAGAACTTAACGTCTAGTTGAGAGAGTCTACTGGGAACCATCTCAAATTTTTCAGATTTTGTAGCCAATGGGCTTATGGACAATAAGTATGATGTTTCCTGTGAGGCCATATTCCACTTGGCGAGCCCTTGGTTGTTGCTGTCGAAATCTTGGCTTTCTTCAGTGGGCTGCCCACTGGAGCCAAATAAGAAAATACAAAGGCAGAATTTGGAGGACATAGAAAAATGGCTTTAATCCTCAAGCCAGCAGAGAACATAGCTCATGTCTCAAGAACTGTGTCTCCCCCCACCACGCAGAATCAAGGGGATCATACAGTTGAGGCTCACAGTCAGGCATTGGATATAAAGAGCAAAGTGTAAGGATCCCGTACTCTTTCTTTCTGCATTGTTTCAGAACAGTCAGTTGGCTGACATCAGGTGGCCAGGGCATTTGATCTGGCAGTCAGTCCCGGTGGTTGGGTACACTGTCTTTTGTGGATTGCACTATAACTTTCTGTAATACAAAAAGAGGGAAAAGCAATCTACAAGGGGATGGTTTGCAAAGAGAGTGCCATAAAGCTAAGCATCAGGATGGATCAGCAAAAAGCCAGAAGAGGGAGGAGCAAAGGACCAGGGGCGGATTGCTGAGAGAGTGCTGTGAAGTTAAGGGCCAGGATGTGACTAGCACAGAGTTACAAGACAATAGATGCTGAGTGTAGCTCACACAGAGTTAGAGGGGAGAGGTGCGGGGCACGTGGTGTGCATAACAGGTGGGTCTTCCAAAAAGAAGGAAACTTAGTCATCAACGCAGATTGTAGATCAGGAACAATGAAAGTAGAGAAGGATTCAAAAGGCAGAAGAGAAAAAGAAAACGTTTTGGTCAGCTGGACAGTGCCAGAGGAAAGGATCATCCACTTGATGAGAGAAGACAGAAGTCACATTACAAAAAGACATGTTACTGTGAGAGATCGGGTTCAACTATATGTGAAAATAGCCCAACATTATTTTTCATCTAAATTACTTTTAAAATTTGTACACTGATTGTTTTTCTATTTTTCTTTCATTGTTGAACAAAAACCTGAATGTGATATATTACACAACAACACATAGCCTTGAGCCATCAAATAAGTCCTAAATATTTTATGCTAATTGCATAAATAATTTTATTGCACAAAAAATACTTTTTCATCTGACCTATAGAGAGTGGGACCAGTGAAACTTCCTGATTTATATTTCTGTGTGTAATTGCATAAATTATTTTATGTATGTTTATTTCAGATTTTATATCTTTATATTTGTTGACAACAGAATGAATTAAATCATACTCCAAAGTATTCAATACCACTGACACACACATTAGGATGGCTGTTATAAAAAAATGATAGAGAATAATGAATGTTATCAAGAACGTAGAGAAATTGGAGCCCTTATGCATTCATTGCTGGTGGAAATGTAGAGTGAGTCACCCCCTAAGAAAAACAGTATAGCTGCTCCTCAAATAATGACACATAAAATAACTGTAGGATCTAGCAATTCCACTTCTATGGAATATATCCAAAAGAGCTGAGAGCAAGGATTTAAATACGTATGTGTGCACTCATGTTCATAGACTCACTACTCACAATGGCCAGCCTCAGTGCCCATCACTGGTCATTACAGTTTAATGTAACAAAGACCTCAGTGCACACTGAGTCCACTTCACTCACTTGATTCACTGGGGTCAATCGTAAACTAATTTAAAAGAAAAGAGGAAGCTTAAGGTATAGAATATAAAAAGTATTTTGCAAAAATAATTGAATAAAAACATCCCATCTCATTTCAGAAAAATGACAATAAACGTTTTAAAAAACTAAATGTAATTAAATAATGCAAAGATTAACTTGAATGAGACTGCAAAAATAAAAATTAACTAAAAATCTTTGTCCTGATAATAAAATAAAGCATGTATAATTATTTTTTTGCCTGCTGTGTTTAAAAATACTGGGACAATTGCCTACAGATTATGTGTTTTATAACTTTCTCAGCAATAAAGTTCTAGTTTTGAAAAACACTGCAGTATCTGATCACTAATATTAAATGAAGTTTCCTGTTGAAACTAAAGAAAGAATGTACATCATATGTGACAGTAACATTATACATACGATGCGAGCTCAGCTGCTTGAGCTGTGTTCAACTCTTTGTGACCTCCATGAACTGTAAACCATCATCTTCTGTCTAGGGGATTTCCCAGGCATGAATACTAGAGTGGGTTGCCATTTCCTCCTCCAGAGATAGTAACTATTTCTAGCCTTTAAATGTATTGTGATTTTTAAAAGCTTTAAGAGCAATTATAATCCTCATATTTGCTTTTTTAATTATCTAATAATTATTGTTAGGAAAAAATAGCTTATTCCTCTAGAAAGTATTTCTAGTTTTAGACGAAAGCAGTGAATTCTGCAGCTGCCCTATCTGACGTTATTTTGCCCTAGAAGGTATAAGGAATGGACCTTATATTTGCCATTACTTGATTGTTATGATTGTTATCTTGATCTCATTTAATTTTTAAAAGAATTGCCTTTTCTAAGTCATGGCATTTTGCAAACATTTCAAACTTTGATAAGTAATCTCACTGATGGTTCAGAAAATCATTCTGCCTCTTGAGAGTCCAGATTAAATCAATTTACAAATTAAAGGGGAGGGAGCAATCAGATAGCAATCCAGAAAACATTGTAAACTTTATTATATCCAAGATATCTTAAAGGGAAAAAAGAGCAAATTGAAAATGAGCTCTGCCTTCCAAGAAGAGGCTGTTCTTTCCCGCTTTGGTTTCTGCTGCTTGCGGCAGCTTTTTCTGCACTAACTACCCTCGCTTGCCCTGACTCCACTTTTAGATGGCTCTGCTGCTGCTGCTGCTGAGTCGTTTCAGTCGTGTCCGACTCTGTGCGACCCCAGAGACGGCAGCCACCAGGCTCCCCCATGCCTGGGATTCTCCATGGAGTGGGATGCCATTGCCTTCTCCATTAGATGTCTCACTGGACCTTATTTCAGACGTAGAATCCATTTTACTTATGCCTTAAGACTACAGCCTTCTTGCTTTATTAGAAAATACTAAAAATGTTCAAAGTTAAGTTAGACAGTTGCCAGCTTTTCCATGGTTGCTTATAGGGCAATGTTTTGATAACACTTGCAAGTAGGGGAACGTTAAAGAGAAAGATACACAAAAGATGCACTTAATTTTTTTTTTTTATTAAAAACAAATCCTAAATGGAATTATACACAGAAAAAGTTTTCTTGGTTTGAAAGATCTGTTGAATAGGAAAGTAATTAGAACTTAATGCAAGATAATTAGATGTATTTAAATTAGCTAAATACCACCAACATTCTTGAACTTAAGATTTTTTGTTGACTTGCCAAAAATGTCTAATCTTATTTTCTAAAGTAAAGAAAATTGAAAATAAATGGTTTAATGGTCAGAATGTTATGGAAATCTAGGTTTAAAGTGAAATTTGAGTCAGTTCTAAATGAGGTGGATGGACCAAGAGCCTGCTATACAGAGTGAAGTCGGAAAGACGAACATTGCATGAGCACACGTATATGGAGCCAGAAAGACGGTGTCAGTGAGCCCATGGGTAGGACGGAAAGGGGACCAGACATAAAGAACGGATTTCGGACACAGCAGTAGAAGGAGAAGGTGGGATGATTTAGAGAATAACATTGAAATATATACATTTCAATGTGTGTGTGTATATACATATATATACACACATTGTAATAATAATATATATATAATATATATACATTCAATGTGTAATATATATTATATATAGTATATATTATATAATATATATACACATTCAATGTGTGTGTATATACATTGTAATTATAATGTGTATATATATATACATTACCATATATATGGTATATGTACCATATTACATATATATGGATATATACCATATTATATATGTATATGGGAATACCAGACCACCTGATCTGCCTCTTGAGAAATCTGTATGCAGGTCAGGAAGCAACAGTTAGAACTGGACATGGAACAACAGACTGGTTCCAAATAGGAAAAGGAGTACGTCAAGGCTGTATATTGTCACCATGTTTATTTAACTTATATGCAGAGTACATCATGAGAAATGCTGGACTGGAGGAAACACAAGCTGGAATCAAAATTGCTGGGAGAAATATCAATAACCTCAGATATGCAGATGACACCACCCTTATGGCAGAAAGTGAAGAGGAACTAAAAAGCCTCTTGATGAAAGTGAAAGTGGAGAGTGAAAAGGTTGGCTTAAAGCTCAACATTCAGAAAACGAAGATCATGGCATCTGGTCCCATCACTCCATGGGAAATAGATGGAGAAACAGTGGAAACAGTGTCAGACTTTATTTTTCTGGGCTCCAAAATCACTGCAGATGGTGACTGCAGCCATGAAATTAAAAGATGCTTACTCCTTGGAAGGAAGGTTATGGCCAACCTAGATAGCATATTCAAAAGCAGAGACATCACTTTGCCAACAAAGGTTCGCCTAGTCAAGGCTATGGTCTTTCCTGTGGTCATGTATGGATGTGAGAGCTGGACTGTGAAGAAGGCTGAGCGCCGAAGAATTGATGCTTTTGAACTGTGGTGTTGGAGAAGACTCTTGAGAGTCCCTTGGACTGCAAGGAGATCCAACCAGTCCATTCTGAAGGAGATCAGCCCTGGGATTTCTTTGGAAGGAATGATGCTAAAGCTGAAACTCCAGTATTTTGGCCACCTCATGCGAAGAGTTGACTCATTGGAGAAGACTCTGATACTGGGAGGGATTGAGGGCAGGAGGAGAAGGGGATGACAGAGGATGAGATGGCTGGATGGCGTCACTGACTCGATGGATGTGAGTCTGGGTGACCTCCGAGAGCTGGTGATGGATAGGGAGGCCTGGAGTGCTGCGGTTCATGGGGTCGCGAAGAGTCGGACACGACTGAGCGACTGATCTCTGATGTAATATATATACTGATGTATATATATGATGCAGAGAACACGAGCCCAGCACTCCATGACAACCTGGACGGATGAGATGGGGAGAGAGGTGGGATGAGGGTTCAGAAGGGAGGAGACACATGTATGCCTATAGCTGGTTCGTGTTGATGTATGGCAAAAAAATAACAATATTGTAATTATCCTCCAATTAAAATAAATAAATTTTAAAAATAAAATAAAAACCAGTATCCCACAAATTAGAAGCAAATATTCCCACTGGATATTTTTAACTGCTTTGTCCAGAGAAAATTCCTACGATCTAAATTTTTGCAAAAAGTTATGACTCAGAGTGTCTATATATTGAAATTTTTAGTTTTAGTCCATGGCTCTAAGACCTTAACCAGTAGAGTTGAAAGACTGGGAAAGTAAATACCTCTGTGCTGTGCTAAGTTGCTTCAGTTGTGTCCAGCTATTTGCGACCCTATGAACTGTAGCCAACCAAGCTCCTCTGTCAATGGGATTCTCCAGGCAAGAATACTGAGGTGGGTTGCCATGCCCTCCTACAGGGGATCTTCCTGACCCAGGGACTGAACCCTTGTCTCTTACATCTCCTGCATTGGCAGGTGGGTTCTTTACCATGGGCGCCACCTGGGAAGCATAAAATGTGAAAGTATTAGTTGCTCAGTTGTGTCTGATTCTTCCTGACCCCACAGACTGTAGCCCACCAGGAACGGGTAGCCTTTCCCTTCTGCAGGGATCTTCCCAACCCAGGGGTCAAAACTGGGTCTCCTCCATTGCCAGCACATTCTTAGCCACCAGAGGAGCCATAAATAACTCTGCAAATTATCTTAAAAAGAAAGAAAGAAAGAGACTGGTTCAAGTGTGATAGTCTGCATACCTTTGAAAAGATTAGGAGATGAAACCTTTCTGCTGAAAACAGGAGCCACTGGGAGTTGCATTATATCAGTAGTTTCTGACTTGGCTGCATGTTGGAATCAACTTGGAAAAAAATGTTAAATGCAACTGCTTGAGCTTAATCTTCAGATTATTATTTAATTGCCATGATGTGAGTCTGATCATAAGAGAATAAATCTGTTTTGGTGAATCAATAATAATTCAATAAATAATTAAAATTAAAGCCAGACTTAAGAACCCTTGGTTAGACCTCTAAAGATAGCAATAAGTTTTGGAATTATCCCTGTGAAAAATATTACAGGGAGCAGACCATAACACAGTGAAATAATAAATGGGTATACACACACCGCTATGGAGTTTGGACCCTCAATAATCTCACCACTCCACCTGCTCATATAGGCTTTTGTATTAGTACTCAGATGTCCAACGAGTTAAGACAAAGAGATTATTGAAATTTCTAGGAATGGTGAAGCCTTGAATAGAAGAATCTCCTGAGATATAGTGCAGATGAACAAGGATCTAGGGTTGTTAAGGAAGGAAGCTGCAAGACTAGAAGAAAACAAAGGAATTATGAAGCCATAGAATCAATAACTTCAGATATGAGATGATACCATTCTTACGGCAGAAAGTGAAGAAGACTAAAGAACCTCCTAATGAAAGTTAAAGAGGAAAGTTAAAAAGCTGTCTTAAAACTCAACATTCAGAAAACTACAACCATGGCATCCGGTCCCATCACTTCATGGCAAATAGATAGGGAAACAATGGAAACAGTGACAGACTTTATTATCTGGGGTGATTGCAATCATGAAATTAAAGATTCTTGGTCCTTGAAAGAAAAGTTATGGCAAACCTAGACAGCATATTAAAAAGCAGAGACATTACTTTGCCAATAGAGGTCCATATATATAGTTAAAGCTATGGTTTTTCCAGTAGTCATGTATGGATGTGAGAGTTGGACTCTAAAGAAAGCTGAGTGCCAAAGAATTGATACTTTTGAACTGTGGTGTTGGAGAAGACTCTTGAGAGTCCCTTGGACTTCAAGGGGTTCAAACCAGTCAATCTTGAAGGAAATCAATCCTGAGTATTCGTTGGAAGGACTGATGCTGAAGCTGAAACTCCAATACTTTGGCCACCTAATGTGAAGAATGCATCTGAAAAGACCCTAATGCTGGGAAAGATCGAGGGCAGGAGGAGAAGAGGACAACAGAGGATGAGATGGTTGGATGGCATCACCGACTCAATGGACATGAGTTTGAGTAAGCTCCAGGAGATGGGGAAGGAAAGGGAGGCCTGGGTGTTGCAGTCTATGGAATTGCAAAGAGTTGGACATGACTGAGCGACTGAACAAGATATAAGGTGAAAGAAAAGACATAGAAAGGGCATATTTGAGATAAATGTTTAGAACTGTAGGCCAACAGTGTGTTATTTACAAAGGCGTTTAGAAATAACTAAAATGAACCAGCTCTGAGTCTGGGGTGTGGGATAAGGTGCAGTGAAGGCGGAGATCAGCTGTAACTGAGGAGATTACAGGGCTGCATCTGAGGTACAGGTGCTGCCAACACTGGCGATAAAGTCACTTGAGTTCATTTCTGTAGAAAATACTTTATTTGCATACGGGATATCAAATAATGGTTTGGAAACCAAAATAGGAAGCTAAAATAATTCAGAGGAGTGAAGTCACTTGCTTAGAAATTTAAATAAATGTTTGGTCCCTAGACAAATATTGTCCTGGTTCATAATAAGCACTAAAAAACTATTAGTATTATTAGTTATTATTACTATTTCTATTATGATAAATAGATAGAGCTAAAACTTAATGTATCCAAGTCAAAAGAACATTTATTTTCAAATATATTTAGAAGTTTTTATTTCAAATATACTTAAGAAGTTTTTACCATATAAGTATCCACCAAACCCAACAGTTCCCTGTGGAGAATACAATTCTACTCTAAACTCAGCAGGCTGGCTAGAATTGCTCACATGAAAAACCTTGTCAGCCTCATTAAAACCCTCTTACGCAGAAAGCTCTCAGATTAATGGAGGCTGGGGAAGGCCCAGCTATCCCCAAGGAGCCTGTTCTCTCTGCCTTTTCGCTAATTATTACTGCTATAATCAAGGCGGCCTCAGGGAGGCGCTGCCTCCGGCACTCCTACTCGGGCCAATATAGACAGGCTAGAATATTAAGCCGCTTCTTTAAAGTCTGGGGAATATCTGTTAACTCACATCAAACTGTAGCACACAAAATCAGTGATTCCCAAGCTTGGCGTGCAAAAGAGTCTTGGGGAAATCTGAATTCTAACATTTAGTGAGGACATCCACGCTCATTTTCTGTAAGAACGCGGGAGAGCAGCTCCTCAGGTAATCTGCTTGGTCGTGGTCTGAAGATCAGCCAGAAAAGCACTGCATCGCCTCCACGCTGTATAAACTTGCTGGTCACAGGGACCGTCTGCTGCACGCATGCTCAGTCCCTCAGTCATGGCCAACTCTTTGTGACCCCAGACTCCTCCGTCCATGGGATTCTCCAGGCAAGAATATTGGAGTGTGTTGCAACTTCCTACTCCAGGGGATCTTCCTGACCCAGGGACCAAAGACGCAGTCTCTTGCATCTCCTGCATTGGCACATGGATTCTTCACCTCTGTGCCACTTGGGAAGTCCAGAAATAATATGCTTTAAGGAAAAGGGTCAATTATTTTATTTTATTTTTTATTTTTAGTAATTACCCCAGGAACCATCTGGGATAATCATTAAAAATAAAAATAAATAAAATTTGACCCTTTCCCTTAAAGCAAATTACTTCATATATAGCAACAAGACTTGGGACTCCGTATTTATGAGAAGAACCTCCAGGTGGTTTTTTTTGGTAAATAAAGTTTGGAGAAGTCTGCATTAGCTAACTTAACTCAGTAAGATTCTCACACCCCTTAGTCAGTAGCTCCTAGAGCTCAAAGCAAGGTCAGAGAGTCCACAGCAGTGTATCACCTAGAAGAATTTTAGAAAATCAGAATCTTAGACCCAACCCCAAACTTGTGAGTCAGCATCTACACGTGACTAAAATCACAAGTTCATAAATGCGTGGTCCATGTGTGGGTTGGGAAAGAATTTCTAAACATCAGGCAGAGAGGAGAATAAAGTCCATGAGAGTGGGAGATGCTGGTAGAACAGCAGGCCAGCTCAAGGGAGAGCCAAACCCTTTCACAGGCTAGAAGCCAATTTTTATAACCTCGAGACAGAGAAAATTCCTACTACAAGGGTAGCATTAAGTGATTTGGTTAGGATGTTATAGGCTGGGTAATAGGGTGGGTACTTTAACTAATATAAGGTCAGGGAACTGGCCATACTTTGGCCACTTGATACAAAGAGTTGACTCATTGGAAAAGACCCTGCATCTGGGGAAAGTTGAGGGCAGGAGGAGAAGGGGACGACAAAGGATGAGATGGTTGGATGACATCACTGACTCAATGGACATGAGTTTGAGCAAACTCCAGGAGTTGGTGATGGACAGGGAGGCCTGGCGTGCTGTAGTCCATGGGGTTGCAAAGAGTCAGACACGACTGAGTAACTGAACAGCAACAACAAAATCTTCAAACCTGCATAAAAAATGGACCTAGAATTTAGAGTGTCTTCCTGGAGATAATTTGACTTGTTCCTTTAAATTTGAAAAATCTGACCCTTTCTCAAATTCTGCCATCAGTATAATAATTCACCATGAGCTTATTGCTTGGCAAAACTCAGATTATCCCACTGACCTCTGTATTTGATGATAGCTAATAAGCTATATGATGTGTGAATACATACAGGCAAACATATACACAAACATGCACCCTACAACCTGGGAATTGCCAATCCAGTCTTGTGACTGCCCTTTGATGAATGATTGCACAATTGCATCAGCAACTGCCATTGGAATAAATTGCTAAGATGGTGAATATAGTCACATTGGCTTTATGGTGTTCTGGTCATTTCATGTTTATAGCTCAGTTCTTGCAAAGTCACTTTAAATGGATTTGAGATGGGAGCATTTCTTCAATCAGCCTTCATGACAACTAGTTCCATGCTCCATACTGATGCAATAAAAATATTGTCATTTTTTCCTTTTTCACCTCAAGAATGAAATAACACATGCTACATAAACATTCTGATATTGCGATGATTTATCATCCAGAAAAGATGAGGTTCCAATATTACTTTGAAGGAGATGGGGAACTGCCATGTAAACAGCCAGAGAGAATTCTCATTTCACTGAATCAGATGTATCTGAGCCCTTTGGTGTTTTTCAATCCACATTCTATAGTGTAAATATACACTTAAAATAGTATTAATGTAAAATTGAAATGTAATTTTTAATAGCCAACTTGATATTCTTTTAAAAATCTAGTTTTAAGTTGAAAAGTCTGTTGGAAACAAACATCTATGGTCACCTAACCTATGACAAAGGAGGCAGAGATATACAGTGGAGAAAAGATAGTCTCTCCAATAAGTGGTGCTCAAAAAACTGGACATCTTCATATAAAAGAATGAAATTAGTATACTCCCTAACACCATACAAAGAAACAAACTTAAAGTGGATTAAAGTCCTATATGTAAGGCCAGACACTATAAACTTCTTACAAGAAAACATAAGCACAACACTCTCTGACATAAAAAGCAGAAACATATTTTTTGAGCCACCTCCTAGAGTAATGAAAATTTTTTAAAAAAAGCAAAAAAAATGGTGCCTAATTAAACTTACAAGCCTTTGCACAGCAAAGGAAACCATAAACAAGATGAAAAAATAGCCCTCAGAATGGGAGAAAATATTTGCAGATGAAGCTACTGACAAAGGATTAATCTGCGAAATGCGTTAAAGAACTCTTGTAGCTCAATATCAAAAAATAAACCAAGAAACAACCCAATTAAAAACTGAGTTGAAGACCTAAAAACATATTTCTCCAAAGAAGATAGCCAAAAAACACATGAAAAATGCTCAACATCACTAATTATTAGAAAAATTAAAATCAAAACTCTAATGAAGTATCACCTCACACCAGTCAGAATGGCCAACACTTAAATGCTAGAGAGGGTGTGGAGAAAAGGAAGGCATCTTACACTGTTGGTGGAAATGTAAATTGATACAATAGAGAACGGTACGGACATTCCTCAAAAAGCTAAACATAGAACTCCTATATGATTCAGCAATCCAAGTCCTGGGCGTAGACACAGAGAAAACCATAATTCAAAAAGACACATATACTCCAGTGTTCATCGTAGCACCACATACAGTAGCCAGGACATGGAAGCGATCCAAGTGCCCATCACCAGAGGAATGATTGAAGGTGATGTGGAACATACGCAAACTGAAACATTACTCAGCCGTAACAAGTGATCTGATCTGACTACAATGTGAGTAGACCTAGAGACCATCATACAGAGTGAAGTGAGAAAGAAGTTAGAGAAACAAATAGCATATATTAGCTTATGTATGAGGAACCTAGAAAAATGGCAATGGTGAACTTATTTACAGTGAAGAAATAGATGCACAGATGTAGAGAACAAACATGGATACCCAGCGGGAAGTGGTCAGATGAGTGGGCGATTAGGATTGGCTTATATACACTATTATGTGTAAAACAGAAAACAGGAACCTACCCACTTCACAGCACAGGGAAATCTACTCAGAGCTCTTGGTGACCCAAATGGAAAGGAAACCCAAGAAAGAGGGGTATGTGCATACATAAGGTGGACTCCCGTTGCTGTGCAGCAGGAACTGACTACACTGTGCCACAACTATCAGATTAGAGCAGATCAGTCGCTCAGTCGTGTCCGACTCTTTGCGACCCCATGAACTGCAGCACGCCAGGCCTCCCTGTTCATCACCAACTCCCGGAGGTCACTCAGACTCACATCCATCGAGTCAGTGATGCCATCCAGCCATCTCATCCTCTGTCATCCCCTTCTCCTCCTGCCCTCAATCCCTCCCAGCATCAGAGCCTTCTCCAATGAGTCAACTCTTCGCTTCAGGTGGCCAAAATACTGGAGTTTCAGCTTTAGCATCATTCCTTCCAAAGAAATCCCAGGGCTGATCTCCTTCAGAATGGACTGGTTGGATCTCCTTGCAGTCCAAGGGACTCTCAAGAGTCTTCTCCAACACCACAGTTCAAAAGCATCAATTCTTCAGCGCTCAGCCTTCTTCACAGTCCAACTCTCACATCCATACATGGCCACAGGAAAGACCATAGCCTTGACTAGGCGAACCTTTGTTGGCAAAGTGATGTCTCTGCTTTTGAATATGCTATCTAGGTTGCCAACTTAAAAAAAATCCATTTGTATGAAACTGTAGGGATTCATTTAAAAATGAATTAGTGAAAATGATTTCAGTAGTAAAACAGTAATTTAGAAACTTATTTTGATAATATTAGAATACTTCATAACTCCAGTGCCATTTCCTGGGAAACAGAATTATAGCTCAAATAACAATAAGGATGTGAAAGCAACAGTTACATCTGAAAATAGATCTTTTTTATGAGACTGAAGTTTGGCATATTGATTTGTGGTGTCTGTACATCAGCTATGCATATTAAAGCAAATTTATCTTTTATTATTCATATCTGTGGCATGGACCCAATCATTGTAATCACCCAGGGACAAAAAGTCCATACAACATCAGTCACTTGAAAATGTATCTTCTGAGCATCCGCTCCCTCTTGTCTAGTGCTTAAAATGCATCAGTGTCCACATTGAGTCAGGATCATTACTGTATGGCTTTTCCCTATTTCTCCAGGTCCAATTTTGTGTTTCTAACTAGAGGCACTGATTATCAATGTGGGATAATATGGACTAAATGCTCCGTGTCTCCTCAGAATTTAAATGATATCTGGAGACGTGACCATTGGGGGATAGATAAGTTTAGTGAGATCATAAGGCTGGTGCTCTCAGGATTGGAACAGCATCCTTATAAGAAAAGACATTCGCATTTTTATTACTGTGTGCTTTCCTTCTAAATCTGGAAACTGTTCTCAAGTTTATCAATTCACTAGTGATCTATTTTCCACAAAAGCAATTAGTGTGAAAGTCACTCAGTCTTTACCAACTCTTTCCTACCCCATGGACTGTACTGTCCATGGAATTCTCCAGGACAGAATACTGGAGTGGGTAGCCTTTCCCTTCTCCAGGGAATCTTCCCAACCCAGGGATCGAACCCAGGTCTCTCACATTGAAGGCAGATTTTTTTTTTTTTTTTTACCAGCCGGGCCACAAGGGAAGCCCAAAGCAATAATATGGATTTTAACTATTTTACTATTTTTTTCTTTCAGTCTTTTAACTATTTCACCTCTATTTTCATCTTAGATGCTGACTTTGAGATAAATCCTTTTCAACAATTTTTAAGCTCATACAGTTGATCCTTGATCAACAGGAACTTGGAACTGCACAGGTCCATGTATATTGACATGTGGATTTTTTTTTTTTTTTTCAGTAAACACATACTGTGGAATTTACATACCCAGGCTTCCCTGGGTCTGAGCAGTAAAGAATTCACTGGCAATGCAGGAGACAAGGGCTTGGATCCCTGGGTGGGGAAGATCCCCTGGAGAAGGGCATGGCAACCCAGACCAGTATTCTTGCCTGGAGAATCCCATGGACAGAGGAGGCCGGTGGGCTACAGTCCATAGAGTTGCAAAGAGTCAGCAGAACTGAATAGTTCCAGCATGCACACACGCATAGCACTACACAACCCAAGGTAGCTTGAGCCTGTGAATACAGAACGTGGACCATAAGCTAACCATGGACTTTCAACTGTGCAGGAGGGTTTCCAACCCCTGCACCATCCAAGGATCAGTTTTATTTTCTTATAGATTCTGTTTTGTGCTTTTTCAGAGGCAATGTGATTCTAACCCATAAAAACACACAATATGCTTAAAATTTCTAAGATGTAACCTATTTTATGAGGCTTGCTCTAAATCTTCAGAATAAGCTTCTAATTTCATTCTATAGCCTCTAACAAGAGACCCTAGCATTCTATTTTTTCTTCTTCATATCAATTTTGTCCAGACAGAGTTTCACTAACCAACCTAATACAACTTTATTTATTCCACTTTACATTCACTTAGATGTAGTAAGAATAGTCTTGTGAAGTCTGCACACAGAGGGCAGGTTGTTTTAAACAAACCTTTTGCGTGTGGGTAGGCATAGCCTTCAGTAGAGCCCCACTGAAGGCCAGTAAAGCATCCACTTACTCCGTGACTGAATCTCCCATGTGGTAAATGAACGGACCACTCAAAGATACTGATAGTATTATGCACTGTGGCCAGCAGGCTTCCTTTGCCCTCCATGGCACTCACCCATCCATGGACAGCCTCACTATTTGAAGTAAGACGCAGTGATTCACTGCCAGCACCCCCACTCAGGTTCTTTTTATTTTATTTTTTCAGTTATTCACATAAGCCATTAAATGAGGTGACAATATAATTTGGGTCAAGAAAACAATACTTTGGGTTCTTCTTCAAGCAATCTTGGCACAATAAATACTTCACCATTTAGTCCTGATCGCTGGAAGGATCTTTGAAATAGTGCCAATAGAGCATAGAACAGACATTTCTTAACTCTTCTTATTTTCAGGACAGTATATTTGGATTTGCTGTAGTACAAATAGCAAAATATAGTTGCATCATCAGCTTCAGAGGCTACTTCAATATCAGAAGTTTCATAGTTAGTGGAAAGGCATTTCAGATTTTGCCAATCTATTGACTCTTTTAAAACTTCATGGGCAATGTTATTAAAAGTTTTGATACTCAAAAGTATGTTAGATAGTTTGTTAAGGTTAGCAAAGAAACAGCTAAGGAGATATTCTACCAGCGGTCATCCTTAAACTGTTTTTCACACAGTAAGCAATATACTCACACATAAGTAAAGAGGTAAGCAATGGATTATCAATTTGTTGCCGAGTCCAATCCCACTCTGCTTGCTGCCAATAAACCCAAGACACAAGGTATTGAGGCAAAAAATATGCTTGACTGAGAAGATGGAACACCAAGTCCTAGCTTGTTCCACTCCCCACACGACAGGCCAAGGAATCCGAGAGACAAGGTGTCAAGGCAAGGAAAACAGCTTTTTTTGAAAAGCAGTGGACCAACAAGATGGCGGGCTAGTGCCTCAAAATAACCATCTAATCGGGGTCTGGATGCCAGGTTCTTCAACAGATCAGGGATGGAGGGAGGTGAGGAAGCAAAGTAAAAAGGCTGTTAATCTTGCTAAGCTCTCCTAGAATGGCAAGCCTCAGTCAGGGGATGTGTCAATTTCTTCCTTCCTGCCATCCACAGGAGGACAGGGTTCTGAACAAAGGCACTTTTTAACTGGCAGAGGGGCGGTGTTCTTTTAAGTAAGTCATTAAGCAAGACTGTAATAGCAAATGCAACAGAAAGCAAATCAAAGGAGCAGTTGGAACATGGAGTCAGAATTGGCTTCCTCCCTGCACCCGGCTCAAAAGAGCCATTTTGTTGGGACCCGGATGTCTGGTTCTCTCATGGATTAGAGATGGGGGAGTTGGTGAGGAAACAAACTAAAAAGACCTCTTGAAAATCTCTCCTAGAAGGGCAAGCCTCAGACAGGGGGACGTGTTCATGGTTAATGTCTCTCCTCCTGAAATCTAGAAAGGGCCAAGGTTATGAACAAAGGCGCTTTAGTTCAACAGTCAGGCAGAAGGCGGCAGTGTTCCCAGAGGCAGGCCCTTATGGATGCTGTAATAACAAAAGCAGCAAAAAACCCAAGCATTAAAGTCATGGAAACAGGTACACTATGGAGCTGACTGTGGCTCAGACCATGAACTCCTTATTGCCAAATTCAGACTGAAATTGAAGAAAGTAGGGAAAACCACTAGACCATTGAGGTATAACCTTAAATCAAATCCCTTATGATTATACAGTGGAAGTGAGAAATAGAATTAAGGGCCTAGATCTGATAGATAGAGTGCCTGATGAACTATGGAATGAGGTTCGTGACATTGTACAGGAGACAGGAATCAAGACCATCCCCATGGAAAAGAAATGCACAAAAGCAAAATGGCTGTCTGGGAAGGCCTTGCAAATAGCTGTGAAAAGAAGAGAAGCGAAAAGCAAAGGAGTAAAGGAAAGATATAAACATCTGAATGCAGAGCTCCAAAGAATAGCAAGAAGAGATAAGAAAGCCTTCTTCAGTGATCAATGCAAAGAAATAGAGGAAAACAACAGAATGGGAAAGACTAGGGATCTCTTCAAGAAAATCAGAGATACCAAAGGAACATTTCATGCGAAGATGGGCTCGATAAAGGACAGAAATGGTATGGACCTAAGAGAAGCAGAAGATATCAAGAAGAGGTGGCAAGAATACACAGAAGAACTGTACAAAAACGATCTTCACGACCCAGATAATCATGATGATGTGATCACTGACCTAGAGGCAGACATCCTGGAATGTGAAGTCAAGTGGGCCTTAGAAAGCATCACTACGAACAAAGCTAGTGGAGGTGATGGAATTCCAGTGGAGCTATTCCAAATCCTGAAAGATGATGCTGTGAAAGTGCTGCACTCAATATGCCAGCAAATTTGTAAAACTCAGCAGTGGCCACAGGACTGGAAAAGGTCAGTTTTCATTCCAATCCCAAAGAAAGGCAATGCCAAAGAATGGTCAAACTACCGCACAATTGCACTCATCTCACACGCTAGTAAAGGAATGCTCAAAATTCTCCAAGCCAGGCTTCAGCAATATGTGAACCGTGAACTTCCTGATGTTCAAGCTGGATTTAGAAAAGGCAGAGGAACCAGAGATCAAATTGCCAACATCCACTGGATCATGGGAAAAGCAAGAGAGTTCCAGAAAAACATCTATTTCTGCTTTATTGACTATGCCAAAGCCTTTGACTATGTAGATCACAATAAACTATGGACAATTCTAAAAGAGATGGGAATACCAGACCACCTGATCTGCCTCTTAAGAAATCTGTATGCAGGTCAGGAAGCAACAGTTAGAACTGGTCATGGAACAACAGACTGGTTCCAAATAGGAAAAGGAGTACGTCAAGGTTGCATATTGTCACCATGTTTATTTAACTTATATGCAGAGTACATCATGAGAAATGCTGGACTGGAAGAAACACAAGTTGGAATCAAGATTGCCGGGAGAAATATCAATAACCTCAGATATGCAGATGATACCACCCTTATGGCAGAAAGTGAAGAGGAACTAAAAAGCCTCTTGATGAAAGTGAAAGTGGAGAGTGAAAAGTTTGGCTTAAAGCTCAACATTCAGAAAACGAAGATCATGGCATCTGGTCCCATCACTACATGGGAAATAGATGGAGAAACAGTGGAAACAGTGTCAGACTTTATTCTTCTGGGCTCCAAAATCACTGCAGATGGTGACTGCAGCCATGAAATTAAAAGACGCTTACTCCTTGGAAGGAAAGTTATGACCAACCTAGATAGCATATTCAAAAGCAGAGACATCACTTTGCCAACAAAGGTTCACCTGGTCAAGGCTATGGTCTTTCCTGTGGTCATGTATGGATGTGAGAGCTGGACTGTGAAGAAGGCTGAGCGCCAAAGAATTGATGCTTTTGAACTGTGGTGTTGGAGAAGACTCTTGAGAGTCCCTTGGACTGCAAGGAGATCCAACCAGTCCATTCTGAAGGAGATCAGCCCTGGGATTTCTTTGGAAGGAATGATGCTAAAGCTGAAACTCCAGTATTTTGGCCACCTCATGCGAAGAGTTGACTCATTGGAGAAGACTCTGATGCTGGGAGGGATTGAGGGCAGGAGGAGAAGGGGACGACAGAGAATGAGATGGCTGGATGGCATCACTGACTCGGTGAATGTGAGTCTGAGTGACCTCCGAGAGTTGGTGATGGACTGGAAGGCCTGGCGTGCTGCGGTTCATGGGGTCGCAAAGAGTCGGACGAGACTGATCGACTGATCTGATCTGATTTGATCTGATGGAGTTAAAAATTAACTCTTCTCTGTTACAACTTTAAGCCTGAAATATACAGAGTTAATCCTGAAAGTAAAATCAGTTAGGAAAGTCACCATTCCTTTTCAAGTTGCAGTTGAATCAAACACACTTACTGATAACGAAATTACATGAGGCGCTACTTCTACAAACTCTTACTTAGCTTCCCATATTTGCCAAGCGATGCTCAAGGAGGAGAGAAGGCAGAGGAGGCTGAACTAATTAGAGGGCATCCTAATTACTGTGTTGGTATTTCAGCACAACCAGCTTACTAATCAATAGTAGAGTCCAAGCAAAGAATCGAATTTTATGCTGTCTTCAAAAGCTCGGTGAATTTTCAAAGACATATTTAGCATTCTGGTAGATTGCCTATGACCGTGTTCATTTGTAATGAAATATCTCTAATACACTAACTTTAAAGTTCTCACTATTAAAAAACAGGCATCTGAATTTCTGGGACTTGATAACACGTAGGTATTACTGCTGGTCGGGACACTTGATATAGCTCCTAGATGACCCTCAGCATCGACAAAGCAGCATTTGCTGGTGTGTTTGTCTTCTTAGGGGACCATCTGGGCCTCACCCTAATCTCTTGTTTTTAATGCCCAGTAATTGGTATATACCTATATTTCTCTTTGTGCTTGTGTTAAGTCACGTCAGCCGTGTCTGACTCTTTATGACCCCATGGACTGCAGCCTGCTAGTTGCCTCTGTCCATGGGATTCTCCAGGCAACAACACCGGAGTGGGTTGCCATGTCCTCCTCCAGGGGATCTTACCAACCCAGGGATCAAACCTGTGTATCTTTGTCTCTTGCACTGCAGGCAGATTCTTTACCGCTGAGCTATCAGTGGAAGCCAATTAACTTCAAGGCTTCTGATGTGAACCTTTTATTTCCTTAGGCTAGGAACACTGAGTACAGTAAATTGACCTGATAGTTGACATCAGAATATCTGCAGACCACTATGTGTCTTGTCAGGCTTTGAGTTATAGCTCAGTGTTCTCTGGAAGAGCCTTGCTGCAGTTTCACTGGGTGGGCCTAAGAAACACAGGGCACAGCTCTCTCCCTCAACTCTCATCATGCAATTCATTTCTGTTCCATCTTCAGAAAAAGAGGAAATCAAAATGTGGACCTGAATAGTATAGTAGAAAAAGTCGACTCTGAAGCCAGGAAGCTTCAGTCAGAATGCTACAGAAAGTTCACTTAGTTATTAGAGGAGTGATGTTCTATATGATATTTAAACCTCTGGTGTAACTGAACAGACACATCCTGGGAGAGCTCTGAGGACTGTATTACTTAATTTGAATAACTGAACTTGCAAAAATTTTTCTGAGGAATTGCTTCCTCTAAAAACTCTGCCTTCTCAATGGTTTCCTCTAAATGTAGAATGGGCAAGGAAATGCCCACTGGACTAGCTCAAAGTCAAGTCTTCCTGTACGTTATCTGAACTGATAATTTTGTAAAATAAGGTAAATAAAAAGAGTTAAAATATTTACCGCTTAAGAAGTAGTTGCCCTTTGGCAAACAGTAATCAGTAATATTCATTGCTTTTTTATATTAAAACAAAAAATCCATATATTTATAGTATTTTGAAAAAGTAATCTTTCAAGCAGAGAGCTTAAGTTAGAGCAATAATGAGTGGCCATTTTTATTTATTCATAAATATTTATTGAGTGCCTACTAATGTCTGAGCATTATTCCAGGCACTGGGAATATAAGAATGAACTAAGCAAACAAGATAAGATAGTTCCCTGATCTATGGAACTTGCATTCTAGTGGCAAGAGGTAGACAACATAATGCTTAGATTATAATCTACAGATGTAGAAGCAAACATGTATTCACATACATTAGAAGGAAATAAGTGATACAGTTGAAAATTGAAAAGTAGAAGAGTAAAGTTTAAAAGCAGAAGAGAATCAGAAGGTAAAGGGGTTTAGGAGGGTTGGGAGTGAGACTACAGTTTAAATAAAATGGTCAAGTCAGTCCCTACAAGGAAGACGGAATCTGAGAAAAGATCTAAAATAATGTTTTTAAAAATCACTTTGGATAATAAATAAAGGAATCATTGGGGTGGGAGGCTAAAAACTTTCCATGATCCCGAAATGTTGACTAAATATTGAAGTAAGCCAGGCTTTAAAAAAGTTAAATAAACCCTGATTTTGAAAAGAGCTTAAACGTCTTAAGCAAATAAAGGTTAATAATTGCATCAGATAATGGTTGTAGTTTTTCCCACTCTGGGCACTGAGCTCTTGACCAAAATTGTCACGAGCATAAAGAATAGATTTGTGGTTCCAGGAGAAGAGGAGGGATGTACTGGGAGCCTGGATGGTGCAGATGCAAGCTACTATGCACCGTGTGGATAAATAACAAAGTCCTCTCTATAGTAAGGAACTAGTCTCAATATCTTGGGATAAACCATACTGGAAAATAATGGATACATGTAACTGAGTTCCTCTGCTTTATGGCAGAAATTGACATATAAATCAACTTTACTTCAATGATTTTAAAAAAAAAGTGAGCAGATTCAAATCCTAAAATATCCTTTTAGGATTTCAAATCTTAAAGATGGTGCTGCACTCAAAATGCCAGCACATTTGGAAAACTCAGCAGTGGCCACAGGACTGGAAAAGGTCAGTTTTCATTCCAGTCCCAAAGAAGGCAATGCAAACGAATGCGCAAACTACCGCACAGTCTCACTCATCTAACACGCTAGCAAATTCACATTCAAAATTCTCCAAGCCAGGATTCAGCAATATGTGAACCATGAACTTCCAGATGTTCAAGCTGGATTTAGAAAAGGCAGAGGAACCAGAGATGAAATCACCAACATCTGCCAGATCATCGAAAAAGTGAGAGAGTTCCAGAAAAACATCTACTTTTCCCTTTCATGTGTAGATCTCAATAAACCATGGAAAATTCTTAAAGTGATGGGAATACCAGGCCACCTGATCTACTTACTGAGAAATCTGTATGCAGGTCAGGAAGCAACAGTTAAAAGTGGACGTGGAACAACAGACTGGTTCCAAATAGGAAAAGGAGTACGTCAAGGCTGTATATTGTCACCTGCTTATTTAACTTATATGCAGAGTATACCATGAGAAACACTGGGCTGGAAGAAGCACAAGTGGAATCAAGATTGCCAGGAGAAATATCAATAACCTCAGATATGTAGATGACACCACCCTTATGGCAGAAAGTGAAGAGGAACTAAAAAGCCTCTTGATGAAAGTGAAAGAGGAGAATGAAAAAGTTGGCTTAAAGCTCAACATTCAGAAAACAAAGATCATGGCATCTTATTCCATCACTTCATGGGAAATAGATGGGGAAACAATGGAAACAGTGAGGGATTTTATTTTGGGGGGGGGGGCTCCAAAATCACTGCAGATGGTGACTGCAGCCATGAAATTAAAAGTTGTTTGCTCCTTGGAAGAAAAGTTATGACCAACCTAGACAGCATATTAAAAAGCAGAGACATTACTTTGCCAACAAAGGTCCGTCTAGTCAAGGCTATGGTTTTTCCAGTGGTCATGTATGGATGTGAGAGTTAGATTGTGAAGAAAGCTGAAGAATTGATGCTTTTGAACTGTGGTGTTGGAGAAGACTCTTGAGAGTCCCTTGGCCTGCAAGGAGATCCACCTGTCAATCCTAAAGGAAATCAGTCCTGAATAGTCATTAGAAGGACTGATGCTGAAACTGAAACCCAAATACTTTGGTCACCTGATGTTAAGACCTGACTCATTTGAAAAGACCCTGATGCTGGGAAAGATTGAAGGCAGGAGGAGAAGGGGATGACAGAGGATGAGACGGTTGGATGGCATTGCCAATTCGATGGACATGAATTTGGGTGAACTCTAGGAGTTGGTGATGGTCAGGGAGGCCTGGCATGCTGCAGTTCATGGGGTTGCAGAGAACCAGACAGGATTGAGCAATTGAACTGAACTGACTGAATGAACAGATTCATCATCTCCACAAAAACTCTCACTGCAATTCTCCCAAGCCTTCTTTCTATCATCTATTCACCATTCAAAGCAGAAATATTATTTTGTTTTAGACCATATAGGATTATCAGAAAAGTTAATTGAAAAAGAAACCACAATATTTTTTACAGTGTTAACTTAGGTTCATGGTATATGTATATATACATAGACACAGATGTATATGTATCAGTTCAGTTCAGTTCAGTTCAGGCACTCAGTCATGCCCGACTCTTTGCAACCCCATGAATCGCAGCACTCCAGGCCTCCCTGTCCATCACCAACTCCTGGAGGTCACCCAGACTCACATCCATCGAGTCAGTGATGCCATCCAGCCATCTCAGCCTCTGTCGTCCCCTTCTCCTCCTGCCCTCAATCCCTCCCAGCATCAGAGTCTTCTCCAATGAGACAACTCTTCACATGAGGTGGCCAAAGTACTGGAATTTCAGCTTTAGCATCATTCCTTCCAAAGAAATCCCAGGGCTGATCTCCTTCAGAATGGACTGGTTGGATCCCCTTGCAATCCAAGGGACTCTCAAGAGTCTTCTCCAACACCACAGTTCAAAAGCATCAATTCTTTGGTGCTCAGCCTTCTTCACAGTCCAGCTCTCACATCCACACATGACCACAGGAAAAACCATGGCCTTGACTGCGAAACTTTGTTGGCAAAGTAATGTCTCTGCTTTTGAATATGCTATCTAGGTTGGTCATAACTTTCCTTCCATGGAGTAAGCATCTTTTAATTTCATGGCTGCAGTCACCATCTGCAGTGATTTTGGAGCCCACAAAAATAAAGTCTGACACTGTTTCCACTATTTCCCCATCTATTTCCCATGAAGTGATGGGACCGGATGCCATGATCTTTGTTTTCTGAATGTTGAGATTTAAGCCAACTTTTTCACTCTCCACTTTCACTTTCATCAAGAGGCTTTTCAGTTCCTCCTCACTTTCTGCCATAAGGGTGGTGTCATCTGCATATCTGAGGTTATTGATATTTCTACATATACATAAATGTATATTTCACCAACAATGCAGGGTCAATAGCTGTAGCTAGGACATGAACACTCAGCTAGGAAAAAGCATCTGCCTTATATGTCTATTTCTTCTGCTGATTGCTTTCATTAATGCTTTTATGAATCATCTGGTATCATGTTAAGAGTAGTCTTATGTTTATCAAGATCTTTTTCTCACTCACCAATCAAGAACCTGAAGAAATTTTCCTGTGAGTTTCATCTATTGATTGCTACAAGAGTTGTTCCCCACACAACAATTAACAACAAGCTAAAGGCCTGCTTCCTTACTCCCCCGTGAATGGGTAACTTCTGCTTCAGTCATTTCTATGAATTAGAAATGCTGAATTGTGCCTCCTTTGTGGAGCCAGGAGAGCATGAACACTTTGTACTAAAGTTAGAATTTTGACAGGCATGTCTAACACATAACCAGCTGTGCAAACTTAGACAGTTTTTCAACTCGTCCAAACCCTACTCTTCCTGTATAGAAATGAGAAGAATACTATTTGCATCAAAGGGTTATAATGAGCATTAAATAAGGCAAGGAATATAAAGTTTGACAGTGCTTGATACGTTATTACAGATCTATAAGAGTAACTTAATTTTTTTTTTTTTTTTTTTTGCCAAATTCTCTTCCAGACATATTCTAAGACTTATGTGAGAGAAATTAGAGCTGATAACTCTGGTATTCAAACCCCTCCCCTGCAGTAGTAATGTCTCAGTTGCAAACATCTCCCTTAGGCGACTATAGAATGGTGTTCAGGCTGTAACAGTTCCCAAGAAACAAAGGCACTGGAAACACCGAATCAAAATGACTGCTGCTACTGGTCCTGTGAAGTCGCTTCAGTCGTGTCCGACTCTGTGCAACCCCATAGACAGCAGCCCACTAGGCTCCTCTGTCCCTGGGATTCTCCAGGCAAGAATACTGGAGTGGGTTGCCATTTCCTTCTAAAATGACTACACAGAACCAAACCAAGAAACGTCATTTCAAGCTTAGCCATGAACTGAAATGAAAATAATTAGGTACAGTAAGAAATTCTTTCCTATCTCCAATCCGCATCCTGCCGTCACTGAGAAAATGGTCTTAGATGACTAGACTGGCCCCTAGTAAGACTAATTATTACATTGACGATAATTAAGAGCTGTTTTTTACTTTAAGAGAAAGCAAAACAAGAGGAAATTGGTCTAGTTTGTAACATCAGGTCACCAGCTGAGAAAAGGCAGCTCACAGGTTGAAGATCTTTAAGCCGTTGCCTCATTATCTGGGGCAGCTTAGGCAAAGCGATGCTGAGCACAGAAGAAAGGATTATAAGACCTCCTCATTCTATGCCTCGCTCTACGCTTCTGTGAGTCACCATTTGGGAACAACACAGGAAGACGTTAAAGTTTCTCCTGCCAAGACACGGCTTTCTGCCTCTACGGCTGTAAAACTATAGCCAAGGGGTACCTGAAGATTTGTATAAAATCGTGTGTCCAGTTTGCATTGTACACCCACAGTACTTGTAACCAGTAAACAAAAATTTGCTAAAAGTAAATTTGCTAGCCTAACTTGTTCTTTGGGAATACTAATTTTTTTTCAGATGTTAACACATTGCAAAACAATATAGTATCATATAGCTTGACTTAGGCAGTATGCTTTTGCCTAGTTTAAAAGTATCACTATCTTCTCTTTTCTCAGGAAATGTCCCTTATGATTATTAACCAACTGCAGCAACCTTGACGTTATTAAACGTTCTTGTCTGTTTACAGAGCATTTGACCCGTTGTTTCTTCTTTAAGATCTCTTCCATTTTGGTCATTTCACTACTCATCCAAAACTACCTCAATAGGTGCTCAGAGAAAAAAAAAGAAATAATATTCATCAGTTAATTGATTCCTTTTTAATAGCATAGAAACAGTTTGATGGAGCTTGACTATATTTGTTAAAATGAGGCTTGAAAGTTATTAATGATTGACATAACACTTTCTATATTCAAATGCACATGGTCAGGGTTTGATTGCATTGAATTATAAGTGGGTTTCTGTTTTATAAGGGGACTTTGCTTATCACCGATCATTCTTGTCATGAATGTTTAGAAACTCTGATAGTCTCAAAATATTTACGTATTGCTTTTGTCTCTTAGGCACTCAAATGTTGTCCCCCAGTGACTCATTTAAATTTACCATGAATAATAATCAAACTGAGGAAAAAAAAAATTCTCTCAGGACTGATACACATCTTCTGCTTTCCTTGAAAACAGCCAATAACATTCTCTGTTTTGTTTCTCCGTCTTTTGGAATAACTCAAGGCTTTCCCCCAAGGAATAGTTTTCTGTTCCCCAAGCTGATACACTTCATTTTAGAAATGTAGACTAGCATTGAAATTAAACTTGCTTTCCTTTAAGTCCACTCCCACCCAGGGCACAGAAGTGGGCTGCTCCTAAGAATCAGCCCCTCCAAGGATACAGATGTTTGTAGTCAGCTGTCATAGCTTTCCAACTTGTTTCAACAAACTATGGTGGTGGTTTAGTCTCCACGTTCTGTCCGACTCTTGCGACCCCGTGGACTATAGCCCTCCAGGCTCCTCTGTCCATGGCAAGAACACTGGAGTGGGTTGTCATTTTCTTCTCCAGGGGATCTTGCTGATCCAAGAATCAGACCCCTGGTCTTCTGCATTGCAGGCAGATTCTTTACCAACTGAGCTATGAGGGAAGCCTTTCAACAAACAGCACGTATTCAGCTCTGATTTTTATTCTTACGTCAATTCCTTCAGCTCCCATTACCTTGCATTGCTCTTTCCTGACTTCTTCCTTAGTCTTTATTTCACTTTCTTTCAGACAGGAGAAGCCAATGAACAATTCTAAACATCTCCCTGGCACTGTGCATGAAGATTCAGTGACCCAGTCCTCTCCTGAGGTGATGACCCCCCAGCGTCTCCCATCAGGGTCTTTGATAAGGTATCAAGATTCAATAGAACCTCATTCTAGACGGGAAAAGAGTGAGTGGGATAGAAGGTGATTTATCTCACAACAGTCAGAAAGAAATGATGTTTCTCCCCCTCAAAAGATTGCTAACATGAGGAATGACCCGACCTAGAGGGAAATATCACTGAAAGAAAAGCATTAACCAATGTGCCCAAGGCTTTTGTCTAAAATTGCTAAAAACCATTGAATCTGTCCTTAGAATGAAGAATGATCTGGATTCCTCTCGTCAACTTAAAAGGTAAGTGTGTAATGAATTTAATGGTTTAGATTATGTCTAAAAGATACAGTTTATGTAACGTAATCATGGCTGGAGTAAGCTAGTTAATTTTAAGTATCTCCTTTTACTGAAGTCAGAGTCACAGGCACAATACCTTTTCCCTCTTCCCTGACTCCCATACTAACACAACACACACATACACACACCCCCTCAATACCTGCCTCTAATGCAAACTATTCTGAGTAAGCGCCTTAATAAAAGAGACTTATCCATAGTTGTATCCATTAAACCCAAATAGATGCATAAATACATGTTTGTTGAATCACCTAATTAATTACAGAATGAAAATAAGTTAGATGAGACCATGTGGATGGCCAAGACTAAGGCCAATACTAGAAAGGTAAGAAAATCATAAAATATATATATATATATATTAAAGTCAGCATGCATGTTCAAAGCCTGAGTGTAGAAACAAGATTTCTCATTTTTTTTTATTTTATTGTATTATATAAAACATTAATCCTAAAGTATTACATAAAATTAATCACCTCCTGTCGGAGAAGGCAATGGCACCCCACTCCAGTACTTTTGCTTGGAAAATCCCATGGATGGGGGAGCCTGGTGGGCTGCCGTCTATGGGGTCGCACAGTCAGACATGACTGAGCACCTTCACTTTCACTTTTCACTTTCTTGCATTGGAGAAGGAAATGGCAACCCACTCCAGTGTTCTTGCCTGGAGAATCCCAGGGACAGGGGGAGCCTGGTGGGCTGCCATCTATGGGGTCACACAGAGTCAGACATGACTGAGGTGATTTAGCAGCAGCAGCCGCAATCACCTCCTGTTTTCAAAGTTCTCTAATTTCATTTAACCTCTGAAATATAGACATCTTCCTCATTCAAAAGAGCACAACAATTAGTTACTGAAAGCTTATTCCAGAAAGTGGCAGCATGCTCACTGAGTTGCGCTTGGAACTAGTGGTGTACATAAGCAGTCTGACAAACCTCACTCCTGTGGGGAAAGACTGGCAATCTAGAACAAAATAACATAGATAATCAAAATAGGCTAGACACTTTTCTAAAAGAAATCCTTAAATATCTGCTACACCAGAATTGATTGAATGATCCATTGGAACAATGATATCTGTAAAACAACACATAATGGATTTTGCAGAATAAAATGAATTTCTCTTGCAAACCTCTCATTGGTGCAGAAGTTCACAATCTTTCAGTGTTTTAATTTAAAAAAAAAAAGACGACTCTTTTGTTTGACCTCCCTGAGATCAGTCTCCCTTAAAAAAAAAGAATACTGAAATTAATTATGTTATCAAAGCTTATGTGACCACACGTCTTGGACGCATTTATGGATATATTTCTTTTTGAATTTGAACATTGATTTCCAAACTATCCCAGATTGTGTTTTTTAAATATCGGACACGACTGAGCAACTGAACTGAACTGAATGATATATGAACCCTAAATATTTTTCTTGCACTATATAAATAAAGTCGTCTTCTTTAACGTGAACGCCCTTGTATGGCACACTTTTATCTCTCACCTCCCATACTTTGTCACTATTTTGTTCTTTTCTAATAATTAAATATTTTTGTTCTTTTGTTTCAGGTATAAATTGCAGCATTCATTTCACACTGAATAGAACTCTATATTTTGTAAATATTCAAACAACAGAGTTTTATTTGTATTCTGCAATTTTTGTCCCCAGAAAAGCCCTTCTGTTTACAATGAAGAATGGTTAGTTCCCCTTCAAATTCTAAACTCTTCAGTCGGTGAAACAAAACCAAAGCAGCAGCAATAATCACTTGGTTTCCAATCCTCATGATTCCAAAGCTAACAGAGGTTGACCTAGCGTGTGTGTGTGTGGAGAGTAGTGCCCAACTCTTTGCAACCCCGTGGACTGTAGCCTGCCAGGCTCCTCTGTCCGTGAGATTCTCCAGGCAAGAACAGTGGAGTGGATTGCCATTTCCTCCTCCAGGGGATCTTTCTGACCCAAGGATCAAACCCACGTCTCTTGCATTGGCAGCGGATTCTTTATCGTTGAGCCACTCAGGGCTAACAGTAAGCTAAAACAGGCTTGATGTGGCCATACCTCTCAGAGCTGAGAACATGAAGCTGCAGCTGTCTGGACTGCTTTGATGATCTGTACGTGAATTTCATTATAAAAACCAAGACAAAGTTTGCTAGTAAAGCTAATGATATTATAAAATTTGTGGATCAATTTTAATATGCATTTTATTTCCACATGATGACAAGTATTAAAACCTTGTAAGAAGTAGAAAATTATTATCATCAGGTTTGTTTTTCTTAATTTGAGCAAGTAGCATTTTCGTTTAAGCAGATTTGCCTCAAGGCCAAAGCTTCACTTTCATCCTTCTAGATCTACTCTATGCATCATTAGTTATTTTTTTCTTACATTTTAAAACAAAAAGATAATTGATATGACTATTTCCCCTGATAATACTTATGTTCCCATTCCCTGAGATGACGGTTTTAATAAAAGCTGTGATATTTATTAAAATTTTATTAACTTGATGTTTGAAATATACTGCTGCTGCTGCTGCTAAGTCGCTTCAGTCATGTCCAACTCTGTGCGACCCCATAGACAGAAGCCCACCAGGCTCCCCCATCCCTGGGAAATATACTACAGTAAATTATAATATATATTGAAAGTGAGAGTGAAAGTGTTAATCACTCAGGTGTGTTCAACTATTTGGGATCCCATGGACTGTAGCCCACAAGGCTGCTCTGTCTGTGGAATTCTCCAGGCAAGAATACTGGAGTGGGTGGCCATTCCCTTCTCCAGGGGATCTTCCTGACCCAGGTATAGAGCCTGGTCTCCTGTATTGAAGGCAGATCCTTTACCAACTGAGCCACCAGGGAAGCCCATAACATACATTACATGCGTCTATTTCACAGTTTCCATGATTGAAAATGAAATATAAACTCAAATCTTGTATATACATGTGTATATATTTATATCATGCTTACTAAGCATGATAAATGAATTATGTAAAATATTTCAATATAATTTCCCATTTACCTTTTTTTGCAGGGTAAATTTTAAGCAGATTTATAGATAAACACAGCTTATACTGTATGGACCTGAATCATTTAATAGCTCCCAATGAAGACTGGTAAGTATAAGGGGCACACTAGGAGCTATAGACACAAGTTGGATATAAAATTGGAATCTAAAAATTTTAGTATCTACATGCATAACATATCAATAATGAAAAAGCAAAGTCACATTACGGTATAGAAAGGATCTAGGGCTCCCCCTGCAATGAAGCTTCTCTCTCAGAGTGATGTTTTAGCAGCGGATGCACATACAGAATAAACACTGAAGAGCCATGCTTTGGCAGAGCCTGCTGGAGCCCTGTCCAAAGCAGATGACTTTCCTGCCAGTGACTCAATCACAGCAGCTCCCCTGGCAAGTCCAGGCCTCTCATGCTCAGACGCCAATAAATATCTGGATCATAAGTCTTTCTGTCCTGCTTCAGCAAACTTCCACATATAATTTGGCTTCCAGTGTAGACCTGCTTAAAGGATTATTGTGCTGGCCACGTTTCTGTAAATATGCATGTCCACACGATAGCTCTATTTCCTTCTGGAAATTAGCAATTGACAACATGATTTGACATATCATTTCCTTGTGACAGGTGATTTGAATTCATCCTCTAATGCATGTGCTGTGCTCTGTCCCTTCAGTCATGGTCTCACTCTTGAGACCCTGTGGACTGCAGCCCACCAGGCTCCTCTGTCCATGGGATTCTCCAGGCAAGAACACTGGAGTGGGTTGTCATGCCCTCCTCCAGGGGATCTTCTCGATCCAGGGATCGAACCACGTCTCCTGAGACGTCTGCATTGCAGGCAGATTCTTTCACCAGCTGAGCCATCTGGCAAGCCCCTCTGATGCATGGTAAGAGCTAAAAGCTATTCACTGCATTTGTAAAAGTTGCTCAGTTGTGTCCGACTCTTTGCAACCCCATGGACTATATAGTCCATGTAATTCTCCAGGCCAGGATACTGAAGTGGGTAGCCGTTCCCTTCTCCAGGGGATCTCCCCAACCCGGGGATCAAACCCAGGTCACCCACATTACAGGTGGATTCTTTACGAGCTTAGCCACTAGGGAAGCCTGATTCATTGCATTAATGAATGAATAAATAAACAAGAAGTGGGCTTCCCAATGGCTCAGTGGCAAATACTCCACGTGCCACAATGTAGGAGATGTAGGTTTGATCCCTAGGCCAGGAGGATCATTGGAGAAGGAAATGGCAATCCACTCCAATATTCTTCTCTGGTAAATCCCTGAAAGTGTAAGATGACTCATGAGGCTTCTTGACAATCTGACCACTTTCTTTCCTTGAAGGCACATTTGCTCATGCAGTTTTTATTTTATATACTAACAGATTGTATCACTATATCTAGAGCAACAAAATATTTTTGTACTTTTGCATCCATCTTTACTATCTGAGCTACCGAGGAAGCCCCATACATAAAGAGCAACACCCACTGTTCAGTTCAGTTCAGTTGCTCGTCGCATCCAACTCTGTGCAACCCCATGAACTGCAGCACGCCAGGCCTCCCTGTCCATCACCAACTCCCAGAGTCCACCCAAACTCATGTCCATTGAGTCAGTGATGCCATCCCGCCATCTCATCCTCTGTCGTCCCCTTCTCCTCCTGTCCTCATAAAAATAGGTAAATAAACTAGATCAAAAATACACACTTTATGTTCTTTTCCAAATCTCAGCTTTAATGGTATTTCTAAAAAACCCATCAAGTCAAGTATAACAGTAAAGAGACAATAGAACAAAAATTTAGAATGTGAAAGCAGAAGAAGTGGGAAGTAATTTATTAAAATAATAACAATAATGATAAACCATGTATTTAAAGCTACTGATACAGGGTAAGCAGAAGATAAATCCAGTCTGCAGAACTTATAATAAGCCTAGAAGTAAGTGGCAGCAGGACTCGTAGAAAGAGGAATGAAAGCGGTAATAACATTAAGGGGCTGCTGAAAGTCTGCTTAGGAGCAGCTAGGTGACCTTGCTTACCTTCTGACCTACACCATGCAGATGGTGATGGGACCTACCAACCCTGGCAGAAGAACGAAGTTCAGAGAGCAAACTGGTGTCAAAAAGCCAACATAGCTGTCAGACCTCTGGGCTCACTCTCTTTATAGGAGCTATTAGCTATGATAAAGGACAAAGTTAAAGGATAATACAAGAAACAACCAAATCCAGTGTGTAGAATATTCCATAGTCTAAATAAGCTGGCTTCTTCTGTGAAAGCTCAATGGGAAAAAAATAAAAAAATGATTAATGATGAAATATTGTTTTAGAATGAAAAAAAGTTATATACATATGCACATAAAAGTTAAAATGTGTAGACTTTGCATCTTTTCCCTCTATTATATTTTATAATGATTAAAAATGATTATATATGAATTAACATATATCTATATACATTATAATATATACTGTCTATCATAGTACTATAGATATATATACTATACAATATATAGTATAGTACATATAGATATCTTATAAACACATGTAATTAAATATGTGAAATGGTTATTTGATGACCATTAGATAAAGCACAATATAGATATAGATATTGATTACTATATCTGTATCATATATTTTATTTATTTATATAGTAATATGTATAGTAATATGTTAATATATGTAAATAATATATATTATTTATTGATATCATTTATTTTATTTTATAACATATCATATATGTTATATTTTTATTTATATATTTTATAGTATATTTTTTACTTTTCATTTTATATTATAGTTGATTAGCAATGTTGTTTTAGCTATACCTATAAATAATTCAGCTATACCTTTATATGTATCTATTCTGTTTCAAATTCCTTGCCATTAGACTTCCCTGCTGGCAAACAGCAAACAATCTGCCTGCATATGCAGGAGACCTGGTTTTGATCCTTGGGTCTGGAAGGTCCCCTGGAGAAAGGAATGGCAGCCCACTCCAGTATTACTGCCTGGAGAAGTCCAAGGACAGAGGGTCCTGGTGAGCCACAGTCCATGGGATCCCAAAGAGCCGGACACCACCAAGTGACTAACACTTTCACTTTCGGCTATTACAGAATATTGAGCAGAGTTCCCTGAGCTGTAGGTCCTTGTTGTTTATCTATTTTAAATATAGCAGTATGTACACTTCAATCAAAAACCACCGTCTATCCCTCCCTGCCACACTTTTCCCTGGAAATAGTACATTTTTTCCCGAAGTCTCTGAGTCTGCTTCTGTTTTTAAATCAGTCTATTTGTATCACTTTTTTAAGATTCTGCATATACGACACCTCATATGATACTTATCTTTCATCTGACATGCTTCACTTGGTATGATAATCTTCATGTTGCTGAACATAGCGTTATCTCATTCCTTTTCATGGCTGAGTAATAGTCCATCACATATGTGTACCACATCGTCAATGTCCATTCAACCGTCAATGAACATTCAGGCTGCTTCCCTGTCTTGGCTATTGTAAAGAGTGCTGCAGTGAACCCTGGTGTTATGCATCCTTTCAAATTGTATTTTTTTCCTCTGGATATATGCCTAGGAGTGGGATTGATAAATCATATAGTAGCTCTATTTTTAGTTTCTTAAGAAACCCCACACAGCTCTCCAGAGTGGCCGTACCATTTACATTCCTGCCAACTGTGTAGCAGGTCCCCTGTCTTCCATACCCTCTTCAGCATTTATCGTCTGTGTGTTTTTTAATAATGGCCTTTCTGACCAGTGTGAGGTGGCATCTGGCTATAGCTTTGATTTGCATTTTTCTAATAGTGATGGTAATCATCTTTTCATGTGCCTCTTGTCCGTGTGTGTTTTCTTTGGAGAAATGTCTACTTAGGTCTTCTGTCCATTTTTAGATTGGATTGTTTTTTAGATACTAAGCTTCTTTACCTCTTTGTACATTTTGGAGACTAACCCCTTCATGGTTGCATTGTGTGCAAATATTTTCTCCCTTTCTATAGGTTTTCTTTTCATTTTGCTTATGGTTTCCATTAGCAAAAGTTAAAGATTTTAAGTTTAGCTAGGTCTCATTTGTGTATTTTTGTTTTTATTTTCATTACTCTAGGAGGTGGGTCAAAAAAGATCTTGCTGCAATTTATGTCAAAGAGTTTTCTGCCTATGTTTTCTTCCAAGAGTTTCAGAGCATTGGGTCTTAACTTTAGGTCTTTAATTTTGTGTTTAGTTTTGCAAATGGTGTTAAGGAATGTTCTCCAGCATTGCCAGCATCTTTTACTGAAGAGACTGTCTTATAACTCCATTGTATAGTCTTATATCTTTTGTCACAGATTAATTGACAATAGATACATGGGTTTATCTCTGGGTTCAGTCCTGTTACACTGATCTATATGTCTATTTTTGTGCTGGTCTGATATTATTTTAATGACTGTACACTTGTAGTATAGTCTGAAGTCAAGTAGCTTGATTCCTCCAGCTCTGTTTTTCTTTCCCAAATTACTTTGGCTACTCAAGGTTTTTGTGTCTTCATGCAAATGTTATATCTTTTTTTTTCTAGTTCTGTCAAAAATGCCATTGGTGATTTGATGGGGACTGTATGGAATCTGTGGATATCCTTGGGTAGTGTAGTTACTTTGACAGTGTCGATACAGGAACGTGGTATATCTTCCCATCTCACTTGGCACGTTCCTATCAGCAACCAATGTGCTCACCTATGTCTGTCATGCCTATAGAGGGAAACAGAAGGTCCACTGGGTTAGAATTCTAGAAACTAGAGAGATGAAACCAACCTACTTTCTCTTGAGTATGGCTCCTAATTACCTGACTTACTACGAACAGGGCAAAAGATGTTTAAATATTACAATCCAGGGAAATAATTACTCAGAGCATAACTCTGCAGAAAAGGACAGAAAATGGACCTAGCGAGCTGATGGAGAAGACCTGCCTTATTACCTGCTACATCCAGGATTATAACTGCAGCACAAATGTGTCTCCACAGCTCACAAATTTTAACTTCAAAATTGTAAAACATTGTAGTTATACACCATTTTAGAGACTGCAGAACCAATGATCCAGTTTCATAGAAACCATTTTGCTTTCTCTTGAATATGTATAATTCATAGAAATCATAGTAAATATAAGGATAATTAAAATTTAAACAGAAACTTTGAGCTTATTTTTCCACTCATTCTATTTTACTTTTTTACAATGAGTTGCTCTTTGCACTGTTCTGAACTGTCAAGTCTGTCTTTTGACTTCTGAGTCATCCCAGACTGGCTGTTGCTCAATTGGAGTTTAACTACTTACTTTTCCAAATGTTGGCATCTGTTTCTGAGCCAGTTATTTTTGTTGATTCAGCTCCCATAATTGCATGAACAATTCTATCTTTCCCTATTTTGTATCTCAGAATAGCCAATAAAAAAAAGTAGGTAAAGAAGTAATAAGCAAAATCATTTTGCTTCTACTTTGGAGTTAAAAGGGACTTTCATATCAAAGCTCTATTTTACCAAACTTGTGAGATACTGTAAATAACCATGATCCCTAGCCCATTTTACATAAACAATTTTTTTTTTTTTAACCGAGCTTCAGCATGTGTTGTACAAACTCTGCCTCATTATCCACCAAATCCCATCAAACTGTAGCCTTGATTATTCTCACATTGAGAGTTCAAGGGGAGAATGGGCTGGTAGGAAAAACTTTTTCCATTTAAAGTTGAGACATTGTTACAAACCACTGGAACTCTAAAGCCCTTGGTGCCAGACAGCGTGTATATGTATTGGGATGGGGGAGATTAGGCTCTTGAAAAGGAAAGTAATAAAATAGACTGAGGAAGAACAGACATTATTGTAAATGATACATTCTATTAAAAAAGAAAATGAGGGCTAGAGTAAGAGAGCAAATCACAGGAACTGGAAATTTAAATATGACTAACAAAATAGACTGTCATTATTTGCAAATAACAAATATTTATATTTCACCAAATGACTCTGATACTTACAACAACAAAGCCATCTTAAATAAGGGTGCACCAACGCAGGCTCTTGTGAGAAAAGTGTGTGCATACTCAGTCACTCGGTCATGTTCAACTCTCCGTGCCCTCACAGACTATAACCCGCCATGTTCTTCTGTCCATGGGATTATCCCAGCAAGAACATTGAACGGGGTTGTTATTTCCTCCTCCAAAGGATCGTCCCAATCCAGGGAAGCGAACCCACATCCCCTGTGGCTCATATATTGGTGGGCAGGTTTTTTACCATTGAGCTGCCTGGAAGCCAAAACCTGAATATGAATGCTATAAATCCCTCTGTCGTAACTGCTAAGTGTATCAGCACCTATGAATCCTCATACTAGAGAACTAATGAGTTTGCTATCTTCAAATTATTCTTGGCAAAAAATTGTGTAGAAACTATGTCTAAATTTATATTTTATATAAATGAATGTGATCAGCATAGGCTCTTGAGAGAAAAGCACATGCATGCTCAGTTGCTCAGTCATGTCCAATCCTATGCAACCTCATAGACTGCAGCCCTCCAGACTCCTCTGTCCATAGAATTCTCCAGGCAAGAGTACTGGAGTGGGTAGCCATTCCCTTCTCCAGGGGATCTTCCCAACCCAGGGATTCAAAGCCAGGTCTCTTGCATGGCAGGCAGACTCTTTACCATCTGATCCACCAGGGAACCTCTATATTTTATATAAGCTAATAATAAATAACCAACTTTAATCTGAGCTGAATTCTATGCCCATTACGTAAAACAAAATTATTTAACCTATCACATTAATTATATAACTTGAGTTTTGTACATAAGAGGTACCATGTTTATAAATGTTTTATCTATTGGTCAGTACACTATAGAAATATTGATGATAAAACCTAAAGGTAATTTCAAAAATGTAAGAACAACATTAAGACTTACTACAAGCTTCTATACTTGGACTACATTCAGCATGGGGGCTTTGTTTCATTGATTAAAATGTCTTATTTGCTTTCTATAGCAAAAATTTTATATTAAGCATACATAAAGGAGCTTATGGAAAAGTAACCAAACTAAACAATGAAGAAAGAAGAAGCAAATAAAAATGTTTTTTTAGTTTTCAACATATGAATTTATTGATAATATCAATGTGATAAAATATACAAGACATAAAATAAGAAAAGTGGAGGAAAATGGTTGCTTTATAACAGATCACACTTTTAGCATATGTTATTTCATGGAAATTGTATTAAAATCTCATTTTTTATTATTTTAATTACAACCTTAATTTGTATATATAAAAATTCAAGATTATATAGATTAGATACATAAAATGTCTGATTGGTAATAATAACCTGCTATCTTATTAAGTCTTTTAATACTGAAATTATTTCTCACATTGTCAGACAAAAATTATATTGTTATTGATCTTTGGTGATCTTTGGTACTCTGCCCTAATAAATTTTTATTGCTTCCTCTGTCCATTCATATATGATATCATTTTATTCATTACTCAGGTGATTCTCTGTTGAGACTCTTCCTTGGTCTTATCCAATAATTCATTAAAAAATTTCCCCTAGCATGCATATATATGTGTGCTGAAAGCTCAGCCAGAAGGAAATACTCACTCTTATTTCAGTGTGACTAAAGTTCTAATTATTTTTCACCAGGAAATTTTGAGGAATCATTAAATCTTACACCCTAGGGCTCTGTTATTGCCACACAATTTTGTAAGTCTGAAATACTCAATACATATCCATCTAAAAACTGCAGAATATTGTCCTGTGAGAACTGCAGTCTTTTACACATTTGTAAATGGCAGGAAAATTCCTGCTTTCTTTAAAATATGCTAATAGAGAAAAAATTATATAAAATAACAAATAAAATGAAAAGGAAGAGGGAATAATAAAAGATTGAGAACAAAGGAAAACTCAGATCTAAAGAAATAGTCAGATAATCTAAAAAATGAATTTAAAGTGTTATAAATGAGTTAAAAAGCAAACTGTAGTTTAATTTTAAATGAGTGTTTAACTGAGTGTAGTTGGAACTAGAATGGATTATCTCAGCCATTTATAACAAATTCTAGGGAACTTAAACCTAAATAAGTTTGAGAAGCACCACATAATCTTAGTCTTGAATGTTCACCTTAGTATTTCATTTCCAAATTTATAATGTAAGAAGTAAATAAATCAAATACTTTAAATTGCTTAACCTAGTGTTTTACTTTAAAGAGCTGCTTTCCTACAGAGCACCACACAGAAGACACTAGTCTATGCTTCTGTTGCATTTGCTTCGTCTCAATCTCCCATATTTACTGGGTGCCTCTAATAGTGCCCCATTGCTGCTTGTAAGGGCTTTCCAGGTGCTGTGCTGGGCTGAGTCACTCAGCCCTGTCTGACTCCTTGCGACCCCATGGACCGTAGCCCACCAGGCTCCTCTGTCCATGGGTATTCTCCAGGCAAGAACACTGGAGTGCGTTGGCGGTGCTAGTGATAAAAAACCTGATTGCAGATGCAGGAGATGTCAGAGATGAGGGCCCGATCCATCAGTTGGGAAGGTCCCTTGGAGGAGGCCAGGGCAACCCACTCCAGTATTCTGCCTGGAGAATTCTAAGGACAGGAGCCTGGCATGCTACTATCCATACAGTCACAAAGAGTCGGACACAACTGAAGCAACTTAGCATGCACGCTGCCGGTAAGAGATCACCACAGATTTGGTGGCTAAGAATAACACCACACACCTGTATGATCTCCTAGAGCTGTGGTTCAGCATCCTGGAATAAACGGGGCATGGCCAGTTCTCCGCTCTGGGTTCAGTTCAGTTCAGTCGCTCAGTCGTGTCCGACTCTTTGCAACCCCATGAATCGCAGCACGCCAGGCCTCCCTGTCCATCACCAGCTCCCGGAGTTCACTCAGACTCACATCCATCGAGTCAGTGATGCCATCCAGCCATCTCATCCTCTGTCGTCCCCTTCTCCTCCTGCCCCTGATCCCTCCCAGCATCAGAGTCTTCTCCAATGAGTCAACTCTTCACATGAGGTGGCCAAAGTACTGAAATTTCAGCTTTAGCATCATTCCTTCCAAAGAAATCCCAGGGCTGATCTCCTTCAGAATGGACAGGTTGGATCTCCTTGCAGTCCAAGGGACTCTCAAGAGTCTTCTCCAACACCACAGTTCAAAAGCATCAATTCTTCAGCGCTCAGCCTTCTTCACTGTCCAACTCTCACATCCATACATGACCACTGGAAAAACCATAGCCTTGACTAGATGGACCTTTGTTGGCAAAGTAATGTCTCTGCTTTTGAATATGCTCTCTAGGTTGATCATAACTTTCCTTCCAAGGAGTAAGCATCTTTTAATTTCATGACTGCAGTCACCATCTGCAGTGATTTTGGAGCCCAGAAAAATAAAGTCTGACACTGTTTCCACTGTTTCTCCATCTATTTCCCATGTAGTGATGGGACCAGTTGCCATGATCTTCGTTTTCTGAATGTTGAGCTTTAAGCCAACTTTTTCACTCTCCACTTTCACTTTCATCAAGAGCCTTTTGAGTTCCTCTTCACTTTCTGCCATAAGGGTGGTGTCATCTGCATATCTGAGGTGATTGATGTTTCTCCCGGCAATCTTGATTCCAGCTTGTCCTTCTTCCAGTCCAGTGTTTCTCATGATGTACTTTACATATAAGTTAAATAAGCAGGGTGACAATATACAGCCTTGACGTACTCCTTTTCCTATTTGGAACCAGTCTGTTGTTCCATGTCCAGTTCTAACTGTTGCTTCCTGACCTGCACACAAATTTTTCAAGAGGCAGATCAGGTGGTCTGGTATTCCCATCTCTTTCAGAATTTTCCACAGTTTATTGTGATCCACACAGTCAAAGGCTTTGGCATAGTCAATAAAGCAGAAATAGATGTTTTTCTGGAACTCTCTTGCTTTGTCCATGATCCAGCAGATGTTGGCAATTTGATCTCTGGTCCCTCTGCCTTTTCTAAAACCGCTTGAACATCTGAAAGTTCATGGTTCACGTATTGCTGAAGCCTGACTTGGAGAATTTTGAGCATTACTTTACTAGTGTGTGAGCTACAAAAGGCCAAATTCAAGACGTGGGCAGCTCTCGGTTCCTTTCTGGATCTCTGAAGATGAATCTTTTTGTAAACTCAGTCACCTTATGTGCAGAATTCAGTTCCCAGGAATTCAGGCCCCAGTGTCTCTGCTGCTTGTCAGTGAGGGCATCTTCCTCAGTTTACCTGAATTTTTCAGCACCTTCCTTCTCTGTCCTCACAGCAGACAATGGCAGGTGGAGTCCTCACACTTCAAACCTCGCATCTCTTTACTGCCTCATCTCTGCCCTCTTCTAGCAGGAGAAATTGCTCTGATTTCAAGGGCTCAAGCAATTAGATTGGGTGCACTCAGATGATCGGGGCTTCCTTGATAGTTCAGTTGGTAAAGAATCTGCCTGCAATGCAGGAGACCCAGGTTTGATTCCTGGGTAGGGAAGATGCCCTGGAGACAGGATAGGCTACCCACTCCAGTATTCTTGGGCTTCCCTTATGGCTCATTTGGTAAAGAATCTGCCCACAATATGGGAGACCTGGGTTTGATCCCTGGGTTAGGAAGATCTCCTGAAGAAGGGAAAGGCTACCCACGCCAGTATTCTGGCCTGGAAAATTCCTTGGACCGCGGAGCCTGACTGTATAATCAGTCCATCAGATCACAAAGAGCCGGACACAACTGAGTGACTTTCACTGTCAGATGATCCAGGACAATTTTCTGATTTCACAATTTCTAACCTTAATCACATCTATAAAGTTCCATCTTCATAAGTGGCTCAGACCAAAAAAAAAAAAAAAATCTACTTGCAATGCAGGAGACCAGGGTTCGATCCCTGGATCAGGAAGATCCCCTGGAGAAGGAAATGGCAACCCACTCCAGGATTCTGGCCTGGAGAATTCCTTGGACCGCGGAGCCTGGCAGGCTATAGTTCATGGGTGGCAAAGAGTCAGACAGGACTGAGCGACTAACAAACTTTTCCACACACATAACAGATTCACGTGTTTCAAGGATTGTGTGTATAAACCTTAAGTGGAGTGAAGCCATCAGTCTCTGTCATGGTACCTACCCTTCCTCCAGCCATTTTTTAATCTCTGATCCTCTCAAGAATCTGGCCACCACAACCCACCGCTCCTCACAGAAGAGTGATGAGCTCGCTTCTACCTTAATTTCGTGCCTTCACCTTGGCCTGAAACACCTCTCTCTCTATAGCCTGGCCGTTTACACCTCCCTTTCTTTTTGTGACTCAACTCAAATTCTACTTACCCGTGAATTCTTCACTGTTTTTATGTTTGCAAATTCTCTATCTGAAATTGTTTGCAGACCTCAGTGAGCCTTTGGGTCTTTTCTTAGAGTGTAACCTTCTAGAGAACCACCATAATTCAAGTCCTGAAGGCTAAATGCCTGAGTTCAAATCCTGTTTCTGTCTCTATCTTAGAGCATAAATCCTAGCTGTCTTTCTAAAATGTGACTAAAAACAGTAACACCTATCTCTTAGGTTTTGTGTGTTGGTGGGAGGATTATTGAGATAACACACTTAAAATATTTGGAATTAGGCCTGGCAAAGGAAAGCCCTTAACGACACTTGTTATTCCATGTGTATCTGCAAGAAATTCTGAGAAGCTATTGAAGCTCCTAGGGCATCAGTTAAAGTATGCTTCAACTCCAAAATAACTAAAATGCCTCGCTCGGACTGCCTTAATTAATAAGAAAATGTATTTTGTATATTGCATGAAGTCTAGAAACGTGTATATAGTAAATGGGAAGTGGCCTTATAGTGAGTTGAAGGCCACCCAACTATAGTGGGCTTCCTTGGTGGCTCGGTGGTAAAAAGTCCGCTCCTCAGTGCAGGAGAGGTGGGTTGGAGCTCTGATCTGGAAACACCCTACATGCCTCGGAGCAACCACGCCTGTGCGTCCCGACTGCTCAGCCTGTGATCAAGAGCCCGGAGCCGGCAGCACTGAGCCCACGTGCCGGAAGTGTCGAGGTCCGCACGCCGGGGAGCTCGTGCTTGGAACCAGAGCAGCCGCGGCAGGGAGAGGCCCGCACCCCGCAGCCAGAGAGGAGCCCCGACCACCTTAGCTGGAGAAAAGCCCAGGCGGCAACCAAGACCCGGCACACCAAAAAAAAAAAAAAAAAAGCAAGAGTCAGTTGATGCAGTGATTCAGCCATCATCCACCACATGGCTTCATCCTTACAACTACAGCAGAAAGGCCTCTGCTACTGCAGTGGCCACATTCACATGTCATAACAGCAAACACAAACAAAAACAAAGAAGCGACATCATTAGGTTGTCTTTTTTTTTTTTTTAGAATGTAGACATTTTTCCGTAAGGTCCACAGTATTCTCATATGATACTGGCCTGAAGTAGTTCAGAGTCATTAGTGAGCCCCCAGGTCCAGGAGCAGCGTTAGCTTTTCCTCTGGTGGCATGGGGTTCGTGGTGGAAAGAGGGGGTTACAATGCAAGGAAAGAGTGAAGGATACTTTTATAAGCCCAGTTTCTACTGAAAAGGAACAAGAGGGAATGACAAGAACAGACAGCTGCTATGCTACCTTCTAAAGCAAATGTATATTTATCTATGTCACTTTGAAGTTATAGTACCTGGGATTAAGTCCTGCACAAGTTAGGAGTTCATGAAGTATTAATGTTGATGTTCCTGATATTGAAATGTTTTCAATAATATGCAAGTTTTGATTAGCTCCAGAAATCACAATTATTCACTCTTTAGAATGTTTACTATTATCCTAATTAGACATTGATTTTATCCCCTGATTATTTATAACATTCCTGATCAATAAAAACAACTCTTAGAGAGTTTCTTCATCCCTTCAATATGCTGTTGAAACCGAGGTCACAGGAAATGCACGGTACTGGATACTGCAGTACAGGTTTGTGTTTGAGAGCAGTGGGAACATTTCATCTGGAGTCCCTCCACTTCCTGGGTGTCATGCCCTCTTTCCCCACTAACACCTAAAACATGCACCCTGCACCCCGCTGAAACCTATCAGTAGACTGACTTGACTACACTTATTTCACATTTGAGTGGAACACATCGTCCACAGGGAGATGGTTTTCTCATTCAGCGGTTGGCAAGTCCTCCCTTCACTTCATTAAGCTAAGCTAAGTCATTTCAGTCATGTCCGACTCTGTGCGACCCCATAGACGGCAGCCCACCAGGCTCCCCCGTCCCTGGGACTCTCCAGGCAAGAACACTGGAGTGGGTTGCCATTTCCTTCTCCAATGCATGAAAGTGAAAAGTCAAAGTGAAGTCACTCAGTCGTGTCCGACCCTCAGCGACCCCATGGACTGCAGCCTACCAGGCTCCTCCATCCATGGGATTCTCCAGGCAAGAGTACTGGAGTGGGATGCCATTGCCTTCTCCGTCACTTCATTAGTGAGGAGCTATTTGGGAATCAGTCTCACTGATATTCTAGGGGCCTCCCTGTTCCAAGCAAGGTAGAGGGCAGCGCTACGTCTTCCTTTGACCCTTTCCCATCTATAGTAGAAATGCCTTGGGAAAACATTATGTGATAGACATTGTGTCATTTGCTCTAAGAAAAATAAAAGTGGTATAAAATATACCTCTGGTTCTTAGGTAAATTAGAGTGTTATTGTGAAGCATCATAGATGTAGTTGTAAGTCATTTAGTATACATGGTTAATAGTTTTTATTTTTCTATTAAATAGATGATCCTAAAGGTATACCTCGGACACGACTGAGCGACTTCACTTTCACTTTTCACTTTCATGCACTGGAGAAGGAAATGGCAACCCACTCCAGTGTTCTTGTCTGGAGAATCCCAGGGACAGGGGAGCCTGGTGAGCTTCTGTCTATGGGGTCGCACAGAGTCGGACACGACTGAAGCGACTTAGCTGCAGCAAAGGTATACCTCAAAAAATTTAAAAATGTAGAAATTATGATTTGTACAAATTGGAAGACTTGGGAATCAAAATAATAATCACTTCATGTGAACTAAAAGTCTGCAATGAAGATTTTAATAAAATTTCAGAATCCTAATAATATATAAAAAGAGCAAAGAGCGCCCTGCCTTCCCGCGACCACGCACGAGGACCAGCGCACTAAGCAAGGCCGAGAAGAGCTACCACACGACCGAGGTCAGGAAGGGCGGCGGTGAGGAGAGACCCCTCGTCCAAGGTAAGTTGCGATGGCTGTGCTTTGCTGGAGCAGCCGGGAAGAGATACCCGACGCCCAAGGTAAGAGAAACCCAAGTAAGACAGTAGGTCTTGAAAGAGGGCTGCTGCTGCTGCGACACTTCAGTCGTGTCTGACTCTGTGCGACCCCACAGACAGAAGCTCACAAGGCTCCCCCGTCCCTGGGATTCTCCAGGCAAGAATACTGGAGTGGGTTGCCATTTCCTTCTCCAATGCATGAAAGTGAAAAAAGTGAAAGTGAAGTCGCTCAGTCGTGTCCGACTCCTAGCGACCCCATGGACTGGAACCCACCAGGATCCTCCGTCCATGGGCTTTTCCAGGCAAAAGTACTGGGGTGGGGTGCCATTGCCTTCCCCGCTTGAAAGTGGGCATCAGAGGGCAAACACACTGAAACCACACTCACAGAAAACTAGTCAGTCTAATCACACCAGGACCACAGCCTTGTCTAACTCAATGAAACTAAGCCATGCCCATGGGGCAACCCAGGATGGGCGGGTCATGATGGAAAGATCTGACAGGGTGTGGTCTGCTGGAGAAGGGAATGGCAAACCACTTCAGTATTCTTGCCTTGAGAACCCCATGAACAGTATGAAAAGGCAAAATGATAGGATACTGAAAGAGAAACTCCCCAGGTCAGTAGGGGCCCAATATGCTACTGGAGATCAGTGGAGAAATAACTCCAGAAAGAATGAAGGGATGGAGCCAAAGCAAAAAGAATACCCAGCTGTGGATGTGTCTGGTGATAGAAGCAAAGTCCGATGCTGTAAAGAGCAATATTGCAGAGGAACCTGGAATGTCAGGTCCATGAATCAAGGCAAATTGGAAGTGGTCAAACAGGAGATGGCAAGAGTGAATGTTGACATTCTAGGAATCAGCGAACTCAAATGGACTGGAATGGGTGAATTTAACTCAGATGAACATTATATCTACTACTGTGGGCACGAATCCCTCAGAAGAAATGGAGTGGCCATCATGGTCAACAAAAGAGTCTGAAATGCAGTACTTGGATGCAATCTCAAAAACGACAGAATGATGTCTGTTCGTTTCCAAGGCAAACCATTCAATGTCACAGTAATCCAAGTCTATGCCCCAACCAGTAATGCCAAAGAAGCTGAAGTTGAACGGTTCTATGAAGACCTACAAGACCTTTTAGAACTAACACCCAAAAAGGATGTCCTTTTCATTATAGGAGACTGGAATGCAAAAGTAGGAAGTCAAGAAACACCTGGAATAACAGGCAAATTTGGCCTTGGAATACGGAATGAAGCAGGGCAAAGACTAACAGAGTTTTGCCAAGAAAATGCACTGGTCATAGCAAATACCCTCTTCCAACAACACAAGAGAAAACTCTATACATGGACATCACCAGATGGTCAACACCAAAATCAGATCGATTATATTCTTTGCAGCCAAAAATGGAGAAGCTCTATACAATCAGCAAAAACAAGACCAGGAGCTGACTGTGGCTCGGACCATGAACTCCTTATTGCCAAATTCAGACTGAAATTGAAGAAGTAGGGAAAACCACTAGACCATTCAGGTATGACCTAAATCAAATCCCTTATGATTATACAGTGAAAGTGAGAAATAGATTTAAGGGCCTAGATCTGATAGATAGAGTGCCTGATGAACTATGGAATGACGTTCATGACATTGTACAGGAGACAGGGATCAAGACCATCCCCATGGAAAAGAAATGCACAAAAGCAAAATGGCTATCTGGGTAGGCCTTACAAATAGCTATGAAAAGAAGAGAAGCGAAAAGCAAAGGAGAAAAGGAAAGATATAAGCATCTGAATGCAGAGTTCCAAAGAATAGCAAGAAGAGATAAGAAAGCCTTCTTCAGCCATCAATGCAAAGAAACAGAGGAAAACAACAAAATGTGAAAGACTAGGGATCTCTTCAAGAAAATCAGAGATACCGAAGGAATATTTCATGCAAAGATGGTCTCGATAAAGGACAGAAATGGAATGGACCTAACAGAAGCAGAAGATATTAAGAAGAGCTGGCAAGAATACACAGAAGAACTGTACAAAAAAGAGCTTCACAACCCAGATAATCATGATGGTGAGATCACTGACCTAGAGCCAGACATCCTGGAATGTGAAGTCAAGTGGGCCTTAGAAAGCATCACTACGAACAAAGCTAGTGGAGGTGATGGAATTCCAGTGGAGCTATTCCAAATCCTGAAAGATGATGCTGTGAAAGTGCTACACTCAATATGCCAGCAAATTTGGAAAACTCAGCAGTGGCCACAGCATTGTAAAAGGTCAATTTTCATCCCAATCCCAAAGAAAGGCAATGCCAAAGAATGCTGAAACTACCACACAATTGCACTCATCTCACACGCTAGTAGTGTACAAGGCTCCGACCCAGATAATATGATGGTGAGATCACTCCTAGGCCAGACATCCTGGAATGTGAGTCAGTGGGCCTTAGAAAGCATCACTACGAACAAAGCTAGTGGAGGTGATGGAATTCCAGTGGAGCTATTCCAAATCCTGAAAGATGATGCTGTGAAAGTGCTACACTCAATATGCCAGCAAATTTGGAAAACTCAGCAGTGGCCACAGCATTGTAAAAGGTCAGTTTTCATCCCAATCCCAAAGAAAGGCAATGCCAAAGAATGCTGAAACTACCACACAATTGCACTCATCTCACACGCTAGTAAAGTAATGCTCAAAATTCTCCAAGCCAGGCTTCAGCAATATGTGAACCGTGAACTTCCTGATGTTCAAGCTGGTTTTAGAAAAGGCAGAGGAACCAGAGATCAAATTGCCAACATCCGCTGGATCATGGAAAAAGCAAGAGAGTTCCAGAAAAACATCTATTTCTGCTTTATTGACTATGCCAAAGCCTTTGACTGTGTAGATCACAATAAACTGTGGAAAATTCTGAAAGAGATGGGAATACCAGACCACCTGATCTGCCTCTTGAGAAATCTGTATGCAGGTCAGGAAGCAACAGTTAGAACTGGACGTGGAACCACAGACTGGTTCCAAATAGGAAAAGGAGTACGTCAAGGCTGTATATTGTCACCATGTTTATTTAACTTATATGCAGAGTACATCATGAGAAATGCTGGACTGGAAGAAACACAAGCTGGAATCAAGATTGCTGGGAGAAATATCAATAACCTCAGATATGCAGATGACACCACTCTTATGGCAGAAAGTGAAGAGGGGCTAAAAAACCTCTTGATGAGAGTGAAAGTGGAGAGTGAAAAGGTTGGCTTAAAGCTCAACATTCAGAAAACGAAGATCATGGCATCTGGTCCCCTCACTACATGGGAAATAGATGGACAAACAGTGGAAACAGTGTCAGACTTTATTTTTCTGGGCTCCAAAATCACTGCAGATGGTGACTGCAGCCATGAAATTAAAAGACGCTTACTCCTTGGAAGGAAAGTTATGACCAACCTAGATAGCATATTCAAAAGCAGAGACATTACTTTGCCAACAAATGTTCCCCTAGTCAAGGCTATGGTCTTTCCTGTGGTCATGTATGGATGTGAGAGCTGGACTGTGAAGAAGGCTGAGCGCTGAAGAATTGATGCTTTTGAACTGTGGTGTTGGAGAAGACTCTTGAGAGTCCCTTGGACTGCAAGAAGATCCAACCAGTCCATTGTGAAGGAGATCAGCCCTGGGATTTCTTTGGAAGGAATGATGCTAAAGCTGAAACTCCAGTATTTTGGCCACCTCATGCGAAGAGTTGACTCATTGGAGAAGACTCTGATACTGGGAGGAATTGAGGGCAGGAGGAGAAGGGGACAACAGAGGATGAGATGGCTGGATGGCATCACTGACTCAATGGATGCGAGTCTGAGTGACCTCCGGGAGCTGGTGATGGACAGGGAGGCCTGGCATGTTGCAGTTCATGGGGTCGCCAAGAGTCGTACACGACTGAGTGACTGATCTCTGATCTAATAATATATTTGGTTGCCTGAAAACCACGTATTATATGACTAATTTCAAAAAAAGGCATCAGGTTGGGCAGTTTAACCTGAGACTAAATGAGTAAAATATTAAGATGATTTTAAGAATAGTTCATTGTAAATGTTTAACAGTGACCCGCACAAATTGGATGTGGGAATAAAGAAAGATAATACGAAAACAAAATATCAAAGTTAAATACAGACATTGCATTGAAATTTCAAAATACACTAAAATCATCAATTATCTTTATTTGGCAAAGAGAAGGCAATAACACTCAAATGCATATCGGCACCACCTGTGATGTGAAACTTAGAGCTCTGAAACCCAGTTACAATCAGGCTGGTAATGATGTGCCATATGCACACTGATCTACAGTTGCCTGAGGATCCCTAACCTGTGGCGTACTTTTTTCTGTCACATTACCTTGTTAAATATGGAGTTTAGAATGTTTGTTTAAGTATTCATAAGATTGTAGATAGTAAAAAGGTAGAGAATTTTAGCAGAATTTTAGTATATTTTTCTTCTTGCCTTATGAAATACTCTACATACATTTTAATTTGCCATGTACACTTGTTTCCAAATTTTAAATATAATAAAAACTATTTATATGGAGTAAAGCAAATTAGTCATTCTGACTACAGATTTATAAATGCATTCTGTTAAGGGAACTGGTTCAATGTGATGATTACAGACACCTATTAATCAAAGCACTGATCAGAAGTGATAACGAAAATGATCCATATTTTATCACCATCTTCCAAGCTGCCTAGTTCTTTGCACCTCTTTATTATTCACCTTTATAAATAATTCAGTGCCTATTCTCTTTCCCATACACTTACATCTCTTTCATTAACACCTGTGAAAGCTGAGATTTTATACTGAAGCTAGAAAAACTGCAGCTATCCCTCAACATTTTCCATTTTTAGATTGGAGAAATTATTAATATATAAGCTCTGGGTCTATGAGATAAGTAAAATAACACTTTTATTTACATGTTGTTGACAAATTGATTATTCACGTTATTCCTTTTTTCAGGCTTGGCAGTTTGTCCTTACTAAATACGTATGTTGTCACTAGGATTTTCACAAGAAGAAAAAGCCATCTTTGCAGATACTACATATAGCTACACAGTTTTCAAGCTTGAAACTTAACACATGAAAAATTTAAGGCTGCATGTATCAAACTTCATCTCCACCAAGCTAATTGATCCGTCATCCATATTGTGAAATACATTACATATGTTTGGTAGTCAAGCATTACTTACCTTCAAAATTAACTCATTAAAATTCTTTGCTATTAAGTGACTTGATATAAAGAGTCTTAAATTGTATTACTTGAAGAAATTAAAAGTCAAATGTTTTATTCTCAGAATATCCCTTTGTCTCTCTCTCCCTCCTTTTCTCCCTTCTTTTAGATAAATTACTCCAGAAAACCCTCATGCCTTTTCAAAGAGGAAAGGGATTTGAGTCAAAACTGATTCCAAGTGGGACTTCCTCCCACTTTTTGTCTACCTGCTTGCTCCCCATCTCCCATTATATGTGAATAATAACAATAATAGTTTCTGAAAGATTTAAAGAGGAAAAGCATAAATATTTATAATAATAAAGTAAAATAGAAGCTTGTTTTCTCATTTGCACACATTATAAAATATGACTCAAGACATTTTTTCTATAATCAGCTAGGAAATCTTTCCTATTTTGTGAGCCATACAATATTTGTCCCATGCCATTTCTGTCATTTTAATGCAAATATGTAGATAAATAAATGTGCATGTATTCTAATAAAATATTATTAATGAACACTGAAGTTTGCATTTTATATAAATTCACATTGGAAAATATTCTTAATTTTTGTAAAATGACATATAACTTATCTCTAAAATAATATCTAAAATATAAAAACCATTTTCGCTCTCTGTACCAAAATGGATGCCAGGCTATATTCAGATCAGATCAGATCAGATCAGTCACTCTCGTGTCCGACTCTTTGCACCCCATAATCCACGCACCTCCCTGTCCATCACCCTCCCAGGTCACTCCTCCATCCATCTCGTGATGCCATCCAGCCATCTCATCCTCTTCATCCCCTTCTCCTCCTGCCCTCTCCCTCCCACATCTCTTCTCCATTCAACTCTTCATGGTGCCATTTAGTGTCACTCATCATTCCTTCCAAAAAATCCAGATTATCTCCTTCTACTTTTCTTCTTCAGTCCAACTCTCTCTTCTCCAACACCACACTTCAACATCAATTCTTCTGCTCACCTTCTTCATAGTCCAGCTCTCACATCCATACATACCACAGAAAACCATAGCCTTGACTAGGCGAACCTTTTTGGTAGTATTCTCTCTTTTTTTATCTTCTACTTTCTTTCCAACAGCCTTTTTCTGCAGTCACCATCTCAGTATTTTCAACAATCTCATTTCCACTTTTCCCCATCTACTTCCCATCAGTGATGGACATCCATTCTTCTTTCTTTCTCCAACCTTTTCACTCTCCACTTTCACTTTCTCAGCTTTTCCCCTCCTCACTTTCTCCATAGAGTTTCATCTCATTCTGTTCTCCCTCTTTCCACTTTTCCTCATCACATTCTCTTCTCGCATATAGTTAAATAAACATGTACATATCAGCCTACTCTCCTTCCTTTACAGTCTCACTTCTTCCCTCACAATTTCTGTGGTTCTCCCATCTCTCATTCCATATTTTTTATCCACACATCAAGCTTTCATAGTCAATAACATATTTTTCTAACTCTCTTCTTCTTCCACGTTCATTTTCTTTCCTCTCCTTTTCTCAGCTTGAACATCAATTCATCACATCTGCCTCTTATTCTCCTGTCATTCGTTCATCTCCCTTTCTTACACCCCTCCCTCTTCCTCTGCATTGGTTACTTCCATCATCATTCAACTTATAGCTCCACTACATCCTCCACTCTTCTCCCTCTCACTCCATTCTCTCTTCTTCCTCATCTTCTAGTCTTCTCTTCTCTTTTCTTCCACCTCTCCTCTCTTCTTCCACACATCTCTTCCTCCTCTTCCTTCTCTCTTTCTTCTTCCTCTTCTCTTCCTCTTCTCTCCTTTCTCTCTTTTCCTTTTCCTTCTCCTTCCCCTCCTCCCCACACCATTTCTTCTTCTCCTTGTCTTATCCCTGTCTCTCCCCTCTCCTTCTCCTCTCTCATCTACCCTTCTTTCTCCTCCTTCATTAAGTCCTATGTCTGTTCTCTCCCCTCTTTCTTCTCCTCCTTCCCTCTCATCTCTCTCATCTTTCTTACACTTCTTCTCTCTTTACTTCATTCTTCCTCTCTCCCTCCCCCCCCTGTCTCAGTTTCTTCCCCTCATCCCCTATGGACATCTTTTTTTCGTCTGGTTTGCCTCTCCGGGGGGGCGGCGGCCTCCTTCTTTTGCTCGTCCCACTCGTGGCCTCTTTCCCCACGTGGTGGCTCCTCTCTTTCCTTCCTCTCCTCTCTTCCTCTTTCCTGTCCTGCTCATCTTTCTCCTCGGACTCTTTCCCCTCACGCTGGGTTTCTTTTGTTCTCTCTCTTTTCTGTTTTCTCCACTTCTCCTGCTTTGGCCCTACTGACTGGAAGTTTCTCTTCTTCCTATCATTTTTCTTTTCTCTGTTTGGGGTTCTCGCGTCTGAGTGGTTTGCCTCCTCTCCCCCTGTCTTCTCTCCACCCCCCCCTCCCAGTCCCCTCGGCTGGCTTCTCGTTGCAGGGTGTGGTCCTTGTGTGTTGATTGACTAGTTTCTGTGAGATTGGTTTTAGTGTTTGCCCTGTCCCTCTTTCATCACTGTCTTCTTGGGTTTCTCTTCCTTGGGCGTGTATCTCTCCGCTCTTCTCTCTCCGCAGCGAAGCACGCCATTCACCTTCCTTGACGAGGGTCTCTCCTCACCGCCCCCTTCCTGACCTCGGTTGTGGGGTAGCTCTTCTCGGCAGTGCTTAGTGCGCTGGCCCTCACCGCCGTCCTTCCTCGGTTGTGGGGTAGCTCCTCAATGGCTTCTAGTTAAACCTGATTCAGGTGAAGACCAGTGCACATAAAATAATATCTCCCTAATCTCCTTTTTTTAATTGGTCAGCATAATGTCGCTGCCGTTCAGTCACCAAGTTGTGTCCAGCTCTTCACGACCCCATGGGCTGCAGCACACCAGGCTTCGCTGGCCCCTCACCATCTCCTGAGGTTTGCCCATGTGCATGTCCATTAAATCAGTGATGGATCCAATCATCTCATCCTCTGTCACACTCTTCTCCTTCTGAGTTCAATATTTCCCAAGATCAGGGTCTATTCCAATGTCAGCTGTTTGCCTTAGGTGGCCAAATTATTGGTTCAACATTATATATATACCATGAACTTCTTATTGCAAAATTCAGACTTAATTTGTAAAACATGGGGAAAACCACTAGGGCATACAAATATGACATAAATCAAATTCCTTATGATTATACAGTGGAACTGACAAATAGATTCAAGGAATTAGATCTGAGGGAGTGCCTGAAGAACTATGGACAGAGGTTCATGACATTGTATAGGAAGCAGTGATCAAAGCCAAAGCCATCCCCAAGAAAAGAAACATAAAAAAGCAAAATAGTTGTCTAAGAAAAGAAGATAAGTGAAAGGCAAAGGACAAAAGAAAGAATATACCCATCTGAATGCAGAGTTCGAGGGAATAGCAAGAAGAGATAAGAAGCCTTTTTAAGTGAACAATGCAAAGAAATAGAGGAAAACAATAGAATGGGAGAGACTAGAGACCTCTTCAAGAAAATTAAAGATACCAAGGGAACATTTCATGCAAAGATTAGCTCATGCAAAGAAACGGTGTGGACCTGATAGAAGCAGAAGATATTAAGAAGAGGCGGCATGAAAACGGAGAAGAAAAAAGATCTTCATGACCCAGATAACCACGATGGTGTGATCACTCACCTAGAGCCAGACATCCTGGAGTGTGAAGTCAAGTGGAAGAATTACTATGAACAAAGCTAGTGGAGGTGATGGAATTACAGCTGAGCTATTTCAAATCCTAAAAGATGATGCTGTGAACTGATGTATTCAATATGCCAGAAATTTGGAAAACTCAGCAGTGGCCACAAAACTGGAAAAGATCAGTTTTCATTCCAATCCCAAAGAAAGGCAATGCCAAAGAATGCTCAAACTACTGCACAATTGCACTCATCTCACAGGCTAGTAAGGTGATGCTCAAAATTCTCCAAGCTAGGCTAAAACAGTACGTGAATCAAGAACTTCCAGATGTTCAAGCTGGATTTAGAAAAGGCAGAGGAGCCAGAGATCAAATTGTCGACATCCATTGAATCATAGGAAAAGCTAGAGAAATCCAGAAATTCATCTGCTTCATTGACTATACTAAAACCTCTGACTACGTAGACCACAGCAAACTATGGAAAATTCTGAAAGAGATGAGAATGTCAGATCACCTTACCTGCCTCTTGAGAAACCTATATGCAGGTCAGGAAGCAACATTTAGAATTGGACATGGAACAACAGACTGATTCCAAATAGAAAAAGGAGTACATCAAGGCTGTATATTGTCACCCTGCTTATTTAACTTACATGCAGAGCACATCATGAGAAATGCTGGGCTGGATGAAGCACAAACTGAAATCAAGATTTCTGGGAGAAATCTCAATAACCTCAGATATGCAGATGACACCACCTTTATGACAGAAAATGAAGAAGAATTAAAAAGCCTCCTGATGAAGGTGAAGGAGGAGAGTGAGAAAGCGGCTTAAAACTCAACATTCACAAAACTAAGATCATGGCATCCAGTCCCATCACTTCATGTCCAATAGATAGCAAATCAATGAAAACAGTGACAAAATTTATTTTCTTGGGCTCCAAAATCACAGTGGACCGTGACTGCAGCCATGAAATTAAAAGATGCTTGCTCCTTGGAAGAAAAGCTAAGACAAACCTAGAGAGTGTATTAAAAAGCAGAGATATTATTTTACCTACACAAGTCCGTATAGTCAAAGCTATGGTTTTTCCAGTAGTCATGTATGGATGTGAGAGCTGGACAGTAAAAAAGACTAAGCACCAAAGAATTTGTGCTTTTGAACTGCAGTGCTGGAGAAGCCCCTTGGACAGCAAGGAGATCAATCCAAGCAATCCTAAAGGGAGTCAACCCTTAATATTCATTGGAAGGGCTGATGCTGAAACTGAAGCTCCGATATTTTGGCTAACATATAAAGAGCCAGCTCATTGGAAAAGACCCTGATGCTGGGAAAGATTGAAGGTGGGAGGAGAAGGGGATGACAGAGGATGAGATGGTTAGATGGCATCACCAACTCAATGGACATGAATTTGAGCAAGCTGTGGGTGATGGTGAAGGACAGGGATGCCTGACATGCTGTAGTCCATGGGGTCACAAAAAGTTGAACACCATTGAGCAAATGAACAACAAAACAGCAACACATAGATATTTACAAGGTCAAATATTTTAATTCTATGTGTTTTATCCAGTTTTTAAGGAAATTGTTCCCTTACACATACATATATATGTATGTATTTGTACATATGTGTTTTTATGTTTGAGTATCTGCATTCCTTCCTGATAAGATGCTATAATCCAAATAAAATTTATATTAATATTTTTCAAATCATAATCAATATGTCCATTCTTCCTAGGCATCTACAATCAATTCATATTCTTTGAAAATAATTTTGAAATACACTTAGGACAAAGTTGAAACAAAACCTGATAACTTCATAACCTTTAGTTCCTGACCCTTCTGTTTGAAGGTGCAAAACCTCTTTAAGTGTGGGTGTTTAGAGATTCTGGCATTCCTATATGTCCATTTGTGTGGACGTATAACAGTCCACTTGTGCGTCCCACCTATAGCCTCCAGAAACACCAAAGCACCTTTTGGCTCCTCCTGCTTGGATGTCCATAGCACCTCAGTGTTAGACCCTTGGCTCATTAAATTTTCCTTAATTTTATTTTTAAAAGTGAACTTGCAGCTTAGAGGAAAATTCCTTTAAAAGAGCTGGTTTTACATTTTTAAATAAGCTTCCTTGCTTACTTACTTTGGGAGTTATTATATTTTTGAATCATCACTTCATATTTTTTGTTTTGAATGTTTTCATTTATTTAGAATATCAGATAAGATTAGATCAGTCGCTCAGTCGTGTCCGACTCTTTGCGACCCCATGAACCGCAGCACGCCAGGCCTCCCTGTCCATCACCAGCTCTCGGAGGTCACTCAGACTCACATTCATCGAGTCAGTGATGCCATCCAGCCATCTCATCCTCTGTCGTCCCCTTCTCCTCCTGCCCTCAATCCCTCCCAGAATCAGAGTCTTCTCCAATGAGTCAACTCTTCGCATGAGGTGGCCAAAATACTGGAGTTTCAGCTTTAACATCATTCCTTCCAAAGAAATCCCAGGGCTAATCTCCTTCAGAATGGACTGGTTGGATCTTCTTGCGGTCCAAGGGACTCTCAAGAGTCTTCTCCAACACCACAGTTCAAAAGCATCAATTCTTCAGCGCTCAGCCTTCTTCACAGTCCAGCTCTCACATCCATACATGACCACAGGAAAGACCATAGCCTTGACTAGGTGAACCTTTGTTGGCAAACTGATGTCTCTGCTTTTGAATATGCTATCTAGGTTGGTCATAACTTTCCTTCCAAGGAGTAAGCGTCTTTTAATTTCATGGCTGCAGTCACCATCTGCATTGATTTTGGAGCCCAGAAAAATAAAGTCTGACACTGTTTCCACTGTTTCTCCATCTATTTCCCATGTAGTGATGGGACCAGATGCCATGATCTTCGTATGTATATATATATATATATATATATATATATATATATATATATATAGATGTCAAAGAATTAGAAACCTTTTTAGGATTTTCTTTTTGTTTTGAATTTTATTGCCTCTTTGAATTTTATTGCCTCTATATCAGAATATAATTTGGTGGATAATCCTATAAGATTTATAGCAATCTTACCCCCCCCATACACACACACTGAAAATGTAGAATATATGAAAATACTGTTCAAGGTGATCCCCTGGGAGTAGAGAAACATTTTCATATATGCCATGTGACCCTTATATTTTAGAGCAGGAATAAATGTGCTTCATTTCATGTGTATCCTGGTTTCCACATAGTTTTAGGTCAGCAGTATTTTGGGCAATGGCAGATATCTATGACTAAACTTGGGATAGCAGCTATATATAATCAGAGAATGGGGAATAAGGTCTGTATCAGACTTTGACAAATTCTATTCTTTTTATGGGTCAGTTTGATTATATTATCAAGCCGGAGTAGATGAATGTAGAACTGTTTACGATAAATACACGGAACTTTTGCTTAACACAGATTTAGTCTAAGGCATGCACTGTATTGGCATCTCTTACCAGACACATGATAAAGTAATTGTTAATTGAATCTCACAGCTGATGGTCTTTTTATTCTGAAAAGAGTATGTCTGACCTACTGAACAAAAAAATTATTTATTTTATTACATAGACTAATGAAGTAAACTCAGATTCTACCTAAATTTCTAGGTTGTTCAATACTATTTCCACAATTATCTTATTTTATTTCAGTTTCCATCAGAATTCTTGTTTCTTATTTTATATTTTGAAATATATTATTTTTTGCAAAATAAATTGTTGAAAATTGCTATTGACTACAGCTTCAATACGTATTGTTAAACGCATCTTTAAACAGAAAGCACAGAAAGCAAGGTTATGTATTTATTGATTGGTTGGCAAAAATGTGACTTAAGGAGACCCCAGTTCGATTCCTGGGTTGAGACGATCCCCTGGAGAAGGGAACGGCTCCCTACTCCAGTATTCTGGCCTAGAGAATTCCATGAACTGTAGAGTCCATGGGGCTGCAAAGAGTCAGGCACGATGGAGCGACTTTCACTTTCAGGCTCAGAGAAATCTATCCCTGTATCCCACTAAGGAGCAGTGATTCGGTATTCACTAATTCACTTTTAGGCTCAGAGAAATCTATCCCTGTATCCCACTAAGGAGCAGTGATTCGGTATTCACTAATTCAGGGTTTACAGTAACTTTATAAGATGTGACTGACAGAAACGAGAATCAAGAATACATACAAAGTCAGGGCCAGTGGTAATTCTTTGATGCATAAAAATCAGATGCTAGTTGAGTTGCTGCTGTCTGTTAGAAATACTGAATACCCAGAAAGAGTTGTTTTATGCAAAATAGAATGCAATTGGTTTTGCAGAGAGAAGGAAGAAAGAGAATAAATCCACCCAAATTTAAGAAAGAAGAGTGGGCATAATTCTCAACTGCACCTTCCAACACTATTTCCATGTAATTCCTAGCCAAAAGAGCCTTAACTTTCCTCTTAGTCACACTAAACTTTAGACCGGTTTCTGCCTGACTATAAGCCCTAGACCACTCTTTTCTTGGGGTTTTACTTCAGAAATCTTGCAGATACAATTTTTTTTTCTCAAAAGATATAAATTTTCTCCCAGCCTCTTGTCAGTTTTATAACCTAAGAATATCTTTCTCAAGGAACTAGGAGTCATCCCTTTCAAATATAATCACCAAGAAAGACAGCATCCTTATCTCTCCATGAGAATGTAGCGTTTAACTTTGATCAAGATCAGTACCAATTTGCAGACATAGAAGGTCTAGTCCCACTGACCAACCTCCCCTCTAACACCCTACAGCAATGCCCCACTGGCTCACCCCAGTGTTTTAAAAAATTTCCTTTTTGTTTCAGCAGATTTAAGTTCAATCTCACTCCCTTATTTAAATATTTTTGAATAAAGACTTCCTTTCCTATTTCACATCTCTGGGGCAATTTTTCTTTGACATTCTCCTGCATCTGTTTTACTTGAAGTAAGTATGAGTGTTTCTGGTAGCAGGCTACATACATGCACAAACACACACACTCCCACACTAGAAGGAGAAATGCAGACAGAAATCACTACAGAATAGAATATCAGATCAGATCAGATCAGTTGCTCAGTCGTTTTCCACTCTTTGCGACCCCATGAATCCCAGCACGCAGGCCTCCCCATCCATCACCAACTCCCGGAGGTCACTCAGACTCATGTCCATCGAGTCAGTGATGCCATCCAGCCATCTCATCCTCCATCGTCCCCTTCTCCTCCTGCCCCCAATTCCTCCCAGAATCAGAGTCTTTTCCAATGAGTCAACACTTCACATGAGGAGGCCAAAGTACTGGAGTTTCAGCTTTAGCATCATTCCTTCCAAAGAAATCTCAGGGCTGATCTCCTTCAGAATGGACTGGTTGGAGCTTCTTGCAGTCCAAAGGACTCTCAAGAGTCTTCTCCAACACCACAGTTGAAAAGTATCAATTTTTCAGCCCTCAGCCTTCTTCACAGTCCAGCTCTCACATCCATACATGACCACAGGAAAGACCATAGACTTGACTAGGCGAACCTTTGTTGGCAAAGTAATGTCTCTGCTTTTGAATATGCTATCTAGGTTGGTCATAACTTTCCTTCCAAGGAGTAAGTGTCTTTTAATTTCTTGGCTACAGTCACCATCTGAAGTGATTTTGGAGCCCAGAAAAATAAAGTCTGACATTGTTTCCACTGTTGCCCCATCTATTTCCCATGAAGTGATGGGACCGGATGCCATGATCTTCATTTTCTGAATGTTGAGCTTTAAGCCAACCTTTTCACTCTCCACTTTCACTTTCATCAAGAGGCTTTTGAGTTCCTCTTCACTTTCTGCCATAAGGGTGGTGTCATCTGCATATCTGAGGTTATTGAGATTTCTCCCAGAAATCTTGATTCCAGCTTGTGTTTCTTCCAGTCCAGCATTTCTCATGATGTACTCTGCATATAAGTTAAATAAACATGGTGACAATATACAGCCTTGACGTATTCCTTTTCCTATTTGGAACCAGTCTGTTGTTCCATGTTCAGTTCTAACTGTTGCTTCCTGACCTGCCTACAAATTTCTCAAGAGGCACATCAGGTGGTCTGGTATTCCCATCTCTTTCAGAATTTTCCACAGTTTATTGTGATCTACACAGTCAAAGGCTTTGGCATAGTCAATAAAGCAGAAATAGATGTTTTTCTGGAACTCTCTTGCTTTTTCCATGATCCAGCGGGTGTTGGCAATTTGATCTCTGATTCCTCTGCCTTTTCTAAAACCAGCTTGAACATCAGGAAGTTCACGGTTCACATATTGCTGAAGCCTGGCTTGGAGAATTTTGAGCATTACTTTACTAGCGTGTGAGATGAGTGCAATTGTGTGGTAGTTTCAGCATTCTTTGGCATTGCCTTTCTTTGGGATTGGGATGAAAACTGAACTTTTCCAATCTTGTGGCCACTGCTGAGTTTTCCAAATTTGTTGGCATATTGAGTGTAGCACTTTCACAGCATCACCTTTCAGGATTTGGAATAGCTCAACTGGAATTCCATCACCATCCTCTAGCTTTGTTCGTAGTGATGCTTTCTAAGGCCCACTTGACTTCACATTCCAGGATGTCTGGCTCTAGGTCAGTGATCACACCATCATGATTATCTGGGTCGTCAAGATCTTTTTTGTACAGTTCTGTGTATTCTTGCCACCTCTTCTTAATATCTTCTGCTTCTCTTAGGTCCATACTATTTGTGTCCTTTATTGAGCCCATCTTTGCATTAAATGTTCCTTTGGTATCTCTGATTTTCTTGAAGAGATCCCTAGTCTTTCCCATTCTGTTGTTTTCCTCTATTTCTTTGCACTGATTGCTGAAGAAGGCTTTCTTATCTCTTCTTGCTATTCTTTGGAACTCTGCATTTAGATGTTTATATCTTTCCTTTTCTCCTTTGCTTTTCACTTCTCTTCTTTTCACAGCTATTTGTAAGGCCTCCCCAGACAGCCATTTTGCTTTTGTGCATTTCTTTTCCATGGGGATGGTCTTGATCCCTGTCTCCTGTACAATGTCATGAACCTCATTCCATAGTTCATCTGGCACTCCATCTATCAGATCTAGGCCCTTAAATCTATTTCTCACTTTCACTGTATAATCATAAGGGATTTGATTTAGGTCATACCTGAATGGTCTAGTGGTTTTCCCTTCTTTCTTCAATTTCAGTCTGAATTTGGCAATAAGGAGTTCATGATCTGAGCCACAGTCAGCTCCTGGTCTTGTTTTTGCTGATTGTATAGAGCTTCTCCATCTTTGGCTGCAAAGAATATAATCGATCTGATTTTGGTGTTGACCATCTGGCGATGTCCATGTATAGAGTCTTCTCTTGTGTTGTTGGAAGAGGGTATTTGCTATGACCAGTGCGTTTTCTTGGCAAAACTCTGTTAGTCTTTGCCCTGCTTCATTCCGTATTCCAAGGCCAAATTTGCCTGTTACTCCAGGTGTTCCTTGACTTCCTACTTTTGCATTCCAGTCCCCTATAATGAAAAGGACATCTTTTTTGGGTGTTAGTTCTAAAAGGTCTTGTAGGTCTTCATAGAACCGTTCAACTTCAGCTTCTTCTGCGTTACTGGTTGGGGCATAGACTTGGATTACTGTGACATTGAATGGTTTGCCTTGGAAATGAACAGAGATCATTCTGTCGTTTTTGAGATTGCATCCAAGTACTGCATTTCGGACTCTTTTGTTGACCATGATGGCCACTCCATTTCTTCTGAGGGATTCCTGCCCGCAGTAGTAGATATAATGTTCATCTGAGTTAAATTCACCCATTCCAGTCCATTTGAGTTCGCTGATTCCTAGAATGTCGACGTTCACTCTTGCCATCTCTTGTTTGACTACTTCCAGTTTGCCTTGATTCATGGAGCTTACATTCCAGGTTCCTCTGCAATATTGCTCTTTACAGCATCGGACTTTGCTTCTATCACCAGACACATCCACAGCTGGGTATTCTTTTTGCTTTGGCTCCATCCCTTCATTCTTTCTGGAGTTATTTCTCCACTGATCTCCAGTAGCATATTGGGCCCCTACTGACCTGGGGAGTTTCTCTTTCAGTATCCTACCATATTGCCTTTTCATACTGTTCATGGGGTTCTCAAGGCAAGAATACTGAAGTGGTTTGCCATTCCCTTCTCCAGCGGACCACATCCTGTCAGATCTCTCTACCATGACCCGCCCATCCTGGGTTGCCCCATGGGCATGGCTTAGTTTCATTGAGTTAGACAAGGCTGTGGTCCTGGTGTGATTAGATTGACTAGTTTTCTGTGAGTATGGTTTCAGTGTGTTTGCCCTCTGATGCCCTCTTGCAAGACCTACAGTCTTACTTGGGTTTCTCTTACCTTGGGCTTGGGGTATGTCTTCCTGGCTGCTCCAGCAAAGCACAGCCATCGCACCTTACCTTGGACGAGGGGTCTCTCCTCACCGCCGCCCTTCCTGACCTTGGAGGAGGGGTATCTCCTCACCGCCGCCCTTTCTGACCTCGGTCGTGGGGTAGCTCCTCTCCGCCGTGTTTAGGGCACTGGTCGCAGCCACCAAGGCGCTTAGGGCGCTGGCTTAAAGAAAGGTAAGTCTTGGGTGAAATAGATTTTTGCCATAACAGTTCAGAGCTTAGAATATAGGTGCTGATAAAGCTATTCCTTGTTTACTGACCCCCCCACACCCCCCACACCCTCTCCCCACCCACACACACACACACAGAAAATCATCTATAATTGCAAGAAGTGGATTTGGTGAAAAAGGACAAAGAGGGCAGTCTAGTTAATTAAAAGTTTGGTGAATTCTTATCTGCTACAAATGCTATCTCTTATTCACATATAATGGAATGTGATTTCATTTGCAAATACCTGCCATGGATTATAGCTTGCTTCTTGATTCATTGGATAGGTGTATAATTTATTTAGTGCCACACAATGTTAAGTAATAGAGCATATCAGTGGCATAAAATAATAAACACATCTTGGCTCCTGAGCTTGTGAAGTCCAGCTGCCCTGGATTGGGCTCTGCTGATCTTGGTTAGTCCTGGTTGTGCCCAGTCGTGTTTCTGTGGACAGTGGTGGATCAACTAGGCAGTTCTGGTGCCCTCACCTGGCCTCTTTCACTTAGCTAAGGTTTATACAGGAAGTCTTCAGCTGAAAACTCAGACACTTTGGCTTTGTTCCACAATCTTTCATCCCCCACCAAACTAGCTCAGGCATAGTCTCCAACAAAGGAATGAAAGGCAAGCAGAAATACATTTCAAGTCTTTTTTGCCTCACATCTGCTAACATCCCACTGAGCTAAAGTTCATCCAAGATAGCAACAAGGTTAATTTGGATTCATGGTGGTGGTGGTGATGTAAGGATGAAGGTGAAGTCACTCAGTCATGTCTGACTCTTTGCTACCCCATGGAGTATAGCCCACCAGGCTCCTCTGCATGGGATTTTCCAGGCAAGAATACTGGAGTGGGTTGCCATTTCCTTCACCTAGGGGATCTTCCCAACCCAGGGATCGAACCCAGCTCTCCCGCATTGCAGGCAGATGCTTTAACCTCTGAGCTACCAGGGAAGCCTCAGATGTAAGGATGAGGAACAAAAACAAAAAAAAAAAAAAAAAACACCCTGAAAGATCACATGGGAAAGAACATCAGCACAGTGAGCTGCAGAGAATCGGGGCCTTTCATATGCTTGGTCTACTACGGCAGAAACAGGTTCTCTCTTAAGCCTATTTCTGCATCCCTTTTTCGGTTTACAATGTCCTACTTTGTTCCCGGTGCTTGGAGGAGAAACAACTAATCATTCTGCAAATATATTTACACATATGGTTTTAGTGTGAGTCTTTACGATCCAAACTAACATCTGCTATGTGATACGGCAAAATGCTCCATTTTAAAAACATAACAAGCATGAGTTTGGGAGTAATGAGTTATTTCATCTTTGGCTGAAATTTTTTGACTTGTGAAGAATCTTTACAAGAAAGGAAGTAGAGGGAAGTTAAGCATTAATAAAGTCTTCCTTTTGAAGCACTTTAATTAAACTTTGGAGGTTTTATATTTCACTTTATCCTTTTGCATTATCTCACATTTGGGGGAAAAATAATGAAAAAGACACACGGTGTTCATGTTTTATTAAAGGGTGGAGGCTAAGTCAGTTGAAATAGATGTTCAACATTTTGCAGCACTAGCCTCAAGGATTTGCTACATACAAACCCTTGAGGCAAAGTTTCCACTTTTGATAAACATGCCATCTCATCTCATTTTAGGCATGATCCTGTGTCTTTTCTGCATTCACGAACAAAGACACTGCAGTTCGATTGTTTGTAAGAATTATGTTTCAAATTATGCAGATGTTTGATTCATTGTAGTCCTTGATTTTCTCTATCAGCTTGTATTGTTGCAGGGCCAGCTAGATGGGGATACTTCCTAATTGTAATCTTCCTGGTTGGCCACAAGCAGCTGGTGGGGGAAAAAAATTCATATTTTAGTCTTTAAATTTCCCACTCTTTTACTTGAATTTGCTTCAAAGCACAGCAGCAGTCATGCTAAAAAGAATACTTGCACACAGTATGCACAAAAACTATGCACAAAGAATAATTGCATAAAAACTCTTGATATATGACTAGAAAAGTAAAAATTTAGAGACTCTACAGTTCAGAATATTCAATAATCCCGTTTTTTTTTTTTTTTTTTTCTCTAAGAAACTTGCAAACCATTAGCTTCCATGTCATCAAGGGGTGGTCTATGTGGACATCATTTAGAATTTTCAAATACTTTATCCAATTAGTATTTTGTTCCTCTGATTCAATAACCATATCCATCAAGAAACACACAGGAAAAAAAAAAAAATCCCCATCTCTATACTATTTTGACCTTGGATTTGGGTTTGAAAAGATAAAATCCTGGTTTCCTTTCTGTTCTTCAGCATTACTAACTATATGATTTTGGCATAAGTCACTCCCCATATCTGAGTCTTAATTCACATTTAATATGAGTTTAATGTGGTCTAACATTCATATTTCAGAGTTACAAGCAAAGCTACACAGGTCGCAACTCAATGACTGGTAGACTGTTAGAATAATTATCATTATTATTAAACTGTTTGGAAGTCAAGAATACTTATACAACACTAATAACAAATCCACTTTTTTTTTTTTAATTTATGAAGCCCCAGAAAAACTGTACAAACACTTGTCATAGAGGTTCTGCTCACGTGTTCACATGTTTGTGCAATAGATTGAGTACTTTTTTTTTTTTTTTTTGAGAGGATGAGTATTTTTAAATTCAATTGATAAATTCATAATACAGATGATTTAGATGAGTAAACAGCCATTATTAATTTTAAAATGGTTGAATAGTGGTTGCTGTGCTCAAAATGAGTGAAGAAAGCCTTAGACTCTGCCACAGAAAAATAATCGGGTTTAAAACTGAGTTCTCTGTGGAAGACGTCCTTTGTAGCCTGGAGGTTTGGCTTAATTTTGGTTATTTTTAAAATAACATTTCAAGATATATGAAGTTTTTATACACTCAAGTTGATTAAAAATGACATGTTCTGTTGAAAGTGGAAAACATTAAATCATATCTCTAGTCATAAATTTACTCTTCATAGGGAGAGTAGTAAATTATATGGAACAGTGACAGAACAGTCCTGGCACCAGTTTTCATTACTGGGCTGTATGCACTGTGGAAAAAAAAAATCAATTTTTGTTTTTTTGCATGTCTGTGGGGTATTTATAAAATCTGTGGAATCTAAAATTTTGTGAAATTACAGTTATATGCCAGTGGTAAATATAATTTAATTCCCTTTATTCAGGAGGTACTATGATAAATACTTCCACACGCATCATCTCCTTTGATGGGCTGATGAAGCTATTCTGTGTTTACAAGAGATCAGTTTTTATAGATAATATCTTTGTTGAGCAGCAAGAGTTTTTGAATCAGCAGGACAGAGCTGCTTATTTGCAATGGTTCCATTTGTTACTATCATATAGAGGTGCCACAGCCAAGTATCTTGCATGTTACACTGTGCATTTCCCAATTTTGTTCTTTATTTTTTAAGTACAGACAATAAAAGAGTTGACATTATATAAATTTAATGCTAATGTTTCCTGTTAAATAAGAAATACCATACTCAGAGGTATGAAATAATAGTTCCTAGTGGAAGTCTTAGCAAATCACTGCTATTAAGCATTAAAAGACAATTATTAAGTAACAGGTTAGGCACAAACAGGGCTAGACTCAGAACAAAATCATTTTACCACAGGGTAAAATCACATAAAACTTTTTAATCTCAAAGAGCAGGAGAAGTACAAGATAAATAATATTAGATATTACATATAATACTTGAGTAGTTTGTCCCTGAATATTCCATCAGAATTTCCAACATTAGATTAGGACTTTCCTTTTTTTTTTTTTTTTTTACCAATATATTACGTATGTTTCTATTCTTAGTTGATACACTCACTTTGATCCCACCAACTCCCATGTTGGGTGAAGTGGATTGCTCTGAAATCTGGAATTGTATTTTCTTTTCCTCTGCTCAGGATCCAACAGTTTACTGGACTGCTGTCTTTGGTTTTCTTCAACAAGCAACTCCACCCAACTATGTCCCAGGAATTCTCTTATTTTATTTTATTTTTTTTGCTTTGCAATATTGTATTGGCTTTGCCATACATCAACATGAATCTGCCACAGGTGTAAGCGTGTTCCCCATCCTGACTCCTCCTCCCATATCCCTCCCCATACCATCCCTCTGGGTCATTCCAGTGCACCAGCCCCAAGCATCCTGTATCCTGCATTGAACCTGGACTGGTGATTTGTTTCACATATGATATTATAAATGTTTCAATGCTATTCTCCCAAATCACCCCATCCTCTCCCTCTCCCACAGAGACCAAAAGACTGTTCTATACATCTGTGTCTCTTTTGCTGTCTCACATACAGGGTTATCGTTGCCATCTTTCAAAATTCCATATATACGTGTTAGTATATTGTATTGGTGTTTTTCTTTCTGGCTTACTTCACTCTATATAATAGGCTCCAGCTTCATCCACCCCATTAGAACTGATTCAAATGTATTCTTTTTAATGGCTGAGTAATACTCCATTGTGTATATGTACCACATCTTTCTTATCCATTCATCTGCTGATGGACATCTAGGTTGCTTCCATGTCCTGGCTATTATAAACAGTGCTGTGATGAACATTGGGGTACACATGTCTCTTTCAATTCTGATTTCCTTGGTGTGTATGCCCAGTAGTGGGATTTCTGGGTCATAAGGCAGTAACCCTATTGGACACCCATGATGGAGACTTGGATTTAATCTGAAATTGTTTCAATATGCTCAATAACTGATGCATAAACGCCTGTGTTTTCCACTCTATACCTGTTGCAAATAGTTTCTTGATTCAAATCACCATGATTCTTTGATGACTTAGTGCTTTATACAATACTGAAATTTGTTGTGAAATGTGACTGCCTAGCTGTTTTCATGGTTAGAGGATGTTTTTAAAGTCTGATGGTAATTCGAAAAAGTTGCCACAAGATGGTGTTTTTTTTTCTTTTTACTTTATTAATTAAACAGACACTTAAAGCCTTTAAGCCATGCAAAACAGGTATGATACATGAATTACATTTTCATCATAGAAGGATTGGTGCTTCCCAGGTGTCGCTAGTGGGAAAGAATCCACCAGCCAGGGAAGGTGACCCAAGAGACTGCAGGTTTGATCGCTGGGTCAGTAAGACCCCTTGGACTAGAAAATGGCAACCCAGTCCAGTACCCTTTCCTGGAGAATTCCACAGAGAGGGAAGCCTGGCAGACCAGAGTCCATAGGGCCACACAGAGTCAGACATGCCTGAGCACGCACACCACGCAGCACGCACGCACTGACGGACTGACAACAGGAAGTAGTCAGTAGGTACAGACTATGAGAGAGTGCGCAGGTGGAAGTGAGATAATGAAGTGCAGGGTGAGGTTGTTGCTGTTGTTGCCCAGTCGTGTGTGCCTCTTTGCGACCCCGTGGGCTGCAGTACACCAGGCTTCCCTGTCCCTCACCATCTCCCAAAGTTTGCCCAAGTTCGTGCCATTGCACTGGTGAAGCCATCCAAACGTCTCATCCTCTGATGCCGTCTTCTCCTTCCGCCCTCAGTCTTTCCTTCCCATCAGGGACTTTCCCAGTGAGTCAGCTGTTCACATCAGATGACCAAAACCCTGGAACTTCAGCTTCAGCATCAGTATATGGCTCCCCGGTTTAAATCACCAGTTTCAACGGTTTATAAGCAATTCTGAATGGTGGGTAATACAATAATCCACGTCCACTATTAACCTTCAAAGAGATTCTACACTCTAATAAGGAGAACCTTATTGTTGAAAGTAAGACAATAATTTTATCTGAAGGGAGAAAGCAGCACTGGAGATGATAAATAAGATCTAGTTTTCAAGCTTTTCACTACCTTGCATTCCATAAGTTCCTGGGTCTTTTGTATTCAATAATCTTTTCCTATTACAAACTTTTTATTTCCCAGGTCAACAGTTTCTATAAAGATGGCTTATGGCTCTCCAGCCCAAAGCTGTGTGTGAACTATTCTTTCCAGAGCCACATATACATTAATATAAACCAATTTATTTTTCGACATTCAAAAGTTTCTCTTTACAGCTTCAGATATCCTTATTTCTATAAAGGTCAAAATATGAATCTGAGTGTTTTATTATATCTTCTTTCTCATTCTGTCTCTGTACACACATCCATCCAAAAAGAGGTCACAAGTATGTTATTCTACTCTAATTGTTTATTCCTTTGTCTTTATTCTAATGACTTTAGGACCTCCTTTCTGATCTTCTAGCTCCAGAAATCACTTTACATGTATAAACTTTCATCTCACAGAAATGCAACACACACATATGTACACATGAGCTTTTGTTTTTTAAAATAATAACACAATATATACCTGGCTGGAGATGTCTTAAAGAAAACTAGAGATATCAAAGGAATGTTTCATGCAAAGATGCAAACAGTAAAGAACAGAAACAGTATGAACCTAACAGAAGATAGGTTCTGTTATAGAAGCAGAAGATATTAAGAAGAGGTGGAAAGAATACACAGAACAGCTATATAGAAAAGAAATTAATGACCCAATAACCACAATGGTGTGCACACTCATAGCCAGACATCCTGGAATGTGAAGTCAAGTTGGCCTTAGGAAGCATCACTACGAACAAAGCTAGGGGAGGTGATGGAATTCAAGCTGAGTTATTTCAAATTCTAAAAGATGATGCTGTTAAAGTGCTGCATTCAATATGTCAGCAAATTTGGAAAACTCAGCAGTGGCCAGAGGACTGGAAAATATATGTTTTCATTCCAATCCCAAAGAAGGGCAATGCCAAAGAATGTTCAAACTACTTCACAATTGTACTCATCCCACATGCCAGCAAGGTCATGCAAAATTCCTCTAAGCCAGGCTTTAACAGTACAGGAATCAAGAACTTCCAGATACTCAAGATGGATTTAGAAAAGGTAGAGGAACCAGAGATTAAATTGCCAACTTTGGTTTCAATCACAGAAAAAGAGAGAATTCCAGGAAAACGTCTACTTCTGCTTCATTGACTATGTTAAAGCCTTTCACTGTGTGGATCACAACAAACTGTGGAAAATTCTTAAAGAGATGGGAATACCAGACCACTTTACCTGCCTTCTGAGAAATCTGTGTGCAGGTGAGGAAGCAACAGTTACAAGCAGACATGGATGTAGGAGTACATCAAGGCTGTATATTGTCACCCTGCTTATTTAACTTCTATGCAGAGTACATCATGAGAAACCCTGGGCTGGAGGAAGCACAAGCTGGAATCAAGATTGCCGGGAGAAATATCAATAACCTCAGATATGCAGATGACACCACCCTTATGGCAGAAAGTGAAGAGGAACTAAAGAGCCTCTTGATGAAAGTGAAAGAGGAGAGTGAAAAACTTGTCTTAAAACTCAACATTCAAAAAACAAAGATCATGGCATCCGGTCCCATCACTTCATGCAAACAGATGGGGAAATAATGGAAACAGTGACAGACTTTTATTTTCTTGAGCTCCAAAATCACTGCAGATGGTAACTGCAGCCATGAAATTAAATACGCTTGCTCCTTGGAAGAAAAGGTGTGAGCAACTTAGACAGCATATTAAAAAGCAGAGACATTACTTGGCCAAAAAAGGTCCATCTAGTCAAGGCTATAGTTTTTCCAGTGGTCATGTATGGATGTGAGAGTTGGACTATAAAGAAAACTGAGCACTGAAATATTAATACTTTCGAATTGTGGTGTTGGAGAAGACTCTTGAGAGTCCCTTGGACTGCAAGGAGATCCATCCAGTCAATCCTAAACGAAATCAACCCTGAATACTCATTGGAAGGACTGATGCTGAAGCTGAAACTCCAATACTTGGCCCACCTGATGCAAAGAACTGACTCATTTAAAAAGACCCCGATTCTGGGAAAGATTGAAGACTGGACGAGAAGGAGATGACAGAGGATGAGATGATTTGATGGCATCAAAGACTCAATGGACATGAGCTTGAGGAAACTCCAGGAAGTAGTGAAAAACAGGGAAGCCTGGCGTGCTGCAATCCATGGGGTTGCATAGAGTTGGAGACAATTGAGTGACTGAAAAACAACATGGCCCTATATGGATGCCCTATAATTAACTTTTCCCTATAATGGCCATTGATGCTATCTCAAACTTTTCACTATTGCCAATAATGTTACAGAGAATATCCTTATACATGTGTCTATTCAAGATTAATTTTACCTTCTGAAATGGGATCTCATATTATCAATGATTTGGCTTTGTTTTAAAAGTTTTAGTAGCTACTTTAAGTTATCCTTTTAAAATGACATATTAAGTTGCATATCACCAAGCTGAGGAATTGCCCATTTTTACTTATATTTAGCAACAAAGATATTATTATTTCTTTAGTATTTCCTGAATTTAACATAGACTGCTGTTTTTTAAATTTGCATTTATATGCACGTTTAGTGAGAATCATAAACTCATTATATTTATTGGCCATTTTTATACTTCTACCTTGAATATTTTATATTTTTGCCTATTTTTCAGTTGATTATCAAAATTTATCCATTCCATTTATTTGTAAGGGACTTAATATAATACGTGTATGTGTGTATATTTATAGCTACTATTGTTAGGATGTCAATTCTTCACCAAGGTTTTTAAACTTATCAAAAATTATTCATATTTCTGATCAAATATACTTTTTGCTTCTCATATTTCTGAACTTTCTACTATAAACATGTGAAATTTTTGTTCAGGAAAAGAAATCACAATATTGCTTAAAAATATCCTACTAGTAGAGTTCAGTGGCTGGGAGGATGATAAGATTAGAGTGCGATCAGTCTTGATCGTAAGCTGTAAACCACCTTTTTTTCCCTCCCTCTTCCTGCATTATATCTCTGGCACTTGGGCCCACAAAGAAAGTCAGTCATATCACAAGAGAGGCCAGTGTGAAAAAGAACAAGAGCTTTTTATCATATCTATTCAGATTGGTTATTGCCTGTGTTATACCAATTGTCAAACATTTTAAATATCACTTCTCCCAATGCCAAGTGTAAACTTTATTTAAGGTCTCTTCTCTTACATGTGGAAATCAAATTTTACTCTTGCCTCCTCCTCCCTCTATGATGGCTCTGATGGTAACTAAACGTTACACAGCTTCCGAAACCCACCGAATACAATCACACATCTCTTCTCGTGATGGTCACAAAAGTGTGAGAAATGGAGAGGTGTAACTAATATTTGTAGTAAAGAAACACAGAACTTAAACAAAACTAAGATGTTTCTCAACTAGTATAATACTATTCAATGTCAAATGTTGGAACCAGGACTTGAACTTATTTTTTCTGATGATACTCATCTATCAGTATGGCTTCTCTGTTGAACTGAATTTCGTACTTTTCCCCCAAACAATCCCTGACCTTCACCAACCTCCTGTATTTTATAATAGTTTGCTCTATTTGGAATCCTCTCTTACGAGGATTGGGCTTCCCCAGTGGCTGAGCAGTAGAGAATACGGCCGCAGAGCAGGAGACACAGGAGACAGGAGTTCGATCCTTGGGTCAGAAAGATCCCCTGGAGGAGGACACGGCTACCTACTCCAGTGTTCTTCCAGGGAAAATCTCGTGGACAGAGGAGCCTGGCCGGCTGTGGTCTGTGGGGCTGCAAAGAGCCAGACAGGACTGAAGCAACTGAGCATGCACACACTTACAAGATTGCCACGTACAGCAAATAAAAATAAAAAATACCAGTTAAATTACAATTTTGGATAAATGAGTTTTTAAAATAACAGATCAGATCAGATCAGATCAGTCGCTCAGTCGTGTCCGACTCTTTGCGACCCCATGAACTGCAGCACGCCAGGCCTCCCTGTCCATCACCAGCTCCTGGAGGTCACTCAGACTCGCATCCATCGAGTCAGTGATGCCATCCAGCCATCTCATCCTCTGTCGTCCCCTTCTCCTCCTGCCCTCAATCCCTCCCAGCATCACAGTCTTCTCCAATGAGTCAACTCTTCGCATGAGGTGGCCAAAATACTGGAGTTTCAGCTTCAGCATCATTCCTTCTAAAGAAATTCCAGGATTGATCTCCTTCAGAATGGACTGGTTGGATCTTCTTGCAGTCCAAGGGACTCTCAAGAGTCTTCTCCAACACCACAGTTCAAAAGCATCAATTCTTCGGCGCTCAGCCTTCTTCACAGTCCAGCTCTCACATCCATACATGACCACAGGAAAGACCATAGCCTTGACTAGGCGAACCTTTGTTGGTAAAGTAATGTCTCTGCTTTTCAATATGCTATCTAGGTTGGTCATAACTTTCCTTCCAAGGAGCAAGCGTCTTTTAATTTCATGACTGCAGTCACCATCTGCAGTGATTTTGGAGCCCAGAAAAACAAAGTCTGACACTGTTTCCACTGTTTCCCCATCTATTTCCCATGCAGTGATGGGACCAGATGCCATGATCTTCGTTTTCTGAATGTTGAGCTTTAAGCCAACCTTTTCACTCTCCACTTTCACTTTCATCAAGAGGCTTTTTAGCCCCTCTTCACTTTCTGCCATAAGAGTGGTGTCATCTGCATATCTGAGGTTATTGATATTTCTCCCAGCAATCTTGATTCCAACTTGTGTTTCTTCCAGTCCAGCATTTCTCATGATGTACTCTGCATATAAGTTAAATAAACATGGTGACAATATGCAGCCTTGACGTACTCCTTTTCCTATTTGGAACCAGTCTGTTGTTCCATGACCAGTTCTAACTGTTGCTTCCTGACCTGCATACAGATTTCTCAAGAGGCAGATCAGGTGGTCTGGTATTCCCATCTCTTTCAGAATTTTCCATAAAATTTCTATAAAATAACAGGTATGTCTTTATATTATATAAGCCATGCTGTTGTTTAATTGATAAGTCATGTCAACTTTTGCAATCCCATGGATTGTAACCCTCCAGACTCCTCTGTCCATGGGATTTTGCTTGTGCAAAAATAATACTTATTGGTTTCTGAAATGTTGCTTTAACTCAGAGGCCTATATTTTACCTAGCAACTCAATCTTCACTCCTGTTTGTTCTCATAATCTTAGCCATTCTTTAACAAAATGGATTCTTCCTCCTTGAAATGTTCCTGATCTTCCAAACTAAACTAATCTCTTCTCTTGTGTCTTATTAAATTCTACCTTATATCACAGTTTTGTGGCTTCCCTTTCCTTTCTACTAGGTTACAATGACTTTGACAGACACAGGTTCTTCATCCTGTAACAACCCAAAACAGCTAACACTTTGCACAGAGTAAATGTTCAAAAAACTTCACTAACTAGAGGTAGATATGCTAATATTTAGCTATCATTTCAATTTACCTATATGTATGACCTATGACAATATACACTACTAAGGGAAAAACTGCTTGTAGATGTTAAAAGAATTTGTCTGAAATATATTAAATTAAGATATTTGTATATTAGATGTATCTGTACTTCAAGGAAAATGATTTTTAATATCACTAAATTTTATATTTAAGTGTTTTATCTATTTTCTATATATGTACTTAACTTTCTGTTTAACTATCTTCCATTTATATAAAAGTTGAAAGAAAGTGAAAGTCACTCATTTGTGTCTGACTCTTTGTGCTAGGCCAGAATACTGGACTGGGTAGCCTTTCCCTTCTCCAGGGGATCTTCCCAACCCAGGGACTGAACCCAGGTCTCCTGCATTGCAGGTGGGTTCTTTACCAACTGAGCTATCAGGGAAGCCTGTATAAAAGTTAAAAGATATTAAATAAAAGTCATTCTAAGTAGATTTGTAAATGATATTAGCAATTCTTTTGGATACATAGATACAGAAAGCAATACAATGTCACCAAAAGTCAAGTTCCCTCTGTGACTAACCAAACTCAGGGCCAATTAATCCAGTTATCTTCAGGTACAAATGGCAGATTTGAGGATTGTCCACAGAATTTTGACCCAGATGATGCAGTGATGGTGTTAAATGCATCTTGGAAAAGAACAACAGCATGTTTACGCTGGGTTAAAAATACAAACCCCAGTCAGAATTTTCAGCACTAAAAAGTGCAAATAACAAATGTTGGAGAGGGTATGGGGGGAAAAGGAACCCTCTTGCACTGTTGGTGAGAATGTAAATTGGTGTAGCCACTATGGAAAACAGAATGGGGTTTCCTTAAGAAACTGGAGTTGCCATATGATCCAGCAATCCCACTCCTGGGCATCTATCCCAATAAAGCTATGACTCAGAAAGATACACACACCCTATGTTCATAGCAACGCTGTTTGCAATAAATAGCCAAGTCAAGGAAACAGCTTAAATGTCCATCAACAGACAAATGGATTAAGAAGATGTGGTACATATATATAATGGAATACTACTCAGCCATAAAAAAGAATGAAATATTTAAAATACAATTCAAATGAACATATCTGTGAAGCAGAAATAGACTCACAGATATAAAGAAGAGATTACTGGTTGTCAAGGGTGAGAAAGTGGTGGTGAAGTAGGGATGGATTTGGAGCTTGGGATTAGCAGGCGCAAACTATCATATACAGAATGGGTAAGCAAGACCCTGCTGTACAGCTCAGGGAACTATATTCACTATCCTGTGATAAACCATAATGAAAGAGAAGATGAAAAAAGTATACATATATATGTATATGTATGTGTGTGTATATGTGTATATATTACTGAATCTCTTTACTGTACATCAGAAATGAACACAACTTTGTAAATCAACTATACTTCACTAAAATAAATCTATGTTTTAGAAAAACCTTTTTCCTTCTGTTACTAACTTTGTGAAAGTGTCAGTCACTCAGTCATGTCTGACTCTTTGTGACCCCATGGACCGTATCCCACCAGGTTCCTCTGTCCATGGGATTCTCTAGGCAAGAGTACTGGAGTGGGTTACCTTTCCCTTCTTCGGGTTCCTGACCCAGGGACTGAACCCGGGCCTCCTGCATTGCAGGCAGATTCTATACCGTCTGAGCCCCCAGGGATCGGTATGTAACTACGTCAGCTCACTCAGTAGAAGTGTCTCTTCTGAGCTCAGAAAATCAGTTTAGAGTTCAGTTTACCTGTTAGGAGTTAAGTTTTGTTTGCCCTTCTTTCTGTGACATCCTATATTCTAGGACCTGCCTCACACAGTATTACAAGCATGAAGCTTAGCTGTTTACACTTAGAGTTATCCATCTTCGTCAGATGTACCTTGTTAAACTCTTCCTCTGCTGGAGACTTTTTTGTTACAATTTTACAGCGTGGGTATTCTGTAGAGTTTTGCAACCCAATTTTATTTAATTTCAATAAAATAAACATTTGTTTCCAAAATTTTGTCATGAGTTTAGCCTAGGATTTATGGGAAAGTTGGGTAAGTAAAGTATGTAATTTTTAAAAGAGCTAAACCTATTCGTGTAAATAATGTTCAATATGTCTTAAGAACATATTGAACATGTCAATTAAATTTGTTAAAGTATATACACAAGCATTTCTAGATAAAAATATATTTTAATGAAGTGAAATTCTCTATTTTGTATTGTGTTTTCACCGAGTGGATACAGAGTGGGCATAGCAAAAGAGCTTTCCAGTGTTCTTATAAAAACTGTGTCTACCGTGCTGTATACGGAACACCTCTGTGGGTGAGACGATAGTTGGGGAAGGATGTGGATTCAGGCTGAAGCACTCACAGAGACTGCCACCAAGGGGACCCCTTGCCAGCTGGCACCCGTTCCCGTGGCTTTTCCCCTCATGATAATTGCTTATCAACTGAGAATTTCATTTATTCATTGGCACTATAAATTTCGCTTTAGATTTTCAGGCAAGCTCTGATACCTCCAGCATTTTTGTCAATAAAATTATTTCAGATTTTTGATTAGACTAGTGTTTGAAAACATGGCATTGTTGGCTGATTTTGTTCCTCTTCACTGCACTAATTGTTTATAAAAATTACACTCCATAAGCTTTTGGAGGAAACAAGTACTTTAACGAGCACACCATTTTTAAAATTGAGGATAATTTAAGGGATGTAAGAGCCCAGACACTAGAAATTTGTCTCCAATTATTTTAAACCTATCATCCAGCGATCATTATCTCACAAATGTATCGTAGGCAAAATTCAGAAAGGTTATGATTTTATGTCTACCCAAGTGTGACTCGATGACCTGCTGGAGGAAGAGCAGAAAATTGGCTTGTCCTTCTGCCCCCTGATCAACATGAAATGCCCTGGAAGGAGTTCTGCTGCCGCAGGTAACACACAAGCAGAGGCGGGTGGAGGAGAGACCTCCGCTCAGCTCCAGGGTCCTGCACCAATAAGAGAGAGAATCCTGCCGTCGCTGTGCAGAGAGTCAGGATGCCGAGAGCACTCTACCCCAGAGGCCCTGGTGGAAAAAAAGGTCTACCAGGGAGAGAGCAAGAGAACCAAGACTCTCCCCTACAAAGAGCGGAAAAAGGACAGGAGAGAGGCCTCTTCTGTGGCAAAGACACATTGAAGTTGTTGGGGAGTAACAGAAGTGTGGAGAAATTCTCCTCAATACCCCAGACCTCACATTCTGCACAAGATATTAGCTGCCTACAACCAAAGACGAGTGCAGCCTCTGGTGCCCTGATGATAACCAGGGCACCCACAAAGCCACCCTGGGCTCAATTTCAGCACTGACCCTCTCCTCACGGCAAGAAAAAAGCAGAGGTGTGCACATTTTTAGGTGTAAATCCTGCTTACCTCAGCCTTTATGTTCTTTGACCTGTAATATCTAGCAGCCTGTCAAAAATTACGAGCCATTCACAGCAACACAGCACAGGAGTATAACCCATGGCAAGGAGGAGTAAACAGCAAAACAGGATAAACAGAAACAAACCAAAACACTGCAAATACTAGAGATTCCAGCATAAGCATGTCTAATACACTGAACCATGTAGGATACAAGGTGAAAAACGTGCATGAACAGGTGGGGAATTTAAGCAGAGATGGAACTTTTAATAAAGAATCAGACGAGATTGGATCAAGATGGCAGGATAGTAAGACATGAAGCCCACCTTCCCCCACAAACACATCTAAAGCACACATACATGCAGAACAATTCTCACAGAAAACTAACTGGAAACTGGTAGAAGAATTCTTATAAAACTTCCACATAAGCAGGTAGCACACGGAAAGGGCACAGGGCTGGAACCTCCAGCCCAGGATGAGGAAAAGAAGTTCTGCACAGGTGACCCCTCACCCCGGGGAGAGAGCAGACTGAGATACACACTGAGCTTTCCCGCCCTGGGGTCGTTCACAGAGGACACAAGCTTGCTTGGCTTCTGGGAGAACTGTAGGGCTATGGAAAGGCTGGAGAAGTCTAGCTCCTACTCACAGAGAGTGAGCCGGTGCTGGCTTGCCACCAGTCAGAGCAGACAGAACCCTGCATTAGGGCTGTGGCCTCACTGCCTTCCCCGATCCACCTGAGGCGAACACCCAACTCCATTTTCACCACCCCACAGGGTGGCATAGGCTCTGGGTCTGGGTCTGCAGAGACAGCCCAGGACCTGGGATGGAGCTGGCTGGTCATGGCCATTGTTAGCACTTACTCAAGCCACCCCAGGAGCTAGCATACCTCGGTCCTCACTTCAGGCCCCAGCTCCCCACACAAGGGAATTCTCCACCCCAGTCACTGCATACCACAGCCTGACGCAGGATCTGGGGCAGACAAGTCCAGGAGAATCTGCCATAGAGATGGCCCAGATCCAGCTTAGTGGATACACTGGCCCCATCCACTCTGTGCCATGGCCTTGCACTAGGTCTGACACAAACACAGCTGGGGAAGGCACAGGACCTTGGGCTGCACCTGAGCAGAGTTGTGGACACCTACTCAGGTAAGCCTGGTGGGCTGCCGTCTATGGGGTCGCACAGAGTCGGACACGACAGAAGCAACGTAGCAGCAGCAGCAACTCAGGTGGCACTTCAGTCCCCTCTCAGCACACTGGCCTAGCTTGTTGCAGCAGACCCTTCCTCTGGGGCAAAGCATACACTCAAGGAAAATGGAACCTGATCGAATCTGACCTTCAGACCTCTACTAAAACAACTCGGCAGCAGACCATGACCCCAAAAGGGCAGCAATGCCCACAGAGCAGAAGGAAGTCTTGTCTCATCCTCTGCATAGGCTTTAGATACTCCAGTACCAACTGCGCCTCCAGTCAAGGTGAGAGTGGCCAGTATACCTTTAGGAAAGATGCAGCTGACGATCATATCGAAACCAAGCAGGAATACTGATATATATGAGGATCGCTGTAACAAGGAACCAGACGCTATAAAAATAGAACAGAAACAATCAAAAATAAATACCATTTCTGAGATTAAAAAGCCCTCAAACAGAAATGAATAGCTTACTAAATGACAAAGAAGAATGAAAATCCAATCTGGAAGATTCAGTAATGTAAATCACCCAGCCAGAACAGTAAAATGAGAAAAAATAAAAAATGGAAAAAGAAATGAAAGCAACATACAAGATCTGTGAGATAACATAAAACATGTAAACCTATGCATAATAGAGAAACACAGGGAGAAGTGAGACAGAAAGGGATCAGAAGGGAAAGGTATGGAAGCAATTAGGTCTGAAAAATTTCCAAAGCTGAAGAGAGAAACAGATATTCAGGTACAGGAAGCTCAGAGGGTCCCAAACAAGATGAACTCAAACAGACCCTTAACAAGACATATCATAATTAAAATTACAAGAGTTAAAGAGAGACTCCTAAAGGCAGTGAGAAGAAAACAAAGAGTCAGTTGCAAGGGAATTTCCATAAAGCTATCAGCCAATTTCTCTGCAAAAACTTTGCAGGCCGGAGGGGGTACCATGATATATTCAAAGTCCTGAAAAAGAAAAAACTATGAGATCAGATCAGTTGCTCAGTCATGTCCAACTCCTTGCAAGCCCATGAACTGCAGCACGCCAGGCCTCCCTGTCCATCACCAGCTCCCGGAGGTCACTCAGACTCATATCCATTGAGTCAGTGATGCCATCCAGCCATCTCATCCTCTGTTGTCCCCTTCTCCTCCTGCCCCCAAACCCTCCCAGCATCAGAGTCCTTTCCAATGAGTCAACTCTTCCGCATGAGGTGGCCAAAGTACTCAGGTAATTTATACAAGATTATCTATCATTAAGAGTTGAGGGCAAGAGGAGAAGGGGACGACAGAGGATGAGATGGCTGGATGGCATCACCGACTCGATGGACGTGAGTCTCAGTGAGCTCCGGGAGTTGGTGATGGACGGGGGGCCTGGCGTGCTGTGGTTCATGGGGTCGCAAAGAGTTGAACATGACTGAGCGACTGATCTGATCTGATCATTAAGAGTAAAAGGATTGATAAAGAACTTCTCAGACAAGAAAAACTAAGGGATTCATCAATACTACACCACCCTAAAGAAATATTCAAGAGTCTTATCTAAATAGAAAAGAAGCAGTATATGAAATGAGTCACCAGTCCAGGTTTGATGCCTGATACCAGATGCCTGGGGCTGGTGCACTGGGACGACCCAATGGATGGTATGGGGAGGGAGGAGGGAGGAGGGTTCAGGATGGGGAACACATGTATACCTGTGGCAGATTCATTTTGATATATGGTAAAACCAATACAATATTGTAAAGTTAAATAAAATAAAATTAAATTAAAAAAAAAAAAAAAGAAAAGAAGCAGTAATCTATAGGAAAGGGAAAATCACAATAGGAAAGGGAAATATATAATAAGAATTGAAATTCATGTAAATAAGCCAGTATGTAGATTAAAAAGCAAACAAGAAAATTGTAAAAAGGATTATAGCAACAATAAACAGTAAAAGATAAGCATGATGACATAAAACAGGAGATCAAAGTTACAAAATGTGAGGAGCGGGAGGATAAAAATGTACATTAGTAAGAACGCATTTGAACTTGAATGACTGTCAGTTTAAAACAAGTAGATACGTTTATGGATCAACATGTATGATCCCATGGTAACCACAAATTGAAAACCAAATAGATTTAAAAAAATCAAAAAGAAAGGAACTCAAACATTCTACAAAAGAAAATCACCAAATCACAAAAGGGGGAGGGAAATAAATGAAGAACTGCAAAAACAATTTGAAAACAAGGAATTAAATGGCAATAAGTGCATATCTATCTATAATTACTTTAAACATCAGTGGACTGAATGCTTCTATCAAAAGACAGAGAGTGGTTGATTGGACTGAAAAAAAGAACCTGAAAAAAACCTCCTGTAAGACACTTATTTCAAGGTGAAAAATATATACACACTGAAAGTGAGGGGATAGAAAAAGACATTACAGACAGATGGAAATGAGAAGAGAGGAGTATGTTAGTGCTCCACCGTGTCTGTCTCCTTGCAACTCCATGGACTGTGCTGTCCATGGAAACCTCTAGACAAGAATACTGGAGTGGGTTGCCATTTCCTGCCCCAGTGGATCTTCCTGACTCAGGGATCAAACCCAAGTCTCCCACATTGCAGGCAGATTCTTTGCCACTTGAGCCACCTGGGAAGTGCATACCAGACAAAATAGACTTTAAAACAAAGGCCATAAAGAAAGACAAATAAGGGCATTATATATAATATATATGATAAAAGGATTAATTCAATAAGAGGCTATTATGCTTATTAACATATGCACACAATATAGAAGCATCTAAATATATAAAGCAAATGCTAACAGATATAAAGGGATAAATCAACAAGAATAGTAGCAAACTTTAATCCTCTGTCTTTGGATTACAAGAGTTAGTATTGCTAAAATGGCCAACATGGATAGCCAAAGCAATCTATAGATTTTAATTAAATCCTTATCAAAATATCCCAAACATTTTTCAGAAAACTAGAACAATCATCCTAAAATTTATATGGAACCAGAAAAGACAGAATTTCCAAAGCAATCTTGAGGAAAAAAAAAAAAACAAAGCTGGAAGTATGATGTTGCCTGACTTAAAACTATTCTGCAAAACTAAAGCAATCAAAACAGCATGGAACTGGCCAAAAAAACCCAAAACAGACATATAGATCTAACAAACAATAGAGAGAGCCTGGGAATATACCCACACACCTATGGTCAGTTAATTTATAACAAAGGAGACAAAAATAAAACACAGTGGAGAAACAACAGTCTCTTCAACAAGTGGTGCTGGGAAAGCTGGACAGCTGCATATAAAACAATGGAATTAGAACATATCCTCACATTGAATGCAAAAATAAACATTAAAAGGTTTAACTATCTACATGTTAGACCTAATGTTATAAAACTCCTAGAATACAGGCAAAACATTTATTTGACATAAATCACAGCAATATTTTCTTAGATCGGTCTCCCAATGCAAAAGAAATAAAAGTAAAAATAAAACTGGGACCTAATCAAAATTAAAAGCTTTTTCACAGCAAAGGAAACCACCAATAAAATGAAAAGATGATCTATACAATGGGAGAACTTATTTGAAAATGATACATCATCTTTTTAAGAATTTTCCACATTTTGTTGTGATCCACACTGTCAAAGACTTTGGCATGGTCAATGAAGCAGAAGTAGATAATTTTCTGAAATTCTCTTGCTTTTTCTATGATCCAACGAATGCTTGCAAATTGATCTCTGGTTCCTGTGCCTTTTCTAAATCCAGCTTGTACATCTGGAAATTCTCAGTTCATTTACTGTTGAAGCCTAGTTTGAAGGATTTTGAACAAAACTTTGCAGCCTGTGAGTGCAATTGTGTAATAGTTTGAACATTCTCTGGCATTTCCCTTCTTTGAGATTAGAATGAAAACTGACCTTTTCCAGTCCTGTTGCCACTAATAAGCTTTCCAAATTTGCTGGCATATTGAATACAACACATTAACCCAGCATCATCTTTTAGGGTTTGAAATAGCTCAACTGGAACTCCATCACCTCCACTAGCTTTGTTCGTCGTGATGCTCCCTAAGTTTTCCTTGACTTCACACTCCAAGATATCTAGCTCTAAGTGAGTGATCACACCATCATGGTTATCTGAGTCACTAAGCCATTTTTTGAATTGTTCTTCTGTGTGTTCTTGCCACCTCATCTTAATATCTTCTGCTTCTGCAGACATTGACTGCAACTATGAAATTAAAAGATGCTTGCTCCTTGGAAGAAAAGTTATGTCCAACCTAGACAGTATATTTAAAAGCAGAATCATCACTTTGCCAACAAAGGTGCACACAGTCCAAGCTGTGCTTTCCAGTAGTCTTGTATGGATGTGAGAGTTGGACCGTAAAGATAGCTGAGCACCAAAGAAGTGGTGATTTTGAACTGTGGTGTTGGAGAAGACTCTTGAGAGTCCCTTGCATTGCAAGGAAATCAAATCAGTCAATCCTAAAGAAAATCAACTCTAATATTCATTGCTACTGAACTGAAGCTCCAATACTTTGGCCACTTGATGCTAAGAGCCAACCATTTGGAAAAGACCCTGATGCTGGGAAAGACTGAGGGTAAGAGGAGAAGAGGGTGACAGAGGATGAGATGGTTGGATGGCATCACCGACTCAAGGCACATGAGTTTAAGTAAACTCTGGGAGATAGTGAAGGACAGGGATGCCTGGCGTGCTGCAGTCCATGGGGTCACAAAGAGTTAGACACGACTTAGCAACTGAACAACACATCTTTCATGAACATAGATCAAATGACAAACATAGAACAAAATCCTCAACAAAAAAAGAATGAATAAATTTAATCTAAGAATGTTTGAAGATAATTCCACACCACACCAACAGAACTTTTCCCATTTATGCTAGGCTTGATCAACATGCAAAAAATAAGGTAATCCATCATATCAACCAGGTAGAAAAGAAAATCACCTCACCATATCAATAGATACAGCAAAGCATCTAACAAAATCCAATAGTCTTTCAAGATAAGAACTCTCAGGAACCTAGGAATGGGCGGAGATTTTCTCAATTTGACAGCACTCTCTAGAACAAATCTCCAGCTAAACAACACAATTATCGGTGTGAAATTCAAAGCTTCCCCTTTAAGATCAGGGACAAGTATAAACATTCTGTCTCACAACTACTTCTCACTATCTTGCTGGTAGTTCTAGCTAATGGGATAAAGTCAAAAGTCTCTCCCTGTGTTCAGTTTATCCAACTCTATATCTAAATGCACATTCAGATCAGATCAGATCAGTCGCTCAGTCGTGTCCGACTCTGCGACCCCATGAACTGCAGCACGCCAGGTCTCCTGTCCATCACCAACTCCCGGAGGTCACTCAGACTCACATCCATTGAGTCAGTGATGCCATCCAGCCATCTCATCCTCTGTCATCCCCTTCTCCTCCTGCCCCCAATCCCTCCCAGCATCAGAGTCTTCTCCAATGAGTCAACTCTTCGCATGAGGTGGCCAAAATACTGGAGTTTCAGCTTTAGCATCATTCCCTCCAAAGAAATCCCAGGGCTGATCTCCTTCAGAATGGACCGGTTGGATCTCCTTGCAGACCAAGGGACTCTCAAGAGTCTTCTCCAACACCACAGTTCAAAAGCATCAATTCTTCGGTGCTCAGTCTTCTTCACAGTCCAGCTCTCACATCCATACATGACCACAGGAAAGACCATAGCCTTGACTAGGCGAACCTTTGTTGGCAAAGTGATGTCTCTGCTTTTCAATATGCTATCTAGGTTGGTCATAACTTTCCTTCCAAGGAGTAAGCGTCTTTTAATTTCATGGCTGCAGTCACCATCTGCAGTGATTTTGGAGCCCCAAAAAAGAAAGTCTGACACTGTTTCCACTGTTTCTCCATCTATTTCCCATGGAGTGATGGGACCAGATGCCATGATCTTCGTTTTCTGATATGTGTCAGTAATTTGAAATTTTTCCTCTGGTGCGATTATTTACACCACAGAAATTTGCCAGGACTACAATCTGATTAAGGCTTTCCAGGTGACTCAGTGGTAAAGAGTCTGCCTGCTAATGCAGGAGCCACAGGAGACACGGGTTCAATCCCCGGATCACAAAGTGTCCATGGAGGAGGAAATGGCAACCCATTCTAGCATTCTTGCCTGGGAAATTCCAAGGACAGAAGGGCCTGGCGGGCTACAGTCCATGGGGTCGCAGAGAGTCAGACACAGCTGAGCACTCACATACAATTGGGTTGTTTTTTTTTCTTTATTTCCTTCCTAGAGATCTGGTTTGTTACTTGATATACCCTAATTGTTAATAGTTTTTTCAGAGTTATAGGATTGTGATTTTTTTTTCATTTTCCATTATTCCATAGTGAGTATTCATCTCTCTTATAATAAAAATTAAGTGATGCTAAAAAATACTTTTTTCTAAAGGAATATGAGGTACTCAATTTAGTTGTTCCTTCTAAATACAATTCAAGTACCTGAAGGAATCATTGTAAACTGTCTTTAATGGGAAGAAAAAACATTTCTTCTTCCATTAAATGAAAGGACTGCTTTACACATTATAAACTCTATGAAGAGATATATGAAGGCATCACGTGAGTGATGTGAAAGTCGCTCAGTCGTGTCTGACTCTCTGGGACATTCATGGAATTCTCCAGGCCAGAATGCTGGAGTGGGCAGCCTTTCCCGTCTCCAGGGGATCTTTCCAACCCAGGGATCAAACCTAGGTCTCCTGCATTGCAGGCCGATTCTTTACCAGCTGAGCCACAAGGAAGGTAGCAAAAGTTTTGATTAATGCATCTTGAACTTACAGACAATTATAAAAATGTTTTATAATTATCAAATCTTGAGAGGCAAAAGTGACTCAACAAAGAGTTCAGACTGCTCTTTGAAAGTAATGATTTTTCAAATCTATTTAGTCATAGACCTCTCCCTTTGAAAAAATCATATTGGGAGATCGAAGATACAAAACAGGTAGAAAAGAGTGCTGGCACTATTGAAATAAAGATGGCATGACCCTCAGCAGCGCCTTCGGTGATACCCTAGGACACGGTCTAAAAATCACTTTCCTGAAGTATGAAAAAGAGCAATAAAACTAGAATTGAAGATATTAATAACAAGCAGGCCCTAGTATATACAACATTATTTGATCCTATGGGTAGTAAAATAGAGCAAATCCTTCAGATGAGTCTATGAACAATGACAGAAAAGAAAAGGGAAAAATCAAAAGAAAGCCCGCACAGCCCAGAAGCTTGCCCTGGCTAAAGGGCAGAGATTTATGCTGGTGGCAGTTAATGAAAAGACCAACAATACCGTGCCACAAGAAAGCAAAAGAGAACACATTTTCATAATCACTACCTCACAGGAGAAATCCTCCAATTTTGAATACACAATTGTATAATACAACTGTGGTGTTCACAAGGCGAAGGGAGAGCCAAATAGGGTTTATAAGTCTTTAAATATCCACTCATTCACTGGAGACATTGTGTACATAACACACAATATAAAAATATGTACAGGCAGTTGTACCACAAGATCAAAATTAAGCATGACATTTCTATAGAATGCTGGACTGAAGAGGAACAAAACCAACTCCATCTAATATAAGTCAAGTCAAATGTGCTGCATGCAGCTGTAATTAGCATCTTGAATGAATAGGATTGACAGGTTTTAGAAAACTTAATTATTCTCCCTTTGTCCATTCAAATGCTTCCTGTGGGTTAGGTTCTTCCCCTGACTCTGGATGTGATCTAGTGCAAATTTATTATCTCAGATAATGAAAAGTCCTCCAGATTCAATGATGGGTATTCTCAGCCCCGTATAACAAAAGCAAATATGCTCCACCTTTCATTTAAAGGTAAATCTCCAGTTTGGGTTCAATATCTTGCATCTCTACTCTGTTTCAGAAAAGGTAAGAAGAGTTAGCTCAGGCCAAGGAATGGAGAGGAACACAGAGAAGGGGAGGAGAGGAACGTCTCACAACTCATTGCAAAGGGATGGAGCTTCCTGCAGCCTTGGAGCTACTTCAGGCTACCAGGCTGAAAGCTGGAGGTCCTGAGTGACACTTCTCTTTCCTGGTAGCCAGTTCCCAACACCTGCTCTTCAAGCTGCCTCTGGCCTCCTCATGGCTGAAGAGAGGGAGGAAAGGATGATAGAGGTAGGAGAAAGAAAATGTCACACTTGACCAGTTTCAATCTAATCTGAGATCCATTTTCTATGACCTGATCAGATGTTTCACAACAAACTATGGAAAATTCTTCAAGAGACAGGAATACCAGACCATCTGATCTGTCTCCTGAGAAATTGGTATGCAGGTCAAGAAACAACAGTTACAAATGGACAAGGAACAATAGACCGGTTCCAAATAGGAAAAGGAGTAAGTCAGGGCTGTATATTGTCACCTTGCCTATTTAACTTATATACAGAGTACATCATGAGAAATGCTGGGCTGGATGAAGCACAAGCTGGAATCAAGATTCCTGGGAGAAATATCAATAACCTCAGTTATGCAGATGACACCACCCTTATGGCAGAAAATGAAAAAGAGCCTCTTGATGAAAGTAAAAGAGCAGAGTGAAAAAGGTGGCTTAAAACTCAACATTCAGAAAACTAAGATCATGGTAACTGGTCCCATCGCTTCATGACAAATAGATGGGGAAACAGTGTAAACGTGACAGACTTTATTTTTCTGGGCTCCAAAATCACTGCAGATGGTGAGTGCAGCCTTGAAATTAAAAGATGCTTGCTCCTTGGAAGGAAAGTTATGACCAACCCAGATAGCATATTGAAGAGCGGAGTTATTACTTTGCCAACAAAGGTCTGTCTAGTCAAGGCTATGGTTTTTCCTGTGATCATGTATGGATATGAGAGTTGGACTGTGAAGAAAGTTGAGCACCAAAGAATTGATGCTTTTTAATTGTGGTGTTGGAGAAGATTCTTGAGACTCCCTTGGACTGCAAGGAGATCCAACCAGTCCATCCTAAAGGATATCAGTCCTGGGTGTTCATTGGAACTGAACTGATGCTGAAGCTGAAACTCTAATACTTTGGCCACTTGATATGAAGAACTGACTCATTTGAAAAGACCCTGATGATGGGAAAGATTGAAGGCAGGAAGAGAAGGGAATGACAGAGGACGGGATGTTCGGATGGCATCACCTACTCAATGGACGTGAGTTTGAGCAAGGTCTGGGAGTTGGTGATGGACAGGGAGGCCTGGCGTGCTGCAGTCCATGAGGTCACAAAGAGTCGGACACAACTGAGCGGCTGAACTGGACTGGACTGATCAGGTGTTTAAAGCAGAATCTTTTCTCTTAGTTCCTGTCCGCTCTGGGTCATACTAACTGCAGTTGCCGTCGGAAGGGGCTGCCGTCTCTTTGGCTGGCTATTCAAAGTCTCCCATCAGGGTCTGTGCCCGTCACCTCATCTGACCAGGACACTAGTCTCCATGTGACCTTAGCCCCACCATCAGTGCTGGCAAATCAATCCCTACAGAGCCTGTTTCCTGCCGCCCCGACTCTTCCTGCCTTACATCAAGTTTTATTTAGCTATGGACATAATTCAGGCATTCGTCTATTGTCCCAGACTCCAGGGGACACAGGTTAACTCTCACCTGAGGGTCATTCTCGGGTTTACTGTCTTTCTTGAAGGTCCTCTCCCCAGGGCTTGGGATGATTAAAAGGCAAACTTCATCCCAGGAATGGAAGGGAGTGTGTCCTGTCAACTCACCGCAGCAACTTATCTCAAAGAATCTCGTCCATAATCCTCAGGCCGCTTCAGTCCGTTAACACCTTGAGTGGGAGCAGGCGTGCACGGCCCCTCTGCAGGGCCTCCTTCACAGTCCCGCCACGTTTTCTGGAAAGTGGGAGGACGCACAGCTGCAGATTTGTATTTGCCCTTGGAACCTGAACAAAAACTAAGGCAAAAATAGTGCCATTTTAACATCCCGTAATATTAACTAATGGGGCAAAGATGACTTTCATCCTCTGCACATGAAATACAGCTTCCACAGTGACGCCAAAAAACGTATCTGAAATGAAAACATGATTATAACAGAAGCCTATAAATTGGACTCGTTTCTTTACAATGTGTAGGAATCACTGTATTTATATATATATATGATCCTGGTAAAACAATAAATCATCTCTTATCAGTATGCAATTAGAAAGCTAGCACAATAAAGTTTGAAGGACAAAAGCTAATTTAAGCTTGTGTCCCCTGAAGTCAAATTTTAATATTCTCCAAACCTCTCACACACACACACCCAGACTCACTCACACTCACACACACACTCTCACACACACATTGCACTGTTTAAACCGATGGCTGCTTCCTGTGATTTGGAAATGGTTATGAACAGAGAAGGATTTGCACTGTTTCTTAGGGTTTGCATAATGACTGTGAAACTTCTGATACCACAGTAAAAGAAATCCAGGCAGAGTATATGTATAGAAACAAAGGTAAAGTGGATAATTGAAACAATTATCTTGCTCATTCATGCCTAATTTGCTGAAATAATCCCTGAGATATTCAGATAATAGCAATTACATGCTGTGAGTGTAAAGATTCTGGAAAGAGGAATCATCTCAAACCCATGCTCCACTGTCTGGCAATGAAATGTTGCTTTTTGAGGAAATGAGTTTTTTTAAATTTTCTGCCTAACACGTGGTTGCAAAAGGCAGGTGTCTTCCTCCAGGAAGAATCACTAATGAGCATATGCTCCAAGAGCTGAAATCTGGTGGCAGGATCTGAATATGCAGGGCAGTCTTACCATAATGTACCATTTCATGATGGGGAAGAGCATATCAAGTTCTCTGAAAATTTTCCTTCCCATCCAGTTTGCTATATCACACTGAGCAGAGTTTCAGAGTTATACAGAAAGTCCTTGTTGGTGACCCTTTTAAATATAGTAGTGTGTACATCGGGGAAGGCTATGGCACCCTACCCCAGTACTTTTGCCTGGAAAATTCCATGGACGGAGGAGCCTGGTAGGCTCCAGTCCGTGGGGTCACTAAGAGTTGGACACGACTGAGTGACTTCACTTTGACTTTTCACTTTCATGCATTGGAGAAGGAAATGGCAACCCACTCCAGTGTTCTTGCCTGGAGAATCCCAGGGACAGGGGAGCCTGGTGAGCTTCCGTCTATGGGGTCGCACAGAGTCAGACACGACTGAAGTGACTTAGCAGCAGCAGCAGCAGCACTGTGTACATGTCCATCCCATTCTCCCTAACTATCCCTTCCCTGGCAACTGTAAGTTCAGAACACATGCTTAAATTAAAAAAAAAAAAAAAAATTTTAGATGAGTTTGACATTCTGTTTCTGTTACCGCCTCACCCGATTTTCTCAATTGTAATGTCTTATGCCACCAGGGTGTATTTACAACAACTAAGAAACTAACCCGGCCATGTTACTATTAACTCAGCTTACAATTCCCTGGCCTTTCCACTAACATTTTTCTGTCCCAGAGCCCACAGGGCACCACATCACATTTAGAAATCCTGACTCTATAATCGCCTCTGGTCTATGACCTCAAGTCTTTCCAGGGTTTCCTTGTTTTTCATGACCTTGACAGTTTTTTGAATATCAGAAGGGTATTATATTAATTGAGCATTCTTTGGCATTGCTTTCTTTGGGATTGGGATGAAAACTGACCTTTTCCAGTCCTGTGGCCACGGCTGAGTTTTACAAATTTGCTGACATATTGAGTGCAGCACTTTCACAGCATCATCTTTCAGGATTTGGAACAGCTCAACTGGAATTCTATCACCTGCACTAGCTTTGTTCATAGTTATGCTTTCTAAGGCCCACTTGACTTCACATTCCAGGATGTCTGACTCTAGATCATGATCATACCATCGTGATTATCTGGGTCATGAAGATCTTTTTGATACAGTTCTTCTGTGTATTCTTGCCATCTCTTCTTAATATCTTCTGCTTCTGTTAGGTCCATACCATTTCTGTCCTTTATCGAGCCCATCTTTGCATGAAATGTTCCTTTGGTATCTCTGATTTTCTTGAAGAGATGTCTAGTCTTTCCCATGTTTTCCTCTATGTGAACTGTGAACTTCCTGATGTTCAAGCTGGATTTAGAAAAGGCAGAGGAACCAGAGATCAAATTGCCAACATCCGCTGGATCATGGAAAAAGCAAGAGAGTTCCAGAAAAACATCTATTTCTGCTTTATTGACTATGCCAAAGCCTTTGACTGTGTGGATCACAATAAACTATGGAAAATTCTGAAAGAGATGGAAATACCAGACCACCTGATCTGCCTCTTGAGAAATCTGTATGCAGGTCAGGAAGCAACAGTTAGAACTGGACATGGAACAACAGACTGGTTCCAAATAGGAAAAGGAGTACGTCAAGGCTGTATATTGTCACCTTGCTTATTTAACTTATATGTAGAGTACATCATGAGAAATGCTGGACTGGAAGAAACACAAGCTGGAATCAAGACTGCTGGGAGAAATATCAATAACCTCAGATATGTAGATGACACTACCCTTATGGCAGAAAGTGAAGAGGAACTGAAAAGCCTCTTGACAAAAGTGAAAGTGGAGAGTGAAAAAGTTGGCTTAAAGCTCAACATTCAGAAAACGAAGATCATGGCATTCGGTCCCATCAGTTCATGGGAAATAGATGGGGAAACAGTGGAAACAGTGTCAGACTTTATTTTTCTGGGCTCCAAAATCCCTGCAGATGGTGACTGTAGCCAAGAAATTAAAAGACGCTTACTCCTTGGAAGGAAAGTTATGACCAACCTAGATAGCATATTCAAAAGCAGAGACATTATTTTGCCAACAAAGGTTCGTCTAGTCAAGGCTATGGTTTTTCCAGTGGTCATGTATGGATGTGAGAGCTGGACTGTGAAGAAGGCTGAGCGCCAAAGAATTGATGCTTTTGAACTGTGGTGCTGGAGAAGACTCTTGAGAGTCCCTTGGACTGCAAGGAAATCCAACCAGTCCATTCTGAAGGAGATCAGCCCTGGGATTTCTTTGGAAGGAATGATGCTGAAGCTGAAACTCCAATACTTTGGCCACCTCATGTGAAGAGTTTACTCTTTGGAAAAGACTCTGATTCTGGGAGGGATTGGGGGCAGGAGGAGAAAGGGACGACAGAGGATGAAATGGCTGGATGGCATCACTGACTCGATGGACCTGAGTCTGGGTGAACTCTCGGAGTTGGTGATGGACAGGGAGCCTGGAGTGCTATGATTCATGGGGTCATGAAGAGTCAGACACGACTGAGCAACTGATCTGATCTGATTTGATCTGATGATATTAATATATAAGAGATCTCATTTGGGGTTTGTCTGATATATTTTTTCCTAGTAAAACTCGAGTGAGAGTTTTTTAGGAAGAACATCACAGAAGTAAAGTGTTCTTTCACAGCATAGCAAGAATACAGGTTATCCTTGACAACGGTCACCAAAATCTACTGAATACAGAATCTATAAGAGAAGGCAATGGCACCCCACTCCAGTACTCTTGCCTGTAAAATCCCGTGGACAGAGAAGCCTGGTAGGCTTCAGCCCATGGGGTAGGAAAGAGTTGGAAACAACTGAGTGACTTCACTTTCACTTTTCACTTTCATGCAGTGGAGAAGGAAATGGGTCCCCACTCCAGTACTCTTGCCTGGAAAATCCCAGGGAAGGAGGAGCCTGGTGGGCCGCAGTCCGTGGGATCGCTAAGAGTCGGACACGACTGAACGACTTCACTTTCACTTTTCACTTTCATGCATTGGAGAAGGAAATGGCAACCCACTCCAGTGTTCTTGCCTGGAGAATCCCAGGGACGGAGGAGCCTGGTGGGCTGCCGTCTATGGGGTCGCACAGAGTCAGACATGACTGAAGCGACTTAGCAGTAGCAGTATAAGTATAGCAGAATCCTATTTTGGAGAAAAACAGTAATTCCATGCAGATCCTCCTGTTGCTCCCAACAGGTGTTCAATTTGAATTGTCTTCCCAGGGGTTAATGCAGTATGTGCCTGAGTGCACTCCTGCATGTGTCATCTATATGCATGAGAAATTAAAATCTCAAATATATTTTTAGCATTGAAAGGAAATGGTGCATTTATAAATGCATGATACCTGATATCTAACAGTAATTTAACAGTACACCAATTATCTTAAGACCTAAGTATACTCATAAATAATTTATCCCAGTATTTCTAATAAACCTTTATTTTTTATTAGACTGAATACCATTAGTACCATGAACTGTAGCCGTCCAGGCTCCTCTGTTCATGGGATTCTCCAGGCAAGAATACTGGAGTGGGTTGCCATGCCCTCCTCCAAGGGTCATCAACTATATGTACTTATAATTCTTTCTATTCAAAATGCCTTTCAGAGTGAGTACACTTTCCTTTTGTAGGTGTAAATATCATTTTATTGTCCAAACCTTAGGTTAACCTGTCATAAGTAATTGGAGAGATTTTCTCAACCTTACAATTATATAAACCATGCTGCATATATTTCACATAGAATTTCCTCCCACCGAGATAATTTTTCTCATTATTCATGATCCATCAACTGGATTATGTGAGAAAGTGAGAGCAATATAGTCAAAGGCATGTGGAAGATTGGTAGTTAGAAAAGAAATTTAATAATCTAACATATGAGAACACTTTAAAGAAAGGCACAGGTTAACTTTCAGTGCAGAATTTTTTTTTTTTTAGTTTAATTGAGTGTAGAAATATTCCCTTATGCAATCAACAAATGTTTATTGATTTATTGAGTACCAACTACATGACGGTCACTCTTCTAGACATTTGAGTTTTAGGAAAAAATGCCTGTCCTTTTAAGATTGTTTTGAACATAATGTTTAACAAGTATGCCCGGGATTATTTAATTGTGAAGCAAACATGTTCTTGTTGACCAGAACTCGGATGGTCTGAAATTACTTGGTACTTTTGTCTAGTGGATATGCAAATGACTTTTTTTTTCTGATAGAAGTCTAATCCCAACTTTATTATTGTATTTACCTGCAATATATCAACCATTTTTATTTCAAAGCTTTCAATATTATTCCTTCTCCCGTATCCAACATATTCAGTTCCTCAAAGGTGTTTTGCCCATTTTATCATTCAATTAGTCCTCCTTAATGAATTGAATAAATCTTTAACATGGTCTACTCAGTATTATTTAAGTCACTTTTACGTTGACATGGCGATTCATCAGGAAAAACAGCACCCCCTGAATGCTTGTGCAGCTGTAAACTGTGCTGTGGGCTTGTGTTGCGTGGGTACTCTATCGTGTCCTACTCTCCGTGACAGTCATATCCAACTCTTTTCAACAGTTGTGTTCAGCTCTTTGCAACACTATGGACTGTAGCCGACCAGGCTCCTCTGTGCATGGGATTTTCCTGGCAAGAATACTGGGGTGGATTGTCATTTCTGAGCCCAGGGGCTTTTCCTGACCCAGGGATTGAACAGGCATCTCTTGTGTCTCCTGCATTGCCAGGTGGATTTTTCACCACTGAGCCACCTGAGAATCTGTACTGTGGTGGGATGGGAGCAACATAAAGAGATACAGAGTTCCAGACATGAATAAATTATTATATAGAGGAACAGAGTAGGAGAGGAGATGCACGAACAGAAATTGCAATTTTAAATGAAGTGATTAGGCAAGGCCTCACGGTGAAAGTGATATTTGAGGGAATATTTGAAGGAAATGAGAGCATGAGTTATTGAAATTTCTAAGGGAAAAGCATTTCCAGGGAGGAAGCAGCTTCTTCAAAAGGCTTGAAATGGAAGCATTCCTGGCATAAGGGGGATGAGGCAGAAGACCAAAAATATCTGGAGGCAGAAGAGTAGTGTGGGGACTTTGCTGGTGGTCCAGTGGTTGAGAATCCACCTTCCAGCGCAGGGGCATGGGCTTGATCCCTGGTCAGTGAATCAACATCTCACATGCTGGGTGTAGCTACGGGCGTTCCCCGCCGTCACGGAGCCCGTGCACACTAGAGCCGGGGCACCGCAACTGAGACCCAACACAGCCAAATAAATAATTTAAAAAATAGATATGATTGCAATAGGAAACCAGTGGAGATTTCTGAGCATCTGTTGGCATAATCTGATTTATTTTTTAAAGATTCATTTTTGTTATTGTGATAAGAGTAGAACGTGGGAGTCAAAAGGAGAGAAACCAGTTAGGAGGTTATTACCATACCATTCCGCACGGGTGAGCGACAGCAGGGGCTTGGACCCCCGTGGTGCTGACGAAAAAGGTAAAAGGTAAAAGGTATTCTGGGCTATATGTTGCCCTTTGTGAATAAATATAGGATGCTATTCACAAAGATGATTAATCAGTCAGACGACAGAGAAAAAAACAAAAAACAGCCAGAGTAGCAGAGAGCCAGCATTGTGTCATGTAACAGGGAGGGGAGAAAAACTGAGCAGCTGAGCAAAGAAAACCATTTCTTCCCTTTGTGAGATTCTGTTTTCTGTGGGAAAAGGGCATTATGCACTTTAGTTGAGGGACGTTTCTAAAATTTTATTTTCTGATTATACTACATGCTTATTATAGAGCAATGGCAAAATACAAAATGATGTGTATGAAAAAGTTGAAAACAATTAATATCTGAAAGAAGCTCTCATTCAAGAATAATTTAAGCAACAAAACCCTCCACATACTGTGATTTAGGCTAGTAGCCTTAACACGGGGCCTGGGGCAGCGTGTTTGGGTCATAAGATTTTTGGTTTTAATTTTAAGTCATTGAACTCTCTGTGCAAATAATAACACTTTGTGTTAATAGGAAGAGAAATATATAAAACAGTTAAATGTAAATCCTCTTTGCTTGAAACTGGGGTCCAAGAGAGGAACTCAAACTTGACCTTTTGCCTCTGCACCATTCTTTTATGAGTTACCAGGGACATCCAGAGTGCAGGTAAGCATAACGGCGTCTCTAAGCAGGGCTTCATTAAACCCAGATATATAGGTCCTTCTCTTCAAAGGCTATCTGTTCAATTAGATTCTTACACAGTGGATAATATATTAAGAAAATAAAGCTATGAGCACCAAAAACACAGTCAGGGACTGTCTCAAACTAGTCTTCTTGTATCTAGTACTTCAATATTTAGCATCTAATAAATTCACTTTCTAAGAGTTTTAGGAGGAGCTTTCCAGTAAATGCAAAACTGAGGCCAAGACTTGGGATACCAGTCCAGAAAGTCAGTCCAATACACACTGCAGATTTATATTTCTGATTCTTGATGATCTCATTTGTTAAATTAAGTTGCAAGATTCAGTTCAGTTCAGTCATTTAGTCGTGTCCAACTCGTTGGGACCCCATGAATTGCAGGTCTCCAGGCCTCCCTGTCCATCACCAACTCCCAAAGTTCACCCAAACTCATGTCCATCGAGGCGGTGATGCCATCCAGCCATCTCATCCTCTGTCGTCCCCTTCTCCTCCTGCCCCCAACCCCTCCCAGCATCAGAGTCTTTTCCAATGAGTCAACTCTTCGCATGAGGTGGCCAAAGTATTGCAAGATTAGAACACAGTATTTTACAAAATATCTGAACTTCTTCAAAAAAGGTTGAGATTTTTAAAATAATTTTTAAACAAAAATAAGATGTTAGAAAAGAAAAATATAATTTTCTTAGCATGTGTTTTTAAGCCTTTATTCTGTTTTCTGTCTCCAAGTGCACCAAGTAATGCAATTAAGGAGCATATTTTATTCATAAATGAAAAGCTATAAGAGACAAGGAATTGAACTATTTAGAATATCCCTTAAATATCTAGCATGTATCTGATTGTGATCAATAACAATCTGGGGGCTGTATTTTCTAGATAAAAACAATTAAATGTTAAAGAAGACCTTTGGGTATAGATTTGTTTTAGCTTAATAAAAACCACAAAGATAAACCGTAACAATTCCCCCAGAGTTCGCCAGCACTCACAATACGTATCGGTAGTGGACTGGTTTAAATGAAACTGGGTCACCTCGTGACCAGACTCAGCACGTTGCTACCACCTCAGAGAAGAGACCAGCTCCAGGTAACCTTGGCAAGGGCTCTAGACCTTTCCTGCAGGGCTCTTCAGTCATCTTTTCTTGGCAATAAGGCTTCCTTCTCCTTGACTCTCTTCTTCCCTCTCTTATCAAGCCATAAAACTGCCATCAGCCTTCCTGCCCTCTTATCTCATCCTTTGCATCCCCAGCCTGCTCTCCACACCCTCAGAGCAGATACATGCACTTTCTCAAGAGCTTTATCAAATGTTCATTTACTCATCAGGCCCTGTGTTCATCCTTTTAAAACATTTTGCAAAACACAGCTTAAAAATAATTGAAAACTTTTCTAGGAACTCACTCTTAATAGGCATCTGGGGTTATTACTGATCTTCAACATTTAATGCTTTGTCTTTATCACTTTATATTCAACAGAAAGAAACTCATGCAATATGTTTTGCAAACCACTTTTCTAGTTATAATTGTGGTATTTCACCCATATTATTAAATATTGTCAATAACATTATTTGAATGGCACCTATCATTTGCCATTTATGTCTCTTCAATTTTCCCTTATAGTCAGAAATTCCTTATGTAGTCTTCCTTTTAGTCAAATTCTTGATAGCTTTCATGATTTCTTAGGAAAAATTCCTAGAAAATAAATGTGGGGTCTAAATACATGAATATTTCTAGATAGTTAATATATTTTACCAACATTCCCTGGGAGTAGGTTATTGATTTTTATTTTATTGCTTGCTGAAATGCTTTTTCTCATTTCTTGGATCCTATTTATCCAAATCATCATTGGATTCTGAACTGGCATAGTTCATTTTACAGTTTAGAGTGGGGTTTACTTAAGCACTTCTCCACCTACACTGTAGGTAGTAATTGCTAACTTTTTATTTTATTGATTCTTAATATAAAAGTAAATTGGATCTGGCAGCTTACACACTTTCATTATGAAAAACATCCATGCTTTTTAGTATTTTTCCCTGCCTCTCTTTTTTTTCCTAGGATAGCTTTAAAATTACCATTTCAGACCACACAGTAGGTCCTGTGATTCAGAGATTCAGCATTTCTACTTTCTAAAATTGGGCAGTAACCATTAAAGTCTAGCTCACATAATTATTAAAAGTTTTGCCAAACAGAAATGTGAGCGATGGTAATGTGAGTTTGGGTTGGGAGTGAGTCATTTAGTTAATGTATCTGCATATTTTATTTATTGGCAAACTCATCTCTGTCATCTCCAGCTACTGCTGCTGCTGCTGCTGCTAAGTCACTTCAGTCGTGTCCGACTCTGTGAGACCCCATAGATGGCAGCCCACCAGGCTCATCCATCCCTGGGATTCTCCAGGCAAGAACACTGGAGTGGGTTGCCATTTCCTTCTCCAATGCATGAAAGTGAAAAGTGAAAGTAAAGTTGCTCAATCCTGTCCGACTCTTAGCAATCCCATGGACTGCAGCCTACCAAGATCCTCCATCCATGGGATTTTCCAGGCAAGAGTACTGGAGTGGGGTGCCATTGCCTTCTCCGCTGTCATCTCTAGGGAGATCACTAATTCTTGTTTACTGTGAGAAATAAGGCCTCAAAAAAAAATTTACCTCATAAATTTAGAGCAGAAATATTAGACAAAACAATGGGTTTTAAGTGGGTATCACTGAGAAAATAGAAGCCTTGCTTAAATAAAGTGGTGTACACTCTAGCTTCCTTATAGATCTAATCTAAGCTATTTTCACATTTACCTCATGGTGAGTAGAGAAACCAGGGCAGCTACTGCCACTTCTCACCAAGGGCCTCAACAATATGGTTCATCAACATAGAAGTGATACCTCAGAGACTTTAAAAACTACTAAGCTGTGTTTTGAGGGTATACACGGCAAACACCTACCTCTTGAAGAAAGTGAAGCTCAGGTTAAACCCTAGAACCAGCACAAATATTTCTATGAAGCTTCTGAACAAAATATTACAGGGAATAAAAGTTGATATTGAGGATTTTAAGAAGAATTTAACTGGAGAAGCAACTTTGACCACATGTGTACCTGCTAAAGCTTAGCTTCCCAAGCCAAAAAACTTCACAGAAGGGAAGGACCAGAGGCCAGAAGAAAGTAGTCCATGAGGACAAGCCTGTTTATGTTGGAAGAACACACTTCCCTAACCAGGCAAGCAGTTAATCCATGTGCCGCTCAGTTATAATCACCATTCATCACCACTGATTCACTTTGCTGACTCAAAGAAGTTCAGAGTTAGGTTACTCCAGTAATAATGTAATGTACTATGGGGTTTATTTTAATGGCAGAATTAATTTTAACAGCTTTATAAATTACTTATTTCCGTATTTATAGAACCATGAAGCTTTTTGAAGGGGTCAGTCATATTTTCAGTTATACTTTACTGCATTTATAAAGAAAATTATATGTTATCTTGGTATGGGTGAATTAACAGATTTCAAAAGCTCTAAGGGTATAGCACTCAAGAATCTACTCTGAATCATACATTATGAATCCCTCCACCCTCTGCAGAATCTACTATTTTAATTTTACACTTAACTGAATAATTCTCCCTAGCACTTGCTTTCTGATGAGAATCAACAAATTCTGAAAAGCTTACAATATCTTTAAAAGGTAAAATGCTGATTAACCAAAGGTAAAACCAGTCTATTTTGTAAGTGCCTCCGGTATTTTTCTTTTTCATCCATCACCGCCTTTTACTCTAAGCACAGAGTGTGACCAGCCAGGAAAGATGTGAATTACAGAAGCAAAGTTAGAAAACACAGCCTAAATAGTTCTTCCCTCCAATGTGTCAAGTGTAGGACCTCTATGTAAAAACATAAGAGATAAAACTGCTTGTCAAAGAGGGTACAGGAGAACAAATATATTGCATGATAATTAGATGCTAAAATCTTAAGATTTCATGTGATAGTGCCTTATATTCATCTTTGAAATTAATTGAGATATTTATTAAAAATAATTACCTCTAAGACTATGGACTCAAGAAAAATCATAAAGATGTTGTTAAACATATTTCAGTAAGCAGCAAATGAACCTCACTTGCAACCATAAATCATTAATCTTTAATCACCAGCCAATTTCTCAGTAAGCTCATTGGCATGGAAACTCTAAGATACTCAAAGGACAGTTCTAGCCAATCTGGCATGCATGGTTGGCTTGTGCGTTTAATTACTGTTTATGCGTCGGCAGGATCCAAGCTTTTGTATGTAATAAATAGAATGCTGTCGTAGTGTCCAGATGGTTTTCGATGCAAGGCCCAGGGAGCATGTTTGGAGATTACAGAACTGATTTACTTTCTGTTTGTACCAGTTCAATTGTAAAAACGATGCTAATAATACGTATATCAAGAATTCTGCATTATGGAAATAGTTGCAGAGCTATATTGCTTACTTTGAAGGATATTTAAATTTGACTTTACCTTTATCATCAGAAAAGTTAAGGAAGCTTTGAAGCAAAATTAATATTTGTTTAATATTATTTTATTTTTGAAGGAGATAGAGAATACCCACCTAGGGTCCAATAACTACCCCATAAAATGTTTATTTTTTAATTAAATGAATATCTGAGCAGATGTTTTCTAATAACACCTCAAGACAATTCTTTCAAAACATTATCAGTACTCATGATAGCGTTCTTAATAAGCGGTGTGAGTAATGAACGCATACGCATTGAACCAGATTTTCTCCCTCTCCTTTTGACTTAATTTAATTCCATATTATATTATTTTTAGTGACAGGACCTGAAATGAAAGTGATTAGATAAAATATCATTTATTGATAATTATTTTCCTCACGTGATTTATGTTTGCTTTTGAAAATTTCAGATCAGTCAGTTCAATTGCTCAGTCGTGTCCAACTCTTTGCGACCCTGTGAATCGCAGCACGCCAGGCCTCCCTGTCCATCACCAATTCCCTGAGTTCACTTAGACTCACGTGCATCGAGTCAGTGATGCCATCCAGCTATCTCATCCTCTGTCGTCCCCTTCTCCTCCTGCCCTCAATCCCTCCCAGCATCAGAGTCTTCTCCAATGAGTCAACTCTTCGCATAATGTGGCCAAAGTACTGGAGTTTCAGCTTGAGCATCATTCCTTTCAAAGAAATCCCAGGGCTGATCTCCTTCACAATGGACTGGTTGGATCTCCTTGCAGTCCAAGGGACTCTCAAGAGTCTTCTCCAACACCACAGTTCAAAAGCATCAATTCTTTGGCACTCAGCCTTCTTCACAGTCCAACTCTCACATCCATACATGACCACAGGAAAAACCATAGCCTTGACTAGACAGACCTTTGTTGGCAAAGTAATGTCTTTGCTTCTCAATATGCTATCTAGGTTGGTCATAACTTTCCTTTCAAGGAGTAAGCGTCTTTTAATTTCATGGCTGCAGTCACCATCTGCAGTGATTTTGGAGCCCAGAAAAATAAAGTCTGACACTGTTTCCCCTGTTTCCCCATCTATTTCCTATGAAGTGATGGGACTGAATGCCATGATCTTCGTTTTCTGAATGTTGAGCTTTAAGCCAACTTTTTCACTCTCCACTTTCACTTTCATCAAGAGGCTTTTTGAGTTCCTCTTCACTTTCTGCCATAAGGGTGGTGTCATCTGCATATCTGAGGTTACTGATATTTCTCCCGACAATCTTGATTCCAGCTTATGTTTCTTCAAGTCCAGCGTTGCTCATGATGTACTCTGCATATAAGTTAAATAAGCAGGGTAACAATATACAGCCTTGACGAACTCCTTTTCCTATTTGGAACCAGTCTGTTGTTCCATGTTCATTTCTAACTATTGCTTCCTGACCTGTATACAGGTTTCTCAAGAGGCAGGTCAGGTGGTCTGGTATTTCCATCCCTTTCAGAACTTTCCACAGTTTATTGTGATCTACACAGTCAAAGGCTTTGGCATAGTCAATAAAGCAGAAATAGATGTTTTTCTGGAACTCTCTTGCTTTTTCCATGATCCAGTGGATGTTAGCAATTTGATCTCTGGTTCCTCTGCCTTTTCTAAAACCAGCTTGAATATCAGGAAGTTCACGGTTCATGTTTCAGATCAGATCAGATCAGATCAGTCGCTCAGTCGTGTCCGACTCTTTGCGACCCCATGAACCGCAGCACGCCAGGCCTCCCTGTCCATCACCAGCTCCCGGAGGTCACCCAGACTCATACCCATCGAGTCAGTGATGCCAGCCAGCCATCTCATCCTCTGTCATCCCCTTCTCCTCCTGCCCTCAATCCCTCCCAGCATCAGAGTCTTCTCCAATGAGTCAACTCTTCGCATGAGGTGGCCAAAATACTGGAGTTTCAGCTTTAGCATCATTCCTTCTAAAGAAATTCCAGGATTGATCTCCTTCAGAATGGACTGGTTGGATCTTCTTGCAGTCCAAGGGACTCTCAAGAGTCTTCTCCAACACCACAGTTCAAAAGCATCAATTCTTCGGTGCTCAGCCTTCTTCACAGTCCAGCTCTCACATCCATACATGACCACAGGAAAGACCATAGCCTTGACTAGGCGAACCTTTGTTGGTAAAGTAATGTCTCTGCTTTTGAATATGCTATCTAGGTTGGTCATAACTTTCCTTCCAAGGAGTAAGCGTCTTTTAATTTCATGCCTGCAGTCACCATCTGCAGTGATTTTGGAGCCCAGAAAAACAAAGTCTGACACTGTTTCCACTGTTTCCCCATCTATTTCTCATGCAGTGATGGGACCAGATGCCATGATCTTCGTTTTCTGAATGTTGAGCTTTAAGCCAACCTTTTCACTCTCCACTTTCACTTTCATCAAGAGGCTTTTTAGCCCCTCTTCACTTTCTGCCATAAGAGTGGTGTCATCTGCATATCTGAGGTTATTGATATTTCTCCCGGCAATCTTGATTCCAACTTGTGTCTCTTCCAGTCCAGCATTTCTCATGATGTACTCTGCATATAAGTTAAATAAACATGGTGACAATATGCAGCCTTGACGTACTCCTTTTCCTATTTGGAACCAGTCTGTTGTTCCATGACCAGTTCTAACTGTTGCTTCCTGACCTGCATACAGATTTCTCAAGAGGCAGATCAGGTGGTCTGGTATTCCCATCTCTTTCAGAATTTTCCATAGTTTATTGTGTTCTACACAGTCAAAGGCTTTGGCATAGTCAATAAAGCAAAAATAGATGTTTTTCTGGAACTCTCTTGCTTTTTCCATGATCCAGCGGATGTTGGCAATTTGATCTCTGGTTCCTCTGCCTTTTCTAAAACCAGCTTGAACATCAGGAAGTTCACGGTTCACATATTGCTGAAGCCTGGCTTGGAGAATTTTGAGCATTACTTTACTAGCGTGTGAGATGAGTGCAATTGTTCGGTAGTTTGAGCATTCTTTGGCATTGCCTTTCTTTGGGATTGGGATGAAAACTGACCTTTTCCAATCTTGTGGCCACTGCTGAGTCTTTCAAATTTGTTGGCATATTGAGTGCAGCACTTTCACAGCATCATCATTCAGGACTTGGAATAGCTCCACTGGAATTCCATCACCTCCACTAGCTTTGTTCCTAGTGATGCTTTCTAAGGCCCATTTGACTTCACATTCCAAGATGTCTGGCTCTAGGTCAGTGATCACATCATCATGATTATCTGGGTCTTGAAACTCTTTTTTGTACAGTTCTTCTGTGTATTCCTGCCACCTCTTCTTAATATCTTCTGCTTCTGTTAGGTCCACACCATCTCTGTCCTTTATCATGCCCATCTTTGCATGAAATGTTCCTTTGGTATCTCTGATTTTCTTGAAGAGATCCCTAATCTTTCCCATTCTGTTGTTTTCCTCTATTTCTTTGCATTGATCACTGAAGAAGGCTTTCTTATCTCTTCTTGCTATTCTTTGGAACTCTGCATTTAGATGTTTATATCTTTCCTTTTCTCCTTTGCTTTTCGCTTCTCTTCTTTTCACAGCTATTTGTAAGGCCTCCCCACACAGCCATTTTGCTTTGTTGCATTTCTTTTCCATGGGGATGGTCTTGATCCCTGTCTCCTGTACAATGTCACGAATCTCATTCCATAGTTCATCAGGCACTCTATCTATCAGATCTAGGCCCTTAAATCTATTTCTCACTTCCACTGTATAATCATAAGGGATTTGATTTAGGTCATACCTGAATGGTCTAGTAGTTTTCCCTACTTTCTTCAATTTCAGTCTGAATTTGGCAATAAGGAGTTCATGGTCCGAGCCACAGTCAGCTCCTGGTCTTGTTTTTGCTGATTGGATAGAGCTTCTCCATCTTTGGCTGCAAAGAATATAATCGATCTGATTTCGGTGTTGACCATCTGGTGATGTCCATATATAGAGTCTTCTCTTGTGTTGTTGGAAGAGGGTATTTGCTATGACCAGTGCATTTTCTTGGCAAAACTCTGTTAGTCTTTGCTCTGCTTCATTCCGTGTTCCAAGGCCAAATTTGCCTGTTACTCCAGGTGTTTCTTGACTTCCTACTTTTGCATTCCAGTCCCCTATAATGAAAAGGACATCTTTTTTGGGTGTCAGTTCTAAAAGGTCTTGTAGGTCTTCATAGAACCGTTCAACTTCAGCTTTTGAATGATCTCTGTTCGTTTCCAAGGCAAACCATGTTTCAGATAGAGGTTATTAAATTTAAGTTTTGCTGAAATAGTAGAATATTTTCAATGTATGGATAATTCACAGTCCTTCAGTATCACTCTAACTGGTTTGACACATGAACTCTTCAGTCACTCTTATGAAAAAGAGGAGAAAAATAATTATTTTAAAGTTTAATCCTCTTTTAAATGACTGATTTGAGGATTAAAATCAGAATAAGCTGGGGAAAAAAAAAAAAGAGAATAGTCTGTATTCCATTTCAAACTCTAGAGGAACACTTCTATCAAGGAAACCAGAATAGAATATTTATTGGTGTTTGCTGAAAAAACAACTATAAAAAAGAAAACTATTCTAAAACTGGCCTTTGACAGAATTTGTGACCTGATAGTATCTACTGTTCCTTATGGGAAATAATTAGGATTCCTGATACAATGTCTTGGTAGATTTTTAAGAGACACCAATTATCTTAGAGTCACTTTGAAAAACATAGCCATTTGTATGTCATTCTGCAGAAGAAGCTTAAACAGGTACACAAAGTGATTGTGATCTTTAAGGAGAATGCACTTTAGTAATGATCATCTAGCTACTCTATTTTCCATATAAAATGTCTTTAGCTTGTGATTTGGCAGGTTTGAAATGCAGTTTTAACAGTGTTCTTGTAACTGTATGTCTGAGAAGTTGTAATAATATCTACCAGTACGTCTAACTTAAGGACTAATGAAAACCATGGATCAAGTAACAGAGAAGTAACATGTTTGCATAACAAATAACAAAAATATTAAACAGATTCACATACATATAGTCATTTGATTTATAACAAAGGCAACCCTGAAATATATTGGGTAAAGTATGTTCTTTTCACTAACCCTGTTGAATCAAATGCATATCAACAAGGAAAGCAATCTTTTTCCTACTCTACATCATACAAAAAAATCAATTCCTATGACTAACAAATCCACTCCTGGGCATAAATGTGTTAATATAAGTACCAGAAATATGAAAAGGAATGTTCATAGAGGCATCTTTGCCATGGCCCCAAATAGTAAACAACTCCAAATCTATAAATGGTAGAAAAGAAAAACACATTTAATATACTGATGTAATTATTTATATTATTGAATGTCTAGCTGGATATATTTATTATTCAAATAAATTTCACAAATAGAAAGTTAAACATAGCCAACAAAGAGTATCTACTGTATGATTCAATTATATAAAGTTACAAGCAAACAAAACGTGGGGCTTCCTGGTCGTCCAGTGGTTAAGAATCTGCCTTGCAATGGAAGGGACCCAGGTTCCATCCCTGGTCTGGGAACAAAGATCCCACATGCTACTGGGCAACGAACCCTGTGCACAGCAACTAGAGAGCTTGCGACCCACAATGAAGAGTCTTCAGGATACAGCAATGATCCCAAGTACCACAGTGAAGATCTGATGCAGGCAAGTAGATATTTTTCTAAAAACATGCAAAACAAATCTATTGTGCCCCAAAGTATGCTAATAATGAATTAGCAGTGACCGGAAGAGAATCCAGGAATGGTTTTACGGATGTTAATGTTCTGAAAATTGATTTAGATGTTTGTCACATGTGTGTATTCATTTTTTGGAACTTCATGAGCTTTCTGTGTGGGAGTATTAACATTATAATATATAATATATAACATATAATTATATATAATATAATATAAAATAATTTTATATAATAATGCATTATAATATAATGCATGTTATCTATAGCATTTATAGAATGTATGGAATCCATTTTCTATATTAATATATAATATATAATTAATATGTAATATATCGTTTATATTGTATGAAATATATAATATATAAGCATATTATTTATTTAAATTTTCATAGGTTATACTTATATTAATATATTTAAATATATAATGAAGTGTAGTAAAAGTGAGCTTCCCTGATGGCTCAGATGGTAAGATCTGCCTGTAATGCAGGAGACCTAGGTTCTATCCCTGAGTCAAGAAGAAGGGTATGGAGAAGGGAATGGCAGTATTTGCTGCTAGGTCACTTCAGTCATGTCCGACTCTGTGTGACCCCAGAGTCGGCAGCCCGCCAGGTTCCCCATCCCTGGGATTCTCCAGGCAAGAACACTGGAGTGGGTTGCCATTTCCTTCTCCATGGCAGTATTTATTTACATTTAAAACAACCCTGAGATAACTGTTTAAAATATTGTTCTCTTAAAGCCCTTTTGAAAGAGGTCACCATTTGGCCTCAGGCCAAACTACAGGGAGGGAATACAGCCCCAGCCATCAGCAGAAAATTGGATTAAAGATTTACTGAGTATGCCCTGCCCATCAGAGCAAGACCCAGATTCTCCCCAGAGTCAGTTCCTCCCATCAGGAAGCTTCCACAAGCCTCTTAGGCTTATCCATCAGAAGCTGTATATTGTCACCCTACTTATTTAACTTATATGCAGAGTACATGAGAAATGCCAGGCAGGATGACGCACAAGCTGGAATCAGGATTAACGGAAGAAAAATTAATAACCTCAGATATGCAGATGACACCACTCTTATCAGTTCAGTTCAGTAGCTCAGTAGTGTCCAACTCTTTGTGATCCCATGAACTGTGGCACACCAGGCCTCCCTGTCCATCACCAATTCCCAAAGTTTACTCAAACTCATGTCCATTGAGTCAGTAATGCCATCTAACCATCTCATCCTCTGTTGTCTCTTTCTCCTCCTTCCTTCAATCTTTTCCAGCATAAGAACATTTTCCAATGAGTCAGGTCTTCACATCAGGTGGCAAAAGTATTGGAGTTTCAGCTTCACTATCAGTCCTTTCAATGAATGTTCAGGATTGATTTCTTTTAGGATTGACTAGTTGGATCTCCTTGCAATCCAAGGAACTCTCAAGAGTCTTCTCCAACACCACAGTTCAAAAGGATCAGTTCTTCTGCACTCTGTTTTCTTTACAGTCCAACTCTCACATCTATACATGACCACTGGAAAAACCATAGCCTTGACTAGAAGGACCTTTGTTGACAAAGCAATGTCTTTGCTTTTTAATATGCTGTCTAGGTTGGTTATAACTTTTCTTCAAAGGAGCAAGTCTTTTAATTTCACAGCTTCAGTCACCATCTGCAGTGATTTTGGAGCCCAAGAAAATAAAGTCAGATACAGTTTCCACTGTTTCCCCATCTATTTGCCATGATGCGTTGGGACTGGATGCCATGATCTTAGTTTTCTGAATGCTGAGTTTTAAGCCAACTTTTTCACTCTTCTCTTTCACTTTCATCAAGAGGCTCTTTAGCTCTTATTTGCTTTCTGCCATAAGAGTGATGTCATCTGCATATCTGAGGTTATCGATATTTCTCCCAGCAATCCTGAGTCCAGCTTGTGCTTCATCCAGCCCATCGTTTCACATGATGTACTCTGCATAGAAGTTAAATAAGCAGGGGAACAATATACAGGTTTGATGTACTTCTTTCCCAATTTTAAACCAGTCCATTCTTCCATGTCCAGTTCTGACTGTTGCTTCCTGACCTGCATACAGGTTTCTCAGGAGGCAGATCAGATGGTCTGATATACTCATCTCTTTCAGAATTTTCCACAGTTTATTATGATCCACACAGTTAAAGGCTTTGGCATAGTCAATAAAGCAGAAATAGATGTTTTTCTGGAACTCTCTTGCTTTTTATATGGTCCAGAAGATATTGGCAATTTGATCTCTGGTTCCTCTGCCTCCTCTGCCTTTTCTAAATCCAGCTTGAACATCTGGAAGTTCATGGTTCACATATTGCTGAAGCCTGGCTTGGAGAATTTTGAGCATTACTTTACTAGCATGTGAGACGAGTGCAATTGTGCAGTAGTTTGAACACTCTTTGGCATTGCCTTTCTTTGGGATTGGAATGAAAATTGACCTTTTCCAGTCCTATGGCCATAGCTGAGTTTTCCAAATTTGCTGGCATATTGAGTGCAGCACTTTCAGAGCATCATCTTCCAGGATTTGAAATAGCTCAACTGGAATTCCATCACCTCCACTAGCTTTGTTCATAGTGATGCTTCCTAAGGCCCACTTGACTTCACATTCTAGGATTTCTGGCTCTAAGTGAGTGATCACACATCATGATGATCTGGGTCATGAAGATGTTTTTTGTACAGTTCTTCTGTGTATTCTTGCCACCTCTTCTTAATATTTTCTGCTTCTGTTAGGTCCATACCATTTCTGTCCTTTATTGAGCCCATCTTTGCATGAAATGTTCTCTTCGTATCTCTAATTTTCTTGACGAGATCTCTAGTCTTTCCCATTCTATCGCTTTCCTCTATTTCTTTGCATTGATCACTAAGGAAGGCTTTCTTATCTCTCCTTGCTATTCTTTGGAACTCTGCCTTCAAATGGTTATACCTTTCCTTTTCTCCTTTGCCTTTAGCTTCTCTTCTTTTCACAGCTGTTTGTAAGGCCTCCCCAGACAACCATTTTGCTTTTTTGCATTTCCTTTTCCATGGGGATGGTCTTGATCCCTGTCTCCTGTACAATGCCATGATCCTCCATCCATACTTCTTCAGGCCTAGAGACTCCAAGAGAATTCACTGGTATAGCAAACACCCTCTTTCAATAACACAAGACAGGACTCTACACATGGACATCATCAGATTGTCAATACTGAAAATAGGTTGATTATATTCTTTGCAGCCAAAAATGGAGAAGCTCTATACAGTCAGCAAAAACAAGACCAGGAGCTGACTGTGGCTCAGATCATGAATTCCTTTTTGTCAAATTCAGACTTAAATTGAAGAAAGTAGGGAAAACCACTGGACCTTTCAGGTATGACCTAAATCAAGTCCCTTATGATTATACAGTAAAAGTGAGAAATAGATTCAAGGAATTCGATTTGATAGAGTGCTGGAAGAATCACTCTTACAGCATAAAGCAAAGGAGAACTAAAGAGCCTCTTGATGAACGTGAAAGAGCAGAGTGAAATGCTGGCTTAAAACTCAACATTCAAAAAACTAAGATCATGGCATCTGGTCTCATCACTTCATGGCATATAGATGGGGAAACAAAGGAAACAGTGATAGACTTTATTTCCTTGGGCTCCAAAATCACTGCAGTTGGTGACTGAAGCCATGAAATTAAAACACACTTGCTCTTTGGAAGAAAAGTTATGACTAACCTAGACAGCATATTAAAAAGCAGAGACATTGTTTTGCCAACAAAGGTCCATCTAGTCAAAGCTATTTTTTTCCAGTAGTCATATATGGATGTGAGAGTTGGACCATAAAGAAATCTGAGCACCAAAGAATTGATGATTTTGAACTGTGGTGTTGGAGAAGATTCTTTAGAGTCCCTTGGGCTGCAAGGAGATCAAACCAGTCCATCTTAAAGGAAATCAGTCCTGAATATTCACTGGAAGGACTAATGCTGAAGCTGAAACTCAAATACTTCACATCTCATACCTGATGTGAAGAAGTGACTCATTGGAAAATATCCTGATGCTGGAAAAGATTGAAGGCAGGAGGAGAAGGGGATAACAGAGGATGAGATAGTTGGATGGCATCACCAACTCTATTGACATGAGTTTGGGTAAGATCTGGGAGTCGGTGTTGGACAGGGAAGTATGGCATGCTGGAGTCCATGGCATCATAAAGAGTTGGACACGACTGAGCGATGAACTGATCAGAGAGCAGATAGAATGGAAACCACAATTACAGAAAACTGACCAAAATGATCCCATGGACCATCGCCTGTGTCACTCAGTGAAACCATGAGCCATGCTGTTTACAACCACCCAAGACAAACAGGTCATGGTAGAAAGTTCTGACAAAATGTGGTGCACTGGAGTTGGGAATGGAAAACTGCTCATTCTTGCCTTTAGAACCCCATGAACAGTATAAAAAGGCAAAAAGATTGGAAGTGGTCAAAGGGGAGATGGCAAGAGCACCTTGATATTTTAGGAATCATTGAACTAAAATGGACTGGAATGGGTAAATGTAATTCAAATGACTGTTATATCTACTACTGTGGGGGAATAATCCCTTAGAAGAAAGGGAAGAGCCCCTGTAGACAACAAAGAGTTCAAATGCAGTACTTGAGTGTAATCTCAAAAATGATCTCAGTTTGTTTCCAAGGCAAACCATCCAATATCACAGTAATCCAAGTCTATGCCCCAGTCATTAAACCTGAATAAGATGAAGTTGAATGGTTCTATGAAGACCTATAAGACTTTCTAGAACTAACACGCACACACACACAAATTTATTTTTCGTCATATGGGACTGGAATGCAAATGTATTTTGCAAGAAGTCAAGAGATACCTTGAGCAAAAGACAAGTTTGGCATTGGGAGTACTGAATGAAATAGGGCAAAGGCTAACAGAGTTTCGCCAAGAGAATGCACTGGTCAGAGCAAACACCCTCCAATAATACAGGAGATAACTCTATACACGGACAACATCAGATGTTTAATATTGATCAGATTGAATATATTCTTTGCAGCTGAAGATGGAGAAGCTCTATACAGGGAGCAAAAACAATACTGGGAGCTGACTGTGGCTCAGATCATAAACTCCTTATTGCAAAATTAAGGCTTAACTTAAAGTAAGGAAAACCACTAGGACACACAAGTGTGACCTAAATCAAATCACTTATGATTATACAGTGGTAGTGACAAATAGATGCAAAGAATTAAATCCAATAGGTAGAGTTTCTGAAGAACTATGGACGGAGGTTCATAACATTGTACAGGAGGTGGTGATCAAAATCATCCCCAACAAAAAGAAATGCAACAAGACAAAATGGTTGTCTGAGGAGGGCTTACAGATAGCTGAGAAAAGAAGAGAAGCTAAAGCAGAGGAGAAAAGGAAAAAATACACCCATCTGAATGCAGAGTTCCAAAGAATAGCACAGAAAGACAAGAAAGCCTTCTTAAGTGAACAATGCAAAGAAAGAGGAAAGCAGTAGAATGGGAAAGACTAGAGATCTTTACAAGAAAATTAGAGATACAAAGGGAATATTTTACGCACAGATGGGCACAATAAAGGTCAGAAATGGTATGGACCTAACGGAAGCAGAAGATATTAAGAAGAGAAGGCAAGAATACACTGAAGAATTGTACAGAAAAGATCTTAACGATGGGGATAACAAGGATGGTGTGGAAACTCAAGTAAAGCCAGACATTCTGGAGTGTGAAGTCACGTGGGCCTTAGGAAGCATCACTATGAACAAAGCTAGTGGAGATGATGAACCTCCAGCTGAGCTATTTCAAATCGTTAAAGATTATGCTATTAAAGTGCTGCACTCAATATGCTAGCAAGTTTGGAAAACTCATCAGTGATCACGGGACTGGAAAAATCAATTTTCATTCCAGTACCGAAAGATGGATGCCAAGATTATTCATACTGCTGCATAAGTGTGCTCATTTCCCATACTAGCAAGGTAATGTGCACAATTCTTCAAGGTAGACTATAAGAGTTAGTGAACTGAGAACTTCCAGATGTACAAGTTGGATTAGAAAAGGCAGAGGAACCAGAAATCAAATTGCCAACATCCACTGGATCATAGAAAAAGAAAGGTAATTCCAGACTTTGGTTCATTTACTATGCTAAAATATTTGTGTGGATCTCAACAAGCTGTGAATAATTCTTAAAGAGATGGGAATGATGTGACGTGAAGTTGCTCAGTCATGTCCAACTCTTTGCGACCCCATGGACTGCAGCCCACCAGGCTCCTCTGTCCATGGGATTTTCCAGGCAATAGTACTGGAGTGGATTGCCATTTCCTTCTCCAAGGGATCTTCCCAATCCAGGAATCAAACTCGGGTCTCCTACATCTTAGACAGACTCTTTACTGTCTGAGCCATGAGGGAAGTCAAAGAGATGGGAATACCAGACCACATTACCTGCCTTCTGAGAAACCTGTATGCAGCTCAAGGAGAAATAGAACCAGCCTTGTTACAGTGGACTGGTTCAAAATTGGGAAAGGAGTACGCCAAGGCTGTATATTGTCACCCTGCTTATTCAACTTCTGTGTAGAGTGCATCATGCAGAGTACCAGGCTGGATGGATCACAAGAGAGAATCAAGATTGCTAGGAGAAATAGCAATAACCTCAGATAAGGAGATTGAAGGTGAAAAAGGAGAGTGAAAGAGCTGACTTAAAACTCAGCATTCAAAATACTAGGATAATATGGCATCTGGTCTCATCATTTCATGGCAAATAGATAGGGGGCGGGGGATGGAACCAGTGACAGGCTTTATTTTCTTGGGCTCCAACAGCACTGTGTATGGTGACTGTAGCCGTGAAATTAAAAGATACTTCACTCACTCCTTGGAAGAAAAGCTAGGACAAACCTAGGCAGCATATTAAAAAGCAGAGACATCTCTTTACAAATAAAGGCCCAGATAGTCAAAGCTATAGTTTTTCCGGTTAGTCATGTAGGGATGTACCATGATACTGGCAAATTTTGGCTGTTGAAATAAGAATATAATTTGTATGTTTTCATGTCAGATTTCATAAATAATTTTCATCTAGCATCCTTTTAAATGCCTTAAAGTATTAAAAATCATCATAGAATGTGTGTCTCTCAGTAGCACTAAACACTTGCAGAAGAATTTGCACAGAAATTATATAATTTTGGAAAGTAAATCTTTAAGGAAATCAACCTAAATTACTGAAATCATGTTATAGACTTGGTTAGGAAACATAAGTACTCTCTACTTAAGAAAAACATTACCTTTATTCTTCTTTTTTTTTTAAAGTAATGTGCTCTTTCTGTATTATCAACAGTCCCAGATACTAAGAAATGTTATTCTTTATTTCAATCTTTTATTTGACTTTTTTAAAATGTTGATTAATATGATAAATATGGATACCTTTTTCTTGGTGAATATAGTTGCTTTACAATATTATTTTAGTTTCAAGTGTACAACATATGGACTCAATGTTTTTATAGATTATATTCCATTTGAAGTTATTACAAAGTAATGGATATGTTTCCGTCTACTCTAAATATTAATATATCTCCATTGCTTATCTATTTTATACATAGTTTTATCTATTAATCCCTTATCACTTTGCTACCCCACCCATCTCCCTCTCCCGAATGATATCCTCTAGCTTGTTTCAACATCTGTGAGTCTATTTATGCTTTGTTATATACATTTGTGGGGTTTTTTATTGTTTAGATTCTACCTCTAAGTCAATACGAACAGTATCTGTCTTTCTCTTACTTTTTACCAAGAATAATATTCCCTAGAACCATCCATACACTTCATTGCAAATGGAAGAATTTCCATCTTTTTTGTGGCTGAGTAATATTCCAATGTGTGTGTGTGTGTGTGTGTGTGTGTGTGTGTGTGTGTGCTTGTTTATTATCTCATCTGTTGATGGACACATGGATTGGTTTCAGAACACCAGAGTTCTTGTATCTTTCTGAGTTAGTGTTTTCCTTCTGTTCAGATATATACCCAGGAATGGAATTGCTTGATACATGATACATGATAGTATTACATGATAGATTGCATGATAGTTCTTTTTCTAGTTTCTTTAGGAATCTCAATACTGTTTCCACACCTGTGACCCTGATTTATACTGCCACCAACACTGTATGAGGGTTTCCTTTTCTCCATATCCTTGGCAACATTGGTTATTTGTAGACTTTTTCGTGGCAGTCATTCTGACAAGTGTGAGGGGATATCTTCTTGTGGTTTTGATTTGCATTTCCCTGATGACTAACAGTGCTGAGCATCTTTCCATATGCCTGCTGGCCATCTGTGTATCCTTGGAAAAATGTCTGTTCTGGTTTTCTTCCCATTTTTAAGTTGTTTTTTTTTTTTTAATTTTTTATATTGAATTGTTTGAGTGGTTTATATAGTTTGGATACTAAATCTTCGTTGATCACGTAATTTGCAAATGTTTTCTCCCATTTAGGTGATTATCTTTTATTTTGTCAATAATTTCCTTTGCTGTGAAAAAGCTTTAAAATATAAATAAGTCTCATATTTTTTAATTTTCGCTTTTATTTTTTTGCCTCAAGAGACAGATCCAAGGAAACACTGCTGTGAGTTATGTTGAAGAGTGTTCTGTCTATGTGTCTCCTAGCTTTATGATCTCAGGTTTTACATCTGTATTTGTGTTTGTATATGGTGTGAGGGAATGTTCTAGTCTCACACTTCTACTGTAGTTGTCATTGTCCCAGCAGCATTTAATGAACAGATTCTTTTTTCCCACTATGTACCCTTGCCTCCTTTGTCTACATTAATTGACCACGGGTGCGTAGGTTTTCCTGGTGGCTTATATGGTCAAGAATCCTCCTGCAGTGTAGGAGACTGGGGTTCAGTCCCTGGCTTGGGAAGATCCCCTGGAGAAGGGAACAGCAGCCCACTCCAGTATTCTTGCCTGGAGAATTCCGTGGACAGAGGGGCCGGCTACAGTCCATGGGGACACAAAGTCAGACACGACTGAGTGACTGTCACATTATTTCCAGGCTCTCTATTCTGTTCCATTGATTTATAATAATATTATATTCTGTAAAAATGTCATGCTGCTTTGATGACTGAGGCTTTGCAGTGTAGTCTGAAGCCAGGAAGTATGTAGCTCCTGCTTTGTTTCATTTTTTCCTCTCAAGATTGCTTTTTAACTTCAAGATATTTTGTAGTTCCATGTAAATGTCGAGATCTATTTTCCTAGTTCTGTGAAAAGCATCCTGAGTGTTTTGGTAGAAATTACATTAAACATGCAATTGCTTTGGATAGTATGGACTTTTTTTTTCCAGAATTTTTATTTTTAAATTTTTTAATATAAATGTACTTATTTTAATTGGAGGCTAATTACTTTACAATATTATAGTGGTTTTGCCATACATTGACATGAATCCGCCACAGGTGTACATGTGTTCCCCATCCCGAACCACCTCCTTACCCATCCCATCCCTCTGGGTCATCCCAGTGCACCAGCCCAGAGCACCCTGTCTCATGAATTGAACCTGGACTGGCGGTCCGTTACACGTACGATAATATACATGTTTCAATACCAATCTCCCATATCATCCCACCCTCTCCCTCTCCCACAGAGTCCAAAAGACTGTTCTATATATCTGTGTCTCTTTTGCTGTCTCGCATACAGGGTTATCGTTACCATCTTTCTAAATTCCATATATATGTATTAGTATACTGTATTGGGGTTTTTCTTTCTGGATTACTTTACTCTGTATAATAGGCTCCAGTTTCACCCACCTCATTAAAACTGATTCAAATGTATTCTTTTTAATGGCTGAGTAATACTCCATAGTGTGTATGTACCACAGCTTTCTTATCTATTTGTCTGCTGATGGACATAGAGGTTGCTTCCATGTCCTGGCTATTATAAACAGTGCTGCAATAAACATTGGGGTACATGTGTCTCCTTCAATTCTGGTTTCCTTGGTGTGTATGCCCAGCAGTGGGATTGTTGGGTTGTAAGGCAGTTCTATTTCCAATTTTTTAAGCCACTGTTCTCCATAGTGGCTGTGCTAGTTTGCATTTCCAACAACAGTGTAAGAGGGTTCCCTTTTCTCCACACCCTCTCCAGCATTTATTGCTTGTAGACTTTTGGATAGCAGCCATTCTGACTGGCATGAAATGGCACCTCACTGTGGTTTTGATGGGTAGTATGGACATTTTGGACTGTGAAGAAAGCTGAGCGCCAAAGAATTGATGCTTTTGAACTGTGGTGTTGGAGAAGACTCTTGAGAGTCCCTTGGACTACAAGAAGATCCAACCAGTCCATTCTGAAGGAGATCAGCCCTGGGATTTCTTTGGAAGGAATGATGCTCAAGCTGAAATTCCAGTACTTTGGCCACCTCATGCGAAGAGTTGACTCATTGGAAAAGACTCATGCTGGGAGGGATTCGGGCCAGGAGGAGAAGGGGGCGACAGAGGATGAGATGGCTGGATGGCATCACCGACTCAAAGGACATGAGTCTGAGTGAACTCTGGGAGTTGGTGATGGACAGGGAGGCCTGGTGTGCTGTGATTCATGGAGTCGCAAAGAGTCGGACACGACCGAGCGACTGAACTGAACTGATGGACATTTAACAATATGAATTCTTTCAACCAAAGACTGCAAGATACCCTTTAATTTCTTTGTATCATCTTTGCTGAAGCAAGAGGAGCCTGTGTGGGCTTGTGTTCTGTGATGCAGGCAGGCAGTGGTGCTCCAGCTACAGACGGAGGGCACTGCCCATGCAAGTACCAGCAATGGCTGTTCCTGCCCTACTCAGATGCTCTAAGAGTGTCCTGTGGCTCAGCTCTGCTCTCAGTCTGGGCAGTCCTTTCTCCAGTATGGAGCTGCGATGTGAAGTAAGGCTGGAGCATTTGCTCGGCTTAGGCTGGAGAGCATGACGGCAGTCACAAACAACTGGGCAGCTCCTAGAGCAGTTTTCAGCCCACCCTCCCTGCCCCGTCTCGGCAGCAAGTCAGTGTGTGCAAGCCCTCACAAGTGAGTGCCCGCGTCCCACAGCTGTCCTGTTCTTCCCACTGCCCTCCAACCAGCCACGCGGGCTCGTATTCCCTGTGTCAGGCTCCGTGGCTGGGGCACCCCACACGTGGCTCGGCCTGCTCGCTGCAGAGGGCAGATGTGTGCCCTGCATACCCTTCTTTCCTCAAAGACCCCTCCCAAAGGCACAGATCCTCGCCTGACCTCGTCTTTTCCCTTCTCACCCAATCCTCTGGGATCTTTCTCATTACCTCCGTTGTGCAGGAGACTTTCTGCCAGTTTGCAGTCTGTTTTCAGTAAGAATGTTTGACGTGTAGATGTATTTTTGAGGTATTCGTGGGTGGAAGTGAGTTCCAGGTCCTCCTACTCCACCATCTAGATTGATCACTTCAGATTACTTTTGTGAGTGAAAAAAATGTTACGTGCCATACTAGTAAAGAAAGGATGCTGTGACCATCAGGCCATCTCATTACAGCTGCTCCGAAGGGGAGCCCCGAGGGAACTAAGGATAGACATACGACGCCATATGATGCCAACATCAAGCCATCGGCCACTGCAGCCACTCCCCAGGGCGCACCCCGAGTACACTCAGGGTGAACCCACAGGACCCTGGCCCAGACAGCTGGAGCACAAATCATAGGAGTGATTTCAATAAGCCCAGACATTTGCATCTTCCCACACGGAGAAAAGGACTAAATTCCTTAACTTGAGATATTTGGTTTTCTTTAATTAAAAATAATCCTTTAATTTTTTTTTTTTTTATGTTCTTAGTTGCAAAACTCCTATATATCCTGTCTCCTCCCTTAACTCTTCATAATAGTCTCTCAGAGCTATCTGAGAAACTGCATCCCGGGCTTACGTTCTCAGTTTAGCTTGCCAAAGAAAACATAATTCTCGACTTTTAGGGTGTGTATTTTTTATTTTCAGTAGGCACTTTCAAGTGTAAAGTTTGCAGAAAATTTGTCATCAGCATGCAAGATCTCAGGGAATGTTTTCCCCACGAGTCTTCATTTTAAAATCTACTAAAGAACCAGCTTCACATGACCAAAACGGCTGAAAAACTTTGACATAATGACTGATGGTGAGGATTACAGATATAGTGATTTACCTATAGAAACAAATTTAATGGAGTCTTTAAAGGTGATTGTAAAAAATATATTAGCAACATATTCTGACTTTGGGTACATAAAGCTGTGAATGACGAGAGCATTTGCAAAAATGACTTTAAATTGGTGCTAATGTTGGTGTTATTATTCTAGATATACTTTGTATGCAATGTACCATAAAATAAACTATTCTGTCATCTCCAGTATTCTTGTAATTTAGGACAGTCAATGTGGGGGAAAGGAAGTATGCATATTAAAAAGTAGAGGTTAACTTTTATTGAATTATCAATAGGAGTTCCATGTAAGATCAAAAGATGTTTTATTTTTTAAATATCTCTCTATATGACTTTGTCTACATATATTTAGGTGGTTCAGTTGTTAAAGAATCCGCCTGCCAATGCAGGAGACATAAGAGACATGGGTTCTATTCCTGGGTCAGGAAGATCCCCTGGAGGAGAAAATGACAACCCACTCCAGTATTTTTGTCTGGAAAATTCCATCGGGAGAGGAGCCTGGTACAGTCCACAAGATCACAAGAGTTCGACATGATAGCTCAAGCACACGCACATATATAGACAGATAATAGATACATAGATTATAAATAGATGATAGTGATAGAGGGATAGAATACACATGTATTTTCTAGTTCTGTTCCCCAGAAAAATAGAGAAACAATGATCAATCCGTTAGAAATGAAACTCCTTTGATCAAATTGTGATCTCAAAATACCATGTCCTACTCAAAGGAACCAGGGCTGCTTGCATAAATAACTGACTCCAGGTCTGAAGCAGGAAATGTAGCACATTCTGATAGCCAGGCATCTGAGCAGAGAAACAATAGACGAGGGAGAGAACATGCTGGCTTCTGCGAAAGAACACTCCAGGCGGAGGGAACAGCAAGTGCCGAGCCCACTGGTGGAACTGTGTGCTGCCTTGAGAAAAGCTTAAAAGATCTCCGTGGCTGGGGCTCAGTGAGTGAGGGCAAGTGTAGGCAGTGGGGGAGGGCTTGGAGGTGGGCCAGACCACGAACGGCTTTGCAGACCCTTTTAGTTCGGTTTTCTCTGAGAGAAATGCTACATAGAGCTACTTTGAGTAGAGAAGTAACATGCTCTGGAGTTTAGTTTTGAAAGCATCATTCTGCTGCTGTGCTCCACTGTATTATTGGGGTCAGAGTAAAAGCAAAAGCAGAGACGCATGGAAGCCTACTGAAGCAACCTGGGCAAGATTTGCTGGAGGTGAGGACTAGCGCGAGAGAGCAAGTGGGGAGGAGAAGGGGCGGGACTCCCAGTATCTTTGGCGCATATGGTCAGGAAGGCTTCTGTGCTGGCTGAATGCAGGATATAGAAGAGAGATCTATTAGAGACTGTCCCAAGGTCCTGGGCTTCTCTAATTGTGAAAAGGGAGATGGGTATTCCTGGGAGAACACAGGCTGAGATGTCATGAGGGAATAAATCAAATGTGAATTTTTGTATAATTGTTCACCCCATTATTCAAATTATAGTAAGATGCTTGCTTTAATTTTTTTTTTCTGCTGCTACATTTCACTAAATATTGTCAACCCTTGCAAAAGCTTCTTTAATGTCACAGGCTTTGTCAAAATAAAGACAATTTTTTAAGTCTTCTAACACTTATTTAAAAGTATATCAACTTCACTTCTTCCTGAGCTGTGAAAAATAGCACCATTTCAAGTTAGGTCTGATACTGTGATATTTTGGAAATATTTGTCATATAAATGTGAATGTGAAGTTGCTTCAGTCGTGTCCGACCCTTAGCGACTCCATGGACCGCAGCCTACCAGGCTCCACCGTCCATGGGATTTTCCAGGCAAGAGTACTGGAGTGGGTTGCCATTTCCTTCTCCAATGCATGAAAGTGAAAAATTAAAGTGAAGTCGCTCAGTAAATGTGAATATGTGATCTCAAATTATAAACTACTGATTACACTATAAAAATTATAATACAGTTATATAAAGTGTTCTTTAAGGAGCTAAATTAAAATACAGTGTACCTATGTGCAATGGAGATATTCACACTATAGGAAAAATTATTCAAACTTGTTAAATTCTTTTGATTTTTTTTTCTAATTACAACTGATGATCTCATTCAAAATGAACATTGGTTTGGATTGAGGCCATTTTAGAAGAGTGTGTCTTACCCAAATATTATCCTCTCACTTAAAGTGATTGTGACAGCACCTTTTAATATGAAAAGCATTGTGTGAGCAAGTATAAAAAGCAATTCTATTTTTAGAGTGACCAGGTTTTTTGGGGTAGGGGAGAAGTGGGGATAGAAATTGGAACAAACAAGTGAAATAGATTCAAATAAATAATTATATCCCTCTCCCAGATTTTTAAAAATCTTTATATTGTTCAATCTCTGCAACTCCACTGAACCTTTATTACCTTTACTGATATGTCATTCCAATATTCAAACATTACTATTAAACTGAATTTCAGGGAGCAAGCTATATTTGTACCTTTGCAACCAACAACAACAGAAAAAAAAACCAAAATTATCAAATCTATTTTGGTTAACACTTTCTTGAAAAGACAGCATCATCAAAATACATTCACTACAATTTTAAAGATTAGTTATATTCCACAAATTAATAAAGACTGTTAGTCTGGTAACTTTTAATTACCACTAATTTACATTTGGAGGAATTGCCTAATGAAATATGTTACCAAATTTCACTTGTTGCCAGTATACAGGGAGTTAAATAAAGCTTTCTTTAAGAACTAAGAAGTGATTTTTGTGCCATTATTTTTAAAGAAACTAATATCACTCTTGCAGAGTTAAAGTTGAGATAAATTCACAATGGTACAAAGAAAAGTTATGCAAAAGTCTCCCCGTGAAGCAGTACTCTGAAATCAGGACATTCTGGACAAAATTTAGAGTATTTAAGGAAAGAATGTATCAAACAGAAATGGTTGGAAACCTAAGGAAAAAGCATAGCAGTAGAGGCACCGGCATATCCATGTACCCAGGGACGAAAGCATTTTGCCCAAGTTGTCTGAGCTCGTTGATGAATCTTATTTGAGAGAAACACAAAAGATTGTCTTTTTCAGTTTCTCTAACCCTACTTCTCCCGATAACATGTTTTACAAGAGAACTTCTGACTACACTTTCTTACAGGGAGAGAATAATCTGATTTCATCAAATCATGTTGAATTAACTCAATTTTTAAAAAAAAAATGAAACAGGATTTGATCTCACATATCATTCTCCAGTTCTTCGCTCCTCTCTACATCATTCTTCCAAAGATTCATCTGTTGTCTCTCTTGATATTAGCTCCTGGCCTAATTTATATTGGATGTACATAAACCACTGTGAGTTCTTGTGAAAGTCACCACTGCAAAGCCCATGCCAACAGTCTTTTGGTAATCGTATTGCTTAATATCAGCAAATTTTAAGACTACTGTTAATTTTTCACACATACACAAAAGTATAAAAAAAATAATAAATGAAGCCCCATGTCACCTTTACAATATTCTTTCTTAATGTATCCTTCTGTTTGTTTGTTTTGTAGTAAGAAGTAAGGGACCTTATAGAGAAGGAAATGGCAACCCACTGCAATACTCTTGCCTGGAAAATCCCACGGACAGAGGAGCCTGGTGGGCTGCAGTCCACGGGTCACAGAGAGTCCGACAGCACCGAATGACCAACACTTCCACTTTCGAGAACACCTAACATGAGATTCTCTTAGCAAATTCTTAAGTGTATAATACAGTCTTGTTCACTACAGAAAAATATATATTAGATCTGTAGAACTTATTAGTCTTGTGTAACCGGATCTTTACACTGCTAAATACCAGCTCTCATTGCCCCCTCCCCTCTCAGCATCTGACGCCCATACTCTCTGTGAGTCTGACCTTTTCAGATACCTCTTGTAAGTATAATCACACAGTCTGTTACCTGTACACTTTTGGAGGGAATGCAAAATGCTGCAGTTGCTATGGAGAACAGTATGAAGTGTCCTCAAAAAATTAAAGAAAGAAATATGATATGATCCAGTAGTCTCAATTCTGAGTATAGATAAAAGGGGGTAAAATCAAGACGTTAAAGAGCTGTCTGTCTACACTTCTATGTTCATTTCAGTTACCATTTACAGCAGCCATGATTTGGAAACAAAGGTCTACTGATGAATGGATGAACAAAGAAAATGTGATTTACACATACAGTGGAATATTATTCAGCCTTTAAAAAGAAGGAAATTCTGCCATTTGCCTCAAATATAGATGAACCCAGAGCATAAAATGCTAAGCCCTTACATATTCAAACAATGCCCCTCACCTGTCACTCAAATTCAACCACTGCAAGAATTTTGTCACATTTCTTTTTTTCATTTGCTACACTATATAAAGCTCATGAAGCTGAAATATGTTAAAACCAATTTCCAAATTATCACTATCTACTTCAATATGCAATTCTAAAAAAATAAACATTCTCTTGCCAAAAGCCCGAAATATGTGATCACATCTAACAGAAAAAACAGGGACAAAATTAACAACAAAATAAAATAACCAAATTTCTCCAATAGCTAAAAACTGTGCTCCTATAGTTACTTTATTCTAAGTAGAATCCAGATGAGGTCTACGGCTTCACTATTGATGTTCTCAGATATACTTACATAACGTATCCTCTCATTTCAGTTCAGTGCTCAGAGAAACATGCCCTGACTACCCTATCTAAACAGTACCTTCTTCCTGTTACTTTTTAACCCCTTACCTGGAAAATCCCATGGACAGAGGAGCCTGGTGGGCTGCAGTCCATGGGGTCGCTAAGAGTCGGACACGACTGAGTGACTTCACTTTCACTTTTCATTTTCATGCATTGGAGAAGGAAATGGTAACCCACTCCAGTGTTCTTGCTTGGAGAATCCCAGGGACGGGGGAGCCTGGTGGGCTGCCGTCTACGGGGTCGCACAGAGTTGGACATGACTGAAGCAACTTAGCAGCAGCAATCTGATTTAATACTTGCCATGCCTTTTCCAGTTTTCCTCCAGTTTAGGAGCTGGGACACCCTGCTTCCTGCCTATGCAGCGCTAAGTCCCTTTGGTTGTGACCAACTCTTTGAGACGTTATGGACTACGTCCACCAGGCTCCTCTCTCCTTAGCACCACTTAATATACAACTCTTATCTTTGTATTATTTTCTTCTCTTTTGATTGTCCATAGACCGTAACTGGGCTTCCCAAGTGGTGCTAGTGGTAAAGAACCCACCTGCCAAAGCAGGAGATGTAAGAGATCTAGGTTCGATCCCTGGGTGGGGAAGACCCCCTGGAGGAGGGCATGGCAACCACCCTAGTATTCCTGCCTGGAGAATCCCATGGACAGTAGGTTACATTCCACAGCGTAGATTCAGACAGGATTGAAGTGACCTAGCAGCAGAGTGTCTTAACTAGTCTTTCTACCTTTCATTTAAAAAAATTTTTTTTTTCATTTCCACTCTTAAACATTAGGACTTTTACGATTATTATTTTCTTCATAATATCAAATCGCCACCATTTCTGGAGATTCCTATCAAATCTTGATAGTTGTTAGGTAAAAGTGTAACAACTTATCCTTCAAAAATTGGCTTGTCTATTCTTGCTCTTCATTTTATATATCTAAGAATCAGCTGGTCAAGTTCCATGACATTAGTTTGTGGAAACTTTAATTGGAATTATGCCGAACTCTTTATTTTGTTGAAGAATTTTCACCTTTACATTCCCGGTTTGTCCTTTCCTTGCATATAAAGCAAATTATTTAGGTATTTAATATCCTTCAATAAGATGTTCTGGTTTTCTGTGAAAGATCTTTCTCATGTATTGTGAAAGTTATTTTTACCTTATATTTTTGTTTATACCCATAGATATAACATATATTTTCAAATAAAAGTTTCTCTGTTTTCCTGGCCTAGAGAAATGTCATAAAATTCACATTATTTGTAGCAATTACTTTCAAATCTCTCATTAATTCTGTCTGTAGATTCTTTTGGGGTTTCTGTGTTGAAAATCATACGTCTGTGAACGCTGATATCTTTGTTTATTTTTCAAAACAGTATGTCTTTCCCCTTCCTCTTACTCTAGCTAATCCCTTTAGAACAATATTGAATAGAAATCGAGACAGTGGGTATCCTTGTCTTATTCTTTATTTAAAAGAGAATTAATTTTAACATTTTACTATTAAATGTTATTTTCTTCTATAGATTTTATCATATTAAAGAGGTTCTCCTCTATTCTTACTTTGCTAAGTAATTTTACTTGCAATTCCTGAGAGATTTACATGATCATTTTATGCATCTACTGGAATGATCATACTTTAATTTGTAAGTGCAGTAAGTTACACCACAGTAATATATTTTCTAATATTGAGTTAACCTTGCATTTCTAGAATCAACTAACTTATCTGTGCTATTACATTACTAGTTTTGGTATGCTAATATTAACTTGAAGATGTTCCTATCACATATACAAAAGAGGTTACACTGTAATTTTAGTTTTCATAGGGTTATTTTATGTTTTGCCAGCAAGGTTAAACTCATGACATTGAAAAAGAAGTTAAAGATGAGTTACTTGTTTCGAAAAACTGTCCCACAGACACATGCAAGGTATTAAATATTTTTAATTTAGGTATATGTTAAACTTGCTGCAATACTTTGTGGGTAGCATTTAAAATATTCATGCAATTTCTTTAGTGATTGTACGACTCAAACTCCTAGAGTTGAAGCCTTGCTATACTAAATCTTTTGTGTTTACCTGCTGGCAATGTTATTGACTATGCCAAAGCCTTTGCCTGTGTGGATCACAACAAACTATGGAAAATTCTTAAAGAGATGGGAATACCAGACCACCTGACCTGCCTCCTAAGAAATATGTATGCAGGTCAAGAAGAAATAGTTAGAACCGGAAATGGAACAATAGACTGCTTCCAAATAGAGAAAGGAGTAGCTCAAGGCTGTATATTGTCACCTTGCTTGATTAACTTATATGCAGAGTATATCATGAGAAATGCTGGGCTGGATGAAGCACAAGTTGGAGTCAAGATTGCCAGAAGAAATATAAACAACCTCAGATATGCAGATGACACCACCCTTATGGCAGAAAGCGAAGAACTAACCAGCCTCTTGATGAAAGTGAAAGAGGAGAGAGTGAAAAAGTGGGCTTAAAACTCAACATTCAGAAAACTAAGATCATGGCATCTGGTCCCATCACTTCATGGGAAATAGATGGGGAAACAGTGCCAGACTTTATATTTTGGGGCTCCAAAATCACTGCAGATGGTGACTGCAGCCATGAAATTAAAAGATGCTTGCTCCTTGGAAGAAAAGCTATGACCAACCTAGACAACATATTAAAAAGCAAAGACGTTACTTTGCCAAAAAAGGTCCACCTACTCAAAGCTATGGTTTTTCCAGTAGTCTTGTATGAATGTGAGAGTTGGACTATAAAGAAAGCTGAACACCGAAGAACTGATGCTTTTGAACTGTGGTATTGGAGAAGACTCTTGAGAGTCCCTTGGACTGCAAGCAGATCCAACCAGTTCATCCTAAAGGAAATCAGTCCTGAATATTCATTGGAAGGACTAATGTTGAATCTGAAACTCCAATACTTTGGCCACATGATGTGAAGAGCTGACTTATTTGAAAAGACCCTGATGCTGGGAAAGATTGAAGGCAGGAGGAGAAGGGGACAGCAGAGGATGAGATGGTTGGATGGCATCACCCACTCAATGGACATGAGTTTGAACAAAGTCTGGGAGTTGGTGATGGACAGGGAGGCCTGGTCAGCTGCAGTCCATGAGGTCTCAAAGAGTTGGACATGACAGAGAGACTGAACTGAACTGAACTGAATGTTATATAAAATAAGATATATGAAATACTTCATACTCTAAACTCAAAAAATCTTCCTATTTCAAAACAAAGACAAAGTCCTCTAAGAACTTTGGTAAGAAACTATAATCTTCTAACTCAATTTCTATTCCTTCTTGACTCAATTTTTTGTAAGTTGGGTTTCCAAAAGTTTGCTAGTGGCTCAGAAGGTAAAGCGTCTGCCCGCAATGCAGGAGACCTGCGTTCGATCCCTGGGTCGGGGAGATCCTCTGGAGAAGGAAATGGCAACCTACTCCAGTACTCTTGCCCGGAAAATCCCATGGAAGGAGGAGCCTGGTAGGCTACAGTCCATGGGGTCCCAAAGAGTCAGGCACAACTGAGCGACTTCACTTTCACTTTACTTCTAGTACATTTTTATGTATATTCTTTTAAATCTATCAGCTTACCAGATGTTAATTGCATTGACATTTAAACAAATTTAACTTTCTTAATTCTTTCTATTACATCACATCACAGTTTTATTTTTTAATTAGGTTGTGTTCTGATACCTATTATTTTTTCTCGTATTTATACATATTGGTTTTTATATTCCTTTTATAGCTTCATGAATTAGATACTCAGATCATAATTTATTATGCTTTCTCTTCTGTTTTAATGAAAACATTTATGTTTCATTTTCACTGCATATCACAAGTTTTACTCTGAACATTTTTTGTTATCACTAGTGCTAAGTATTTTCTAAACTCAAGTATGACTCCAGCTTGATTATTATTTAGAATTATTTTTCATATAATTGTTCATGCTTTTAAAAATATCTAATTTAGTATTGTCAGAAAGCAAGTGCTGTATGTTTTTAATTTTTTTTAACTTTCTTCACTTAAAATACATTTAGTTCAAAATATTACAAATATGGTATTCTAGGAAAAAATTAAGTTCTTAAATTTGAAGGTTAACGTTCTATCATCAAAACTCTGAGATTTTGCTTTCTCATATAGTAAATGAAAATAAAAATATCTACATTAAGAGGATTAAAAGTGACATATAAAAATATCTATCACAATTTCAAGCCATAGTAGATTTTTTTAAAAAGTGGCAACTAAATAAACACACACTTCTTGGGTGCATATAATTTGTGTTTTATGTGGTTTATTATATAAAATCTTCTTGAGAGACATGAGTGTGATTGGTTCTTTTTTTTTTTTTTTTTTTTGTATTATTGCAATATCCAGTCCCATCACATCACACAAATAGATGGGATAAAAGTGGAAACAGTGACAGATTTTATTTTCTTGGGCTCCAAAATCACTGTGGATGGTGACTGACGCCATGAAATTAAAAGACACTTGCTTCTTGGAAAAAAGCCATGGCAAACATAGACAGCATATTAAAAAGCAGAGACATCACTTTGCCAACAGAGGTCCATACAGTTAAAGCTATGGTTTTTCCAGTGGTCATGTATGGATGTGAGAGTTGGACCATAAAGAGGGCTAGCACCAAAGAACTGATGCTTTCGAACTTGGTTTTGGAGAAGACTTCTGAGAGCCCCTTGGTGAACAAGGAGATCAAACCAGTCAATCCTGAAGGAAACCAATCCTGTATATGCTTTGGAAGGACTTATGCTGAAGCTGAAGCTCCAATGCTTTCGCCTCCTGATGCGAAGAACTGACTCATTGGAAAAGACCCTGATGCTGGGAAAGACTAAGGGTAAGAGGAGAAGGGGGCAACAGAGAATGAGATGGCTGGATGACATCACTGACTCAATGAAAATGAGTTTGCACAAAGTCCAGGAGACAGTGTGAAGGACAAGGGAGCCTGGTCTGCTGCAGTTCATGGGGTCTCAAAGAGTAGGACACGAATTAGTGACCAAACAACAGCGAGTCGTTTCTACTGTAATAATGTAACTTTGAAAAGTGAAAGTCACTGGTCGTGTCTGACTCTTTGTGACCCCATGGACTGTAGCCCACAAGGCTCCTCTGTCCATGGAGTTTTCCAGGCAAGAATACTAGAGTAGATTGCCATTTCCCTCTCCAGGGGATCATCCCAATCCAGAGATCAAACCCAGGTCTCCCGCATTGCAGGTGGATTCTTTACCAACTGAGCCACCAGGGAAGGGAAACCCATGGAATTTTAATCTAATGTAATTTTCTTTCTTGCATAAGGTTATACTAAATACGACCTGTGATTGATTGATTGACTGACTATTTAGATGATTACTTGTAAGTCAATCTTTCATAACTTTGTATAATTTTTTAAATTCAGATTTCAGATGTTAATATTAAACAAGAAAAGTACACAATGCTGACTAATGATTGTTTAGTGCAAAATGTTGAATTCATTGCACTGCTTCCTATATGGAGATTTCCTGAAAGAATGATTCAAAGAATGATCCCCTGTGGAGAAATGTTAAGGGTGAATCTTAATACAGAGGCTCTGCATAGCCGTATATGTACGTGCACACACACAAACACACACACTCTAATCCTTTATTAAAGTCTGTTGCACATATTCAGTATTTAAAATATTATTATGGGAATTAAATGACATAATTCCTCCTGCAACAGAATTTGGTTGGAGAAAGCAGTATCACAGAAAACATACAATGATTCCCGTGTGAAAGAACAAAGCTCAGATGGACTCGAGGCAGATACTGAGAAGCGTATGACATGAAGGAGTAGATGCGGCTGAAGGTTTTTGACGGATGTGAGTCATCTTCTCTTCCCACATATATTACAAAGGATGTCTCGTGAAGAAAGTGAGACTGAGCCTTGTGACGTCCAACAATGGGCACTTGGTCTGCTTCTCCAAGCAGGTTCACATTACCCCTGATGAGTGAAATAAATCGCACACGCGCTATCCGCTACTCATGCAAACCAAACTGTGTTTCTGTCAGCAGCATTTGCAAGCCTCTCTACCCATCTACTAAATATTGCTTCTCCAACAGCTCGTTTTTTGAAGACATTTTCTCGTATTCTCCTATTCCGTCTCCATTATCTTAGGTGACTCCAGTGCCGATGCTGCTGCGTGGCCAGTTCAACATCTGACCCCTCACTGCATTGCCCTTAGCTGATTTCAGCTTCCTGCTCCCCTTTCTACCCTCCTTACTGTCTCAATCTGTTCATCTCCACTCTCACCCTAAGTCCTGATTTGAGTGTTCTCTCTGATCACAGCCCAGTCTCCTCCATCGCACTTCCCAACTGTTCACATTGTGTCTGCTCAATTAAATATTGTGAAGCATTACTTTATACAACCCTTACCCTCACAATCCTCTACATAAATTTTCACCAACTCCTTTCACTTTTAGTGTTACTTTCAAAACATATCTTATATCTGCCACTAATTCTAGTCCTCCAAACGATCATACTTTCTTTCCTGGACTGTGACAGAGGCACGCACACAGCCTGCTGCACTCTCCGTGACTCCTGACCAATCGACAGCCAAACGGATACTTGTTTAAAGTTCATTTATCCCCTCATCCCTCCTTCACCAGCCTTAAAGCACTATTGAATATTTGCATTATTTTGAAGATGAAGACCTAAATCTCTAAATGCTCCAGAAGCATCTTTTTCCTATCTACCTCTCCCTGTTCACTGGCCTTCTTTCAGTTCTGAGAGCCCCCTGCACCCACTGCCTCTGAATCTGTGTCCGCTGCAGCCTCCCCACCTCCTCGTCCCACCTCAGCTCTCTCTCCAGCCAGCCACTTCCTGCTCTCCTAGCAGAACAGCGCTTGGTCTTTGTTCACATAAAGATCTATCACTGTGACAATGATATGCTTAAGACAATTATTTGATATACACTTAAGGAAAATCCTTATCCTTTTCTTTGATAAGAATTGATTAGACTTGGCTGAATAAGCAAAAACGATCACTTTCGAGGCAAAACAAATATCAGGAAATCCATAATACCAGAACTTGATGGTAAATTTCTGATAGCATCAAGTTAATTTTATGTCTATTTTCCAAAACTATTTTAAAGTGCTAATTTTATATACTTACCAAGGGAGATAATGAATAGGGAGTAATCAATATCAATGGAAAAACATCTAAAACTCCCTGCTTGAGTTTAATTAACAATGTTAGTTTAAGTAAATGTAAAATTATAACAGAAGAAAGTACGGTAATCAAACAAATTCAGATGTAATTTTCCTCCATGACCCGTTGACCTAATGAACAGAAAGTTAGCTTTTCCTTCTGACTCTAGGTATTTTAGACACTAAAGGCAGAGTAGTCACATCAGCAAGAGGCGGAGAAACAAGGCAGAGCAGGATACGGAATGGCAAGGATCTCAGGATTTGGCAAGTAGTCGGCTACTTGATCCTTTGGAGAGAGCAAAAACACTGAAGAGGGTAGTCAGAAACCAGATTGTTAAGGGTTAAGGGGGAAAAAAAAAAAAGAAAACGATGGGTGATAAAACCAAGATAAGAATGCCCACTGCTATTGCTAAAGCATGGTTCAGAGAGGGACGGAGTAAGGGGCAAAGAAGGAGATTAAAGGTTCTTCCACTCAGGGCCTGTAGCTAGAAAACACTTGGGAGACTCAAGAAAGCGAGTGTGCTTAACCACACAACCAAGCAGGCTTGTTTAGTAACAAAACCACAGAGAAGCGTACCCCCAAACCACAGAGCAAAGGTGGCATAAGACCCACATCCCGCCCAGAGAGCTCAGTAAGTTAGGACACGCTCTCTGCACACACACAAAACAATAGCTTGTGGACCTGGCTTGACTGTGTAGGCACAAGTAAAGTCCCTGCCCAGCCTGAAGGAGGAGCTGATGATGGAACCATGGCATCTACTCAAGACAGAGAAGTTTCCCAACCTCCTCACTTTTCTTTTGATTCTAAAATTGTAACCCTGTCAAGTTCTTAGGGTGTGGCACCCCCTTACCAGCTGGGTTGTAAGCCTCACTTCTTATCTATAACTTTGCTCTTGCTGAATTCTTTTGAGACTTAAAGGACTTTGGTATCGGAGCCCTTTGGAGCACCTTGAAACAACACCCAGTGGTTTCAGTTCTAGGGAGAAGAGTATTGGAATGTTAGGTAAGAATGTAGAAAGAATAGGATCTTTCTCTTTTTATTCTCCTCATCCTCCTCCTCTTGCTCCTTAAAAAGATCAGTTGAGAATATTTACATGCTGAAATAATAGCGCTAGTGTATATAAATGAGTGGAAAGTAAAGGTGAGATGTGGCAATATTTGTGAGCTGAGATTATCAGATGAGACTGTAGAGGACTGCATTTACAGTGCAGGTAAAGTGATGAGTATTATCAGACCAAACTTAAATGTCAGGTTTTTAGTCAAGTTCTAGGAATTATTAAATGAAGGCAGCATTTTTTTATTGAGTATCATGTAGGTGGCAATTTTGAGAAAACAAGATAGAGAAGTAAGAAAGAGATGACAAAGAATAATAAATGCAGTTCATTCCTTCAGTAATCTAGTAAATTTGTTGGAAAAAAGAGAAAGAAAGACAGTAGATGTGTGCCAGGCACTGTGATGGACACATTAATGCATTATCAGAAAGGTCCTCTGGAGAAGGGAATGGCTACCCACTCCAGTATTCTTGCCTGGAGAGTCTCTTTGACAGAGGAGTCTAGTGGGCTACAGTCCAGGAGGTAGCAAAGAATCAGACAAGACTGAGCAACTAATGCTTTCAGTTTTTTTCCTCTGTAATCCTGTAACATTCTAGAAGGGAGCATTGTTATTTTCTCATTTTACAAACAAAGATAATGAAGCTGCAAAAGATCAAATAACTTGCTCAGCTCACAAAGCTAGTAATTGACTGACTTGGGATTCAAGCCCAGATCTGCTTGAATGTAAAGCTTATCCTTCATTCATTAAGGTACATATTTGAAAAAAAGTGCATCAAATCCTAAATGATCCTTATGTCCTCTTGATAATTGAATATATAGAAAATTGAAAACTAGGCAGTTAGATTTCACAGCTTATGGTTTCCTTTCTGCCAAAATGAGACTGGTTGGTTTGAATAATTGTATTTGTTATTCTGATAACTTGGACAAGATAACGTTTTGAGTATCACAAGGCCATGAACAAACAAATCAAAATTGTAGGAGACAAGAAGATAAATTATTTTAATAATGTGATTATAATACTTAACTTGTACACATACCCAGACATTTATGGTCTGGGAATATTTTGCAATTTGAGGAAAAGTAAAGTGGGAACAATGTCCAGCTTCTGCTAGAAAAAGCAGAGATTTCCATACAAATTTAGATGTTTGGCAACTTTTTTAATTTGTGAGAGAAAGCAATCTAAGCCATTCTTTTGTTATCTAACGTGTCATCTTGTCCTTTATTATGATGCTAATAGCCACGCTGCCACGGTGCTTGACACGAAGCATCTGGTACATTTGGACAGAAGCGTCTAAATTTTCTCTAACAATGCACACATTGAATCTCAGACACTGCTATGTGGACATACTTACTGAATAAACTGAGGAATGATAATTCGCAGGAATTTTGTGTTTATTTATACTTAATTTTAGAATTTCTAAAACTAGGGTCCACTACCTAAATGACCCTTACACTTCCTTAGGTAGTCATGAGTTAGGAGCTTTGAAAATCTAGATGACCATCTGATGATCATGGAAAAAGTGACCATACAATGTGTTAACTCAGCTGGAACACATTTCAGAGCAAAAATGCCAAAATGTACGGAAACGAGCCCAACAGGTCTTATTAGGACTTGCCGAGGGCGACCCATGCATACTCCAGACTAGCTCTGAGTAACGTGAGCCACAAAAGGGCCCAGGGGTCTGCTCACCCTGGCTCCTCTGCACCCAGTCCACGCCACATCTTGACTTGCCTGCACAGGTGAACTGAGCATCAGAACACATAGAAAGGGAAAGGGGAAAATATTTTAGGGTGTCTCAGGGAAAATCAGAAGTGAAAAAATTTATAATATTTTCAGACTGCAGATTTCTTGAGGGTAACAGTATATTTGATTTTATGTTTTAATAATGGAACTTCAAAAATAGAGAAAAATTAAAGAAAAATTTGTTCTGTGATTAAATGATTAACAAATATTTGATGAACAACTTCTATATGGACTTGATCAAATACTCTGATAGGAGAATAAGTTGGACATAATTCTTGCCTTTATTAAGTAGAGCAAGTGTGTGTGATCAGTTCTACAATAGAAGAAGAATTTAATGCATTTTACATTAAGGAAAAATAATTTTAAGAGCACTCAATAAATCTGATTAATTCACTAAATAATAACTTTTTCATGTTGTATATTAATATGAAAGAATGATAAGAATTAACATTAATAATAATTTGTTAACCTCACTCTACTTCATAAATATTTCTTGGCTTATCACTAATTTACATATATAAAATCTTCAATATACCACAATAATGAAAACAAAGACATAAATGCAAAGAATGCTTCAGAATGTAATCTCGGTAACTGAAACAAATGCAATTTAGTTTAAATTCAAAAAGAACATAATAGTTAATACATTTTATCAAATGTAATGACCATTTGGCAGTGCCACAGAAAACCTAAGCCACTGAATAATATGCAGAATACAGCTAATAGCAATAACAGTATTTCATTTGAGGCATCCAATACTTAAGAAGTGAGCGAGGATATAAAAGTAAGTCAAGTAAGACCACAGCATTATTTTTTTTCTATTCTGTAGCACATATTTCTTTAGGGGAGATAATATTATAGGTCGTAATTTTCTTTGGATGTAAACACTTCTGAAAGTACGAAGACTATGTCACAAATTGGCAATTTTATTTCATAGAATGTATTCCTGAAACTGAGCTATAAAGCTGTTGAGTGCTCAGGTGCGCTCGGTCGCTCGGTCGTGTCCAACTCTCTCAGGCCCCATGAGCTACAGCCCACCAGGCTCCTCCGTCCATGGGGTTTTTCAGGCAAGAATACTGGAGTGCCATTTCCTCCTCCAGGGGATCTTCCAGACCCAGCGATCGAACCTGCGTCTCTTGCATCTCCTGCATTGGCAAGAGGATACTGTACCACCACATGCTCCTAAGTCACATAGTGACTAAGAGGCAGAGCCGGAATTCAAAACCAAGCTACCCCAGTCCTCAGACACTCACACAACAGCCTTCCCACACCTCCACCACTGATGACTGTGGCTGAAATCAACCTTGAAGTGAGCAGCACAGAAAGAAACTTCCAAAGACTGTTTCCCCAAGTTATAATTATTTTTATGACAAATTACTCAAAATTTAAACACTTTCTTTTTACTATGTCAGACTTCTTGCTTTCACCCTCCATAAATTCAGCATTTTACTTTTTTTGCATTTCAGGTTACCTAAATGAAAGTGAAGTTTTTATCTAAGAGTCATAAAATATTAACTATAAGGATGTTGCAAATCGGTATTCTAAAGCAATTAGCTGAGAAAAAAAAAAAATTGAAAACCACTAATGAAAACTTTAGGTCATTTAAGTCTATATTGCCTCAAGGAAATAGTAATCGATTTCTGGATAAATCACTTAGTGAAAGATGCCAGGGTCATACTGAAGAGATTTTAAGTCTTCTGTGTCATTCATGACAAATGTGTTTGAAAACTAAGCTTTAATAATAGACTTCAATCTCTGTGGGTCTTGAACCTCTAATACCCAGTAACTTTCCTCAGATCTCTAAAAGAAGGCCTTCTCAACTAGCATATTAGTGCCTAGCATTTAGTAGACACTCAGCAGATAGAAGTTGACAGAATCAATGAATGAATGAACAAGTGAATGATTAGGATGAGAAGATCCCCAAATACACTCAGTCTGCATGTGTTGACGTTTTACATTTGACCTTAGTTAACATTTTAAAAGAAAAATAAACTGCAATATCAAAAAATTCACACCATGTAATAGAGTCATTGTTACACCCCAGAGGCACTGGGTCAAGTTTCCAATGTTGATGCTAGTGAGCATCGCAAGTTTGGGAAAAATGGCTAAACATCTGCTTCTATTTTCTTTCTATAATAATATTAATATTAGTGTCTGCCATGTAGTAGCTTTAAAGAGTAAATGTGCTACTAGATCAGCATGCTTAGAATTGTGCCTGTCAGTTGCTCTATTGATATTTGTCATTTGTATTTCTAAGACCGAGTAACTTGAGACCTACCAAAGGCGGCTCTTGGGCCCTTCTCCTGCTTGTCTTTTTCTGTTCTCCTCTAACCTCAAAGAACTTAATGATAGGAATGAAATCGCTAGGCAAATTAGCTCCTGGCTTGAGCTCTCCTGAAGGCACACGATGCTTTACCTAACCTGCTGACTTTTCCCTAGATAAAAAGAAGTCAGAATGAAGAATTAAGCAGATGAAAAGTGACCAGTTCGTCCCCAACAGTCCCCTCAGCATTCCTATGGACAGATCTCAGGGGCAAGATACCACCTAAAGGAAGAGTCAGCACATTTGGAATGGTGATTCTGCACAATGGGGAGTGAGGCGGAGCCCAAACTCCTGCCTTGATGACCCATGGAGAGTCTTCTCCCTTCTTCCCTTTTAAAAACTGTCGTGGCTTAGCAGGATCTTTGGAGATGGTCTCTCTCCCCAGGTTTGAGAGGGACTCTCTCTCCCCAGACGGCCAGTTTTTCTGATGAGTAGGTTTCCTTTCTATCGACACTTGCCTCTTGAATTACTACCGGCTTACAAGTGGCCAGTGATTGAATCTGGGTTCAGTCACAGGGCCAAACCCAATTTTAAAATAATTCCATTTATCAAAAATGAGAGTAGGACAAATGCCATATGATGTCACTGATATATGACACCAAGGAACCTATCTATGGATCAGAAACTGAATCCTGGACACAGAGAACACACGGGTGGTCCCCAAGAAGTCTGCATTCTTACTTCTTTTTACCTAAGAAAAGAATCAACAGGTTAAGCAAGGCATGGTGTGCATTCAGGAGCTCGGTTAAAGTGCCTAGTGACTTCATTTCTATCACTGGGTCCTTTTAAGGTTAGAGGGGAACAGAACTGGACAAACAGGAAAGGGGCAAAGGACCGGAGAAGGAAGGAGTGGGAGGCTGGGTTTCGCATATGCGAACTTTCACATGTAGAACGGATAAGCACCAAGGACCTACTGGATAGCACAGAGAACTCTACTCAATATCCTGTGATGATAAACCATCATGGAAAACATATTTTTAAAGATGTTTGAGCCAGTGGGGCTTCCCTGGTGGCTCAGATGGTAAATGATCCTCCTGCAATGCTGAAAACCCAGGTTTCATCCCTGGGTTGGAAAGATCCCCTGGAGAAGGAAATGGCAACCTGATCCAGTATTCTTGCCTGGAGAATTCCATGGACAGAGGAGCCTGGCGGGCTACGGTCCATGGGGTCATGAAGAGTCGGACACGACTGAACACATCACACACACACACACACACACACACACACACACACACATCTGAATCATTTTGCTGTACAACAGTAATTAACATAGCACTGTAAATCAACTCTACTGAAAAAATAAAAGTGGGTATAAAGAAAACGGTTACCATGGAGATGAGAACTCAAATAAGAGGCCCTTAGAGATCAAGGTCCTCTAGTATTAGCTTTCTTCAGTATGCACAGAGAATTAGAAGTATACACACAGCATATTCTAAGTTTTGAAATTATGGTTCAGAGATAGTAAACACATTGCCCAGAAATAAACAGCTTATTAAAAGCCAAGCTTCCAAGAGTTCTAATTCAGTAATGCCAGAATGATATTAAGTAGGAAATGCAAATTAAGAAGTATTTCCTACATAATATCTTTAGAAATGAGGAGATTCTGAGAGAGAAATGATGATGTTTACTGGGATATTAATGCATTGCCATCAGCAAGGTAATGCTGGAAGAAATGTATGATCATGTGAGGACAAATACAAATTGCAAGTAAGTAGCTTGATCCACCTTATTGAAAATAAATGAAGACATTTTGTTCCCTTCCTTTTTCTTACAACATTTGCTTTAAAAAACTTCTAAGTGCTTTTTCCTGTCTTCCAAGTGTATATAATTCCTTTTGAAACTAGATAGGCTTTTTTTCTCAGCTTTGTGAACCAAGGATGTCTCTCCAAAGACCTTGCTAGCCATTTCTTTGAAATGTAAATATCAAAGAAGACAGCACCCCTAACTCCCACTTTCTGTGGGAGAGTAGGAGGCTAACTTTGGCAGCCTTGCTCCAACTTGCAAAACTGCTGTCATAAAGACAGAGGAAGTTTGTATTGCCTTTGGATAAAGTCAGTTAGCTAATACCAATGATCACAGTTACCTGGTGAATCTAAGATGAACTATACATGTCAAATGATGCTGTCCAGCCCTCTTACCGGAGGACTAGCATTGTTTATCTTGAGAATTTGTAACAGGTGGAAATGAGATTTCTTTCTGTCTTCACAATCTCTGCCTTATAGTCTGGTTTAATGCTTGCTTAATAATAAAGTTGTTTTCTCTTTCTACTGTTTTTATGAAGAAATTCTGGGGATTGGGAGAAGATTTTGTTTTGAATATTACTTCCCCAAAACTAGTTAACTGAGAAAACACATTTCTATTATCAGTTTTGTTGTTGATTGTTGTTGTTTATTCACTAAGTCTTGTCTGACTCTTGCGATCTCATGGACTGTAGGCCCGGGATGATGCCACCAAGTCTGGGTGGCATTAAATTCAATGATATAAATAATCCATTCATGATCAATGTTTGGTATAGCATGAAGACTCTCTAGTTATTAACTAGGAATTATTTTCAATTTCTTGATTATATCAGTTCAGTTCAGTCACTCAGTTGTGTCTGACTCTTTGTGACCCTATGGACTGCAGCACGCATGGCCTCCCTGTCCATCATCAACTCCAGGAGCTTGCTCAAACTCATGTCCATTGAGTTGGTGATGCCATCCAACCATCTTATATTCTGTCTTCCCCTTCTCCTGCCTTAAATCTTTTCCAGTATCAGGGTCTTTTCCAATGAGTCAGTTCCTTGCATATATTTGAAGGAATATATATAAATAAATATAAAATCTGAAGAAATATACAAAGAGAGATAGGAAACATATCAAAATAATATCAAGTAAATAAAAGCTAAATGATGGGATATTTTTATCATTTCAGTTAGACGTCTACCAAAGCATTCTAGGTAATTAATATTCTAAAGGTTGAAAAGTATAAATAAATCAATAAAGTAGCAATTATGATTCAGTTGCTAAATGCTTTATCCATCAATTAATCAATTTATTCACTGAATATTTTATTAGATTATCTAATGGGTGACAAACAGTATTCTGGTCTCTGTGAAGGATGCCATGAAATAAAACAGAATGTTCTAAAGGACCTGGGGATCGATTAACTGTTGGGCGTGGCCAATGCCTCTCAATTTTACCAGTGGGACCCAGCAAAACCTTAATCTAAAGACATACAGATTGAACTGAGAATGTGTCTTATTTGACCGGCATCAACATTCAGAAAACTAAGATCATTGCATCTGTTCCCATCACTTCATGGGAAATAGATGGGGAAACAGTGGAAACAGTGTCAGGCTTTATTTTTCTGGGCTCCAAAATCACTGCAGGTGGTGACTGCAGTCATGAAATTAAAAGACGCTGACTCCTTGGAAGGAAAGTTATGCCCAACCTAGATAGCATATTCAAAAGCAGAGACATTACTTTGCCAACAAAGGTTCACCTAGTCAAGGCTATGGTTTTTCCAGTAGTCATGTATGGATGTGAGAGTTGGACTGTGAAGAAAGCTGAGTGCCAAAGAATTGATGCTTTTGAACTGTGGTGTTGGAGAAGACTCTTGAGAGTCCCTTGGACTGCAAGGAGATCCAACCAGTCCATTCTGAAGATCAGCCCTGGGATTTCTTTGGAAGGACTGATGCTAAAGCTGAAACTCCAGTACTTTGGCCACTTCATGCGAAGAGTTGACTCATTGGAAAAGACTCTGATGCTGGGAGGGATTGGGGGCAGGAGGAGAAGGGGACAACAGAGGATGAGATGGCTGGATGGCATCACTGACTTGATGGACGTGAGTCTGAGTGACCTCCGGGAGTTGGTGATGGACAGGGAGGCCTGGCGTGCTGCGATTCATGGGGTCGCAAAGAGTCGGACATGACTGAGTGACTGAACTGAACTGAACTAAGTGTACACCTCTTGCACAGAGCTCATTTCCCCTACTCCCTCTTCCCTACTTATTCTTGGAGAACTACAAACTGTGATAACAGCAAGCACATTCTCCTTCTATTATAAATTAGATCATCAGTGCTGTTAGAAACGATACACTCATTGCTGTGTGTGCCTTGTGCTTTCTCATGAATCAGTCCCTGCTTTGGATGGATGAGGGTTTTCTCCTTGCTCCCTGACTACCCAGCAACATCTTTGAAGAGTAAACTAATTCATTAACATATAAAAGCCAGATCCCAGGAACCCCCAGAAGCTGGCTGCTCTGGAATAAATCCAATTCAACAAAAAAAATCTTTTCCATTTCTAGCAGAATTAATATTAGATTGCATGATTTTTAAATTTTGCTTTATCAATTGTTAAACACTTAGTAAAAAAGAAATATAGCACTTAATTCAAATATCTTTTAAATAAATAATATAGTATGTACCTACAAGATTTTCTTGTGCTGAATTTTTATCCTTATCATAGCTTTTATGTGATCTTTGAGCAGTAATATAGTCATATCAGAGGATTTTGATTATTTATGCTTCAAACATTTTTTATAATATATCTAAGCTACATATTTTCTTGTGAATAACAATTTTATAATTTTATATACTGCAATAATATATTTTTACTACCATTTTCTTCAGAATCTTTATAGTTATGTCAAAATATTAAATATAAAATGTATGTTAAATTGTTTGATATTAGCTTTAGGATATGAAAATCACCCATTTAATATGTACACATTTTTAATTGACATTTTGTTGACGCACAGGTGCTTTGGGTGCAGTGCTGTGTTAGCTTCCACTGCACTGCAAAGTGATTCAGCCGTTAGTCAGTCAGTCTGTCAGTCAGTCAGTTCAGTCGCTCAGTCGTGTCCGACTCTTTGCGACCCCATGAACTGCAGCACGCCAGGCCTCTCTGTCCATCACCAACTCCCGGAGGTCACTCAGACTCACATCCATCGAGTCGGTGATGCCATCCAGCCATCTCATCCTCTGTCGTCCCCTTCTCCTCCTGCCCTCAATCCCTCCCAGCATCAGAGTCTTCTCCAATGAGTCAACTCTTCGCATGAGGTGGCCAAAGTACTGGAGTTTCAGCTTTAGCATCAGTCCTTCCAAAGAAATCCCAGGGCTGATCTCCTTCACAATGGACTGGTTGGATCTTCTTGCAGTCCAAGGGACTCTCAAGAGTCTTCTCCAACACCACAGTTCAAAAGCATCAATTCTTCGGTGCTCAGCCTTCTTCACAGTCCAGCTCTCACATCCATACATGACCACAGGAAAGACCATAGCCTTGACTAGGCGAACCTTTGTTGGCAAAGTAATGTCTGCTTTTGAATATGCTATCTATGTTGGTCATAACTTTCCTTCCAAGGAGTAAGCGTCTTTTAATTTCATGGCTGCAGTCACCATCTGTAGTGATTTTGGAGCTCAGAAAAATAAAGTCTGACACTGTTTCCACTGTTTCCCCATCTATTTCCCATGTAGTGATGGGACCAGATGCCATGATCTTCGTTTTCTGAATGTTGAGCTTTAAGCCAACCTTTTCACTCTCCACTTCCACTTTCATCAAGAGGCTTTTGAGTTCCTCTTCACTTTCTGCCATAAGGGTGGTGTCATCTGCATATCTGAGGTTATTGATATTTCTCCCGGCAATCTTGATTCCAGCTTGTGTTTCCTCCAGCCCAGCATTTCTCATGATGTACTCTACATATAAGTTAAATAAGCAGGGTGACAAGATACAGCCTTGACGTACTCCTTTTCCTTTTTGGAATCAGCTGTACATACACATATATCCCCGCCTTTCTGTGGTTGGTTGCTTTCCGCTCAGGTCACTACATAGCATTGAATAGGCCCCCCTCTGCTATACCAGATGTCCTCATTAGTTATCCCCTTTATACATAGTATCAGTGGCATCAACATGTCAATTCCCATCTCCTAATTCCTCCTACCGCCTCCCTTCCCCCTTAGCATCTGTATTTTTGTTTCCTATGTCTCTATTTCTGCTTTGCAAATATGATCATCTATACCATTTTTCTAGATTTCTCATGTGCATTAATATATGATATTTTTTTCTCTTTCTCACTTCAGTCTGGGTGACACTCTCTCGGTCCATTCCACATCTCTACCAATGACCCAATTTTGTTCTTTTTTATGGCTGAGTAATATTCGGTTATCTTCCCTCGTAGCTCAGTTGGTAAAGAACCGGCCCGCAATGCAGGAGGCCCGGTTCGCTTCCATTGTATACATGTGCTTTCCTTTCTTCCCCATTTCTCCATCAATGGACAGTTAGGATGTCTCCATGTTCTAGCTATCGCAAACAGTTCTGCTGTGAAATTAGGGTACATGTAGTCTTTTGAATGATGCTTTCGTCTAGGTATATGCCCAGTTGTGGAATTCCTGGGTCATATTTTAGTTCTATTTTTATTTTTTTAAGGAACCTACATACTGTTTTCCATAATGGCTCTATCAATTTACATTCCCACCAACAGTACATGCTGTTGCTGCTGCTGCTGCTGCTAAAGTGCATGAGGGTTCCCTTTTCTTTACACCTTCTCCAGCATTTATTGTTTGTAGATTTTTTTTTTTTTTTTTGATGATGACCGCTATGACCAGTGTGAGGTAGCACCTCAATGTAGTTTTGATTTGAATTCTCTAATAATTGTGATGTTGAGTATCTTTTCCTGTGTTTGTTGACCATCTGTGTGTCTTCTTTGGAGAAATATCTATTTAGGTCTTCTGCCCATTTTTCTGGATTAAGGTATTTGTTGATATTGAGCTGCATGAGCTGCTTGTATATTTTAGAGATTAATCCTTTGTCAGTGGCTTCATTTGCAAATATTTTTAATATGTATCTACTGGGTACATGTTATATATCTATAGGTAAGAGACTCTGTCAGGTACTGCCTTTTGAAATTAAGGTGATAAAAATAAAGGTTAATAGATACCCATTAGTCAGGCTTTCCTGAGGAATCAGAAACATAAGAAGAGAAATATATCTAACCTCTGGTCCTCAATATTTGCACAGAGGAACTCAGTTACATCATTTTGAGGCCATGTTCTGACTCTGCAGAACATTTGCCCTTAATCAAACCTACAGCAAACAAATGTTTTTTTGATTATAAGACACAACTGCTGAGAAGATCTGACCTAATGACCCTAGTGATTTAATTCTCTATTAGGGAAGAATAAGCAGTCTAAGGAACGTGAGGTTGTTTTGAGAACTATAGTAAAGTGAAAGGAGTGTGATGACTCTAAGTGCTACTGTCTCTAAAACTGCTGTGCCTGAAATCCTCCCTCATCACAGGAATAAGATATGCTGTGTGGTGGAGTCAGACACACCTTGATACAAGCCTCAGTTCTTCTCTTTATTACAGGTAATCTCTGTATTATCACTTTTTCTGCCTGAATGTTCTCATTTATGACATAAGTGTTGCCTGTAAAAAATACTGGCCTAACCTAGGGAAGAGCGTTTTAAATCATGCCTAAAGTTTCTCCAAGGTATACCAAAAGAGACATCCTCCCACAATATAGAAAAAGTCATACATACTGAAAACTAGAAAACCAAACTTCTTAAGATACTTTTTTTTCCTCTTTCAATATTTTAGAGGGCAGTGTCTCCTTCTTAACAGGATTAAGTTGAGAGGGAGGTACAAGTTCTTGGGTAAGTATTTTTCTGGGTCCCTGCCAACATAAATAGGTTAATTAAGATGTTTAATATAAAACTCATGGGTCTCTATGAGATACAGCTATGTATCAATAAATGTTTCACTAGTGGGTAGATAAAAGAATGCTACATATCTGCTGATCCTTCAGTCCCTCAGTCCCTGCACGTGAGGGTGCTTCCTGGGGTTTAGGCCCTGGTTTATGTCAGAAAGCATTTCTTCCTGTTTTTTAGTGTCAAATGCTTCATTAGTCGCTGATTTCGTGTTTTCCACCATGACTATTATTACCTGTGACGTCATGGCTTTTGGAACCTGTTTGTATTGAAACAATTCAGCCCTTTCTTCCTCTGCCACTTCCTAATCCCATTCACTTAATGCTGGTTACATCTTTACTCATGATCCTAGATGATCCATCATGATGTCTGAGTGTGTTGACTTCCAATGACTTGCTCACAGGTTATTCTCATGCTTCAGATCCTCTAAATGCGAATCTTAACCACAGAAGGCAGAAATGTGGAAAACCATTCATTTGCTGATCATCTTAAATTTACTACCGCAATTTTATAGAGTAAACATAGAACACAACTTCCAGCTAATTTTTTTCTTTTGAAATCTTTAGACTGTAAATAATCACATTTCTAGAATTTGATATCTCTCAGTGGTGACCGTGATCTCCCAAGGGATGTATGTAATAGCTATGACTGTGGGCATCTTCCAAAACAGTCAACAGTGAAAAAAAAAGTGTTGAAAATGAGGGCATTTTCACCTTTTCCAGAATCACAGTGGAAAGCTTGTCTGTTTCATTCATGGCAAGCTTATCACAGTGTATCACACTGGGACAAATGAAACGCCATGAAACAGTTAGGAGGTACGGTGGAAATCCAAAACTGAAAGCAGGGCCTTTCTTTTAAGGACTATGAGTGATAAGTCACTTAAATAATATTAGAGGGAAATGCCAGGCAAGCATCAGGGGGTGTGCAGCACTTTCTAGGACTTTTTAATATACCATATAGGGATCCTGAGCAATGGGACTCGGTTACCACATTGTCTAATGCAAAATAAGAATCTGAAATAACTCATCCCACATAAGAACCTTCAGTTATTGTGTTTTTATTAGATACTACAGACCATGAATTTGCCAAGGAAATCCTAGATCGTTAAGTCTAACCAAATCATGCGGAGGAAGGAAGATATCAGATATTTAAGAATGATCACTTACATGTCTTGGTAAGGAGAGCTGATCTTATTTTATTTCTCAAAAAACATGTAGTATAGACACTTATTTTCACTGCATTCCATTCCTGAAGTGGAAGACCACAAGCCAGCAATGTCTGGTATAAAGCAAAGTTCTGCATTTACACTGCGGCCATGTGATCAGGCTCTCTTCAATGGGACCAAGCATGCCTCACTTGCTGAAAAGGAAACTGCTTGCCCTGGGCACCTTCCTGTCTTTGTCCTTTCCTCTGAGCTGGAACACAGAAAATCAGAGCTCCACCATAACAGCCAGAAAATGAGGATTGTGGTGAGCACTGGGCAAATCGAACTGAGACCTGGGTCTCACAGAGATCCTTGTGAAGAAGACAGGCCCACCAACCTGGACGTGCCTGACACTCAGGTGAAAGGGAAATAAATTCCCATCTTAGTTAAGCTGCTGTATACTTTTCACCATTTTTGTAGCCGATTGCACTCTATCGTTCAAATGAATGAATACAGATGATCTTGTTCCCGGATGGCCTACCCACCTGGCATTGACTTTGAACTTGTGGAGTTCTAATGGGACATGGTGAGTATGGTGTGCTCATTCTCCTTTGACTAAATTACCTGCAATTTCAGTGTATCCACCACATGCCGCTGCATCTATTTTTGCTGATTTATCATGAGAATATAGAGGATGTGAGCAAACCTTGCAAGTGAAGGGGGTTATCAGCACAAATTGTTCAAACGGTCCACTTTGTTTACAGCAAATTTCACACAAAAGACTGTATTTGTCTGTGCAGTTCTAAAAATGCTAAGGCTTGAATCCCATTGCTTTGGTTTTTAAGATTCATCCTGAATTTCTTTAAGAAATCTGCTTAGCAAGCAGGAATTTTATATGTATTCATATATTTTCTGTGCGTGTGTGCTCAGTCGCTTCAGTCATTTCCAGCTCTTTGTGACCCCATGGACTGTAGCCCATCAGGCTCCTCTGGCCATGGGATTTTCCAGGCAAGTATACTGGAGTGGGTTGCCATGCTCTCCTACAGGGGATCTTCTCGACCCAGGGATCTAACACACATCTCTTACCTCTCCTGTGTTGGCAGGCAGATCCTTTACTACTAGCCTGCCTGGGAAGCCCGACGCCCATTTGTGTATTTTACATATCTATATAATCACATGGGCTTCTCTGGTTGCTCAGATGGTAAAGAATCTGCCTGCAATGCAGGAGAATTGGGTTTGATCCCTGAGTTGGGAAGATCCCCTGGAGAAGGAAACGGCTACCCACTCCAGTATTCTGGCCTAGAGATTTCCGGGGACTCTATAGTCCATACAGTCACAAAGAGTTGGACATGATTGAGCAACTTCACTTTTACTTCATTTGCATGTAATCACACAGACATGAAATTAAGAGAACTGCCGGAGTCCAGCTCCAGCAGCCAGGGGGTCAGCCTGAAGGGTGATCAGTGTCCAGTGGGAAATGATGTAGCCTCTGACTGGAGGTACAGGACTACATGTTTATTTCAAGCATCAGGTTCTCTTTTATACTGTTTGAAAATCATTAAGTCAGAGGTTTGACATTTTCAGTTCCCCCTCACCCAGATTATTGTCTCATCGTTGCCCTTCAAACAGAGTTCCTGCTTCAGCAATTATCTCAGAATCGTGTTTACTTGTGATGACACTGTAACTCATGCTTATGTCCGGGCTGCATTCCACATTCCTCAGTTTATTTCTTATCTTTTTAAATCCTGCTTGCCCCTAGAATCCTAAGCTCACAATCTCCTAAAAAGGCTTCTAACTATTCTTAATTATTCCTAAACCCTAAACTCAGAAAACTTCTTTTGACATAAACATTTCCCTCACAAACAGGTCTCAGATAACAATCCTTCCCATGGCCTCAAGCTGTGGCCTACATGCTCATCCTGGGACATTCTTTGCAAAAATCCTTGAACAAATGTCGATGGTTACTTTATTTTCTGGGCACAACTGCACAAAGCTTTGTGCTTTCTCATGCTTCTCTCAAGAACAATAAGCACCTTAACATTCCTTCCAGCCAACTCAACCGAAGAAAGGAAGAAACAAGTCAGAATCACAAGAGCTAACTCCTTCATCCCGGCGCCGTGCCTATGGAATGAGGAGAGGGGGCTGGGGCCATGCCTCCATTTTGTCAGTAATGCCTAATGCAGCTCCCGACAGAGAGCTGTTTTGGAAGTCTTCAGCTTTAAATCTTCAAATGAGCAAAAATAAATATATATGCCACCTATGGAAGAGGAGTGTACTTGGCCACCTGATGCAAAAAGTCAACTCACTGGAAAAGACCCTGATGCTGGGAAAGATTGAGGACAGGAGGAGAAGAGGGAGCAGAAGATGAGATGGTTGAATGGCATCAGTGACTCAACAGACACGAATTTGAGCAAACATAATGAAGTACAGGGAAGCCTAGCATGCTGCAGTCCACAGGGTTGCAAAGAGTTGGACATGACTTAGCAACTGAACAACAGCTATCTATTTATCTATACCAGGCCACCTGATCTGCCGCTTGAGAAATCTGTATGCAGGTCAGGAAGCAACAGTTAGAACTGAACATGGAACAACAGACTGGTTCCAAATAGGAAAAGGAGTACGTCAAGGCTGTATATTGTCACCCTGTTTATTTAACTTATATGCAGAGTACATCATGAGAAACGCTGGACTGGAAGAAGCACAAATTGGAATCAAGAATGCTGGGAGAAATATCAATAACCTCAGATATGCAGATGACACCACCCTTATGGCAGAAAGTGAAGAGGAACTCAAAAGCCTCTTGATGAAGGTGAAAGTGGAGAGTGAAAAGGTTGCCTCAAAGCTCAACATTCAGAAAACGAAGATCATGGCATCTGGTCCCATCACTTCATGGGAAATAGATGGGGAAACAGTGTAAACAGTGTCGGACTTTATTTTTCTGAGCTCCAAAATCACTACAGATGGTGACTGCAGCCATGAAATTAAAAGACACTTACTCCTTGGAAGGAAAGTTATGACCAACCTAGATAGCATATTCAAAAGCAGAGACATCACTTTGCCAACAAAGGTTTGCCTAGTCAAGGCTATGGTCTTTCCTGTGGTCATGTATGGATGTGAGAGCTGGACTGTGAAGAAGGCTGAGCGCCGAAGAATTGATGCTTTTGAACTGTGGTGTTGGAGAAGACTCTTGAGAGTCCCTTGGACTGCAAGGAGATCCAACCAGTCCATTCTGAAGATCAGCCATGGGATTTCTTTGGAAGGAATGATGCTACGGCTGAAACTCCAGTACTTTGGCCACCTCATGCGAAGAGTTGACTCATTGGAGAAGACTCTGATGCTGGGAGGGATTGGGGGCAAGAGGAGAAGGGGACGACAGAGGATGAGATGGCTGGATGGCATCACTGACTCAATGGATGTGAGTCTGAGTGACCTCCAGGAGCTGGTGATGGACAGGGAGGCCTGGCGTGCTGGATTCATTGGGTTGCAAAGAGTTGGACACGACTGAGCGACTGATCTGATCTGATCTATCTATATATATGTGTGTGTGTGTGTGTGTACACATATATACATACATATATACGTATATTCAATTGACCCTTGAAAAATGCAGATTTGAACTGCACAGATTCACTTATAAGCAGATTTTTTTCAATGTAAATACTGCAGTACTACACAACCTGTGTTTGGTTGAGCCTGAGAAAGTGGAATATGAACTTGGGGATTTGATCAAAATGAATTTTGATATCTATGCAGGGCCCTGGAGTCAATCACCTGCAGATATTAAGAGATGACTGTATGTATATAGCTTTTACGATGGTCATCTCACGTACATGATCCATATAAGCATCACTAGAGACCTACCTAGAAGCCCCTTTTGTGCTCTGATCTGAATTGAGTTGAAATTTCTCAACACACACCTGAAATGATTGCTTTTATCTAATGACTAATGGCTACAAATTCCCGGCTTTAGTTTAATCCATTTCAGTTATAGTGCTCTTTGTAGATTTCTCCTGCTAAGTCTGTTGTCTGGCAGAAAGACTAGCAACAAAATAGAAAGTATGAAGGAATGAGATAAAGGAAAGGTAAATTTGCTCTTGATAGTGAAAGTGGGTAGAGTATATGGGGCCATTTGCGAAAAAGCAGACTTGAGTGCTGAGATTCAAGCACAAGTTTTGGTTGCCTAAATGGGCAGGCATGAAAAGCGAACGATACACAAAATGACTAAGAGTGGAAATAAAAGAGGTGAAGAGAAGCCCAAGTCACATTTTGCCTGCTTCCCAGGGTTTCTCCATCACAAGACACCAAGACCTTTGCTCCAGACAAGTGTTTTACAAGATGTATAGCTGATCTCAGCTCCCTGTATTTATTCTTCTGGAATAATCACTTCTTAAAAGGGAAGGGTGATCTTAAGGGAGAGATTATAGCTAAAGAGATTTTGTCCAGGAAATCCAGGAAGGATCACTCTTTATAAGGTTAGAAGTTCATCTCTGCCACACAGCACGTCTCCTGCGTGGGACAGTTCTAAAGCTGCAAGCATTCTCAATCACTTTGATTTATCTCTACTCCTTGGAAGTTAGGAAGTTATAAGAAATTGCTCTATTCGAAACTATCTCAGATTTGTTATTACGGATAAGATCTCATTTTTCCAGTTTTCCTGATCTAATCTATAGTTGAAATGTGAAAAGAATAAACAAGGAGGTATTGGGTGAGGGTTACACAGACATGAAGTCAAGAGAAATGTTTAGGAAGGCTCAGTGTTAAATCTCAAATAAGCATATGTACACTGTCATGGACATAAAAAGTTTCCATCTTTTACACTTTAGCAAGAAGAGAAGGGAGGAAGAGAGAGGAGAAGGGAAGAGAAGTTCCTATTTTGGAGTATTTGCTTGTTGCTACATTCTCTTCACATTGCATTAGATGTAGTATTAAGGTTCATCTTTTCCTTGTTAAGAACTTTCCTTATTTTCGATGACCTGAATAATCTGGGGACAGCACTGGTCAGATATGTCACAGGAAGTCCTGCAGTTGGGGTTTATCCCATGGTTAGACTGCAGTTAAGAATTATGGAAAGGAGACCACCAGCAGAGGAGCCCTGCTCATCACATCATAAAAGTCGACATTCTTCCCACGTGACATGACTGTCAATGTTCACCTTGATCACTGGGCTAGGTGAGTGGTTGTGAGTTTTCTCCACTGCAGACCTACCTTTTGGCCCCTTTCCAGACGATACTTTTTAAAAGGAAGATGCCACATACAGTCTACATTCATGGAGTAGGGATTTATGCTCTCCTTCCTTGAGGACAGCATATCTACATGAGTTATTCGGAATTAATCCCTATGGGAAATTTGTCCATTCACATTCATTTGTTTACATATTCAATGTTTCAATTCAGTACAGACTTGTGGATGTTTATTTTATACTCTGATTATCATATAATACTAACACTACTTTGTTGCTCAAATGTGTGTGTGTGTGTGTGTTAGCACGTCCTTACACTACACTTACATTAGCACTACAAGATGCCCCAGAATCACTTGAGTATTCCCTTCCCTAGCCATAAATTCAGCCATTTCTCCAAGCAGTCCTGATTCCTTTAATTAGAGAAAGGGGCTATGAGCCAAGCTCTGGGTGCTATGCAGACTGGTCACTTTGGAAATTCTTGATTCTCTTCATTCACCAGGGACTGAGAACCTCGGTCCCTATCTATTGTTTCAGATTATTCTCTGCCTGCCCCTCAGATGCTGGTATTTTTATCCACAATCCCTGAGGTTCCCATTCTATACTGTTTAAGTGGTTTCATCTATTTTCATGTGTTACATTATACCCTGTACATTGCTGGCTCATAAACTCTGAACTTTCCCTCCAACTAAAGACTCCAACTGCTTGATGAACATAAATGAATCCCACAGGTGACTCAAACCAGACATTACAAACTGAATTTGCCATTATTCCCTCACCAAATGGATTACTCTTCTCGTAATCTCCGTTAACAGCACCACTGTCTACGCGGCCAGCCAGTAGCTCACTAGAATTATTCTAGTCTCCTCTCTCTGTCTTCCTCCTACTCAACAATCAAGCCCTGTTCATTTTACATCAGGAAAGATTATCCAATCACCCCCTCTCTTTTCTATCGATCCAGTTTCCTTAGTTCCAGTCTAGTTCTAGTCTCTACCAATTGTCATGTGGGCTACTGAAAGTCTCCGTGTTTCCATTTTTGCCTCCTCAAAACCTCTCTCTAACCCGAGTTCACAAAGATTTGTTATAAACACTAATCAGATGGTTATCATTTCCCTATATATATCATATATTATTACAGTTTGAGCACTTGGCATGAGTCTGACAAAAAATAAAAGCACATACTAATAAAGCACCCTGAACACAACAATACCCCAAGTTTTTTATTAGAACTGTGGGGGTGCTGGAGCAACGGAAGATTTCATTTGAATGGCAGAGTAATATTCCATATGCACCACATCCTCTTTGTCTGTTCCTCTGGCAGTGGACATTTAGGCTGCTTCCATATTTTGGCTATCATACACAAGGAACACTGGGTGTATGCATCCCTTTGGATCATGTTTTTCTCTGGATATGCACTCAGGAATGGGACTGTAGTGTCATATGGCACCTCTGTTTTTAGTTTTTAAAGGAATCTCCGTATTGTTCTCCATGGTGGCTATACCAGTTTACATTTCCACCAAAACTATAGGTGGTGGTTCCCTTCTCTCCACACCTTCTCCAGCAGTTACTGTTTGTGGATTTTTTTTTTTTGATGGTAGCCATTCTGGCTAGTTTGAGATGATACCTCACTGCAGTTTTGATTTGCATTCCTCTAATAATTAGCGATGTTGACATCTTTTCAGGTGCCTCTTGGCTATTGGTATATCTTCTTTGGAGAAATACGTACTTAGGTCTTCTGCCCATGTGTTGATTGGGTTGTTTGTTTTGATGCTGTTAAGCATCATAAGCTGTTTGTAAATTTTGGAGACTGATTTCTTGTCAGTCACATCATTTGCAAATAATTTCTCCTGCAGCGGTCTGGATGGACCTAGAGATTGTCCTACTGAGTGAAGTAAGTCAGACAGAGAAGGACAAATACTGTATGACATCCGTTATTTGTAGAATCTAAAAAGACATGATACAAATGAACTTTTACAAAACAGAAAGAGACCCACAGACTTAGAGAAAGAACTAGCGGTTGCTGAGGGGAAGGTATAGTGAGGCCGTTTGGGATGGACATGTACACTCTATTATATTTAGAATGGACAGCCTGAAAACCCCCCACTGAATGGCACACGGAACTCTGCACATTATCAGCGGCCCGGATGGGAGGGGAGTCTGGGGGAGAATGCATACCTGTGTATGCACGAGAGTCCCTTCGCTGTTCATCACAACATTATTAATTGGCTATACACCAATACAAAATAAAAAGTTAAAAAAAATATTTCAGAGGAGGTCTCTCATGTTCTAGCGAATTGACTGGAAAAGGAATTCTAAAAATTCACATCAAGAAGGAAAGCATCATACTTACCATGATAGGAGAGTGATCTAAGAATCAAGGTAATAGCACTTTAAGGGAAACCCAATAATCAAAATGCAATGCTGTTTCTTCATGCAGTTATCCTTAATTGCAGGTAGCAGGGCTTTGATGTAACACTTTTTTTTTTTTTTTTGAGACCACAGACAATTTGCTGCTTCTAATAAAGCACTGAAATATGTGAATGATTTACAAGTTTGATAAACTAAATTTTTGAACATATCCGTAAAACAGTGTCTGTTTGACTCATGTCTACGGTGACATGCTTTCTTGAGAGGAAGAGTAAAGCTGTGCCTGAAGTCAACAAGCTGGCAACCCTGGGGAGTGCTGCAAGCATCTTGAACAGCCCTCTCCCTACTCCAGCAGAAAATCAAAGAGGTTAAGGACTGCTTCTCTAGGTACCAGCAAAACAGAGCTGCCGCTGAGGTCTTTGGGACTCTGAACTGCTTTCACCAACAGTATCAGGCCAATCCAACGTGACGGATCCTTACATCTGTCCCTGGAGGATCACTCACTCATCGCAAATGTGTCTTCAACAGGCATTTATTCCAATTCTGTGCAAGGCGTGAGATTGACAGAGCTCCACTGCTGGTGGCGGCTTTCAGCATCATCCTGTTTAAGGTGGACATTCCTGGATTTTCCATTAATAAGTGGATTTATGCCATAGCAAGTATTTAAGAAGCTAATAAAGTGTGGTGTGTGTGTGTGCACACCAGAGGGTTAAAAAAACACAGAAATAATCCCATAGATTAATTCCACGTTCCCACATTCTGTTCCAGATAACATGGCTCAGCTTACTGCCAACCAGTATATAGGTTTATTTTTTATTCTGTCCACCAATATTGTGTCTGACACAAGTAGGGTAAGTAGTACTCACTGGCTCTCAGTGACTCTAGAATATAATTAGAAAAATAAGACTCTTTCTCTTTCCCTCTCTTTCGCACACACACACATACAATCACACACAGAAACATGTATTGTTAGAGATATTTATACAGCAGATATCCAAACCGTGTGGCCCACATAAAATAAAGATACTTGCCATCTATTTTTGCATAGTGTGAAGATGTCTGAGTGGATTTTCAACACATGTTAAGAGTATGTTTGGGACTGAAAGTGTATGCTCTGTGGCTCTCATGGAATTCACCGCAGAGTGCCGTGGTGGCAATGTGAAGAGTCGACAGTAACGCTAGAGCAACTGAAATGCAAGTCCGAGAAGCTCACGCTGACAGGTGCTAACTGCAGCAGGTCTTCCATACTGATTAGGCAGTTTGGACACAGAAAACTCTGTTTCCAATGTGAGACTCAAGTTACAGGTCATGAGGGCTGGTGCTGCAATGTCAAGGTACTGGCTCGTAACCGAGCTGCATCTTACTTTGGGAACCCTATGAAGCATATTCCAATATAAAGAGCAGGATAGATTTCTTTGTACACTGGTTTATGAATTTCCAAACAATATAGCAGAAGTTGGTGAGATGCCAAGTGTGATGGATTCAGCAAAGGAAGAAATTGCTGTTTGCTAATATGATTGGAGGGGACCATTAGAACCTGATTTTAATTGGATTTAAGCCTTTCAAAATGTCTATATTTGGGGTTAGAAACACAAGGAGTAAGGCTTCCTAAGACGAGGAAAGAGATACCAGGACACTGCCTGTCTTATGGGCTGACTCCCAAGTTAGACCATTCTGTTTAGTTCCTACTCTCGTGGGTTTGTGACGGATTAGCCCAGACTTCCGCTCATTGCATATCCCAAGTTCCCAAACGTCAACCAAGCACTTGCTTAAAGTTCATTTCTCTGAATTCTGCTATGCTCCCCTTTGTGGTATAACTTCTATTTTTATCATTTATTTCAATTGGAGGATAATTGCTTTCCAATGTTGTGTTGGTCTCGGCCATGCAATAGCGTGAAATCGCTGTAAGTATACATACGTCCCCTCCCTCTTAAGCCTCCCGCCCACCTCACCTCCATCCCACTCCTGTAGGTCATCGCAGGGCACTAAGCCGAGCCCCCTGAATACCGAGGCTTCCCACTAGCTGTCTACTTTACACATGGTGGGATCACACGTCCGCTCTCTCAATCCGTCGCACCTTCTCCTGCCCCACGCGGGTGTCTGTTCTCCGAGTCTGTGTGCCTGCCTGCCCTGCAAACAGGTTCACCAGCGCCGTTGCAAATACACGACTCTCCAAGCTTCGCTTTCATCAAAAGATCCTGTTCCCCTATCCTTTTCAAAGTCACACTGCATCCATCCCTCCAACACTGTTTTTTTTTTTTTTTTTTTAATCAAACAAAGCAAAAATAAAAATCATGCTTTTTTTGGACTCTTCTTCCTCTCAGCAGGAATTCTCTTTCCACACTTCAGAGGCTTTCCTAACTACCCAGAAACTAGCCCCTTTCTGCTCCGTTCTCTTTCTGTGCAACTACTCACCTACTTCCATTTTTCATTCACATCAGTTAGGGAGCCTTCCTTTGCAAATAAGGAGAATATTCCACATTCTTCTGCCAAGGTGTTCCTCTGAACTATTTCGATTGCCTCATCCTAAAATTATGTGTGTGTGTGTGTGTATGAAATTAGTTTTGACTGCTATGAATAACAAATACCTAAAAGCCAGAAACTAATTTTAGCTCTGCAGTAGCTCTCATTTTAAAAGAGCTCAAAAAAAATGCTGTTTTGTACTTATGCTTTGTAAGGTTGTTATGGCTAAACTCTGAGAATAAGATACTTAAAAAATGATGTCTGCATAATTTATGTCCTTGATTTTACCTCAACTTTTTTATATCTCACTAATTTTTAGCATCATTAGGCAAATACTACAGAAAGTATGATAAATTATAAATATTAGTCTACTAAAACATAGACATTTTCTTTAAGGTTTCTACATAGACATTTTAATGTGTAACAGCTGAATTACAAAACCTGTGCTATTCTTCAATGACTGAAAAGGGTGACTTTTCTGATTAAAAAGATTTTTTGCATAAGAGAGTTTTATTAATTCTTCATACTGCAGGGATGCAAATAATTATCATTTTATATCCATAAATTTTTCCTTAAAAGTTTTCACCATTACTTTTTGCTGAAAGGCCTTGGAAATATTTTTATCTTCTGATAGATAAGCATCGTCAGTGAAACCTAAGATATTCAGATGGCACCACCTTTATGACAGAAAGTGATGAGGAACTAAAGAGCCCCTTGATGAAAGTGAAAGAGGAGAGTGAAAAAGTTGGCTTAAAACTCCACATTCAGAAAACTAAGATCATGGCATCCAGTTCCATCACCTCATGGCAAATAGATGGAGAAACAGTGTCTGACTTTATATTTTCAGGCTCCAAAAATCACTGCAGATGGTGGCTGCAGCCATGAAATTAAAAGATGCTTGTTCCTTGGCAGAAAAGCTATGACCAACATAGGATGCATATTAAAAAGCAGAGACATCAATTTGCCAACAAAGGTCTGTCTTGTAAAGGCTATGGTTTTTCCAATAGTCATGTATGGATGTGAGAGTTGGACTATAAAGAAGGCGGAGCGCCAAAGAATTGATGCTTTTGAACTGTGGTGTTGGAGAAGACTCTTGAGAGTCCCTTGGGCTGCAAGGGGATCCAACCAGTCCATCCTAAAGGAGATCAGTCCTGGATGTTCATTGGAAGGACTGATGTTGAAGCTGAAACTCCAATCCTTTGGCCACTGATGCGAAGAACTGACTCATTTGAAAAGACCCTGATGCTGGGAAAGATTGAAGGCAGGAGGAGAAGGGGATCACAGAGGATGAGATGGTTGGATACCATCACTGACTGAATGGATATGAGTTTGAGGCAGCTCTGGGAGTTAGTGAAGGACAGGGAGGCCTGGTGTGCTGCAGTCCATGGGGTCACAAATAGTTGCACACAACTGAGTAACTGAACTGAACTAAACTTGAAAATCGGAGATTACTTGTTTTATGAAATTATGTTAGTTAGTATATTCTAATTATAATGTTAGTTATCATCAACAATTTTATAGTGACTATACTCCCTAAATATGCCAGTATTATGACTGTTTGCAAATGTTCTAATAAGTTCAATCTTTCCTTAGCATACATATTTTTTAAAAAAAATCCATTTAGTGACTCATGAAATATACAGATTTTAAGATGGTTTTATATTGCTCCTTGCAGCTTGCATTTAAACTATCAGTATCATTATAACCTGAAAGCACACGCTGCTTATTTGAAGAGATGCAGAGACAGGCCGTGGAAAAGGATGGAATACACGAATAGCAATGCAGTTCACAGCAGCATAGATTCCTCTTTTGGAATTCAGCAGGAACAGAGTAATGAGAATCTAAAACAAAACACATAAAAAATCGTACTCATATCTCACAGTTATTTTAATTTTACAGAAAAATCTTAATTTTTTTCTAATAGTCACATTAGAAATTTCCTACCTTTTTGTTTCATAAACAAACATGTTTCATTTACTATCTTACCAGCTTTTTCATTTACAGCTAATTTGTGATTATCCTCGGTAGTAGGAAATTGATATAAAACAGGCAGAAAACATATTGATAAAGTTCAATATCCACTTTTATTCCCCTGATTTCATGTTTGACTCAAAAATACTTTTAGCAATTTTGCTGAATTTTAAAAAAATGTATTCCGTCCCAAATTTTCTGCGAGTTTCAGACCACTGAATAAACACACATTAGTGCTACTATTGCTGTTCCTATTCTATTCACCTATAGCGAATAGTGAAGTCGCTCAGTCGTGTCCGACTCTTTGCGACCCTATGGACAATAGAGGATTCTCCAGGCAAGAATACTAGAGTGGGTTGCCATTTCCTTCTCCAGGGGATCTTCCCGACCCAGGGATCGAACCCCAGTCTCCTGCGTTGTAGGCAGACGCTTTACTGTCTGAGCCACCAGGGAAGGCCAAATTCACCCATAAATGGAGTTTAAAATTCTAAAGGACACAGAAAGCCTGCTCTTTTATTTATCTAAATACCGGGTAACAGATTTGTATATTTGCAAACACTACAATTGCCCTAATTTTATTTATTCTCCTCTTCTTTGCTAACAAACCCTGATTTTCATTTTTCTTAATTTTTATTGTATTTATTTATTTTTTTAAATTTAAATTTATTTATTTTAATTGAAGGCTAATTTCTTTACGTTGTGGTGGTTTTGGCCATACAGAGACATGAATCTGCCACGGGTGTACATGTGCCCCCTTTCCTGAACTCCTTCCCACCCCCTCCCCACGCCAACCCCCTGGGTTGTCTCAGAGCACTGGCTCTGAATGCCCTGCTTTATGCATTGAACTTGCACTGGTCATCTATGTCACAAATGGTGATTACGTGCTTCAGTGCTATTCTCTCAAATCATCCCACCCTCACCTTCTCCCACAGAGTCCCAAAGCCTGCTCTTTGCTTCTGTGTCTCTTTCGCTGTCTTGTATATAGGGTCATCATTACCGTCTTCCTAAAGTCCTTATATATGCATTAATACAGTGTGCTGGTTACAGTACTTAACTGGTGGCTCTGACTGTAAAGAATCCGCCTGCAACATGGGAGACCCAGGTCCGACCCCTGGGTTGGGAAGCGTTAAACACAGTCAGCTTGCAGGCTTTCCTCATCTTTTTGCCTTTTGACCTTCTCTCCTTCCTTCTGAGCAGAAGGCAGATATGATGCTTGCAGTAGAGGATCCATTTTGGTACTAGGATGAAAGCCACAGTCTCAGCTTAGCAGAAGAGACCCATGAAAGATGCTGGGTCCTTGAGGACTTGTTGAGGCAATGCCCTAGTCCTGGAAAATTGAGGTGTTGAAGCAGGACAGCATGAGACAGAATAGGCAGCATTCACACCTATAAATCTTTCTTGACTGCTAATAACTGAATCCAAGTGCAAAAATAACTTTCTTATTAACAGAGATTCTGAAAGTTGGGTAGAATATTAAGTTTCCTTAGGAAATATCTCTTTCATCTTAGCACACACATTCGTGAAGACTCTTAAGCGTTACTTTTGGTTGCTGAATATATTGACAAAGGCATACCAAAAAACTTTAAAGTTGGCTTTCATGTTAAAACCGAAAAGTAGCACATACCAGATCACTCCATCAGCAAACTTCCACAAGACAAAGTAAGCTGAGACAAGTTTCTGCTTAGAAAGCCTTAGTTTGGGTGTAGTTAATAATTCTCTTCTTATTCTAAGTGCATAATGTTGATCAATTGAAATAACATTTAATTTTTCTAAAAAATGTGTCTGAAGTTAATTTCACGGCCTGCCCCCACCACTTTCCAAGAAAGATAGTGTGGGCCTTGTTATTCATGCCAGCTTTGGTACTGTTTCAATTATCTCATGGTTCAGGGAGTTGTTGGGTTTTAAATGGATACTCCCGCTATGGGAAACGGCTGCTGTTTTTCACCATATTTTCTCTTATCATCCACAGATAATTAGTTCTGCCTGACAAAGCACATCACAAGGGACAACTCCAGAGCTTTCATAAGCGTCTCAGCAGTATCTTCCTTATGGCTAATTCTTCCTGAACCTGTTTAAAACTGCTTCATTATAATTATTATTTCTCGTCACTTGTCCACACTATAAATGTAGGCAGTATTAGCAGTATATGTACCAGGTATCTGCATGTCATCTTTTTTAATGCTCCTAGGTATTAGTATAGCAGGACATTTGGGCACTAAAAAGCAGGCCAGTTCCTCTGACCCTTAGCATTGATACACATTCACGACCACTGGAGCCCTGAATAGATCATTATTCTTAAATTCCTAAACATATCAAGTCCTCCCAGTCTTTCCACAACCTAAGCTAATATGAAAAATAACAGATAGTCTCTCTCCTTTACAGTAATACTATAGCTACAAATCATAAGTGACCATCTAGGAGTACTAGCAGAACGCATTTTTAAATTGTAGGATACTATAAAATTTAAGCTGCAACATCTTCTTAGTAGGAGCTTCTCAAGAATGGAAAACACCTCTATATTAACTACATGTATCTATTTCAAAGTCTGTCAATCAAAATATGTTAATATGTGACAATGTGTTTCTTATCAAAGAAATATGGTAATAACATATTTTTACTGAGTTCATGGGCTTGTCTGGCGGCTCAGACAGTACAGAATCCACCTGCAATGCAGGAAACCTGGGTTTGATCCCTGGATTGGGATGATGCCCTGGAGGAAGGCGTGGCAACCCACTCTAGTATTCTTGCCTGGAGAATCCCACAGATAGAGGAGCCTGGTGGGCTATAGTCCATGGGGTCTCAAAGAGTCAGGCAGGACTGAGCAGCCAAGCACAGCGCAGCACACCACTGAGCTGATACTTAATAACATTTGCGAAAAAGAGTCTGACATCTCCGTGCTCTCTACTGAAAGTCTTTAGCAGCTCCTTTTCCATTTGGTCCCTTCTTCTACTTTGGTCTTTAATTCTAGACTTCTGAAACTCTAGTCCCTCTGATCTTGAAAGGTGGGGCTCAGACACTCAAAGAGCTTCTGCTTTCAAAATCCATAGCAATTACTCTCAAGATTCTGAAAAGGCAACTGAGAAATTTAGGGTACTGAGAGCACATTTTCTTATTACCTACTGAGTAAGTCCATTTGTGGATCTTGCTGTCACTTCCTGCACAGTATGTCCCCAAACTAACTGAGTAACTTTTTCCATCATGAGTCGCAACCCCAACATATCCTTCTGCTCTTAAAAAAAAAAAAAAATCTAGTAACTGTGTTCTTCCAGGCAACAGGTGGTATTCAATTATCTATTCTCTTTTCTCTTCAGTCTTCCAAAATCTGGTAGTGAAACAGCATGGGAAACACTGACGAGCTCAAACTGGTTTTGTGTCTTTAAGTTGCTGATGAATCAAACCTTGAGCTATTTTACAAGGCCCACCCTAGGCATGTTCCAAACCAGGTTGCCCTGGAACCCAGAATCTTCAGTCTACAGAACTCAGTTAGAAATGTTACCCCTGGAGCCCCTTTAGGAAGAAGTCTTCCAGTAGGGAAATTCTGACCTCTAGAAGTAGCTTGACTGATGATTTGAGAAATCACCGATTAGCTTCTGCACCTAATCTTTTTAATCCCCCTGAACCCTGAATCAAGGAGACAAATTTGAGAGCTTTGGAATAAAGCTTGCTCTTTTCTGAAAAGCTGGAGCCATAGTACTAGCTTCTATGTGAGTTCGGCAGTACCAGTAGCAAAGTAATCTCAGTCTCACCTCTCAAGTGGCAATCATGTTATACTTGGTGGTTCTCAAAGTCATGAGTTTCCTGGATGAAATTCAAAACTCCCTCCTTGCTCTGGACATGAAAGCAAGTGTCCAAAGAAAGGCAAGAGTCCAAACAAAGTCAGGAATTGACATGTGAGTCTTGGTCTAGAGTGGCTGCAAGGCTAGTGGATCTCTGCACCTCCCCACCAAAATCCTAAATGTTTATACAGATTCCTTAATGGCGCTCAGCGCTCAGTCCCCTATATAGTACAAATTGTTCTCCTAAAGCTTCCTCCTTGAAAAGGCTTTTGATATGTGAACAGGGGGTGGACTGTGCATGACAAAAGGAGGTGGGGTGAGGAGCTTCAAGCTTGTGGGTGGTGGTGGTCAGGTCCCCTTGAGCACCTCCTCCAACCACACAGATGATGTTTTCCCCTCAGGCAAGAATAGCAGGAGCACACCCCTCTGCAGCTGGGATGTTCAGATTACACAGTTCTCACCCAGAGATATTTTTAGAATCTTTCCAATGCTTTTCCTCATATCATTTGCTTTAGAACAAAAATCACTTCTTTCCCTTGAACAATCAGCAACACTGACCTGAATTGACCACTCCGGCCTCCTTGAAACTAGCCTAGTTTCCATCGCATTCTGGTAGCTCCTTTGCATCCTTATATGTTGGGAGCTTGTTCAGAGGTTGAAGTAACACTGTCGAGTGTGAATTCTGGCTTTGCAGAATGGTGTGTAACCCTAGATAAATCATATCACCTCTCTGTGTATCACTTTCCTCATCCCTGAAATGAGGATACTAAGAATGTCTATGCCATAACAGTCATTATCACTTCAGGTGATTTTATCCATATTTACAAGCTCTGGTTTAGATCCTCCTCCTGAGCCCCAGATAAATGTCTCCAATTATGCAACAGAGATTTTCATTCAGGTCTTTCACTCTGTAATCTCTCCTCTCTCACTTGCCCTCACCTGCCGCCTCTGTACTTCCTCCTACCTTTTAAAACTCCAAATTTTCCTACAAGCTCTAGCTTGGCTGCAACCATGTGCAGGAGATAAGATTAAGTGCTGGGAGAGAAGAGAGCAGTAGAGGTGCAAGGGCAACTGAGAAAGAGATCAAGCACAGACAGATTTGTAAACCATGCAACAATGAGTAGAGACCCTTCATCTAGAGGTGTGTACCAGGCATAGCCACTTGCTTCCTCTGTGTTTGTCTTCCCAGCATCAAGCACAGTGAAGAAAGCATTACATGTCTGAAACAACACTCATTTCCATGAGTAAAAGAAACTCATGGATGAGCAAAGAAATAAGTGAATAAATAAATAAATTATATTACCCATGCCTCTGAAAGGGTTTCCCTGGTGGCTCAGATGGTAAAGAATCTGCCTGCAATTCAGGAGACCAGGATTCAATTCCTGGGTCAAGGAGATTCCATGGAGAAGGGAATGGCTACCTACTCCAGTATTCTTGCCTGGAGAATTCTACGGACAGAGGACCCTGGTGGGCTACAGTCCATGGGGTCGCAAAGAGTTGGACATGACTGAGCGAGTAACATTGTATGCCTCTAAAAATTTTGGTTTCTTGGTATTTCAGGTGGGCACCAATCAATAATCTAGTCTTGGGTAATTACTACCAGAAGTAAAACTTTCATAATTTTATTGAATGGCTCTTTGGAACAAGCATCCTGCATTGTTTAAAGGCTGATGGTAAGTAATTTCATTCAATAGACACACGGACTTGGATACTTCCGGGAATGCTTTTAATCTCAACGTCCTGCCAGATCCCTAAAAATGTAGATCTGTTCAATATCAGAGCTGTTTTTCATTTGGGCTGCATTTTGAAATAATTGTCTTTAAAAAGGTTTAGGGCCTTGTTGCTCTTTTTTTCTTTTGTTTTTTCTTCTTGGCAGGATTATGTATCTTCATAGGATTTGGTGCCAAATTGCCCAGTGCTTTTTTAAAAGCAAAAATGTGTACCTATCTATGGGAATGTGTCCTTCATCACATCCCTTTGGAGAAGTGGCCTGCTTCTCCACCTGAGTGAAATATACATAGCAAGCCCTGGATTCTCACAGAGAATATCATTTCTGCGGCCTGAATGCCTGGTATCTAAGGCATATGAATATCTATTCAGCAACACCTTCTATCAGGACTTCAGGCACTTGTCAAAGAATTCAACCATAATTTGACTATGATCCAGTACTTGGGAAAAGCTTGCCTGAAAATCTGATACTTAAGAATGTGTTGGGGAAACAATAACTGTCTAGGACTCCACATACTCAAAAACCTAACACCGTATGATTATAGCATAGAAAACAGAATCCTGCAGAAATGCTTTCACTGAGGTGAGATTTAATGTTAGGCCCTTAATTTTGACACAAGGATAATATAGAATATTTATCTGAAAATAATTATATATTTATTATAAGAGAGTCATTACAAAGCAATAAGAAATAAAATCCTTTGAGATCTCAGCATTAAATAAAGTTAATCCTTCAGGTGCATTTGTGTGTTTCCTTGATCAGTCAATAATATCAAAGGTTCAGAACGATATGTAATCCCTTGTTAAAGAAACTAACAGTTGCCAAGTGCCTAGTAGATTGGCTGCTCTGCAACTTTTGTAGATAATTTGTTCTATTAAACTAAATCATGCTTTTTAACCAATTGAAAAAAAATGAAATAGGATCAATAAAAAATATTTTATGGAATTTAGGTATTTTAATCTAATTTGAGAATCTTTATGTGACATACTTTGGTTTTATCTTAGTTAAATCTGAGACTCGAATAAAGAAATCCAAGACTGAATTTTTGAAAGTCTTGTATGATCCACATTGCGAGTGTCTCTGGAAGAAGTGAACTGAAGCACACATTTCTTTGAGTACATCTTCAGAGTCACATTAACAAAGTCTTAGCTCAAGATTATTCCATCAGTTTTTCCCCATTACCCACCCCTAACCTTGCTTGAATAGGTTAAGAAGTAATTTTGCATATTGGATAATTGCAAATATTCACATGCTTTAGGCTACGAAAGGAGCACTTCTTTAACACAGAATAAATTTATTTCCTGTTAACAAAGAAAGGTCTTTATAATCATTATTTAAATTGTACACAGCTTGTAGTTTTAATAGTATAATCTACCTCTCTGTTATCTACTTAAATGTTATACTTGCCAATTCATTGTTATAGTCACTGGATTTTGTTGTCGATGAGAAAAATACATTGTAAATAACATTTAAATTAGCATATAATTATGAGATATTATGTTTCAGGATTCTAAAAAATGACCTTATCTGCCGGGGTCCAGCCCCGGCTGTTCCAGGGTCTTCAGAGGGGAGATGGTGTCGGCGACTCATTTACATATCAATTAGAGACATTAAGAGTAATTAAAAGGATAGCTCAGTAGGAATATTCAGAGGAGAGAAGAGGCTGAGTAGCTTGGTTTACGCGGGAGACCAATAAAACTTCAAGACAAGAAGTTTGCACCACTTGCATAGGCCGCAGGCGTCCTTCCCTTCTCCCGAAGTAGAGGAGACATTGAGGCCTCCCCGGTTGGATCTTAGAAGCCCAGGCATGATGAGCAAGCTTGGTGGGTTCCGCGCTCCAGATGGAAACTTCAGCCGGAAATGGAAATTGAGAGGAAGGATGACATGGGGAGACCAAGCTCTGGTGAGCAAGGCCCGTAGCTTTATTTTTAACAGGGGCTTTTATACCCTAAGTTACACATAGAGGATAATAGGGGATGCAAAGTCAGCAGTCTTTGATCCTTATCAAAAACCAGGGTTTCTTTCCTGCAAATTTATCCCTTACAAATGGTTCAGGTGATTTACATCATCTTCTGGCCAGAAGGCCTATTAACATTTTATGACTCTTGACAAAGGTTTGTCAACTGCAAGACTTATTTTCTCTAAGAGTAATTATTTTAAGGTTTGGCGCCATCTTCATCTGCAGATGTCAGATAAACTGGCATTCCTATAGGGGGGAGGCGCAGTGGGTTTGCAACAAAGAAAAGAATTTATTACCTTAAGGGTCTAAAGTTACTAGCACCAAGGCCACTACTTATTTTTTTCTACAAACCAACTATATTAATTAATACACATTCAAGGATACAAAACAGGGGATGTGGAAACTTGGCAACAAGCATTGGCTCATTAATGAAATCTTTTACTAGTTTTATTCTGACAGTTTCTGACTCTCTGAGAGGCTCTAAGCTGTTTGAATATCTTAAGCTTCGCCTGCCTCTCAAGGCTGAGAGACTGTAAACAATCGTATGCATAGCTGTAGGAGTCCGGGTAAACTTGTCAGGCCAGTTATAGAGCTATCTGAGGGGTTTGGATTTAAACACTCCTAATGCCCAGGAACTTTATTCATTGGAGCTGTAAGTTAATTCTTTATTAGAAAGAGTGAGATGGTGGTGGGGGACAGCCCCCAGTGAAGTCAGAGGTGAGAGCACAAAGCAATAAAGTAGGCAGACTCTGGTTTTTGGGGGGTAGATGCTCAAGAATATCCGGTGGGACTCCTGAGGCTACATCCTGCTGTGTGTATGCTGGGCCTCCTTCCTCCTGACCTTTGTCACGAGTGGAGCGCTGATCCAAGCCGGCTGCCCGCACTTATCCTGAACAGCAGAGACTCTAGTTTTACTGGTAATTATACTCAACTTGAGGAACATCAAGCAACAGAGCAGGCTGACAGAAGAAAATTAGGAGATGCATTATTTTTGGCAAAGCTTTATCAAACAAATCTCAACACAAAAAGGAATGTGTTCTTAGTGGAAAATATAAATTTTAATTGCCTATCTTTGTTTTCTCCTTGTAAATTTTCATTTAGTGCACTATAATATTTTGATAATAGCCTTTTAAATTAATTGTGTCTTCAGTAAATAGTGGAAGAATATTTTTCAGATGTCTTGTGCTAAGCTTTAAAATAGGTTATATCTATGACTGTTCAAGTGACAAAAATCACAGATTACCTTTATTTGTAAAAAGAAAAGTATCACGTTTAAATATTAAATTTTGTTTGGAATTTATCCATTTTTGTTATTTCCTGGGCTTTGAACATAGTTGATTTAGACACTACTAATAACACATGCTCTTTAAGTTTCTTAGTTACCAATTCTTCTTGAAAACAAGCAAAAAACTGATGTGTATCAAATTTTAATGAAATCTTTTCCAGTTCTGTCTGTGGCAATAGAGAAAAGCCCGATGTTTGATTTTTTTGTAATTTGTAAAGATAAATGCATCTGAAATTGGCACTCATGCAGGAACATGTGACCACTTATAATAAATGGCACACTATTTTCCCGTGATGTGAAGCTTAGCTGGAATTTATAAGTCTGTAGTTTTGAAATATTCATATTTTGCCCAGTGGCTGACTAGTAGTTCATTATACTTTTATATGGAAAGTCTGTGTTTGATCCTTGTTATTCTTTGCTCTGGAGCTTTAGATGAATAAAATAACAAATAATTTACTGCCCAGAAGCCAAACAGCCAAAGGCTGTATCTTTTCAGATCTTAACGTGTTTGACCCCTCTCCACACTGAGGAGGGAGCTATCTGCAGGGGGAAAAAAGGAATCTGGGGAATACAGACATATACATATCATGCATAATTGACTGTTCCCTAAAATCTTTCTTAGCCAAATGTCTACCAGCACATTAGCTAGCACTACCAAAGATGTCTATTAATTAAGTAAAAGTAAAGGTCAAGGAGTTATTGCATTGCCATGTCCTACCCCTTCCACATATACACAATGAATATGTATAGGAAGATATAAGAGTTCTGAGATGGACAAAAGAGAATAGAGAATATCAGAGGAAATTAAGAATATAAAACATAGCATTTACATAAAAACAACCTCTTTAGTATTTCAATGCGACCAAAATGAGAATTGGAGAAAATACAAAGCTACACATGTCACAAATTAGTTTAATTATCTTCTGTAATCATTTTTTAACCAAATGCCTATTCACACATTTGTAAGTACAAAACATGTACATGAACAAATATTGATTATTTAAGGGTCCAATTCTGGAGTAAGAGGCTTACAGTGTATATGGTTACAGAATTTATCAGCATAAAATTATTTTACTGTACTTACCTGGCTTGTGAAAACTCAATCTCATTTCTATAAAACTTTTGTTTTAAAATGTAAGCTTTATATGAATAGAAATAAATAACTAAATTTCATGGAAATTAAAAGTGCCTCTTGACAGGAGTTGGTTAATAATAGCAAATTAATCTCATGTGTTCATCTCTTGAATGCTATAATCCTTAGATCAGATCAGAGCAGATCAGTAGCTCAGTCGTGTCCAACTATTTGCAACCCCATGAACTGCAGCATGCCAGGCCTCCCTGTCCATCATCAACTCCCGGAGGTCACTCAGACTCACATCCATCGAGTCAGTGATGCCACCCAGCCATCTCATCCTCTGTCGTCCCCTTCTCCTCCTGTCCCCAGTCCCTCCCAGCATCAGAGTCTTTTCCAATGAGTCAACTCTTCGCATGAGGTGGCCAAAATACTGGAGTTTCAGCTTTAGCATCATTCCTTCCAAAGAAATCCCAAGGCTGATCTCCTTCAGAATGGACCGGTTGGATCTCCTTGCAGTCCAAGGGACTCTCAAGAGTCTTCTCCAACACCACAGTTCAAAAGCATCAATTCTTCGGCGCTCAGCCTTCTTCACAGTCCAGCTCTCACATCCATACATGACCACAGGAAAGACCATAGCCTTGACTAGGCGAAACTTTGTTGGCAAAGTGATGTCTCTGCTTTTGAATATACTATCTAGGTTGGTCATAACTTTCCTTCCAACGAGTAAGCATCTTTTAATTTCATGGCTGCAGTCACCATCTGCAGTGATTTTGGAGCCCAGAAAAATAAAGTCTTACACTGTTTCCACTGTTTCTCCATCTATTTCCCATGCAGTGATGGGACCAGATGCCATGATCTTTGTTTTCTGAATGTTGAGCTTTAAGCCAACCTTTTCACTCTCCACTTTCATTTTAATCAAGAGGCTTTTTAGTTCCTCTTCACTTTCTGCCATAATGGTGGTGTCATCTGCATATCTGAGGTTATTGATATTTCTCCCGGCAATCTTGATTCCAGTTTGTGTTTCTTCCAGTCCAGCATTTCTCATGATGTACTCTGCATATAAGTTAAATAAACATGGTGACAATATGCAGCCTTGACGTACTCCTTTTCCTATTTGGAACCAGTCTGTTGTTCCATGACCAGTTCTAACTGTTGCTTCCTGACCTGCATACAGATTTTTCAAGAGGCAGATCAGGTGGTCTGGTATTCCCATCTCTCTCAGAATTTTCCACAGTTTATTGTGATCTACACAGTCAAAGGCTTTGGCATAGTCAATAAAGCAGAAATAGATGTTTTTCTGGAACTCTCTTGCTTTTTCCATGATCCAGCGGATGTTGGCAATTTGATCTCTGGTTCCTCTGCCTTTTCTAAATCCAGCTTGAACATCACAAAGTTCATGGTTCACATATTGCTGAAGCCTGGTTTGGAGAATTTTGAGCATTACTTTACTAGCGTGTGAGATGAGTGCAATTGTGCAGTAGTTTGAGCACTCTTTGGCATTGCCTTTCTTTGGGATTGGGATGAAAACTGACCTTTTCCAATCTTGTGGCCACTGCTGAGTTTTCCAAATTTGCTGGCATATTGAGTGCAGCACTTTCACAGCATCATCTTTCAGGATTTGGAATAGCTCCACTGGAATTCCATCACTTCCACTAGCTTTGTTCCTAGTGATGCTTTCTAAGGCCCACTTGACTTCACATTCCAGGATGTCTGGCTCTAGGTCAGTGATCACATCATCATGATTATCTGGGTCATGAAGCTCTTTTTTGTACAGTTCTTCTGTGTATTCTTGCCAGCTCTTCTTAATATCTTCTGCTTCCGTTAGGTCTATACCATTTCTGTCCTTTATCGAGCCCATCTTTGCATGAAATGTTCCTTTGGTATCTCTGATTTTCTTGAAGAGATCCTTAGTCTTTCCCATTCTGTTGTTTTCCTCTATTTCTTTGCACTGATCACTGAAGAAGGCTTTCTTATCTTTTCTTGCTATTCTTTGGAACTCTGCATTCAGATGTTTATATCTTTCCTTTTCTCCTTTGCTTTTCACTTCTCTTCTTTTCGCAGCTATTTGCAAGGCCTCCTCAGACAGCCATTTTGCTTTTTTGCATTTCTTTTCCATGAGGATGGTCTTGATCCCTGTCTCCTGTACAATGTCACTAACCTCATTCCATAGTTCATCAGGCACTCTATCTATCAGATCTAGGCCCTTAAATCTATTTCTCACTTCCACTGTATAATCAAAAGGGATTTGATTTAGGTCATACCTGAATGGTCTAGTGGTTTTCCCTACTTTCTTCAATTTCAGTCTGAATTTGGCAATAAGGAGTTCATGGTCTGAGCCACAGTCAGCTCCTGTTCTTGTTTTTGCTGATTGTATAGAGTTTCTCCATCTTTGGCTGCAAAGAATATAATCGATCTGATTTCGGTGTTGACCATCTGGTGATGTCCATGTATAGAGTCTTCTCTTGTGTTGTTGGAAGAGGGTATTTGCTATGACCAGTGCATTTTCTTGGCAAAACTCTGTTAGTCTCTGCCCTGCTTCATTCCGTATTCCAAGGCCAAATTTGCCTGTTACTCCAGGTGTTTCTTGACTTCCTACTTTTGCATTCCAGTCCCCTATAATGAAAAGGACATCTTTTTTGGGTGTTAGTTCTAAAAGGTCTTGCAGGTCTTCATAGAACCGTTCATCTTCAGCTTCTTCGGCGTTACTGGTTGGGGCATAGCCTTGGATTACTGTGACATTGAATGGTTTGCCTTGGAAACGAACAGAGATCATTCTGTCGTTTTTGAGATTGCATCCAAGTACTGCATTTCGGACTCTTTTGTTGACCATGATGGCCACTCCATTTCTTCCGAGGGATTCCTGTCCGCAGTAGTAGATATAATGGTCCTCTGAGTTAAATTCACCCATTCCAGTCCATTTTAGTTCGCTAATTCCTAGAATGTCAACATTCACTCTTGCCATCTCTTGTTTGACCACTTCCAATATGCCTTGATTCATGGACCTGACATTCCAGATTCCTATGCAATATTGCTCTTTCCAGCATCGGACTTTGCTTCTATCACCAGACACATCTACAGCTAGGTATTCTTTCTGCTTTGGTTCCATCCCTTCATTCTTTCTGGAGTTATTTCTCCACTGGTCTCCAGTAGCATATTGGGCCCCTACTGACTTGGGGAGTTTCTCTTTCAGTATCCTATCATTTTGCCTTTTCATACTGTTCATGGGGTTCTCAAGGCAAGAATACTGAAGTGGTTTGCCATTCCCTTTCCAGCGGACTACACCCTGTCAGATCTCTCCACCATGACCCACCCATCCTGGGTTCCCCCACAGGCATGGCTTAATTTCATTGAGTTAGACAAGGCTGTGGTCCTGGTGTGATTAGATTGACTAGTTTTCTGTGAGTATGGTTTCAGTGTATTTGCCCTCTGATGCCCTCTTGTAAGACCTACCGTCTTACTTGGGTTTCTCTTACCTTGGGCTTGGGGTATGTCTTCCCGGCTGCTCCAGCAAAGCACAGCCATCGCACCTTATCTTGGACTAGAGGTCTCTCCTCACCGCCGCCCTTCCTGACCTTGGAGGAGGGGTATCTCCTCACCGCCGCCCTTCCTGACCTCGGTCGTGGGGTAGCTCCTCTCGGTCGTGCTTAGTGCGCCGGTCCTCACTGCCGTCGTTCTTCGGTCATTGGGTAGCTCCTCTCGGGCGTGCTCTCAGTGCGCCGCACCTTAAACAAACAGCAAATGAACAACCCTTACCTTAAAGAAAAAAAAAAAAAAAAGTTGAGAGTTTAATTAAATTAATACTGATACTTAAAAGCAGATCATCTCTAAGCCCCATGTTTTAAAACTTACAAATAAACAAAGATTTAAAAAAGTCAATGGGAGAATCATACCTTTAAATATGCAACTATATCACTGTACATAAAGGAGTTACTTCATACTTTTCAATTTGAGATCTTTGTGGACACAGTAAAATGCACATTTTTCCTCATACATCTTCAGGATTCTTCTCCTTAGGCAGAATCGTTTTTCCAGTGAAACCATACTGACTTCTGTTGCCAGTCTGGGTCATAGGATAAATCAATTTCTTGGTCTTTGAACACATATGAAGATAGCTCTTTCTGGTGTTCTCTCTCTTAAAAAAAAAAAAATGTTGCTTCTGCTGCTATACAGTTTTGTTACCCTCAGCCAGATTGTTTTCTGGAGTTTTCAGGCAACATTCAGCTTCACCAAAGAAACATGTTGCAAAGTCTGCAGTGTTTCTCTAACGCGCTTTTGGTCACCTGTCTTTCAGGCCTCCTCCGTGTGACCCAAGTCTGTCCACTGTGTGCCTTCGTCTTACGTTCCTCACGTGGTGTATCTGCGGGAAGATTTTCCAGTCCCGCCAGCCGGCCGCTCCTGGTCCCACACCTTCTCTTCCTCCCTCCTCCGCTCCTCCGCCCTTGTTCCTTCTTCCTTTCCTTCATCCCCCCCGCCCTTCTTTCTGCCCAGCGTTCACTCTCCTCCACTAGCGGCCTCCGCCCACTATCCTTTGCTGTTTCTAGCTGTAGTGAGGGTACTGTGTCATTAAAGCTATTTCCCCATTGCGGGGCCTTTAGCTCTCTCACTAGGTCGGAAAGCTCTTCTGTTCCTTTAAAAAACATTTTTTTTTTTTTTTTCATTCCTGTGTCCCTGAGCAGAGTCTTAGAATCTCAGTTTCTAATTATGAAGATTTTATGACAGTACATTTGTCAAGCAGCTAAAACATAGCAGGCAGTTATTAAATAGCACGTATTTTCCTTTTCTGGCATTTTTCACTTGCGTTTTGCTTTGTTTTGCCTAATTTCTCCTTGTTTGTCCCTTTCAGGCTCTCTAGTACTTTATACTATGTTAATGCAGAAGAGAATGTTTTAAAACCCACAGTATTTTTGACCTTTTCAGAGGCCCGTTTCTGACTCTAGGATTGTCACGTTTTCATCTTTAACTCTTGGAATATAAAGAGATACTGTGGATAAACCTGTGGCTTCTAAATTTAAAAACTGACATAATTTATACCCTCTTTAGAATGGATGATTGACACATTAGCAATCGATGAATAATAATAAATGTGCAGAACACTGAACACGTCACCCCCGCTCTGTTTCCTGTGTCTAAAGTGTGTTTATCAGGAAACTCATCAGGGCCTTTTTGTGTACCCACTTGAGGTCACTTTATCACAGAACTACATTCAATCTAGTTAATGCAAAATAAACACATTCAAAATGAGAGTATTAGTAGTCACGTTAATGTGTTTTAATCATCTTAGAAATATAAGCATTTTATTAAATTTATATGGAAATAATTATGAGCATATACACATCATAAGAGAATTTTATATGTATTTAATTATACATATCTGATTTTCTAAATTCTACAAAATATGTGAAGAATAAAATATCTTTTAAATATTAAATTATACAGAAACTTTGATAGTTCTTTCTTCCTTATTTCACTCACGCCATTTTGTAATGTTACTGTTTATTTTCATATCTTTTAATGACTTTGACGAAAATTATTTGACAAGTTTGGCATTTGCAGTTCCTCCAGTAGAAGGTTGAGAAAAAGTAAGACAGACCATCTAAACTTGAAAGAGAAGCATAAGGGAAGTATGTTGATAGGCAGATATTGCACATATAATGGGAAAAAAGTAAAATGAATGAAAAAATCACTGTTGTGAAAAAATTGTCAAGCAAAACAGAAGCAAATGACTTGAGGGCCCTGGATGTAAAAGTGTACATTAAATCCAATATATTGTAGCACATAATTTTTAAGTATATATTCATTTGTCAAATATATGTGTGCACATATGATTCACATATTTCAATATTTTCTAATGGGAAAAGCATTGAGATTATGTAGCATAGAGTTCAAAATAGATTTTTCTTAATCATCATTTGTCTTATTGCAAACTTCGTATACTTTATAGTATACTTTTCAATTATGATTCTTTCATAACTTGGTTCAGAATAGATATATTAATAAAAGGTCACAGTTCACAATTGCAACTTTACTTTAAGAAGCTTCTTTCATTAACTCCTGAAGATGTGGCCAGGATATGCATGACCACATTTGCTTGTACAGATTTATGCTAAACAAAAAACTTAACCCCTTCATCTCTGCTTCTGAAGATTTATTTCCTTCTCCATCTGTCTTATGAAATCAGAAAAGTGAATGAAAATATGTGGGCAATAATATAGTCAAATCAATTTCCACATATTTATTTTAGATCTACTTACTTAATTTAGAATATCATATCTTTATTAATTGGCATCAGCAGCAGTATTTGAAAATATTTAGTATCTTCCATGTATTTTTTGGAAATGTTTTATTCTACCTAGAAAACTAGATAAAAGCTTGGTCCAGTTCCACCTGTGATACTAATAATGGAATGCTTGACAAATTTCTTACATCCTCTGACTTTATTTTCCTAATCTGTAAAATGAGTATAACAGTATCAGTGTCACACAGCAGTAGGAAGAACTAAATGAGAGGCTTTGTTCAGTGAACACTAGTTCCCTACGTCTAAGTTTGTTTATTTTTGATGATGCAACTTAAAAACAGAAAATGGCATGCTGGAAATAAATGGAATATTTTGAGCACCTTACTGTAATTACATAAGTAAATGGAAAAAAGCAGAGAGGATATTGATGTCTTGCTTGTTCTTCAGCAGAACTGCATTTAACATAAAGGGGAGTCATTTTATTGATAATAAAAGTCTGACAATCACTGTGATTGGCTGACGGCCATTACTGCAGTGTAATTCTAAACAGCTTGTTTTTCAAAGTTCTTCTTGAATAGCTTTCTAAAACCTAGGCACTGCCCAGGTTTAAGGGTTCAAAATTCATTTTTAAAGTGAAGTTTCTCACATTTAAACACTGAAAAATGTGTATTAAAAGAATATTTTCTTATTAAATTATTAGAATCAGGTATTTTTTGGAATGGGAGGAAAATTTTGGAAAGTTTAGCAAACTAAGGGCTTAATGGCAGAAAAGAACTAATTCATGACTCAGAGAAGAAAAAGACAACATTTGGAGAGATCTTATTTATTTTTTTAAAGAAGCCCAATGTATTTTGCGAGTGAAAAGCACAATGTTTGTTCTATAGGATCCAGCTTAAAATCCTGCCATTTCTGAATATAACTTAACAGGGCTTCCAAAATTATCAGGTCCACTTTGAAGGATTCATCTTTCTCAGTGAGTATTTCTAATCAGCAACTCTCACTTTAAAGTAGGGATAATAAGTGGGGGTAGAGTTGGCAACTCATCAAAATAAATATTTAATGATATCTTAATGGTTATTTTGTTTGTTTTATTGAAATTGTGGATTCATACTTCATTTGGCCAATGAATTCTGAACCAGAATGCTGGAGGAATATTTTTTGCTGTTGAAGCTCTCTGTCCTAATGTGTACTTAATTTTCAGAACTGTCCAGGATAGATTATCTTCGATGGAGGCGATTATCTTAACAGTCAACACTGGAACCACGGAGATATAGATCAGAGGCGGCAATCTGTGAACTGCAGAAGTGTGTTAATTGCTCCTTCTCAAACAGAGCGGTGCCAATTAGTGCCACACAACCCAGATCCAAAGCAGCACGGGGGGATGGACCTGATATTACTAGTGCACAAATATGAAGAAAAAAAAAAAAATAGATGTCTTCCAGTGCCCAGAAAACTGATTCTTGAACAGGCAGCAAGAGCAGATGCTCAGTGCATCCAGCGATTGGCCGATGAGATCTTTGTTCAGGCGACAGGCTTCCTAAAGCCAGGAGCAGGTGGAGAAATCCCCGCGTCGCCCTCACCTTCACGATCCAAGACTCTGCCACCTGGGCTCCGGCGGGGTGCGCCGCCGCCTCCCTGTCCTCTCTCCGCCGAGACCCAGCCCCCCACTTCCCCGGGACCCGTGACCCGGGCTCTCCGCTCTCCCCTGCGCCACCCCTGGGACTTCAGCTCCGGCCCGCAACTTGGGCAGGAGTCGGGCCCGGGTCTCTACCGCGGGGCAGGACCTCCCCCGGGCGCCGGGAGGCGCGCGCGCGCGACGAGGCCGACCATGCCCGGTCCCCGAGCCAACGGACGATCGGGACCCCAGTCCGCTGGAAGAAACCGGGGACCCGGCTGCCTAACGCGGAGATTTCGTTTTGTCTTTCCAACTGCCGGTGTGCGGGGTCGGAGAGATGCCCTGAGCGCTGCTGGCAGTCAAGGCCCCTGACAACGCCCCCCGGTAGCGCGCCGAGCCCGGCTACCCGAGATCCGCGAGGGGGGCGCGCAGATCCGGGGGACGGGTGGAGAACCGCAGAGGCGAGGGCAGCTGGGGAGGAATCGGGGGGTGCGGGGAGGGCGCAGTGGGTGCGTTCGATCGCGCGTTCACAGTGAAACTTCTGGAGAGAGAGGATTGGCATCTCTCCGCAGGTGACCACCCTGGTGTGGAAAACAGAGGCGAACAGGGGAAGTGGCGAGCGACAAGTTGGAGGTGGGCGGCAAGTTGGTGGCTTCCTCCGGGGCGTGCGATCGGCGACCCCCCGCTGCCCCAGGGCGCGCGCTCCCCCCGTGGGCGGCGGTGCCCGGGCCTCGCTAGCCGCGGCCGGCCCCGCGCGGCGCCCCCTCTCGCCCGCCCTGCGTGTGCGTGTGCGTGTGCCCAGCGCCCGCGTGAGCGGCACCTGCTCGTCCCGGCTCACAGCGGAGCCGCCTCGCCGGGAGCTGCCGCTCGCGGGCGCCGGGCTCCGCGCTCCCAGCCGCCGCCGCCGCCGCCGCCGGAGTGGGGCTCGGCGGGCCCCCCCACTTGGCAGCCCGGGTCCCCCCCGGCCGTGCCTGCGAGTCAGCCCGGCTCCGAGTCACGTGTCAGTGCCCGAGGCAGAGACAGAGAAACACGCGCTTCAGTCCTTCTTCCACCGCCATACTGTATTTTATCCTAAATCTCATTTTTATTCCAACATTTTACTCCCGCTCGGTGAGTACCTTCTCAGTGGCATTCTTGTCCTATTCTTCTTCTTCTTCTTTTTTTTATTTTTATTTTTGTCCCCCCTTTGTTTTTGTTTTTTTATTTTTTCTTCTTCTTCTTCTTTTTTTTTTTCTCCACTTCTTTATTGTTTGCATTTGGGAAAGCTGGAGGAGCATGGTTTTGAGCCTTTTCCTGAATCCAAGTTTTTCTAGCATGCGACGGTTGTGTAGACGAGGCGCTGCGTCTGGGAGTCCGCGGCGACCGTGCCCGCGAGGAGCGACTCCCAAGTCCAGCAAAATGTGCAACTGGTTTGAAGGAAAAAGCGATATGAAGTATGGTGCCTATTTTCCCCCCCCTTTGTAAAAATACAAAAAACATGTTTCTAACTCTTTTTTTTTTCATACTCTTTTTCTGATAAGATTTTTGTATAGGTGGGATCTTGCGGCAGTGTTTACAAGTTTGTGGTTTTGCTATACGAATACAAACCACTGAGCAAAGACATGAATTTTCTTTTCTTTCTTTCTTTTTTTTTTTTTTTTTTTTTTTTGTGTATGTGCTCTTTTTTGGAAGCCGGGGAGAACAACAAATTCGTTTTTGGTTTTTTTTTCCCCCTACTTGTTTTTGATATCCATTGATAACATGAAACTTTTCTTGCAGCTGGTTCCTGGGATTATTTTTAAGCAAATACTTTTTTTCCATCCTTTAAATTAAGTGTGACTTTTGCACATCTGCCTTTTTTATAAAAAAAACCCAAGATCATTTTATGAAAGATATCTTGATACCTATATCTATATTATCCCTTCTTCCTCCCTCTCCCCTCCCTGTAAATCCATTTTCAAATGATGGCAGTGGAAGGTTTTTCTGGAAAAAAAAAAAAAAAAATGAAGTGCGGTTTGGTTTCCTTGTCAACGGAAGATGAAGTGAACAGCTGAGCAGCTCTCACAGAGCAGGTACTTGGTCCCTTTGGAGGCGTTTCCCGGGTTTGCAATGGCAACTCTGGTCCTGGCAAAGAAACGTGTGTGTGTGTGTGTGTGTGTGTGTGCGCGCGTGTGTGCGCGCTCGCGGCCCTGGGCAGCGTCCGAGCCCGCGGCGGGGAAGCCGCGCCGGGAGCGGGGGGAAGCCCGGGTCCGTGCCCGGCCTGGGCTGCTTCTGAATGTGCGTGAAACGCCGCCCCTCGGTCGTTGGGAGGCGTCTGCGCCCCGGGCGGCGCCGGGCGGCCGGGTAAGTTCTCCGAGGGCCACTTGCGGAGCCGGAGGAGCGCGGGGCGCGGGCGCGGGCCGGGGGCGCCCGGGAGACCGCGGGTAGCAGCGGCCGGGCCGCGTCCTCCGGAGGCGCCGGCTTCTGGCCGAGGGCCCGGTCCCCGACCTCTCCGGATCCCGGCGGTGGCTCCCGATGGCGCGGCGCCCGCTGCTCCTGGGCCCCGAGTCAACAACGCACTCGGTTTTCCCTGCCTGTGTTGCCCGTTTGCTTTCTTCCGCGGTGGTGTCTTGGGAGCTTCTCTTTCCCCGTGGTGTTTGTTGCTCTGCAAGGTGGAGGAGATCGCTACTTTCCGTGATGGTCAGTTGGGTTTCCTGTTGTGGATGCAAGCGCCAGTTTGCATGAATGAGGCTACACCCATAGGACGGAGTGTTAAAGGGACAATGTATTGTCCCTCTTTTTAACCACCTGATGGTGGTCGCAAACCCTGAGAGCCGGCACAGGACAGGGCTTGGGATTTGTGACGGTGGTGATAAAGTCCGTTGTGTTGCTGGCAGTGCACAGAACTCTGGTGAATGTGTTCTATGGAGTTTATGTTTTATGATCGTCGTGTTCGGTTCCCGGGGTAATCTAGTACTACTTCTGGGAGATGTACCACGGTTGCTGATAAAAAGCTTTCTCTGTACTTAACACAGTGACAGAATCTGTTGGAAAACTTGCTGTCCAAACAAATTTTGTGTTATACTTTAAATCTTATAGTCTGGAGGCCATTATTTAAATGATTTGATTCTGGAATGAAGAGCTTGGATTCTGTTAAATATAAGGCGAGTGGAATAACTTACTTCTCAGATTAAGTTTTCTTCTAGGTTATCTGTAGGCATAAAAACTAAACCCTGAGCCCATAGTAAACATGTTAATGACATACGCTATGGCTTTTTTCAAGCAAGTCTCTAAGCTCAGTTTGTGGAATGAAGTTTTATGCTTGTGTTTCTTTACTCTTTGTGGTGACGGAGGAGGGCAAGTCATCATTTATGTGTAGCAGGTTAAAAATTATTGTAATGTCTAAAAAGCTGTGTATTTTTTAAATTCACAGTGCCTTGTCCCATTTCAGAGATCTTTGAATGTAGCAATCAATGTGTGTTACTCTTGTATGTAGGGTAGCTTTTCTCTGTTAAGAAAATCCTGTTGCATTTATATAAGGAAGATAGTTTAAGTCCTGTGTGTGGACCTCCAGACTTGATATTCTGAAAGGCATAGTTCTAAGATTTGACACAAATATTATGTAATAAAGCTTTAAGTTTTTATTTTTTTGGTTGTGGTAAGCATACTACTACTAAAATATAGTCTTTCATGTGGTTTAAACAGGAAGCAAATCATTTAAAATGCCACTTGCAACATTCTGTGTTTTTTGAATCACTTTCATCATAATAATGTATTATGTAAGTAGAAATGCTCATTTATGTAAAAATGCAAGACAATGGATGTGTATAACATTTCTTTGTAGGTTGTATGCACTGTACGTCATCCAGTTTCTTTAGAAGAGAGAAACAGTGAATAAGAAACAAAGCTTGAATAATCAAACCATAATTTTCATTCCGAGGATCACTTGCTGCCCTAAGGTGGGGTAGCTGTTGTCTTAAGGCCGGTACAGAACACAGACCGCAATGTGTGATATTTCCCAATGAGATTGAAACCCTAATGGGATGGAAGATACTCATAAGGTTTCAAGTGGGAACAGATACAGTAGTTTTGCTTTGAATTCTGTAAATAAAGATCATGCTAAGAGCCTTTAGTCGTATTAGGTTTTCATTAAATAGTGCTTGTTCATGCTTATGTTAAATTTCTATTACGTTGAAATTTTGAAATCTCCTCCTCCGTAAATTATGCTGGGGACTCTACAACCCTGTGTTTTGGTTTAAAACCTTTGAATTTGGCTTCCAAGATTTAGCACCGCCTACTGGTTTCTCATGGAAAAGTAATGTTCTTAAATTCAGCAAGCAACCCACTTTAATTCTGATCAACTTAATCATGCAGATTACTTTTAACTGCTTACTGCTGTAAGAGAGAGGGTTTGGAATGAAGGTAGAGGATGAGGGAAAGAAGACACATAAATTTAAAGTGGCTGCTGGACCACTAAGTGACCTTAAGTATTTTATTACCTGAAAGTGACAAATAAATAAATCACACATTTGAAGCCGCCTTCTACATTTGCTAGAACTTTTCTAGGGGATGCCAAAATTTGGACATTTTGAAAATCCTGGGTTACTGCATTAACTTTACATTGTATGTACCATTCTTGAACATTGTAGAGAAAGAAAACTCTAGTTGGAGTTCTGTGTTGAGTGTGTGGTCTGTCCAAGAATTTTTAAATGAAGAAGTTTTAATCATAAAAATAGACATTTAATCGTTTCATATTTTTTCCTACATGATTATAAGCTAGCAAGGAGCACACTAATTTTTTTTTAGTGTGGATAAAGCAGCTACACAGTGATGCTGGTATATACAAGGGGGAAAGGTTTCAAACACATATTTATAAAGCCACTCTTTTAACTATGAAAGATATATTGCTTTTAAAAAAACATAGTTTATTTTTTCTAATTGTAATGAAAGGTTAATGGTTAAAAGAGTTACCAAACTTGTGCAAACCGATGATGCCATCAGAAGGTGAAAATAAGGGGAGACAAAAATAACGCACTACATCTGATATACAAAAAAATATATTTTCCTAGCTAGAACAACCACGTGCTATATGGATAACTGCTTCTTTACTAGAACAGTTTTAAAGCAGCTTTTTAAAAAAAGAAGCTAGTGAGAAGAGTGTGGAGAAGCTCCCTATATCTGAAAGCATTTGACTGGAGTAGGACTGCGGTCATGCTTTGCTTACTGTTTACTGATACTGTAAGCAACTAATTACGTAGTGCATCACATCAAGTAAAACCACACTGGGAGCAGAAGAGAAGTGAAGTCGATGTTCAGAATCGTTTGCATGCTAAAAAGGAAATATTTACTTACAATTTAATTTTTTCTCCTCTCTGACTTTTGAAAATTTTACTTTTTAAATGTAATTAGCTGTGCCTTAAAAGAAATACAGCTGTTTTCTTTACTTCTTTTATCACATTGTCACTAAGAAAATTCTATTTTGTGTATAAAAAACCAAGGTAATGATGAAGTGTATTCTTCAAGTTGTCTATGGAGCTCTGGAAATAAATTAAAATCTAATTTAAAAAAATTCCTTACTGGTCTGAGGTTGTTGTTATTATTTTCTTATTGTTTCATTATTATTTGCTACTTCTAGTGACATACACAAATACCTTTAAAATCCCATTTTCGTAATTCAGTATGATGTTTTCATAAATTTCACTTACTGATAGTAGGGCAACAAACTTTCATATTAGTGACAACAAGGACAGTTGGTTTTACTGCGACATGATTTTGAGGACAAGAATTATTGAAGAAAATGTAAGTAATAATTTGACTTTTGAAAGTACCAAAAACTAGTTACATATTTAGCAAGTCTTATAAAAATGCCTGTCATCACTCTCCTTTTTATTATTAAATTTTGGCAGGTAGACTATGTACATCTGACCCCTGTTTTAGTAGTCTTGCTTCTTCCTGAAGCTTTTTAGATTTTCAAGAAAATATTGGGGGGCATTCATCGTTTGTTTTGTTAGACTCACTGACATTGTGGGAAATGGGTTCTGTGTTTCTCTAATTCTCCCATAAAATTAAAACTCTTTCACTGACAATGCAGTTATTCTGGGACTTCATTCTGGCAAACACAGAGTTATTGATTGCCTTTTTCTTTCCATTCCTAGACAGAGAGGGTAGTAGGAGAACTTTGGTTAATTCAGGATAAATGTCTTCTGGACTGTCTTTGGAGCCTGTGAAGCTGGGGTCGGTACTGTGAGATTTATTTCCTGGGCCATGTAGAAATCTAAATGGAGAAGAGAATTGTAGCAGAAATCGTGGGAACCCTACCCAGCTTTTCTGAAAGATGCAATGAAATGCATCATTATGTACTTTCATGCTTAAGAAAAACTGGAGGTTTTGTTTGCATCAGTATGTCTCATAAAATCACATCTGACACATCTATTTCTCTACTTTGCTTAGAATAAAGTAGTTGAATATTTTGTCTAAATTTTAACAGTGGAAATTAATTGTGTTCCTACATCATCCATGTATTTAGACAAAATATTTACACACATTTTGATAGCCATATGCTAAATTAGAACAGGAGCAATATATTTTTGAGTCACATTGGAAACTTAACAGGCTGGAGTAGGGAAAGGCTATTTTTCATTAAATCAAAAGGAAAGGGAAATAAAAGTAGGACTAACACATCCTGAGGTGCCCTTCCTTTCCATGAGTAGGTGAGAGCATCATTATTTTATATTTTGGGGGAAACTGAAGCTTGGAGAGATGTAATTTGCTCAAGTCTCCATAGAGAGTAAAGGGACACATGGCAGGAGTGTCTGAATTAACACCCTGTGGCCCTCCTTCTGTATAGGAATTCTCCTTCTGTACAGGAATGCTCCACTTGTGAAGTGAAATTCTCTTTGTTTCTTTTACTCAGTGCAAAACAACCGCCATGTGTGTGTGTTCCTGGCCTGTTATCTTAGATGGTTATATTTTGGCACGTTTTCACTAGTGTGTGCTGCAGTCAGAAATCCCAAAAAATTGCACCATTTACAGAAAGACTCTTACTGGTGCTGAAAGGGTCTTCAAGTGACCAGGCATCACTCAGGTCAACAGGACCATGGGGATTTTGAAGAGACCCAGTCCGTGGATGTTTGTGGAAGGCACTCACGCCCTGTGCTCAGGACCGAATAGATGGCCCTGTGTCCACAGTGCTTTTGCCAAGGTTGTGGGCAAAGCACTCTGCAAATATTTAGCCCCAAATGTAGTCTCTCCTCTCGAAGCTTTTGTGGTGTGATGTGGAAGATTATTCTTTTACACAAGGAAAACTGAAGAGCCAATTCCTTCATAACACAGCCAGTCTATAAATATAGGTGTCTCTTCTGTCTACCAACATCTCATGCTCAACATCATCTCCAGCTCAGAATTTCACTGTGGCACACATTTGAGTGTGACAGTTTTCCAGCTCACTTTATCTGTTTGTTAATAACATAAAACACGTACCACTGCAAGATGTTATTTTAGGATGCTGTTTTTAATTGCCTCTTCAGATGTGTCAAAAAGGATTCCATTATTAAACGGAACCTTGGAGCTTGAAAAAAGTGGATATTTTTCAGTAGAGAATGGGAAACGTAAACTGTAGTGGAGGCAGTGTGAATGAACACCATGAAATGGATTTCAAAGTCGATGATCAGTCGACACGTCTACACACAGGGTTTGGAGGCCAAGATGGGGGAACTATCAAAAGCTGCTTTTGAGTTTTAGGATCTGGATACCTTGAAAGCCTGGAGTATGAAACAAAGCAGGAGAAAATAAGGATATCCAGAAGGGGGCCTGATTTGCCTGGGGGTGGGAGAATGGTTCAGTTTTGGATGTATCGCTGATACAAAGTTCCAGTGAGTTGGTGATGGACAGGGAGCCCTGGCGTGCTGCGATTCATGGGGTCGCAAAGAGTCGGACATGACTGAGCGACTGATCTGATCTGATCTGATTCACTTGGATAAAATGATTGATGTGCAATTGAAATTCAGATCCAGAGCTGGAAAATATACTGAAAGCTAGAAAAAGATGTTACAAGATTATTGACATTAACATTTTAGGAGGCAAACATTTGGGAAACACCTGTGTTTTCCTGACTGGATGTAAAGGAATCTGCTTAAGGGCAGACAAAGAGAATAAGGAGGATAGCCCCTGAAGCTTAGGAGTGTGTGTGTGTGTGTGTGTGTGTGTGTGTGTGTGTGTGTGTGTGTGTGGGGGGGGGGGGGCAGGGCGGTGGGTGTGTCCGTTGTTCAGCAAGGCTAATTCTGTGTAGGCTTGAAGGAAGGTGAGACCTGCGAAAAAGGCCCTTGATCCTGTGATTAAAATCCATTACTTTTAAGAAGAAACTCAATGAATGATACATATTAGACTTAAGTAAGAAAGCTTTCCATGATTCTGGATATGGTGTGACATACCACATCAGGAGGTCACTTCCCAAGACTGTATGTGTCACGTTCCTGTGTGTGTGTGTGTGTGTGTGTGTGTCTGTGTGTGCATTTGAAAATGTAACATGACTAAACAGGAAGATCAGTAAGAAGGTTTCCTGCAACTAGGTAAATGGATTTTAAATTGCATACAGAAGAAATTTTAAAAAGCGGGAGTAGCTAGGATAGGTCAGGAAAAGAAAGGTAAAGAGGGGTCTAAGCTGTCAGATATTGAAATATACCACACATGCTTTTAAAGTAGGTTTACAAGCTGGCTCCTTAAAAGACTTCCAAGCAGTGTGTCCCGAAGCAGTGAACACATCCAGTGCACAAATCATGGTTTCTAAACACCGTTTCCCATTCAAGGGGCCCAAACTCTCTGGAAACTTGGCCGATTCTAAGTCTAGGCAGAAAAAGTACCAGATGAGCCCGACTTCTCTCATTGTTCTGGGAAGTGAGGGAGTGCGCAAACAAATAAGGTTGTGTAAGCCCATAGTGTTAATTGTAATGGTTACCAGGAGCTAGCCTGAAGGGCCTCTCAGTTGCCAAATTCAGATAAATTTGAGCATCAGTGGTTGTTGGTTCCCAAAATATGTGAGTTGCTCAGTCCTGTCTGAATCTTTGCAACCCATGGACTGTAACCTGCCAAGCTCCTCTGTCCATGGGATTCTCCAGCAAAGAACAGTGGAGTGAGTTGTCATTTTTTTTTCCAGGGGATCACCCTAACTCAAGGATCAGACCTGGGTTCTGCATTGCAGTCAGATTCTTTGCCGGCTGAGCCACCTGGCAAGCCACGATATTAGGCAAAATTAGAAATTGGCCCCTGGACCGGGAGGGCAAGGAGAGACTGTAGAAAGAAGTAGACCACTCCAGCTTGGTGGGTGGCAGTTTTAATCATCAGGATAACTTAGGTGCAAGGCGTGTCTTTGGCAGCTGCAAGGCAAGTCAATTTCTGCATCTACCTACCTACCAGGAGCTTAAAAGTTTGTTCAGGTCTCCCCGACTCTCTGGCCATGAAACCTTTTGTAAACGGAATGGTGTAAAGTGAAGAAGCAATCACCCTAGGACACGTCTTGCTAACAGCTGCACAAACTAAGTTGAGATAAAGCACACATGCTCTTAGACACAAGTGAAGACAGAGGGGCTTACGGCCGATTGCCGAGTGCAGTTCCTGGGGAAGGAGCTCGATGGAGCCCCTCTCTGCTCTGGTCTGTTCTGCCTCTGTAAAGGCTTGATGCAAAATAATGAGTGCTGTTTTCCCGTCTTGCTTTTGTGCATAAAATGAAAATCCTCTTTGGATTTGTTTCAGTTTGTGAAAATAGGTACTAATGTAGGTCTTTAGTCAAAGTAAAGTGGGGGATCCCTGTAGAGAAGCCTTCATGGGGTTCAGTCACCTCTCCTTCAGTCAGGATGTTCTCAACAACACATGGCTCTCAAGACTGAGGTCTTGAAGGGGCTGAATATACATCCCAAGTCAGCAGGGGGACAGCAAGCCTCTGACTGTTTGGGTCCCACTGTAGGGTCATCCTCGGAGAAGGCAATGGCACCCCACTCCAGTACTCTTGCCTGGAAAATCCCATGGATGGAGGAGCCTGGTGGGCTGCAGTCCATGGGGTTGCTAAGAGTCAGACACAGCTGAGCAACTTTACTTTCACTTTTCACTTTCATGCATTGGAGAAGGAAATGGCAACCCACTCCAGTGTTCTTGCCTGGAGAATCCCAGGGACGGGGGAGCCTGGTGGGCTGCCATCTATGGGGTCACACAGAGTCGGACACGACTGAAGCGACTTAGCCGCAGCAGTAGGGTCATCCAGTGGTCACATGCTCTCAGTGAGCTCCCACAACAAGAGTGACTGTAACAGATGATATAAAATTGAAGAAAGTCCCTGAGTCTGCTGTTGTAGTATAAGTTAAAAAAATTAATAAAAAGTGATCCTGACGATAATTAATGCCCTCAGTGATCTCCTCCAACAAGAGTGGCTGTAACAGACAGTACAACATTGAAGAAAGTCCATGAGTCCATCGTGATAGTCTAAATTAAAAAAATAATAATAAATGATTCTGACAATAATTAAATTGAAATAAATGGTTAGCCTGCTTTTTAGGAGGAACTATTGTATAGTTGATGAAAGACAGCTCTTCTTTACAAAATATGTAAGTTAGTAGGTCTAGCAAATGGTAGAATGAGAAAATTACTGTTTATAACTCCCAGTGAAATAAATGATTCAGGCAAGAATCATCAACAGGTGCTAAAACCATTAGTTACAAATATTTTGAGGAATAATGTGTTCTCTTTGTACTCAGGATCACTGTTTTAAAAAATATTTTACTTATTTATTAATTTTTTGTTCTCAGGATCTTCTTTGCTACACGTGGGCTTTCTCTAGTTGCAGAGGGCAGGGGCTCCTCTGTTTTGAGGATCTGGGCTTCTCATCATACAGGCTCCTCTTGATGCAGCGTTTGGGCTGGAGAGCCTGCAGGCTGTACTAGCTGTAGGGCACAGATTCAGTTGCTCTGTGGCATGTGGGATACTCCTGGAGCAGGGATCGAACCCATGTTCCCTGCATTTGCAGGTGGATTTTTCAACACTGGACCACTAGGGAAGTCCAAGTATTACTTCTTAATTGTATCTGGCATCCACCTTCTTAATCAGCTGTGTGATCAAACCCGGCATCGCTAATAGACAGCTGAGGCCATGAGCCTCGGAGGGATGCAGTCTGAAGTCTTCATTGTCATCTGTGAGATATTGTTGATGGAATGTTTGAGCTGAATCTAAAACCTGTTTAGACAGAGGATGAACATCAACTCGATGGACATGAGTTTGAGCAAGCTCCGGGAGATGGTGAAGGACAGGGAGGCCTGGTGTGCTGCAGTCCATGGGGTTATAAAGAGTCGGACACAACTGAGCGACTGAACAGAACAGAAAACCTGTTTAGACTTAGTTTCTAATTTACAGAAGAATATAGGGAAAGTAGAACCTGTTAAACGGAATGAGGAAACACACAAATTCACAGGGTATAGTACTTTTTATGGAAGATACCAGACAGGTAGCCTAGTCTCTTCAAAAGACACTGCCATTGTGGGGAGAGTTTTCTAGATTAAAAGAGACCAAAGACAACCAAATAGTTTTTGGAGATTTATTTGATTTTTTTTAAACATAAGGCTGCAAAAGATCAAGTAAAGAATCCACCTGCAATGCAGGAGACCCTGGTTCAATTCCTGGGTCAAGAAGATCCCCTGGAGAAGGGATAGGCTACCCACTCCAGTATTCTTGGGCTTCCCTTGTGGCTCAGCTGGTAAAGAATCCGCCTGCAATGTGAGAGACCTGGGTTCGATCCCTGGGTTGGAAAGATCCACTGGAGAAGGGAAAGGCTACCCACGCCAGTGTTCTGGCCTGGAGAATTCCATGGACTGTGTAGTCCATGGGGTTGCAGAGAGCTGGACATGACTAAGCGGCTTTCACTTCACAGAAGATCAAAATTGGGTTGAATTGGGAAAATTTGCCCATGGGCTATAGCTAATAAATGATATTAGGAGATGCATGCTGAATGACTTAGGGATAAATGCCATGATGTCTGTGGCCTAATTTAATTTCCTGACTCATGGTAAAATGCAAATGTGTGCATGTGTGTGTGTGGGTGTAAAACATCTTTTGTTAATAATTTTTGAATCCAGAAAGTGACTATGTAGGTATTATTTTTTGAGACTGTGAATATTTTCAGTAAAAGTGTTGAAAAGTCTGTTAGTTGCCATTGAGAAAAAAATGTGCATAAATCAGAAGCAGAAATCCAGATCTGTATGTCATGTCCCGTGGGGCCTTTGAAGATATGAGACAAGAAGTAAATTTAGTTCAAGATCAATTGTAGAAATGAAATATTATTCAAGGGATTACTATTATTGGTGTGTGTGCTTGGTGTGCTGTAGTCCACGGGGTCATGAAGGGTCGGATATACTTGGTGACTGAACAACAAGAAGAATGTTGTTGGACAAAGGATGTATTTTTAAGCTACAATAAAGGAAATATGCATGTATATTAATTTCTTTGAGAATGGAATCTCCTTAGATAGAAGAGATAGAGGTATTGCAGGGGTGGAAATAGTTTTCAGGGGCAAATTTCAAGATGTTCTAAGAAGGTTGGTATGATCAGTGGTAGCACAGGAAGACTGGTCACATCTTAGAAGAAGGAAGGGAATTGGATCAGTTCATTAGTTAGCTAAATGCATTGTTTAGTCAGCACTGTCCTGGAGCATGGAAACTCAGTGGTAAATAAGGCTAGTTAAGGGCCCTGTCACCAGGGAGCTTACCATCTGATGATTAGTTTCCTCAGATATAGTCAAGGTGGTAGGTTCAGATTAACTAGCACAAGGGTAAGAATTTAGGGAATGTAGCACAGAATATTCAGAAGGTCCATAAAAAGACTCTTCAGCCATGGGGAGGAACTTGGCAAAATTAACAATTTGTTGTTACTAGTTGACACAATTTCATCACTCTCTCTGGCAATAGAAAATGTAATGTGAATGGGTCAAGCAAACAGTGAAGTTTTCCTTAAGGATATTAGCAGGCCCTGCATGGTGCAAAACAAAGAGCTGTGCTTCCTACATGTAGTGTGTATTTTGTGTCAGAGTGACCATAAATCTGGGCTGGGGCAGGAGATGAGGAGACTAAGAACAGAGAAGATTAGGAAGCCTGGAGGTCAAGATCTAAACCAATAGTGGTAGGTTCACTGGTTCTAATAGGATGAAAGAGGTGTAAGGATGGATGGTTTTGATCAGAGGAGAATGTTGTATTTCCATATTGTGAAAGTGGAGCAGAGTCAAATGAAGTGAACATGTTTCAAAGTTTTGGAAGGCGTGCAGTTAACTGAGGCAGATGCTGCTGAGGTTGAGAAGTGGAGAAGTGTTGTGAGAAGAAGCTGAGTGTTGTAGGGGCGATTTTTAACACTTTTAAAAAATTCATAAGGGGATGACAGGGAAGAAAGTGAAAAGGAAGACTGAAACCCACGGATCAGTGACATTCCTAGGGGGTTATGATCAAATGATACCATAAAGGAATTTTTGTTTTCTTTAGTGATTGCTGAGATTTTAGTCTTTTGGAACATTTTGAGGGGAGATGTAGATAAATTGTGTGTGTGTGTGTGTGTTTATCTTGTTTGCGTTTGATTAGCTTTTTAGATAATACAGAAATAAATTCTGCAACCAAAAGATGGATACTGCAACCAAAAGTTCAGTGTTACCAGGATGCCCCTGATCAAAACCAGAGAAATAAATACAGGCTACTCCAGTTCAGTACTTTCTAAACAAAGCAGCAAATGATTGCTGTTGGAAAGAACATTACATAGTGTCTGCCTGTTATTATACTTTGGAGCCCAGTTCACACTTTGCTGTTTTTAACGAGGAGTCCAGTTAGCAGGTAGGTAGACCGTGGCCGTCGCTATTGCCTGGTCAGTTGCTGCAGCCGCTGCGGCCTCAGTTCCACGTTAGACCATCCCTCCTGGCCCAGACAGAGGGCTGAATGCTTAGTCCTGCTGTGCCTCATCTTTGTAACACCCTGGAGGAATTTATCATTATCCTAGATGGCAATATCAGGAGGAAACTGAGGACCAGACAAGTGTCTCGTCAGACGTCTCAGAGCTGTCATATTGCCGAGTAGAGACCTGAAACCCCAGACTTCTTGGCTCCAAAACTTGACAGCCCACTCCAGGATTCTTGCTTGGAGACTTCCACGGACAGAGGAGCCCTGGTGGGCTACAGTCCATGAGGTCGCAAAGAACAGTTTGAGTTACACCCCCGTGCCTTATTTAAAATATGCAGGAAAAGAGATACTTTGATGTGTACATGGATGGATCTGTGACATTCGGTCATAGACACACAACAGCTCCCTGTGTATGGAAGGTTTAAAAACACACAGTGCTTTTGGTTAGAACCGTGCTGCTATATATGTTCTAATTCTTGTTTCGCTCTAGGCATAATTAGTGAGATTTTGAATACTTGTTCATTCATTTAGCCAGTGCTCACCAGGAATCTACCATATCTAAGTCATTGTGTTTTAAGAGACTAAAGAAGTTTACAAACAAGACCAAACGTTGGACCTGCCCTCATGAACTGACCGTCTCCTCGGAGAAGGAAATGGCACATGTGAAAACTGACAGTGCAAGAATTATTAGAATTCGGAAGAGCAGCCGTGATGAGTTATGGTTATTTAGGTCATTAAGACACTTGCAAATTTTGGAATGGAGTGCCTCTCTCTTCTCAGTGACTTGGCAAGGTCCTGGGGTTGGGAGATTTGACAGCACTGTCTTGACATTGCTATCCAAAGTCAGGAATATATGGGTGTGTGCAGGGCAAATGTGTAGCGGGAAGAGATGAGAAGCAACAGAAAGGTTTAGAGAGGGCCATCTGGAAAGAGAAGTGGGAGACGACAGGGATCATGGGTTTTTGAGGAGAAGTAGAGGCCAGAAGAAATTAATGTGTGAAACTTTGTATTTATACACATATTAGGCCCTGAAATAGAGCCCATTGTTTGAGGAAATGAATTTTGTGTTGGAATACGTTGAGATTATTCAAAATTTCAAATAAAAATATCTTATTGGATTCTCAAATACAATAAAAACTGTAAAATGAGTTCAGAAATGCCTATGCTTTTTTCTGTTTCATGTGGATAACAATTAGCTTTATTAATAATTTAGTGAACCAACAAGAGAATAGTTTGTGTAATTTCTGAGCTCTTTCCATCATGTTTGCAGTCTTTTTTTTTTTTTTTAAGAATTGTGGTATCTTCCCTCCCTATTCCTGACCTCTCTCCTGACATGGTTGCAGTTCTAGAAAAGAAAAATAAAGCAGAAGAAAGGAAAGAGTAGAAGAGGGAAGAGGGGAGAGAGAGGAAGAGGCTGGTTAATAGCACTGACAAGCACTCTCCAGATCAGCACTGTCCAGGGAAAATACAGTGCAAGCCACAGAAGCAGGCCTCCATGCATAATTTTGCATTTAAAAAAGACATTGAGAAAGTACAGATGAACAAATCAAGCTAATTTTCATAATGTATTTTATTGAATTCAGCCTATCAAAAATGATCATTTCAATGAGTGATCAATACGCAATTACTTTTTAAGTAGACTCCGTTTATTCTGCTAAGTTTTTGAAATCTGGTTTGTGTTTGACACTTACAGCACAGAACTAGCCAACGTGTGGAAAGCCCCGTGTGTGAGGGGCTACCCCATAGGGTCACTCAGATCAAGAGAGGTCAGAAGATCTCAGGACGATGCCATGGTTTTGAATTCTTTTTGGCATCTTGCTCCTTACCAGAGATTAGTCAGGACATAGTTTAAAATACTCTCTGATTGTCTCAATTTTAGCTATCACATTTTATTATGAAGCTGAACCGAAACACGTTGAAGTTCATTTTTACTAAAAGGTGATCCTAAAATATGGTCTGTTGGCAAAGAACATCAATATCTATCCAGTAAGTATTTCCTAAAAATTTACTTGTATTTATTTTGAGTGTCACCAGATACACCATAATGTAGGAGCATGGAGCTTTCAGTGTAGGAGCTTGCCTTCAGTGCTGACAAATTCCGTAAGAAGTAAAAATAAAATTCTGGGATGAAATGGTTAAAATGGTATCTTATTCTTATATTAAATAAGAGGTTTAATTTTTCTAATTGCACTCACAAAATAGGTTTCTTAATTCAATGAATAAAGTCAGACCAGGTTTGTTGACTCTATGTGGAATGGTACATTAATTGAAGCACCTCAAGTTTGTATCGGAGAAGGCAATGGCACCCCACTCTAGTACTCTTGCCTGGAAAATCCCATGGACGGAGGAGCCTGGAAGGCATTAAGCAATATGTATTGACTCTGAGCTTTAAAGTAAACTGGTGACTTGTGAGTCACCAATAGTTTGAAATTACCATGTGTGAAGTATGAGCATTGGATGTTGATTTATTATCTCTCATTGTTTCAGAGTGAAGCAGGTAGTTCCCTTTTAGGTCTTCCAGGGTTTGTCCTTGTGTAAGTGAGGGTGGATATGCCTGTGAGTGCGTGTAAGAAGGTGGGGAAAGGACTGTTTGATTACAAACATCTTTACAAAATGCTGTTAGGTATCTCGTTGCCAGATGGAATCAAATTTGGAGAGTAGTTCTCATTATTTTTTTCCCCATCGAGTGGATACCATGTCTCTTTGTTTCTAAAAGATGCCTGGTATTAAATTTCTTTGCTTTACTGTGAGGTGGACTTCTTGTTTTTGATATCCATGAAAGGAATTGGAAATACTCAAAGCGTGTTAATGCCAGATCTTGGGTCCTGAATTTTTGACTGTATATGCTGTGGTTTTGGTTCAGAAAAGTACAAAATCATTAATTTCACAGTATTAATGAACACATGATATTTTTTTCCTTCATATAAAAAATACTCCTGTGAATTTAGTATCTTTATTCATCTAGTGTGCATTATGGGTCTCACTATCAGATCTTCAATTAGTGGAATATTCCTTAGTTCCTCTTGATCTAACAAGAAGCAGTTTAATGTATCTATCAGGTACCAAAATTCAATATTCTCAGATACGTTATAACATACTGGGAGGAAGGATAACTTTGGATTTGTTACAAATGAAAATAAGCTGTGTGGCCTTATAATTTCTTTTAATATTAGGAGTAAGCAGTTTGATATAGAATGTTCAATTCAGTTCAGTTCAGTTGCTCAGTCGTGTCCAACTGTTTGCAACCCCATGGACTGCAGCATGCCAGGCCTCCCTGTCCATCACCAACTCCTAGAGCTTGCTCAAACTCATGTCCATTGAGTTGGTGATGCCATCCAACCAATATGCTGCTGCTGCTAAGTCGCTTCAGTCGTGTCCAACTCTGTGTGACCCCATAGATGGCAGCCCACCAGGCTCCCCCATCCCTGGGATTGTCCAGGCAAGAACACTGGAGTGGGTTGCCATTTCCTTCTCCAATCCATGAAAGTGAAAAATGAAAGTGAAGTTGCTTAGTCGTGTCCGACTCTTAGCGACCCCATGGACTGCAGCCCACCAGGCTCCTCTGTCCATGGGATTTTCCAGGCAAGAATACTGGAGTGGGGTGCCATTGCCTTCTCCAAACCAACCAATATGAATAGAATATTCATTCTTAAAATTCAACTTTAAAATTTTATGCTCTACTAGATGATTTTTCTCCAAATAATTAAATTGATGTACATATTATAAATATATAACTTTTAAAAATAAAATTTAAATAAAAAATGCTCAAAATATCTTAAAGGAAACACTGTTCTTATAATAGTGTTGATGTTGAAATGTTAATCACATTCTAGAGAGAAGATTCAAAATTACATTTGCCTCCTTATTTATATTATTTGGTATATACCCTTTCAGGTTTTGTTTAAATAATTAATGATAAAATTTATAATATATACTTGTAATTATATGATACATTATATATTTATGTAGTTTATATATAATAATCTCATAAGTGTTTATATGTATAATCCATACAATTATTTATGGTGAAAACTTTTCTCCACTTAACCATATACTTTAGGTACACTGTCATTAATTGTTATTTGCAGCCTAAGTTTGATGGTTATATAGTATTTCATTGTAGGAAAGTACCTTACCATACTCCACTGTGAATATTTTAGTTGGTTATTTTTACTTTTTCTTTTGATATTTTAAAGAATGTGTATTCCCATATTTTTCTCTTTTTGTGTTTATTTCAGGGTTATAGGATTGTATACTTTTGATTTATATGAATTCATATATTTTTGGTTATACTTTTGGTGAAAACACAAGCCTAGTCTTTCGTCTCGTGTTCATTCAAGTAGTTTGTTTCCTTATCCAGCATTGGTAGATAAAACTGACTGGGTTGGACTTAGTTACAGATGAGATTAAAAAAAAAAAGCATAAATTAATGTGTAAGTGGTATAAGATCTATCAAAGGTATTCTTCAGGAGCAATTTTTACAAACCGTAGATGATAACTCTAAAACCTAACCCAGGAAATAGGCTATGTAATCGCATTTTGAAAAAAAAGGTTTTTTTTTTTTGCATAGGCAAAGACCTTTTGAACACTTAATTTTTAGAAATTGCCAAACATTTTAGAATTTAAAATTTAAAATGCTGTGTTGTTTTTTTTTGTCACTGAGTTGTGTTTGACTCTTGCGATACCATGGACTGTATCCCGCCAGGTTCCTCTGTCCCTGAGATTTCCCAGGCAAGAGCCCTGGGGTAGACTGCCGTTTCCTTCTCCAGGGGCCCTTCCCGACACAGGGATCAAACCCGGTCTCCTGCACTGGCAGGCAGATTCTTTAGCACTGTGCCGCCAGGGAAACTCCCCTGGTTTCTTAATATTTTCACCACATATATATGTTTAAGGTAAGTTTCGAGTACTGTAGTGGCTTATTAGGCACAAATAATAGCAATTGTTAGGAATATATCATTCACAGGTAAGAAGTGCTTGAAACGTATTAACTTAAAAATACTATTACATGGGAAAAGAGTAGAGACATCAGTACTTTTTGAAGTTGTGAATTATTTCCAACAACACAGTAAAGAAATGTTAGTTATTTTCAAAAGGAAGTGAATGGGAATGAGAAGGACACCTATGGCATCAACTTATTGCTGAGGGGAGTGGGCTTTTTACCTGCCATCAGGGCAGTGGCTGGTGCCTTGAATTTTTTTCTGGAGGACAGAAGCTGTTTGTCTCCTCCTCTTGAATCCCACAGAGCTGCCAGTTCGAGCAGGGTCAGCTGAAAAGAACCGGGGCCGTTTGGTGTACTGTTATTTATTTACTGATTAATATTTTTATCTGTTGTGTGAATCACAATAGAATTCTGGAAAGTACAAGATGAAAATGATAATTTTCTCTGAAGATTATCCTAAACTAACTTCATTTGAAGTCTTCAAATGCTTTTCTTTCATTCACTTATGGGTTAACTAGGATATTTTCCTATCACATTGTTGAGTACAATAGTCAAAAATTGTGCCACTCAAAATATAGTTTGAAGCCTATAAGTTGCTAGCTGGGCACAGGAAATTGAAACTTCCTAACAATTTTACAGAATAATTTTATGTCTCATTGTATGTCTCTTTTTATTGTTCCTTATTTTTTCAAATAATTTTTTTATTGTATCTTATAAAATACTGCTTTGCTATTGGTTGGGAATAAAGTAATAAAAAAAAATAAAGGTTATTCACCACAAGTTGGCTTCAGAAACACTGGTACAAAACTTATTTAGCATATTGTACTTATGCATTTTTAGTCCTTCCTAGATTATAAGCTTCTTAAACATAAAGAATAAATTCATTCACTGATTCACATTCACTCATTCATTCATCAATACTTGTCAGTTGACATTGTTAGTTACTAACATGTGTGTTAGTCGTTGCAACCCCATGGACTGTAGCCCACCAGGCTCCTTGGTCCATGGGATTCTCTAGACAAGAATACTGGAGTGTGCAGCCATTTCCTTCTCCAGAGTTACTAATATGCATAATAAATAAAGCATTGTCCTATGTCCTTGGACTGCAAGGAGATCCAACCAGTCCATTTTGAAGGAGATCAGCCCTGGGTGTTCTTTGGAAGGAATGATGCTAAAGCTGAAACTCCAGTACTTTGGCCACCTCATGCGAAGAGTTGACTCATTGGAAAAGACTCTGATGCTGGGAGGGATTGCGGGCAGGAAGAAAAGGGGATGACAGAGGATGAGATGGCTGGATGGCATCACTGACTCGATGGACCTGAGTCTGAGTGACCTCCGGGAGCTGGTGATGGACAGGGAGGCCTGGCGTGCTGCAGTTCATGGGGTCGCAAAGAGTCGGACACGACTGAGCGACTGAACTGAACTGAATTGAACTATGCCTTGACATCTCCGACTACTATGAGAGTAGCTGCTCCAGTGTTTGTAGATCCAATAAGCATTCTTAGAATTACTGTATGATTTAAGTCTATAAACATTTGTGTGTATATCCACTTACAGTACTTATGGCTCTTTAAACTTCTAGCTGTGTGCTAGGTTGCTTCAGTCGTGTCCAACTCTTTGTGACCTCATGGACTGTAGCTCACCAGGCTCCTATATCCATGGGGATTTTCCAGGCAAGAATACTTGAGTGGGTTGCCATGCCCTCCTCCAGAAACTTATAGCATTGCAAGTAAATTGCCTAGCATTTCATAATCATTGCAGTCAAATCATATTGAATTATTTTTATAATTTAATATTTTGAATAAAAAGGAAAAAATATGTAGAGACTTATTCTCAGGAGTTAGCTCAAATGATCTGAGAAAATACCAGAATCATCTATTGATAGGCATACCCCACCCAGCTCAGAAAAAAATTAAAAGCAAAGGGGAGCACAAAAAAATAGTTATCTTTCTGCTCAGATTAAAATATCTAGAATAATACTGATAAAATATATAAATAATATCATGTGATTGTCTCAAGATATTTTTTCTCACAGAGATTATATTTGGATGCAGTTGGTTCCTGTTGAATGTGTATAAACTTCCATTGTAACTCTGTGTGTTATTACTGCCTACAGCTTCTCCCTGTTTATTTTACATAACCCTGATCGATATCAATTTTACTTGAATTATCTGTTTGTTATTTTCTTTTACAGAAATGTTATCTCACTATAATATGTTCCCACCATACCAGAGTGACATTTTGCTTTTTTATAATATTTGGTAATTCTTAAATATATCTTTTTTGTGCATGCCGTATGTTCAATGGCTGTCTCAGATTTCTTCACAGAGAAAGATTATGTGAGTATTTCCAAAATCATTTCCAAAAATCATTTACTCTGAAAACATAATTTTAGTAAGCAAAAAGAGTATTCACTATTACTAGGTTTAAAAAAGAATGCTTAATAGCTATTTAAATTTTTACAGTGGACAGGAAAACAAACATATAGGTTTCTGAGGTTCATTGTTTCTCATAATATATGCTCCATTGCCTAGGATTTGATTATTTCCCAATATGACTCTTTGTCTTATGTGTTTGGGTTGCTATAATTATACCACAGACCAGATGACTTATTAATAACTGAAATGTATTTCTCACCGTGCTGGCGGCTGGGAAGTCTAAGATCAAGCTCCTGGCAGATTCTTTTCCGATGAGGCTTTCTTGTTCGTAGACAGCAGTCTTCATGTTTCTTCCTCACATGACAAAAGAGGTAAGGGAGATCTCTGAGGTCAGTTCTACAGGGGCAGTGATGGCATTCCTAAGGGGCCCCCATGATAATCACTTCCCCAAGCCTAGCACCGTAGTACTGTCACAGTGGGGCTAGGGTTTCACCATATGGATTTTAAGGGAACATAAACACCCAGTCCGTAGCACATCTGATGTTGATTATTTTTTCTAACGAGCAAAATCTGTGTTGACCATTTAGCATATCCTCAAAGCCATTGATCTCAGATAATGCTCTCAATATACCGTTACTGAATAGTTGCTACCTTGGTTCAAGCCAGCTGAAGTCACAACAGTTTATAAGTTTTACTCCCCACCCCATTATTGCTCTTGTCTCTAGTATCTAAGGGTAAGATAAATCAAAATGAGGAAGGCTGTATGGTTTGAAATCAACTACATGAAGCCCTTTCTTGTTTAGAAATTAAGGGTTGGTCTGTTTAAATGAGGATTGGAGAGGATTCTAAAACTATTGTAACCCGAGAATATGGCACAGTGCCCCTCCAAACGTACGCAAGGTATTAAAAGGAGAAACCACTGCTGCTCTTTTACCTGGATCTTTTATCTTTTCATTTTTCTTTGACTTCCACTGCAGCTCATTACTTCAAGGAACAAGTAACCTAGATTCGGTAAATCTTTGGTAGGGACTCTGGGGGCTAGAAATAGCAAGACTTTTCTGAAACACCAAGTTAGCAATAGAAAGAACAAAGAGAAATCCATAATTTCAAGACATTTATTTTTGTAAGCCTACCTTAAAAATTGTGGTCAGAGAAAGAGAAAGAAATAACAAATTACAAGTTTTAATCCAGCAAATATATGGTAAGTATGATACTAGTTCATTAGGGCTGCCATAACAAAATACTACAGACTAGTGGCCTGAACAATAGAAACTTATTTTCTCACAGTTCCAGAAGCTACAAGTTCAAGATCAAGGCATCAGCAGGTTCGGTTCTCCAGGCCAGAATGCTGGAGTTGTGTAGCCATTCCCTCCTCCAGGGGGTCTTCCCAACCCCAGGATCAAACGCAGGTCATTGCAGGTGGGTTCTTTAGAAACTGAGCCATCAGGGAATCCTGATAAGGATTAATCCTAATCAGTTAATCCTGAATCAGTTCTTAGGGGAGTTGTGGTTGTGATGGTTCTTAATCCCTTCAGGAGGAGCGTGCACTTTCCAGAAGGAGAGCTCTCAGCTCCTCAAGCAGGGAGAGCCTTGGAGAGAGCCTTGGAAAGGGCCTGCGAGTGTAGGCAGAAGACGTGTGGGTACTTCCTGCCCTGGCATCTGCGTGGGCATCTGCACTCACATGACACTTTCTTTGACTGAGCCTCGGCTTCTCTATCTGCAGAAAATGGCATTAAATCCCTTTGCCCATTCTGATTATTGGGGTGATGGACAAAAATGAACATTTAGTGCTATTCACTTATATTATTTCTTACTTAAATGTGCAATTTCAAAGCATAAGGAATTTTTTTCCTTTTTTAAAAAAATCAGTTTATTTTAATTAGAGGATAATTACATTACTGTGATACTGTGGTGGATTTTGCCGTCCGACATGAATCGCCACAGGTGTACATGTGCCCCCCATCCTGACCCCCCTCCCACCTCGCTCCCCACCCCATCCCCTTGGGTTGTCCCAGTGCACCGGCTGTAGGTGCCCTGCTTCATGCATTGAACTTGCACTGGTTATCTGTTTCACATATGGTGATATACATGTTTCAATGCTGTTCTCTCAAATCATCCCACCCTCGCCTTCTCCCACGGAGTCCAAAAGCCTGTTTTTATATGTGTCGTTGTTGTTGCCCTGCATATGGTATCTTCGTTCCTGTCTTTCTAAATTCCATATATATGCATTAATATATAGTCTGTGTTTCTCTTTCTGACTTACTTTACTCTGTATAATAGGTTCCAGTTTCATCCACCTCAATAGAATCGACTCAGATGCATTCCTTTTTCTAGTTGAGTACTATGCCATTGTACTATGCCTCCTCATCCACTCGTCTGCCAGTGGACATCTAGGTTGCTTCCACGTCCTGGCTATTATAAACAGTGCTGCAGTGAACATTGGGGTACATGAAACATGAGGCAGTTTTAAAGCAGGGATCACAAATAAGGCTGAAACCACCCCTTTGTGACCCAAGAGGATTCTCTAGGAGCATGGCTACCTGAGAGGAGTACCTCTGTCTAATGATGAGTCTTTTGTATCCAGCATTCTGCATCTAGCTACCCCGGGGTAAAGAGGTATATAAGAAGGAAGGAGGCCATTTAAAATGTTGGAAGATTCTGTTGACTACATGAAGTTCCCATCCCTTTTGGTGTTATGCAGTGTTCTGTTTTAATTTTGAATTAGAGAAGCCTGTTGCATACACACACACAAAAAATGGAAATAAATAAAATGTTAGAATAAGAGCTAACCAAGAAATACTGCAAATATGCTCCTTCCCCTCAGAAAGCTCTCCGTATCAGATATACCAGGGAGACTATTTTTTCAAGAGGTATTGTCTTTTGGATACTTGCTGACGTCCCACAGATTCACATGCCGTTTTCAAAACAACGCTACTGCTGACTGAACAGAACCTCACCGCTGACTCTTTGTGAGTCTCCTTTCACTGGCCACTTTGTGGCCCCAGATGTAAATTCCATGAAAGCTTTTTGGCTTAAATCTGGTATATTGTGCAGAGCACATCTTTCGAATCAGACAGATCCGGGCTCACATACAGGCTTTGCATTCTAATCTCAAAAGCTTCCTTTTGTCGTCTGGAAAATGGGGAGAGTAACGTCTGCATCTAATGGCTGCTGTGGGCATGAACTTTCATAAACTGAACTAGCACATGATAATGTTTTTAATCAAGGATGGCTTCTGTCTTTTAACTCAGTGGTCTTACATCCAGTTTAGAAGCATCTGGGAGTTGAAAAAAAATCCTCTGTGCTCTGACTGTGGCCTTAAAACTCAGATTCCTGAAGATGTAGGGTGGAACTTGGAAATCTCTGTATTAGAAGGTCCCTGTTTTTATTTTAAGGTGCTTTGGGGTTTTCACCAGTGCTCTAATCCTATCAGGTAAATAAAAAACATTACAAAGTAGGTTCAGCATCCTGGTGTGGTGTTCTTTGATCTTTATACCCCCAAGTGTGTGTGTGTGTGTGTGTGTGTGTGTGTGTGTGTGGAATGCATGCATAGGTACATGTGTATATGCACATGTATGTATGTGTTCCAGTACAATGACTATTTCTGAATAGGAAAGTATCTTTATTTGTACAATATGCTCCTTCTTTGTATTGTCATCTTACTTTCAGTTGACAATTTATATTGTGTGATTGTGAAATAAGGCAGCTACTTTTCTCCTATGGCAAAACCTATACAAAGGCACTTATTAAAGAGGAGTATGACAACCTCATTTCAATAAGTGTGTATCTGTGAAGCTGACAACTTTGGATTGACAATACAGACACCAGGGTGGATATTCTGCTGTGTTATAGTAAAAATGAATCTCACTTCTTTATATGCTGTCTAGTTTTGTAGTCTCAGAACAGTCTAAGCTTTGTCATATACGTGTATATATATCTTCTTAATTATTTTCAAAATTTAAAAATTACTTTCATAGATTCTCTGCATTGACAGCTGATAAACCTGGACAGTGTATTAAAAAGCAGAGACATCACTTTGTCTGTATGGTCAAAGCTATGGTTTTTCTAGTAGTCACATATGGATGTGAGAGTTGAACCATAAAGAAGGCTGAGTGCAGATGAATTAATGCCTTTGAACTGTGGCATTGGAGAAGACTCTTGAGAGTCCCTTGGACTGCAAGGAGATCCAACCAGTCCATCCAAAAGGAGATCAGTCCTGAATATTCATTGGAAGGACTGATGCTGAAGCTGAAACTCCAGTACTCTGGCCACCTGATGTGAAGAACTGACTCATTGGATAAGTCCCTGACGCTGGGGAAGATTGAAGGCAGGAGGAGAAGGGCGTAACAGAGGATGAAATGGTTGGTTGGCATCTTTGAGTCAATGGACATGAGTTTGAGCAAACTCCAGGAGATGGTGAAGGATATGGAAGCCTGGCATGCTACAGTCCGTGGGGCTGCAAAGAGCCGGACATGATTTAGCAACTGAGCAATAACAACAAAGCCTTGAGTGTTACCTTTAACATTTTGATAAGTGGTATTCAATACATTATAGATTTCTCACAATAGATTCCTGTAGTTGGCCTCTATATAACTAGGGCCAGAATGAACTGCTTTTTTCTCAATTAATGAATCATCCATTAAAAATCTACCCCATTTGCCTCCAGAAAACACAAGAAGCCTATTAGGATGTAAGCAAAATATATACAAAATCCAAGCAGAAATTAAGTACATCATCTGCTCTTCTGGGTCGTTCGCTCTACCAGTGCAGAAAATGGAGAGATGCGTGTAATGTATGGTATTGTGTTTTGTTTTCCTGTTTGGCGGAATCCAAGTTGTAAGGCTCTGGGTCGCTGAAAGTTTATTTTGTGATTGGCTCAACAGTTTTATAGTTTTACTTTCACAGCCTTAGTTCTTTTATAATCAGACTCTGTACTGATCATGCTTACGTGAAAGACACACGTACACAGATTATTCATTTCACGGTTTCCATAAATTGCATTATTAGCACCAGCATCATAATCAACTTCGCCTACCTCAGGTATGGTGGGCAATGATATACAATGACTAAGGCAATCTCCATGTTGTTCATGTAATTCTAGCAAGTGATAACGGAGTTGTGTATGATGCCTAAATGTTGCTTTCCTCCTCTATGTATCTGATAATTTCGTGATGACCAGTGAAGATCAGCACCCATTCCTGAATACCATCCATGTGGCAAGTATTCTGTAGTCGTTGTCTCTAGAATTGACACAATCCCTGAGAGGTAGATGCCTTATGATCCCCATTTTATAGATTATGGAACTGAAAATTTAGGTCACTTGCCCTATGTCAGTTAGCAAGTAGCAGAGCAGAGGTTTGAAAATATGTGTGTGACTTTGTACCTGACGGCTTTCTTGTGAAGAGAACTGTTTTATCATCATAACCTCCACTTCACATTTGCTGTTACTCAAATATCATAAGAATCATATTCCCCAGAGTTCCTTAGTTAATTCTCTAACAGCTCATCTTGATTTGAAATGTGCAGCCCCTGGCTCTCCAGTCCCAGCTTGGACTGGGGCCTAAAACGGCCTGTTGAGTGTTTGGTTGTGTAAACGACTGCAGCAACTTGCCTGTCTTCTCCATCAAGCTACTGAATAGTAATGTAATTAGATCCAGCACTGAGATTTTTCTTCCTCCCATGATGTTTTTATCATCTGGTGATTAGATTACAATGTCAGTGATTAGCATGCATGGTTTCCCCACTCTAAGCAGTGAGAAAGTCTGTATTCTATGTTTGAGGTTGGCTGCTGGGTTAATCCACTAACTGCCTGTACCTTGATCCAAAATGATACGCTGATGAATGGTGATGAATTCTATGAAATTCAGGAAACTGCTGTGTTGGCTGACATCAAGATGTGTTATGATTTGATATGGTTGTGTATAAATGTTTATAGTCAGTCCAGGAAAATATAGTAAGGATATAGACAAGAGAATTCATGGATCTGGAGAACCATCTGTAGGGGAAAATCTATGCAGATAGTGGTTTAATAATGCTAACAACATTCTCCGGAGAAGGCAATGGCACCCCGCTCCAGTACTCTTGCCTGGAAAATCCCATGGATGGAGGATCCTGGTAGGCTTCAGTCCATGGGGTCGCTGAGTCGGACATGACTGAGCGACTTCACTCTCACTTCTGGCTTTCATGCATTGGAGAAGGAAATGGCAACCCACATCAGTGTTCTTGCCTGGAGAATCCCAGGGACGGAGGAGCCTGGTGGGCTGCCGTCTCTGGGGTCGCACAGAGTCGGACACGACTGACGTGACTTAGCAACAACATTCTCAAAAGCTTTTTCAGTACTTGACTAGTTTTTATTTTCCAAGCAATATTCTAGCATATGTCATGCATTAATATCTTTAGTAATCACAGTAAGCGTTGAGGTAACTGAAGTACAGGGAAGGTAAACCCAGGTCCCAGAGGGGCAAAGCCAGGCTTGCTGCTCAGGCAGTTTTATTCCAGATTCTGTGTGTTGGTTGTTGTTGTTTTATGCATTATAGCAATGTTATGGAGATATAATTGACATATAAAAATTGTGTATGTTCTAGGTATATAACTTTATGTTTTGGGTATATAACTTGATGTTTTCATAAACATACAGGCTGTGAAATGGTCACCATACTCAAGGTAATAGTCATATCCATCACCTTAAGACTCTTGTGTTCTTAACCATTGTGAATTCTGTCTTACCAGTCGTGTCCGACTCTCAGAGACCCCATGGACTGGAGCCTACCAGGATCCTCCGTCCATGGGATTTTCCAGGCAAAAGTACTGGGGTGGGGTGCCATTGCCTTCCCCGACAGAAAACTTCATGTGGATGTAAATGCAGTTCTGAATATAAAATGCAGATTTAATTTCCACGAGGATACTAGTATAGAGGTTAATAACTCTAAATACAAATTTTGAGTGAAAATTATGTTTTCTGGGAATTAGTGTTGTTTCCTGGCGAAAAATGTAGAAGTTTTATATATTTCACATTTTTATTTTAAACATGGAAAATGCTATTGTAGCCATCCATCTTGCCATCATGATGTCACCATCTTTTGTTTCTTTACTTTTTATTTTTTGAAAACGATTTTTAACGAGTAAATTGATGTGATCCTCATAATTCCTTTGTGTTTTGGGGACAGGTGGTGTTTTCTAAACCTATTAATGAGAAGATTAATCACAGAGATGTGTAAAGAGTAGCACAAAACCCCCGGCAAGTGAATCTGAGGCATAGAAGGAGCACACATATTTGATCTCTGAAGAAGCAAAGGCTATTGCATCATCCAAATTTTGATGACATAGCTTCACAGGCTGCAAGAACCGAGTTTTCAGAACGTGCCTGGGGAACTGCAGGTGGAGGACAGGTCGCATGCTTGGGATAATGGAGAGCTGAGAACTGTGAGGATACAACAATTCCTTTTGAAAAACAAGACATAATTTCAGTATCTCACTAAACAGTATTCTCTGTGAACTATACTTGAAAAAGGTCATTATTCTCTTAATCATTCTTTTTTTCAACTGCCTTTTCATATTTTGAGACACACTTGTATTAGCAATTTTTATCATAAGTCTTTCCCGAGAAGATTTAATATGTAACAGAAATGGCATTTCAATAGTAATTAAGTAATAAGAAAACAATTTGCATTAATTTTAGTCTACCAAAGTACATTTCTTTAGCCTCTAGACATTGTTCTTTATGCTATGCCTCAAGAATTATCTTACTTTTTTCTCCTTACTTTCTAGGTTTTTCTAAGAATAGAGATATAGTGGGTAACTCTCTTACTGAGTGAAAATAGATTTTTGCATGTAAGACAAAGTTGTTTTATGTTTAAAATGATTATTATTTTAAAACACTGCATCAAATTTTACATAAGGGATCACCGTTTTTCTTAACTTTATTTTGTTTGGAATAAGTAGGTTATGTTTTCCCCAAAATGAAATTATGTGTGTGTCTGTGTGTGTATTTCTGATTCAAGATAAAAGCAATCACGTTAAACATTGAAACAAGATGCAAATTAAAAATCCGCTCTCATAATCCATCCTTGTGATTTTCAAAACAAATCCATGCCATGATTTTCATATGTTTGCCATTATTATACTTTAAGGAGTATCAGATCAGATCAGATCAGTCGCTCAGTCGTGTCTGACTCTTTGTGACCCCATGAATCGCAGCACGCCAGGCTTCCCTGTCCATCACCAACTCCCGGAGGTCACTCAGACTCACATCCATCCAGTCAGTGATGCCATCCAGCCATCTCATCCTCTGTCGTCCCCTTCTCCTCCTGCCCCCAATCCCTCCCAGCATCAGAGTCTTTTCCAATGAGTTAACTCTTCGCATGAGGTGGCCAAAGTACTGGAGTTTCAGCTTTAGCATCATTCCTTCCAAAGAAATCCCAGGGCTGATCTCCTTCAGAATGGACTGGTTGGATCTCCTTGCAGTCGAAGGGACTCTCAAGAGTCTTCTCCAACACCACAGTTCAAAAGCATCAATTTTTCGGTGCTCAGCCTTCTTCACAGTCCAGCTCTCACATCCATACATGACCACAGGAAAGACCATAGCCTTGACTAGGCGAACCTTTGTTGGCAAAGTAATGTCTCTGATTTTGAATATGCTATCTAGGTTGGTCATAATTTTCCTTCCAAGGAGTAAGCGTCTTTTAATTTCATGGCTGCAGTCACCATCTGCAGTGATTTTGGAGCCCAGAAAAATAAAGTCTGACACTGTTTCCACTGTTTCCCCATCTATTTTACATGAACTGATGGGACCAGATGCCATGATCTTTGTTTTCTGAATGTTGAGCTTTAAGCCAACCTTTTCACTCTCCACTTTCACTTTCATCAAGATAGTAATTGCATATTTGTATTTGGATTCTGTCCTCAAAGTATGTATCTGAATATTCAAAATTAATATATTCTATGGGAAATAGATGGGGAAACAGTGGAAACAGTGTCAGACTTTATTTTGGGGGGCTCCAAAATCACTGCAGATGGTGACTGCAGCCATGAAATTAAAAGACGCTTACTCCTTGGTAGGAAAATTATGACCAACCTAGATAGCATATTCAAAAGCGGAGACATTACTTTGCCAACAAAGGTCCGTCTAGTCAAGGCTATGGTCTTTCCTGTGGTCATGTATGGATGTGAGAGCTGGACTGTGAAGAAAGCTGAGCGCCGAAGAATTGATGCTTTTGAAGTGTGGTGTTGGAGAAGACTCTTGAGAGTCCCTTGGACTGCAAGGAGATCCAACCAGTCCATTCTGAAGGAGATCAGTCCTGGGATTTCTTTGGAAGGAATGATGCTAAAGCTGAAACTCCAGTACTTTGGCCACCTCATGGGAAGAGTTGACTCATTGGAGAAGACTCTGATGCTGGGAGGGATTGGGGGCAGGAGGAGAAGGGGACGACAGAGGATGAGATGGCTGGATGGCATCTCCGACTCGATGGACATGAGTCTCAGTCAACTCCGGGAGTTGGTGATGGACAGGGAGGCCTGGTGTGCTGCGATTTATGGGATTGCAGAGAGTCGGACACGACTGAGCGACTGAACAGAACTGAACTGACTGAACTTATGGAGTTTTGTGTAAAACCACTGTCGGTGTATGTACCATGAGTGTCCTCAGCATATGTTTTTAGTGTAAGAAGGATTTCCATGTAGACAAAAGTATGCCTCTTTCACTCATATTTTTGGAAGTTCAATGAAAAAAGTTCAGCAGTTTAATAAAAAAAATTGTCATTTTTCACACCCCCTTTCCGGCAGCCCGCGTATCATTACCAGGACTTCAACTTTCTTTGTCTTTGGCTAATTCGATTTGCTATGGCTGTGGTCCATTATTGTTGTCAATTGTCATAACTCGTACCTAATAGTTTAGGTCTATTATGTACAGAATATGCTAAATTAGGCCATATTACAGTTGTACCCTTGGGTGGAAAAGATAAGGCAAGGTAATCAGACAATATATAAATCAACTTTGAAAAATGAAAATTGATAAGTCGCACAGGAGAGATTTATGTTATTCCATATATATAAAATAGGCAGTAGAGTTTTGGTATGTTAATAAGTTCAAACTTTCTTTTTGTTTGCAGAATTTCTATAGATTAAGATGGAATATGTGTTTGTGTCTTATCAAATTTATATAAATTAAGTAGATAATGTATTTGCATACATTTTCATATTTGATATCAATGCAATCACATATTTACCAAAAAAGCCTATTTAACTGTTCAGTTCAGTTCAGCCACTCAGTTGTGTCTGATTCTTTGTGACCCCATGAACCATAGTACGACAGGCTTCTCTATCCATCACCAACTCCCAAAGTCCATCCACACCCATGTCCATTGTGTCGGTGATGCCATCCAGCCATCTCATCCTCTGTTGTCCCCTTCTCCTCTTGCCCTCAATCTTTCCCAGCATCAGGGTCTTTTCAAATGAGTCAGCTCTCTGCATCAGGTGGCCAAAGGATTGGAGTTTCAGCTTCAACATCAGTCCCTCCAATGAACACCCAGGACTGATCTCCTTCAGAATGGACCGGTTGGATCTCCTTGCAGTCCAAGGGACTCTCAAGAGTCTTTTCCAACACCACAGTTCAGAAGCATCAATTCTTCGAGGCTCAGCTTTCTTTATAGTCCAACTCTCACATCCATACATGACCACTGGAAAAACCATAGCCTTGACAAGACAGACCTTTGTTGGCAAATTGATGTCTCTGTTTTTTAATTTTTATTGTTTAACTTTACAATATTGTATTGGTTTTGCCATATATCAACATGAATCCACCACAGGTATACAAGTGTTCCCCATCCTGAACCCTCCTCTCTCCTCCCTCCCCGTACCATCCCTCTGGGTCGTCCCAGTGCACTAGCCCCAAGCATCCAGTATTGTGCATTGAACTTGGACTGGTGACTCATTTCTATGATATTATACATGTTTCAATGCCATTCTCCCAAATCATCCCACCCTCGCCCTCTCCCACAGAGTCCAAAAGACTGTTGTCTCTGCTTTTTAATGTGCAGTCTATGTTGGTCATAACGTTCCTTCCAAGGAGTAAGCATCTTTTAATTTCATGGCTGCAGTCAACATCCACAGTGATTTTGGAGCCCAGAAAAATAAAGTCAGTTACTGTTTCCACTGTTTCCCCATCTATTTGCCATGAAGTGATGGGACCAGATGCCACAGTCTTAGTTTTCTGAATGTTGAGCTTTAAGCCTACGTTTTCACTCTTCTTTCAGTTTCATCAAGAGGCTCTTTAGTTCTTCTTCACTTTCTGCCATAAGGATGACGTCATCTGCATATCTGAGGTTATTGATATTTCCCCCAGCAATCTTAATTCCAGCTTGTGCTTCCTCCAGCTCAGCGTTTTTCATGATGTACTCGCATATAAGTTAAATAAGCAGGGTGACAATATACAGCCTTGACGTACTCCTTTTCCTATTTGGAACCAGTCTGTTGTTCCATGTCCATTTCTAACTGCTGCTTCCTGGCCTGCATACAGGTTTCTCAAGAGGCATGTCAGGTGGTCTGGTATTCCCATCTCTTTCAGAATTTTCCACAGTTTATTACGATCCACACAGTCAAAGGCTTTGGCATAGTCAATAAAGCAGAAATAGATGTTTTTTTCTGGAACTCCCTTGCTTTTTTGATGACCCAGTGGATGTTGGCAATTTGATCTCTGGCTCCTCTGCCTTTTCTAAAACCAGCTTGAACATCTGGAAGTTCACAGTTCATGTATTGCTGAAGCCTGGCTTGGAGAATTTTGAGCATTACTTTACTAGCGTGTGAGATGAGTGCAATTGTGCGGTAGTTTGAGCATTCTTTGGCATTACCTTAACTGAATCTTTATAAAATGCTCAATAAAATTTATCTTGTCTTTTCAGCAGCCTGTTAAAATTTTCAAATATTGTGAAAGAAATAATTTAGTTAACATTTAACAAATAGTTATAATAACACATGTGTATATATGTACATGTATATGTATATATATATAATAACATATAAGTGTTTATATGTATATTTGTGTATATATATATATATATATATATATTTGGGGGCTTCACTGGTGGCTCAGTGTAGATAATTGCTTGCCAATGCAGGAGACACAGGAGACGTGGGTTCACTTCCTAGGTCTGGAAGATCCCCTGGAGAAGGAAGGGCAACCCACTCCAGTATTCTTAATGGAAAATCCCATGGACAGAGGAGCCTGGCTGGCTATAATCCATGGGGTCACAAAAAGTCATATGTGACTCAGCACGCATCTATCTATCTATCCATCTACATCTGAGATCAGAATTATTTGAGACAAGGATCATTTGAGACAGTTTTATTGAATTGTATGTTAACTCTCTTTCCAGGAAAAATATATGTGATATGATTAACTCAGAGATACTCAGAAGGTGGTCTGTGGGACCATGGTTACTTCACTAGTGGTTTGTTTTGGGTTTGCCAGGAAGCAGAATCTGAGAGTTAATGTTTAAGTACCTTTATCGGAAAATGACAGAGTAATTTTTACCTACTGAGTCTGATAAAAGTTTCCTAATCTATTCCCAAGATTGCAGTGAAGAACATGGACAAAGGATCTTTGAAGAACATTTTAAAAAATGATTCATTTGAGTAACTATGCATGTGGTACAAACACACGAATAAATGGTACAAAAGGTATAAACCAAAATTGAAATCTCCCTTCTTCTAACTGTATTCAATTCTTAGAAGAAACTCTACCAGCTACTGTATGAGAAAATGTATATATTTTATACATTTATACATATAAAGACATATATTCACAAAAATTATTCGTGAAGTCAGAATTTATAGTCTCAGTAAAATATATGAAAGTAAACGATTGCTTCTGTAAATAATGCCTTGCATTTACACTTACCGATAAGACATGTTAAAAGCATGCTCCCCATTAAGATATTAGCCTAGGTGTAGTTATCGCTCTGGTCCACATGAAAGTGGGCCTTATGTGTTGAACACACATATATGTATTTCTGAAAAAAATCAAACATTTTGCTAAATCATGCACCAAAATTTATAAGGCTTATGGGGAAAATGGACCTAGGTTTTTTAATCACTCAAAGTCTATATAACCAGATCATGAAGAAAAATAACACTGTTTTAATAGAGATCTCAGCACTGTTAAAAAGAAATGTTATTCCCAATAAATGAAGTAATAGAACAGATGTAAAAATTAACCTAAAAATTGATGGAAGTGGCAAGTGGAAGGAGGCAGGGATAGGAAGGGAGAGGGCTGTGAAGTTATGATGAGTGAAGAGCACAAAGGTCAGGAAGAAGCATGCAGTAAGCACATTGAGGACTGAGTGTCTGAGTCAAGAGCTTCCCTGGGAGCTCAGCTGGTAAAGAGTTCACCTGCGATGCAGGAGACCCTGATTCGATTCCTGGGTCGGGAAGATTTCCTGGAGAAGGGATAGGCTACCCACTCCAGTATTCATGGGCTTCCCTGGTGACTCAGGCAGTAAAGAATCTGTCTGTGATGTGGGAGACCTAGGTTTGATCCCTGGCTTCGGAAGATCCCCTGGAGGAGGGCATGGCAACTGACTCCATTATTCTTACCTGGAGAATCCCATGGACAGAGGAGCCTGGCGGGCTACAGTCCATGGGATCTCAAAGAGTCGGATATGACTGAGTGATTAAGCACAGCACAGCATCTGAGTCAAGAGCATAGAGGAGGCATGATACATTATAGAATTCCTGTTTCTTGAAGCTCTGCTAATGAACTTTGTGTTCACTTCTACTTGGTGGCATAGATCCTTAACTTCTTGGGCAAATAGTAAGTATTGTCGAGTTGCTAAGTCATGTCCCACTCTTTGTGACCCTATGGACTGTACACCCCTGCCAGGCTCCTCTGTCCATGGGATTTCCCAGGCAAGGTTATTGGAATAGTTTGCCATTTACTTCTCCAGGGAATCTTCCTGACTCAGGGATTGAACCCTTGTCTCCTGCCTTGGCAGGTGGTTTCATTACCACTAAGCCACCAGGGAAGCCCCACTAATAGGTATAAACTGGTACTCTTGTCAACTTGACTAGTAAAACAGCCAAGAGTGAGTTTATTCAGGAATAGCCAGAAGAATTGCGATTCAGGATATTAGAACTATGGAGGACCACAGGCAATCCAGAGAACAAGGAAGGGGAGCTTACTTTTTTAGGAAAAAGGGGGCTTGGGGGCACTTATTATCCAAAGGACTTCCCAGGTGGCTCAGATGGTAAAGCATCTGCCTGCAATGGGGGAGACCCAGGTTCAATCCCTGGGTTAGGAAGATCCCCTGGAGAAGGAAATGGCAACCCACTCCAGTATTCTTGCCTGAAAATCGCATGGACGGAGGATCCTGGTAGGCTACAGTCCATGGGATCACACAGAGTCGGACACGACTGAGTGACTTCACTTTTGCTTTAATATCCAAAGAGTCCATTGAAGGAAGTACGGAGACTTCTCTTTGGTTGGGTTACTACAGTCTCTGATTGGCTGGGCTGTCACTGGGCGTTTTGTTCTTCCTGGGGGTTAGTAGAGTAGGCAACGCCCTGCCGTTGGCGATCTAGGCCTACTGTCTTTTCCTGTTTGGAGTCGTTGAGGATGCGTGATGGATCCTGAGAGCTCCCCCTATTTATGTAATGAGAGAAACGCTGTACAGTAGCAACAATATGAATACATTGTTTGGTCCATAGCCGCACATGGCTAAGGAACACTTTAGATGTGATTACTGTGTGAGCAACTGAACTGAACTGAACTGTGTTGAGAAACTGAATTTCTAATTTCATTTAATTTTAACTTAAGGTACATTCAGTCCTTCAAGTAACCAGTCGCGACCAGACTGGGCATTGCAGGTATAAACCAGTTGATTTTCACATTATACTAATATCATTCTCCTATTCACTAATCCCTATGAGCTAATTCAGTTTCTACGTAGAGATGACACATCAGATCAGATGGATCTTATAACCAGTTTTCTATGTTATTGTCCTGAAAGAAAATGGAACGAGCTTACATATTTAGGTGCAATAGATTAATGTCTATAATATTAGCACAAAGGGTTGTGGTGCCTCAGAGTCCTGTTTAATAGAAGCCTGCTCATCACTGAACACTGCTTAGCCTCTGAGCTTGTGCAAACTCTCTGTGTCATTAATATGTAAATCTTACCTTCAGCAGGTAAGCTCTTTCAGAACTGTGATCCACTTAGGGTGTCCTTGTTTCTCTGTGAATAATCGGTCCAGACAAGCACATTTTGCATTTTAATTTGCTGTGTGAGTTTAGTTTTTAAAACTACCATGCCTTTTAAGGTCACTGTTTTCTATTACAAGAGAGACTATTACAATTTCCAAAATAGAAGTTGTTTAGGAAATGCCTGTTAAAAATCAATTTTGAAAATGTCTTAAAGTATTTAAAATATACTAAATATTAAATAATGTTTGAAAAAAGTTATTCTTCAGGTTGTATGTGTACAATACTAAAAAAATTATCAAAAGAAGATGACAAATTATATAATGTTAAAGAACTGGAGGCTGACACTTAGGCCTAAATCAGCAATAATGAGAAGGAAATCATTATGAGTTAAAATTTAGAATATACATGTTTTAAACCATTCATATCTTGGTCTTACATGTGTTTTCTTTTCAGATTTGTACAACTTGGACCTTGTAATAGGAATTCTCAGATCTACTTGAAAAACGAATGCTTGGGAAGATTTTTAGGAGATCATTCTTGGAAATAGTTTTGCTCTCACTATTTGATGTTTCATAAACATGCCTGTTTTGAAATGCTCTGCATAATCAGGCTGCAAAATAATGGTTGAGAATAAAACTAGTGGGATATTTTATAAGCTGGTTCTCTGCACTGATCCAATAGGATAAGCACTGTATTAACATATTTTCTGGAAAAAAATTAGACTCCTTAGAAGAGAGGTTTTGAAACATTTTATTTCACCATTTATGAACAGTATGGGCAAGTCACAGCCATTTCTCATAAGTGGTTAGTGTAGTTATTGACAGTTTATTCAAGCCACTTTCCAAGTTGATAGCAGTGATGATGATGGTGTTTAAGTCTTTGTGGAGAGGGACGTGTAACTCTTTATAATTGGAGAGCAGCTAGTTATGTTATCCCAGTAGAAATATTGCCCACCTGATATTTTGCAGAATGATATCTTCCTGGTATTCTCAACCTTATGCCATCTGTGAATGTCAGAGGTATCTTTATTGTATGCACTGATAAAGGGCAAATGCTGTCAATTAAACAATGCCATGTTCTCAGTTGTATGATACGACTTTCTTTCAGAGATGTTAAGCAGTGAAGAATATGTGCCTAAAATGTTATAAAATAGGGCAATAATTTTATTACAAAAATCCTCTGTTGCAACAGCTTTTTGCAGTCCTGCAGGTTGATATCAGGGTAGACCTTCACACCTTTACAGGTTAGAATTTAGGGACATTTTGCTCCCTCTGAAGGCTTCCCTGATAGTTCAGTTGGTAAAGAATCTGCCTACATTGCAGGTTTGACCCCGGTTTGATTCCTGGGTCAGGAAGATCTGCTGGAGAAAGGATAGGCTACCCACTCCATTGGGCTTCCCTGGTGGCTCAGCTGGTAAAGAATCCAATGCAATGTGGGAAATCTGGGTTCGATCCCTGGGTTGGGAAGATCCCTTGGAGAAGGGATAGGCTACCCGCTCCAGTATTCTGGCCTGGAGAATTCCGTGGACTGTGTAATCTGTGGAGTTGCAAAGAGTCGGACACGACTGAGCGACTTTCCCTTTCACTCTTCCACTACCTCTGAAGAATGTTCCCAGTGTAGGTCTGCGTTGGTTCCCTTCCTCTTGGCTCCCATGAACTGTGCGCAGCTCTGAGGAAGCCTATCTCGACAATTTGTTGCTCTTCTGTACCTACCACATGGCTTCTGAGCCTCCAGGGCATATGATAAACACTCAAATTTGTTGTATTGTGCCCAGCGCATGGTTGGTATTAAATGACTTTTTCACAAATGAACGCGTGGATGAACAATAAATAGAAAGGGTGCCGATGACGTAGGATCCACAATACCGAATGAAGGTCTTCTCTTTAAACTCTTCCAACAGGCTAACGGTATGCTTTTCCCACATCTGAATCACAGTTCAGTGACATTTTCCAGTTACCCTGCAACCTGTAACACGGTGCACACCCTTAGATCATGTGAGGTCAAACTGAGGCCTGGACTTCATTACAGTGAACATAAAGTAGAAACTATAGGCAAGGAAAGTTGAGACTGTGTAGTTTGTGGGTTTTCTGTTGTTTTTATTTTTAATATAATTATCAGTTTGCAATTTTTACTCACACTTTGTGTTAAGTGCAACTTTAAAATGAATAGAACACCTCTGTGATTTTTCTTTTTCTTAACAAAGTGGGGAAAGTAAACACATTTCCCTCCAGGGAAGTAAATGAGGATGTACGGTGTAGCACAGCGTATGTGAACCAAAGAAATAAAAAGAAATTCTAACATTGAAAATGATTAGCTTTAGGTGGATCTCACGCAGGGAGTAGGTAGGAAATATAACATGAGCACCAGGCTACTGCTCTCCCCTTCGTCCTAAGAGGCGCTGGCAGCAGAAGATAAACACGGACATGCAAAAAGGAATCCTGAAGTTAGTCGGGATTTCTTCCTGTGCCTAGATGGTGTAGAACAAAAAAAAAGGAGTCCTTTTTTTTTTTTTTTTTTTTGCTGTGACGGCAGTAGCAAATCGATGTTTTTTGTTGCGTTGATATTCCTAACCCAGTCGTCGAAATGAATGTCTGACTAGGGTGCTCTGCAAAGTTTGGATACGTATCTCCCTGTGTGATATGTGTCATCCAGGTGTTCCTAACAAGATGGATAAGTGTGATTAGACAATGGGTAGATTATCTGATTATGTGATTATCTACTCTATTATCATCTCTTTAAAATATTGTATTACTACTTCAAGAGATTAATGCCGCTACTGTTATAAGCAGTTATGCCATCATAAGCTAAGACCACAGAAGCCTGTTTGTTCCGTAGTAATATGTTCAGTCATTCAGTTTGTTATCTATATAAGTGTAAGGCATTTTGGAATGGTTTGACTTGATATAATATGTATGGCTTTACTGTGAACCAAATACAGTATTTCTGCATATGACAAAATGCGGTATTTTTTGTCCCTGATGAATCGACAGCTGGAAAGCAGATAAATTTTTGTAACGCTATCTTTTGGGAAATGTTTATCCCAGAAATGATTGATAGAGAGTTGGCTGTTTTTATTTTTCTTGAAGATTTGGTAAATGATAATAAAAAGAATAAAAACAATCCACTTCCAAATATCTTCATGATTTTTACTTAAGAACATAAATTTTATGCACACATAATAGCTATTTGAAACAATTTCCATATTAACCAATATTTTATTTCCCTCAGGTGATGAAACTAGCCACTCATTTTGAGTTTCTTTTGCAGTGATTTTTATGCAATTAAACCAAACATGAAGAACAATTTCTATAAACCACAGTCTGGAAAAATTAAATAGAATTTTTACAAAAATGATTAGAAGTACATTATTAAATAGCTATTTTTTTCCTATACTTCATTAAAATTTATCTCAAATGTATTCACTTTATTCATCTAAAGTGCATTGTCTTACTAAATCTGAAATAAACTATAAATCATTTAAAATAGACTACTAAATATATCATGATATTAGCTTGTATCTTGCTGAACCCATTACACAACACCATCTTGAACACTTTTAGGTGAAGTGGAATATATTTATCCTGCATTTTCTCCTAATGCTATGGTTGACTGTAAAAGAACAATAATCACGATTGCCTTGGAGTAAATAGGCTTTGAGATTCATTAACCACCTTAGCTTTGCCTCAGCTATTAATCTGAGAATGCATTTATTACTTTGCATATTACAATGCAGTGGGGAATATTCATTAATTAGTTCCATTGGGAGGTTTTGGTACCACCATAAACAACATTTAAAAAATAAATTAATCTTATATGAACATAGAGAGTAGAATATATACATAATATACACAAAAGAAACAGAAGTGCAAGTAGTTATTTTCACATTCATAGAGGGACAAGTAGCTATTAGTCAGCAGTTCACAGGAATGGAGGTAACGAGGGGTAGAATGTGATTCAGAGAAGTCAGCAGCGTGTGAACGTGGGGAATTTAGATACTTAGTGTCTTGATTATTAACAGTGAAATCTTACTTTTCTTCTCTAAACCTGGGCTGCATCCATGTATGATGGAATGACGACAATATTTTTAATTGTTTGAAGAATTTAACAGAAAGTCTGGTAAAGCACGACCTTGTATTAAATAAGGTATTATAAAGTGTTCAAAGTAATGCTAAATAAATCTTATCCGTTTGGTATTCATATCACAAGTCCAGGTGATAGAAATGTGTTTTTCCCAATCTTCTCATGACATAAAAGAACATCTACAATTAAAATGAGAAAACATAATATTTCTCATGTTTCGGTGTTCATATACCTGGATGTGGGTTAACTGGGGTGCAGCTGGAGGGCAATTGTCTACACTCTTTGGATTCTGGTGCAGACCATCTTCCTGGAGTCTGCTGATCCTGTTTTCTTGTTTGTTTTTAACACAAAGCCAACAATTGCTGTGTTTTGTGAAAAAGTGAATGTTAGTTGCTCCACTGTGTCTGACTCTTTGCCACCCCACGGACTGTGGCCATCCATCCTCCATCCATGGGATTCTCCAGGCAAGAACACTGGAGTGGGTTGCCTTTCCCTTCTCCAGGGGATCTTCCTGATCCAGAGAACAAACCTCTTTTTTTCCTTTTTTTTTTTTTTTAAACCGGCTGAGCCACCAGGAACACTAAGTAATTTTTTTTTGTATAATTATGATTTATTTTAACTACCCATTTTTCTGTTTAAATAGAATATGACTATTTTAAATACTTTGGAGTAAATGGATACTGTGCCTTCATATTAGGCAAATAAAATAAGCATTACTTTCCCACCTGTGTGCACTTCCCAGGTGGTGCCAGTGGTCAGCAACCCACCTGCCAATGCAGGAGACGTGAGAGATGTGAGTTTGATCCCTGGGTGGGGAAGATCCCCTGGAGGATGGAATGGCAACCCACTCCAGTACTCTTTCCTGGAGAATCCCATGGACAGAGGGGCATGTAGGGCTACAGGCTACATAGAATCCTAAAGAGTCGGACACGACTGAAGAGACTTAGCGTGCCACGCCAATCACCTGTGTAATTGGTACATAGATAACAGTTCCTGTAAGAGTTTTTCGAGGAACATATGAGATTACTTATCCCCTGGAGGGGCAGCCCACTCCAGGATTCTTGCCTGGGAAATCCCATGGACAGAGAAGCCTGATGGGTCTACGGTCCCCAGAGTCACAAAGAGTTGGACATGACTGAATGACTAACACTACTTGAGATTGCTTATGTTCTGAAATAGTTTATTAGAAAACATAAATAGTATGCAGAAGTAATTATTATGCTTGTAACACTGAAGTAAAAGCTCTCTTTCAAGCATAAGTTGAAATTTGGCCATATAAATCAGTAAAAGTCCAAATTATTTATTGAACACCGACCATCTTCCGTCCTCTGTGTTAATCTGTGTCTTATTAACACACTAACTTTATTTATCCAACCATGTGTATTTAGCAATGCTTGTGTATTAGCTAGGTACAGAGACAAATATATAACCTAGATCCTGAATTAAAGTGCAGGGTGTTGAGTGCCATAATGAAAGCAAATATAGGGAGGCATGGATTTATTGATCAGGACTGATTTATTGTTCAGAGGATCCTGTGAGGGTTTCTTTAAAATGTGCTTGCTTGTATCTCAGTCATGTCCAGGTCTTTGGGCCCTCATGGACTGTAGGCCTCCAGGCTCCTCTGTCCATGAAATTGTGGGTGATTCTTAAATCTGAGTGGGGAACGTGGAAAACAATTTCCTCTGTCTCGATTTGGGAACTGAAAAAGCACGTGTCCTCCTGTACCATGGAAGTTTATGCATAAAAGTATTTTATGGGCTTATAAAACCTCACTGGTAGGATATATTAAATCTCTTTGGCCAATAGTAATCTGGCCCCTGATGTACGAAAGTTCCTTAGGGGTTCATATGCCGCTGATGACCAAGTAGCATCTAATGTAACTGAAAAGGGGGAAGGGACGGGGGAAAGAATGCTATAAAATGTCCAGGTCTTTGGTTGTGCACTGAGGCTATGTGAGTGTCTGTGACACATGTAACTGGATCCAGTAAATTCCTGAAAAGGGAGCCCTGTCCGGACCCAAATAAGCACCAGAGGATCAGAGGAGCTATTACCATAGCATCCCCTACCTGCCACGTCTACCTTGGAACGTTTCTCCAGTAAAAGCATGTGGTATCTTCAAACTCAAAGTGGGAATTTGGGGGTCACGTAGGATGGAGGCATCTTCTCGATCTCTTTCTCTGTCTCTCTTTCCCCCTCTTTCTCTGCCCCATCCCCTTCTTTCCTCCCCTTCTCTTTCCACATGTATAGTTTTACACGTGGAAAGTGCTCTGTGGTTATGCTGGCAGGATGTGGAGGGGCTCTTTTCCCCCTGTCTCTTCTGACCAGCTCAACAGTGATCACCCAGAATGACATAAAGGTCAGGGAAAGCCCTTGCCTCTTGGGTACTGCTCAAAGATAGCAGGGCACTGTGGGCAAGGACAGTGGCAGCAATTTGGAATAGTCACGGTTAGAGAATCAAGAGCGAGCTAAGGGATGGCGTTCTTCTACACAGGTGGCAGGTAGCACATAGTTTGTGCACCTTCTTCTAACTCCGTCCTGGAACTCACCCAAGTTATGGAAGAATCTGCCTTCTTCTAGAAGTTTCTGTCTCAGTTGATAGCATCAACACCTGCCCAGTTGCTCAAGGTAGATGGTGTGACACAACCTTGATTCTGCTCTTTGCTTTGCCTATTTTTCCTAATCCCGAGCGAGTCTTATAGGTTCTCTTACAAAATGGGTCTTGAATGTTTCCACCTTTTTTTCCTATCTCCCATTGCCCTAGGCCAAGTTGCATCATTTCTGGCCTAGATTTACAGTCTCTTAACTAGACTTTAATGTTTACACTTCCCAATCCATTCTCAACACAGCAGTTAGAGGTGATGTTTCAAAAATGTAAATCAGATCACACGACGAGTTGCCTTAGCCCTTCAGCGGCCTTTCCTTACACTTGGACTTACGAAGTCCGGCTTCCTTGCAGTGATTTACAAGGCCCTGCCTCCTTTCCTTCCTGCTTATCTCTCCAACCTTGTCTGGTTCCTTCTTGTTGATTATGTTGCAGCCACAGTCTTTCTAGGTTCCACAAGGGAGTGTTATTTCTGTCCAGAAAGTCTTGGCCAGTTCTCTAAATGGGAATTTTGCTCTTAGCTTTGTGCATGACTAATTTCTTTTGATTTTTGAGGTCTCGGGTTTCATTGCACCTACTCAGAGAGGGTTTCTGTGGTCTCAGCCACGCATGGCCTCTCCCGCTCCCGATCTCCCCTCTCACAGCACCTGTACGTGAGCTTCGTAGCACAGCGTGTCCTTTGCAGTGCAGACTGTGTGTGCTGTCTACTTGTGTGTGTGTGTTAGCTGCTCAGTTGTGTCTGAGTGAGTTGCTGAGAGCCAGGGATGGAGCCCAGGCCTCCTGCCTCGCAGGCTGATTCCTTACCATCTGAGCTGCTGGGTGCCGTCTACTTGGCTGATACCAGTTGGCTTCTGTAGAATGAATGCTCCATGAGGACAGGCGCCGGGCCTCTTGTTTTATCCACTGTATGTTTATCCCGAGGCCCTGTGCCTGACACGTGCAGATCCAACATGCTTTTGAGAAAATGGATGATGGAGAAATAATAGTGAGTTTTTAATAAGAGTAGGAGGGCTGATCACTATAGGTAGCAGGATATCAGAATTACAATTTTGATACTAATATATCAAGGGGTGAGCATGACTACCTGTTTATTTAGATCAAAGAGGTGTTGCATTTCTTCAAGTTAGGTCTTATATCACTTCACAAATTTCAAATGCTTATCAGGTTAGTGCTTGATATTTTATTTATAAATTTGTTGAGTGCTTAAACTTATTCACACCTTCATCTATCCTTATTGTTTCAACTTATTTGTATTGCTCATTAAAAGTAAAGCAGCTATTACTCAATGCAACAGTCGAAATGCAAAGAATATAACTAAAAGAAACATAAAATTGCTGTACTTGCAGTTTTAAGTTTGGGAGAAATTATTGTTCAGAAGTCTGTTAAGAAAGTATGAAAACTGATGCACGTTTGACAAGAGTTTTTGGAAAATAGGTTACCTTGCATGTACTTCCCTGGTGGCTTAGATGGTAAAGAATCTGTTTGCAATGCGGGAGACATGGGTTTGATCCCTAGGTTGGGAAGATCCCCTCGAGAAGGGAATGGCTACCCACTCCAGTATTTTTGCCTGGAGAATTCCATGGCTAGAGTACCGGGCAGGCTCCAGTGCCTGGGGCTGCAGAGTCAGACATGCCTGAGTGACTAACACATTCACTGCATGTACTAGTTTGTATATTGCTTCATTAAACTTGATTCATTTCTGTGTTTGAATATACTTATGTTAAGTGCATGGATGCTCAGTTGCTTCAGTCGTGTCCAACTCTTTGCAAGCCTGTGGACTGTAGCTCACCAGGATCTTCTGCCTCCAGGCAAGAATACTGGAGTGAGTGGTGATGCTCCCCTCTAGGGGATCTCCTGACCCAGGGATTGAACCCCCAATTCCTTCATATTCTGCATTACAGGTGGATTCTGTACCCACTGAGCCTCCTAGAAAGCATTGCATTTATGTTTTCTTTCTTTGCCTGCTAAGTCACTCAGTCATATCCGACTCTGTGCAACCCCATGGACTGTAGCCCACCAGGCTCCTCTGTCTATGGAGATTCTCCAGGCAAGAATACTGGAGTGGGTGGCTGTGCCCTCCTCCAGGGGATCTTCCCAACCCAGGGATTGGAACCCGTGTCTCTTACATCTCCTGCATTGACAGGCAGGTTCTTGGGAAGCCCTATCTTTTTTTAGTATGGCTCAAGAAAATCTGTATTTCTTGAAAGAATTGTGATTAAAAAAATAAAAACATTTGAAGCTGCTGTTCTAGGTACTATCATTCTAAAAACTTTGTGTCTAATTTTTGCCAGCTCAGTCTCATGCAGAGTTGCACTGAGCGGGAATCCAATAGTTATTTGTAGGTGTAACCAGAAATGAGAATTTAATCAGTACTTAACAAACAAAAGTTATATAATCTTCTTCTCTATAACTAAAATTTATAAATTCATGTAAAAATGTTGTTTTTTGATATTTTCATCTGAGTGACCCCTGTCATATGAGTCACACTCTGTGTTAACATTTTCCCCCAACAGCTATTCTTCCTGACTCCCCTCTTCCTGTAAAGGAATTCTTGATAAGAATTAATTATGGCTACAATAGCTATGGGTCATCAGGCACCATGCAGCAAGTCTTAGAAATTGTTTTCATTATTGCAATAGTGATTTAGAAAGCAAGTTTTCTCCTTGGACTTTTAAAATTATTACTGTCATATGTGACAGTTGTGTATCTGTTTATCAAATATTGCTCAAGGGACTATTTTGTTCCTATCACTGCAAATTAAGAGTTACCCTCCTGGTCCACCAAGAATATGTATTTAAACAGAGGACACAGACTCCGAAACAAATACCCTTATATAGTGAGATCAGCGCTTCAGTAGGCAGAGTATAGGACGGTAAGCGCGTGAACTGAAGAGATGCTCTTTCATTTTGAGTGTTCAATGTGTCCTGAAAGTGGTATTTCATCTGAGACATGAAGAATGACTGCAGGTTAACCCCCCAAATATGATTGAGGCAGTTCACGTTCCAGCCAGAGAAAATAGCATAGTGAGAGAGGATGAAGGTGGGGAGGGCCGTGAGATGGAGGGGCCAGAGCAAGGGAGACCAGCTAAAGGGCTTGCACCCAGTCCTGGCGGTGGAGTGAGTATATTCAACTGCACGAGAGCACATTCAAAATTACCAACATAGAGGGCTCTCGGTAGCACTGCTGAGCAAGTCCACTTGACCTCTGGATGACTGGGTTAACACTAGACTCTTGAGAATAAGACTAACACTGGGCACTGAGAGTATGAAATGACAAATCCTGTAACTTTTGTGTAGAGTTGGAAATGGTAATAGCATCTGTATTTCTAAGAAAAACTCAGAGTTTTGAAACAGAGGAGGTACCTGTACTCTCTTATATCATTTGCTGTATTAAATGTGAATGAGTCATCAGTTTTATTTCGTAGGCATGCACACACACCCATACACACACACACACACACAACAAATGTACGAACGTATGCGCCATCCCCATGCTGTGACTTAAACATCATCTAGTCTCTTCTTTAAATGGCCCTTCATACTCAGATCCCAGACCTTTCTTCTGTTTGATCTCATGCTATTCATTCACACAGTTTTCGTTCATAAAAATATACATATGTTCAGAAAATCTTTCAATGATTGAGCCATATTTGAGGCACATTATATAAAACAGGGTATACTTCCAGTCTCTTTAGTAGGCAAAATAATCTGAAATGTAATTCTCTGCCTTTGAAGAGGAAAGAGGATGTGTTCAGAGTCATAATGGAAGCGTATGTGAATGGCCCTGCCCTGTGTCTTCGTAAGGAAACCAAGGATGGTCTCGTCGAGGTAGTGGGGCTTGACCTGGACCCTGAAGAATGAGTAGTTTCAGCATGTGGGGTGTTCAGCAGAGGACCGGCGGGTCTCCAGTGCAGAGGGGAAACACACGTGAAATGGGCACTGACCGAGTTCCTCTTGTATTGCTTCAACCGCGAGAGAATTTGGAACGATTCATTCCATAAAATTAACATCTTGTTTGGGATGTAACTGAGACTCACTGACTCCAAGATCAGTCCATGCTAATTTTACCCATACACCTTTTCTCATTTTTTATCATCATCACTTATGTGGCTGCTCGTATCTCACTTCACGTTAAAATGCCTCAGGTTTATACTGTGAGTAACTGGAGAATAAATAGAGACTTCAGAGCGAAAATAAGAGAATGGATTTTATAGAAGAAAGGATGCTGTAAGTTAGAATAAACCCTGAGGTACTTCCTGTCGAACATTCTCATTTTATAGATGAAGATATAAGTTAAGTGACACCTGAGATCAGGTATTCTTGTAGTGGCAGACCTGGAACTAGAACCCGAGATTCCTGACTTGCAATGAATTTCTCGTCATGTTAAGAAAATCTGACTATGTGATACAGGGTAATAAAACTCTGCCGTATTAATAAAATAGCAGAACTTAAGTGTGACATAAATGAAATGGACAGTTGCTAATTGCCCCTTTTATTATACACCCCTTTGTTGGAGGCCACCCCCAATTAGTTAGAAAAGTAGACAGACATAAATGACAAAGAAATAATTTATACTTCACTAAATAAAATTTAATCTAATAGAGTCCATAGATACAGGGGTCACTGTTAATCGCCATTAGTGCCAGCAGACTACATAATGATAAAGAAATTTATTCAAATTTCTGTTTAAAAAATATATATATATAATAATTCATAAAATTTTCGATGGTGCTGATTTAATTAAGGAAATTTGCCTTTTTGTTTATAATGTAATTAAATAACATAAAATTTATGAGATAATTTATACATGAAGAGTTACCAACCCCATAACATTATTCAGTATTACTGAACAGTTTGTGAAAATGACACTAATCCATCAATTTGGATGAGGAAAATAATAAATAATAGCTTGTATAACAGTACTTGTGTTTCTTTAAATGTAATTATATTTGTGAATATCATAAATTATCCTATGATAATGTGAACAAAAGAAAATTGTATTTAAAAATGTATGTATTTATATGCTTATATAAATTAGTTGTATAGTAAATTATTTTCTAGTTATTCTCCTTAGAGAGATTTTTAAAAACCATGAAGAAATGGAGTTTTTTTTCTTTCAATTTTCATGCTGCTGCTGCTAAGTCACTTCAGTTGTGTCCAACTCTGTGTGACCCCGTAGACGGCAGTCCACCAGGCTTCTCTGTCCCTGGGATTCTCCAGGCAAGAACACTGGAGTGGGTTGCCATTTCCTTCTCCGGAGATCTTTCCGACCAAGGGATTGAACCAATGTCTGTCCCCTGCATTGGCAAGCAAATTCTTTACCACTGAGCCACCAAGGAAAGAAATGGTTATTACTATGGACACAACTTAATGTAAGTTATTTTACTACAAATAGCTACCACTATTGGGCAGATATTTTATGCCTAACACTCTACTAAGTCCTTTTTTTTACATTGGAAGTGAAAGTGAAATCTGCTCAGTCGTGTCCGACTATCTACAACCCCATGGGCTGCCCATGGAATTCTCCAGGCCAGAATCCTGGTAGTCATTCCCTTCTCCACTGGACCTTCTCAACCCAGGGATCTAATCCAGGTCTCCCGCATTGCAGGCAGATTCTTTACCAGCAGAGCCACCAGGGAAGGCCTGTAATTCTAATAATGCTTACAAGTTTCTTTTTCATCATTTGCATTTCACAGATGAGGAAATGAGATCTTATGAAGAGAAGGAAATTACTCAAACAACCGTTAAATAGCAGAGGTGAAACTTAAGTCCAAGGCTTTCTGATTCCAAAGCATTGCTTTTAACTTCCATGTTAAACTACGTTTGTTCCATCTACATCTATTTAGTGAGCCTCCATATAGCAGCAGCGGGTTGCTCTGGTGGCTCAGTCAGTAAAGACTCTGCCTGCATTTCAGACCTGGGTTTCCATCCCTGGGTCGGGAAGATTCCTTGGAGAAAGAAATGGCAAACCATTCCAGTATTCTTGCCTGGGAATTATCATGGACAATAGAGCCAGGTGGGCTATGGTCATGGGTTTGCAGGAGTCAGACACGACTGAGTGTCTGGCTAAACCACTGCCACCATCATATAGAGTCGTTCTTTCAGATGCGAGTGATGCCAAGATACATATTGGGGTCGACACATACATAGTACTCTGTATAGAATGGATACCTATGAGAACTTACTGTATACCACAGGGAACCCTGCTCAGTGGTCTGTGGTGACCTAAATGGGAAAGACATCCAGAAAAGAGGGGATATATGTAGCCATCTAGCTGATTCACTTTGCTTTACAGCAGAAAGTAACACAGCATTGTGTAGAAACTGTACTTCAATACAATTGGGAGGGAAAAAAAGAGAATAGCTTTGACCCTTTCAGGCTTCTCCAGGAAGAGATGTTTAAACAAATAATTGCAATGGAATTTTGCAAATGCTATAGGAGAAAAGCATGAAGACATCGAACATAGCAAGGACACCAAATAAAGCATATTATTCCTTCCTTGTATTTTAAAGGAAAGACTTTGTGTAAGAAATACTTGTGCTAAGACTGAAGGGAAGTGTTGGATGGATGAACTAGGGGATCAGATCAGATCAGTCACTCAGTCGTGTCCGACTCTTTGCGACCCCATGAACCGCAGCATGCCAGGCCTCCCTGTCCATCACCAGCTCCTGGAGGTCACCCAGACTCACACCCATCAAGTCAGTGATGCCATCCAGCCATCTCATCCTCTGTCATCCCCTTCTCCTCCTGCCCTCAATCCCTCCCAGCATCAGAGTCTTCTCCAAGGAGTCAACTCTTTGCATGAGGTGGCCAAAATACTGGAGTTTCAGCTTTAGCATCATTCCTTCTAAAGAAATTCTAGGATTGATCTCCTTCAGAATGGACTGGTTGGATCTTCTTGCAGTCCAAGGGACTCTCAAGAGTCTCCTCCAACACCACAGTTCAAAAGCATCAGTTCTTCGGTGCTCAGCCTTCTTCACAGTCCAGCTCTCACATCCATACATGACCACAGGAAAGACCATAGCCTTGACTAGGCGAACCTTTGATGGTAAAGTAATGTCTCTGCTTTTGAATATGCTATCTAGGTTGGTCATAACTAAAGCTAGTGGAGGTGATGGAATTCCAGTGGAGCTATTCCAAGTCCTGAAAGATGATGCTGTGAAAGTGCTGCACTCAATATGCCAGCAAATTTGGAAAACTCAGCAGTGGCCACAAGATTGGAAAAGGTCAGTTTTCATCCCAATCCCAAAGAAAGGCAATGCCAAAGAATGCTCAAACTACCGAACAATTGCACTCATCTCACACGCTAGTAAAGTAATGCTCAAAATTCTCCAAGCCAGGCTTCAGCAATATGTGAACCGTGAACTTCCTGATGTTCAAGCTGGTTTTAGAAAAGGCAGAGGAACCAGAGATCAAATTGCCAACATCCGCTGGATCATGGAAAAAGCAAGAGAGTTCCAGAAAAACATCTATTTCTGCTTTATTGACTATGCCAAAGCCTTTGACTGTGTGGATCACAAGAAACTATGGAAAATTCTGAAAGAGATGGGAATACCAGACCACCTGATCTGCCTCTTAAGAAATCTGTATGCAGGTCAGGAAGCAACAGTTAGAACTGGTCATGGAACAACAGACTGGTTCCAAATAGGAAAAGGAGTACGTCAAGGCTGCATATTGTCACCATGTTTCTTTAACTTGTATGCAGAGTACATCATGAGAAATGCTGGACTGGAAGAAACACAAGTTGGAATCAAGATTGCTGGGAGAAATATCAATAACCTCAGATATGCAGATGACACCACTCTTATGGCAGAAAGTGAAGAGGGGCTAAAAAGCCTCTTGATGAAAGTGAAAGTGGAGAGTGAAAAGATTGGCTTAAAGCTCAACATTCAGAAAACGAAGATCATGGCATCTGGTCCCATCACTGCATGGGAAATAGATGGGGAAACAGTGGAAACAGTGTCAGACTTTGTTTTTCTGGGCTCCAAAATCACTGCAGATGATGACTGCAGCCATGAAATTAAAAGATGCTTGCTCCTTGGAATGAGGGGAAGGGTCACCCAAATTTGAGTGGGTTAGTCACATATACCTGGAATACAGATATTTAGTGTATGATTAAGGCTGACATTTCAGACAATCATGAAAAGGCAGCTACTACAAAAGAGGCTTTGATAGAAGGTAGTTATTCAGGGAATAAAGTCTGGTGAGTGCTTCACTTCATATTTCACTGTGAATTCCAAAGGCATGAGATATTTAACTGTAAAATGTCTTTCTCTTAGTCATGTCTGACCCTTTGTGACAGCATGGCTTCTCTGTCCGTGGAATTCTCCAGGCACGGGAATGGGTAGCCATTCCCTTCTCCAGGGGATCTTCCCGACCCAGGGATTGAACCCTGGTCTCCTGCATTGCAGGCAGATTCTTTACCATTTAATTGTACATTATACATTTAATTGAACATTGTACATTTAATTGTACATTGAAACAATAGAAGTATTAACTCAAAATTTAGGTGGCTTGGATGTAAAGGGTTTTTTTTTTTTTAGTAAGTGATACCAAGGACAAAGATTCAAAGAGAAGAGATACATTTAGCTGTATAAAATATAAAATTTTTGTACTGTAAAAATAACATGTACAAATTGAAAGAAAAAAGTAAAAGTTGTTTTCAGCATGTGAGATAGGAGTGGTTAATTGGCCAACACATATGCAAAAATATTCATATTTTATACTAATCTAATAAATGCCAAAAGACAGTGAGAGGTCATTTTAGGCTATCCATTGAAAATTATTTTTTCAGCTAACAATATTCAGTGTCTTTCTGAGTGAAACTGGACATTTGAATGTACTGTTGGTGGGCATGTAAAGTGATGTACTTCTGGATTTCATTTTGATAATATGTATGAAAATGTTTAAAAATGTATATATTTAGTCATATAGTATGAATATAGATAGGTAGACACATCAACTAATGTACCCTAGAGAGATAGTCATACAAGTTAATAAAAGTGGTGGTATTCAACAAAGTTATTTTAACAGTTATCAGTTTATGGGTAAAGTCAAAACATTTGAAACAACTTTAATTCCTATCAAGAAGGAATTAGTTAAAAGCTATGTAATTTAAAAGTAGAGCCATTTGAAGGTGGCAAAGCAGATTGATATTTGTGGACATGGAAAATCCCTTGACGTCTTGTAGATATATTCTGGCAGTTAGGTTTGGGATAATTTCTTTTGTTCCCGTATTTGGATTTTTATTTACGACACATTTAATAGAGGAAACATGCAGGGTTCCACCCTGTAGGAAGTCTGGTGGGCTTGATGGAGACATGTTTATTCCTGTGGCCTGGCTTCCTCTACGAGACTAGCATGGGCAGGTTCCACACCTAGCAGCTAAGCGGCTCAAAGCCCCTGACTCACTCCACTTTGCCGTCTGTGGCTTAGGAGCTGAGCAGAGTCAGGATTCGTATTTTAGTTTTTGCAGTTCTGAGGGAGACGAGGAGGACGGGCGCTGCTCCGGTGTCACTGTTACGCTGCCTCCATTCTCTGTCTGTCCGTTTCAGATGCTGACATTCTCTGGGCTCTTTCCCTTCCTTTGCTGCAGTCCCCCTTGCTGCTTACCGAGTCCTGTTAATTCTCTCCTCCATGTTCTTTTTATTCCACTTGAACCGACATCCTCATACTTTGGACTCTTGAGTGCCTTGATGATGCACTAACTTTCCAATTGGTGCTTCCTTCCCTCTCTTTGTCTTTGTTCTAACACCACGGCTGAAACGCTGCTGGAAATGTCCTGATACGGCTCAGACTCTCTAAGCTACTCCTCATCACCTGCTGGAGAGTGGCTTCTTTGCTTTTCGTGCTTTTGATGTTGACAGTGAAACTTTTAGCTGGGCAGCTATTGTTCCACTGATGCACACTTGACTTTCCCATCTCATTTGTCTAAAATATCCTGCTGCACCTTTGATTACCTTGCTTTTCTTTCCTGTTTTCTGGCAGCTCTTTTACCTATTTATTTATTTTTTTGTACCTCTCTCTGGCACAAACAGAAACATAAAGGAAAGCTAGATAACTCCCCTAATTTTCAGTGCATTAGGGGATTTTGGAAAAATTCCACAGTTAAATCGCTCATATGCTCTCAAGAGCCGAGTCATTTCCAATTAGTCCTTTTTGCTTGGCCGTTTCTTAGTTTTGGCAGGTTCTGCCTTTTGTCCATCGGTCTTTTGATTCAACTGAAAAAAAGGACTCTTGCTTTTAAGAACTCTATCGCATACAGCTTCTATCATTTCTTTTTCTGTTCAGTATGATGAAATGACATGTTTCTGTCTCATATCTCCAACAGAAATCACCTGATTCCTAGGCTTTTATACCTGATGACCAGGATACAGTATGATATGGAGATTAAATGTTTGATCTGTAACGATAAGAGAGAGGGATTGGTTTAACATATTTAACAGATATAAACATCTCTTTCATAACTGATGCAGATGGATGGCTTTGGGAAAGTTAACCTCCTTAAGCTTTCCTTTTCTATCTCGAAAGAGCCACCACACTGGAGTGATTCGCCTTCACTGGAATGTCTGTTCCTTTCTGTCACCTTTTAAAAAATTTGCAGCATATTATTTTTTTCAGTTTGTAAATTTCCTCGTTGTGTCCTTGCCCATTTATCTCTATTAAATCATTCATCTCCCTTCATTATTGATTTGTCAGATGTGTTTTTATATATTTCTTCCAAATTTATTGAGATATAATATTGAGATATAATTGAATTTCTCAATATTCTCAGTTGAATATTGAGATATAATTGAATTTCAATTCAGATACAATTGAAATACAATTGAATAAGCTTATGTTGCTTTGATACACTTGCATACTGCAAAATGATCATAACCATAGCATTGGCTGACACCTGTATTGCATCACAGTTATCATTTTTTTGTGGTGTGAATGTTTAAGATCTGTGCTTCCCAGATAACTCCAGTGGTAAAGAATCCACCTGCCAGTGCAGGAGACGCAAGAGACTTGGGTTCAATCCCTGGGACCGGAAGATCTTCTGGAGGAGGAAATGGAGACCCACTCCAGTACTCTTGCCTGGAAGAATTCCATGGACAGAAGAGCCTCGTGGGCTATGATCCATGGGGTTGCAGAGCGGGACACGGCTGAGCACACCCTAGGCTGCTGCTAGCAACTTTCAAGTATATAATACAGCATTATTAACCGGAACCACTACATACATATAAGAACTTACAAATCTTCTAACTGAAAGCCTGTGTCCTTTGACCAACATATCTCCCCTAATACCCGCCCTGCCCCCCCACACCCTCAGTAGTTCCTGAGTAACTACCATTCTGGTCTGTTTCTATGAGGTTATTAGCTGACCACTCCATCAGGGTTTTCCAGGTCTGTAAGACCTTTCTCTGTACAGTTCTTCTGTACCTTGCCACCTCTTCTTAATATCTTCTGCTTCTGTTAGGTCCATTTCTGTCGTTTATCGAGCCCATCTTTGCATGACATGTTCCCTTGATATCTAGTTTTCTTGAAGAGATCTCTCGTCTTTCCCACTCTGTTGTTTTCCTCTGTTTGTTTACATTAATCCCTGAGGAAGGCTTTCTTATCTCTGCTTGCTGTTCTTTGGAACTCTGCATTCAGATGTGTATATCTTTCCTTATCTCCTTTGCCTTTCACTTCTCTTCTTTTCTCAGATTTTTGTAAGGCCTCCTCTGCTGCTGCTGCTGCTAAGTCGCTTCAGTCGTGTCCGACTCTGTGCGACCCCATAGACAGAAGCTCACCAGGCTCCCCCGTCCCTGGGATTCTCCAGGCAAGAACACTGGAGTGGGTTGCCATTTCCTTCTCCAGTGCATGAAAGTGAAAAGTGAAAGTGAAGTCGCTCAGTCGTGTCCGACTCTTAGCGACCCCATGGACTGGAGCCCACCAGGATCCTCCGTCCATGGGATTTTCCAGGCAAAAGTACTGGGGTGGGGTGCCATTGCCTTCCCCGAAGGCCTCCTCAGACAGCCATTTTGCCTTCTTGCATGTCTTTTTCTTGGGGATGGTTTTGGTCACTGTCTCCTGTATAACGTTACAAACCTCCATCAATCGTTCATCAGGCACTCTGTGTATCAGATCTATTCCTTTGGATCTATTTGTCAATTGCACTGTATAGTCGTAAGGAATTTGATTTAGGTCATACCTGAATGGGCTAGTGGTTTTCCCAACTTGCTTCAATTTAAGTCTGATTTTTGCAATAAGGAGTTCATGATCTGAGCCACAGTCAGCTCCTGGTCTTGTTTTGTTGTTGTTGTTGTTGACCACATAGAGCTTCTCCACCTTTGGCTGCAAAGAATATAATCACTCTGATTTTGGTATTGACCATGCAGTGAGGAAGCAACAGTTAGAACTGGACATGGATCAACAGACTGGTTCCAAATAGGAAAAGGAGGACGTCAAGGCTGTATATGGTCACCGTGTTTATTTAACTTATATGCAGAGTACATACTCAGAAACGCTGGGCTGGAGGAAGCACAAGCTGGAATCAAGATTGCCAGGAGAAATATCTATAACCTCAGATATGCAGATGACACCACCCTTATGGCAGAAAGTGAAGAGAAACTAAAAAGCGTTTTGACAAAGGTGAAAGTGGAGAGTGAAAAAGTTGGCTTAAAACTCAACATTCAGAAAACGAACATCATGGCATCTGGTCCCATCACTTCATGGGAAATAGATGGGGAAACAGTGTCAGACTTTATTTTGGGGGGCTCCAAAATCACTGCAGATGGTGACTGCAGCCATGAAATTAAAAGACGCCTACTCGTTGGAAGGAAAGTTCTGACCAACCTAGATAGCATATTCAAAAGCAGAGACATTACTTTGCCAACAAAGGTCTGTCTAGTCAAGGCTATGGTTTTTCCAGTAGTCATGTGTGGATGTGAGAGTTGGACTGTGAAGAAAGCTGAGCACTGAAGAATTGATGCTTTTGAACTGTGGTGTTGGAGAAGACTCTTGAGAGTCCCTTGGACTGCAAGGAGATCCAACCAGTCCATTTTGAAGGAGATGAGCCCTGGGATTTCTTTGGAAGGAATGATGCTAAAGCTGAAACTCCAGTACTCTGGCCACCTCATGCAAAGAGTTGACTCATTGGAAAAGACTCTGATGCTGGGAGGGATTGGGGGCAGGAGGAGAAGGGGACGACAGAGGATGAGATGGCTGGATGGCATCACTGACTCGATGGACATGAGTTTGAGTGAACTCCAGGAGTTGGTGATGGACAAGGAGGCCTGGCATGCTGGGATTCATGGGGTCACAAAGAGTTGGACAGGACTGAGGCACTGAACTGAACTAAACTGATGTGGTGATGTCCATGTGTAGCGTCTTCTCTTCTTGTGTTGTAGAAAGAGTGTTTGCTGTGACCAGTGCACTCTCTTGGCAAAACTCTGTTTGCCGTTGCCCTGCTTTATGTTGTACTTCAAGGCTAAATTTGCCTGTTACTCCAGATACTCTTGATTTCCTACTTTTGCATTCCAGAGAGTATATTTCACTATTGATTATTTACTGAAGTCCCTTCAAAGTCTGGAAGACCTTAGTTACCTAGTTCATGGATACATCTTTGGACTTAATTCACATAAGAAGTATCGTTTTGGCTTTCTGAGTCTCTTTTCATGGTCTTTTTTTAATGTACTTTCTTAGAGATGTGCTAAACACATGTCTTATGACGTTAGTTGGTTTACATATCTACCTCAGATCGAGAGTTGTGACTCCTGAACCACAGTGATGGACAACTCTAGTTCTGAATTTTGGACTGTCCTTCTTAGTCTATGTTTAACTGTATTACTGTAATTTAAGGACCACTTGAAATTGTGGTGGTCAGAAGAATATTTTGTAATGTTTACAAGATATTGATACACTAGGCGTGTAAACCATAAGAGTGTGAACGCCAAAACGGCCACTCCCTTAGACTGATTCAACTGTGTGTTGTCTCCTTGCCCTGGCAGCTTGATGATTGCTCTATAACTTCTCCACCTCCGTAAGGATGTTAACTGCTTGACTACTGAAACAGAATTCTGGGGATGAAAGATAAAATATATGTGAGAGAAAAGTAATACATGACGTAATCTATATAAAATGTGAGCAAATGTTTTTGAAAATTCTTTTTTAGAATTTTTCAAGTGTTGATTACTCACCTTGCCATACGTCTGCTTTAGCTTGCATGCGTGGGTTCTTAGCTGCTCAGTAGTATCTGACTCTTTGCAACCCCATGCACTGTAACCCAGCAGGCCCCTCTGTTTGTGGGATTTTGCAGGCAGGAACACTGGAGCGGATTGCCGTTTTCTTCTCCAGGGGTTTTAGCTTGTGTGTGCGTGTTCAGTTGCTCACTCATGTCTGGCTCTTTACTGCACTGTGGACTGCCAGGCTCCTCTGCCCATGGATTTTTCAGGGAAGAATAGTGGAGTGTGCTGCCATTTCCTACTCCAGGGGATCTTCCTGACCCAAGGATCCAACTTGAGTCTCTGTCTCCTGCATTGGCAGGCGGTTTCTTTAACACTAGCTCCACCTGGGAAGCCCCTTAAGGTTATGCAAATGATTAAGAATCATTCTTGTAGTAGAGGGGCTTCTTTTCCTTCTGCCTCCATGGAAAACAAGCAGGCATAACAGTGAGTAGTATTTACTGTTTTCATTAAAATAAAAAATGGTTTCATGGGATTTGATAAGGGAGTATTTCTGCACAGGGTGTTAGAGATCTTGCATTGGAGATTGTTGTGTACTTCTAAATTTATGAATGAAAAGGCTAATGTTTTGAAATTAAACGTTTGATTTAGAAAAAAAAAACACTGCAAAGATGATGTAAAGTACAGGATACTACATTTTAGATATCAGAAAGTTCTTTATTTAACAAATAAAGAATCCATGAAATTCCTTGAAGAAGGCTAAACCTTTTAAGGAAAATAGTTTACCATTCCTTAGTTTCTTGTGGGTTTTCTGCACCAGAAATAGAGCCTTGAGACTTTGTATGGAGAGCAGGTCCCCTCCATAACGCATCCGCTCACCCTCTCTGCCTGTGGTCAGTGCATACAGTTCGTTCTTTGGGAGCCATCTGGTGGGGGAGATCTGAAACCCTTTACCTGCCTTAATTGTTGCTGCTTAACCGTTGCCTTCTCTGGTGGCTCAGTCGGCAAAGAATCTGCCTGCAATGCAGGAGACCATCTGCAACGTAGGAGACCTGATTTGATTTTTTTGAGTTTGGTCCGTGGGTCAGGAAGATCCCCTGGAGAAAGAAAAAGCAACCCACTCCACCATTCTTGCCTGGAAAATCCCATGGACAGAGGAGCCTGGAAGGCTACTGTCTGTGGGGTCTCAAGCATAGGACCTGACTTAGTGACTAAACCACCAACTGTAGCCAGTTGTGTTTCCTGGAAGGGCAGGCAGGAAACTTCAGTTCTGAATTTCAGTCTGCCCCTCCAAATTTGTATGAAACCAATTTTTGTTGCTGTAAGCTGAAGATGACTTGAAGTTGGAATAGCTGGAAAGTAAGCTCAGAATGCCCTGCAAGATTTCACTATCAAAGGAGGACTCCAGGAATGAAATCCTCAATGTTAACAGCTGACCACAGCAACAGTGCTGGGGTCCCGGCATAGAAGCTGGTAATTCTTAGGGCTTTTTGTAAGTACTGTATTACCGATTCCAATTGGATCAAACTAGACTGACATGAAATACTACATCTTGTGAATTTCTTAGATATAACCAACATTATTCCACTTATTTAAACCTGCTTAAATGGCTGCGTTTCATAGTTTATCCAGATAATTAATGATAACATATGCATCCAATGTAGTCAACCTGAGTAATACGCTTTGCAGTGTGTGTGTACACATGTACACATACAACACATACACGGCATATTTGGGAGGATGTGAGCTGTGATGCTTTTTTTAGTCATATATTTATGAATAAGTTTTGATTTCATATCTATCCAACAAAACGAAGTTATTCAGGATGAAAAAGGAACAGTAAAAACAAATGAATTACAGTAATCAAAGTTCATGCTAAGGATATACAGGGAATTGAGTGAGAATGAATTTTTCCCCATCAAATGAGCAGTGATCGAGAGTTACTGATTCATAGTCTTTGCTGAGTGACCCTCCCCATTAGGGAGGTTTCTTCCTCGTTTTTGTTTTTTTTTTTTTTCCATTCAGGGTGAATATTTGACTAGAATTAGGGCCCGCTCATAACTGATACTTGTTCTGGAGTATAGTGATTCTGGCCTAATTCAGCGGATCAGCTTTTCACTTCTCTCTCTCTAATTAAAGTAAAGCACCATGTCTGTGCCAAAATTGAAAAAGATGTGGGCAGGGTCCACTGGATAACTTTTCCACAAAAGACTGCCCTGCGTACACCAGCTACAGATGTTGCAAGGACTCTGCTTTCTGACCGGTCACTATGCTTTTCCAAGCAATAATTTCATTCAGTAACCACAATGATAACACTTTACTGTATCAAAATACTAAGACAAAATAAAATGAAAAAAAAAAAAAAAGAAGAAAGAAAAAGAAAGTCATTCCAAGCTTAAGATATGAGTAGAAGACAACAAAATAATTGGGGATGACATGTAATTTAACAAAACTTTTATTACACTGAAAGAAATCAGTTCAGTTTAGCCACTCAGTCATGTCTGACTCTTTGCTACCCCATGAACCGCAGCACGCCAGGCCTCCCTGTCCATCACCAACTCTCGGAGGTCACCCAGACTCACATCCATCCAGTCAGTGATGCCATCCAGCCATCTCATCCTCTGTCGTCCCCTTCTCCTCCTGCCCCCAATCCCTCCCAGCATCAGAGTCTTCTCCAATGAGTCAACTCTTTGCATGAGGTGGCCAAAATACTGGAGTTTCAGCTTTAGCATCATTCCTTCCAAAGAAATCCCAGGGCTGATCTCCTTCAGAATGGACTGGTTGCATCTCCTTGCAGTCCAAGGGACTCTCAAGAGTCTTCTCCAACACCACAGTTCAAAAGCATCAATTCTTCGGCGCTCAGCCTTCTTCGCAGTCCAACTCTCACATCCATACATGACCACAGGAAAGACCATAGCCTTGACTAGGCAAACCTTTGTTGGCAAAGTAATGTCTCTGCTTTTGAATATGCTATCTAGGTTGGTCATAACTTTCCTTCCAAGGAGTAAGGGTCTTTTAATTTCATGGCTGCAGTCACCATCTGCAGTGATTTTGGAGCCCAAAAAAATAAAGTCTGACACTGTTTCCACTGTTTCTCCATCTATTTCCCATGAAGTGATGGGACCAGATGCCATGATCTTCGTTTTCTGAATGTTGAGCTTTTTTCACTCTTCTCTTTCACTTTCATCAAGAGGCTTTTAGTTCCTCTTCACTTTCTGCCATAAGGGTGGTATCATCTGCATATCTGAGTTTATTGATATTTCTCCCGGCAGTCTTGATTCCAGCTTGTGTTTCTTCCAGCCCAGTGTTTCTCATAATGTACTCTGCATATAAGTTAAATAAGCAGGGTAACAATATACAGCCTTGACATACTCCTTTTCCTATTTGGAACCAGTCTGTTGTTCCATGTCCAGTTCTAACTGTTGCTTCCTGACCTGCATATAGGTTTCTCAGGAGGCAGATCAGGTGGTCTGGTATTCCCATCTCTTTCAGAATTTTCCACAGTTTCTTGTGATCCACACAGTCAAAGGCTTTGGCATAGTCCATAAAACAGAAATAAATGTTTTTCTGGAACTTTTTTGCTTTTTTGATGATTCAGCAAATGTTGGCAATTTGATCTCTGGTTCCTTGGCCTTTTCTAAAACCAGCTTGAACATCTGTAAGTCCACAGTTCACGTATTGCTGAAGCCTGACTTAGAGAATTTTGAGCATTACTTTACTAGCATGTGAGATGAATGCAATTGTGCGGTAGTTTGAGCATTCTTTGGCATTGCTTTTCTTTGGGATTGGAATGAAATCTGACCTTTTCCAGTCCTTTGGCCACTGCTGAGTTTTCCAAATTTGCTGGCATATTGAGTGCAGCACTTTCACAGCATCATTTTTTTCAGGATTTGAAACAAGTCAAGTGGAATTCCATCACCTCCACTAGCTTTGTTAGTAGTGATGCTTTCTAAGGCCCACTTGACTTCACATTCCAGGATGTCTGGCTCTAGGTGAGTGATCTCACCGTAGTGTTTATCTGGGTTGTAAAGCTGTTTTTTGTACAGTTCTTCTGTGTATTCTTGCCATCTTTTCTTAATATCTTCTGCTTCTGTTAGGTCCATACCATTTCTGTCCTTTATTGAGCCCATCTTTGCATAATATGTTCCCTTGGTATCTCTAATTTTCTTGAAGAGATCTCTAATCTTTCCCATTCTGTTGTCTTCCTCTATTTCTTTGCATTGATCGCTAAGGCTTTCTTATCTCTCCTTGCTATTCTTTGAAGCTCTGCATTCAGATGCTTATATCTTTCCTTTTCTCCTTTGCTTTTCACTTCTCTTCTTTTCACAGCTATTTGTAAGGCCTACCCAGACAGCCATTTTGCTGTTTTGCATTTCTTTTTCTCAGGCTTGGTCTTGATTCCTGTCTCCTGTACAATATCACAAACCTCCGTTCATAGTTCATCAGGCACTCTATCAGATCTAGTTCCTTAAATCTATTTCTCACTTCCACTGTAAAATCATAAGGGATTTGATTTAGGTCATACCTGAATGGTCTAGTGGTTTTCCCTACTTTCTTCAATTTAAGTCTAATTTGCCAATAAGGAGTTCATGATCTGAGCCACAGTCAGCTCCCGGTCTTGTTTTTGCTGACTGTATAGAGCTTCTCCATCTTTGGCTACAAAGAATATAGTCGATCTGATTTCGGTGTTGACTGTCTGGTGATGTCCAAGTGTAGAGTCTTCTCTTGTATTGTGGAAAAGAGTGTTTGCTATGACCAGTGTGTCCTCTTGGCAAAAACTCTATTAGCCTTTGCCCTGCTTCATTCTGTACTCCAAGGCCACATTTGCATGTTACTCCAAGTGTTTCTTGGAAATAGTATGATATAATGTTATTTATTTAATTATCTCCTAATTAGTAAATAAATCTGTGTGGTTCTTAAATGATAAACCATCTACATTACTTCAAGGATGGCTTTTTAAATTTGGTCTCTCCAAACATCCTACCCATCCCACTCCAAAAAAAAAAAATTGAAATCAACAAGGAGAGCAAATAAGATTGCTTTTAACTCATTCCTACAGTAACTAGGAGACAAAGAATTTCAGACTTCAATATAGTTCTAAGTGGCAAGTAAGTTATATGGAATCTTTACAGCCAGTTCCAAAGCCCCTGCTGGAAGGAAGAATTGGGTGGAGACTGAGCAGTGGACAGGGGAGTTGTGAGGATCTTGCTGGTGGCAAATGCAGATACGGTCATGTCTGAGAACAGGCTGGGCACCTGGAGGATCATAGCACAGGCTAGCAGAGAATGTGAGGGATATAGGAGAGGCTTGCCGAAGGGGGAAACGAAGGGAGGAGGAACCCTTCGGGGCTGCGAGGTGAAGGAGAGGAAAGAAGCAGTTGGTAGAAATTAAGGGTATTAGAGAGGGGGAAGGAATATCATGAACTCATACAATGCACCATCCTCTTTCTGCCTAATAGTTAATTTAAAAAACACACTTTTAAATTAATTGAAAACACATGATGATAAAAATGTATTATAATTAATATAAGAAAATATACTTATTACCCCAAATAAGAAGGCACTCTTGAACAATAACACCAGAAGTGTTCAAATCTTTCACTCGTAGATAGAACCATTTTCTTGCTAATGCACAAAATCCCAAGATAATTTAAAATGAACAGAAAGCATCAGACAGTATCCAACTACATTACTATAAAAAGAAAACAAAAGGTAAGACTGAATATTTTTATCAGATGATTACACTTCCCAGAGACCATCCGCAGAGCAAAAGAAAATGTAACATTCCATACATATCATTAAGTCAATATTTGAATATGTGAAAGAGCATTGCAAATTTGAAAACCCGGAATATGAATGAACAGAAACCTGAAGGAGATGAAGCAAGAGTTGATAAAATCAGGAAATATAAGAAAAAGAAACATAAAAGTATTTGGAAAATAGGTGTTAAAATATGAACTGGTATGAAGATATTAATTTTTAAAATCATTTTACTTATTTGATTTTATTTTTGGCTGGGCTGGGATGTTGTTGGTGTGTGGGCTTTTCTCTGTTTGGAGAGAGCGGGCCTGCTTTTCTCTGAGGACCCGGACTTCTCCTTGCGGGAGCTGGTCCTGGTGCAGAGGCTCTAGGCTCCTGGGCTCAGCAGTTGCGGTTTCCAGGCTCCAGAGCACAGGCTCAGTCACCGCGTGCACAGGCTTAGCTGCTCCGCAGCCTGTGGGGTCTTCCCGGCTCAGGGATCGAACCTGTGTCTCTTGCATCGGCAAGAAGATTCTGTACCACTGAGTCACCAGGGAAGCCCAGGAAGATGTTGATTTCATCACAAAGTTAATTGATCCGTTAATCTAAAATTGCTTGTGCAGGAGTTTGCAAGATGAACGTATTTTGAAGTATGATCCACCCTTTCTCCTTCATGAAGCTGGAGTGGCCTGCTGCTGCTGCTGCTGCTAAGTCGCTTCAGTCGTGTCCGACTCTGTGCGACCCCACAGACGGCAGCCCACCAGGCTCCCCCGTCTCTGGAATTCTCCAGGCAAGAACACTGGAGTGGGTTGCCATTTCCTTCTCCAATGCATGAAAGTGAAAAGTGAAAGTGAAGTCACTCAGCCGGGTCCAACTCTTAGCGACCCCATGGACAGCGGTCCCCAGAGACCTCTGTCCATGGGATTTTCCAGGCAAGAGCACTGGGGTGGGGTGCCATTGGGCTAAATACTATCAAAAGAGCGGGTGCGTTTTTTTTTCAGACAGTCTGACATTCGATAGTGAATGAAAACTTGGGGAATATTTATACAATTTCTCTGTGGCGATTCCCAGAGGTTCATCCTACACATCCCACCAGAGACACTGTGCTGTCGCCTTGCCTCACATTTACTGATAACGTGTTTTACATACATAGATGCATATATCTGTACCAGTTTATCTGTATTTCTTCAATGGTTGCCAGTTTCTTGAAGGCAGACATTGTCCTTCCATATTTGTGTTTCCATCCTCAGAGCTGTTGCAATGCTTTATGCGTCCTTTGCTCAGAGGTAGTGCTTCTTCCCTGAACGAGAGCACCCGTCAGCCCGCGGCTTCTTGTCTTATATCCTCCCGTTTTCAGTGGAGGATCACTTTTCGTTTTATGACGTCGTGAAATCCCTATGAATGCAAGGAATGGGATCAGAGAGGGGTATTGCCTGAGCTCAGCAGGGAGGCCGTGGGGAGGACGGGGAGTGGTGAAGCCTGTGGTGACAGGTGTGAGGAGGAGACGGAACCTGGAGCTTCCCCGTCTGGGCCCAGCGGGGACAGCACGTTCCCAGGGGACTTGGGGTGACGGCAATCTGGAAGCAGAAGGCGTAGCCATAGCTGCTGCTTTGCAGTCTGTTAACTCTGGCTCTCTAGTCGAAAATACAGTGAATTCCACACAGTCTAATTTTATGACCATCTATACCATAGGATGCATTTCCTAGGATGCATGCAGAATTGGAGGCCAAGCTGTGAACCCCGGGCCTCACCTTGGCTCTTCAGAGGTAACGGCATCTTGAGGCAGACTCTGGACTGCCCGGCCACAGGTAGTAGTAGCAACTTCCTCTCTTACAGATACTGAGTATCAGTGTATAAAAGCAGCATGAAGCTACTCAGTCACGTTGTTGGGTTTTGCCCTCTGATTTTTAGATTTACGTTTCCAAAATTAATAGGAAATGTCTTTTTACAAATTAAGGTGGAGGACCTCCCTGGTGGTCCGGTGGTTAAGAATGCAGGCTTCCAGTGCAGGGGATGTAGGTTCAACCCCTGCTCAGGGAACAAAGAGCCCACATGCCCAGAGGTAACTCAGCCTGCTGGCGGCAACTGCTGAGTCTGTCTGCTCTGGAGTCCACACGCCACAACCAGGGAGGCTGCACTGCGCAAGGAAAGATCCCCTGTGCCCACTAGCTGCTGAAGACCTGACACAGTCAAATACATACATAAATAAAAATAAAAAAAAAAATTAAAATGGGTCTTCCCTGGTAGATCAGTGGTTAGGACTTCACCTTCCAATGCAGGGGGTGTAGGTTTGATCCCTGGTCAGGGGGCTAAGAGCCTGCACGCCTCCTGCACAAAACACCAAAACATAAAACAGAAGCACCGTTGTAACAAATACAGGCTTTAAAAATTGTCCACATCAATAAACAAATAAATAAAAATTAAGATGTTTTTATGATAGGGGACAGAACAGATTCTCACCAAGCAAACATTTATACAGCTGATCATTCATTCATGACCACCTCAAGTAGAACATATTCTGATACTCTGATAACTATAATTGATTCCCTTCATGCATTGAACCATTGGGGCATTTTCTAGTTCCATCAGCACAGTAAATACTTCATAATCAAAGCAGAGTATGCTTCTCTGCAGAAATAAGAGTATGCTTCCCTAGTGGTTCAGGTGGTAAAGAACTGGCCTAAAATGCAGGAGACCTGGATTCAATCCCTGAGTTGAGAAGATCCCTTGGAGAAGGAAATAGCAACCCACTCTAGTCTTTTTGCCTAGAGAATCCCATGGACAGAGGAGCCTGGTGGGCTACAGTCTATGGGATTGGAAAGAGTCAGACACGACTTGAGTGACTAACACTGTCTGCAGAAAAGACTAACCCTATCTGCAGAAAACTTTACTCAGTTATATATATATATATATATATATATTCATTTTAAAATACCTACATTGTGTTTATAATGTACCTGCCACTGCTTAAAGCCTTGACATGTGCCAGCTCATTGAGTCCTTATGGTAGTATGCCATGGTACTTCATACGCCCATTTTACAGATGAGGTGAGTGAGGTATAGTGAGGTTAATAATTTACTCAAGATCCCTCAGCTGGTGGCTGCCAAGATTCACACTAAGGCAGTCTGACTGTGGCACATGTGCCAAAAATCTGCATCATGGTTAGTACATCTTCTTCAAAACGGATTTTACAGTGAAAAAGCAGTAGCTGAAAACCAGAAAAGTATTATTTTTTTTTTTTTTGAAAAGTATCATTTTAGTTCATTGTTGAAGAATCATTAGTCAGCGTGACTGTTTTCTAAAATTATTTACCAGTGTTTGTTAATATTATTGTAAGCAGACTGTTTAAAAATTACATATTTCCTAAACCAGAATTGAGACAAATAACAAAAAAGTCCCTAACCTGTGAATTTAGCTAATTTATGCTATGCTATGCTATGCTAAGTCACTTCAGTCGTGTCCGACTCTGTGTGACCCCATAGACTGCAGCCTACCAGGCTCTCCCGTCCCTGGGACTCTCCAGGCAAGAACACTGGAGTGGGTTGCCATTTCCTTCTCCAATGCATGAAAGTGAAGAGAGAAAGTGAAGTCGCTCAGTCGTGTCCGACTCTGTGCGACCCCATGGACTATAGCCCACCAGGCTCCTCTGTCCATGGGATTTTCCAGGCAAGAGTACTGGAGTGGGGTGCCATTGCCTTCTCTGAGAAACTGTGTTCCAAAATTCTAATTAGTGTTGATGAAGGTTTTGCTGATTGTGACCTCCTGACTTCCTGAGATCTAGAATATCGAAAGTCCTGGCCTCTTTCCTATAATCGATTACAATCAACAGGTATTTATTGAGCATCTACTCAGTGCAACACTGTTACAAACAAGTGTCTTTAGTAATATGCATTCTTGTAGGGACGTTTCGTTCTCCAAGCTAATGCAAGAAATGCTGCAAATGCCAGTATGACGCACTGCCACCTGAGCAGAATAGACAGCCACGGCTGTAGTCTCTGAGAGGAGAGAACTCTCAGAACTCTGCTTCACAGCCTGGCTTACTGTATTCTCATGGCGAGACTGACGTGCATTAGCCGTTTATGGGAACGTGGACTCTGTAACATTTAAACTCTCTCCAGCTAAGCTGCAGACTTTCCATCTGAACAGGAAACAGCAGAAAGGGTGGACTCAGATCAGATCAGATCAGTCGCTCAGTCGTGTCCGACCCTTTGCGACCCCATGAATTGCAGCATGCCAGGCCTCCCTATCCATCACCAGCTCTCGGAGGTCACTCAGACTCACATTCATCGAGTCAGTGATGCCATCCAGCCATCTCATCCTCTGTCGTCCCCTTCTCCTCCTGCCCTCAATCCCTCCCAGCATCAGAGTCTTCTCCAATGAGTCAACTCTTCGCATGAGGTGGCCAAAATACTGGAGTTTCAGCTTTAGCATCATTCCTTCCAAAGAAATCCCAGGGCTGATCTCCTTCAGAATGGACTGGTTGGATCTCCTTGCAGTCCAAGGGACTCTCAAGAGTCTTCTCCAACACCACAGTTCAAAAGCATCAATTCTTCGGCGCTCAGCCTTCTTCACAGTCCAGCTTTCACATCCATACATGACCACAGGAAAGACCATAGCCTTGACTAGGCGAACCTTTGTTGGCAAAGTGATGTCTCTGCTTTTGAATATACTATCTAGGTTGGTCATAACTTTCCTTCCCAGGAGTAAGCGTCTTTTAATTTCATGGCTTTTCTTCAATTTAAGTCTGAATTTGGCAATAAGGAGTTCATGGTCCGAGCCACAGTCAGCTCCTGGTCTTGTTTTTGCTAATTGTATAGAGCTTCTCCATCTTTGGCTGCAAAGAATATAATCGATCTGATTTCGGTGTTGACCATCTGGTGATGTCCATGTATAGAGTCTTCTCTTGTGTTGTTGGAAGAGGGTATTTGCTATGACCAGTGCATTTTTTTGGCGAAACTCTGTTAGTCTTTGCCCTGCTTCATTCCGTGTTCCAAGGCCAAATTTGCCTGTTACTCCAGGTGTTTCTTGACTTCCTACTTTTGCATTCCAGTCCCCTATAATGAAAAGGACATCTTTTTTGGATGTTAGTTCTAAAAGGTCTTGCAGGTCGTCATAGAACCGTTCAACTTCAGCTTCTTCAGTGTTACTGGTTGGGGCATAGACTTGGATTACTGTGACATGGAATGGTTTGCCTTGGAAACGAACAGAGATCAGAGAATCGAAAAGCAAAGGAGAAAAGGAAAGATATAAACATCTGAATGCAGAGTTCCAAAGAATAGCAAGAAGAGATAAGAAAGCCTTCTTCAGCGATCAATGCAAAGAAATAGAGGAAAACAACAGAATGGGAAAGACTAAGGATCTATTCAAGAAAATCAGAGATACCAAAGGAACATTTCATGCAAAAATGGGCTCGATAAAGGACAGAAACGGTATGGACCTAACGGAAGCAGAAGATATTAAGAAGAGGTGGCAAGAATACACAGAAGAACTGTACAAAAAAGATCTTCATGACCCAGATAATCATGATGGTGTGATCACTGACCTAGAGCCAGACATCCTAGAATGTGAAGTCAAGTGGGCCTTAGAAAGCATCACTAGGAACAAAGCTAGTGGAGGTGATGGAATTCCAGTGGAGCTATTCCAAATCCTGAAAGATGATGCTGTGAAAGTGCTGCACTCAATATGCCAGCAAATTTGGAAAACTCAGCAGTGGCCACAAGATTGGAAAAGGTCAGTTTTCATCCCAATCCCAAAGAAAGGGTGGACTACAGAGGCTCAAATTTGAGAACCAGCGATATTCTAAGAGCCACATGCTGTGTTTTAAAAATATGTATTTTTAAATTAAAGCAATAGAGGCACAGAGCTTAAAAATAAAACAGTAGTAACAGACTTCTAAAGAAAACAGCAGATACGGACCCTACCCTCCACCTCTCTTCATTAAAAGAAAAGCAGTTTCAATAGTTCTATTAAGTATTTCTTTTAATATCTACCTGCATACATTAAAATAATACAGGAATGCTGCACGTACACACAGAAAGTGCATACAAGGACACAATCTATTGATCTTTCTATGCTGCTAAGTTGCTTCAGTCATGCCCGACTCTGTGCGACCCCATAGACAGCAGCCCACCAGGCTCCCCCGTCCCTGGGATTCTCCAGGCAAGAACACTGGAGTGGGTTGCCATTTCCTTCTCCAATGCATGAAAGTAAAAAGTGAAAGTAAAGTCGCTCAGTCATGTCCGACCCTCAGCGACCCCATGGACTGCAGCCCACCAGGCTCCTCTGTCCATGGGATTTTCCAGGCAAGAGTACTGGAGTGAGGTGCCATTGCCTTCTATCAGATCAGATCAGATCAGATCAGATCAGTTGCTCAGTCGTGTCCGACTCTTTGCAACCCCATGAACTGCAGCACGCCAGGCCTCCCTGTCCATCACCAACTCCCGGAGGTCACTCAGACTCACATCCATCCAGTCAGTGATGCCATCCAGCCATCTCATCCTCTGTCGTCCCCTTCTCCTCCTGCCCCTAATCCCTCCCAGCATCAGAGTCTTCTCCAATGAGTCAACTCTTCGCATGAGGTGGCCAAAATACTGGAGTTTCAGCTTGAGCATCATTCCTTCCAAAGAAATCCCAGGGTTGATCTCCTTCAGAATGGACCGGTTGGATCTCCTTGCACTCCAAGGAACTCTCAAGAGTCTTCTCCAACACCACAGTTCAAAAGCATAAATTCTTCGGCACCCAGCCTTCTTCACAGTCCAGCTCTCACATCCATACATGACCACAGGAAAGACCATAGCCTTGACTAGGCGAACCTTTGTTGGCAAAGTGATGTCTCTGCTTTTGAATATGCTATCTAGGTTGGTCATAACTGTCCTTCCAAGGAGTAAGTGTCTTTTAATTTCATGGCTGCAGTCACCATCTGCAGTGATTTTGGAGCCCAGAAAAATAGAGTCTGACACTGTTTCCACTGTTTCTCCATCTATTTCCCATGTAGTGATGGGACCAGATGCCATGATCTTCGTTTTCTGAATGTTGAGCTTTAAGCCAACCTTTTCACTCTCCACTTTCACTTTCATCAAGAGGCTTTTTAGTTCCTCTTCACTTTCTGCCATAAGGGTGGTATCATCTGCATATCTGAGGTTATTGATATTTCTCCCGGCAATCTTGATTCCAGCTTGTGTTTCTTCCAGTCCAGCATAACAGTGGTCAAATGCACTTTCTCTTAAACAAACGTGCGCATGCGCACACTGTCATGCATCTACACATGAGCACACACACAAATGCTTCCCCTCTGCTTGCTGACGGTTTTTAGTAAGTTCAGGTGCTGCTAGTGTGTTGCTCTTATTTCTTGGTCATTTCTTCTTTGCTTTCATGCTCTCTGTTTCCTCTTGGTTTTATGTTTCTGCGTGTTTTCGTGGGTCTCTCTCTTTCTGTGTTGGGTGCTTCCTCGAATGTCTCATGACCCCTGGTTATGCTGATATTTAAGAACAGGCCCTGAGGCTCTGTGCTTGGGGTGGGCCTGGACCCTTAAGAGCGCGTGACGTGGGGGGAGGGACAGCTGAGTTGCCTAGAGGGTGACCCATGGTCTGGGCTGAACTGTCTGTTGAGGTGATCTTCCCAGTATCAGTCTCCATAGCGTGTTTCTTTGAAGTTCCTCAGATTTTCCAGAGTGGAATGCTCAAGTTTTCCATCTGGGAGGTGTGTGCCTCTCTACCCAAATTCTGGAAGCTCAGAGAGAGAGAAAACAAAAGAGCTAAGGGTCCCGTAGTTAAATATACAGATTCGGTCACAGTCCCCCTGCCTCCTCATTTTGCCTTGTGAGTTAATTTGACTTTCTCTTCCCTTTACTATGGCGAATATGCTGCCCTCCAGGGTCTCTCATCTTTTGTCTCTTAGGAGACACCATCTTTCTGGATCGTCAGACCTGGTGCAGTGCCATGAGGGTGTCTGTCCCTCTCTGGCCTCTGGGTTGAAGGCCTGCCTTCTGAGTCCGGGGATCTGGGGGGAATGCATCTACACCCCTCCCTTGGCTGGTTCTCCTTAAAGTCAGACTGCCTCGGCGCTACGACCTCCATTGGCAGTCTTTTTTTTTAATTTTTTTTTTTTTTTTATTTTTGAGTAGAGGAAAATTGCTTTACAATGTTGCGTTGGATTTCTGACATATAGCAATGAGAATCAGCCATAATGGTACATGTCTCCTGTCTCTCCTGAGCCTTCCTCTCTCCCTCCATCACAGCCCTCCAGGTCATCACGGGACACTGGGCTGGACTTCCTGTGTCATATGGTAATGTCTCACCAGCTGTCTGTTTTACACGTGACAGTATGTTATATCACTGCAGATGGTGACTGCTGCCATGTAATTAAAAGATGCTTACTCCTTGGAAGGAAAGTTATGACCAACCTAGGCAGCACATTAAAAAGCAGAGATATTACTTTGCCAACAAAGGTCTGTGTAGTCAAGGCTATGGTTTTTCCAGTGGTCATGTATGGATGTGAGAGTTGGACTGTGAAGAAAGCTGCGCGCCAAAGAATTGATGCTTTTGAACTGTGCTGTTGGAGAAGGCTCTTGAGAGTCCCTTGGACTACAAGGAGATCCAACCAGTCCATTGTGAAGGAGATCAGTTCTGGGTGTTCACTGGAAGGACTGATGCTGAAGCTGAAGCTCCAATAATTTGGCCATCTCATGCAAAGAGTTGACTCATTGGAAAAGAATCTGATGCTGGAAGGGATTGTGGGCAGGAGGAGAAGGGGACAAGAGAGGATGAGATGGTTGGATGGCATCACCGACTCGACGCACATGAGTTTGGGTGAACTCCGGGAGTTGGTGATGGACACGGAGGCCTGGCGTGCTGCGATTCATGGGGTTGCAGAGTTGGACATGACTGAGTGACTGAACTGGCTGAGTGTATTTATTATATTGATGCTATTTTCTCCATTAGTCCCACTCTCTCCTTCCCCCACTGTGTCCAAAAGTCCGATCTCTGTATCTGTCTCTCCATTCCTTCCCTAGAAATAGGTTCATCACATTCATAACTATTCACCCTAGGTTCATAGTATTTTTCTCGATTCCGTATATATGTGTTAATATGTGATATTTGTCTTTCTCTTTCGGACTTATTTCAGTCAGTATAATAATAGGCTTTGGGTTCGTCCACCTCACTTGAACTGACTCAAATTTGTTCTTTTTTATGACTGGATTGGGAAGATATCCTGGAGAAGAGAATGCAGCCCACTCCAGTATTCTTGCGTGGAGAATTCCATGGACAGAGGAGCCTGGTGGGCTACAGTCTGTGGGGTCACAAAGAGTCAGATACAAGTGGCAGCTTAGCACAAACACATTATTCCATCATATATATGTGCCACATCTTCTTTACCTGCTGATGGGCATCTGGGTTGCTTCCATGTCCTGGCTATTCTAAACAGTGATGGAATGAACACTGGGGTACATCATCTTTTACAATTGTGGCTTTTTCAGGGTGTATGCCCAGTAGTGAGTTTGATAGGTCACAATGTAGATTTATTCCTAGTTTTTTAAGAAATCTCCATGTGCATGCATGCACAGTCGCTCAGTCATATCTGATTCTTTGTGACCCCATGGACTAGCCTGCCAAGCTCCCCTGTCTGTAGGATTATTTTGGCAAGAATACTGGAGTGGGTTGCCACTTCCTTCTCAGGGAAATATTCCTGACCAAGGATCAAACCTATGTCTCCTCTGGCTTCTGCATTGGCAAGCAGATTCTTTAACACTGAATCCCCTGGGAAGCCCAAGGAATCTCCATACTGCTCTCAGTAATGGCTGTATTAATTTACATTCCCACCAACAGGTAGGAAGGTTCCCTCTACCCCACATCCTCGCCAGCCCTTACTGTTTGTAGACTTTTTGATGATGGCCATTCAGACTGGCATGAGGTGGTACCTCATTGTACTTTTGATTTGCATTTCTCTAATCATTAGTGATGTTGAACGTCTTTTAATGTGTTTATTACCCGTTTATATGTCTTCTTTGGAGAAATGTCTGTTTAGACCTTCTGCCCATTTTTGATTGAGCTCTTTGTTTTTCTGGTATTGAGCTGCCTGAGCTGCTTGTGTGTTTTGGAGATTAATCCTTTGTCAGTTATTTTGTTTGCAGTTCCGTTCTCCCCTTCTGAGTGAGGGTTGTCTTTTAATCTTGCTTGTTTCCTTTACTGTACAAAAGCTTTTACGTTTACTTGGGTCCCATTTGTTTATTTTTGTTTTTATTTCCGTTACTCTGGGCGATAGTTCAAAGAGGATCTTGACGTGATGTATGTCAAAGCATGCACTGCCTGTGTTTTCCTCTAAGAGCTTTATAGTTTCTGACCTTAGATTTGAGTCTTTATTCCATTTTGAGTTTGCTTTTTGTGCATGACGTTAGGAAGCATTCTAGTTTCATGCTTTTACATGTAGCTGCCCAGTTTCCCCAGCACCACTTATTGAAGAGGCTGTCTTTTCTCCTTTGTGCATTCTTGCCTCCTGTGTCACAGATAAGGTGCCCATGGGTGTGTGGGTTTATCTCTGGGCTTACTATCTTGTTTCATTGGCCTATATTTCTGTTTTTGTGCCAGTACCATACTGTCCTGATGACTGTAGCTTTGTAGAATAGTCTGATGTCAGCAAAGTTGATTCCTCCATGTCTGTTTTTCTTTCTCAAGATTGGTTTGGCTGTTTGGGGTCTTTTGTGTTTGGAAAAGAAGTCAAACTCTCACTGTTTTCAGATGATATGATAGTATACATAGAAAACCCTAAAGATGCCACCAGAAAATTGCTATAATGAATATAGTAAAACCCAAGATATAAAATTAATACACAGAAATCTCTTGCATGCCTATACATTAACAATGAAAAATCAGAAAGAGAAATTACCAAAGCAATCCCATTCATTATTGCAACAACAACAAAAATATCTAAGAATAAACCTACTTAAAGAGACAAAAACCTGTACGCAGAAAACTATTAAGACCCTGATGAAAGAAATCACAGATGCCACTAACAAATGGAGAGATATGCCGTACTCTTGGGTTGGAAGAATCAGTATTGTGAAAATGACTATGCTACCCAAGTCGTGTCCAAGTCTTTGCAATCCCATGGATTGTAGCCTGCCTGGGTCCTCTGTCCATGGGATTCTCCAGGCAAGAACCCTGGAGTGGGTTGCAATTCCCTTCTCCAATGCTATCCAAAGCAATCTATAGATTCAATGCAATCCCTGTTGAACTACCAATGGCATTTTTCACAGAACTGGAACACAAAAATTTCAAATCAGTTGTCATTCTTCTAAGCACTTTCCGTCAATTTACATGGGTGTTCCCCTCTTTCTTGTTCTTTGCCCATGTAGTTTAATAAAATTTTGTTCTCTGTTGCCATCGTAATGATCTGGGGGAAGGACAGGAGATGATCATACCTGTTCAATCTGCCACAATGAAATAGAAGCAATTGTATTATTATTGCTGTTTTTTTAAAAAATAATAAAGTTCCTAGGAAGCCTGTAAAGTTATCTTATTTAGCAAATAAAGGCATCAACATTCAACTAAGGTTAAATGAAGCTAGACAGAAAAGCTTTTACTTTTCCCATTGGATCTCAGGAAGAATAAACGAGCATGAAAAGAGAGGATTCCAAACTTTTTGACATTAAGGACAACTGTTTAACATTCTTTTAATATTTTGCACTTAACGTAATTTTATCAACTAAGCTAACTGTATATATGAGGTTACCATTGCATTATTTTTCCATTTTATGTTTATCCAAGCACATAGACAGATTTTCTTTTTTTTTTTTTTTTTTTTTGCAGGGGAAAATGGACAAAGGAAAGGATCAATGAGGGTGGGAGGGAAATGGGAAGAAAGAAGGGGAGTGATGGTGGGGAGGAGTATATGTAATTTCTTAACCAATGGCTTTCTGTTTTTAATCACAAAGAACACTTAAAAAAAATCATGGTGAATTCATCTTATATTAGGAGGTTTGTTCTCGAAATGAAAAGTTCAGGAAACAAGAAGTCCAATTTGGGTGTCCTCGTCTTTAGGCACATCTTGGTATTTTGTATTGGTTAGTCTATCTTTACCACAATACATTATTTAGGACAGGATCACATTTGTCACCTCTTACTCCCTACTATCCAAAGTGGTACCAAACCCAGAAAATAGTCAATAAACCTCCACAGAGTGAACAAATAAGTCTTTTTTTTTTTTTTTTTTAACTCTCCTGAGTGAACTGAATTTTTTGAGGCTCATAAGTAAATATGTTTTCCTCTTTACTTTGTCTATTACAGCCAGATTATATGAGTGGGGTATTAAAGTCTCCCACTATTTTTGTATTGCTCTAGAGAATGTCCTTTAGTTTTTGTTGGAGAAATGGTTCAGTGGTGCAAAATTCTCTCAACTTTTGCTTATCTGTGAAGCTTTTGATTTCTCCTTCATATTTGAATGAGATCCTTGCTGGATACAATAATCTAGGCTGTAAGTTATTTTCCTTCATCACTTTAATTACGTCTTGCCATTCCCTCCTGGCTTGGAGAGTTTCTATTGAAAGATCAGCTGTTATCCTTATGGGAATTCCCTTGTGAGTTATTTGATGTTTTTCCCTTGCTGCTTTTAATATTTGTTCTTTATATTTAATCTTTGTTAATTTGATTAATATGTGTCTTGGGGTGTTTCGCCTTGGGTTTATCCTGTTAGGGACTCTCTGGATTTCTTGAACTTGAGTGGTTATTTCCTTCTCCATTTTAGGGAAGTTTTCAACTATTATCTCCTCAAGTATTTCCTCATGATCTTTCTTTTTATCTTCTTCTTCTGGAACTCCTATGATTCGAATGTTGTAGCGTTTGATGTTATCCTGGAGGTTTCTGAAATTGTCCTCATTTCTTTTGATACGTTTTCTTTTTTCTCGTCTGATTCATTTATTTCTAGGATTCTGTCTTCTAGTTCACTAATCCTATCTTCTGCCTCTGTTATTCTACTATTTGTTGCCTCCAGGGTGTTTTGGATCTCATTTATCGCATTATTCATTATGTGCTGACTCTTTTTTATTTCTTCTATGTCCTTGTTAAACCTTTCTTGCATCTTCTCAATCCTTGTCTCCAGACTCTTTAACTGTGATTCTATTTTGATTTCGAGATTTTGCATTAATTTCGCTATCATTATTCGAATTCTTTATCAGGTAGATTCCCTATCTCTTCCTCTTTGGTTTGGTTTGGTGGGCATCTATCCTGTTCCTTTAGCTGCTGGGTATTCCTTTGTCTCTTCATTTTGTTGAAATTGCCAAATTTAAGTGTCCTTACTATATTCTGGTAGTTTGTTGAATTCTCTTTATTGAGGCGGTTTACAGGTCTTTTCAATATCTGATCTCTGCCTTGTTACAGAGGGGTGGAGATGAACACCCAAATCTAAACCGGCCAGGTTCAGGCACTCAGATAATCCTCAGAGCACAGACTTGGTTGAGTCTGCGTTTTATGCCCTTCCCAGATCCGAGTAGCGCAGGTGATGAAATGTTCAGCGAGCGCAGGTGCTGCGACTTATCGCCTCTCCGCAGCTCAGTTTTCTGGGTATACAAACAGCGCACTTTCTCAGGCAGATGTTGACCATCCAGAGCCCCAAGAAGCGTGAGTCAGCACAGAAACCTACTCACAGTTCCGTTAGACAGTGTCTCTCTAGGGCTATAATTGCCCGCCTCTGGCCCTGGCTGCCTGTCACCGGGTGGGATGGCCTGCAGCCGGCCAACTCTGTGCAGCCCTTTGTTCCGTAGGTAGTCCTGGTGGTATCTTAAGTTAGGGCTGGCTTTTGATGTAGTAGATAACCGACAGTCTGGTTATTTCGCTCAGATAGCGCCCGAGATAACCAGGCCAAATCCTTTCTCAAAGCAATGCAGGCCTCGCCGCTCCTCCTAGCCCAGCCCCCGCTTGCCAATAGCAAATGCTGGTGTCCGCGCCAGTTCTCCGCAAAAGGAGTTACCGCAGGGCTCGTTTTCTCGTTTTGAAGACAATGAGCTGTCTTTCTAAGTGCCTGATGTCCTCTGCCGGCATTCAGAAGTTGTTTTATCGAGTTTATTCAGCATTCAAATGTTATTTTAATGGATTTGTGGAGGAGAAAGTATTCTCCCCGTCTTACTCGTCCGCCATCTTAACTCCTCCCCCGACAGATTTTCTGAACAGCGTGAGTAGCTGGAACTGTCCCACATTTCTTCTAGGTGTCAGTATCATCTTTTACTTTCCTTTAAGTCATCCTGAAGGCCATTAGGCTTCCTCTAACACATTTTTTTCCCCCAAAACGCTCCCAACTTCTGCCCAGCACAGAGGCTCAAGTGTGCTGAAATATTTATAGGTTTTTGGCAGGGCAGCACCTCACTCGCACGTCTTAGTTGTTTTTGTGGCTAACTTAATTCCCTGACAACCTATTGGCTTAAAACACTTATGATCATTCATGATGGCTCACATCATGAATGCAGACAGCCCAGAAGCTCTGGCTAGTCTCTGCATTGTGTTACCTGGGGATGGGCTGGAGCAATCAGAGGTTGGGGGCAGGAATCCTCAATAGTCTCCTACACTAATACCTGAATATGGATGCTCAGTGTTACTTGAAATTCGTGGTAGTTTGTGAAGAGCTGTGAAAGTCCCGAGGCTGTTCGCAGTGTGTTCTCAGCATCTCAGATGTCAGCAGATGATACAAGACTCCCACAGTTAGAGGCAAAAGACCAACTCAGAGCACAGCAGCCAGCATGGTTCTCACATTCCCATTGTTACACTGTCCTCAACCCCCATGGAGGGCTGGGTGAGGGGGCAGGTGATTTAGGTGGATGCTGGACACATAGAGAATATACATCACAGCTGTGGAGGCTTCTGAAACCTCAGACTTTTCAAGGGGTTGCAAGGAAACTAGCTTCAACTTTGTACTGGAAGGCACCACTATCTTTATTAATATACTTGTCAGCAGTGAATCTACCTTTGCTTCAGAGAGAGACACTATGTCTGCCTCACGGTGTTATTTGCCGACACACGTTCTTGGAAAGAGAATCTGGAGCAAAGGATGGTCAGTGTGTCTGGTCTTCTAAGACATGAAGAAACACACAAGACCTGCTGAGAGGCTTGTCTCAATGTAAGGAAGAAGCAGATGGCTACTGAAAACACAAAACATCAGCAACTCCTGACACAGTGTTTGCTAGAAAAAACTGAATTATAAACAATTTTATGTAAGTGTAATAAATATGGTGTTGGAGAACACTCTTTAGAGTCCCTTGGACAGCAAGGAGACCCAACCAATCCATCCTAAAGGATATCAGTCCTGAATATCCTGAATATTCATTGGAAGGACTGATGCTGAAGCTGAAACTCCAATACTTTGGCCACCTGATATGAAGAACTGACTTGTTGGAAAAGACCCTGATGCTGGTAAAGACTGAAGGCGGTAGGAGAAGGAGGCAACAGAGGATGAGATGGTTGGATGGCATCACAGACTCGATGGACATGTGTTTGAGTAAACTCCGGATGTTGGTGATGGACAGGGAGGCCTGGCGTGCTGCAGTCCATGGGGTCGCAGAGTCAGACACAGCTAAGTGACTGAACTGAATAAATATGAAGGAATTTAAACCTCTTATATTGGTGGCCTGAAAGCAATCTGGCATATTCTGCTTGGGGGCTTTGATTCAGAAAAAGCTTCAAATAGAGAATGTTCAAAGGGAGCAAATGCGATACTGAGGAAATCTTCTGTCGTTGTCTTATTGTTATTATTGTCGTTAACTGTTTGAGCATATGCATATGACTTATCACATCTAAGATGCTTCAGTAGTTTTGGATGACATATTTTCATAAGAATATTTAATACAATTAAATGTTTTGCCTGGAGAAGGATAGACTCAGGACCATGCATGATGTCGTGTTTAAGTGATGTGGAGGAGTGCTTTAGGGAGGCAGGGAAGGAGCTTACACTGCTGCAGGATGTGAACTGAAGATCAATGAATAAAGATTGTAGGGAAGCAGCTTTACCCTCACCCCACAGCAGAACTGTTAATAATTAAAGCACAGACTGGGAGGAATCTTAATTGACAAAGAGAAAGTGCAGCTTTGAAAGCAAATGCAAAGAGCTTCACAGGCAAGAGAGCATGGAGGAATCACAACCTGAATACTCTCCTGCCAGGCGCGGGCGTTCAGAAGCTGAAGATGGACCAGAGTAGTGGCCTGAGGAGAGACGTGCTCCCTGCAAGAGTGACAAGCATTGACTCAGTTTGCCGGTGAAAAACTGATGAAGGTCAAGTGCCCTGAACCTAACTGGCAAGGACCAGTTGGTACCCACAAGAGATGGCCAGTGCCAGTGGAGGTGCATAGAACCAGCTCGGAAGCGAGCACCTCCCCGCCCCTTCCCACTCTTACCTGCCCTTCCTTCCTTCCTTCTCTCCATCCCTTCTGGCCTCCTTTCCCTTCTTGCATTGTTTTTCTTTCATCAGATAAGCACTTACTTTGTGCCAGGCCTTATCCTAAACCAAAGATTACAGTAGTCAACAGAATGTATGCTCTTTACCATCAAGAAACTTGCAAGTTAGTGAGAGAAGCCAAACAAATATATGATTTCAATTCATGAAAATACTCTGAAGGAAATAGACAGAGGGCATTGAAAGAGATTTGCAGGGAGAACTAAAGGAGATGAGGAGAACATAAAAGTTTCTCTGAGGAACTGATATTGAAACAGAGAACCAGAGCTAAATAAGAGATTTCCAGAGAAAGAAAGCAGGGACTGTCATAGAGCATGATGGGAGAGACCTTAGCAGATTCAGAAAACAACGGAAGGCTGCAGGGGGCTAGAGGAACGCTGACGTGGAAAAGGGGTCTATGATGGGCTTGGACAGCTGTGCAGGGTCCCAAAGCTGAACTTGGCATCTACTTGGAGAACTAACTGTTCAGTGGTGAGGAGATGTACACCAGGATGGACCTCCAGGAGGCTACGGGCACAGTCCAGGCGACGTGTTGGTGGCAGACACTAAAGAGCTGGCCTTGGGGGAGGAATGTGGAAGGATGCTTTCAACATGACTGGGTAGAATAATTCACCAGTGCTTCTAGAAGAAAGACATCATCCACCAGCATTAATCTTTATGTATCATCAGTTGTATTTGGCCCTTTGAGAGCATGGAGGCTGACAATATTGGCTCTGGAGTAAGACTAACTGTGTCCAGATTTTAGCTCTACCACTAACTAGCTACATGGACCGGTAGTTACGAACTAGTTCATAACGACAGGAACTAGGCAAACCGAACTTCAGGTCCCTAAACTTTAAAATATGTTGCAAACAAATAGCCTTTGTATACTTTTTGGGATATTGTCAGGGTAGTGATGGTAATTTGTGGAAAGACAGCATAGGCAAAATATCTGAATTTGGAACTCAAAAGTAGGAAGTCATAGCTACCTGCAGTAACAGGCAAATTTAGCCTTAGACTACAAAATGAAGCATGGCAAAGGCTAATAGAGTTTTGCCAAGAGAATGCACTGGTCATAGCAAACACCCTCTTCCAACAACACAAGAGAAGACTCAACACGTGGACATCACCAGGTGGTCAACACTGAAATCAGATTGATTTTATTCTTTGCAGCCAAAGATGGAGAAGCTCTATACAGTCAGCAAAAACAAGACCAGGAGCTGACTGTGGCTCAGACCATGAACTCCTTATTGCCAAATTCAGACTTAAATTGAAGAAAGTAGGGAAAACCACTAGACCATTCAGGTATGACCTAAATCAAACCCCTTAAAATTATCAGTGGAAATGAGAAACAGATTTAAGGAACTAGAGCTGATAGACAGAGTGCCTGAAGAACAACTGAGGGAGGTTCGTGACATTGTATAGGAGACAGCGATCAAGACCATCCCCAAGAAACAAAAATGCAAAAGGGCCAAATAATTGTTTGAGGAGGCCTTACAAACAGCTGTGAAAAGAAGAGAAGCTACAGGCAAAGGAGAAAAGGAAATATAAACCAACCAATTTAAGTGCAGAGCACCAAAGAATAGCAAGGAGAAATAAGAAAGCCTTTTTCAGTGATCAATGCAAAGAAATAGAGGAAAACAATAGAATGGGAAAGACTAGAGATCTCCAAGAAAATAAGAGATACCAAGGGATCATTTCATGCCAAGATGAGCACAATAAAGGATAGAAATGGCATGGACCTAACAGAAGCAGAAGACATTAACGAGGAGGCATGCATACAGAAAAGAACTGTACAAAAAAGATCTTCACCACCCAGATAATCATGATGGTGTGATCACTCACCTAGAGCCAAATATCCTGGAATGTGAAGTCAAGTGGGCCTTAGGAAGCATCACTATGAACAAAACTAGTGGAGGTGATGGCATTCCAATTGAGCAATTTCAAATCCTAAAAGATGATGCTGTGAAAGTGCTTCACTCAATATGCCAGCAAATTTGGAAAACTCAGCAGTGGCCACAGGACTGGAAAAGGTCAGATTTCATTCCAATCCCAAAGAAAGGCAATGCCAAAAAATGTTCAAACTACTACACAATTGCACTCATCTCACAGGCTAGTAAAGTAATGCTCAAAATTCTCCAAGCCAGGCTTCACCAGTACATGAACCATGAACTTCCAGATGTTTAAGCTGGATTGAGAAAAGGCAGAGGAACCAGAGATCAAAATGCCATTATCCATTGGATCATCGAAAAAGCAAGAGAGTTCCAGAAAAACATCTACTTCTGCTTTATTGACTATGCCAAAGCCTTTGACTGTGTGGACCACAACAAACTGTAGAAAATTCTTAAAGAGATGGGAATACCAGACCACCTGACCTGCCTTTTCAGATATCTGTATGCAGGTCAGGAAGCAACAGTTAGAACTGGACATGGAACAACAGACTGGTTCGAAATCAGGAAAGGAGTACGTCAAGACTGTATATTGTCACCCTACTTATTTAACTTGTATGCAGGGTACATCGTGAGAAATGCTGGGTTGGAAGAAGCACAAGCTGGAATCAAGATTGCTGGGAGAAATATCAATAACCTCAGATATGCAGATGACATCACCCTTATGGCAGAAAGCAAATAAGAACTAAAGAGCCTCTTGATGAATTTAAAAGAGAAGAGTGAAAAAGTTGGCTTAAAACTCAACATTCAGAAAATGAAGATCATGGCATCCAGTCCCATCACTTCTTGGCAAATAGATGGAGAAACAGTGGAAGCAGTGACAGACTTTATTTTTTGGGCCTCCAAAATCACTGCAGAGGGTGACTGTGGCCATTAAATTAAGATGCTTGCTGCTTGGAAGAAAAGTTATGACCAACCTAGACAGCATATTAAAAATCAGAGACATTACTTTGGCAGCAAAGATCCATCTAGTCAAAAGTTTTTACAGTAGTCATGTATGGATGTGAGAGTTGGACCATATAGAAAGCTGAGCTCTGAAGAATTGAAGCTTTTGAACTGTAGTGTTGGAGAAGACTCTTGAGAGTCCCTTGGACTGCAAGCAGATTCAACCAGTCCACCCTAATGGAAATCAGTCCTGAATATTCACTGAAAGGACTGATATTGAAGCAGAAACTCCAATCCTCTGGCCACCTGATGAGCAGAACTGACTCCTTGGAAAAGACCCTGATGCTGGGAAAGATTGAAGGCAGAAGGAGAAGGGGATGACAGAGGATGAGATGGTTGGATGGCATCGCTGACTCAATGGACATGAGTTTGAATAAACTCCAGGAGTTGGTGATGGACAGGGAGGCCTTGTCTGCTGCAGTGCATGGGGTTGCAAACAGTTGGACATGACTGAGCAACTGAATTGAACTGACTGGGTGGCAGTGGTTGTACAGAGCAGGAGACTTTCCACCTTTCCCCTATTGCAGGAAGAAACATCCCAGACCTTCACGTTTATCAGAAGTGCCTCAGCATTCACCTGACCATAAGGCTGTCAATGTGACTGGTCTTTCTTGATGTTTACTTTTCCGTTTTATGTGATAACCTTAGCCATTTTTGATGTGTTGCAATATTTATGATTGTTCCTTAGGTGCATGTAACTAATACTCCCCAGAGTCTTACTGCATTTTTCTTAAGGTTAGAAAACCTGTGTCTCTTAGCAAGTCAGAGATTTAGGTCTGTTTGAAGTTTATTCCTGCAACTTTATACAATGATTTAATGACATAATTGAGTAAAATAGTTGGTCCAAACCTAGAAGATTGTAATACATAATAGAATGCAGGCATTGGTTATTAGTGAATTGTAAAATGTGCTTTAGTTTCGTGCATCTGTGCTCAGTTGCTCAGTCGTGTCTGACACTTTGTGACCCCGTGGACCATAGCCCGCCAGGCTTCTCTGTCCATGAGATTTCCCAGACAAGAATATGGAAATGGGTTGCCGTTTCCTCCTCCAAGGGATCTTCCTGACCCAGGGATCAAACCTATATCTCTCGTGTCTCTTGCACTGGCAAGTGGATTCTTTAACACTAGCTCTACCTGGGAAGCCTGTGGTTTAGTTTTAGTTATTGTAAAGTCTGTTCCTAAATTCTTTTCTAAAAACAATTTCTTCTATTATTTTCCAAGAACCTATAATAAAACGTCCCTTCAAGTGTAATAATCCAGACATGTCTAAATGATGTGAACCAGCTCACCATCTGCTCACAGTTCTGCTGTGTAGGCAGGGATGACAGTGGAAAGAGCCTGGCAGACTCTTCAGTTAGGCAGATAAAATAAACATGGGGACCCGACTATCCTTCCTTTGCATTAATTTATAAGTCTTAAAAAATAACTGAATAAGAGCAGTCCTTCTACGTATTATGTCAAGTAAATGTATTTTATAAAGGCTCTTTTTTAAGTGAAACATTCCAAAATACTAATGTTACTGAACTAATACATTACATTGGTATCAATAATAATGTCAATAATAATGACCAATAAGTTTCATGTGGCTTTCTTCCTTCCTTAATTTGCTTAAGGGGTGCCTCTATGTGCCTAAGAGGAAAAGAAGTTTGATCGCTAATTAATATGCTGCCCTGTGCGACCCCATAGACGGCAGCCCACCAGGCTTCCCGTCCCTGGGATTCTCCAGGCAAGAACACTGGAGTGGGTAATTAATATGCTAGGTATTGAAATATCTGGCTGGGACACGTTAGGTCAGGCACATCAGGCTGGCACAAGACATCTCTTCAGAATACTCATAAAGAAATTGGCCAGGTCAAGTCTTACAGCTTGAGGAATGATTCAGAGGCTCATGGGAGTAATTAAAAGTAAAGATTAGTCTGTAATGGCCCTCCTCAGCAAATGTATCAAGCCTGGACCAAATAATGTGCTGATAGACAAACAATGCCATGCTTTCCCCAGGGGATAATGCCTGATTTATCCCTCTTAATGCACCTAGGGGAGCTCCTGGTTGTCAGAATTCAGACATCATTAAAGATTATTCCAATATAGTTTCCCCAGAATAACAGCAGCAATTTGATTCTCTCTTGCTGTGAATAGAGCCCATCTTTCTGTAGTTCTTAGTCATCTTGTGTTCACCTCCAGAATTTTCTCTCCTGGTTGTAGATTTGCATTATGAAGTTGCAGATGGGGAAAAAAAAATTCTCTCAACCCTCTTGCTATTTGTCCTGATGTTATTGAAGATTTTGAATTCAGAATCAATAGAGAGAGGGAATTGAAAAAAGAGAAAGTAAAAATAAATATCACTTTGTATTCATGCATTTTTTAAATATGCCTGTTTATTTCATACTCATGGAAGAGCTATTCCTTGAACAAAAGTGGGTATTCATTGTGATTAAAAGGACAGCATCGTGAACAACAGTGAACTCTGCAGCCAGTATTGAAACAGCTGAATAGGAAACTGAAGAAAATGATATTTTTTTATTAAAAAACGTATTACCAAATTGAGGTAAGAAATTAAAAGAAGAGTACCTGGAAGTTGAAAAATTAAGTTATATGGTTACTCTGTTCTTCCTTTATCCCACTATGTGAAATTTACTATAGTTAGCCAGGTATAGTTACTTGACACTAGAATTCTCTAAATTTTGCAATTAAGCAGATGTTGGAAGAGATCACATCAATGGTTATTCCTTATCTGTTTGAGATTCACATCAATGGGGAGTAATTACAGTACAAATCGCATTTAATTTGTTTACTTTGAGATTCTCTAGCAACTTAAATTTTATCAATAAGCTATTAAAATATATTTATTTATCAACACATTTCTGAGATAGTAAGGGAAACTTTTAACTTCACTTTTACAGTTCTGTTTTTTTTTAAAGACAAACACTTGAGGAAGTAAAAAAGATGAAAGTGGAATCTTGTGGTCTTGAAATGGAAAAAGAATTGAGGATATTCACTCTGTGTCTTACAATAACTTACCCGAGTTCTAGAAAATCAAAGGATGCTGCCAGTTTGTTTCAAAGCCAGGACCAAGCTCAGATTTCTTGATGTGTTAAAGAATGTCTTTTTCACTCCACTATCCTGGTGGCTCAGACGGTAAAGAATCTGCCTGCAGTGCAGGAGACCTGGGCTCAATCCCTGGGTCAAGAAGATTCCCTGGAGAAGGAAATGACAACCCACTCCAGTGTTGTTGCCTGGAGAATTCCATGCACAGAGGAGCCTGCAGGGCTACAGTTCATGGGATTGCAGAGTTGGATTGGACTGAGCCACTAACACATACACATACACACACACGCACACACACACACACACACACACACACTACGTTTAGAAGAAGATATTAAGTCTTGAAAAATTTCCCAGAGAGAAAATATGAAAAATAATACTACCTCTATTAAAAGTTTCTTCTTTATACATACATATTTGAACTACTAAAAGACATTAATGGGAAATATATGAAACACTCAATTTTTGACTGTAAGGAAAATGTTTCGAAAATTAGTCCAAAGTTTATAAAAAATGAATATAGGATTTCTGGTTTTAGTCTTATTTTAAATTGGTTTATTATAAAGTCCAATTTCTTACTTCACTAAATAGCTAAGATAATATAGAAAAAGGAAATGGAGAATCCACTTACATATACCTTTTTAGTTTCAGGGAAGCAAGGTTTCTAGCAATCAAAAATTTTAATATCATGACAGTCAAATAGCAGTTAACACCTTGTTCTAGAATTTAAAAAAGAAATTCTTTTTGAACTTCAACTCCACATAAGCATCTGAGCAGTTGATGACAAAGCAGAACTTCAAGTGTGTCCTGGCTTCATGTTTCATACAAAATCTATTTAATTTACGTTCAGATTTAGTGTGGTGATATTGTATTCCAATTTTAAATGTCCTTTTTCTATTACCCCATGAAATAATGGTCATTTTTATATTGTAATGGACAAAATGTGCTCAGTATCTTAATTAATACAGAATTATGGGAATTTTGTTTAGAAAAAAGGAATCAAATTACATACACACACTGCTGAATTGCCGGAAAAAAATCATTCAAAGTTTAATACTATAGTCAATACTGATTTTGTTTAGTATAAAAGGTGATTTCTAAAAGCAGAGTCTGCCATGTACTCAGAGACTTTTACTACAGATTTATCACCAAGTTAAAAGCAAAGTAGGGTCTAATGAGTATAAAATAGACTTGTAAGCAACTCAATTTCTCCCAACCTTGATATGTTAGAAAGTAACCATTCTAAAGTCATACTTTAGAAAACTGTCTCCCTTGTCTACCTCTTCTCAAGCATGTCAGATGAGTTTTGTATTTTCTCTGAAAACCTATTTGCCTCTTATTCTCCAGTATTAAATACTTTTTTAAGTTCTACAGTAAAAGAATAATGTTGAAAGAGTGTTGCCTGTATGCAATATGACAGAAAAAGAATCTCTAGGTGATGTTTACAAGTCATTTTTACCTAGCGGGCCTTTTTTTAAAAATCTCACCATATTCTTGTAAAAATGTAGTTGAGGAAGATGTTAGTCTGTCTATACAACTGTGTAAACTGAAGCAGGTAACATTTAAATGGTGGATTTGCCCTTATATAATGTTGGTGGGTGGAGAAGGCAATGGCACCCCACTCCAGTACTCTTGCCTGGAAAATCCCATGGACGGAGGAGCCTGGTGGGCTGCAGTCCATGGGGTCGCTAAGAGTTGGACACGACTGAGCGACTTCACTTTCACTTTTCACTTTCATGCATTGGAGAAGGAAATGGCAACCCACTCCAGTGTTCTTGCCTGGAGAATCCCAGGGACAGGGGAGCCTGGTGGGCTGCCATCTATGGGGTCGCACAGAGTCGGACACGACTGAAGCGACTTAGCAGCAGCAGCAGCAGCAATGTTGGTGGGAATGGAAATGGGTGCAGCCACTATGGAAATTTCGTATGGAGTTTCCCCAACAAGTTAAAAGTAGGCTTGTCACTGAGGCCATCCAGAAACCTCACTTCTGGGTATATGTACAGAGGAAATGAAATCATGATCTTGAAGAGCTGTCTGCATCCCCTTGGTGGTTGCAGCGTTACTCACAATAGCCAAGATACGGAAATAACCTGTGTCTCTACAGATGAAGGCAATGGCTCCCCACTCCAGAACTCTTTCCTGGAGAATCCCATAGACAGAGGAGCCTGGTAGGCTGCAGTCCATGGGGTCGCTAAGAATCGGACATGACTGAACGACTTCACTTTCAGTTTTCACTTTCACACATTGGAGAAGGAAATGGCAACCCACTCCAGTGTTCTTGCCTGGAGAATCCCAGGGACAGGGAGCCTGGTGGGCTGCCGTCTGTGGGGTCGCACAGAGTTGGACAAGACTGACGTGACTTAGCAGCAGCTGCAGCAGCTACGGGTAAATAAACATATGCAATGGGTATATATATATATATATATATATATATATATATATATTATATGCAATGAGATGTTACTCAGCCTTAAGAAAGAAACATATCCTGCCATTTGGAACAACATGTATGGACCTTGACTAAGTGAAACAAGCCAGGCAGAGAAGGACAGATGCTGTATGATCTCATTTATATGTGGAATCTAAAAGAGAGGCACTCATAGAAACAGAGTAATTAGGTTGTTGCCAAGGGCTGGGGTGGAGGAAGTGGGTAGATGTTGGGCAAATGGTACAAAGTTCCAGCTGCTGCTGCTAAGTCGCTTCAACCGTGTCCGACTCTATGACCCCATAGACATCAGCCCACCCGGCTCCCCCATCCCTGGGATTCTCCAGGCAAGAACACTGGAGTGGGTTGCCATTTCCTTCTCCAATGCATGAAGGTGAAAAGTGAAAGTGAAGTCGCTCAGTCGTGTCTGACTCTTAACGACCCCATGGACTGAAGCCCATCAGGCTCCTATCTCCATGGAATTTTCCAGGCAAGAGTACTGGAGTGGGGTACCATTGCCTTCTCCAAAGTTCCAGCTATCAGATGAATAAATTCTGCAGATCTACTGTACAGTGGGGTGGCTGTAGTTAACAATACTGCATGATGTACTTGAAAACTTGCTAATAGAGTAGATCTTAATTTCTTACCACAGAAACACACAAACACACAGGTGAGATGATGGCTGTGTTAACTGTGTTATTGTGGTAGTCATTTTCCAACCTGTGCATGAATACATATACCAAATCATCACATTGTATACCTTAAACTTATACAATGTTATATGTTAATTATATCTCAGCAGTGCTAGGAAAAAAATAAACAACACAACAAAATAGAATGCATTTGCCTCATTGAGGTTCTGGAAGGCAGACATTAGACTCGATCTCATAAGCTCTGCTGCTCAGATCAAATAATGAACTTTCTGCGAGGATATTATGTCAGGTTATAGGAATTTAAGGTGCTAGTACATTTATGTTGAATTTTAGATTATTACTTACTTTTGTTGTCAAGTAGTAAGGCTCCTAGTCCAAAATAAAATAATTTTTACAATAGTAATACTATTTACTTGACACTACTTTGAATTTTGGAGCTTCTCTGGTGCCTCAGAAGTTAAAGAGTCTGCCTTCAATGCAGGAAACCCAGGTTCTGTGTTTGGGTGGGGAAGATAGCGTGAAAAAGAAATGGCAACCCATTCCAATATTCTTGCCTGGAGAATGCCATGGACAGAGGAGCCTGGTGGGCTACAATCCATGGGATTGCAAAGAGACAGACACAAACCAGAAAAGGTCAATTTTCATTACAGTCTCAAAAAAATGTAATATTAAAGAATGTTCCAACTACCACACAATTGCACTCATCTACACACTAGCAAAGTAATGCTCAAAATTCTCCAAGCTAGGCATCAACAATACTTGAACTGAGAACTTCCAGATGTTTAAGCTGGATTTAGAAAAGGAAGCGGAACCAAAGATCAAATTGCCAACATCTGTTGGATCATAGAAAAAGCAAGAAAATGCCAGAAAAATATCAACTTCTGCTTCGTTGACTATGCTAAAGTCTTTGTCTCAATCAAAACACACTCTGGAAAATTCTTAGTGACAGGAATACCAGACAACCTGACCTGCCTCTTGAGAAATCTGTATACAGGTCAGGAAGCAACAGTCAGAACTGGACATGGAACAACAGACTGGTTCCAAATAGGAAAAGGAATTCGTCAAGGCTGCATATTGTCACCATGTTTATTTAACTTCCATGCAGAGCACATCAGGCAAAATGCTGGGCTTGTTGAAGCATCAGCTGGAATCAAGATTGCCAGGAAAAATATCAATAACCTCAGATATGCAGATGACACCACCCTTATGGCAGAAAGAGAAGAGGAACTGAAGAGCCTCTTGGTGAAAGTGAAAGAGAAGAGTAAAAAATCTGGCTCAAAACCCAGTATTCAAAAAAACGAAGATCCTGTCCTCGGGTCTCATCACTTCATGGCAAATAGTTGGGGAAACAGTGACTCCAAAATCACTGCAGATAGTTACTGCAGCCATGAAATTAAAAGACGCTTGCTCCTTGGAAGAAAAGCTATGACCAACCTAGACAGCGTATTAAAAGCACAAACATTACTTTGCCAACAAAGTTCCATATAGTCAAAGCTATTGTTTTTCCAGTAGCCATATATGGATGTGAGAGTTGGACCATATAGAAATTTGAGAGCCAAAGAATTGGTGCTTTTCAACTGTGGTGTTGGAGAAGACTCTTGAGAGTCCCTTGGACTGCAAGGAGATCCAATCAGTCAATTCTAAAGGAAATCAGTCCTGAATATTCATTGGAAGGACTGATGCTAAAGCTGAAACTCCAAAACTTTGGCCACCTGATGAGAAGAGCTGACTTATTGGAAAAGACCCTGATTATTGGAAAAGACCCTGATGCTGGGAAAGATTGAAGGCAGGAGGAGAAGGGGACAGCAGAGGATGAGAAGATTTATGGCATCACTGACGCAAAGGACATGAGTTTGAGCAGGCTCTGAGAGTTCATGATTGACAGGGAAATTAGGCATGCTGCAGTCATGAGGTCGCAAAGAGTCAGACAAGACTGAGTGACTGAACTGAACTGATTGTTAATTTCATGTATCAGCTTCCTTGGAGTAAGACATGCCTAGATACATGTAGACATTGTTTCTGGGTGTGTCTGTGAGAGTGTTCCTAGATTAGCATTTGAATTGGTAGAGCAGAAGCCCCCTTCCTGGTGGAGGTGGTTATCCTTTCAGTTGTTGAGGGCACAACCAGAACAAGAAGGCAAGGAAGGGTCTGTAGGGTCTTCAGCCCTGTGATCAGTGCAGTCAGTGGCGTTCATGAGAGAGGTGGATAAATCCTCATTTAACTGGGTCTAGCCTAAGTATTCTTCCCCAGGACTCCAACTGTTTTTGACTTTTGAAAATGTGTTTTGAGTTCCAGAATATCGGTACTTTGGGAATTCTAAAGTGTGTGTGTTAAATGAGAATGTATAGGTATGTCAGTTTTGTATCACAGAATGGTGCGTGCTCATGCTGAAAATCCTAATTATTTTTAAAGTTTAATTCAAAATGTACTTGGCGAACAGCTTTTATATGTAATCTACCAGAATGTATAAGACATACAACTTTAGATATAGACTCTGCCTTCACAGAATTTCCCTAAGAGTTGCCAAACCTATATTATTAGACTGCAAAGCTTGAGACGTCATATAAAGGTGATTTAAAAGTGTTGGGGGAAAAAAAAAAAAAAAAAGTGTTGGAAAAGAACTATTTCTGCTTGGTGGAGATTATGTAAGAATTATTTGAGTTAATGTTAAAAGGTACTTTGAACTTAGATAGAAAGCATTGGGAGTATATGAAAAAAAATTGTTTTAGAAAAAAAAATGCATGAAGTGTGTAAGGTCAGGATGTACTTGAAAATTTGAGAGGTTTACCTGATGCTCCGGGACACTGATGCAGGTTAGTACTAATTATTCTGGAGAATTTTGCTAGGACCGTTGAGTAGACACCTTTGAGGTCCAGACTCAGGAGTTTAACATATTTATAGAGAAAACTTTCCTTATTTATATTTCTATCCATAGAATGTTGCCTAACAGGAGACACTCAATAACCTATTTCTGTAAAATGAAATCATAAAAATATAATTGTAACTGTACAATCTAAAGTGACTCTGTATGTGCCTAACTGCACTCATGTAGAGTTTCTTTTTTTTTAAGGAAGATTATTTAAATTTTTCAGAACCAATTTTATGGAAATAGATGAATGAATGAGATTTGCATATAATTTCACTGTAGACTAAATTGGAAGATTTTTTTTTCCCCTTTAGTAACCAGGAGCCTAAGTAAGGATACCACTTAACAAAATTATTATCATTATGGTAAGGTTTCATTTAAAAATATGTTGAGAGACATGGATTGAATATCATGAAATACCCCGTGTCAAGGCAAAAGAAGCAATTTGCCACAATTACACAAGTCCACCAAAGGCCAGAGCTGCAAAGGGTATGTCTGAATCCTTGTGAAGGGTATAATTATCTCTGAGGTGACTTGTTTGCCAACATCTGTCAGCTGTTCCAGGGTGCCACGTTCTGTTCTAGTTTTAAGCCTTAATATTTACAAGTCTCAAATATCTTAGTCATTTGAGTGGAGTTACATGCAAACGTATAAGCAGGTTTTTTTTTTTTTCCTTCCCTCCCTCGCCACCCCGGACATATGTTTTTCACAAAGAAGAACATTTCCAATTTCTGAAAAGGATTTTTTATTTGCCAGCAGAAACTTATGTTTTGATACATCAGTTTTCGCTATGTCAAGGTGTCTTAAACAGTGGGTAAAATTTTCCTGTGTAATAAGTGGAAGTGACTTACATTAAAAGATATCCTCTGACATAAACAACTGTTGAAGGTTACCCTAGGACCTTTGGAGTAACCTTAGCCCTACTTCGGAGAAGGCGATGGCACCCCACTCCAGCACTCTTGCCTGGAAAATCCCATGGACGGAGGAGCCTGGTGGGCTGCAGTCCATGGGGTTGCTAGGAGTTGGACACCACTGAGCAACTTCACATTCACTTTTCACTTTCATGCATTGGAGAAGGAAATGGTAACCCACTCCAGTGTTCTTGCCTGGAGAGTCCCAGGGACGGGGGAGCCTGGTGGGCTGCCGTCTATGGGGTCGCACAGAGTCGGACACGACTGAAGCAATTTAGCAGCAGCAGCAGCAGTAGCCCTACTTAATATCCCTATGTTGTCTGCATCTTTTATTTATTTATTTTTTCTAAGAAAATGGAATCTTCATGCAGCCATGGCAGAGAAAGTGAGCTGGAATTGAGTAACAGAAAGTTATCAGAATCAGGGAAGTTCGACTTATTGACTATGTAACTTTCAACAAGTGGTTTACGCTCTCTCTGTGTCACAATTTACTTTTCTTATTCTAAGGGCTTTGCGTGAATAACTTATTTAATTCTCAGACCCTCCAGGAAGTGGATACCGTAGTAGTCATAACAGGACATCGATGCACCAGTACATCATCGAAGCAGATGATATCTAAGGCTAGGAACTGAGCCAGGCGTCTCTCCCCAGGGCTCCCCTGGCGGCTCAGATGGTAGAGTCTGCCTGCGGTGCGGGAGACCCGGGTTCGATTCCCTTGGAGAAGGGAACGGCAACCCACTGCAGTGTTCTTGCCTGGAGAATCCCCTGGACAGAGGAGCCTGGTGGGCTACAGTCCATGGGGTCACCAAGAGTTGGACACGACTGAGCGACTTCCCTTTCTTTCTGTCCCCTGAGTCATAACCTTACCCATTTCTTCTGCTGCTGTTCATTCCCTAAGTTACGTCCGACTCCTTGTGACCACATGGACTGCGCCACCCAGGCCTTCCTTTCCTTCACCATCTCTCAGAGTTTCCTCAAACTTATGTCCTTGAATCAATCTAACCATCTCATCCTCTGTCGTCCCCTTCTCCTTCTGCCCTCAGTCTTTCCCAGCATCAGGGTCTTTTCCAGGGAGTCGGCTCTTTGCATCACGTGGTCAAAGTATTGGAGCTTCAGCATCAGTCCTTCCTGTGCAAATTCAGGGTTGATTTCCTTTAGGATGGACTGGTTGGATCTCCTTGCAGTCCAAGGGACTCTCGGGACTCTTCTCCAACAGCACAGTTCAGAGGCGTCAGTTCATCAGCATTCAGCCTGGACCTATCAAGTACTATCTATTTTATGATTCTTTTGATGCATAAATGATATAATACCTGAACAAGTATGTGTTTATTAAATTGTTGTTGATTCTGACTGTAAACTTTTAGAAATTAAAGATTCTAAAAGGTTTAATCTTCTACCAATTTTTATTCTTGATAAAGAAAACTTGCTGGTAAAAAGACTGTGAGAACAGTGTGGCCGGTACAGGTAATTGGAAAACACTCAGGTGGTTGATAGAGCCACCATTTTCAGCCTGAATTATTTTATGGAGCATTAGGTCACAGATTGTTGAATCTTAGAATTATAGTGGAAAATTTATGCAGGATTTCATTGTTTTTGCCTACTTAAATTCCAATTACCAAAGGCTGTGCCTGGAGTTAAAGGGTCATAGTCAGAGCAATGACACTCGGAAGCAATGGAGACCCACTTAATTATTTAATGGGGCTGCAGAACGCCGTGTATGGCCGTAGAATGCTCACGTTCATGGCAGGCACATCTTCTGGTGTTATACATTTTCATCATCATCACGGTGACACTAACATATGCCTTCTGGTACCAGGTCAGAAATTACATCATGCCTGGTTTGTGGTCCGTTGTTGGCTGACTGCGAGTGACTCCAGTGCAGTAGACCGTAGACTCACGTCATACTCCACGCATCTTTTCTCTGATTCTATCAGCTTACCTAACTGGACAGGTACATTACCTGAATTTGCATTGGCTTGGTTTCCCAGTAAAAATTTTAAGTGGGATGAAGTATTTGTTTTAAGGTATTTTAAGCTCCTAGGGGGAAAGCAGGTCTAGAGGACACATGGAAATAACTAGACATTTTGAAACACTGGGTCTAGAGCCCTTGTGGAGTATCTGTGTGAAAATTCTCGAAGATAACTGGACATAGAGTACTGGAACTTACAGGAGAGCTAGTGACTTTAGACATCAGGTGCTGGAAGAGTGGGCACTGAGTTAGACACACACCCACAGGTTTGCAGGGAAGGGGAGCACCGTGGTAATAGGATTTTCTTATGGACCTCTTCTTCCCTTCATTTTTTTAAATCATTGTTTTAGTGATTTAGAGGGTGGGCATTTCAGAATTTCAGATATGAAATGAATGGTGGGAGTACTTCATGAATTGAGTCAGATTCAGTTATTTTCATTTGACTGGAATCAGTGTCTGAAAACAAAATGGCAATTTAGAGGAGTAAATATTAAATTTTACATCGAGGTTGAAATGGTAAATACAGCTCTGCAGACAGAATAGGAAAGCCAGGCTTTTAAAAGGCTTAGTTTGAAAATGGACTAGATTTCTTTCTTTTTTTTGCACATAAGCCATAGTTTCTTTGTAACACTCCTTCTCGCCCTCCCTACTCCCACCCAAACAAATTGTTGTCTTGGGCGGTATCAACAAGAGATTCTCTATTTCAGAACCTGTAACTTGGGCTAGTGTTTCTTTCCTCTTCTTTATTCTTCAGATGTGTAGCGCATTCAGAAGATGATGCCAGTTTGCCTGGGTGATGGGTGGATCTGTAAATTATGTACCATGAATTTAATGTAAACACTGTTTAAGAAATTAGTGGGGACATATCAGCTACATGTAAATGACTGAATGGTTGTTACTGTTTATGCTTTTTCACAAATTCTTTTTTTTTTTTTCAGTATTTCTGCACTTATTCTCATAATTACCTGTCAAGACTCAATTCTAGAGATTTGAGGTTTCATCCTCTGTGAAACCTGCCTGAAGATCCCAAGTGGATTTGGTGCTTCTTTTATTTTCTTTCTGTGTTCCTGCCCCATCCTTAGAGTTTCAGCACTCCCCACATGTACCTCTTCCCACTAGCCTGGATGACTGGGAGAGCACAGACCTCATCTTATTATCCCATGTTATTGATATCTGTAGTTTAAATATTAGTTCAGTTTTTGATGGTGTGCTTTTGTACTGAATCACACTGGAGGTAGAAATGTTCTTCATTGTGCCGTAGGAAAGAAATAGGCTAAAGGGCAGAAGTGACAAGGACACAGATTATTTAAGTTCATTACTAGCAATTAGAGCTGTCTGAAAATGAAATGACCTGCCTTTACAATGTAGGTGAAGCCCAAGGTGAATGATAATGCAGAAGAGATGTTGCTTAGCTTGACCTCTAAATCCCCCTCCAGCTCCTGTATTCTATGCCTTACATTTTTCTCATGTGTCATTAACTACCCTCTTGGGTAGTCCTCAAAAGTACTTTCATATATATTATCTCATTTATTTGAACAAATTTCCTGTGATGTATGTAGGGGCAGGGATTCTCATCCTAATGGTTCAGTAAAATGAGGCATAAAGATGTTAAGCGACTTGAACAGGGATACTCTGTCAGCATGAAATTTGAGACCAGAATATCATCTTCTTCATGGTTGTTTAACATTCTTTAATAGATAAAAACATCTGAAATGATCCGATTTGGACATTTAGAGTATTACATACTCATTTATACATTCATTAAGAAATATATTTTTCTTTGTTTACGCTTTTATGCATGCTTAATTTTTTTAAAAAATGATCATACCACTACTTGTCTTTTTCATGCTACTTTTAGTAATTGTGTTTTTTATTGTTCTGAGCAGCAAGGACAACAGAAAAGGAGATATATATATATATCTAAGTGCCTAAGAGGAAACCGTGATAGCATATAACGTGTTTTGGAAGTCTGGGTGTGTGATAGAAGTCTCTCCGTGTGAGCGTGCGCCCTGAATTTCCTGTCAGGATCCCTGAGAGTGGAGTCAGGGCTGCCACAGGCCACTGGCCACGTTTGACAGCGGTACCTGGTTGCAGCTCACACCCTGGCAAGGCTAGAATCAGAGAGGGGTTCATTTGGATTGCATCAAATACCCTTTATGTGTTTTATTTTATTGTGTTCTGTCTGTATTCCTACTCTGGCAGTTATACATGAAGGATCACACTTAACATTAGATATTTCCTGCAATAAGGTTGAGAGTCATATAAGGAAGTAAACTGACCGTTTCAATTACCTCCCCCTGGGTAACAAACCACACAGAAACTGGTGTAACAATAGTAGCTCTCTTTTCCTCGTGACCCTCTATATTGACTCTTTCTCTCTGGTCTTAGATGTCATCAGTTGTGAAGCTACTTTCATCTGGTCGTAGGACTCTGAAAACTCTGGTTTCAGCCAGAGTCCCAAGTTAGCTCTCCTCCAGGTGGCCTGCCTACACGGCTATCTGGGTGTCTGATGGCATGGGGGTCTGAGCCTTCTAAGGGAGGAGTAGCAGCTGCCTGTCCTATTCGGGCCTAACTCTAACGTCCGAGGATGTGACTTCACGTTTATTATCAGCCACGCTGTGTTGATGAGAGTAGCTCACGGGGCCAGCTCAGATGAGCGGCAGGAGCACTTCTGAATGAGTAAAGGGGTAAGGCAGACCCTCGGCGCCCTTGGTTGGTGGCCACAGGTGTGTGCAGCTTATCACACTGGCCAAGCAGGAACATCGTGACGTGCAAGAAGGAAGACGGGGGCTCTGGGATTACATCACTGCTTTGTCAAGATGGTAGAAATAATCATCTAAAAGTTACATGAATGATGCTTCTCTCCATCCTGCTTAAAAATTCTAACAATCCTGATTTTCTTAGAGTGAACCAGGTTGCCACTAATTCTGTAATTACGATTATACCTTTCTTATCTGTTTAGTTATTGTTGTAATTTTGAGGTGATATAAATACTTTCTAAAATATAGCAGATGATAATTTTGGTATTGCTAAGTTTCCATCATCAATTTTTAATTTTAATTCTGTTATTGATTTTTAAACTGTTTGTGCTTCTTTAATTATATTTAAATATGATCATTCCAACCAGCTTTTATGGATGTGTAGAAAATTGTTTCCAAATATTCCTTTATTATTATTATATATTTGTGTTTTTTTGTATGTATGTATTTTTTGTATGTATTTGTTTTTGATTGGTTAATGAATTTTATTCAGATAGAATAAATCATTTTTCAGATAGAATAAAGAATTTTAAATCAAATTCTTCAATACATATCTAATATGGTATCACAGCAAAATCCTGAGTCACAATTGCTTTCATTTATAATTTATTGATCAATATATCATAAAAGTTCCATTTCTCCATGTGCTCTTTTGCAATAGGAAAATATGGCTCCATAATATTAGTCCAAAATGTTTATACAGGTCTTCATTAGTTCTATCTGAATTTATGCATTTTCTAGGCATTGATGCTTGAAAATTTCATTTTAAACATGTTAATTGCTTTATTTATGATCCGCTGGATCATGGAAAAAGCAAGAGAGTTCCAGAAAAACATCTATTTCTGCTTTATTGACTATGCCAAAGCCTTTGATTGTGTGGATCACAATAAACTGTGGACAATTCTGAAAGAGATGGGAATACCAGACCACCTGATCTGCCTCTTGAGAAATTTGTATGCAGGTCAGGAAGCAACAGTTAGAACTGGACATGGAACAACAGACTGGTTCCAAATAGGAAAAGGAGTATGTCAAGGCTGTATATTTTCACCCTGTTTATTTAACTTATATGCAGAGTACATCATGAGAAATGCTAGACTGGAAGAAACACAAGCTGAAATCAAGATTGCTGGGAGAAATATCAATCACCTCAGATATGCAGATGACACCACCCTTATGGCAGAAAGTGAAGAGGGACTCAAAAGCCTCTTGATGAAAGTGAAAGTGGAGAGTGAAAAAGTTGGCTTAAAGCTCAACATTCAGAAAACGAAGATCATGGCATCCAGTCCCATCACTTCATGGGAAATAGATGGGGAAACAGTGGAAACAGTGTCAGACTTTATTTTTTTGGGCTCCAAAATCACTACAGATGGTGACTGCAGCCATGAAATTAAAAGATGCTTACTCTTTGGAAGGAAAGTTAAGACCAACCTAGATAGCATATTCAAAAGCAGAGATATTACTTTGCCAACAAAGGTTCGCCTAGTCAAGGCTATGGTTTTTCCTGTGGTCATGTATGGATGTGAGAATTGGACTGTGAAGAAAGCTGAGTGCCAAAGAATTGATGCTTTTGAACTGTGGTGTTGGAGAAGACTCTTGAGAGTCCCTTGGACTGCAAGGAGATCCAACCAGTCCATTGTGAAGGAGATCAGCCCTGGGATTCTTTGGAAGGAATGGTGCTAAAGCTGAAACTCTGGTACTTTGGCCACCTCATGCGAAGAGTTGACTCATTGGAAAAGACTCTGATGCTGTGAGGGATGGGGGGCAAGAGGAGAAGGGGACGACAGAGGATGAGATGGCTGGATGGCATCACTGACTTGATGGACCTGAGTCTGGGTGAACTCCGGGAGTTGGTGATGGACAGGGATGCCTGGCGTGCTGGGATTCATGGGGTCGCAAAGAGTCAGACAGACTGAGCGACTGATCTGATCTGATATGATAGCAAAAAATCTTAGTGGTTTAAAGATGTATCAGATCAGATCAGATCAGATGTATAGATTGCTTTTTTTGAAATTCATTACATGAATTCATGTTTTTGTACATTTACAAATAAAATCCATATATGTTCATAAACTAATTGCTTGACAATAGACTTAACATTATAAACCACTTGACAGGAAATTTTGTCTCAATGTTTACTCATCTTGAACCTTTTTTTTTTTTTTTTTTTTTTTAATAGTTTTCTCATCAGTACGTACTTAGAATATTTTCGTGGGAATAGTCAGCTCTTCTCTGTTGATAGAAATTTGTGTGATACTGATGGCCGTAGGAGTTATGGTTCCAGATCAGAAGTTTTTGATAAGGTTTTCTGCTTGTAGATGTTATTAATTTCAGTGTTTCCAGCCTAGCCTTCTGGTTTAACATTTCATTCTGGAAACTGTGTTTTTTCACTAGTGGAAAAATATAGTGCCCTCTTTTATTGCAGCTTTTATATGCATAAGAATGTTTGCTCTGGTTCACACTGGAGACTCAAAATAACATTTCCAGTTTACTTATGAGCTAAGAATATTTACAAATACTAAACTGAAAGCAGACTGTCTTTCAATGTGTTTATCAAAATGTTTATAGTTTCTTTTTCTGGTGACATCAAATAGTAAATATGGAACAAAGTCTGAATCTGTTTTTTAAGCATTTTTTGCAAACAGAAAGTAGACGAACTCTAATTATTGGATTTTATAACTCCCAGTGGGCTTCCCCACTGGGAATCTGACTGTCAAACAGAAGACATGGATGGATTCGATCCCTGGTCTGGGAAGATCCCCTGGAGAAGGAAATGGCAACCTACTCCAATATTCTTGCCTATAAAACCCCATGGACAGAGGAGCCTGGGGGCTACAGTCTATGAGGTTGTGAAGAGTTAGACATGAGTGAGTGACTAAAATAGAGCGGCAGCATAACTCTTGGTGAAAGATACAGAATCTAAGTGTGATTTAGCAAATTGTCTCATCCTGTTCTGCAAAATAACTCTAATGAATTATTTTCTACATATATTTTGAATTGAGAAAAAATGTCAAAGTTTTTAGATGAATTGTGTAGAATGTTCTGGAACAATAATTTTCCAGCCTATTGGTCATCTATTCGTGGTTGATGACATTAACTTTAAGCTAAATTCAGCATTTTTAGAAGGGTGGACTAGAACTGAGTCCACTGGATTAGGGTAGGAAAGGGCAGGGCACGCAGCGTGCAGGAAGAAGTCCATGTTTGGTGTAAATCCTGTTTCAGTTTTATACGTTTCTATGCAGTTGGTCACAGTGTACAATATGCCTCCGGCTGAGAGTCGTGGTCAAGTCATTTTTAAAATTATCTGTCTATATGTCATTTTAATTCCTCAGTAACACACGTACACCTCACTATTGGCCTAAATTTGGTGTCTCCAGCTGTATTTTGATGAAACACAGGCTGCTTTAAAGGTGAGCGATTGTTAGTCAGAATAAGTGTGAAATTTTGGTCTTGAAAATTTTAATTCAATGTTGGTCTCCTATTTTAATATTAAAATACTTGTGACTAATCTATTGACTTAACTCGCAGTTTTCAGTTTATTCTTCATAACCATAGGCCAGTAGTCAGTCATTCTTGCAGTAATTTGACAGGAAACTTTCTGTTGATAGGAGTAAATCTGTTTATTTATAGGACAGCCAGAACTGTAATATTAAAGAGTATATGGTTCTGCTAATCTTATGTACTCATGGGCTGACAAGATACTTTCAAAATAAGATGATGAATAGTAAATTATGCCAATTCTTCCATTCTGAGTGCGACTTAAATCACTAGTTTATGCTGAACTGGCTGTAGCTGTTGACCAAAGGTTAATATGTTGCTTTGATATTGAAGATTGATTTTTTTTTCTTTACTTTTTGTACTTAGTTATTCATGTATTTCGGGGAAGGCAATGGCACCCCACCCCAGTACTTTTGCCTGGAAAATCCCATGGACGGAGGATCCTGGTAGGCTCCAGTCCATGGGGTCGCTAAGAGTCAGACACAACTGAGCGACTTCACTTTCACTTTTCACTTTCATGCACTGGAGAAGGAAATGGCAACCCACTCCAGTGTTCTTGCCTGGAGAATCCCAGGGACGGGGGAGGCTGGTGAGCTTCCGTCTATGGGGTTGCACAGAGTCGGACACGACTGAAGCGACTTAGCAGCAGCAGCAGCAGCATTCATGTATTTAATGTTTAAGTCTTGGCTTAGCATTCTGCTAAAGCAGCAAAGATGTAAGTCTTCCTTCACGAAGCCAGCATTTTAGTTGAAGAGACAAATTATGACCCTAAAATGCATGAACTCCTTGAAGTCAACAGTGATGTATACACATACTTGTAACAATTACACCTTCAGGATTTCCTTTGAGAAATCTCAGTAAGTATTGTTGAATGAATGGATAATTGAATGAATTAATTTAATGTAGAAAAAAAAAACCACAAAACTATGGCATTGCTCATGAGTTTAAATGCTCATGGAAAAGCACGAAATAATATGAGCTCAGTTGCTTTGGAAAAGATATTAAAGGAGATTGGACCGCTACTTGAGTTTTAAAGGCTAGAAAGGGGTGGGTCCTAGAGTGGGGAGATTGTAGGAGCAAATCTACTCTCATGAGCTGGATGTGTTTGTAAAGCCTGGTCTTTCCTTCCTCTTTGCTCTTTCCAAAGGAAAACAGCATTCTCTGTAGGCTTTCCCATCTAGGTGGTTGTGGTAGGCAGAAAAAAAGACCCCTTCAAGTTGTCTCTGTGCTTATCTTCAGAACCTGCGAATGGTATTTTACAAATGGAAGTACTTTGTAGATGTGATTAATGGGCCCTGGGACTGGGGGATAACCCTGGAGGGTCTAGGGGGAACGGCTACGAAAGGAGGAGCAGTCCTGTCTTCTCTCTGCTGCACTGTCTCAGGTCTGAGGACCTGTGGTCTGTTTGCTCTGGGTGTGCACGGTTCCAGCAGCTGCCAGTACCTCTGAGCCGTTTTAACAGGCACTATCTTTGCGCTATTACCCAGCCTTGAGATCTGCTGCTCAAACCTTGTCCCCACTCACTTGTTACTTTTAATCAACCACTTCGTCTTTTTCTCACGTTCCACCTTCTTTCTGTTTTCTCCGTTTATGACCCTAGCCTGATCATGTCTGGACTCATCAACTACAGGAGCCTCTTCTCTCCCACCCCTTCCATCGACTCTTACCTAGAGATAGCTCCACAGTAATCTTTTAAAACTCCTTTTGATCTTGTTGCTGCCTGAGTCAAAACCTTTAAACGGCTCCCTGACATTTATGGGCTCCTCTGTAGTATAGCTTTTAAGCTACTCCACAGCCTAGTTTCTACGTCCATTTATCATGTCTCACATCCCATTATATTTCTACAGAAATCATCTTCGCCAGCCAAGTTGGCTCACTGCAGATCCCCTAAATATACCTCTTGGTTCTTCGCCATTGCGATTTTTCGCCTGTCATCCTTCTCACCTTCAGTGTAGTCCCTGACACACTTTGTCTATTCAGACCCTAGTCCTCTTTTGTTTTACGTCTTTCCAGCTGGGGAATACTTTGCTTCTGGAATAGATTGTGGTGCTATTATCTTAATAACAATGAGAGGGAAACTTCAGAGCTCCGAGAGAACAAGACCAATGAGATTTATATTTCCTTTGCTGCCTATCAAATGCAGTGTCAGGTTATAGTAGGGTTTTTTCCAATATCACTTTTATCTTTGGTCCTAAAGGTGGGAGTCTGCAAATATGAAGCTATCCTAGACTTCAAAGCTGGGTCAGACAGACCAGGCTAGTCCTCTGGCAAGAAGTGCTTTGACCCTTTGCTTTTCATTACTTTTCCTGGGACAGAGATTGAGAGCTCCCGGAGAAATCAAATTACAGCCTCAGTAGGTAAATGCCAATCCTTTCCATTGGTGTGAGAAACAAAGGGATGCCTCTCTGCCTCATCAGCATGCAGGGACTTCTCCGAGAAGGAGTGTAAACACCGGGCCTTAAGCAGCAGATGTCTCATTATTCACTCTGAGAGCAAATCTGCAGGAATCTTACAGGAAAGGGCAGGACGATCTTGCTTGGCAGTCTTGATAGAGGAGAATAATCATAATCTGTTCTTTGCATCTTTCACACAAGAAAGAAGGATTGTTTCATGTAATCTAATGTAATCTGTGCATTTTGGGGCTCTGATTACTTTCCCAAGGATCCTTCAAGACTCCCAGTTCTAATTCTAAATCCCTTTTAGCTGTGTTACCTATAATGTCCTAAATTCTGTACCCCTGCAGTACCTAGAGGCTCCATTGATGATTAACCCCAGAGTGGCTGATGCCTCTTATGCGTGGGCTTCCACTCTTTTTTAAATTGTATATTGTAGTTTCATTGTCTACTTTTGTCACAGCTTGATAGCTAAATCGCCAGGTCCTGGAGGGAAGCCACTGCTGCTTATTTGTCGTTGTGCCTCTAGAGGTGTCCCCAAGAGCTTTCATTAAAATAATATTTGCTAAGCATTTACTGTGAGTCAAGCACTGTTATGCATACCCTCATCTTGACTACATGACATTCTTTTTCTCTTCTCTAGAATGCCACTTTAAAGTATCTGTTAGCAAACCCTGAAAGCTGCATCTAAAAACATAACGTGCTTGTTCCTTGAATGTTCACTGATGTCTTTGCCCTGGATACAGAATACCTTACCTGATTGGGCCACAATAATTCAGAGTTTAGGGTCAGTGATTGAGAGCTGTTTTTCACCAGGGTTTGCATAATCTCCATCACTGCAGTAGAAGTTAGAGTAGAGGGAATTTCCAGAATTTTCTCTATACCAGCTTCAGTATCAGGGGACTAGGCTACTCTATTCTAGATTTTATTTTCCAAAGGCTTATTGCCAAGATTATTGATGTTCACTGGTGTCAGAACTGCCTCATTTTTCAGGTCATTAAAAAATGGATAATACGCAGAATGGTTTCAACTGAGAATTGAGGGAAAACTGTATGGATCCCTGAGAATAACTTAAACAGCTTGTGGCAGCTGTGAATGGTGGCAGGGCTAATCCTACATGACACGAAGCTATCAGAAGTAGGGTACATCTTTTTTTAGCAAATGCTTCAGGATATTGGGCTCTAAGAGAGAGTCCAATATAGTGAGGGGCTCTTCAAATAGCTGCAGTCATGAACTGATGGAAACATTTCATTTATCTTAGGGAGGCTGTTTCGAAGATTATTATTCTGCCTGTTTCGGCCACACCCATACATTTACAAGTCATATCCCCTCCATGAGTGGCATCGCTCTTAAGAGCAATCTGCACTCCAGTGTAAAATGTGTCGCATGTGTGGAAGAAGTGATGTGGTAACCCATGGGCACCATACTTAGCAACAGTGACACTTGTTCTCAAGGGATATCAGTTCCATAGGGCTTCCCCGATGGCTCAGCTGAAGAGTCTGCTTGCAATGCAGGAGATACAGGTTCAATCCCTGGTTCAGGAAGATCCCCTGGAGGAGGCATGGCAACCCACTCCAGTATTCTTGCCTGGAGAATCCCATGGACAGAGGAGCCTGGCAGAATACAGTCCGTAAGGTCACAACAAGTCAGATACGACTACAGTAGCCGAGCACACACAGCACTCACACATCAGCTCAGAGTCTGGAGCAGAACGGGAGATGTGGTCCGGGCGCACACAAAGTAAGAGCCTCAAGCTTAGACTCCTCAAAAGCTTCCCCTCTCCATCCCCGCTCCAGTGAAAGGAGGATTATAAAACTCTGACCAAGGAAGCTCGGAAGGTACATCTCAGGATTTCTTCAGGGTATGAATGGGAAAAAATCATGATTCTTTTGGGAGAGTTCAGTCCCCAGTTGGGCTGTGTGTGAGTGTGGAGGGTGATTTAATACCAGGCAGGGTGTGGAGATAAAAATGTGAAACCCCAGAAACCTCCTGGGACCAGCAGAAGCAAACACAAAACCTCCTTAAGGGGATGTTTCCATAGCCCAGGGATAGAAGACCATCATCAGAAGAGAGAGAAAAGGTAAATATGAAAAAAGAGAAATTTTTGAACAAAAAGTCTATTAATGCTATCCAAGAGACTTTGACTGAAGGAGCCACTGGATTGTACTTGAGTGCAAAGGAAATGGCACTCACAAAGACTTTCTTACAACTCTAAATAAAAAGACAAAGAAGCCAATTTAAAAATGAGTAAGGGATGAGAAGAGACATTTCACCAAAGAGGACAGACAAATGGACAATAATCATGTGAAAAGCTGTTCAAAACCATTAGCTGTTAGAGAAACTCAAGCCATCGTCACAAAACCCACTATGGTAGCTATAATCAAAAAGACTGAAAACAGTAAGTCTTGGTGAAGATGTGGACAAAATAGTTCCCTCGTATACTTCAGGTGGGCCTGTAAAATGATGCATCAATTCTGGAAGACCATTTGGCAGTTCCTCAAAATGCTAAACATGTGGAGTTAACCGTAAGACCTGCATTTCCAGCCCTAGGTATATACACATAGGAACTGGCAACACGTTGATACAAAAACTTGTTCATCAATGTGCACAGCAGCATGATTCCTAATAGCTGAAGGTAGCATGACTCAAATATCCATCAGCTGATGAACAGATAAATAAAACGTGGTAAGCCATATAATGGAATGCCATTTAAAATTTAAGAAAGGAGTGAAGTACTGATACATGCTGCCACGTGGATGAACCTTGAAATCACACTAAGCGAAAGAAGCCCAAACACACATGGTATGACCCCACTTATGTGAAATATACAGAACCTGCAAATCTGTAGAGAGAGAAAGTAGATAAGAAGTCTCTGGGGACTCAGGCTAAGGGGGAAGGAAGACTGTCTGCTAATAAATATGAAATTTCGGGGGAGGATAAAAATATTAATATCTTATGTTTAGACACAGAAATTGCAGAAAAAGCAATTTACAATTCAATGTATAAAGTGTACGTTCAAAAACTAGTTTTTTCAGGAAATTTTTGGAGATAAACTTGGCTTAAAGTAAAATAAAATCACGAATAAAAGAAATCGTAATAACAGTGCATTTTCTGTGGTTTATTGTATTGCTTTGCAGTTTATTTCCTTTCTTGTTTGTTTCAGTAAACCATAGGTATATCCACTTTACAAATTAAGGAAAGCTAAAATTATTACAGTGATTGTTGACGTTCAGTCCCCCAGTCACGCCTGACTCTGTGACCCCATGGACTGCAGCATGACAGGCTTCCCTGGCCTTCACTATCTCCTGGAGTTTGTGCAAACTTGTCCATTGAGTTGGTGATGCCATCCAACCACCTCATCCTCTGTTGATGCTTTCTCCTCCTGCTCTGTCTTTCCTAGCATCAGGGTCTTTTCCAAAGAGTCAGCTCTTTACATCAGGTGCCTGAAGTATTGGAGCTTCACCTTCAGCATCAGTCCTTCCAATGAATATTCAGGGTTGATATCCTTTAGGATTGACTGATTTGAACTCCTTATTGTCCCAGGGACTCTTAAGCATCTTGTCCAGCACCACAGTTCAAAAACATCAATTCTTCATTGCCAGCCTTCTTTATGGTCCAAATTTGACATCCGTATATGACTAGCGGAAAAATCATAGCTTTGAATATATGGACCTTTGTCAGAAAATTGATATCTCTGTTTTTTAATATGCTGTCTAGGCTGGTAATAGCTTTTCTTCCAAGGAGTAAGTGTCTTTTAAAATTTCATGGCTGCACTCACTATCTGCAGTGACTTTGGAGCCAAAGAAAATAAAATCTGCCACTGTTTCCATTTCCCCGTCTGTTTGCCATGAAGTAATGGGACCGGTTGCTATGATCTTAGTTTTTTGGATGTTGAGCTTTAAGCCGGCTTTTTCATGTTCCCTTTTCACCATCCTTAAGAGGCTCTTTAGTTCCTCTTTGCTTTCTGCCATTAGAGTAATATCATCTACATATCTGAGGTTGTTAATATTTCTCCCGGCAATTTTGATTCCAGCTTGAGCTTCATCCAGCCTGGCATTTCTCTGATGTATTCTGTATGTAAGTTAAATAAGCAGGGTGACAATATACAGCCTTGATGTACTTCTTTCCCAATTTGGAGCCAGTCTGTTTTTCCATGTTCAGTTCTAACTGTTGCTTCCTGACCTGCATACACATTTCTCAAGAGGAAGGTCAGGTGTTCTGGTATTCTCATCCCAGAATATTCCTGAAAGATTTTGCTGTTAGCTGTGATCCACACCATCGCAGAATTTGGTGTAGTATGGAAGTAGATATTTTTCTGGAATTCTCTTACTTTTTCTATGATCCAGCAGATGTTGGCAATTTGATCTCTGGTTCCTTTGTCTTTTCTAAATCTGTTGAAGTCTAGCTTGAGGGATTTTGAGCATTACCTCACTAACGTGAAATGAGCACAGTTTAATGGTAGATTGAACACCCTTTGGCATTGCCCTTCTGTGGGACTGAAATGAAAACTGACCTTTTCCAGTGCTGTGGCCACTGCTGAGTTTTCCAATTTTACTGACATATTGAATGCAGCGCTTTCATAGCATCATCTTTTAGAATTTTGAATAGCTCAGTTGGAATTCCATCACCTCCACTAGCTTTGTTCATAGTAATACTTTCTAAGGCCCTCTTGACTTCACACTTCAGGATGTGTGGCTCTAGGTAAGTGACCACACCATCGTGGTTATCCTGGTCATTAGAACCTTTTTTGTGCAGTTCTTCTGTATCTTGCCACTTCTTCTTAATATCTTTTGCTTCTGTGAGGTCCATACCATTTCTGTCCTTTATTGAGCCCATCTTTGCATGAAATGTTCCCTTGGTATCTCTAATTTTATTGAAGAGATCTCTAGTCTTTCCCATTCTATTGTGTCATCTATGTCTTTGCATTGATCACTGAGGAAGGCTTTCTTACCTTTCCTTGCTATTCTTTGGAAATCTGCATTCAGATAGATATATATTTCCCTTTCTCCTTTGCCTTTAGCTTCTCTTCTCAGGTATTTGTTAGGCCTCCTCAGACAACCATTCTCTTTGGGCTGGTTTAGCCACTACTTTCAGGGTTAATTTGGAGTGAAAATGCAGAACAAAGGCCTTCTTAGGACTTTTCCTGTCTGCCAACGTAATTGTTCTGTTCAGTCCATTTCACCCAAGCGACGTCTATAACAAAGCATTGCTGACTGTCGTGTGCTGTCTGTTGTTCAGTAGTTAAGTAGTGTCTGACTCCTTTGGGACCCTGTGGACTGGGGCTCGCCAGGCTCCTCTGTCCAAGGGACTTCCCAGGCAAGAATACTGGAGTGAGTTGCCATTTCCTCCTCCAAGGGATCTTCCCAGCTTAGGGATTGAACCCACGTCTCCTGCATTGGCAGACGGGTCCCTTACCACCGAGTCCCCAAGGCCACCTTCACGTGCTATAGCCTTCTCCAATAAGAAGGAAGACTGGATGGGTCCTTTCCCATCTCACATCTGAATGGAAGTTTCGCACTTTCTTTGGCTTCTAAGTTCTTCTAAGCAAGGGAAGCATATTAACAGCGAAGCGGGTAGGAGAAGACTTGCATGTTATGTAGTAACCTGTTAGCATATACGGGCAAATTAAAGACAGTTTAAAAAGTCACTCTGACACTCTTCCTATTGCATGTAATAAGGCCAGAAAAGGAAAGAGTACTGAATAATTAGTAGTGAGTGTAAACAGTGGTATTGCATAGTGTTACAGATGTAATAAACTGCTGGTGTTGCTGCATTTCAGGTGACCACTGTGAGTTTATAACCCATTTTTTCTCTAAAAGTTTTAGTGCTTTCAAGCTCCCTTATTTTACACTGTAGAGATTATATAATTAATATGGGAAAGACTGTCTCTACTACATAGTAAGAGTAGAAGTGTATTGGTGAATACAGATAAATTAAAAACTAATTAATTTGGAATTTATGGACCCGTGGCCACTTATGCCATGACACATTGAATGCTTTAGTAAGCAACTGCATTATTCAGCACAAGTCTTAGTGGGACTGATTGACAAATGTGGGGATGTAGGTCTCCTGTTGTGAATACAGATGGAGTCAGCGGGAGCTTATTGCCTTTAGTCATTATTTAATGACTGTATGGTGGCTGGGGACATTAGCTCTTCTTTCTTTCATTACAGCTTTCCTTAATCAATTTTTGAAAATTACATATTTTTATAATGTTTTAAGAAATCTGTTTTTGCTAATGACATCACCTGATGAAAATAGATGCCTTTAATTTTGTCTTTGTTATGCTTGTGAAACAGTTTTTATTTTTTTTATTCAAAATTTTTATTTCAAGCAAGTCATGGAGTATACACACATTATACACACACAGACACACACATGTCAAGCTGAAAATAACCCAGAAATAACATAAAAAGCAGTAAGAATCCCATTCAGAATAGTTTCTAAGAGATGTAAATGTGAAAAATAGAATTATGAAACGTCTAAAAGAAGTTTTCAACCTTTTTGGGTAAATAATGGCATATGATTTAGTGATAAGTGGAATGGACTACTGATACATGAGAAAACATGAATGGATCTCAAAAATATTTTGCCAAGTACAAGCAGCCAGCTATGAGAGACTCCATGTTATATTAATGTGTGTGTGTGTGCACACACATACTCAGTCCTGTCTGACTCTTTGCAACCCCATGGATTGCAGCCCACCAGGCTCCTCTATCCATGGAATTTTCCAGGCAAGAATACTGGAACTGATTTCATTTCCTCCTCCATGAGGTCTTCCTGACCCAGGGATCAAATCCATGTCTTTCACGTCTCCTGAATTGGCAGGTAGATTGTTTACTACTGTGCTACCTGGGAAACCCTACATGTTATATCACTTCACTTATGCTGAAGTCTAGGAAAAACCGAGCTGTAGAGACAGAAAGTAGACCCTTGGCAGCTTGAGGCTGAACGGGAGTGGCGATCGACTGTGAGCACAAAGCAATTCAGAGAGATTCCAAGCATCGTATTCCAATACTGTATTGTGGCGATTGCTGCACAGCTGTACAAATGTATTCAAACTGACTTGTGCATTTAAGATGAGTGAATTTACTGGTACTAGATTAACTCATTGGTGCTGTTAATAATTATTAGGCTACCCTCAAAATAAGATTTTAAGATTACTTTCTATTATTAGTAGAAAAATTATATACATAAATGTGTGCGTATATATGTATATATGTTTATTTGAAAGAAAGAGACTGAAGTTTGTAAAAGCATCCATCTGAAGAGACTACTAGGAAGCCATTACCTGTGAGATTTAGAATGATTTTCATTAACTTGGTCAATTTACTGTGATAGAACATCTGGCCAAGAAAACATTCATTTTATCAGAAAAATGAGAAACACCATTGTCACACGGGCCAGAACAGTACTGTCCATATAACTAGTTTATTTACTACTTTAGACAGAACTTCATGGCAAGTGAAATGAAATTTCATTTATAAATCATGATAAAAACACACTGAAATATTTTTGGGAATAACAGAAGCAAAGATTTCACCCTGTATGAATGTCTTTCAAGGTACATCAGAAAACTGCTTGAAAGGACAGTCAGAACTAGTGTTGTTAATCAGGATACAATAGCTTGTTCACTCTGTTTTGCAGCAGGGATGGCCTTTTCTGTGGCCAATCAGCCCTCTCAGATAGGTGACATGATATAAATATGTAGATACAGATATGGAGGTAGAGATATAAAAATAATTATATACTTTTGCTAGACGGATGTCTTTAAGTCTAGCAATTATTCACTTGGGCTGGGTGGATTTGCATTTTTCAGCACTGAAAATGAATTTGTCAATCATAAGTTTTCACAGTTTGAGGGCAAATTTATTGCTTTTTGTGTTAGCCATGTGTTACTACACAGTCAAAGGAAGCACCTTACAGCATCAAACATTTATTGCCTCTGTCTCTAGCTCGGGAATCTGGCATCTGGCGGCCTCTGACTCACGGCCACTTGCAAGGCTGTGGTCCAGTCACCTCAAGGCTCTTCTGAAAGCACGCTCTCCCAGGCTTGGTCATGTGTGACCCTTGGCAGGTCCCGGGTCCTCTCTGGTTGCAGGCCACACACTTGGCACATGGGCCTGTCCAAGGGGCAGTTCACGCCGTGGCTGCTGGCTTCCCCCTGAGCAAGGGAGCAAGACAGCATCCAAGTAGAAGCCAGTTGTTTTATTGCTAATCTAAAGTCAATGCCATCAGCTCTGCCACACTGTATCCAGTGGAAACGAATCGTTAAGTATCCACTCAAGGGGATAAGATTACACAGCGGCCTGAATACCAGGAGACAGGGATGCTAGTCATCTCCCAGCATGCCAGGCACATTTTGGTTTGTAGATTTAAGGAGAAACCTCACTTCAGCTGCCAACTTTGTTTGAGATGTCATCAAGGATGAAATATATTTCCTGCAAAGAAACATTGAATTGCAGAGCAAAAATCAGACTATATAAAAATAAGAAAGGAGAGAAGAGATATGTTTTATTTGGCGGGGAATGAGAGACGCAGGATTATTAAATACAGTAAACATCATGCCTCCATGTAAACCGTCACTGTTTGTTTGTTTGTTTATTTTTAGGTAGAAAACTAGGTTCAACTAGAGCTAAGCTAAAACAAGCTTGAAAGCCCAAAGATTATTTTTCTTTTATCCATTTGTGTGCCAGAAATTTGGGGGAGAAGGAAAATATAGGGAAAAAGAAAAGAAAAATGTAATTTGTTTTAGTATTTGTTATTCTATATTTAACAATAGTAGATGGCAAAGCCATTGTGAATAAAAGGCTATTTACACATTTAAAGAGAGAAAAATAAAAACCAGGAACATGTAAGCATGAAAGAGGAGACTTTTGTGTCTCCCGTGTCCACTGGCTCTGTATCCTTGTCCTCTTCCTCATTGTAAAACTAACCCTTGCCTTTTCATTACTTAATTACCAAAGTACATTTTCCCCCTATGAAGCTGCTCTGAGGCCTTCAAAATCCAGGTTCATAATCAAATGTCAGCAATGACATTTTGTTGAGATTTTAAAAATCTTACTACTTAAATGTGATAATAGTGTGGCGTTGGTGCACCTGTGTGCTTAAAGTAAACTGTTAATAAATGTTACAAATCTGAGTAAAAGTCCTTTACTTTTTCCTCCACAATAACTTGTTTTTCATGATATTTTATTTACTATTATCATTTTGCTTTGCTATCTGAGTATTATTAAAATCTAATAATTGAGACGGAAGATATACTGATGTTCTCTGTTGGTTAAATTCAGAGACTAAGCTGCATATTCTGTAATTAGTACTCTGCATAATCTGGACATAATATCTTGAAACTAAGTTTACTCACTCTTGGGTAATATTTAGATAAGTAGCTCAGAAGGAAGAATAGACTTTTCATTCTCTAAAGTGAAACTGGCGTCCCACGTGGCGCCAGTGGTAACAGATCCACCTGCCAGTGCAGAAGACGCAGGAGACGTGTGTTCCATCCCTGGGTTGGGAAGATCTCCCGAAGAAGGAGATGGGAACCCAGTCTGCTATTCTTGCCTGGGAAATCCCTGGATCGAGGACCCTGGAGGGCTGCAGTCCATAAAGTTTTAAAGAGTCAGACACAACTGTGCACACACACAGTAAGACTACAAGCACATGTGTTTGTATCTACGATTTCTCTTTTGAACACTAAAGCAAATTGAAAACTTTTTGTTTTTAACCTTACCACTGACATTCATAAAAATGTTGACACCATGAGGGACTGTTCCTTTGGTCTTGATGTTTTTGTATGATTCAGAAATTCTTTGTCTATGGCTCATGGAAATCCAATTCGTATGAGCCTAGAAGAAGCTGAGATTTTACAGAAAGATTCCTATATTACTGAAAAGAAGGCTAAAAAGCAAAGCTGCATGAAAGTCTAGAGCATTGTCCAGACTCTGCCCTATCTCCTCCTACAGTAAGTCTTCACCATGTGGCCTATGAAAGAGATAGTCCTCAAGGGTCCGCAGCAGAGATCTTGACCCTCAGAGTGGAAAATCCCCAAAATGTTCTCTGACAGTGCAGGATTAGGTCAGGTGTCCGCCCGGGGGCTGGTTATCTGTGTCCAGGGGATCAAGACCCTGTAACGAACACTACTTGGGGCTGGTATTTCTCTTGTGCCGATGAGCTACAACCCAGCAGGTGGTGTGATACGCAGACATGTAAGCTATAAATCAACTTCTTTAGCCTTTAGGCTTAATATGTTGTGTATATTTTTTATAGAGTTCTATTAAAAATATTAAAGAAACACTGTCTCCGTGCTCTAGGATTACACTGGAAAACAAGATAGAGTAGAAAAAGGAAAAGTTTTAAAAGGGAGGAAAGGATGCTAGGAAAGTTTGAAACAATCACCTTTCCATCTCTCAGCCCCTCATATTTTTGAAGATTTAGCCTGCTATTTGTTGAGTATGTTGTGTCATCTAATCAAAGCACTTCACCTGCTAACACGCTATCTTGTAACTGCATCGGGAAGGGCAGATATATATGAGTTGGATACCAGTATTAAATTTAGAATTCTTATACAAATAACTTAAATTTCCAAAATCAAGACTAATTTTTCTCAATGGAACATTATTTCTTTCTCAGAGGTAGCCTTTGGAAATATGCAGTAGCCCATCTGATCCAACTTTCTAATTTCTTAGTGAGTTATTCATGGATGTCATGCCTGACGTGAGCTAACTAGGAGTCGATGGCCTTGAGACAGTCTTTGTATTTTGGTTCTTTAAGGAAGAAATGAAGCTTACTTCCACAAACTCATTTTTCAAAACAATATGGTATCTTTCAACTCAAGCTCAGTAGCCTGCACTCAATGGGATATGAGAAATCATATTGCTTTCATCATTATGCGTATGCTCTTAAAACATTAAAATCTCACTGTGCCATATATATATATGGTTTGTGTATGAGACATAACCTTTGAAGTAAAAAGAACCTATTGATAATAAGCTGCTTGTTTTCTGTTTATTTGTTAATAATTTTTAAGGCTTTGGAAAGAAGTTGAGCTTTGGAGACAGACTTTGAATCCTGGCTCTGCACTTATCAGCCAGCGTGAATATGGACATGGTTTCTTCTCCTGTCTTTGAGCCCCATGTTCTCCTCCACTCAGTTGCACTTGGGAAGGTTAAATGCTGTGAAACGTTTCCAGGTGTCTTTGTGGACCATAGCACGGCTCAGAACACGTGATTTCTCTTCCCTCTTCTTCTAGACTCTTGCCTCCACAGCACCCTGCAGTTTGAAAAGCTCTTTCTTATAGTTTGTGCTTTTTGAATCTTGACTTCTTTTATAGTAAGAAAGCTGTCTTCTCTATTTTTCAGTTGTGCAGCCTGAGAAACTATTGAAGTAGTAGAGTTTAAGCATGCATCTTGAAAGTTACTAAAAGGCATCTGATCCAGGCTTGCCTGTTGTAAGTCATCCTGTTGACTAAATCCTGTGTCATTTTAAGCAGACCACAGTGGGATGGAAAGGATTTTAAGGAGAAATCACTGAGGATGAGGAAGACGTGAATCTTAGTGATGGTGTTTAAGGTTTAAATTGAGCTAAATTTAAACATAGTTTAGAGCGATGGCACCCCACTCCAGTACTCTTACCTGGATAATCCCATGGATGGAGGAGCCTGGTGGGCTGCAGTTCATGGGGTCGTGAAGAGTCGGACACGACTGTGCGACTTCACTTTCACTTTTCACTTTCATGCATTGGAGAAGGAAATGGCAATCCACTCCAGTGTTCTTGCCTGGAGAATCCCAGGGACGGGGGAGCCTGGTGGGCTGCCATCTATGGGGTCGCACAGAGCTGGACACAACTGAAGCAACTTAGCAGCAGCAGCAGCTGGGCAGGGAAGAGTAGATTAGAAATTAGAGAACAAATAAAATGATTTAATATGTGTACCCCAGTGAATTTTAGGCTTTTCAATAAAGCAGTTACACTTACTGCATTGTAATTTTATACAAAAACATGTTTACATTCATCAATTTTTCCTCCAAGAAATAAATGCAAAACTGACATAACAGTGAAAAAAGCACACGGTTGTCAGAGGAACAAAGTTTAATGTGCATTTCCATAGCTTTTTGCATCTCTATTACCTCTCCTATTTACTTCTTCAGTACTTATGTAGCATGTACTATGTACAGAACATTCTTTCTAGTGCTGGGGTTTGGCATCTAACAAGATAGATAAGCTCTGTGCCTACATTAGGAATTTTATATTCAAATTTGGTCAAAATTTTGGTAAAAAAATACAATTTAGAAACAAGACAATCAGGTGGAGTCAAATGCTATGTAGAAAATGAAAATTAAGTGTAGTAATTTCCTTTTCCTATTTTTGACTTAAAGCAAGACCCATTTATTTTATTACAGTTCTGGAGATCAAACCGTATTGGCTGGGATGTATTTCTGTAGTCCTCAGGGGGTATCTGTTTCCTGTAGCTGGCCAGACAGCTCTGTCCATGGGATTCTCCAGGCGAGAATACTGGAGTGGGTGGCCATTTCCTTCTCCAGGGGATCTTCCTGTCCCAGGCATCAAACAGGTGTCTCTTATGTCTCCTGCATTGGCAGGCAGGTTCTTTATCACTACGACCACCTGGAAGTCCATATCTGTCTAACTATTTACACACATATGCATGCACGTGCAAACACACACACACACACACACACACACACGGTCATATTAGGAGATTCATAAAGTGGGACGGTGGAGCCTGGTGGGCTGCCGTCTATGGGGTCACACAGAGTTGGACACGACTGAAGTGACTTAGCATAGCAAAGTTCTTTGGGGGAAATGGTGTGTTCCCTCCCATAAGTGGTTAATCTGTGTTAAAACAAATCTCTTTTGGGAGGAAATACATTTGTTGTGACCCCATGATGTACAACTGTGGAGAGCAATCGGACTGATTCCGTCACTGGAGTTCACTCTCCAGCGTCCGCGGGCTGGGCTGCTGTGGGCCGTTTGCCGCAGTTCCTGGTGCCAGGGGGATGTGTGTTATCAGCCGGATGGAGGCGGCCTGAGTGAGGATCGCACTGGTAGCCATGCAGCTTTCAGTAGACTTGAAAAGGGGGCTAAGCTGCCCAGAACGGGATGTTTCTTAGGCCTGAGTCCTGGCTTTTTCTAAGCATTGTTCTGGATTGAAGACCCAGCTTGTGGTGGGAGATCTAAGTGGAACAGTTTCTTAAAAGCAGCCAGGACATTGGAATGTCCTAAGTACAACTGGAGAATTTCTAGATATATGAACAAATGCAATGTTATTTAATTTTTTCCAGTATGGATTCATCATGTTAATGTTGCTCTGTCTCTCTTAAATATCATCCTCTCTTGGAAAGACAAGTGGGAAGGGATAGTTCTATCTCCACACTTAAGTATGTTTTTTTTTAAATCAAAAATGGCTAAAAAATGTAGATTTTTAAAACACATGAATGAAAAAAGAATGCCAAATGTAACTACTCTGAAAGTTCTTTTTTGAATAGATACCACTGTTCAACTTCACTCCCTTGACATTTGCTATATCCTTTATTCTGCTACTATCTTCTTCAAACTCTAGTGTATGAATTATCAAAGAGTTTTTAGAAAGTTCAACAGGAACTAGTCTATCCTAAAGCTCTACTCTAAATTTTTTCTTTAGTCATCTGAAAGCACTAAAAAGTAATGAGATATTATACATATATGTATATACATATAGATATATATATATGAGATGAGAATACCACACCACCTGACCTGCCTCCTTAGAAATCTGTATGCAGTCAAGAAGCAACAGTTAGAACTGGACATGGAACAACAGATTGGTTCCAAATAGGAAAAAGGAGAATGTCAAGGCTGTATATTGTCACCCTGCTTATTTAACTTCTATGCAGAGTACATCATGAGAAACGCGGGGCTGGATGAAGCACAAGCTGGAATCAACATTGCTGGGAGAAATATCAATAACCTCAGATAAGCAGATGACACCACCCTTATGGCAGAAAGTGAAGAGGAACTAAAGAGCCTCTTGATGAAAGTGGAAGAGGAGAGTGAAAAAGTTGGCTTAAAGCTCAACATTCAGAAAACGAAATTCATGGCATCCGGTCCCACTCATCACTTTATGGCAAATAGATGGGGAAAAATGGAAACAGTGACAGACTTTATTTTTCTGGGCTCCAAAATCACTGCAGATGGTGACTGCAGCCATGAAATTACAAGATGCTTGCTCCTTGGAAGAAAAATTATGACCAACCTAGACAGTATGTTAAAGCAGAGACGTTACTTTGTCAACAAAGGTCTGTCTAGTCAAAGCTATGGTTTTTCCACTGGTCATGTATGGATGTGAGAGTTGGACTGTGAAGAAGGCTGAGCACTGAAGAACTGATGCTTTTGAGCCGTGTTGTTGGAGAAGACTCTTGAGAGTCCCCTGGACTGCAAGGAGATCCAACCAGTCCATCCTAAAAGAGATCAGTCCTGGGTATTCACTGGAAGGACTGATGCTGAAACTGAAACTCTAATACTTTGGCCACCTGATGAGAAGAGCTGACTCATTGGAAAAGACCCTGATTCTGGGAAAGATTGAGGGCAGGAGGAGAAATGGGTGACAGAGGATGAGATGGTTGGATGGCATCACCAACTCGATGGACATGAGTTTGAGTAAACTCAGGGAGTTGGTGTTGGACAGGGAGGCCTGGTGTGCTTGCAGTCCATGGGGTTGCAAAGAGTCAGACATGACTGAGTTACTCAACTGAACTGATATCAATGTATATTAATACATTATGCATATATATGAATAATATATAAACATATATTACATTTATATGTATTTGTACATTATGTATAAACACATATATACACATATGCTAATAATAGTCATAATCATATCATGTATTGTATATAGCACAATTGTATAATAATAATATCCACTTACTTTCATATAATGATTTTACCCTGTCTTCCTACTCTCATTTGAAAGCCTCCAGTGATTTCCCATTTTACTTGAACAAAATCCTGAATTCTAAATTACTTCATGATCTATCTCTTGCAAACCTTTTAATTTCATCTAAATTCCACTCTTGTCTCTGAACTGCGTGCTTCGGCCTCGGAGGTTTCCTTTCACTTCTCTGGACAGACCACGTTCTTTGCTCTCTCGAGATGTTTCTTCTCCTTGGAAATGCCTTCCTCTTCTCATCCTTCATGTGTCTGTCCTCCTCTGTCCTTCAGTCCTTAAGAAGCACATTCCTGGAGAGAGAGACCTTACTCGCCTGGGGATTGTCTCCATGTTGCTCCCTTTATCCAATTTGCCCTTTATTACTACATGTACTACATAGCATATAGACACATTTATAGGACTGAAAGTGTTGATTATGGATTTTTGTTGATTGCAGGCTCTCTTTCTCACTAGATTAAAGATTCTACACGGCCAGGGGCCCTAACACTTTGGTCTGTAGTATCTACCCAGTGCTTAGTAATATGGCTGGCAGATAATAATTATAGAAGCATATTTGGATGAATTAGTGAGTATATGAGACAGTGTTGATTTCCCCCCTTCTCCTTACCCTCTCTTGTCATCCTTTGCAAGCTGTGAACATTTTGGCCTGCCGGGCACAAAAAGGCAGCCATGGGTGGGGAGTGGGAATGGTCCTAACCCTAATGTTCTTCCTTCAACTGCACAGAGACTCAACCACAGTTTGCAAGGACATTTTATACATTTGTTTTGCCATTTTTCTTGAGGCACTGGTAGTAATCAAAGGAGAATGCTGTTTTAATGGCAGAGAAGCAGACATCCAAGCAAGAAAAATAAATAAAATATGTGAGGTTGGCAAAATCAAGTGACGATGTGTGTATCACCCAGACTTTATGGGCTGGACCAAACTCAGAAAGGGGAATTAACAGAATTCTTTTGTTTTTTTGTTTTTTAATTTTCAGAAGTCAGGTGAGCCAAAAGAACCATCTGAACTTGACAAAATGGAGCAAAGCATTTAACCAAGTGAATTATCTGCTTTAGTCCTGGTTGGTGTGGAAGTTAGATGCTTCTCTTCCCTGGTTTTCAGTGGCATATGACTAGGTTCTTAAAACAAGTTTGGAGAAAGGATTCAGAAAGAATTTGTGCCAGCAAATTAGGATAATGCACAATTTTTGAGTTAAGAATGAGGAGTTAACCTCAGCCTGCTGCTGGGTGCTTTCCGTGGACGTCGCTGACCTGTTGCTTCTCTTCTTGACTTGGGTCAAGTTGCTGTAGCAGAAATCATGTTTGTACATCCACGTTTCCTCCTATTCCACTTGCCAGCAGTGCTGCCTGGAAAACAACCATTCCGTTTTTTCCCCACTACTACTTTGTTCCTGGGATTACAGTATGGGAACATGATCCTGGAGAGGTAGAATCCATCTTGTGATGATCATCATATAATTAAACTGAAGTAGAAATCCCAACATGATGCTGCAATTGGTTAAAAGAATTTAGGTCCTTGTATGATCACTGAATGAAACTTTGAGTGAGACATCATTTTATTAATCAAATAATATTCTTATGATTTGGGCCACGGTTAGTTGGATTTGCTATTATTTGGATGCTATAAGCATCCCTTATAGATTTGTTCGCCTAGTCAAGGCTATGGTCTTTCCTGTGGTCATGTATGGATGTGAGAGCTGGACTGTGAAGAAGGCTGAGCGCCGAAGAATTGATGCTTTTGAACTATGGTGTTGGAGAAGACTCTTGAGAGTCCCTTGGACTGCAAGAAGATCCAACCAGTCCATTCTGAAGGAGATCAATCCTGGAATTTCTTTAGAAGGAATGATGCTAAAGCTGAAACTCCAGTATTTTGGCCACCTCATGCGAAGAGTTGACTCATTGGAGAAGACTCTGATGCTGGGAGGGATTGAGGGCAGGAGGAGAAGGGGACGACAGAGGATGAGATGGCTGGATGGCATCACTGACTCGATGGATGTGAGTCTGGGTGACCTCTGGGAGCTGGTGATGGACAGGGAGGCCTGGCGTGCTGCGGTTCATGGGGTCGCAAAGAGTCGGACACGACTGAGCGACTGATCTGATCTGATCTGATCTGATAGTTTTGTTACTCTTATTATCAGCAAGGCTTCTGGGCTTCCCTAAGACTAGGGGGCAGGGGCGGCATATAAGAAAGACTCAAAATTTCTTCCGAGGTGGAAACTTGGAGTATACATGATACCAAAGAATTCTCCTGGTAGAAATGAAGAAATATTCTAATGGAATAGTAAGAGGTATTGGTTCTATATTAAACGGAATATTATTTCTAGACCAGTTAAGAAATTAAAAACAAATTACAGGACAGCAAATTAAAAAATCAACTACAATAGGTTATCATTTTGTCAAACACACTGTAGTTTTGTTTTAAAGGGAAAAGAAAAGATTAAACAACAAACAGATGGAAATATTTGCCAAAGTAGGCTTCAGAGAATTATTCCTGTACTGTAATAAAATGTGGCTAAAGAAAAATATTGCAATGAGATGCAATTTTTTTAAATGATAGGCATAAAGTCTTTCCTTCCTCAGATTGCCAGGTGTGAAAATATCTAATTTAGCAATACTATTTTCTTCCAATTTTCCATTATGTAAAACGTTAGTTATACTTAGAAAGTCAAGCAGTAATGCAGAAAATTGCTCTCTTTCAACTATTGTTGTTTAGCCTCTAAAGCCATCTGTGGTTTAGCATTAAAGAAACGTATAATGTTGGGCTATATAAAACTCATTTTTATTCTCTTATAACAGTGACACTGGTGTTTTGTTAAACAAGCCAGGGCATTTCCAGTCAAATAATGAAATGCTTAGATTCTTAAATACATCACTGAGAAATATTTAAGGACCAGTTATATAGCTTTCAGGTTTTATTTTTTCTTGTTTATATGTTTTTGCTATTCCATAATAGAATTGTTGAAGGAGAGCTTTGCAGAAGTATTAAAAGATTTTCAGTGCAAAGAGTTTGTAGATGATTAACAGTATTTAATGTTATCATAGTCAGGCTGGCCTTTCCGGGAGATATTTGGATTAAAGGAGCCTATGAAGTCATTAGATGAAGAGGCACAGGTTAAAACTCATTTGGAAGAGACCCTTCATATCCAATAATGGCAAAAAATGGTTAGGGCCAAAGTCTTTCTTTCTAACTAGTGATTTTCCCCATTATCTTAAAACATTCACTTTGAATTATATTAATTGCAGTGAAAGATATAGTAATTTGGAAACCTAAAATTAGTGTCACTTCTAATGCTAGGAGTATTTTCAACACAAAGGCTGGTTGAGTGTCTGTATTTAAACTGAAATATTCAAGTGAATTTACTTCTCTGGGGGGTAAAAAGTGAAGTACAAAGGAATGGAGAGTTGAAGAGAAAAGAGGGAAGGAGAAATGAGAGGAGAAAAATATACTTGTATGTGATGCTGGAAAGCAAAACTTAGTAAGTTCAGTTTTCATTTCAACACATTAGTTCACCCTCCATGACATTTTGGATATTCTTCAAATTTCAAATATTGCTGTATTATACCATTGAGGATCTAGGAACTTCAATCAAACTTACAGTGGTACACTTAAAAAACACAGTTAAAAAATATCTTTACGTGAGTTCAAAAATTTAAAAAGTCATTTAAGTATAACTGTTCCAGAGATTAGATAATATGTTCTGTGATTTAAGAGTTAGCATTAATAATGCATAAGGAGCTAATTGTTAGATGGCAAAAAATGTTACTAAGATCTACACTTTATACCATTTTTTCAAGATGCAGGGACTAAATCCAAGGACAAGCCTACCAAAGGGAAACAGATAATGAATAAACAAAAATAATTTATATGGTGTGATGAATGGTTACAAATGCCATGGAGCATGGAAGGGAGGTCAGCAGTGTTGGGATGGAGAGGTTACAGTTTGCAATTAGGTAGTGATGGATACGGAGAAGGCAATGGCACCCCACTCCAGTACTCTTGCCTGGGAAACCCCATGGACAGAGGAGCCTGGTAGGCTGTAGTCCATGGGGCCGCTAAGAGTCGGACATGACTGAGTGACTTCACTTTCTCTTTTCACTTTCATGCATTGGAGAAGGAAATGGCAACCCACTCCAGTGTTCTTGCCTGGAGAATCCCAGGGACAGAGGACCCTGGTGGGCTGCCGTCTCTGGGGTCGCACAGAGTCGGATACGACTGATGTAACTTAGCAGCAGTGATGGATAAGATGACTTTTGATAAAGCCCTGAAGGAGATGAGAGTTATATGGATCTAGGGGAAATGATTCTCATTCAGGAAACAGAAGTGCAAAGGCCCTGGGGTGAAAGCATGTCTCACATGTGAGAGGAATGTCAGGGAGGTCCGTGTGCCTGATGAAGAGTAAGCGAGAACACTCATAGAAAACTAAGCCAGAATAATAGAGGCGATTGTGTGCGATGATGAAGCCCTTTATACCGAGTTGAGAGTAGAAGCTTCTGGAGAGTTTCAAGTACAAGAGTAACATGATTTTGAAAGGATACCTAGTCAGTTTTAAAAGAATACCTATGCATGCTGAGCTGATGGAAACAAGGGAGACACTGAAGAGGCTATTGCAGTAGTAACAGTGAGGATCAAGGGTGGTTCATACCATGGTAGAATTGAAGTGGTGGCAAGCTATCACGTATACTTGGATGGTTTAACTGACAAGATTTGCTAAGATTTTAATTTATGAGAGAAAGAGTGAAGTCAAGCATAACCTAAATATCTTTGATTTGCATAACTGAAAAGGTGGAGTTGCCATTAGGCACAGTTTTGTCTTTTTCTCCGTCTATGTTTGATTATGTGCAAGCAGAAGCAGAGTACAGGGAGAATTAAATGTATGCAAGTCTGATATTTGCTGTGTGAGTACAGTGGGGCAAGAGATCGCTTAAGGAGTGTTAAGGATGCTAAGGAGTTGGATGTATATACAAAAAGTTATCATTTTATGATGGGTCAACAATTTAACCTGGATAAATAAAAAAGCGAAGATGGGGTGGGAGTGGAGGAGATAGGGTGGGGATTGCTTCATGGGAAAGAAGAGGTCAAGAGATTATGGCCCCTGCTGCTGCTGCTGCTACTGCTGCTAAGTCGCTTCAGTCGTGTCCGACTCTGTGCGACCCCATAGACGGCAGCCCACCAGGCTCCCCTGTCCCTGGGATTCTCCAGGCAAGAACACTGGAGTGGGTTGCCGTTTCCTCCTCCAATTCATGAAAGTGGAAAGTGAAAGTGAAGTCGCTCAGTCGTGTCCGACTCTTTGCGACCCCATGGACTGCAGCCTACCAGGCTCTTCCATCCATGGGATTTTCCAGGCAAGAGTATGCACTGAACTCACCAGCAATTATGAGTCAGAGCTGGAGAGAGTGACAGAAACCATGAGCTGACACCCTGCAGGAAGGAGGGCAGTTGACAAGGTGGTTGGTAGATTAATAAAATGATGAGGGGTTATAGGTCATATCTGATTTCACGACAGGAGATTTTAGGAAGCATGGAGGGACCTGAACTGGTAGTGGCTAACAGGAAAAGCTATTGTTTCAAGGACTGTGGGAGAGAAGACAGCCACCTGGATTTAAAGGGCTGTGAGAGAAGCATTGTTCTCAGGGACAGACAGGAGTTCATTAGAGTAAGAATGATTAAAATATCCAGAGAAGAATGTTTGTGGGTAAAGAAGTTTGCTGATAATCAAACCTGAATTCTGGAAAAAATCTAGCGACTTCAGAATTGGAGAGTGGTGGGTGGTGTCCATCCGGGGATGTGGAATGCTGTAAACAATTTTTGTTGGGGATGAACCACGACCTTGGAGCCTGGGCTTCTTGTGATGGCAGACGTGTGGGCAATCCTCACTTGGCCCAGTTTTGTGATTACTAAGATCACGTCGTGTTACCATCAAATCTCAGTTACCATAGAACTGTGCAAAGCAAGGACGGCTGGTATTCTGAAATAAAAGGAGTAAGGAAATTAATCCAGCTCTAGTGGGCAGAGAAAGCCCACAGGCTGAATCTCAGGTTGGAAGTCAGGACAGCGTGTATGTGGAGACAGTGAACTGATATGGAGGGATGTATGCAGAGCACCAAGACTATCGGTTACAGTGGTGATTCTGTAATATTTTTGCATCTTAGTAACATCTGGGGCCTTTATAAGTTTCAACCCTCAGGCCACACCCCCAGCATCAGTAGTTTTTATTATCCCCCAAGCTGGCTCCCACCCGCAGCCAAGTTTGAAGACCACTGTGCCGCGGTATCTCTTAATCCTACAGTACTCAAATCATTGAAGGCGCCTGTCATATCATCATTGCTGATTTTCTCTTCTTCAGCTGCTATCTGTTCAAACCTGACACGACCTCATTTTTCAAGCGCTCCGTTTGCTACACAAATGGTTAAGAACTTCACAATCATCAACTGCATGAAATTCTGCACATATGGAAGGCTTCTAATGCCACTTTGTGTTCACTGTGCATTTTAGTTGTGTATTATTGTTCTGTTGGGCTTCCTTGGTGGCTCAGACAGGAAGGAATCTGCCTCCAGGGCAGGAGACCCAGGCTGTAACCCTGGGTCGGTGTTGCCTTTTACTGCCCTGTTTGAAACTGTGATTAGCCAACTGATCCAAAGAATGGGAATGCATGCATGGTAGTTTAATTTTATGGACAAGGCAGTGGCACCCCACTCCAGTACTCTTGCCTGGAAAATCCCACGTGAGGAGGAGTCTGGTGAGCTGCAGTGCATGGGGTCGCTAAGAGTCAGACATGACTGAGCGTCTTCACTTTCACTTTTCACTTTCATGCATTGGAGAAGGAAATGGCAACCCACTCCAGTGTTCTTGCCTGGAGAATCCCAGGGACAGGGGAGCCTGGTGGGCTGCCGTCTATGGGGTCGCACAGAGTCAGACACGACTGAAGCGACTTAGCACCAGCAGCAGCAGCAGCAGCAGCAGCAACAGTTTAATTTTATACTTCACTTCCCTACAGATTTATACTTAAAAATCTGTGTGTAGAGATATTTAAAAAGAAAAAAAATTTCCTCCAATGTATTTTATTTTTTTCATAATTCTTATAATTTAAGGAATTTGTATCACTGAACATGTAATATTTTTCTTTTTGCTATCAAAAATCACACATAAATAGAGTTGCATATACCTTTTTATACTTCCAAACTAAAAACTGCATGCACAAAGTTAAACAGGAAAGGCAGACTTTATTTAAAGCTATCACAGTAGTGGAAAGAGGGTGAGAAAGTCACTCAGTCCTGTCTGACTCATTGTGGCCCCATGGACTATACAGTCCATGGAATTCCCCAGGCCAGAATAAGGAGTGGGTAGCCTTTCCCTTCTCTGGGGGATCTTCCCAAGCCAGGGATCGAACCCAGGTCTCCCACATTGCAGGCGGATTCTTTGCCAGCTGAGCCATCAGGGAAGCCCAAGAATCCTGGAGTGGGTAGCCCATCCATTCTCCACCGGATCTTCCTGACCCAGGATTTGAACTGCAGAGAGACCAGAACTGAAATCAACTCTTTTAAGAAGTGAAGGGCAGTTCACTTCAGTCGCTCAGTCGTGTCCAACTCTTTGCGACCCCATGAACCGCAGCACGCCAGGCCTCCCTGTCCGTCACCAACTCCCGGAGGTCACCCAGACTCACGTCCATCGAGTCAGTGATGCCATCCAGCCATCTTGTCCTCTGTCGTCCCCTTCTCCTCCTGCCTCCAATCTCTCCCAGCATCAGAGTCTTCTCCAATGAGTCAACTCTTCTCATGAGGTGGCCAAAATACTGGAGTTTCAGCTTTAGCATCATTCCTTCCAAAGAAGGAATTCCCAGGGCTGATCTCCTTCAGAATGGACTGGTTGGATCTCCTTGCAGTCCAAGGGACTCTCAAGAGTCTTCTCCAACACCACAGTTCAGAAGGATCAATTCTTCAGCGCTCAGCCTTCTTCACAGTCCAGCTCTCACATCCATACATGACCACAAGAAAAACCATAGCCTTAACTAAACCAACCTTTGTTGGCAAAGTAATGTCTCTGCTTTTGAATATGTTATCCAGGTTGGTCATAACTTTCCTTCCAAGGAGTAAGCGTCTTTTAATTTCATGGCTGCGAACACCATCTGTAGTGATTTTGGAGCCCCCCAAAATAAAGTCTGACACTGTTTCTCCATCTTTCCCATGAAGTGATGGGACCAGATGCCATGATCTTCGTTTTCTGAGTGTTGAGGTTTAAGCCAACCTTTTTACTCTCCACTTTCACTTTCATCAAGAGGCTTTTGAGTTCCTCTTCACTTTCTGCCATAAGGGTGGTGTCATCTGCATATCTGAGGTTATTAATATTTCTCCCGGCAATCTGATTCCAAGATTGTGTTGGAATCTTGTGTTTGTTCCAGTACAGCGTTTCTCATGATGTACTCTGCATATAAGGTAAATAAACAGGGTGACAATATACAGCCTTGACATACTCCTTTTCCTATTTGGAACCAGTCTGTTGTTCCATGTCCAGTTCTAACTGTTGCTTCCTGAGCAGCATGCAAATTTCTCAAGAGGCAGGTCAGGTGGTCTGGTATTCCCATTTCTTTCATCATTTTCCACAGTTTATTGTGATCCACACAGTCAAAGGTTTTGGAATAGTCGATAAAGCAGAAATAGATAATTTTCTGGAACTCTTGCTTTTTCAATGATCCAGCGGATGTTGACAATTTGATCTCTGGTTCCTCTGCCTTTTCTAAAACCAGCTTGAACATCAGGAAGTTCATGGTTCACATATTGCTGAAGCCTGGCTTGGAGAATTTTGAGCATTACCTTACTAGCGTGTGAGATGAGTGCATTTGTGCGGTAGTGAGATGGGAATACCAGACCACCTGATCTGCCTCTTGAGAAATTTGTATGCAGGTCAGGAAGCAACAGGTAGAACTGGACATGGAACAACAGACTGGTTCCAAATTGGAAAAGGAGTTCGTCAAGGCTGTATATTGTCACCCTGCTTATTTTACTTCTGTGCAGAGTACATCATGAGAAATGCTGGACTGGAGGAAGCACAAGCTGGAATCAAGATTGCTGGGAGAAATATCAATAACCTCAGATATGCAGATAACACCACCCTTATGGCAGAAAGTGAAGAGGAACTCAAAAGCCTCTTGATGAAAGTGAAAGTGGAGAGTGAAAAAGTTGGCTTAAAGCTCAACATTCAGAAAACGAAGATCATGGCATCCGGTCCCATCACTTCATGGGAAATAGATGGGGAAACAGTGGAAACAGTGTCAGACTTTATTTTTCTGGGCTCCAAAATCACTGCAGATGGTGACTACAGCCATGAAATTAAAAGACGCTTACTCCTTGGAAGGAAAGTTATGACCAATCTAGATAGCATATTCAAAAGCAGAGACATTACTTTGCCAACAAAGGTTCATCTAGTCAAGGCTATGGTTTTTTCTGTGGTCATGTATGGATGTGAGAGTTGGACTGTGAAGAAGGCTGAGCACCGAAGAATTGATGCTTTTGAACTGTGGTGTTGGAGAAGACTCTTGAGAGTCCCTTGGACTGCAAGGAGATCCAACCAGTCCATTTTAAGAAGATCAGCCCTGGGATTTCTTTGGAAGGAATGATGCTCAAGCTGAAACTCCAGTACTTTGGCCACCTCATGCGACGAGTTGACTCATTGGAGAAGACTCTGATGCTGGGAGGGATTGGGGGCAGGAGGAGAAGAGGATGACAGAGGATGAGATGGCTGGATGGCATCACTGACTCGATGGTTGTGAGTTTGAGTGAACTCGGGGTGTTGCTGATGGACAGTGAGGCCTGGCGTGCTGTGATTCATGGGGTCGCAAAGGGTCGGACACGACTGAGTGACTGAACTGAAAAGTAGCAAGAGGCTTCTAATACAGATTTATGCCTCAAAGGATAGAGAGAGATTTTGCAATTCCAACTGTTCTAAAGTAAACACTTCAACAAAAGGGAAGTTAGAGCCTAGAGTCAGAAAGATGTCTGACTGAACTGTAGTCAAGGTTATTTTCATCAGTGGACGTGTCATAATGTTAATTCTTAAGCAAGAGCTGTGAATTGTGTCACGATTACAAGAATGCTTTCACAATTTGAATCATAGTAGAAAATCACTGTCAGAGTATCAGAATGTTCTGTTTTGTTTTTAATTTGTGTTGTTACCATTAGGGCATGAGGGGTTCCATTTTCTTATATGAGTCCCAATATGAGTATGGTTCAGTTCAGTTCAGTCGCTCAGTCGTGTCCGACTCTTTGCTACCCCATGAATCGCAGCACGCCAGGCCTCCCTGTCCATCACCATCTCCCCGAGTTCACCCAAACTCATGTCCATCGAGTCAGTGATGCCATCCAGCCATCTCATCCTCTGTCGTCCCCTTCTCCTCCTGCCCCCAATCCCTCCCAGCATTAGGGTCTTTTCCAATGAGTTAGCTCTTCACATGAGGTGGCCAAAGTACTGGAGTTTCAGCTTTAGCATCAGTCCTTCCAAAGAACAAGAGGCTATTTTCAGCTTTTATTTTGAACAGTGTATTTTTTACAACTTTATTTTATTGAAGTATAGTTGATTTCCAGTGTTGTGTTAGTTTCTGGAGTTCAGCAAAACGATTCAGTTGTCCTCATGCGTCAATGGTTTGCCTTTGTTCGTCCCGAGCTCCCTGTCCACTCCGCCCCACGCCACCTCCGTCTTGGTCACCACAGGCCTGTCCCTGTGTCTGAGTCTGCTTCTGTTTTGTAGCAAGTTCATTTGTGTTCATATTTTAGGTTATACACACAGCGATAGCAAATGGTATTTGTATTTTGACCAATTTTTAACTGAAGAATGAATATTATACTTTTAATTACCAGTGAGAATGAACTTTAAAACATGTATTTATTGTCCACTTGCAATTCCTCTGTTGGCAATGGCCACTTCTTTAAGTTTTCTTTTTTCTCTTAAAGTGTTTATATTGTTTTCAAAACAAAACTGCAGTGTCGCTCTGCTTAACAGTTCATAAATGGGAGAAAAATCAGTAACACGTATCAAGAGTTAACCGCAAATCTAGGTATTTGTTTTTTTCCTGTACATTTCAAACCTGGTTGTGACTGAATTCCTTGGTTTTGAATAAGAACAGCTGCAGTAAGAGAATATGTCTAGTTCGAAGGTATTTTCTTCATTTTGGCTTCAGGCAGCAGGAATTGCTGTGTCTTAGCTTTAGTGAAATATTAGACACTGACGTTTCTGTTGCATAGAAGACACTCACTGCTCACTGGAGGGAGTAAAGGAGAGGATAAGTATTTTACAGGAAACATTAAATAACAGTCAAACCTCTGACCAAAGAAAGAAAACCTTTCTTCTCTCTGACTGCCCACCGCTTTCTCCTGAAACACCCCCCGCCGCCGCCACACCTCGGCACAGCCGATGTGTGTCTTAAATGTTTCCGCTTGTTACACTAAATGCTCTTGGTTGTCACACGTCTGCAGTCACCTCTTGTTGCACACTTGGTCTTTTTAAGAGCGTCCCCATTCCTACATGTTCATTAAATTCTGAAAGCTTCAGTTTTTCTCAGAAGGAGTCATAAATCACAGGAGAGAAGTAGGACATTGAAATGTAATTCTCCTTTTGATGGCTTCCAGGCCTCTTTCTTTTCTTTGTCTGTTAATTTTATCCTCCTGTTGCCTTTCAAATAATTAATGAGGCGATTGCCTGTTCTGACACAGACGTATATGTTTGTTGGGTTTGAAATACTGATATGAAACCCTACACGCTCGTTCTAGAGAGAACAGTCATAAAACACGCAGTTTCAATGCTGCGTATTTAACTACAGACTTGAACAAAGGTAGAAAGGGTGAAATTCGGGAGGGGTGGGGGGGGTAACTTAAGTTCATTACATGTCTTCTGACTGCCAAGCCCTGAGGCAGGGCTAGTGGCACTGAAAAAAAGATCTGTGAGAACACTATTTACATTTAATCTCAGAATTTACTATGGACCTGACCATAGCAGGCATTCAATAAATTCTTACTCAGCAGAAATATAAAGAAGTTTGGAAAATAAGGGGCATTTAAACTGGTCTTAAAAGATATGTGGAATAAATGAGCAAGCATTAATATATTTTAATATAATATATAAATTTACATAAATATTATAGATATCAAAACATCACATATTTTTTCCCTAATAAATATTAATTATAAAAATAATTACTTTAAATCATTGCCTAGGAACTAAAGCTGACATTTTATTGACTTGTTAATAACATGACTTTATTGCTGATTGAAAATACTAACAAAGCTAGTTAAATATCATGTGATGTATGTTAATTGTGAAAATTATTGTAAATATAATTGGCATCTAGTTTCAAGAGGGCTTATCATCTGAATGGGAAGGGCTTGCCTTTGAAAAAATGACAATTTTTATCTCAATTCATAATCAATAAAATAACATTATATTTTTGTAGAATCTCAGTGAAGCTGCATGATAATCAATTATGCTTTCTCTAATGAGCTATTGGTTAGATAAGAAAAAGGATATTGCCTCAAATTCCTCATGGCTCAATTCCAAGAAAGTAATTAAAATAAAGATATAATTGTATATGTAATCCACACATACAGGGATTATATATATTCTATAGTGAATATGTTAAGAATATATATTAGCTGTATATATAGGCTATATATATGGAATATACACATATGGAATTTGTATATATATGAAATATATATGTATGTATGTGAACGTATCTATGTTAAATGTATGTATATGTGTGCATACATAATCTTCAAACATATCTATCCTGAAACCCCAGGTTACAAGTTTACAAATGGATGCTATTCTATTCTTAGCGTAGCATTGACTTGAAATTTGAGTCTCTCTAATGTTTCCTACTAACATGGGATTGTTAACTGAGAAAACCCAGTTTAAAGCCTGGCCTCAAACCCTCAGGAAATGCTTTTCACTCAGTCCTCCCTGTCCTCATCACGCTCGGGTGCTGTGAATATTAGAACCTAATATTTTTCTTAATTACTTCTATATTGCATTTTCGGAGAAGACAATGGCACCTCACTCCAGGACTCTTGCCTGGAAAATCCCATGGATGGAGGAGCCTGGAAGGCTGCAGTCCATGGGGTCGCTGAGGGTCAGACATGACTGAGCAACTTCACTTTCACTTTTCGCTTTCATGCATTGGAGAAGGAAATGGCAACCCACTCCAGTGTTCTTGCCTGGAGAATCCCAGGGACGGGGGAGCCTGGTGGGCTTCCATCTATGGGGTCACACAGAGTTGGACACGACTGAAGCGACTTAGCAGCAGCAGCATATTGCATTTTGCTTAATATGATAGTGGGGAAAGTAGAAAGAGGAATTGAAAAAGAACTACTTGTAGACTTACAGTGCAAGCCAGATAAATCATTATCAATACCAACAAACTCACCAATAAGGGTCATTTGTGAAAAAAAAAAAAAAAAGAGAGAGAGAGAAATAAAGAAAAAGCAGCCGATAATTGTGTCTTTACTCACCAGTGACTAGCTCTGATGTGGCCGTAGTTACGGAATCACATGTTGCCTGGAGTTCCCAAATTCTCTGGCCTTTATTCTTCCTTTAACATGTAAATACAAGTTAGCTAAGTTTCCATCCCAATTATTATAAAAACAGTCAACACTTCCCCACACATCTATACAAATACTTGGGATCTGCACTTCTTCCAACCACCTCTTGGTCTGATTTCACATTTCCTCTGCATTCTCAGTCTTCTAACATCTTTGTACACTCTCGGTTGATATAAATACACCTTTTTGGTTCTTCAAATTACTCATGATCATAAAGCCCTTGAATTTAGCACAGTTTTTCTAAAACCAGTTTGGGGGACTTTCCTCTGGTCCAGTGGCTAAGACTCTGCGCTCCCGACGCAGGAGGCTGGGTTCAATTCCTGATCAGGAAACTAGACCCCACGTGCTGCAGCTAAAGACCACTTATGCCAGAACTAAGACCCGAGTTATAGGCAGACACTTTACTGTCTGAGCCACCAGGGAAGTTTACTAACTAAGACCAGGGGCAGCAAAATAAGTAAATAAAATGTTAGAAAAAAAGAAAGGCAGGTTTGGGTTGTACAGTATAGAAAACAAACAAATTGATCCTTAGAATATTATTAACAGTCCGAGTTATTCCCACTCTTGAGATTTCCCCCCGGCTGTGACTGGTCAGTGGACATCTGCGTCCTCACTGCTTGTGACCCGTGCTTAGGTTCACAGTTCCCAGCCTTCGACGACTGAAACCTTCCCCACTATTCTCCTTCTTCCTAGTTTGTCCACATTTTATTATGTATGAAATTTAGTTCTCCACTTTTCTTGTTTGCAGAAAGCTCTGAATTTTATACCAAAAGCAACCTGAAACGTGATTTTTCTGAGTAGTCATCCACCCTGGAGAAAAATTACATGCCTGTCTCTGCAGGCACGTTGTAGATTTTCTTTCTTCCTGGCCTAAGAAATTGCAGGATATTTTTTCCTTCTCTACTCTCTATAAGAAAAAAATAATAAAGGCCTCTATAGTCTACTTTTTAACTTATTTTGGTTCCTTTTGAAAAAATAAATACCTGGAAAATATCACTGACATTTAAGAAGGATTTAAAGGTAGTAAATTGAGAATTTAGCATTATTGTAAGTGGTGCTGAAGAAAATAAAAGTGAATTGTGATTAGATAACCAGGTATTGAACAAAAGAATGAAAAATGAGAGAAGTAAAGTAGAAAACAGGTTTTTTTTTTTTAAAGAGGCAGGATTTGATGGGGAATTTTATATGTGAACTAGATTATGTTGTTCAGAAATGCTTGCTTTTTGTATCCTGATTTCATATAAGGAAATTAGTAGTAGCCAGAGCTAAACTAACTTTTAAACTACTGGATGGGCAGGGAGTTTGTCACTTTCTATTAGAAGCTTGGCTAAAATATTAGTAATTCTGAAGAGTATGCTGCCAGCTCATTCCTTCTCAAAGCTCCTCTGATATTTTTGAAATTCTGTGGTCAAAAACTAACTCCTGTGGAAAACAAGGAGGACTATGAAATGGGGAAAACAGAGGCCATTTAGTCTGAGCTGGTCAAAACAGTGGAGGTAGCCCCCATCATTTGTATTGGGCAGAGCTCAGAGGCAGAAGGGAGAGGGGAAGCTTAGAGTAATAACACATCTGGGAAGGTGTTCGTGTTTCTCTGATGAGGATGTTGACATGGGAAGCGGGAAGTAGACGGTCCTGATGGGAGGACAGCTTTTGTGACTGGTTGGAGAGAGTATTTGACCCTTTCTGGTCGGGCCTGAATTTGCAGTGAGGCCAGAAGTCCGCGAAGCTGGCAGGCACTGACCCAAGTCCTGACCCCTCTGCGCTGCTCGCTAACGTGGTTGTGGGCTGGCATTCTTTTGTCACAAATGGGCTGTCACTCCCCAGCCATCACCAACCAGAATCTGCAGGCCAGAAGTCCGCCTGGCGGCACTGACCCAGTCCTGACCCCTCTGCGCTCTCGCTAACGTGGTTGTGGGCTGGCATTCTTTTGTCACAAATGGGCTGTCACTCCCCAGCCATCACCAACCAGAATCTGCTGATAAGACAAAGCCGAGTCTATCGCTTGTCTGAATCGGGGAGAATGCCACCTCACAAAGCTCTGACAGTGCTTTGTTGTGGGGGAGTTAAAGAGTCTGTTGAGAATTTTGTTAAAAAGTACGGCGAGGTGTGGTGTTGGCTTTCTGTGTGCAGCGTCACAGTGAGAGTGGGTAGCTTTAGTTCTCTCTCTTCAAACGGACCATCTCTTTGCATCCGGTCGATGCCCTCATCCTATGTTGAAGGTTGCATAATAGATGGAATAGTCCTGTTCATTTCATCGTCCTGTTTCCACAAAGCATTTCTTCAGAGTTGTACCCTATGTTCCATTGTGAAAGACAGTGAAGGGGAAGTTGCTCGGTTGTGTCCAACTCTTTGCGACCCCACAGACTGTATCCTGCCAGACTCCTCCATCCATGGAATTCTCCAGGCAAGAATACTGGAGCGGGTTGCCATTTCCTTCTCCTGGGGATCTTCCCGACCCAGGGATCGATCTCAGGTCTCCCGCATTGCAGGCAGACTCTTTACCCTCTGAGCCACCAGGGAATCACTATAGAGAGATATTCTCTGCAAATGCTGTTTAACCCATTCAGAGGTCTCCGGTATGGGTCTGAGAGACCTTGGGTCATCCGGCACTTCATCTTGTTTGGTCCTACTGATGATACAAAGGACACTTTCTGTGAACAAAACCCGTTAGTGAAATTTGTGTGTCTGAAGCATGGTGACATAAACTATACTTCTGCTGGTCCCAGGAGACTCAGAGCTGATGGGGCGGTGGGAAGCACTGTTCGCTCTGGTGAGTGAGTAGCTGCAAGATAGATGTGTCCTCGGTAGCGGAGGAGTGGGAGACTCCGGGGTGTCCAGAAAGTAGATTTTTTTGTGTTCAGTTTTATCTGCATGACAGACATGCCTTTTTTTTTTTTTTTTGACTGTATGCATCTTTCAAGTAACCTGAAGCTATATTATCCTCAAAACCATAATGTGGCATCTACTACTGGCTGAGAGGAGGTCACCTACAGAGGTAGCAATTATTCACGGCATGGAAATTTCCCTAATAATAAACTCAGATCAGAGTTCAAAGCCAAAAGTGTCCCAAGCAACCAGAGTATTATCTTAGTGAACAATGCTTTTAATCCCACACATATATCCCAGGATACATATTTCCTGGGGCTGTGACATTGTATCCTGTTCACTACAGTCATCTTCCCATCCCCTTGAAAAGGCCCCAGGCTCCTTATGTTAATTATTCCATCCAGTTTCCAGAGTTCTTCATGTAAAAATGTAGCATACTGAGTCAAAAAAATGGTCCAAGAGACATTCCTCTCTTGCATTTATTTGACTGAAAGGTCTACCACTCAAATGGCACCCAACCCCAGTACTTTTGCCTGGAAAATCCCATGGACCGAGGAGCCTGGTAGGCTCCAGTCCATGGGGTTGCTAAGAGTCGGACATGACTGAGCGGCTTCACTTTTCACTTTTCACTTTCATGCATTGGAGAAGGAAATGGCAACCCACTCCAGTGTTCTTGCCTGAAGAATCCCAGGGACAGGGGAGCCTGGTGAGCTTCCGTCTATGGGGTCGCACAGAGTCGGACACGACTGAAGCGACTTAGCAGCAGCAGCAGCAGCATGCCACTCAAAAAAAGGAGTAAAAATTAAATCTGCTCCAAGCTTACTTGGTTCTTCATAAATCTAAAGTAATTCGTAGTTTCTCTTGCTTAAAAAAAAAAAAAATCAGTCAATCAAATCAGGTAATGAGCTTTTGATAGGGATGCCCATTTACTATCACACAACTGAATGAACATGTATAGATTGATCAGCTGTTTATTTCACTTCCATCTGTTTCTTAAAATGACTTAGAAACATTGGCATTGTTACTTCTGTGGAGTAGGTATACATGTGGTGGGAGGCCTAAGTAGTTGAATTGGTCATGGAAGAAAATGCAAAACTGTGGATTGATGTGCTGTAAGGTAAGAATTAAGAGAGTACAGGTATTTCTTACTTTGTGGGGGAATGTTGCTCTGTTTTTAAGTTGTCTTTGACTCTGCAACCCCATGGACTGCAGCACGCCAGGCCTCCCTGTCCATCACCAACTCCCGGAGTTTACCCAAACTCATGTCCATTGAGTCCGTGATACATCCAACCATCTCATCCTCTGTCGTCCCCTTCTCCTCCCACCTTCAATCTTTCCCAGCATCGGGGTCTTTTCAAATGAGTCCGTTTTTCACATCAGGTGGCCAGAGTATGAGAGCTTCAGCTTTAGCATCAGTTCTTCCAATGAATATTCAGGGGTGATTCCCTTTAGGATGGACTAGTTGGATCTCTTTGCAGTCCAAAGGACTCTCGAGAGTCTTCTCCAAGACCACAGTTCAAAAGCATCAGTACTTTGGTGCTCAATCTTCTGTATGGCCCAACTCTCACCTGACTACTGGAAAAACCATGGCTTTGACTATGTGGACCTTTGTTGGCATAAGTGGGAGTGTGAGACCATAAAAATGACTGTGCAATGAAACTACACAAAATAATTTTGATAATCATTGTGCGAAATTATGCCGAAGATAGATGCTTTTGACTGTGGTGTTGGAGAGACTCTGGGTCCCTGACTGCGAGATCAACAGTCCATTCTGGGGATCATCCTGATTCTTGGGATGATGCTGCTGACTCCAGTTTTTGGCCACCTCTGCGGAGTGACTCTTGGGAGACTCTGATGCTGGGGGGATTGGGGCGGGGGAGGGGACGACAGGGATGAGATGGCTGATGGCATCACTGACTCGATGGATGCAAGTCTGGGTGACCTCCGGGAGCTGGTGATGGACGGGGGCCTGGCGTGCTGCGGTTCATGGGGTCGCAAAGGTCGGACACGACTGAGCGACTGATCTGATCTGATCTGATGATTGCTCTATGACCTTTACATTGTCAGAATGTCAAAAACTCTCTTAAAGTGTAAGTGTATAAGTAAATTTAAAAAACTGTGAAACTAATATTTATTTAGCATACTTTAAATCATAATGTTATATAAAAAGCATTAAAATTAGAAACATTGAGAACTATTTTATTTTTTAAAATAACATTAATTCTAGTTTGAATAGTACTTGTCTGCATCTTATCATATATTTTATGATACGGAGTGAACATATTTTCTTTGCCATGGTAAATTGCTGTATTCCTTCCTAAGAGTGGATCAGAGCCTAATATTTTATCCATTGCACTTGCCATACCAAAATGTATATCTAAAAGTTTCTTTAATGAAAGTTGGAGTATCCTGTAAGAAGCCTCACATGGCTCCACTTGCCTGCACAAAGTAAAGCCCATCTATTGACACCAGGTTGTGAAGCAAAGTGCAGTGTGGATCGTAGGTACCAAAGAAGGAATGCGGGCGCTGATGCTCAAAAAAACTCAGACTCCCAGCTGAGTTACAGGGAAGCATTTTAAAAGGCAAGATGAGGAAAGGGACTCATAGCGTGTGTGGCCAGGTCATGCGCAGTCATCTACTTGGTTGGTGAAGGACAGATTGGTATCGCAGGGGTTAGCATTATCAATCCTCAGACTTCAGTAGGTTCAAGAGTCTTGAGCCCATGGCCATCACGTCGTTTGCTTCCTCTGTTTGGTGGGGGTTTTAGCATCTGTAAAACGACTCTGGACATGTGCATCAGATATCGTTATCTAGATACTTCACAGAGGACCTGTAGACTCTGACTGATGTACGGCCGCTTTACTGTTGAGAGTGTGAGCCGCTCTCCTGGCCCAGATGCTGTTTTCTCACTACATGTTCACAGCCGTTCCGTCATTAATTCTTGAGCCAGGTTTCCATGACTCAGGGGAAGCCTGGGAAGCTCTGGCTTTTCTCCCAATAAGAAGCTGTCAGAAGACGTGGTGATGGGTCACAGGGTCTATCCCAGGAAAGCCCTAGAGGGTCCTCTTTGGTTATATAAGATCAGTGGAAAGGCCTTTAAAAGTATATGTAGGCAGAAAAATATACGCTATATAGCTTTGCATTCTTATAAAAATATCTATGCAGAATTTTAGAAAATGACGTGTTAGGGAGGGGCAGTGGCATCTAGAGGGGGTTTAATTATAAATGAAATAATGGGCATTATCATTTACATGATTAGTGTAACATGTAAAGCTTGAGCAGTGGAGTGTATGGACATACTAGGCATTAAGGCAGGGAACTCAGTGGCTTTGTGTAACCAAATAATTGTAGGCTCTGGAGGAGCCCCAGGGCATTAATATGCATGGACTGATTTTTATATGAATAGAGTGGATTTAAGAATTCTGGAAGGAGGGTCTTTTGTCCAGTTTCTCCTGGGGAGTGTCAGGGATGGTGGAGAGCCATGGTCTCAGTTTCTTGACCCCACTCTGGTGACCAGGTCAAACCCTTAGGGAAAAAAAAAAAAGGAGAGCTGTAAATAAGAGTAAGATGTAAATGTTTTTTGTATTTTTTTCCTATAAGGGACTAACACAGGGATGAGTGGTTCAGTACACAGGTGGCCATGTGTGGCCAGAGTCTGGGCTAGCAGTGCTCTTAGCATCCCTGTGCAAAATAAACTCTGGCTCTGGCACAAGGAGAAGTGAAGTCCACCTGTATGGATGCTTAGGTGTGAACAGCTTTTGGAAAACGAGACAGTACCCAAGGGAGGGACGCTGTTCTATAAAGAGCACTGGCAGGAGATCCACTGTTGAAGGGAGTCCTCTAGAGTCCTCTGAGGCGATGAGCATTCACAGGGATGCTGGGGCAGAGAATGGGAAATGACCAGTGAAGAATTTATACTGGACACCGGAGGCACTCTCAGAAATAATTTGGAAGTCTTTGAGATGGAGCATCTTAAGTCCTACAGTTTTGTAGATGGGAGTCTATGAACCAGAGACACTGAATTTTCGTGCTAATATGATTTTGTTTTTACCAACATTTTGCTGAGGTTAGGGAGCATTCAGGGTACATTTCCACTTATTATGATAAATTAAATTATTCTCTATGTGTGTCTGTCTCTTCCACTAAACTGTAATCTGACTGATGGTCAATAAGGTGACATATTGATGTTTCTGTCTTGTAATAACGCAACACCTGGTACATACTAGAAATATAATAAATGAGTGTTAGCTCAGTGAATGAATAAGTGAAAGGGACAATATGTAGTTGTTATTCAAATTACCTTATTTAAGTTGGGTAAAATGTGCTATCATTATTTACTGTGTTTAAAAATAGACTGAGTTAAAGCTTAGTAATAAAGAGCCACATTATAAACAATACAGAAACCATTTTCAGATAACATTTAATAGCTTTACAAGTGTGTTTTAATGAAGTTTAAGATATCGCTTCCCCTATAATTGCTAACAACTGTGTTGTTGTAGGTTTAAGATCATGGATGCTTATCAGAAGTCTTATTGACTTATACTTGTTCTGTTTATTGATTACTTAATTAGTTTTCCAAGATAGCTAATCAGGGGGAGATGTAGGTATTTAGGTGTCTTTCATTAAACCATGCTAAGAAATTTAAAACAGAAATGTGTGACCTGAAGCTAAAGCTTAGTAACTGCAGAAATTGCATGGTTTTAACATAATAATCATAAGTAATATCGTTACAATTGAATATTTTCATTTTCTTCTTCAGAATTATAGTATTTTCTTTTTGGTCCTTTGGTTGGAGAAAGATATCATATGTACACATCTGTGATTGTACGGATAGTTCAGTTTCCATCTGAAGCATAGATTAGCAGAAATATATGCATATTTCTATGGCCTATATTTGAAACAGTTTTTTCTTTTTATTATTTTATTGATAAAACATAAAATTCACCGTGTCTTTTCCATGTTTTAAAGTGGTATTTTAAAGTCTGTATCAATTTTGCATTTCTGGTCACCTGTTGATGTGATATTATTGAAATATTTTACCTAGCAATCCTTTAACTTCAGTTACTTCTTTTGAAAAGACTTTTTCTAAACAGTTCAAAACCACTGGAACTTTTAAATCATATTCTTTGTTTTATGTGAAATGATGTCCCACAAATAGTTACGCTCTTTTAAAAAGGAGTGATTTCTAATTTTTTTACTTTTTTCACAGTCACACAAATTTCTAAAGAAAAGTTATAGAATTATTTTGCTTCTTCAACAGAATTATGCATTCTGATAGAAGGATGGCTGTTTTATGTTTTGTAATATTATAGTTTTTAACGTTGGGTCAGAATAAATGGGGCTGTGCAGCGATGAAAGCAGGATGCTAATGTTGTGTATGTACTTTTAGATAAGCACATTGATTCCAGAGAATTCTAGATGCCGACTTGACTTATGGTAAACCAAATAGTCTCGGATCTTGGAAATTTTATGTACTAATGATAAAAGCTTTTGTGGGCAAGCTACATTATTTTCTTATTAAAAGTATTTTTCATATGATGTTTGGGAAACAAAAGTTACAGAGCTGATTTGTGAAAACTACTTCAACCTAACAGAGTGAGAAATTGAGATGATAAAACTAGAAGATAGCTTTAGCTTTTCTGTTTTAAGCTTAAAGTTTATGAGATACATGAGCTATTGAGTAAAAAAACAAACAAACAAACAAACAAAAAAAAACGCCACTCATTTATTCACCCTTTCATCCAAGCATATAACCAGTATTTATTTAGACTGTAATATTTGCTCATGTGAAAACTGAATCAAGAGAGCTTTTTGTTTCAGGGTAAATTGTTTTCATTTAAAAATTCTTACCGTGGAGTACTAAAAGACTTGTATGTACCTCTAGCTGTCACTGATTCCTTCCTTTAATAATTCATCAAGTCATTCAGCTGATATTTATTCAGCAACAGATGCTCATTTACATAAAATAAAAAACAATATGTTCGGGAATTGAGGGAGATGAAAAGCACATAGTTATTTAGAAAGTATGAATAAGCTTTAATCTAGTGGGATATATATGAGGCAATTAGAAGAAAATCTATAAAGTTTTTATTATGTGAAATGTGAAGAAAGGGAACAGAAATTGCATGACAAGGAAACAAATAAAAAGAATGTGTGTTTTCCAAATTCCTTGAATTGTAGTTGTTTGTTTTCTGTTATTTATAGATGCTTTAGAAAGAGTATAGATTGGATTCATAATGTGTCATTTGTCATATTTACTTACTAAAAAGCTTGTATTTCACCTTCTAATCCCATTCTTACTGTTCTCCATTAATGGTAAACAAACCACACTGGCTGGTAATTGAGTGACCATTTATCCCAGGAGGTGACATAGCCTCCTTTACTGAATAGTAAACACCAGTGGGATGATTTGGACTGAGACGCTGAAGGTAAAGTAAAATATTACTGTGAAATAAATGAAGGCATTCTACAATCCTTAGGGGAAGAAAACAGGAGAAGAACAGGTAGCTCCAGGACCTTAAGGCAAAGAGATTTCCAAAAACTAGTAACCTTTTTCAATGGCAAAAATTATTCCAAAAATTTTCAGAATAAATCTTAGATGTAATGACTATGCTCAAAGAGGATTTCTTAAGCAAATATTTTGGCTGTGATGAGTTTTTAGGACATTTTGTAAATGATACGTAAAAAGAAAAATATGGTCTTCAAACCAAGATTTTGGGTGGGTCTGCTAGGTAGGTTGATGCTGGAATCCTGTCTACCAGGCCAGGTGTTTTCAGATTATCATCTCCCAGCAAGCTCTGGTCAAGCTTTAGTGCCGTAGGGATTCAGTGGAGCTCCTCCTTCACCCCTGCTCAGGGCCAGTTTACCCTTCCCCCACTGCCTGGAGTAGCAGGGGTCCCTCCCTTCAACTTTAGGAAAGTGCCTGGCCAAGGTTAAGTCTCCTCGAGGGGGACAGTCTATGGCCATCGACTGGCTGAGGCAAGGCTGGCCCCCTCGCTTCAGCTCAGCTGGAGGAACTACCCCTGTTTGATAGGAGAGGGCCCTGGACATGGACACTCAGCACAAAGACTGAGGATTAAGGACCTGGGACAAAAATGAAGGACAAAGCCTTCCCGTAACTCTAGGAGACTTGTTCGACAAAAGCAGAATACTTACCCTCAGGGGAGGAAGTTCAATGACCACAGTTCTGTATTCTGGTGCTAAGAGTAAGAGCAAGAAAACTAGGAAGAGACGCTGTAAGTTACCCTGGGGGAACATTTTCCATTCTTAGTGTGTACATCGTGGGGCATGGAATTAACAATTTGAAAGCCTTTGAGATCCTTCCATCTTGGGTGGATGTGGGAAGAGGGACATCTTCTATTACAGTATCTACATGGGCAAAGCCGACTTACCTTCGTCCTTCAGAAGCAGCAAGGCAAGCTTCAGGCAAACAGTAAATGGGGCGCATGCTGGCAGCTGCCATGATGATTTGCGTTCATTATAGAGGAAAGGGTCTTTCTCTGAATTAGGAATAACACAAAGCCTGCTTTTCGAGAATTCTTCTGTGCATTTGTTTGAAGAGTGGGCTTGCCTTTCTTCCTTCCCTTTTGATTCAGCCTCTTGCAAGTGTATTTCACCCTGACCTATAATGTGATTGATCAATTTCTAAATGCCCCTGGACAGTGGTCTTTGCTTTAAAACCTAGGAAAATACATACAGTGGGTCTTTGATCAGAAAAATAAAAATAAAGTAGAAACTCTATCTTTCCTTCTAAATTCTAGTTTATATATTTTCACTCTTCAGAGCCAAATTTTTTAAAATACATAGCCATGTATTTTTTAAGTAATTTGTATTGATTAAGGTGATATTAATTAAAAATGATATGACATTAAGAACACACATTTCCTCTTTCTCTTTCTGAAAATTGTTCAAGGCCAGGAGGAGAAGAGAAAACAAACTTCTAATTATATTTTTGGAGACAGTAAATTAGAAAGGTTGCCCAACCCGTGGAGAGGAGAAGAGAATTAGGAAGAGAGAGGAGTGGGAACCCTCCCAGTGTGCCTCTCACAAAGCCAGTCAGATTCACTTTTCTGAGGGCACATTCTGAGACAGAGGACCAGGTCCTTTATTTGAAGAACTTAGAGTGGGGTGCTTTGTCCAAATCAGGAACTTCCTGGAATGTATATGGTTTCCCACAGAAGGTGAAGATAAATGAAGACTATGCACCTAAAATGTATTTTTAGGACAAGTCTGTCTCCATAGCAGGGGAATTAAGGAAGTCCTGGAGTTGCCAGTTTCAATTAGCTATCAATAAATAAAGGTTTACTGAGCCTCAACCCCAAACTCTATTTAAGAGGAAGAAAATCCCACTCATCTTGGGACTTAATTCTAATTCTTCCCAAATACAAACAACATATAAATAGATCAGCAAGGAAAAACTCAGAGGCTTAAAGAATGAATAATCAAAAAGAAAGCAGCAAAATGTCTGTAAAAGCTTCTGTTAAAAAAAAAAAAAAAGAAAGAAAACAAACACAGAAGTCAGAAAACAAACAAAAAAGTAGCTACTAAAAGTCTGTAGCCACATAGTAGAGAAAAATTTTGTTGGAAATTTAAAAATCTTATCCATCTATGACCAAGAACCAAACAGAGAGAAACAAGAGGTCATGGGATATATGTAAAGACAAGGAACTTGTAGTCTTTTGAAAATCTAAAACAGTCTCCATCCCAGGTTTTTACATGTCTTTGATTTGATGGATCCTGCCACTTTCTAGGTCTTTTCCTAGAATGGTCAGCAGAAGGTTTCAGATAACGGTCAGATGATCCTTAACTGGTTTGCTGACTGCAGATGTCCAGCCATGCCACCAGAATGAGGAGGAACGCAGTGTACTTCTCAGATAGTTTGTGAATGCCTGGAAGTGAAGCTGTAACAACCTCTACCCAAAGCAACAGTAAGAGACTGAAGGGTGTATTACTTCATGGAATTTAATAATCCAGCCCAATTTTAGAGATGTTAAATGGGAAAAATGCACATACTAAAACAGATAGAATATATTAAAATGAATGGTCAGAACCAAGATAAATATTTGTGATATAAATAAATATGTGTTAATTATACCTATTAAAATGAAAATAATATCATATTCAATCACAACTCAAAGCTCAATTTTGTCCTTTAAATAACAGATACTTCCATAATATGTTGATTCTTAATGATTGATTAAGGGAATTCTAGAAAAATATCTAATTCCGCTTCACTGACCATGCTAAAGCTTTTGACTGTGTGGATCTAAACAAATTGTAGAAAGTTCTTAAAGAGATGGGAATACTAGATCACTTTACCTGCTTCTTGAGAAACCTGTATGCACCTCAAGAAGAAACATTTAGAACCAGACATGAAACCACGGACTGGTTCAAAATTCGAAGAGGAGTACGTCAAGGCTGTATATTGTCACCTTGCTTATTTAACTTGTATGCAGAGTACATCATGGCAAGCTGGATGAATCGCAAGCTGGAGTCAAGACAACAGGGAGAAATATCAATAACCTCAGATAGTCAGCTGAAGAACCACTCTAATGGCAGACAGCCAAGAGGAGCTAAAGAGCCTCTTAATGAGGGTGAAAGAGAAGAGTGAAAAAGCTGGCTTAAAACTCAGCACCCTAAACCTGAAGATCATGGCCTACAGTCCCATCACTTCAGGGCAAATAGATGGGGAACAGTGACAGACTTTCTCTTCTTGGGCTCCAAAATCATAGTGGACTGTGACTGAGCTGTGAAGTTAAAAGGCGCTTATATCCCAGCTACTAAAGAATCTGCCTGCAATGCAGGAGGCCCCGGTTGGATTCCTGGGTCAGAAGATCCCCTGGAGAAGGAATAGGCTACCCACTCCAGTATTCTTGGGCTTCCCTTGTGGCTCAGCTGGCCAAGAATCCTCTTGCAATGCGAGAGACCTCGGTTTCATCCCTGGATTGGGACGATCCCCTGGAGAAAGGAAAGGCTACCACCCACTCCAGTATTCAGGCCTGGAGAATTCCATGGACTATACAGTCTGTGGAGTGGCAAAGAATCAGACACAACTGAGTAACTTTCAGTTTCTGCTCCTTGGAAGAAAAGCTATGGCAAACCTAGACAGTGTATTAAAAAGCAGAGACATCACTTGCCAATTAAGGTCCATATAATCAAAGCTATGTTTGTTTGTTTTTTTGGTAGACACATACAGATGTGAGAGTTGGGCCATAAGGAAGGCTGAGCCCCGGGGAACTGATGGTTTTGGGCTGTGGTGCTGGAGAAGACTCCTGAGAGTCCCTTGGACTGCAAGGAGATCCAACCAGTCCATCCTAAAGGAAATCAGTCCTGAATATTCATTGAAAGGTCTGATGCTGAAACTACAATTGTTGGCCAATTGATGTGATGAGCTAACTCATTGGAAAAGACCCTGATGCTTGGAAAGACTGAGGGCAGGAGGAGAAGGGGCAACAGAGGATGAGATGGTTGGATGGCATCACCAACTCAGTGGACAAACTTGAGTGTGAACAAATTCTAAGAGATAGTGAAGGACAGGAAAGCCTGTGTGCTGTCGTCCATGGATTGCAGAGTCAGACACAACTTAGTGAGTAAACAATGATGGACAATATAAGCTTGACAATAAAATGTGGGCAAAGACAAACCAAATGCTAATAAACAGCTATCAAAGATTGTGACTGTCAAATTGCAAAATGTTGTTTAAGGACAATAACTGCTGACTGAAACACAATCATAATGTTAAAGTATACATAATACAATGAAAATAGAGTAATTATAATAATTTTGTATACAAACAATATAGCTTAAATCCATACAAACAATCTGTAAAAGGAAAGACCTCCAGAAAAAGCAGAAACCATGAGATAGAACCAAATAGAATAGAATCACATTATTAGCAAACAGTAATTGGCCATCTGATGTGAAGAACTGACTTATATAGAACCAAATAGAACAGAATCACATTATTAGCAAAAGTAATTGGCCATCTGATGTGAAGAACTGACTTATTTGAAAAGACCCTGATGCTGGGAAAGGTTGAAGACAGGAGGAGAAGGGGACGACAAAGGATGAGATGGTTAGATGGCACCACTAACTCAATGGCCATGAATTTGGGAATACTGCAGGAGTTGGTGATGGACAGGGAGGCCTGGCATGCTGCAGTCTGTGGGGTTGCAAAGAGTCAGACATGACTGAGTGACTGAACTGAACTGAATTTGCCTGTCCCAGTGAATGATAAACTAAAGCATGGAAGAGTTAAATAATGTAGTTAGTAAGTACATTATATTAATATTTCTGTACTACTATAATCTAAAAATATCAAATATACCTTCATCATAGGAACTGATAACGTCTTAGGTTGTAAAGACAGTTTCAATCAATCAATAAGTAGAACTAGTTCAGAAAGCATTCTCTAATGAAACACTTCAAAACAAGAAATTAATCACAACAGTAAAACGTTACTGTCTGACTAAAATAATAAAATAATGATTGATAACAAACTTCTTTTCGAAAAGTAATCTTAAAATTTTGTATTTGGCTGGAAAAAAATTTTTGTAGAAACCCTAGAAAATTAATAAAATAGAAATGATTACTATTAATATCTAAATTTGGGGAGTAAAGGCAAAACTCAAGAGATACATTCACATACCTAAGCACAGAGTCGAACACGACTGAAGTGACTTAGCAAGATTTATATTAGGATAAAACAATAAAAGAACTTAAATATGCTAAGCATCTAGTTTATGAAAACAATGGACTTAAGAAAAGTCAGCAACATTAATATAGACGGTTTTCATTCCAATCCCAAAGACAGGCAATGCCAAAGAATGCTCAAACTACCACACAATTGCACTCTTCTCACACACTGGTAAAATAATGCTCAAAATTCTCCAACCCAGGCTTCAACAGTACATGAACCATGAACTTCCAGATGTTCAAGCTGGTTGAGAAAAGGCATAGGAATCAGAGATCAAATTGCCAACATCGGTTGGATCATCGAAAAAGCAAGAGAGTTCTAGAAAAAAAAAACTAGTTCTGCTTTATTGACTATGCCAAAGCCTTTGACTGTGTGGACAACAAAAAAACTATGGAAAATTCTGAAAGAGATGGGAATACCAGACCACCCAACTTGCCTCTTGAGAAGTCTGTATGCAGGTCAGGAAGCAACAGTTAGAACCGGACATGGAACAACAGATTAGTTCCAAATAGGGTAAGGATTACATAAAGGCTGCATATTGTCACCCTGCTTATTTAACTTACATGCAGAGTACATCATGGGAAACGTTGGGCTGGAAGAAGCACAAGCTGGAATTAAAACTTTCAAGAGAAATATCAATAACCTCAGCTGTGCAGGTAACACCACCCTTATAGCAGAAAGCAAAGAAGAACTAAGTAGCTTCTTGATGAAAGTGAAAGAAGAGAGTGAAAAAGTTGGCTTAAAGCTCAACATTCAGAAAACGAAGATCGTCTGGTCCCATCACTTCATGGCAAATAGATGGGGAAACAGTGGAAACAGTGACAGACTTTATTTTGGGGGGTTCCAAAATCACTGCAGATGTTGACTGAAGCCATGAAATTAAAGGCTGCTTGCTCCTTGGAAGAAAAGTTATGACCAACCTAGACAGCATATTAAAAAGCAGAGACACTATTTTGCCTACAAAAGCCGCTATAGTCAAAGCTATGGTTTTTCCAGTCGTCAGGTGTGGATGTGAGAGCTGCACTGTAAAGAAAGCTGAGTGCCAGAGAATTGATGCTTTTGAACTGTGGTGTTGGAGAAGACTGTTCAGAGTCCCTTGGACTGCAAGGAGATCCAACCAGTCTATCCTAAAGGAAGTCATCCTTGAATATTCACTGGAAGGACTGATGCTGAAGCTGAAACTCCAATCCTTTGGCCACCTGATGTGAAGAGCTGACTGATTGGAAAAGACTCTGATTCTGGGAAAGATTGAAGGCAAGAGCAGAATGGGATGACAGAGGATGAGATGGCTGGATGGCGTATCCGAGTCAATGGGCGTGAGTTGGAGTCAACTCCGGGAGTTTGCAATGGACAGGGAGGCCTGGAGTGCTGCAGTCCATGGGGTCACAAAGAGTCAGACACGACTGAGAGACTGAACAGAACTGAAGTGTTGGCATTATTTCTAAACAATAAAATCAGAAGAAATAGCTAAAAGGAAAAAATAATCAGAACGTAAAGACTAATGAGGGGAAACCAGCCTTACCAGATATTGAGATTTTTATAAAACCGTGATTATCTGAGAAGTGTGATACTGTATATAAACACAGAGGGACTGCTGGAACAATAAAGCTAAAACGAAATAAAAACAGAAATTGAGAGCACACAGGCAGGAATTTATGAGAAGGTCAAAGTGGCATTCAAATTGGGTGGATTATACAATAAATGAGATTGGGCAATCTTGTATCTACCCAGAAAGAAGAAAATTCTATACCATGTGCACCACCTTAAAGCCACAACATTCCAAAGTAAGCAGAGAATACATATATAAGTCAAAGAAAAATACGAGTACAATCCTGGAGGAAAAATCATTACATGTACATAGATAGGTCTATGCAACGTATAAATGTGTGTATACATGCATATATGTACAAGATTTTCTAAAATATGATACGAAACAACTCAAACCCAATTTAAAAAAATACATGAACACTTCAGAAATATTCCACGGACACAGTACCATAAGCAAAACATGATAAAACGCAACGATGAAAGTGACAGGCTGTGATACATGTTTTCCTAAGGTACATAAAGAGTGAATATAAGTTCCTAAGAGAAAGATGTCTTCTGCATTGGCAGGCAGGTTCTTTATCACTAGCACCACCTGGGAAGCCAAGAGAAAAATGAACAATTCATTAGAAAAATAGGCTAAAGATATGAGGTAACAAGTCACAAAAATAAATAGCTCTTAAACATATCAAATTCCTTCAAAATCCCTCTCTGGTGTGTGGCTTCCAAGAGGCAGATGCTATCATCCAACTTGGAAAGCAAGTTGGCAGTTGTTACTGAAATTATTACACATATCTGAGAATTTCCCTATAGATATATTCTCATATGTGTAAGAGGATATGGGCTAAAATGTATTCAGTTAATATTTTCTGTGATAATAAAACATTGAAAACAACATGAATGTCCTTCAATAAAAAAAGAAGTCACATACTATACAACAACCATCTAAAATGTTTCCAATGTATTTCCATATTTACATGTAATATGAGAATAGTGTTTCAACTATTTATGGTCTACCCTATAGAATAATGAGCACCTTAAAAAAGACCTGAGGAAAACTTAGGTACTGATGTGTGATAATCACTCAGTCATATAGATGATATGCCAACAGTATGTTCACTAATTTTATATCATCTGTATACAACATATTTGTATAGAAGACATGCAAAGAATATTCAAACATGTTTGTTGAATGTGCACACTATGTACCTAACTTTTAAAGAGGAGGCTGATAAAATTTGCATCTTGGAGGAAGAGAACTTTCAGGTCTGAGAGAGAATTGCATGTTAGGAGACTTTCACTCACTGCCTTTTTGGCACCTCTTGAATTTTGAACCATGTCATTTTGCCTTATCTTAGGTTGAGTAAAGAAGATTATTAATTTCCGGGGAATCTACACACTGATCAAAGATGTTGAATTACCCGACCAATTTCTTAATAATCTAAGTCTAGTTAACTAGGCTTTGCATATTAAAGTACAATGAAGCTTCTTGTAGCCTATTTATGGAATGTAACCCAAGAGTATGGGATAGTCACTAGCTGCATATAGACAATTATGAATATTTGAGTGAGAAATTGCCTACATTCTGCTACCCCACTGCCTAGCAATTTTTTTTTCCTGAATCAGGTACACACATATTAAAATTGTATATAATATCTCCTTGAAGTTTTCATTAAAAATTGAAATAAGATTTAACTTTTAGCATAACTGATCATGTTTAGTAAAATGCCTTGACTAAAAAGCAAAGAATCTAATGCTTTGTAAAAATATTATTTTCAGTTTGGGAATGGCACATGCATGGGAGTAGATGCATGTAATACCTGTGTCTTCCACTTTGCTAATTTAGAAGTCCAGGTAATCAGACATTTGTAGAAAGTTTTTTTACTCAAGTTTCTATCATAATTTTATCAAAGCCAATCTTTAGTTTGATTTCCCAGAAATTACTGGAACTTCCCTTGTTAATCAGTTTACTCTTCAGCATCTCTGGTCTAACTATCTGAATGCCTGGTTTGCAATTTACATTTGCAATTTACAGAAATTCTGCTTAAGAAAGATATAGAAAACTACTACTCGTATTCCTTTCTATAATCATATGTCATGTACTCAAAATCATTCATTAGACTTTTCTCCAAAACTATTTGTGTACATCATGCTCAAAGTTGAGAAAGATAAATTATTTAATTTCTATAAGTTTTGTCAAGTTATTATTAACATTTGTATTAACACGTTTTGTTAATTGATATAGAAAATTAGATATAAAGTTAGGAAAGGTGGTTTTTATCAATTACATGTGCATTCTGTTAAGTGCATGCATACATGCTAAGTCGCTCCGGGCGTGTCTAACTCTTTGCGACCCCATGGAATGCAGCCCACCAGGCTCCTCTGGCCATAGGTTTCTCCAGGCAAGCGCAGTGCAGTGGATCACCATGCCCTCCTCCAGGCATTCTGTTAAGAACAGTTAGAGTAAAAGCTAAATCTTAACTGATTTATTTTTTTGTCCAATATCCTTTCTACCATTTCCTTAAACATTGTTAAATTTAATTGTAGTTGTTTCCCTGGTGGATCTACTTATTTTTTTTATTTCAGAATGTGCAAGTGTTTATTCTCATTCTGTACCCGTAAATTTAAACTCAGCAGCTCTCAATAATTTGAAATTTAAGACACTACCCTTTTTACTTTCAATACCTTGGCCACCTGATGCGAAGAACCAATTCATTGGAGAAGACCCTATGCTGGGAAAGATTGAAGGAGGGAGGAAAAGGGGACGACAGAGGATAAGATGGCATCACTGACTCAATGGACTTGAGTTTGAGCAAACTCCGGGAGTTGGTGACGGACAGGGAAGCCTGGCATGCTGCGGTCCATGGGGTCGCAGAGTCGGACACAATTGAGCAACTGAACTGAACCCTTCTTTACATCTAGAACCTTTAGTGGTCTCTATACTGACCACGTTAAAAATAAGCCCATATATGAGGCTTCCTATTTCAGCAGAGAAAATAACATATTAAACCCTTTTTTAAACATAACATAATTTGAGATTACTAGAGAGCTGCATTTATTTGTGTGTGTGTGTGTGTGTGTGTGTGTGTGTGTGTGTGTGTGTGTCATTTTCTAGGCACAGTTTTAGTTATGGATCAGATTAATTTTGAATAGCACATGTTAATTAAAATTTAATAACACTTCATTTAATTAGGTTAGGTATTCCCAAAAGCACTCCAAAGCTCAACTTTATTATTTGTAGAAGCAAAGATACTTGTTATTCAGGATAATGATCCCATGTTAAACGGAATATGGTAAGAACAGCAGGGGTGGAGTACATGTAAATCAGTACCAAATATTATTTTGTGATATTTTAGCTACACGCAATCCTTGGCTCATAAATTAACTCATCTTTCATAACGTGAGATACAGTTATAAGATTGAAAACACTGCATTAGATGCTTAGGGCAAAGCAAAGATGAACAAAACAGCCTCTGACCTCAAGGATATTAAATCTAGTACAGGGTTAAACAAAACAAATTTTATGATTGCATATTAGAATTGCTGAAGTAAGTGCTCAAAGGCTCTGTAATTCAGCCACTGAAAGTGGGGTTTGGGTATCTTGCTGAGCTTAGAGTCTATTTCCTCACCATGTCAAGAGGGCTGCAGTGATTCTGGGTTACGTGGCAAGGTCAAGTGGAAAAGGCATGTGTTTCTTTAGCAATGGGGAGGTATTTTCAGAAGCTCTCAAGCACCTTTCTCATCACACCACATTAGTCAGAACAGTCCCTGTTTCTAAACCAATAGTCAGCAGAGGGAATGGTTTTTCACCCGATTGTCTTACTGAAGAGGGATTTCAACAGAACAAAATCAGGCCTCTGGGACGAAGGAGGAATGGGAAAAGGCCTAGATTTGGTGTCGGTAACCGCTAATATCTGCGGTAGTATTAAAAACTTTTGAGGAGCAAAGTGTCAGGATCAAAGCTGTGCTTACTGTCTTCACACAGTTGGAAAAGCTCACGCTAAGGTTCATGGGAACTGGGTGTGTTATGCTTCTGATTTTGTTTCTTCCCTTCCTTCTCTTTCTTTCTTTCTCTTCTTTGTTCTGTATTATTTCATGTAATTGTCATTTCAATGATTAAATATTTATCGCCCTTTTTTTCCTCTTAAATATCATTTCCTTCCATCTCCAGCTGAGTTTTACCATTATTTCTTTTGTAGACTACTTAAATATCATAAAACCTGTCTGTCTCCATCCCCGGTTGACCCCCTCCAATCAGATTGGCTACATCATTTGTGAGGCCAAGTGCAAAATGAAGGCTTTGTTTTCAAAAATGTATTAGGGGTTTAATATAAAGCTTAATAAAACACCTTAATAAAAAGGCAACAGCAGGGCATTAAACTCGGCACGTGGCTCTGCAGCACCGGCAAGGGCTACGTTCCCATGAGCCTGGGCCCCATTGACACCTCGTCCGCCACCCTGTCCCCACGGAGATCTGTTCTGTTATCCTCAGCACGAGGACCTGCACCCTTACCGTGAGCTGAACGTGCGGCCTCATTGCCTGCGCCTACAGCACCCGAGTTTGTGCTCTCAGCTCCCTGGACTCCAGCTGTAGACATTTTCTTTCACTGCCCTTCTTCCACCAAGTCACTGGACATTTGGACATGTTAGGTGGTTGGCCGAAGAGTTCTTCAAGCTTTTTCCATAACATCTTACCTGAACAAGCTTGTTGACCAACCCAGTATTTGCACTGTCACTCCTTTTGGCCCTGTTCATTTTTCAAATCACATCATTCATCACATCCGTTGAAAACTTCCACTCACTCCGTAACTGTGGAAAACTCCCATTGTGCGGCCCTGCTTTTTTGTAGCCATGGTAACATTTATAAATAAATTTTTTCTTGTTTTGCATACTTTTTTTTTTTTTTTACTGTTTTCCTGGCCATTTGCTCAGGAAGATCAAATATTTTTATTTGTTAATTAGAATTTTACTGCCTGGTACATTGTTAGGCACATAAAAAGAAATGTGTCCATAAATACTCAGCAACTGAATGGCAGAATGAGGGCGATGAAGATAGAGTGGATTACAGGCCAATTACAGTTTTTGTTACAATAATGTTTATAATGCAGACAAATGGTGAGATTCTATGAACCTAGTGCTTTCATTTCATTGTGTATAAAATTCTAATGTATTTTAAATTAAATCAATGAAAGATGATTTATCACTTTTCTCCTGATCTAATTCTTACAGGTTTTATTGGTGCAGAATAGAGTGGCCTGCAGCATGGGTTGGTTTTGATATGGTTAAGACGGTTTTGCTTAGGAATGGACGTTAACAGAGTTAAGTGAATTGAAGTGCTTAATACACTCTGCACTGATGCTCAACCAAGAGCTTTTTCTTAAGGGAATTTGAAATGTGCACGTTTCCCTGTGTGACTCAGTCTCAGACAAGTATACACATGAAGCACGTGCTGGAACACAGTGTTCAGGTGGACATCTTGAAGGAGGTCCGTCTCCCTTCTCAGCTCACAGAATCAGTAGATTGATTCTACTTATAATTAAAAAGAAATGGTTATATTTATTCTTGATGCTAAGATTGTTTTAAGTCAGCTGGAAATAACTTCTCAATGGTAAGAGAACTTTATTCATGGTACTTTGTCTTCATAGTGAATTTAGATAGTAAAGTTTTTCTTAGAAATGTTTGATTTTCCAATGGGTCAGAGGTAATTTTAATACTTCAGACCCTTGGTCTAAAGGTAGTTTGAATACTTGTAATAGAATCTGAACTGCATTTATATTGTGAATAGTTGACCAAATGCATAACCTTCTCTCCTTCTGAGGAGAGGGACCAAAATATTCCTTTTCTTGTTTTCTGTGATAGCAAGACATGGGGGGACTTGCTTAAGTTCTTCTTAAGCTTACTGCAGATACCAAGTGACATGCTCAGAGTGCTTTGCTGGTCATCTTTTAAACTTCCCATTCCTTTATTCATAGCTAGGAGACAGGTCTTTTAGGAAGCTTCGATATTTTCCAAAGGTAAGTAAAGCTTTTATTAGCAGTTTTTGAGTCATTGGTGCATAGAAAAAGCTTAGGAGAGATGAAGCTATTTGAAGCGAAGAAACACATTTTTTTTTTCATCCTTTCATCACTTAACTATCTTAAATATTTAATCACTTAATATCCATATATCACTTAAATATTTATTAAGTTTTTAATAAATAAATTATTATTTATTAATATAATTAATTATTAATTAATTAATAAATAACTAACCCTAAATAAATAATATTTATTATTAATTAATTAAAATTAAATATCTTAAATATTTAATCACTTAATATCCATATATCCATAAATCACTTAAATATCCATATTCACATCCCAACAATTATAGTAAAATTTCTGAATTTTTGCAATAGTAATTACTTTATAGGAAAGCACATGTAACTATCAAAGTCAGGATAATGATATGAGATTTAGATTCTCTATATTTGCTTAGGTTTATTATGAAGGGCATGATACCAAATGATAATGCGTGTCATCTCATGTAGACTGACGTGAACTATAAATAGGTACACAGCGGGCATTCTGCTGTTGTCCAGTCGCTCTGTCATGTCCAGCTCTTTCAACCCCATGGACTGCAGCACGCCAGGCCTCCCTGTCCCTCACCATCTCCCAGAGTTTCCCCAAGTTCATGTCCATTGCATCAGTGATGCTGTCCAGCCATCTCATCCTCCGACTCCCTCTTCTCCTTCTGCCCTTGATATTTTCTAGCATCAGGGACTTTCTAAGCTTGAAATTTTCCTTATCTATTCAAGTTGCCAATTCCCTATCCACTCTTCTCTCTCTCTCCCGTGTATGTATGTATAGCATATATACCTACACATGTATGGCCTATATGTGCATATATATGTGTGTGTGTATACACATATATATACATATGTATATATGTATGAGATGGCTGGATGACATCACCAACTTGATGGACGTGAGTTTGAGTGAACTCCGGAAAATGGTGATGGACAGGGAGGCCTGGCATGCTGCGATTCATGGGGTCACAAAGAGTCAGACACGACTGAGCAACTGAACTGAACTGAACTGAACTGATGTGTGCTGCTGCTGCTGCTAAGTCACTTCAGTCATGTCCGACTCTGTGCAACCCCATAGACAGAAGCCCACCAGGCTATCCCATCCCTGGGATTCTCCAGGCAAGAACACTGGAGTGGGTTGCCATTTCCTTCTCCAATGCATGAAAGTGAAAAGTGAAAGTGAAGTTGCTCAGTCATGTCCGACTCTTAGCGACCCCATGGACTGCAGCCTACCAGGCTCTGCCGTCCATGGGATTTTCCATGCAAGAGCACTGGAGTGGGGTGCCATCGCCTTCTCCGAAACTGATGTGTATATGAATACATATGTGTATATACACAATACAACATACAAAACAAACAAACCTCTTTCCCACTCTCTGCTTGTATCACTGTAATAAAGTTGTATTCGATATGTAATTACAGTTGACCTTCGAATAATGCAAGGCTTCGGGGCATCAGTTCTATCTCCTGCAGGAGAAAATTCTCCTATAATTTTAAAGTCAATCCTCTAAATCTGCTGGATTCAGCCAACTATGATTGTGTTGTACTGTAATACATATTTATTGAAAACAATTCGGGTATAAGTAGGCCCATGCATTTCAAATGTTTGTTGTTCAAGGGTCAACTTTACAATACATGTACATGTATATGTATATACACACACATATATAGTATGTAATACATATATAACACATATGCAATTATATACATATATAATACATACACTATATATACACATGTGTATATATATATTTCCAGAGGCTTCCTAGGTGGTGCTAGTGGTAAAGAACTCACTTGCCAATGCTGGAGATATAAGAGATGTGGTTTTGATCCCTGGGTCAGGAAGATCCCCTGGAGGAGGGCATGGCAACCCACTCCTATATTCTTGCCTGGAGAATCCCATGGACAGAGAAGCCTGGCAGGTTACAATCCACAGAGTCACACAGAGCCAGACGTGACTGGGATTTAATCATAAGATTACAGAACTGTCCCCCTTCTCTGCGTGTTACCACCATGCTAACAGGGCTCTAGTATAGTTATGTGGTGATTTTAGCTGAAAAGGCTTCAAGACACAGACCTAGATGTAAAGGAATGGAGGAAAATATACCCTGCTCAAAAGAAAGCTGATGTGCCTCTTTTAATTTCAGACAAAGCAGACACCAGAAGGAGGAAGTTTATCAGGGGAAAAGGGAGTACAAAGAAGTTTAGCAGCTTGCCAGTGACAGAGCCAAGGCTCAAAGACAGAAACCCTACCTTCACCAGAACCTGACTTTTTTGATTCTATAAATAAATCTGGTGTTAAGACTGTCTTTTATGAAGCTGAGCCGGATGCCTCAAATCTGGTTGACTTCATTCATCAGTAAGCATTGTACAGGGTGACAGATTCCTGTTTTTCCCAGGTCCTTTCCCTAATCAGTCTCTGGGCTCTCGAACTCCAGTTCCATGTTGGATCTCAGACCTTCCTCCTCCTTTGCTATAAGGCTTGTTTTACTCTGCAGATCAATTTAGAGCTGCCGCGATGCTTGAATAAAGTACACTGCTTCCATCACTTAATGTGATTTAAATGAGTGAAAAGGCTATTATTATAATAAAGTTAGTGACTTGGTCTGCAAACAGAATTTGGAAGTATCAACTGTCCTTGGGTTATGGGACCACGACTGGTGTAGAAGCTAGAGGATATGGTTACAATAAGGAAACCATATTTTTTCCTCCTAAATTGTCATATAATATTCCACCAAGCAAAGATGGACTGCAGTACTTGACATGATTCTTAAGGGCAAGGGTCATAACTTACTCATCTCTGTTTCTTACAACTTGGGATTTGCAAATAGAAATTGTTTTAATGAATGTTAGAGGAGTTGCAGTCCTTCATAATTGTTTAAAATAGTAAAACATGCCTCAGGTTTTAGGAAAAAGCTCATAAATGTATGATAAATATATTGCATAGAAAATTAAATCTATTTCTTAGAAAGGAATGCAGTATGGCACTCAGACGGCACACAAATAAAATACCTCTGTTGTGTCATAAATTTGGCGTAAATCTAACAAGCTAGCTATAAAAAGCACTTCCATTTTCTTGTTCCTTTAAATTTAAAATCGTTTGATAGAGGATTTTAGATGACCTAGGTTTCTGAAAAAAACCGTCTCTGGATCTTTGAATCATGCTTCCTTTGATCTCCATACATGTCCCTTAACAAACAGAAAGTCGTTCCATTTCTTCGCCTAGGGCTGAGCTCTTCCAAAAAGAAGTCTGCTTTCCTCTTTGCAATTCAGCGCAGTGTTCAGTTGGTAGGCCAGTACAATAGTGGGTAAAGGCACTTGAAATGTAGCTCTAAATTGAATATCCTCAAATAAACCAAATTAAGAAAAGCAAGGACTGCCTACATGACCACTCATAGTAAACTACTAGGAAAGGAAGTTTCCCTTGTGTTCTGATTTCCATCATTCATCATCGAGCAAGTGTTTTGTCAGTTAAAATGTTAAACCTGCCGTCTTAAAGCGGATGAGGCTCCAGCATGACTCAGTGCTAAATATTCTGGTAATCACAGGGCTGGAACACCAGAATGTGGTAAAAGAGCTTGGAATGTCACCACAGCAGTTACATAATCATCTTTTTAGATATTTTTCAGTCTCCTGTGTTACATAATTGAATCACATAATGTACTTAATAGAATATTTGCAGCCGTAGAGCTGTGCTGCAGTGCATTCTGACATCTGTGTCTGTGATCGTGTGTGTGTTTATGATAGTGTGTGCGTTGTGAATGATGATACTTTATCTACTGAACAGATATTTTGAAGAATTAGAGGGTCTCTATTTCACTAGCTGTTTTAAGATTCGTGTATTGGTGATTTGCACTGTTCAACTAAGTCAATTGGTTACTTGACTATTTGACTATTGAATATCTTGGTAGTTTTACTCTTGAATCAGTCAGGTTTTTTAATTGATCCATGGCTGATTTCCCTCTTTCTCTCTCTTCCTCCCTTTCTCCTTCCTCCCTTCTCTCCCTCCCTACTTCTTTCCTGCCTGCTTGCCTGCCTGTGACTGCAGATAACACCATTCCCAGTCTGTACTTCAAACAAGATGAACTTCGACTGGTGGTAGAGTTTAGGGCCATTTCCTGCTGCCCTTTCTTAATTACTCTGGGTCTCAGTTTCCTTGTTTAAAGTTAACTTCATTAAGTTTTCTCAGTATATTAAGAACCAAGTCTGTGCAGTTTCACTGTGAGGGCTGTCTTCCTTTTGAAATCTTTCAAGTCTTTGTTTGCATTTTTAAGTATTGTGCTTATCAGTGAGGCTTCTCTGGTGGCAATAGCGGTAGAGAATCTGCCTGCCAATGCAAGAGATGCGGGTTTGATCCCTGTGTAGGGAAGATCCCCTGGCGTAGCAAATGGCAACCCACTCCAGTATTCTTGCCTGAAACATTCCAGGGACAGAGGAACTGGGTGGAATACATTGTATGGGCCCGCAAGGAGTCTGACATGACTGAACGACCAGACACATACACACGCGTGTCAAGAAGGATTTGACTTAAGATTAGCTCTTGGTAACTGGTGTGATGCTCTTGTTTTCACTGGGCTTAGTTTGACTATCATAGAGCTATTCAGGCTTTCTTGCATCTTGCTTTCTTCCCACTTCAGGAATGCATGAATATTGATTCCTGCATGGCTTCTCACTTGAAGAAATTGGTTGTAGCCCTTAATTGCCCAGCTGGGATTCTGAATAAATTCATAATTCTGTCACTGACATGCGCCTCCCACCTGTACCACCATGCTCTCCTCAGGACATGGTCCTAAACATATCATGCAGGCTTTTTACCTACTGAACTGTTACTTGCTCCGGTACTCTTAAAAATTCTAGGAAGCTTCAATAAAACTATGTAAATAATTCCTCTATTCCCAGATTTTAAATGACCTTTCCCACTGTAACATAAGGATTGTTGTACTAGTGTAGAAAGAGTGCCATCTTTTCCTATGCCCACGTTTCTGTAGAATGTTCAGTGCAGATCACCAAGTTCATGTCTAAGATTCCCTGTTACAGGGAAAGAGCACCTCATCGCTCACCCTTGAATACCACCTTCATTATTTCATTGTCGTCAAGCCACATGTATTTTTAACGAGCAAGTGATTCTTTTATATTGCAATCTTGATATCCTAGTCAATCTTATTCACTGAATTTTACATTTCCCCTTTCCTGGATAAGTTCCTGTAATTATACTGTTCTCTGACAGCCTCTGCAATGACTTCATAACTGATGAAACATCCTAAACTCATAGTTTCCTGATCTCCTCAGCTTCCCTGGCATTTCACATGCCTTTACTTCAGCCACCAGTGGTTATACCAAGGCTTGAAAAACATCACCCTTCAGAAGTACTCCACCTTCAAGCTGACAACTAACAAGCTCTTAACTGACAACCTACAAATCTGAACGTGAATTTAACCCTGTTATATATTCTTCATTTATCTACCTCTATTCCTCTGCTGGAGGTGAAGATAATTTGTTTCAAAGTTTCCCAGTTAGTATCTCAAGATGGCCTGCTTCTTGGCCTCCAAAAGCTATACTTTGTCGCCACCATTCTTTATGGATAGCAGGTAACTTTTGGTTTGTGTCTCTTGGGGAAAAATCAAGAGTAAAAACATTTTGTTATGTGTTATTTAAAAACAATAAATAATTAACACTTATTACAAACTACTAAGTTTATTTCATATTTGCAATTTAATATACATATATGACTATGCCAAAGCCTTTGACTGTGTAGATCACAATAAACTGTGGACGATTCTGGAAGAGATGGGAATACCAGACCACCTGATCTGCCTCTTGAGAAACCTGTATGCAGGTCAGGAAGCAACAGTTAGAACTGGACATGGAACAACAGACTGGTTCCAAATAGGAAAAGGAGTACGTCAAGGCTGTATATTGTCACCATGTTTATTTAACTTATATGCAGAGTACATCATGAGAAACGCTGGACTGGAAGAAACACAGGTTGGAATCAAGATTGCTGGGAGAAATCTCGGTAACCTCAGATATGCAGATGACACCACCCTTATGGCAGAAAGTGAAGAGGAACTCAAAAGCCTCTTGATGAAAGTGAAAGTGGAGAGTGAAAAGGTTGGCTTAAAGCTCAACATTCAGAAAATGAAGATCATGGCATCTGGTCCCATCACTGCATGGGAAATAGATGGGGAAACAGTGGAAACAGTGTCAGACTTTGTTTTTCTGGGCTCCAAAATCACCGCAGATGGTGACTGCAGCCATGAAATTAAAAGATGCTTGCTCCTTGGAAGGAAAGTTATGACCAATCTAGATGGCATATTCAAAAGCAGAGACATTACTTTGCCAACAAAGGTTCGCCTAGTCAAGGCTATAGTCTTTCCTGTGGTCATGTATGGATGTGAGAGCTGGACTGTGAAGAAGGCTGAGCGCCGAAGAATTGATGCTTTTGAACTGTGGTGTTGGAGAAGGCTCTTGAGAGTCCCTTGGACTGCAAGGAGATCCAACCAGTCCATTCTGAAGGAGATCAGCCCTGGGATTTCTTTGGAAGGAATGATGCTAAAGCTGAAACTCCAGTATTTTAGCCACCTCATGCGAAGAGTTGACTCATTGGAGAAGACTCTGATGCTGGGAGGGATTGGGGGCAGGAGGAGAAGGGGACGACAGAGGATGAGATGGCTGGATGGCATCACTGACTCGATGGATGTGAGTCTGAGTGACCTCTGAGAGCTAGTGATGGACAGGGAGGCCTGGCGTGCTGCAGTTCATGGGGTCGCAAAGAGTCGGACACGACTGAGCGACTGATCTGATCTGATCTGATACATATATGATAGCATATATTATAGTACCATATATGACTGTATAGATTATAAGACCTGGATTTCAATGAAAACTCTCTTTATGACTCTAATGCTTGATATGCTGTTTAAGATAATTTCATGGTCCTGTATTAACTGTATGAGATTCTAGTCTTTCTGATTACTTCTCTGCTAATAGCCACTTACTGTCCTAATTGAGGGAGAAGGCAACAGCACCCCACTCCAGTACTCTTGCCTGAAAAGTCCCATGGATGGAGGAGCCTGGTGGGCTGCAGTCCATGGGGTTGCTAGGAGTCGGACACGACTGAGCAACTTCACTTTCACTTTTCACATTCATGCATTGGAGAAGGATGGAGAAGGAAATGGCAACCCACTCCAGTGTTCTTGCCTGGAGAATCCCAGGGACGGGGGAGCCTGGTGGGCTGCCATGTATGGGGTCACACAGAGTCGGACACGACTGAAGTGACTTAGCAATAGCAGCAGCAGTCCTAATTGAACTGTTCATTCCTTTTCTAAGAGATAAAATTAGAGTGTTTTCTCTTTACAATTAGCCAGTTCCTTAATTTTTCCTATCCCAAGAGAAATAATTGCTGCAATAGACAGTTGAAAATTTTAATTCTCTAGTTTATGCCTTAAACATTTAATTTTATTTTAAAAATAATATTATAATAATTAGCAATATAATAAACTTATAATAATTAGCAATAATTAGTATTTTAAAAAATGTATACCCACTTAGTACCTAAATATTTTCATATTCTATAGCAACATGTTTTAAGATCAGAATATTGATATTAAGTGTATCAATTTTTAATAATTTATAATTATAAAAATTATAATTATGTTTTTTATATAATTAAGATGAAAACATAATCAGTGTATGATAGACACTGAAATGAGAGTGATTTTAAAACATAAGTTTTTTCTCACATAAAAGTACCTCTTTTCCCTTTAAGGGCAAGACCTGGAATTTGCAGACATTAGTTCTGTGCTAATCCCACAAGATAAAACTGGTTGCCAGGGAGGCTTTAAATATGATCATTTTCAAATATATCTGCTATATTTAAAGTACAATGCCTTCCATGAAAAAAAAAAAAAAAAGGTCTTTTTTTTTTTTTAGGCAGCCATCAGTTCAGTTCAGTTGAGTTGCTCAGTCGTGTCCGACCCTTTGCGACCCCATGAATCGCAGCACGCCAGGCCTCCCTCTCCATCATAAGCTTGTTTAAAATACAAACTCTTTTACTAAGGATGTCAATGGTTGTTGAGAGGCAACTAGCAGTCTCCATTCTGTAAGTAAGACTTCTCTGGTCTTACTTCAGAAACAACCTTTTTGAGCTCTCATCATAAGCTCAGTTCAGTTCAGTTGCTCAGGCATGTCTGACTCTTTTGTGGACTATAGCCGGCCAGGCCTCCCTGTCCATCACCAACTCCCGGAGTTTACTCAAACTCATGTCCATCGAGTCAGTGATGCCATCCAACACCTCATCCTCTGTCATTCCCTTCTCCTCCTGCCTTCAGTCTTTCCCAGCATCAGGGTCTTTACCAATGAGTCAGCTCTTCACATCAGGTTGCCAAAGTATTGGAGCTTCAGCTTCAACGTCAGTCCTTCCAATGAACATTCAGGACTGATTTCCTTTAGGATGGACTGGTTGGATCTCCTTGCAGTCCAAGGGACTCTCAAGAGTCTTCTCCAACACCACAGTTCAAAAGCATCAGTTCTTCAGTGCTCAGCTTTCTTCACAGTCCAACTCACATCTGTACATAACTACTGGAAAAACCATAGCCTTGACTAAACGGACCTTTGTTGACAAAGTAATGTCTCTGCTTTTGAATATGCTATCTAGGTAGGTCATAACTTTCCTTCCAAGAGGTAAACATCTTTTAATTTCATGGCTGAAATCACCATCTGCAGTGATTTTGGAGCCCCCCAAAATAAAGTCTGCCACTGTTTCCACTGTTTACCCATCGATTTCCCATGAAGTGATGGGACCAGATGCAGTGATCTTTGTTTTCTGAATGTTGAGCTTTAAGCCAACTTTTTTCACTCTCCTCTTTCACTTTCATCATGAGGCTCTTTAGTTCTTCTTCACTTTCTGCCATAAGGGTGGTGTCATCTGTGTATCTGAGGTTATTAATATTTCTCCTGGCAATCTTGATTCCAGCTGTGCTTCTTCCAGCCAAGCATTTCTCATGATGTACTCTGCATAGAAGTTAAATAAACAGGGTGACAACATACAGACTTGACGTACTCCTTTTCCTATTTGGAACCAGTCTGTTGTTCCATGTTCAGTTCTAACTGTTACTTCCTGACCTGCATACAGGTTTCCCAAGAGGCAGGTCAGGTGGTCTGGTATTCCCATCTCTTTCAGAATTGTCCACAGTTTATTGTGATCCACACAGTCAAAGGTTTTGGCATAGTCAATAAAGCAGAAATAGATGTTTTTCTGGAACCCTCTTGCTTTTTCGATGATCCAGTGGATGCTGGCAATTTGCTCTCTGATTCCTCTGCCTTTTCTAAAACCAGTTTGAACATCTGGAATTTCACAGTTCCTGTATTATTGGAGCCTGGCTTGGAGAATTTTGAGCGTGTCTTTACTAGCGTGTGAGATGAGTGTATTTGTGTGGTAGTTTGAGCATCCTTTGGCATTGCTAGATCATAAGCTAGATCCTGGTAATTTAAAAATGAATGGAATATAATCTTTACCCTGGAGATTTTAAGCTAATCCTTGTGATAAGGAGAGGCGGAGGACAGGAGTAAGATACAGTGTCAACTTAGGAATTGTTGTTTAGTTGCTAAATTGTGTCTGACTTTGCAACCCCATGGGCTGCAGCAGGCTAGGCTTCCCTGTCCTTTACTATCTCCTGGAGTTTGCTCAAACTCATCTCCATTGAGTAGATGATGCCATACAACCATCTCATCCTCTGTCGTCCCCTTCTCCTCCCGCCTGCAGTGTTTCCCAGCATCAGGGCCTTTTCCAATGAGTCAGTTCTTTGCATCATGTGGCCAACACATTGCAGCTTCAGTTCAGCATCAGTCCTTCCAATGAATAGTCAGTGTTGATTTCCTTTAGGATTGACTGGTTTGATTTCCTTGATATCCAAGGGATTCTCAAAAGTCTTCTCCAGCACCACAGTTCTAAAACATCAATTTTTTGGCACTCAGCTTTCTTTACGGTCCAACTATCATATCTGTCCATGACTACTGGAAAAATCATAGCTTTGACTAGATGGATCTTGGTGAGCAAAGTGAAGTCTCTGCTTTATAATATGCTATATAATATCCTAGATTTATCATAGGACTGGGGTCATTAATGCAGTTTATATGGGGGGGGGGCGAGAAACCTCTAGAGAAGATTAGGTATTAGTGAATGAATTTTAGTTTAATTAGAATTTTCCAGGTGAAGATGGGCTAAGACATTCTAGGTAGTAAGGTGTATCAGAATACATATCAGAATAAAAGGATTCCTCTTTGGACCTTTTAAAGCAGTAGAAGTCCATTAATTGGGGAGCTCTTTCAAGAGAGTATGGAATAGCAACTTAATTGGGATATCTTGATATAATAACTTTTGTTTTGCTTTGTTTTATTGTTAGATTATGTTTTGAGAGTAGAATAAAAAAGAATCAGAAGAGCATGTACTATAAATAGTTTGTTTAATGCCACTGGGAAAAGTAATTCAGAAAGGATTATAGAGTTTGCCAAAAAGATATTAGGGTTTGCTTTAAAAGGCCCAAAACTTTTACACTCAAAGAACTGATGGGCTTTGGTTGCTATTTTAATTAATACTTGAGTTTGTCTTCATTTAGAACTTTCACAGTAGCGTCAATTATTGGGAATCATCGTGGCTGTGTTCATTGTCACACGGCGCAATAGGCGCTGTTACAGCAAAGCAATTGTGGGCCATGACGCGCACTGAACACCTACAGGGAGCGTCAGGGTTAGCTCACCCTCTAACTAGACTGAGAAACTTGTCAGTTTTCAGAATGGCTTCTTTCAAAACCAAGCAACCTCAGGTTTTCTTAAATGTGAAGCTTTTAAAGAACTCTTCATGAAGTTGTCATACTGTGCTAATGCACAATGAACATCATTCATTAAGTCTACACTAATCTGACAGACATTATACTTCAAATAATTACTACCTACTGCGTTACCTTTGTCCTTTGTGAGCTTAAATCTCACCTGTCAACAGCAGTCACTTTGGAGTGTGATATTTGTATATACAAAAGCCTTGCCTTGGCAAATGTGTACTTGAAAGGTAATGCCTTAAGCCGTGAACTTTTGCTTCTGTTCACTTCATTTATTGCCTTTTTTTCCATAGAGTTTTAAGGTTAATGTTCATTGTGTGATTTTTGTGTTTGTTGTAATAAAAGTATTTTCTTTTACTAATGCAATAGAAATCACTGTTACCTGTCATTAAATAAGCAGATTGTATTAGAACTTTTTCATCCTCATAAAAATTTAATTCACCATAAGTTTCTTGGATTTTAAATGACAGCCACGTTGTGGAATTACCCTTTGTTTTGTATACCGAGAATATAGAATGATTTGATGTCTTTAGATGTAGGTATGGGTCTTTCTGTTTTTAGAAAGTCTCTTGCTCATTGGAAAGCATATTGGATAAATCCCTTCAAGACATTTTAAAAGCACAAACTGGTAAATCAGAAAAATAATATATTATCATGAATACATAAAGAACTTAAAAATCATAAATAAAACTCATATCAAAAATTTAGCAAAAATGTGGATATTAAATTCGTCAATGCAAATGGGTAATAAATATGTGAAAAAATGAAAAACCTTACTGGGATAACAGAAATGTGAATTAAAAGCATGATAAAATACTAATATTTCTACTTATCTGATTATAAAGATGAATAAAAGTATTAGGTTCAGTAGTTTGGGTCCATAAAAACATAAACATGTTAATCTTCTGTTTACAACAGTACAGTTTTTAGTCTTTCTGGAAGACAGTTTGGCTATATATACTACAACTTAAATGTCATGTTATTTACGTCCCCATTTTGATAATTTTATAGAAATAAATGCTAAGGAAATAGTAGTGGAAGGACATAAAGATGCATGCATAATATGGCTCATGTGACAGGTTTATTGGTCTTAAGAACTAGAAACATCCAGTTATCATCCACTGAGAACTAGCAGAATACCGTATGGTGCCTTCATCAAATGGTTATTATGCAGCTGCTATGTTGTAAGCGGGGCTTCCCAGGTGGCACTGCGGTAAAAGAACCCGCTTGCCACTGCAGGAGACATAAGAGATGCAGGTTCAATCCCTGGGTCGGGAGGATCCCCTGGCAGAGGGCATGGCATTCCATTCCAGCATTCTTGCCTGGAGAATCTTGTGGACAGAGGAGCCTGGTGAGTTGACAGTCTGCTGCTGCTGCTTCTGCTAAGTCGTGTCAGTCGTGTTCGACTCTGTGCGACCCCATAGACATCAGCCCACCAGGCTCCCCGTCCCTGGGATTCTCCAGGCAAAAACACTGGAGTGGGTTGCCATTTCCTTCTCCAATGGGTGAAAGTGAAAAGTGAAAGTGAAGTCCGTCAGTCGTGTCCAACTCCTAGCGACCCCATGGACTGCAGCACACCACGCTTCTCCGTCCATGGGATTTTCCAGGCAAGAGTACTGGAGTCGGGTGCCATTGCCTGACGGTCTTAGGGTCGCAGAGAGTCGGACACGACAGAAGCGACTTAGCACGCACATGTGCATAATGTAAGTGATGAGTAAAACAAGTTTCTTTCTCTTCCAAATACTCTTCCTTTTGCTTCCTTTACAGTATACCTATATACTCTTGCCTGGAAAGTCCCATGGACAGAGGAGCCTGGTGGGCTGCAGTCCATGGGATCGCTAGGAGTCGGACACGACTGAGCGACTTCACTTTCACTTTTCACTTTCATGCATTGGAGAAGGAAAGGGCAACCCACTCCAGTGTTCTTGCCTGGAGAATCCCAGGGGCAGGGGAGCCTGGTGGGCTACTGTCTCTGGGGTTGCACAAAGTTGGACACGACTGAAGTGACTTAGCATCTGGATTTTGCCTCTCTCAGAAGGTTCATCTTTCCTAGCCTAGCAGTTAAATTCTGGATTTCACAAAGTTCTACCTCTCACGTCCTCATACTCCCCCTCAGGCACTTTTTTTTTTTTTTTCCAAATTGTCGTTGTTCACCAAGTCATGAGTCATGAAATCAACACAGTGAGTAGTAACCAAGAATTTGAACATTTATTGCAAGGAAAAGAGAGTGTGCAGTGGTACAGATATCATGGCATTTTTTAGGGGTTGCAAGAATTTCTGTAAACTAAACTGTTATATACATCTGGGCAGGTTTATGAGTTGAGTCTGTTGAGAAGGCCCTGGAGGGCATTGTATGCTATGAACAATGGACAGTATTTTATCTTAAAAATGATGAAGAGACACTGATATTTTAAGCTAGATTTTTTTTCCTTTTTTTTTTTTTTTTTTTTTGCGGAATTTATTATACTTTCTCTATGGGTTTCCTGGGTGGCACTAGTCGTAAAGAACCCGCCTGCCAATGCAGGAGATGTAAGAGACACAGGTTCCATTCCTGGGTCAGGAAGATCCCCTGGAGGAGGAAATGGCAACCCACTCCAGTACTCTTAGCTTGAGAATCCCATGGAACAGTTCATAGGGTCACAAAGAGTTGGACACGACTGAAGTGACTTGGCAGCACCAGCACTCAATAAACAGGAAGAGTTGTGCAGATTTATTCCATTTACTGAAAATGCACATAAGACGTTGTAACATCCTGATGATGTTTATGCTCATCCAAACATCTCTGCAGAAACTGCAGAAACTGATCTTGTGTCAACAATACTTTAGGAAATAATTCAAGTAGCTAGTCACCATAATATTCATCATTGTAATTTCAGGGATATTTCACTTATGACACCTATCTGTGATCTTTACTATTATAGCAGTAGCCCAGAGCACATGTGTCTGAAATTACAGAATGAGGAGTGTTCATCTTATCCTATACAGTTAGGATGTGTGTGACTCTGGAGTCCCAGCATTAAATTCTTATCATCTTCCTCATACCGTTCAGACGTGGGCATGCATGCTAAGTTGCTTCATTAGTGTCCGACTCTGTGAAGCTGTGGACTTTAGCACACCAGGGTCCTCTGTCCAAAAAAAACCCAAATTTACCTTTTAAAGTAGCAGCTATTTTTGATACCTTATACACTCTGTGAAATTGGACTCTCCATATTTCTTCAAGCATCCTCAGAAATCCCCAGAAAGCTCTGTCTTCATTATGCATACTGAAATCAATAACTGTGCTCGTAGTCAGAGTCCATGGCAGAGATGAAGAAAGGCCTTGTGAATAAGAAAACCTTACCTGAAAAGCCTGTGCACATTAACTTTTCCCTAAAATCTTTTGTCAGTGAAGTGCATTTTGCTATTACTAAGCTATGCAGAAAAAAAGCCAACCAGTATATCATTGTCTTATTTTCTTATATCAATGACAATGTGGGAATAAGTAGTATACATGCCCTGACTTGTGAAGCATAATATTCTGTAAACAAGTGCATAGTTTCCATCTTTTCTGGATGATTCAGTCATGATTATAGTCTTACAAATCATAATGATTCCTTAAAGTTATACAAAACATTATGGTAAATAGGTACAGGCTGTATTATATGAATCATGGGAAATTACATGTTTGTGTTATGAAGTTCATAAAACAGTGAAAGCTATTTAACTGTTCATGTAATAGCTCCGCCTGCAACATTTGGAAGTTTTCGAATCTCCTTTTTGTAGGTCTTCTATGTTCCATTTCTTACAGGATTTTAGCTGCTCCTGGTGCTGTAGCCAATGTCTTTCTCAAATAATGTCTTTCTTTATAAAGAAAAGACAGTGACTTTCGTGTGTAAAACAGAAGGGCATTTTGTTAAAATGTCATCTTGAAGTGTCATCTCACTTTTTCTGAGCCTTACGGGTCTGGTTGCCTGTCATATACTTTTCTTTTAGTACTTTCAGGGTCAGAGTCTCAAGAAGATACAGCAGGCGTCTGAGAAGGGAAAGGGTCTACAGCTGGAGAAAGGGAAATGAAAGCATTATACAAGGTTTGATCCAGTGCCCGTTATTTTTAGACAGTCTGATTCAAAAAGGAAAAAAAGGCAAAGGAGAAGGAGAAGACATTCACAAGCATGAGAAATGAAAACAGAAGGATTATACAAGGTTTGATCCTATAAAAAAAAATCAAAGACACAAAAAACTAATAACCAAACTATCAGTGAAGGAGCAAGTTACTAAAGAGCCCTCTTGACTTTATTTTTTGTGAAGAATATTGATAATAATATTCAAGGATTTAAGGATTTTCACCTTTTAAATGTCTCTGAGTTTATGATTTTCAGCTTTTGTCTATTTCCCTGTTATTGTTGGCTGCTAGTGTCTTCCTAGTGACTTTCATAAGAGGATCTAAGAGCTGAGAAGGACTCTGATACAAGTATGCCTGGATAATGGCAGCCGAGATGTGTCCCCAGAGCCCATTCTTTAGATTCAGAGATGAGCCAGAGGGAAGGAAGGGTGACCTGGAAACTAAGCTAAGATCCAGAAGTAAACCTAGACAATTAAATCTTATAGAAGGTCCCTGGGTGTTTTCTCTAAAAATATATCAGTGGTCCTTTTATTTCACACCACTTAAGCATAAAAACAGACTGTACTACCTTCCTGGGCTAAGGAACAAAGTTTCCAGAAAAGGAGAGGAAGACAGAAATACTCAAAGTATTTTACGGAAGCATAATCACAGCTGCTTTAGACTCCATTTACTGTGGTTAATTAGGTACTACTTACTTCTTTTCGCTTTCATGTTTTTCATTGCCAGGAAAAGTATCTAAAGCCTGACTATGAATTAATACCTTTTTAAAAATTGTGGTCCAAACACTTAATATGAGATCTGTCCTTTTAACAGAGTTTAAGAGAACAATACATTATTGTTGGCTATAGATATTGTTTTACAGCAGATATCTGAGCTTATTTACCTTACCTTACTGCAACTTCGTGCCCAGCAATTAATAACTCCATTTTCCCTTCCTTCTGGATTTACACTTTTAAATAGATAATTCATACCTTACTTTTATGTGCTAATATGGGACAGCTAACTGCATTTTTTCAGTTGTTTGATCAGTCTGTCATGAATATCAGTGAAATGACATATATAAGTAGAGAGCCAGAGGTGTCTTTTAATATTAATGTTCTTCTTATAATTGAAACACCTGTTTAAGGCATGATGGATACTATTAACATGAATTAAAAGCAAAGTTTATCTTTAGAAAGTTCCCAGACTAGTAGGGAAAATAATACATACATCTTAATAATAACTAAAATAGAAAAATATTAAGAACCATTAATATTTTGAACCATGATGTTTGAGAAGACTCTTGAGAGTCCCTTGGACAGCAAGGAGATCCAACCAGTCCATCCTAAAGGAGTTCAGTCTTGAGGGTTCATTGGAAGGACTGATGTTGAAGCTGTAACTCCAATACTTTGGCCACCTGATGTGAAGAGCAGACTCATTTGAAAAGACTCTGATGCTGGGAAAGATTGAGGGCAGGTGGAGAAGGGGATGATAAAGGATAAGATGGCTGGATGGCATCACCGAGTCAATGGACATGAGTTTGGGTGGGCTCTGAGAGTTGTTGATGGACAGGGAGGTCTGGCGTGCTGCAGTCAATGGGGTCACAAAGAGTGACTGAGCGACCGAACTGAAATTGAAACTGAAACTGAAGAACCATTAGAAGAACCGTAAAGTCTTCTAACTTGACTTTGAAATGACCACTCATTGTCTACCCCCATTTCTTTAAGAGTAGTCCATGGAGGTTTTCCTTATCTTCCTTACCTGGCTGGGTCAACAATGATCTCCTCCCCAATAGGTAGATTGGTCTAGAAAGCTTGAAGACATCTTCATTTCTAGAAAAAAGTTATGACATGTTGCAGTTTGGGTCTGATGACCTTGACTTTCTAGAACTGAGTCAAATGGCTTATGTGGGAATTGGAGTCGTGATAGCTTTCTTTGGAAAAGTCAATGGCTGCATGTTTTCAGATACAGATACAGATAACCTAGAGTATTCACCTCAATTCACTGTGGTGTTGGAAAAGACTCTTGAGTGTCCCTCAGACGGCCAGGAGATCAAACCAGTCGATCCTGAAGGACATCAAACCTGAATATTCATGGAAGGGCTGATGCTGAAACTGAAGTTCTGATACTTTGGCCACTGGATGAGAAGAGCTGACTTCTTTAAAAAGATCCTGATGTTGGGAAAGATTGAAGGCAGGAGGAGAAGGGGACGACAGAGGACAAAATGGTTGGATGGCATCACTGACTCAATGGACGTGAGTTTGAGCAAGCTCCGAGAGATGGTGGACAGGAAGCCTGGTGTGCTGCAGTCTATGGGGTCGCAGAGAATCCAGCCCAACTGAGTAACTGAACAACAACAAATTCACCTCAAATGTATTTTTTTAAAGAATTTTACAGAAAGGCTAGCTTTAGACGTCCATACTTTATCCTTTTTTTAAGAAAATAGAGTTTGGCCCATTTAGCTCACCAGAATCAATATTTAAAATCATTTATATATTTCGATCATCAAAAACTTGGCAGAAGGAAAGCAGAATTTTGTGGCTTTATTTTTGTCTGCCTCAATCTAGCTGCTAATATGCTCTCTGGTTTTCATATAGGGGAAATTTCATTTCCTGATTGCATTTGGTGCCTGTCAAGCTGAGTATGGTTTCATTTTGACACCTGCATTCTACTTTTTAACTTCCATATTGTTTGCTTGGGCATCTGCTTGTACATGGGCAATCTTTGACTTATGCTATCCACACTTTTGCAGTATTAATTATCTCTGCATTGACTCTCAGTACAGAGAGGGCATTGACATTTTGAGGCAAGAGAATTATTTTTAGGTAATTCTTCTAGCATTTAAGGCAATAATCACAGTAGAAAGTTTCTTTTTAGATTTATATTTAAATAATCTGACATTGCTTAATGGTAACATGTAGGAATGATGCTAAAGCTGAAACTCCAGTACTTTGGCCATCTCATGTGAAGAGTTGACTCATTGGAAAAGACTCTGATGCTGGGAGGGATTGGGGGCAGGAGCAAAAGGGGACAACAGAGGATGAGATGGCTGGGTGGCATCACCGACTTGATGGACGTGAGTTTGAGTAAACTCCGGGAGTTGGTGATGGACAGGGAGGCTTGGCGTGCTGCGATTCATGGGGTCGCAAAGAGTCAGACACAACTGAGCGACTAAATTGAACTGAACTGAACATGTGGGATAAATGTAGAAGCAGCTTTTTCAACCTGGATGCCAACATCATAGAATACATTTTAATTATCTCCTTTTTACTCTCTACTGTCCTTTTGCTGATACCATGGTCCGAGTAAAACATGGACTTTTCACTATCATTTTAACTTGGTGTAACTGTCCTCCAATCTAGCTTGATTTGTGGAATTAAAGGGTTTGGCTTTGTCTACCCAAGGAACTTAGTAACAAAATGAAACAAATGAAACTCACTTGTCTTGGGAAAGAAGTTTCCCTATTGCCTTTCTTCAATGAGTTTTTAAAGACAAAACAAAGGAACAGTGTTTATCTGTGTCCACAAAATGTGGACTTAACCCCTCTAATTTCTGATTTGTTAAATGTATTGAGTCAGGAACAAATGACATATGTAATAAGTCTTGGTCAGTTTAGAAAACTCACATGTAAAAAAAAAAAGAATCAGAAGTGATACATTCAGAAGATGATGAACTTTCATTAAAAGAAAACTCTACCATCAACATGGCATTGTCTTGCTACACTGAAACATAATACATCATTTAGGGAGCATGGGGTGAACCCATAATTTTGGTGATGAGAATCTGCCGTAATCACTTGAGGTATGAATTTAGTGACTGGGACTATGGTTTCCCAGATTCTGGTTGACTAAGGAAAAGTGTCTTTCCTCTAGTTTACATCCCAAAGTAACTGCCTTGAAATCTATACTACAAGCCAGCGTCTTATTCCCCTTCCACATAGCACAGTTGACGATGAAGCTCCCCTTCCACATAGCACAGTTGATGATGAAGCTAATAATGAGCCCTGAGAAATGTCCTGTCTCTAACACACTCCAGGTGCCACTCAGTCATGTAAATCCCTCCTTCCCGGTGTTTACCTTTATTAACTTTACTAGGATAGGCCTCATTGGTTAGATCCAGAGGGTTTTTTCTTTTGTTCTTTCCCTCAAAATTAGATGTAACAAGAATATAGAAAATATGTTATTTCTCATAAGGAGATAGGCTCAAAACATGAGTTTTCTACCTCTAATCAAAAGCATTTTACTTGTTGAGAAAGCCCCAAAGAACATCTTTTTATGATGCTTTCCAAATTTCACTTGGCCCTGTTTGTTTGGACAGGAATCTGTTATGGGCTTCAGGGGCTTGCAGTCAGTATAGAAGGTAGATAATTCTGGTTTTCTTGGAGAGAACCTCTTAGTTTTACCGCTAAATTCAGTAGCACAAACATGCGATGATGACGTGTCCTCTGAAGCCTCCTTCTGCCGCGGTTGCCTTTGCCCTTAAGCTTTTGTTCACGTGGTCCTTGTTTCCAGCTCTCACACTCCTTGATCTCTCTATTCAAGCACTCTGCTTCGAAGCTTTTGCATTTATTTGTCCCTTTTGCTGGGTCATCATATACCAGGTGTTTGAATAACATTTCTTAATATTATTAAAAATAAAGCTCATCTATAATCTCCTTGCCCTATATCTCCCTTCGCCATGATTCATTTTTCATCACACTTAGTGCTGTCCAGAACTGTGCTGGCTATACGGTAAGCACCAGCCACATGTAACTTTTAAATCTGTGAAAACCAGATGAAATTAATAGTTCAGTTTTTCAGTCATACCAGCCATATTTCAAGTGCTCAATGGCCAGCTGTAATTAGTGACTATCTTATTCCATAGTACAGACCTAAAATTATTATTATTATGTTAATTATAATTATGTTAATTATTATTAATTATGTTCAATTATTCCTTTAATCTTGTATTATCTATTTCCTCTCTATGTATACTTATGCCAACTCTCTTTTTGCCCTTCTCAACTAGAATAAAAACCACAGGAAACCTGAGATGTTGTTTATCTTCTTTACTTGTATTTGTCCAAGCCTGGAACTATTAGGCAAATAATGGATTCTTGAACATTTGCTCAATAGATAAATTAATGAATATTAAGAACTAGAATGAATGGCTTTCAAATGTGCCACTCCAGAATAGTGGTCAACATCCAAAGGATGTTTCTCAATATGGAACTGATTTAAACATGGAAAATTATACTATAAGTCATCTACTCAGAGTGTAAGACCATCCTGGGAAGTTTATGTGTTTTTCAAGCTTGTTTGGTTACACTGCTCTTTGCATTACGGTGACTTCTCTTTGTGGACTACAGGAGAATTTTCTCCCAGTGCTCAATTCTAGGAACAGTTATACTTCTTCTGAGTAGCTTTTTTGTTTTAATGCTGTGCACCCTGCAGTGAAATGCTTTTCACTTGCAATGACCACTATATCCATTGATGCTAATATCATTGTCCACCTCCAGAAAATGTGCAAAACCCTAAGGTACATGTTTTGTCTATAGATACAATTCAGGCTTATTTTATTTTCCTTCCATTTCCATGAATTTCTTCACTTTTCCCTTCAATTATAGCCTGGCATGAGAAAAATTATTTTTGCAACAGGAAAAATATGGATAAATTTATTGGAAGGAGAGATAGTAATATTTTATTTCATATCAGGGAAGAACTTCATTCTAAGTTTCGATATGCATTAAGGACAGGATAGGATGCTTTTTAAGTATATAAAGAGTTAAATGTTCTAGTAGATCCCTTTAGAGTGATTGGGGAATTATTTAAACATCAGATAAATCTGTAATATTAGGAATGTTTCAAATTTCTTTAGATGACGTACTCTAAGAAAAAGAGGCCTTATTTTTTTTTTTTTCATGGTTTTAAACAGCTTCTGCTGACAGTTCAAATAGAGCCGTAACCATAGCTGCAGCTGACACACAGCAGAAAGTGAGGACCACCATTCAGAGTCCATGGCGGGACGGAGCCGATGGCACGTGGTGTTGGGCAATGATGCTCACTGCGCATTTAGCAGAGCCTAGGAGAGCAAGGCTGTCCTCAGACACTCGCCTGAACACTACACTGTTTGCAGTGAATTAAACGCAAGACTGAAACCTACACGTGGATTATTATTGGCTTGGTCATTTATTTTTATTTGGGGATAATTACTCTGTGTGAGCCATGTGTGTGCACGATTGTTTTAGTCTGCTTATTCTTGGGCTTTCCAAGGTAGAGTTAGTAGTAGGTCATTGCAGTCGACTGTGTCTCATGTCTGATAATCTTTGCAAAGGTTTAATTTGATGGCAACATTTTTACTCGAAACCTACATCACAGAATTATACAGAGTGGAAAGCTAAACTATTGCTATTTCATTTTCACAAGTATTTTAGTGCTTATTTGGTTCATTTCAATGTGGTTAGAAAATTAATACAGCATTATTTTTCTGATGATGTTTCCCGTTGTAGTCATTCTAGAAATGGAGCTAATCACGCCAGCTCATTCAAGGAATACAGCTTCAGGAATGAATGTGGTTTTTTCCTTTATATTGAAATGGTAGTTTTCTAATAGAGGTACTGAATGTTGTGTCTTCAAATATCTTTAAAGGAATACTTAATTCAGAATTGAGTGCAAAGAAGCTGTAGAAGATTATTCATCCATGTAGATACAATTATATCATGGTGGATAATGGATTTGTGTTATTCTGAATGTCTATACGTGGTTACAGCGAGACTGAAGTTGTTTTTATAACTTTTCAGTACACTGAACGAAAGAAAAGTATGACAGTAGAAAGCATCTGATAAATTAAATGTGACATGTTTTTTATCCGTATAAAATGGTTTCTGAGCAGCTGGTAATTGTGAATATTTCAGCAGTCATCTTTGATGTGGAATACTTCTTCTGTGTTCAACACTAATGAGTTGTGAGTCGTACTTCATCAAACTGACAGTTTCCTTACTCTTGTAAATAGGCACGTGATACACCTTGTAAAACTGGGAAAAGGTACTCAACTCACCTTTTGAGCACACAGAGCTTCTTCTTCTTTCTCTCTCTCTGTTGCACCATCAGCTTTTCCTCCAAGGACAGATAATATAAAAGGAGCCTCACATACACCAGGTACTTGCTCATCATCAGCACTGTTCTGTGCACCAGAGTACATGCCACCCATTAGACGGTGTCCACCATTCACATCAACTCGAAAGCAAAAAGTGAACCTATACATTGGCCAAACTAATAAACGAGTGCACCAAGAAATCAGAGATTGTTTAAATTGTTTTGATATGAAATGTTTGGCTTTCTGGTTTTAATATAAATTGTTTTTAGAAAATAAAAGATACCTTATATCTTTCCAACTTTTATATTCATCCAACTTTTATAAACACCCATATTCTTAATAATTCCATGAAATGAGAAGTTTACGCATTATCCCATTTGAGAGATGAGGGAAGTTACACAGAGATGAATGCTCATAACAGAGAGAGAATGCCATGCTGACACTTGTGCTTTAGTATGTAGTTCTAATTTCCTAAGTGATAGAAAGAAATTAATCTAACTGCAGTAGGAACATGAAAGCATGTAGAATAAGAATTATCCAAAGAGAACTAAAGATGTTAAGATCAATTAATCAAGAGGTACGTTTTAATATATCTAAAAGGCTGAAATTATCTGTGATGCCGGAATGACTAAACCACCTTGGGGCTGACTGAGTGTTATTAGCAATATTAACCCAACTCATTCTCCGGAGAAACATTTAAGATTTTTATTAAAATAAGAACATTACTGTAAACTTTGAGTGGAGATGAAACTTACTGTGCAGCTGCTGCCAGGCTTTCAAATCAACCCGCCTTCTGATCTGTTTCATACTTTGGGATTCTATGTAGTATTACCGTGAAAAAAGAAAGACAGTGCTGACGAACAGATCACTTCACTGCTACTCATCTGTATCTTCAGGCAATCTTCCAGGGATAACAGTTTAGAATTTCAGGAAGAGAAATAATGATGAGACTTAGTACTCTTGTAGAAAGTGAAAGTGAAGGCGCTCAGTCGTGTCCGACTCTTTGCGACCCCATGGACTGCAACCTGTCATGCTCCTCCGTCCATGGGATTTTCCAGGCAAGAGTACTGGAGTGGGGTGCCTTTTCCTTCTCCAGAGGATCTTCCTGACCCAGGAATCGAACCCAGGTCTCTCCCACATTGTAGGCAGACGCTGTACTATCTGAGCCACCAGGGAAGTCCACCAGCGAAGTTCTACTCTTATAGAACATGATGGGTTTTCCAAGGAATTTCACTTTGATGCTTCTGGAAAATAGGTGAAAATTGGTAACCTGAAATCACTTCGACATTTTAAATAAAATATAGTATCTTGTGTACAGGCATACAAGAGCTCACAAACAATTAAGGGATGTCCTCAAAAACCATGAACGTCAAAGAGCACCATCTGCCAAAAGAACACCAGAACTCAGACAGGGTCAGACGTGGTCTGAGGGTGGGGTTAACCCAGGGCTGACGGGGAGCTCCATGGAGCAGACCAACAGCAACTCGGGACCACCAGAAGGCTGTAACCTAGATGGACTAGAAAATTCTTCCGTCAGCACAGGGAAATGACAAGAAAACTTTCCGTTAGCTGAAATTTCCTCTGGCCCTTCTGAGCTCTGCTGGCAGAAAGCTGTAATGCAAATCGGAAGTGTCTTCATGAAATCACTCCTTTACTTTATGAGAGAGGCATCTCGTCTCTGTTAAGCTTTGCCTTTTCTAGACTAAACATTACCAGACTTTCAAGTATATTTATGTGGCATGACTTTGATTATTAGAAAACCACATTAAGTAGAAATTCTGAGTTCAAATTCTAGCTCTTTGAGCCCGCTTTCCTTGACTTTAAATTTGAGATAATTGTTGCCTGAGTCACAAATGAGGTCAGTAGACATGCAGTTCCTTAACACCTGCTGATTAGTAAGTGCTTAATATTTTCCTTTTTAAATTGCTGTTTGTTTTGTAAAGTGAACCACTTTGTTGTAGACCGGAAACTAATGCAACATTGTTAATCATCTACACTCCAATATAAAATATCAGTTCAGTTCAGTTCAGTCGCTCAGTCATGTCCAAATCTTTGCCACCCCATGGATCACAGCACGCCAGGTTTCTCTGTTCATCATCAACTCCCGGAGCTTACTCAGATTCGTGTCCATTGAATCAGTTTCGTCCCCTTCTCCTCCCTCCTTCAGTCTTTCCCAGCATCAGGGTCTTTTCCAGTCAATCAGTTCTTCACATCAGGTGGCCAAAGTATTGGAGTTTCAGCTTCAGCATCAGTCCTTCCAGTGAATATTCAGGACTGATTTCCTTTAGGATGGACTGGTTGGACCTCCTTGCAGTCCAAGAAGACTCTCGAGTCTTCTCCAACACCACAATTCAAAAGCATCAATTCTTCAGCGCTCAGCTTTCTTTACAGTCCAGCTCTCACATCCATGCATGACTACTGGAAAAACCATAGCTTTGACTAGACGGACCTTTGTTGCAAAGCAGTGTCTCTGCTTTTATGGCTGCTTGTCTTTAAAGAATCAATTTTGCATTTATATACCTATAAGCATCTTATGTCAATGTGATTCAGTAGTAAAGAAAACCATTGTTTAGATATGCTTCCATTGTTTAGATATGCTTCATTCTTCTTGAAGTCACTATTCAATTCACTATTTGATAATAACAAATATCAATTATTTGGAAGTTGTTGAAGTTAGAGTCTTTGAAGCCAAACAGCCTTTGGTTATTGAGCTCCACCTCTTAACACTAACTTCAGTGGGAATCTGGAAAATTCATTTAACGTCTTTTTCAGTCTTCTCATGTGTAGAATGTAGTAGGCAATAATAGGTCATACCTTACAGAATTGTAATGACGATTTAATTATGTTACATACGTAAAGTCATTAACACAGAATATGCTGTGCTGTGTTTAGTCATGTCTGACTCTTTGCACTCCATGGACTGTACCGGCCAGGCTCCTCTGTCCATAAGGATTCTGCAGGTAAGAATACTGGAGTGGGTTGCCATGCCCTCTAGGGGATCTTCCCAACCCAGGGATGGAACCCAGGCAGCCCACATTGCAGGTGGGTTCTTTACCATCTGAGCCGCCAGGCAAGCCCAACAGAGAGCATGGGGCATGGTAAAGAGTAAATGTTATTATCGTTATAGAGATAAGAAAAAAATATTATAAGCAAACAGCACTGACCACGTGCAAAATAAACATGCACACACACTAAAATTGATATACTTTATCTTCAAGGAGAACTAGACTGTTACTCAAGAAACCATTGCTAAGGAAAGCTTTTAAAAGGAAGTAAAGAAGAAACGCCTATCATAAAGTCAGTTAAATTCACAATAGCAAAAACTGTTCACAATACTTGGACAGTGAGTGAGGGTACAGAACAGTTTAAAGATCCCCTGGAGTAGGAAATGGCCCACTCCAGTATTCTTGCCTGGAAAAATCCCATGGGCAGAGGCGCCTGGAAGGCTATATAGTTCATGGAGTCACAGAGAGTCAAACATGACTGAGGTCACATACACACACATAAACTCAAAAAGCATGGTCATCCCAAGTCATTTAGTATGAGAACAGCCAGACCTACAAACGTCAATCGTTGTGAATACCTCAGCACACAGGTAACAGAGAAATACCTAATATATTTCATAGAAAATGAAAATGAAACCAAAAGCTTGGGTCTTTAAGCTGTGAGTTTCCATTATCTAAAGAAATCAGTTAAGTAGGGGTTTATTTCCAACTGGATAAGCCAAGGTTTCCATAATTGCTTACTGAATAGATAAACACTTGACCTAAGCTTTGTATGCCAAATAATCCTTGATGTGGGACAGTGGGGCTCAGCTGGCCAAGGTCATGCAGATTCGTCTCGTGTCGCGTCTGTGTGCCTGAGTCATATTTTGTTGAGTCAAGTGCTTTGCTTTGGCTTCCTCTGGCATATCGATACATTATAGAAAAAAAGAAATGACCTGCGTGGAAAGTCTACTGAAGCTGGTGTTTTGTCCTAACTGTCATCACTGCGTATAATGTCTGTCAGATAAACAGAATCCCCGTCTGGCGCCCAGCTTTTCTACTGTTTGGAATTTGAAACAAGAGCCACAATGGAAGTATGTGAATTTCTTTAATGCAAAGAAACTCTAAGAAATGATATAAAATGCTCAAGCATTGATTATTTGGTAGACATCAGAGAGGTAAAGAATTACGTCACTCTAAATTCAGAGTGGAACAGAAATTGACAACTCCCGATCCCAGCATTAAAGAATAATTTCTACTCCTAATAATGATCAAAACTTTTGAATCAATGTACTCTGTCATTATGGATTTTTTTTACTGCATTACTTTGTTGAATAAAATATTTCAAACCACTTCAAAAAAAAATAAAGAATAATTTCTATCAAAGGGGTGTATTTTAAAGATTTAGTTCTGTAAGTTACCTCTTAATGAAAATTCATGGGAAAATCCTCTCACAGAAAGTCACAAAGGATATCTACTGTCAATAGCTTTATACTATCAGCAAGTTATATTCACAGTGGTGTGAAATATTAGTTCTGTCAGTTATTTACAATTTATGGGACTTTTGCAGAGCTTCAGCAATGCAGATAAGCATTGCTGTGCTCACTCAGAATATCGGATACATCCTCCTCGCACTTTGAAAAGCAAATAAAGTACATACATTTATCAATCCTGACATTGATCCCTTTTTACTAGCTCAGCAAAGAATCATGTAAATAATACAAAATTGGAAAACTGGAAGACCAAACAGAATAAGCAGTCTTGTATATTATAATTGAAATATTTAAAGGAAGAAATGAGTTAAGTAATTCCTGGGGTCGCAAAGAGTCGGGCACGGCTGAGCGACTGAACTGAACTGAACTCTGATTTAAAGTTATTCCTTTCCTTAATTCTCCCTCTCTAAAAAAAAAAACTGCATATGAACAGATGACTAACTACAATCTCATATGTTTTCACAAAAATAAAACAGAAATTACATACATAAAATATAACGTTGTTCTATGCAATCTCCACTGAGGTACAGCAATTGCCCTACTGATCATGCTTAGAAAAATCCCCAGTATGTCCAATTTCACATTAAAATGACTATGCTAAGTCACTTCAGTCGTGTCCAACTCTGTGCAACCTCATAGACAGCAGCCCAACCGGCTCTGCCGTCCCTGGGATTCTCGAGGCAAGAACACTGGAGTGGGTTGCCATTTCCTTCTGCAATGCATGAAAGTGAAAAGTGAAAAGTTAAAGTGAAGTTGCTCATTGGGGTCCGACTCCTAGCAACCCCATGGACTGCAGCCTACCAGGCTCCTCCATCCTTGGGACTCTCCAGGCAAGAGTACTGGAGTGGCTTACCATTGCCTTCTCCCATACATATGCTACTTCTACCCATTTCCCTTGTACCTTACAGAACCGGTCTAATTGTAGAACAGTATTATACTTAAGAGACCCTCCAACTGGCCGCCGTTCGCTGTCCTCCAATGGATACTGTGGCCATGCAGTATCACATAGGAAGACCAGGTGTGTCTTCTTTAAGCCCTGGGGATCAAATCTATCCCAGTTTTTCAGGATACAGTTCAAAGGAGTGAGGCTGGAATTGTTAGCTCCTATCTGTAAGAGAGAAAAAAAGCGACCAAGGCCATTTTTCTACCGGAGGCGTCCCTCCCTGCTCTAGATGGGGGTGTAGACAGACGTTACACCAAAAGCTTTTCCTTCCTGGTCGGACTTAGTCTGTCCCTTACCGACGCAGGCTCCATCCACGTCCCTCCCGGTTCTACCACCGAGATGGGGTGAGGATGTACCAGGGGTAGACTAGATAGCATCCCATTAAAATGACTAGTACTTCTTAAAATGTTTAGTACTTCTTAGAATGTTATTTTGTGTAATAGGAATTTCATTTTCATAATAAATCATTTGCCACAGTGAGAGGGAACTTGACAAGGAACTTACTTCTTTGGTTTATCTTTTCTGGCATTGCAGTTCGTGATCTCACAGAGAAATATACGATTAAGTATATATCACAAATTAACTTATTAAGAAATGCTTGTCTTTCTGACATTTAATCAAGAAAAAAAACATGTTTTGCTACATTACATTTCTTTGCTCATAAGAAATGCTGTTTACCATCCTTTCAAATTCTACAGTTATCCTTTGCAGTCTTGTTTTTTATGTAAAGTAGGATAAAACACTTATACACCCTTTGGGCACTGACACAAGTGAATAAAATGACTTCTGCAGGGAATGGGTAAGATTATGGCATCCATCTGGTTCTAGTTTAACCAGCATTAACACTCGCCTTTTATACTTAACTGTTAAAATTATTTGGGAGGCAAAGAGAATACAGTCTAGTGACGTACTAGGCTAGGTACAGCCACCAACTCAGGCTTCCTTTTAATGTCACCTAGGAAGGTGTTCCCAGAGCCTGTTAGCTCTGTGGAACTCAAGTGCTTTGCATTAGGAAATATCAGCCTCTTCTCATAAAGGCAGTTTGGAAAAACATCTTTAAAAACGTAAACAGAATTCTATGGTATTTAGGAAAAAGTGTTACACTTACCCGATAGCATCTTTCGAATATACATGGGTCTTCTCATGTCTTCCCTAAGCAATTAATGAATTTCATTGGTTGAAATATTACTTTGAAAGTGAAAAGTGAAGTCGCTCAGTCATGCCCGACTCTTTGCAACCCCGTGGACTATAGCCTACCAGGCTCCTCCATCCATGGAATTCTCCAGGCAAGAGTACTGGAGTGGGCTGCCATTTCCTTCTCCAGGGAAGTAAAGTCTACACTCCTTTCGAACATTAGGCAATGGCAGCCCATTGCTCTACCGGTGCCCCCCTGCGGGAGTCCTCCTTTCAGCCCTCCAACCTGCATTGATTTTTCGTTGTTTGGGAACACCCTTGTACCTTCTATGAATTTCTTTTATTTTGCTTCTCCGTAATTACTCTGAATGCAGTGATTTTCCTGTGTGGATGCTTTCACCCTGAACTGAAATTTGTAACAAGTGCACAATTTTATCTCCTTTGCAGGCCTGGCCCTTGGCAATGTGTCCAGCCCTGTGGCACTTATTCAATGGGCAATAATAATAGTGAATAAAACAGTGCAATAATAATAAGGGATACAATACTACAGTAATAATAATGAGGAATAAAACAGCATGGCTTAATTGTTTAACATTGTATAAATTAGTATTGAAACAAGTTAACATCCAGCCTCTGACTTGATTTGCCAAATTCAGAAGATTGTTAACCTCAAATGCTTCTATTAATAGTGTTAATGATTGACTGACAGGCTAGTTTTTCTTCAAACATAGTTTTATTCCTACATGTTGATTTTTGTTTTTAAAAATGCGTTCTATTTTCCCAGAGAGTATATTTGTATTTATAGTAGGGACTTAATAAATATGTATTGCATGAATGAATGGTTATTCTCGTTGCAGGAGAAATTGATAAATGACATTTTCTAATGTTTCTTTCAGGCCTTGAATTTTTATGCCAAAATATTGATTTTAATGGAGACTTGAAAATGAATACAGTCCCTAGCTTGAAAGTAAACATGTCAGAATACATAAAAGTATACACAAGTAGCATTTCTAATAATACAGAATTTATATTTATGAAATATTCACAGTAAGTATGTTTACCAGTGTAGTATTTTTTAACTTCTCCATCTTTTTGTTATTAAGAAGTCTCAGCTCTCAATCTCTTTGCAGTCCTTCCCATTTCTTTTCCATTTTGGCATCTTTCTTGTGCAGATCCTGTGCTTGGCCATCTCTGCCACCCCATCCATATCAGGTCTCTGGTATGCCTAACCTTGACTGTTCTCTCCTTCCTCCCTTAACCATTGATGACCTTGCTGTCTGTCTGTTGCTACTTCATCTGTGATTCTGGGCTTCAGAGGAACCTGCCTAATCCTCCACCATATCCTCTCTAAGGTGAACGTTTTGTCTCTTGTCAGTTGGTTAAAATCTCTTCCTATTTAGTTTATTTCAATTTGTAATGGAGGATAAGCGCTTTAGGGTGCAGTGTTGGTTTTTGCTGTGCAACAGCGTGAATCAGCCATGTGTATGCATACGTCTTCTCCCTCGTGAGTCTCCCACCCGCCTAGGTCATCACGGAGCACCAGGCTGAGCTCCCCGTGCTCTATGGCAGTGCCCCACTAGCCCTGTATTGAACACACGGCAGTGTGCACGGCAGTGCTCCTATCTTAGCCCAGCCCATTCTCTCCTGTCCCCGCCGCATCCGCAAGGTCTTCTCTGCGTCTGCATGCCTATTCCTGCTCTGCAGATGGGCTCATCAGTATCCTTTGCCCTGTCCTTTATATTTTCCCTGCAATGACTTTTTGCCCAGAGGTTCATCTTGGTTCAAATGCAGACAACAGGCCTCTACTGCCTGTTTTCTAAGCAGAAAAAAAAAAAAAAAAAAACAAACACCAAATATGCATAAACTGCATCCAAATATTTTAATCCTCTAATCATTTGTGTTGCTTAGCTTTGACTGGAACTGGTGACTCTAGCTTCTCTGTAGAGGGTTAGGTTCTGCAGCTTTGCTCTCAGGCTCTGTTGCCAAAATCACTTTTGAGTCAAGATTTTACCTTTGATATCTCTGTGCTGGGCCATCCTGTCAAATGCTGGGACTTTTCCAGAGGTTGGTTTGTTGTTTGAAGGGACAACTGAACTTGAAATTGGTTTGCATGCCGTTTTTTCCCGTGTCCTCTGTTTACTGTTGCTTCATTTAAGTTAACCTTGCAAGAGTTCATTGAATGTCCCACTGACAGCCATTCCTCTCAGGCGATTTTGCAGCTAGGTTGCCATGAACATCACTTTACAAAGCGGGTTATTTTACTCAGTCGGTTGTCCATTTAATGTAGAGAAGTGTATGGATGGTAGTGAGCAAACCATTGCACAGTGCCAAGGCAATTAAACCACCAGGAACTATTACTGCTTTACCGACCTTGACAATTTTTCTGGAGTTCAAAATAACAAGAAAACCATGTTCCAGCAGCTTCTCAGAAGCATTTAATTTGTATGTTTAATCCAGTCCCACAAATATTTATTGAGAGCTAACTTGTTTACAGATTCCAGGCCTATGATAGAAAGTTTATGGCGTGTGAGAGTGTGTGTGAAATTAACATGAGATTAGTGGCAAGTCTGACATTCCCGGTATACTCACCTGTGGTTAGAGTTGCCCCACCTTCAGGCTGAGCTTTGTCCAGATCTTCAGGCAACGCTGACACGTGCTGCCAGGGAAGAGCAACCTGACATCACTGCTGTGGATTTGCTGCCTTACCCCTTGGGGTCCTTGTCTCTGACAGTAGTATCTTGGCACCCCCGTATCCAGGAGGTAACCATAGAGATAACATATTTGCTGACTTCTCCTGGGTTTGTCTTCTTAAGTTTTGTCATATTTTTAGACCATACCTGGAACCAGGAGTAAAACCCATTTTGTTTGGCTAAGATTCCTGGTACCCCATTTAGCGCTTACACCTGCCTCTGTGCTGGGCTAGGTCTACAAATTAGGTGAGTCACCCCAAAACACTCAGCTGTTGCCCCTTTGTCATCTGTAACCACAACCTGTATGGACAGCTGTGCTAAGCACTTCACGTAGATTATGTCCAGTTCTCACAATAACATTATGTGATGCAGTTTAAAAACCTGAACAAGTAGAAGAGCTGAGATCCAAACCCACATTGGTCTCTGGCTTAATTCGGCGTGTGCCGTAAGCCCCCCAGAACGTCTGCTGCTGCACCCTTTGGGGCAGATTGGACACTCTTGCACAGTGGGGTCCATCATGTGTAGTTATCTGAGCTTTAGATCTTGAGTCTACCTTCTTTTTTTTTTTTTCTCCCTGCAATGCAATCTTGTATCTAGTTAGTAGCAGTGATCGTTCTTAATTGCAATCAGTGGATACAGGCTTTAAATAGCAAAGGTATTCATTATAAGGAACTGGATAGCTCACAAAATTGGTGGGCGTCCTGGAAAACGAGGCTTGAGGCTATGTCATCAGGAGCTAAGCTAATGTGCCTGTTCAGGAGCGTTAGCCCTGCGACCACTATGCAATAGTATGGAGGAATGCCTACCATCCCAGTGAGGTTACCTCTGAGCCAGGAACTTGACCTTGCAGCATTTGGGTCATTATTGCCCCTGATGCTGTCACTAGCAATAGCCAGAGGCTACTGAAAACCCTCCACACCTCCAACAGAATTAGAAGCTTCTTCCTCACATTATTCCCAGCCGAATGCAATTTCTCTGTTTCTGCAACTGATTCTGTAGCGTGGATCGCCCACCTCCATCTCAATTTAAGGGAATTTGGGTATTTCAGTTTGTGCTTTGAATGGAAATGGACAAAATCATATTTTGAAAATTTGTTCAAGCACCAAAGAGCTTTTCAGTAGGCAGTGTGCAACCCCATTTGTGACTAACGTCCAGCATAGTTGGCTAGCCCTGTAACTTAATTACCTCTGTGTATTTTTCACTCCTAAATATCTCCTCCAGCTGACCAATTTACAGGCCCCCAAAATGCAAACTTTAATAACATTTAATAATACATTAATAACATTTGAAGTACAGAACTATGCAGAAGCAGTTGCAATCGAGCGCTATGTGCAAACCTTTTTCTAAAATGAAGGAATTGTTTCATAATATTACCCATAAATTCAAGTTTTACATTTTATTTTTGTTGTGTTTATAATGTTCTTTGGAAATCTATCCTGTCCTTGGCTTGCTGCTGCTGCTAAGTCACTTCAGTTGTGTCCGACTCTGCATGACCCCATAGACGTCAGCCCACCAGGCTCTCCTGCCCCTGGGATTCTCCAGGCAAGAACACTGGAGTGGGCTGCCATTTCCTTCTCCAATGCATGAAAGCGAAAAAGTGAAAGTGAAGTCGCTCAGTCGTGTCCGACTCTTAGCGACCCCATGGACTGCAGCCCACCAGGCTCCTCCATCCATGGGATTTTCCAGGCAAGAGTACTGGAGTGGGGTGCCATTGCCTTCTCATTGTCCTTGGCTTACCCAGTATCATACTGGTCTGCCTGGGGTCCCCACGATGAAATAAGCCAATAAGCAAACAAGCAAATAATAAGTAAAAACAGATGATGAACAGGTCATGAGTGCATTGCTCTAGGGTCAGGGCACTAGAACAATTGACAAAGGCGCATTAATCAGAGTGGTACACCATTTACAATGACGGGCGGCCCCTCTTCATTATTACTGGGACAATCCTGCCAAATAAGCAAAACACAAATAAAACTCTCCAGAGTAAAGTAGCTACAGACCAACAGGGGCAAGGGCTTTGTGGTGACTGAAATGCTGTAATTAGCGGAGAGGATTGGAGCATCAATTGAAGGAGCGGGATCGATCGAAGAGTTATTTTCTCTGCTCCGAGAAGCTTTTTCAGCTATCTCTGTTCAGCAGCAAAATGGACTTATTTTGGAGGAGAAAATGACCTCGGGCTTTCAGACCTGGGACCACCTTGGGTTGGGAGGGGCCTCCTGGTGCTGGGGGGTTGTGCTGTAGCATGGTTTCTTGAAATTATGTTGTCAATAGCAAAACAAGCTATGAAAAAATAATGATAAATAATTTATTGCCTTTTTTGTTGTTGTTCTTGTTACTCTTCCTTTGAACATTAAATATCATGCAATATTACTTTAAGTGGATGCTTGTTTATGATACCCAATTAAAGCCAGCTCAGGGATGAATAATTATTCATTTAACTCGGATGACCATTATATCTACTACTGTGGACAGGAATCCCTCAGAAGAAATGGAGTGGCCATCATGGTCAACAAAAGAGTCCGAAATGCAGTACTTGGATGCAATCTCAAAAATGACAGAATGATCTCTGTTCATATCCAAGGCAAACCATTCAATGTCACAGTAATCCAAATCTATGCCCCAACCAGTAACGCCGAAGAAGCTGAAGTTGAAAGGTTGTATGAAGACCTACAAGACCTTTTAGAACTAACACCCAAAAAAGATGTCCTTTTCATGATAGGGGACTGGAATGCAAAAGTAGGAAGTCAAGAAACACCTGGAGTAACAGGCAAATTTGGCCTTGGAATACGGAATGAAGCAGGGCAAAGACTAATAGAGTTTTGCCAAGAAAATGCACTGGTCATAGCAAATACCCTCTTCCAACAACACAAGAGAAGACTCTATACATGGACATCACCAGATGGGCAACACCGAAATCAGATCGATTATATTCTTTGCAGCCAAAGATGGAGAAGCTCTATACAATCAGCAAAAACAAGACCAGGAGCTGACTGTGGCTCGGACCATGAACTCCTTATTGCCAAATTCAGACTGAAATTGAAGAAAGTAGGGAAAACTACTAGACAATTCAGGTATGACCTAAATCAAATCCCTTATGATTATACAGTGGAAGTGAGAAATAGATTTAAGGGCCTAGATCTGATAGATAGAGTGCCTGATGAACTATGGAATGAGGTTCATGACATTGTACAGGAGACAGGGATCAAGACCATCCCCATGGAAAAGAAATGCAAAAAAGCAAAATGGCTGTCTGGGGAGGCCTTACAAATAGCTGTGAAAAGAAGAGAAGCGAAAAGCAAAGGAGAAAAGGAAAGATATAAACATCTAAATGCAGAGTTCCAAAGAATAGCAAGAAGAGATAAGAAAGCCTTCTTCAGTGATCAATGCAAAGAAATAGAGGAAAACAACAGAATGGGAAAGACTAGGGATCTCTGCAAGAAAATCAGAGATACCAAAGGAACATTTCATGCAAAGATGGGCACGATAAAGGACAGAGATGGTGTGGACCTAACAGAAGCAGAAGATATTAAGAAGAGGTGGCAAGAATACACAGAAGAACTGTACAAAAAAGAGCTTCAAGACCTAGACAATCATGATGATGTGATCACTGACCTAGAGCCAGACATCTTGGAATGTGAAGTCAAATGGGCCTTAGAAAGCATCACTACGAACAAAGCTAGTGGAGGTGATGGAATTCCAGTGGAACTATTCCAAGTCCTGAATGATGATGCTGTGAAAGTGCTGCACTCAATATGCCAGCAAATTTGGAAAACTCAGCAGTGGCCACAGGACTGGAAAAGGTCAGTTTTCATCCCAATCCCAAAGAAAGGCAATGCCAAAGAGTGCTCAAACTACCGAACAATTGCACTCATCTCACATGCTAGTAAAGTAATGCTCAAAATTCTCCAAGCCAGGCTTCAGCAATATGTGAACCGTGAACTTCCTGATGTTCAAGCTGGATTTAGAAAAGGCAGAGGAACCAGAGATCAAATTGCCAACATCCGCTGGATCATGGAAAAAGCAAGAGAGTTCCAGAAAAACATCTATTTCTGCTTTATTGACTATGCCAAAGCCTTTGACTGTGTGGATCACAATAAACTATGGAAAATTCTGAAAGAGATGGGAATACCAGACCACCTGATCTGCCTCTTGAGAAATCTGTATGCAGGTCAGGAAGCAACAGTTAGAACTGGTCATGGAACAACAGACTGGTTCCAAATAGGAAAAGGAGTACGTCAAGGCTGCATATTGTCACCATGTTTATTTAACTTATATGCAGAGTACATCATGAGAAATGCTGGACTGGAAGAAACACAAGTTGGAATCAAGATTGCTGGGAGAAATATCAATAACCTCAGATATGCAGATGACACCACTCTTATGGCAGAAAGTGAAGAGGGGCTAAAAAGCCTCTTGATGAAAGTGAAAGTGGAGAGTGAAAAGGTTGGCTTAAAGCTCAACATTCAGAAAACGAAGATCATGGCATCTGGTCCCATCACTACATGGGAAATAGATGGGGAAACAGTGGAAACAGTGTCAGACTTTGTTTTTCTGGGCTCCAAAATCACTGCAGATGGTGACTGCAGCCATGAAATTAAAAGACGCTTACTCCTTGGAAGGAAAGTTATGACCAACCTAGATAGCATATTCAAAAGCAGAGACATTACTTTACCAACAAAGGTTCGCCTAGTCAAGGCTATGGTCTTTCCTGTGGTCATGTATGGATGTGAGAGCTGGACTGTGAGGAAGGCTGAATGCCGAAGAATTGATGCTTTTGAACTGTGGTGTTGGAGAAGACTCTTGAGAGTCCCTTGGACTGCAAGAAGATCCAACCAGTCCATTTTGAAGGAGATCAATCCTGGAATTTCTTTAGAAGGAATGATGCTGAAGCTGAAACTCCAGTATTTTGGCCACCTCATGCGAAGAGTTGACTCATTGGAGAAGACTCTGATGCTGGGAGGGATTGAGGGCAGGAGGAGAAGGGGACGACAGAGGATGAGATGGCTGGATGGCATCACTGACTCGATGGATGCGAGTCTGAGTGACCTCCGGGAGCTGGTGATGGACAGGGAGGCCTGGCGTGCTGCGGTTCATGGGGTCGCAGAGTCGGACACGACTGAGCGACTGATCTGATCTGATCTGATTCATAATAATAAACATTTTGGCATTCTAATACATTGGTTGCATTTTCAGTTTACTTAGGAAAGAAAAGAATTTAAGTTTGTAGAGACGGAATGGGGTAAGAGGGAGAGTTTGCCAAGTGATATAGAGAAGTTAATTTCACAGCCTGCAATAATTGTTATTATTTATATTGAGATATATACCTCCATGGTGGCTCCCTGGGGGGCTCCGTAGTAAAGAATCTGCCTGCCATGCAGGAGCTGCAGAAGATGTGGGTTCGATCCCTGGGTTGAGACGACCCCCTGGAGGAAGGCATGGCAGCCCACTCGATTGCTCTTGCGTGGAAAATCCCATGGACAGAGGGTTCTGGCGGGCTACAGTCCATAGTGTCCCAAAAAATTGAAAGCAGCTGAGCACACAGGCAAACATAATATACCTGTAAGCCTGACTTTAAACCCTGCAGTGGAGAGGGAGCTGCAGAGATTGTTCTCTTGCCCTTAAAGCAAGTTGATTACAAGAGCACCTCAATTAAGAAAGTTTTATCCACCAATATGTTTTCAATTTCATTGAATTCTTGCTTTGTTTTTGGAGATACTAGAAAATGTTCTTTTTCCTTTCATGTGCTTTTCCAGGGCCAGTTATACAAATCCCCCTGTGCTCAGTTCAGAGGAAAGGATCCTCCTTGTTGTTAATTTCACCTGGTTCTTCCCTGGGTGACTTTCTTCAGTAATGTAAAACCTTTGAAAAGCTGAGACTCCTTCACAAGGTTGCTGTTTTTTACTATATTCCCTTCATTTATAGATATTGCACCAGAATTAATGAGGAATAAGAATTGAATAATGAAAACAAATCAACAGGAGATACAGATATTATAAATACTGAATAGAAATAAATCTTTAAAAATTCCAGTGGTGGTTGGTGGTTTAGTCATGTGTGACTCTTGTGATCCCGTGGACTGTAGCCTGCCAGGCTCCTCTGTCCATGGGATTCTCCAGGGAAGAATACTGGAGTGGGTTGCCATTTCCTTCTCCAGGGGATCTTCCCGCCCCAGGGATTGAACCTGGGTCTCCTGAATTGCTGGTGGATTCTTCACTGACTGAGCCACCAGGGAAGTCCCCCTCTCTCCCAAAAAATCCCAATAGAGAGACCTCAAATGAAATTCGGATATTTAAAAGGCAAATTGACATGCTTTTGTGATGCTTGTGAGTGGGTACCTCTTTGATTCCCATTTTATAAAAGAGGACGCTGAGGATCAGACAGTTTAAATACCTTACCCAGAGCCACAGGACTAGCTGATGGTTGAGACTAGGTAATCAGATTATGCGTGGAAATAAGGTGCATTTAAAAAGACTACCAGTGAAGTGGAAAGGGATCTAACACCCACTGAATGTAAACTGTGACAAAGAATCTGTTGTCATTTGGTGCCCAATTATTTCTCACCCCAAGCCTGTGGATTAGATTTTATCATTTCCATTCTGCTTCTGCAGATAATGAAATACAGGCTTAGCAGGGTTAAGTCGTTTTCCTACATTGCCCATTTGACCAATCGTCATTTGACCATTGAGCTCTGACTGCAAAACCTTTGGTTTTTCTACTCTACAAAAGAATTGCAGACTCTTTCTTTTATTTATTTATTTTTTAAACTTTACACTATTGTATTGGTTTTGCCATACATTGACATGAATCCACCACAGGTGTACATGTGTTCCCTATCCTGAACCCCCTTCCCACCTCCCTCCCTGTACCATCCCTCTGGGTCATCCCAGTGTACCAGGCCCAAGCATCCTGTATCATGCATTGAACCTGGACTGGTGATTCGTTTCACATATGATAATATACATGTTTCAATACCATTCTCCCAAATCATCCCACACTCTCCCTCTCCCACAGAGTCCAAAAGACTGTTCTATACATCTGTGTCTCTTTTGCTGTCTCACATACAGGGTTATCGTTACCATCATTCTAAATTCCATATATATGCGAATTTAGTATGCTCTATTGGTGTTTTTCTTTCTGGCTTACTTCACTTTGTATAATAGACTCCAGTTTCACCCACCTCATTAGAACAGATTCAAATGTATTCTTTTTAATGGCTGAGTAATATTCCATTGTGTATATGTACCACAGCTTTCTTATCCATTCGTCTGCTGATGGACATCTAGGTTGCTTCCATGTTCTGGCTATTATAAACAGTGCTGTGATGAACATTGGGGTACACATGTCTCTTTCAATTCTGTTTTCCTCAGTGTGTATGCCCAGCAGTGGGATTGCTGGGTCATATGGCAGTGCAGACTCTTTCAAAGCAGGAAAATACTTGAATATAAAGAAGAAATTCTGGGCCTTCATATAGATGGTTTTACTGCCATCACTACTCCAGTGAGTCCTTTAACATACAGTCTTGATAATATGTGTACATGTTCCATCTAGGTTTTATGCCCCTATAGGACAGGACTTGTGTTTGCTTAAGTTTTGTATCTCTTGTAGACATCCACCATGGCAGTATTCCCAATGCATCCCTTCTTTTACATTTTTCTCAATGATAAGCATATAAACTTGCTGCTGCTGCTGCTGCGTCACTTCAGTCATGTCTGACTCTGTGCAACCCCATAGATGGCAGCCCACCAGGCTCCTGCATCCATGAGATTCTCCAGGCAAGAGTACTGGAGTGGGTTGCCTTTGCCTTCTCCAATGATAAGCATATAAACTTACATCTTCTTAAAATCTATCTCTCAACTTAAATAGATTCCAGCTGGGATGATATTTGTAATTTCCTAGTAGCTTGAACTTTCATCAAATTTCTACTTTTAGAAATGCAAATTTGCAATTAGTCAAATGAGTCACTCAGGAAGTAAGATTCATTCTTTGGACATATGGCATAGATAAATGTTACAAGGTATGTGACTGAACAGGCTTCCCAGGTGGTACTGTTGGTAAAGAACCCAGCTGCCAATGCAGGAGATGTAAGTGAGAGATGTGGGTTCCACCCCCGGGATCGGGAAGATCCCCTGGAGGAGGGCATGGCAACCCACTCTAATATTCTTACCTGGAGAATCCTATCGACAGAGGAGCCTGGTGGGCTACAGTCCATAGGATCTCAAAAGGCTGGACATGACTGAAACGACTTAGCACACACACGCAATTAAACGTTTAATGAATTTCTCACTTATGGAAAAAGTTTCAACCACTTAAAAAGACTTGTGAGAATTTGTTAAAGAACTAGGAGTTCTTCTCTCAGTAGTGTTAACAGTGGCTGAGTAAATTTTTCAATAAGATCTTCTAAAATGAAATATAAATATTTTCACCCAGATTTGATAGCGTCAGAAAGTACCTTTGTTCCTCTCTGAAAGTTATTATATTACAAAATAATTACTTTATGTAAGAAGTGTTCAGTTTTCAAACACACATGTATTTGTTATTAAATATTCTAGGATAGTTCTGGAGAGTCTGGAGTTATTGCCAATTGCCAACCGTGAAAAAGTGCTATTTGCGTAGGCCTCTGTCTGCATGCCTGGGCAATTCTCATTAAGATATTTTTTCATAGGGCCCTTTTTTTAATCAGGATTTTTTTTCAGGCCTAACTGAGGGGTAATTGGCAAAATTGTGTGAAATTTAAAGTGCACAATGCGGTGATTTCAGGTATTGTACATACACATCGTGAAAGGGTTTCCCCAAGTTAAGATACCCATTGTGACATTTTTTCCTTTTCTTTGCTCAGAATACTCAAGTTCTACTTTCTTAGAAAATCCCAGTTATACAAAACGGTGTTATCAATTACTGTAGTCCCCAAGACGTGCATAGATCCTCAGGTCCGATCCATCTTGTAAGTGAACTTGTGCGCCCTTTCGCCGACTTTCCCTGTATCCTCCGCCTCTGTCCCCAGCAGGCGCTTCTCTGTAATGTTTCTCTAAGTCTGACTTGTTAATATTCCACATGTGAATGATACCGCACACCATTCTTCTCTTTTTGTCTGGCTTATGTTTTCACTTAGCATGATGCCCTCCAGATTCATCTGGGCTATTGCACATGACAGGATTTCCTTCATTTTTAAGGTTGAATATCTTCTTGTTGATATCTACCTCCCTCCCGCCCTCCCTCCCTATCTCCCTACCTCTCTCTCACATTTTCTTTATTGATTTATCTGTCAAGAGACACCCATTTCCATGCCCTGCCTATTGTGAGTCATGTTGCTGTGAGCATGGGAATATGTACATCTCTTCCAGATAATGATTTCATTTCCTTTAGGTATATACCCAGAGGTGAGATTGTTGGATCACATGGCACTTCTATTTTTAATTTCTTGAGAGACCTCCAGTTTTCTAATGGTGACTATATTAATTAATGCTCCCACCAACAATATACAGAGTTTTCACTTTCTCCACATTCTTTGAGCATTTTGACAAGATCAAAAAGCATCTTGTCTTTTTGATAATGGATGTCATAACAGGTATGAGATGCCATCTTACTGTGGTTTTGATTTGCCTTCCTATTTGATTAGTGATGTTGAGCACTTTGTCATATGTCTGCTGATCACTGCTATGTCTTCTTTAGAAAAATGTCTATTTAGACTCTATGCCCATTTTCAAACTGGTTTGTTTTTTTTTTTTTTTACTATTCAGTTGTATGAATTCCTTGTCAATTTTGGATATTAACCACTTATGGAATATATAATTTACAAATATTTTCTCCCTTCACACTGGTTGTCTTTTCATTTGTCAAAGGTTTATTTTGCTGTGTACAAGCTTTTTAGTTTGATATAGTTCCTCTTGTTTATTTTCATATCTGTTGCCTTTGTTTACGGCGTCAGTTCCAAAAAAACTGTTGCCAAGACCTATGTCAAGGAACTTAACTTCTATGTTTTCTTTTATGAATTTTTACTATTTCAGGTCTTATGTTAACATTTTTAAACCATTTTAAGTTTATTTTTGTGTTTGGTACAGGTTGAAAGTCATTTTTATTTTTTTCATGTGACTATCCAGTTTTCCCATCATCATACATGAGACGGTCCTTCTCCATTGTATATTCTTGGCTCCTTTGTCATAAACTGATTGACTATATATGTATGAGCTCAGTTCTTGTATCTGCATTTCACTGCATTGAGCTATTTTTGTTTTTATGCAAGGACCACGATGTTTTGATTACTATCAGATCAGATCAGTCGCTCAGTCGTGTCCGACTCTTTGCGACCCCATGAACTGCAGCACGCCAGGCCTCCCTATCCATCACCAGCTCTCGGAGGTCACCCACACTCACATTCATTGAGTCAGTGATGCCATCCAGCCATCTCATCCTCTGTCGTCCCCTTCTCCTCCTGCCCTCAATCCCTCCCAGCATCAGAGTCTTCTCCAATGAGTCAACTCTTTGCATGAGGTGGCCAAAATACTGGAGTTTCAGCTTTAGCATCATTCCTTCCAAAGAAATCCCAGGGCTGATCTCCTTCAGAATGGACTGGTTGGATCTCCTTGCACTCCAAGGGACTCTCAAGAGTCTTCTCCAACACCACAGTTCAAAAGCATCAATGGCATTATATTATAGTTTGAAATCGGCAAATGTGATGCCTCCAACTTTATTCCTTCTTCTTAAGATTTCTTTGGCTCTCTGGGTTTTGTTGGTGGTGATTGTGGTTCCATACAAATTTTAGGATTGCTTTTCCTATTAGTGTGAAAACGACATTGAATTTTGATAAGGATTGCCCTGAATTTGTAGATCACTTTGGGTCATATGAACATCTTAACAATATTAATTCCTCTCATCCATGAACATGGAATATCTTTCCATTTATCTGTGTCAATTTGTATTGAGTTCATCAATGTCTTATAATTTTCAGCATTCAGATCTTTCTCCTCCTTGGTTAAATTTATTCCTATTCATTTTGATGCATTTATAAATGGGACTATTTTCATAACTTCTCTTTATGATACTTATTATTGTGCAAGAACACAACTGATTTTTGCTGATTTTGTATCCTGAAATTGACTTAAATCATCTGTTCTAACAGACTTTTAATGGAGTCTTTAATGTTTTCTGTATTTAAGATCAGGTCATGTGCAGACACTGACCCGGTAGTACTGGAAGTTCTAGTTAGGAAGAAAAAAAAGAAAACGTCCACATTGGAAGGAAAGGACAGTGAAAGTGAAAGTGGCAAAAGCAGGCATCATGGTCTTGTTTCTGATCTTGTGAGAAAAGTTTTCAACTTCTTGTCATTGAGAATGATGTTAACTGTGACCTTGTGACATATGACCTTGGTGTTGTTGAGGTATGTTGTCTTTACAATTATCTTTCTGAAAGTGTTTTCCATAAATTGGGGTTCAGTTTTGTAAAATGCATTTTTACATCTTTTGAAATGATTGTGTGATTTTTGTCCTTCATTTTGTTAATTCAGTATATCACACTAATTGATTTGTGGATGTTGAACATTCTTTGCATCCCTTAATCATGGTATATGATCTTTCTAACATATTGTTGCATTTGATTTGATAACATTTGTTAAAGAGTATGTTCAGCAGGAATATTGGCCTATACATTTATTTTCCCTCTAGTGTCCACATCTTGCCTTGTTATCAGGTTAATTTTGGTTTCATAAAATGAGTTTGGAAGCATTTCTTTCTCTTTTGATTTTTGGAAGTATTTGATAAGGATTGGTATTTTTTGTTAATATTTATTTATTTGACTGCATCAGGTCTTAGTTGAGGCACATGGAACCTCCATTGTGTTATGCAGGACCATTGCCATTATGTCATGGCTTGCCATCTCCAGAGCATGAGGGCTCTGTGGTTGAGGCACGTGGGCTCAGTTGTCACACGGCGCATGGGATCTTAGCTCCCTAGCCAGGGATTGAACTTGTGTCCCCCGCGTTGCAAGATGGATTCTTAACCACTGGCCCACTAGGGATATCCCAGGATCGAAATTAATTCTTTCAATTTTTAGGAGAACTCATCAGTGAAGTCATCTAATTATGAACTTTTCTTTGTTGGGAGATTTTTGATTACTGAGTCAATGTCTTTATTAGTAATTGATCCATTTAGATTTTTTATTTCTTCAGATTTCAGACTTGTGAGGCTGTATGTGTCAAGAGCGCTTTTATCTCACACTAATCACAATTCCATGAGACCCATGTGTAAAATCAGAATTCAAGCTTGTGTTCTAAGTCACTTCAGTTGTATCCACCTCTGTGCAACCCTATGGGCTGCAGCCTTCCAGACTCTAATTAATTTACATGGGCAAGTGCAGTTTTTAAGAGGAGAGGTCTCTTGTTTGAAATGCCTAGTTCATTTCCTCCCTGAGGATCTAAGGAGAGAGCCAAATTTTATCCCAGGAAAATTGCTCGCTGTGTCTAGAATCCAAATGAGGAGATCGAACAGTTCATTGTCCCATCGTTCTACCAGCATCATTTGGTCACTTAGTCTCGAACAAGGACTCTGCAGGGAAGCAGGCCTGCAATGGTAAGTCTGTCATATGAATTCCTTTCACGTTGCCTAGTCTTGGTGAGAATGAGTAACTCCTGATTGACTGAATATATGGATTTGAAAAGGCTTTTACAAGGACGTGATATTTTAAACTGACTTAACCTGAAAGTGACTATGAGTTAGCGATGCCAAATGAGTGTATATGTGGAGTGGTGGGGTGGTAGAGACCAGTGGGAAGAATAGTTTTTCAAGCAGAGGGAATAGCTTAGCTAATGTGTAGACTGCAGGATTCATGGTATGTTCCTGGTTAAAGTTTTGGGAATTTGTTCTGCAGTAAGAGGAGGCTTCTTTTCCTGAGAACTAATATGATTAAATTTATATTTCAAAAAGGTAAGTCCATTATGGGTAAACTGTATGGTAGGGGTTGAGGGAGACTATTGAGGTCAATTAGAAGGCTATAACAGAAAATGCAGATAGAAGGTGATGGTCATACTGGCTTAGGACATTGAAAGAGGAGAGTGAAAAACGTAAATGGACTTCACATAGTTATGAGGTCAGATCCACAGCGCTTAAGACCGCATAGATGCGGGGGATGGATAGTGATAAACGTAAATCTAAGGTTGTTGGCATTAATAGCTGGGTAAATGGGGTTTAAAACAGTGGGTGATAACCAGGTTTGAAGGCAAGATACTCAATTCAGTTATGCACCAGGTACAGCCGACTTAGGCTCTGTAAAATCCGAGGAACAGTCATCTGAACCACGTAGACTCCTCTACCCCAGTGCATCAGAAGTCGTTCCAAGGAGAGCCGATGCTTCGGTGGCATTTGCCCTTGTATTCCAAACTTGTTGCCGCGTTTTGTGCTCATGTTCTCACTGAAGGCACAAGAATGGAAGAGTCAAGACTGGCAAGACCTCCTCTCACTCTTTCCCCTTTTAGAATAAGCAGGAAGCAAATGCTTTCCTCTAATACCACCAGAAGACTTCTTTATAGCTTTCCCTGGCCTTGGCCTCGCCTTGCTGCAAATAATGGTGAGTGCTTAGTAAAAGAGGAAGGGATCATCACAGTTGGCTTAGAACAGTGGTTCACAATCAGGTTAGACCCCAAACTCCCTGTTAGTAATTTGAAATGAAATTCATGAACAATATAATCTACCTGTATACCTCATAAGAAAAAAATATATATCATGCTCCATTTGTCATAAAATAGAAAAAAGGATGCATAAATGTGTAGGCAAGATTCAAAATGAGGTCGCTGGATGTTTGCCACAGTATATTAGGGTAAATACTGTTTGCAGCAACATGTAGCATCCCCACAGCACAGCACTGCTGATAAGACTGGCACGTGCACGCTGCATTGCTATCACAAACAGAATGCGTGGTGTTGCTACCAACCATTTTGCAAACTCTTGCACAAGTCTTGGTAGCACTCAGTGAATTTAAAACACACACACACACACAAACAACCTGCTAAGTCCGATCCTGGAGGCACGTTGAAGAGTGTGTGGAATGTAGAACGGTTCTTCCATATGCGCTTTTTTCCCTCGTGTTGCAGCGAGGCACTCCCAGGAACCGACCCCCCCAACAACACACACGGCCCCATCTATGCCAATAGTGCCTCTGATGGTTGTGACAAGCAAATTTCCAGGGGAAAAATGTGTGATTGGCACACTGTAGATCAGAGCAGAAATGTAAGAGCAACTGAAGGCGAAGAAAGATTGATTTCCCTGATTTTGAGTGGCATCTCATACATTCCCACATACTGCCAAGAGCTATGACAGACATTCACCATAAAGCTGAATTAAAGGTTACCCTGCATTAATTCTCACTATGAGTCTAGCCCTCAGGGATCTGATTAATTCTGTCCAGGATAACACTAATTGTAAGATTAAAGTTTCCTTGCAAAATCTTGCTCAGTACCTTAGGCACTGGGGAAATGTAGCCACTGAAAGCAACTTTTAATCCATGTTCTCAAGACTTGCAGTGAAATACCTAACTTATAGTTTTGAATCTCTAGGAAAAACTTTCATTACTTTACGATGTTTTCTTTTAACTTATTAGCTCATACAGTTTCTCATCCTGTACCGAACTAGCCGACTTCAACTTTTTTTTTCTGATTATTCACTGTAATCTAACTTCCAAACATTTTTTGCTGAAGTATATTTGCTCATTAAAAATAAAAAATTAAAAGCAGTTAAGTTGAAAATGGTGAACTGAGAAACAAATAGAAATTTAATTAGTATGCTGCTACTGCTGCTAAGTCACTTCAGTGGTGTCCGACTCTGTGCGACCCCATAGACGGCAGCCCACCAGGCTCCCCCATCCCTGGGATTCTCCAGGCAAGAACACTGGAGTGGGGTGCCATTTCCATCTCCAATGCAGGAAAGTGAAAAGTGAAAGTGAAGTCGCTCAGTTGTATTCGACTCTTAGCCACCCCATGCACTGCAGCCTACCAGGCTCTTCTATCCATGGGATTTTCCAGGCAAGAGTACTGGAGTGGGGTGCCATTCCCTTCTCTGTTAATTAGTATAATAAAGGTTAATTTCATTAAAACTTAAATGATTGACTTTTTTCTTCTGCTACTTGAAGGAAATAAGAATTTTTCATTGCAATCTAGTTCTCCATCTGCATGGATAGCCCAATAAGGAAATAGTTTTTAAATAAAAAAATAATTTAGAAAAATCCACTGATATTTATAGAGCCATTAAAATTACATTTTGCATTTAAGGTAAATTAAAATTATTTCACTAATCAAACAATTTCAAGTAACAAATAGAAACAGATGTTGAAAAATGAATTTAAATTTGAAGAGTCATATTTTATTGTTTTCTACTTGGAATTAAAAAAAATATTGACCACATCATGTGGCATGTGGGATGGCAGTTCCCGGAGAGGGAATGGGACCCGTGCACTTACTGGAAGCGTGGGGTCTTAACCACTAGATAGCCAGGGAATTCTCCCATTTGCAGTTTCTTGATAAAGGCATTGGTTTTTTAATTTCTCAATCCCAAAACTATGTTGAATAAGAGTGGTAAAAATGGACATCGTTTTCTTGTTCCTGAACTTGGGGGAAATGCTTTCAGTTTTTTTTACCACTGAGAATGATGTTTGCTATGGGTTTGTGGTATATGGCCTTTATTATGTTGAGTTCCCTCTATCCACATTTTCTGGGGAGTATTTATCATAAATGGGTGTTCAATTTTGTCAAAAGCTTTTTTTCTGTTATCTAATGAGATGATTATATGGTTTTCATTCTTTATTTTGTTAATATGGTGTATCACATTGATTGCTTTGTGTATACTGAAGAATCCTTGTATCTCTAGAAAAAATCCCACTTGATCATGGTGTCAGTTCCCCAGTTCAGTTCAGTCGCTCAGTCGTGTCCGACGACTCTTTGCGACCCCATGAATTGCAGCACGCCAGGCCTCCCTGTCCATTACCAACTCCCAGAGTTCACTCAAACCCACGTCCATCGAGTTGGTGATGCCATCCAGCCATCTCATACTCTGTCACCCCCTTCTCCTTCTGCCCTCAATCTTTCCCAGCATCGGGGTCTTTTCCAATGAGTCAGCTCTTCGCATCAGGTGGCCAAAGTATTGGAGTTTTAGCTTCAACATCAGTCCCTCCAAAGAACACCCAGGACTGATCTCCTTTAGGATGGACTGGTTGGATCTCTTTGCAGTCCAAGGGACTCTCAAGAGTCTTCTCCAACACCACACTTCAAAAGCATCAATTATTCAGTGCTCAGCTTTCTTTATAGTCCAACTCTCATATCCATACATGACTACTGGAAAAGCCATGTGATCCTTTTAATGTGCTGTTGGATTCTGCTTGCAAGTATTTTGTTTATGATTTTTGCATCTGTGTTCTTTCCTCTGCAATTTTTGGAAGAGCTTGAGAAGGATAGGTATTAGCTCCTCTCTAAATGTTTGATGGAATTTACCTCAGATGTGAAACCATCTGGTCCTGGACTTTGGTTACAGGACTTTACAGTGGAATTTTGAGAATACTCCAGAATCACAGTGTTTAGGCAGGAAGACAAAATTATGTGTGTCTGTGAGTGTACATGTATGTTTTGTAAAATAATAAAAACTACTGCTCCAATGGATATGTGAAATTGTGTAACTTATTGCTATGAGGTTTGAGATCAGGAAACTCTAAAGCAGGACTGATTAGAAAAGATTAAGGAAGAAATTGCTTCCCTGGTGGCTCAGACAGTAAAGAATCTGTCCGCAATGTGGGAGACCGGGTTCCATCCCATGGGAAGATTCCCTGGAGAAGAGAATGGCAGCCCACTCCAGTATTCTTGCCTGGAGAATTCCATGGTCATAGGAGCCTGGTGGGCTGAGTGCAAAGAGATCAGACACAACTGAGCGACTAACATGCATACATAGGGAAGAGGTTAGTGAATGATGGATTAGCAAGCGATGAGCATTTTTTTTTTTTCAAGGTCTTGAAGGAAATGATGAATATGTGACAGTGAGAATAATGATATGATGTTGAGGGCTAAGAAAATAGGGAGAAAATAAGGCGGTCTCGAACTGGCTATGGAGGTAGAATGACTTAGCTGCCCTGATAAAAGTATGTTAATGAAGAATATAAAAGGGTTAGAAATGTGAATGTTGAGAGAATAAGGAGATGGATGATTTAATGTCATAGATTCAGATAAAAAAAATGTCAAAATCTTCCAGAGATGCTGCTTTAGGTAAGAGGGTAGTGTTAGAAGAGTTCAATATGAAATAGATTTATGATATCTTAATGGATAAGAGCAAGGTTAGAGGGATCCAGAATGGATGAAAAATTGATGAAGTAGTTCAATTATGAGGTGGCCAAAGACTAGAAGATTAAATTGCTGGCCAAAAAATATGCAGATACTAGAGATAGAACTTGGTAATGAGAAAAGACTTATGTGTATCTAGTTATCTATTTATGTATCTATAGGTGGATGAATATATGCATATAGACACACATTATTAAACCAAGTTAATCAATTTTATTAAATATGTATTAAAATAAACATTATTGTACTCACTATTTTATAGTATATAACTTATTTTATTTCCTAGAGGAAGAGGGTGGCAGTGAGAAACTCTGAATTATAAAGTAAAAATCCTTAAATTATTTTTGAGTCATGGTTTTAAATGTGCAAACAAATCCAGACAGAAATTTCCATAGCTTAATGCTATTGTCTTGTAGGTTTCTACTGAATCAGCAAAACTACATTTGTTAAATTAACCACATATGCTTGAGAACTGAATAGACGGAAGGGTAGAATTAGCTACTGGATTAGAAATGAATCACTTGTAGATGTAAAGATAAATTTATTTTAGTAAATTAAGAAAGCATTTATTCTGCTTACAAAATGCTTATTTTATATATGAACTTAATATTTAAATCTTTAAGGTTCTTAACTCTCTTCAGGAACTGTTTCTTTTAGTTTAAAATAGAGGCATCTTTATTGATAACTATTTTATATTTAGTTTTAAATTTAGTCATATTTATTTAGTTAGAAAAATATTTCATATTTTATCTAATCACTTTGAAAACACTGTATAATAAAATAAAAAATAGATGTTCCCCAGTTTGTTTAGAAAAAAACAGACCCTTTGAGAATCTGAATTCAATCCTGTAGTAGGTATACTCTGAGGTTAAAAAAGAAATAAAATCCCTTTTCTAAAATTTAATCATTTCCAAATAAAATTTCTGAATAAAATTTTAGAGTTGTATTTACTAGACAGGCCCTGTGCACTCCAGTAGTTATTAGTTATGTATGTGGCTCATTAAACTTAAATTAATGAAAATGCAATACAATTAAAATCAGTGTGCATTCATCTCTTGCTGTGAAGCACAGGACTGTTGTTTGAATACTCTTTGACCATGTTAGGGTTTACTTGTTGCAGTTAATGTAGAATTTGGAAACCCATACTCTTCTCAACTATTATGAACTATTTTCTTAGACCGTCTTAGGTAAGAACTTGAGTTCAATGACAAATGTGAACATTTGTATGAATCCAATATTTCTTGTGACTATTGTAAGACATTGTTCAGTTCAGTTCAGTCGCTCAGTCATGTCTGACTCTGCGACCCCATGAATTGCAGCATGCCAGGCCTCCCTATCCATCACCAACTCCCAGAGTTCACCCAAACTCATGTCCATCGAGTTGGTGATGCCATCCATCCATCTCATCCTCTGTCATCCCCTTCTCCTCCTGCCCCCAATCCCTCCCAGCATCAGAGTCTTTTCCAATGAGTCAACTCTGCATGAGGTGGCCAAAGTATTGGAGTTTCAGCTTTAGCATCAGTCTTTCCAAAGAACACTCAGGACTGATATCCTTTAGAATGGACTGATTGGATCTCCTTGCAATCCAAGAGACTCTCAAGAGTCTTCTCCAGCATCACAGTTCAAAAGCATCAATTATTCAGCACTCAGCTTTCTTCACAGTCCAAGTCTCACATCCATACATGACCATGGGAAAAACCATAGCCTTGACTAGGCAAACCTTTGTTGGCAAAGTAATGGCTCTGCTTTTGAATATGCTATCTAGGTGCAGGTCAGGAAGCAACAGTTAGAACTGGTCATGGAACAACAGACTGGTTCCAAATAGGAAAAGGAGTACGTCAAGGCTGTATATTGTCACCATGTTTATTTAACTTATATGCAGAGTACATCATGAGAAATGCTGGACTGGAAGAAACACAAGCTGGAATCAAGATTGCCGGGAGAAATATCAATAACCTCAGATATGCAGATGATACCACCCTTATGGCAGAAAGTGAAGAGGCACTCAAAAGCCTCTTGATGAAAGTGAAAGTGGAGAGTGAAAAGGTTGGCTTAAAGCTCAACATTCAGAAAATGAAGATCATGGCATCTGGTCCCATCACTACATGGGAAATAGATGGGGAAACAGTGGAAACAGTGTCAGACTTTGTTTTTCTGGGCTCCAAAATCACTGCAGATGGTGACTGCAGCCATGAAATTAAAAGACGCTTACTCCTTGGAAGGAAGGTTATGACCAACCTAGATAGCATATTCAAAAGCAGAGACATCACTTTGCCAACAAAGGTTCGCCTAGTCAAGGCTATGGTCTTTCCTGTGGTCATGTATGGATGTGAGAGCTGGACTGTGAAGAAGGCTGAGCGCCGAAGAATTGATGCTTTTGAACTGTGGTGTTGGAGAAGACTCTTGAGAGTCCCTTGGACTGCAAGGAGATCCAACCGGTCCATTGTGAAGGAGATCAGCCCTGGGATTTCTTTGGAAGGAATGATGCTGAGGGTGAAGCTCCAGTATTTTGGCCACCTCATGTGAAGAGTTGACTCATTGGAGAAGACTCTGATGCTGGGAGGGATTGAGGGCAGGAGGAGAAGGGGACGACAGAGGATGAGATGGCTGGATGGCATCAATGACTCGATGAATGTGAGTCTGAGTGACCTCCGAGAGCTGGTGATGGATAGGGAGGCCTGGCGTGCTGCAGTTCATGGGGTCGCAAAGAGTTGGACACGAGTGAGCGACTGATCTGATCTGATCTGATCTAAGTTGGTCATGACTTTCCTTCCAAAGAGTAAATGTTTTTTAATTTCATGGCTGCAGTCACTATCTGCAGTGATTTTGGAGCCCCCAAAATAAAATCTGACACTGTTTGCACTGTTTCCCCATCTATTCCCCATGAAGTGATGGGACCAGATGCCATGATCTTCGTTTTCTGAATGTTGAACTTTAAGCCAACTTTTTAACTCTCCACTTTCACTTTCATCAAGAGGCTTTGTAGTTCCTCTTCACTTTCTGCCATAAGGGTGGTGTCATCTGCATATCTGAGGTTATTGATATTTCTCCCAGCAATCTTGATTCCAGCTTGTGCTTCTTCCAGCCCAGCGTTTCTCATGATGTACTCTGTATAGAAGTTAAATAAGCAGGGTGACAATATACAGCCTTGACGTACTCCTTTTCCTATTTGGAATCAGTCTGTTGTTCCATGTCCAGTTCTAACTGTTGCTTCCTGACCTGCATACAACTTTCTCAAGAGGCAGATCAGGTGGTCTGGTATTCCCATCTCTTTCAGAATTGTCCACAGTTTATTGTGATCCACACAGTCAAACACTTTGGTATAGTCAATAAAGCAGAAATAGATGTTTTTCTGGAACTCTCTTCCTTTTTCCATGATCCAGCAGATGTTGGCAATTTGATCTCTGGTATTAACATTAAAAACTACCTACTTGAAAAAGATATTGAAATATTCAGGAACACTCTAGTGAAAGAGACACTGAAATGTTCAAGAAAATTTGAGTTATTCATTCCAGTGGAGATTGAAGGCCAATAAATAAGGCAAAACAGAAAGCACCCATTATTTTTATGTAAGTATAGTTAATTGACAATATTGTGTTAATTTTAGGTATACAGCAAAGTGATATATTTGTGTGTGTATATATATATACACACACACACATATATATTAAAGAAAGCATCCACTCTTGACTATAAACAGGACAAGAGGAAGCAGAGGACATGAAGTTACTATAGAAAAAGTGATTTTAGTTAGATATAAAGAAATGTTTCCTGGTATGGAAAGTAATTGCACATTGAAAGGATTTATTGAGTGAGGTTATGGGATTTTTGGAAATCTTTAAAAATAGAATGCATTTCAGTCTCTCTAGGGAGGTATGTGATATGCTGGTAGGCATTGAGTGCGAGGATGAATTAGATTCATTGCGGTGGTTTTTTCACACCAACAATTCTATGAATCTGTAGAGGACAATAAAATTGGATAATTCTCACTGTGTTCTTCAGGGAGTCAGGTTTCCAGACTGCTATTTCTAACAGTGAATCAGGGCCAAAATATGACCTAACGTTCAACAACTTTTCAAATTCAAGAAATTAAAAAAATTAAAACCTGAAAAATAAAAAATGCTAGTGTTTTGCCATTTTGAGAAGCAGGGTTTCTTGAAGTGGATTAGCATTTCCTTTCCTTTCATAAGAAGGAAATTACTTGAATCCTAATGTAAACACTATTCTTGGAAAATCTCATATTCTTATTATGCTACTAAGTTGAGAGAAAATTGTATTACTGTGACTTGAGAATACATACGAAATAATGATCTGTGCCTTTAATCTGAGTGACAGAGTTTTACACATAAACCCCATTCCTCATTTTGTGCGAAAATATTCCATCAGACTGACACAGGCTTGGTGTTCCAGCCGATATTCAAGCCTGTGGCTGTGGGCACACGGGTCAGAGCCACAGAGAACCGGGAAGTTGGGAAGTGGCCCAAGATACCCTCTTGGGAGGCATTGGAAGAGACTGGATGGGTAGGAAACTGGGACAGTGGAGCTGAGCTTTCCGCCATGGAGGACGTTGTGGCTGCTTCAGAGCTGCAGTGATTCTAGTCACACATCCGGTACATCAAAGAAGAAATCCAGAGCCACAATTCACCCAAAAAGCCAATGACTAATTTTTTTTTTAATCCGTTGATGTAATTCTTAGCCAAGTTTAAAATGGAAAACAGAAGCAGGTCAGGCTGAGTCATACTTACAAGGCAAAATTTGAGAGAAGCAGGAATCAAAGTCTGGAGACAGATGGCATTTCAAATGTGCAGAAAACTGTGTTTGAGAATAGCTGACCACATAAACAAAGAAAAATAAGAACTGACCCTGGAAAGAGAACAGTCTCCAGGGAGATGAGTGGGTGAGGAAGTCAAGATAAAATTGTCTACTCGAGGCTTTGTGAGTGAGAAAGTCCTTTTGATAGACAGCGTGACATAGCAGAAAGTCCTTGCTTTGGGTTGAGACAAACCCAGGTTTAGGCTCACATATTGGCTGTGTGATTCTGAGCAAGATTCTTAATCTCTGTTTCATCATCTGTAACATTCCAATAATAATTCTTATCGTCCAGGTTAAAATTGAACAATCACTGTGCAATTATAATGCAGTAGAGAATCAATGAACATGATTATGTTGAAGTTTCGGTGGGTGGAAAGTGCTGTCTGCATTCATTCATTCACTGCATTATTCCTTCATTCATCTGCTCAATAACTGCCTTCATTCATCTGCTCAATAATTCTTGAACAGACACAGACTGCTGGAGGCAGAGGATACAACCAGGAGATGGTTACACTTCCTTTAGGATACAGAGCACTGGTAGCCAAGTATGACCATAGTACTCACTCTAGAGAGGAGGGCACCAAGCTTTTAAGTCAAGTACAGAGAGGAACTGCAAGAGCTGGGTATTTCTTCTTACAGGGATCCTAATGGTTTCAGACCTCTCAACAAGTCCTGTGTCTGTAATTATTCTCTCTAGAGGAACTTCTTCCTCTTTGGATAACAGCACTTTAGCCAGTCTCACAGGAATTGAGGTGCTGCTAAAGGTTTTCATACATATGCAATTTTATATATATACACATATATATATGAAATTATGTTAGCGTTTGAGTAGGAATGCATGTTCACCATGAGTAAATAAGAGTTTCATTTTTTATTGGAATTAGTGTAAAAAGCTCTGGGGAAATAAAGATCTGAAAAGGGTGGTTGAGGGGTCAGAAAAAAACACGAATGCCTGGTGAAGAAGTTCTGTGGAAGGCCTGTGGAAAGCGGCTACCGCAAATGGGCGTGTGGTTTGGGGCATGACGTCATTATGAGTCAGCTGGGCAGCTAGATGTAACAGAGATAGAGCAAGGGCAAGCTGGACCCACAAGGACAAACTCCAAGCTATCGGGACCATCCGAAGCCACGTCCGTCTGTTGCCACATCTAAGCTCAATGTGTCAATTGGTCGTCTGCTGAAGAATCCGGGGGCTTCGCCAGGGACCTGAAGATGCGCCTCACTCAGGACGCCCAGGAGCAGAAGAGGATGCACAGAAGGGTGATTCTGGATGAACTGCCTGTTTGGCTGCTTTTCTGTACTCACAATGGGCCATCAGATCAGCCCCCAAGTGAGTGAAACGCAGTGACTCCCTGGGCCCTGAGCAGACCTCCTGAGAATAAGGAGTGATGCTTTATCCCGCCTTCCATACATCATGCGTATTCCTGTATTACCAACCTAACCCAGTACCACCCAGGAAAGAGACTTCCAGGATATTCCATTTTCAGCCCTACTAAGTCGGCACAGGGCAAAACCACCCTTGAGAGAGGGAGGGCTTTTGGTATCACTGTCCTCATAGCCAGCTCCTGCAGTGTGGTTCCATTTAACCCTGTCTGCACCTGGCATTCCCACTAGGAGGTGGAGGAGGGGTTGGGAAGTCTAGAGACAGGTGACTAAGGGGAGGCACCCAAGAATCAGTTGGGGAGCTTTTCCTAACTTCTCACTTCTGCTTCTGTTTCTTCACCTCCGAACATACTGAGAGTTTAGTTATCGATTTTGATTTAGAGGAAGAGAACTCACCCTGCTATCGCTATAGTCACACACAGAAATCACCAATGCTGGTGGAAATGTGCATCTTCCATTGGGTGTATCTATGTGAATAAAGATGAGGACCCCTGTTGTGTATTCCATAGTAGTAATTGTTTGTTTTTAACTAATGGATTCTTGGCTCCTTAAAGGCAAGAAGTCTTGTATAACTTTTCTTCCGTCTTTCATGCATGCATGCTCAGTCATGTCTGACTCTTTGCGATTCCATGAACCATAGCTCTCCAGGCTCCTCTGTCCATGGAGTTTCCCAAGTGGGAATACTAGACTGGGTTGCCATTTCCTTCTCCAGGAAGTCTCCCCAACCCAGGGACTGAACATGTTCCTCTTGCACTGGCAGGTGAATTCTTTCCCCTGAGTCACCTGGGAAGCCCTTCCATCCTTTATCTTGTCTTACAATTTTTATTTAGTCTTGTTATGCAGTAAGTCTCAGCTCTCAAACTCAGGTGCCCTCTAGGGCCAGATGTACAACACAAACATGAGATCAAAGAGAAGGGTGAGGGCTGGGTGCTAGAACTAGAGCAGCAGTTGTCCTTGTTCTCTAGTAGATAAGTTGTGTCTGACTCCTTTGTGACCCCATGGACTGCAGCCTGCCAGGGTCCTCTGTCCATGGGATGTCCCAGGCAAGAATACCGGAGTGGGTTGCCATTTCCTTCTCCAGGGAATCTTCCCAACCCAGGGGTTGAACCTGCATCTCCAGCGCTGGTGGGTGAATTCTTTACCATTGAGCCACCTAAAGCCTTTCAAATGAGGGGAGTGGAAGAGGAGGGCAGGGAGGGAGAAGTAAGAGCGAGAGTTTGAGAAGGAGAGACCGAGTGACAGGCCCCTGCCTCCTGCCCCACGCCCCGGTAGAGTCGGAGATGGGCCCTCTGCACGCTACCTGCCAGCGCTTCCCAGAAAATGGCAGATGCTACCCTTTACATACAGAGAAGGCAATGGCACGCCACTCCAGGACTCTTGCCTGGAAAATCCCATGGATGGAGGAGCCTGGTGGGCTGCAGTCCATGGGTTCGCACAGAGTCGGACACGACTGAGCGACTTCACTTTCACTTTTCACTTTCCTGCATTGGAGAAGGAAACGGCCAACCCACTCCAGTGTTCTTGCCTGGAGAATCCCAGGGACGGGGGAGCCTGGTGGGCTGCTGTCCATGGGGTCACACAGAGTCGGACACGACTGAAGCAACTTAGCAGCAGCAGCGCCCTTTACATATAAAAAGTTCTTTTTATTACTAGGGTCATAAATTTCACTCGGCATGACTTATATTAAATAATCCAGTATTGTGGATTATACCATGACCAAAAAGGATGTTTTACCTATGAATCCTTTCATCAGAAAAAAGTATGTTCATAATATAAATATCTAACAGCTGTGACAATAACCCTGTAATGGAAGCTGAAATAAAAGTGTTTTAATAGTTAATGAAGCAGCATATAACCTATTGAAAAAGCCCTTTATTGCAACTTATTTTTATAAATTGGAAGAAAATAAGAATGTATTAATACTTAAGATTGGCTTATTCTTCCCCCAACTAATATTATTAGGAGTTTAATAACATTAAAACTGTGACTGTAATTTGGTATTGAATAAAATTCTGTCTACTGTTATGATTAAATTAAGTTACTAAAAGGGTAAGTGATCCTGAAATAAGAAAAATAAATGATATGTTAGTAAAAAGTTCTGTATCTTATGATAAATATTAGGTTTCATAAATGCTAGCTTATAAAAGTGCTTTGCATTTTTAGAATTTTGCAAACAACACTTATTAGTAATATCTGTTCTACACTTGTTCTTCAGTTCATAATTTTTTTCTAGTTGTTCAGGTTAAGTTTTTTTAAATATTGTTAAAGTGTTACATCAGAAAATTAATTGAATGCATTTTAAGAGAAATTAACATATGATTTAGCAAAGTTTACCATATATGAGATACAGAAATTTAGAGAAAATCTTATTTTCAGTTCCAAATAAATGGTTTTGAATTATTTTAACTTTCTTTATATGTCCCTCCCCTGCATTCCAGTGCACAAACCTCTTCTGGCAGTGAGAGGCATTCTTAAACTTTCATAGGTAATAAAGCGATGAAAACTGGCACATAAGGCTGGGGCTTTTAGAACTGTTTGCTGATAAACAGATAAATTAACGAATAAGTAAATAAATAAATGAATGATTTTTTACCCTTTATTAACTAGTCTTCCTTTTAATGGTAACCTATCTACCAGAAGAGCCTGGTGGGCTGACGTCTATGGGGTCACGTGGAGTCGGACACGACTGAAGTGACTTAGCAGCAGCAGCAGTAGCAGCAGCATCTACTAGTCAGTTATGATATTAAAATGCATAGCTGTTTGGGAGTTGTGAGATACACATGTCTGATGTATTTTATACTTTACATAATATTCCACCATTGCATATTTAAGACACAAATATTTCCCTCATATATTCATCCAATGTTTTTCTCATTCTCAGCTAGACACTTGTTTTTCTTTCTCAGATTGCATTAATGACCTATAAATCAGTCTTCATCTATAGGATGAAACAGATTTACAGTGTTGCAAAACTAATGTTGGCCACAAAAGTCAATACCTTGCCTACAGTTTATAAGCTATTTATACAAAAAAATTGATGTTAGTAATTATAACCCAATTTATATCATGAATAAGAGGATAAAAAATTGAACAATTAAAAAGAAATTATTGGCAGCAGAAGGTACCACTGATAGTGCCTAGGAAATTAAAGTAAATTTATTTTACAAAAGCAGTGACATTTATATGATGGAAAAAGAATAAACCTTTAAGAGTCAGTGAGCTTGTGTGTTAACTCAATACTGACATTCATCAGAGTTTTTGGTTTAAACAACAGAAAACAAATACTGGTTTTAAACGTGAAAGACGGTTTTTTGAAAGGAAGTGGTCACATAGAATTAAACCACAGATTTAGAAATTATTAGGAACCTAAGGCATCTATTTGGCCAAACCATGCCATTGGAATAGAGGCTGGGATATTCCTATGCTGATATTGGACCCCACTGACACTACTGGCACAGACCCAGCACATGGCCGCTGCAGTGTGGCTGTAGTTAGAATTGGTTTTTGTGTGCGTGCTAAGTTGCTTCAGTTGGCTCCCACTCCTTATGATCCCATGGACTGTAGCCCTCCAGGCTCCTCTTATCCATGGGATTCTCCAGGCAAGAATACTGGAATGGGTTGCCATGCCCTCCTCCAGGGGATCTTCCTGACCCAAGGATAGAATCAATGTTTCTTATATCTCCTGCATTGGCAGGCAGGTTCTTTACCACTAGTGCCACCCAGGAAGTTGACTTTTAATCTGCCTCTAATTCTTCCAATTAGGTTGGATAGCATCACCAACTTGATGGACATGAGTTTGAGCAAGGTCTGGAAGTTGGTGATGGACAGAGAAACCTGGCATGCTACAGTCCATGAAGTTGCAAAGAGTCAGACGCGACTGAGCAATTGAACTGAATCCTTCCAAGGGAAGACATTAGTCCCAGATAATGTCTTCTAGTGGGTGACTGGAGTCACATGTTTATACTGTGATGCCTGTAGCCAGAGAGAGCAAGTAACCGGAATTTTCTGGTTCTGCTGTGGGAGTGAAGACCCTACTTCCAACTGGAAGCTATAGAAAGTTAGAGTTTATGAATTGTATGTATGTAAAATGTGACATTTACATGTATCAGAATAGCCAATGAGTACTGAAACCATTAGAAAGCTGTGTGATCCAAGAAGGCACATAACTGGACTTCCCTGGAGATAATTTTCAAACCTATAGAATAAAGACTGGGAAATCTATAATGTCTCCCTTAAAGCAGCACAGGTTTTAGGTTCACTTGGAAAGATAATGCAAACACACTGAACAAACACAACAGCCAGTGAAGATCTGAGTCAGCGGGGGTGAAATGATGGCGTGCTGGTGAGGAAAATGTTTGCACTGTCACTAACGCGCGATACAGAGATGGGTGACTTGGAGGTTAGTTGACAAACGATGATAGCGATTCACCGCATCCATGAACACCATAATATCAGCTAGATATTATTACTTTTAAGGCAAACTTTCACAAGAATGGTGGACAGGGTGAGGGATCTGGGGAGTAGCAGGAAATAGACTGTGACAAAACATAGCAATCTTTCAGGTTATTTACAACAGAAAGTGAGGCAAGCCACACTGTGGAGTTTAGAGAAAAACACTTTTTAGAAACTCTTTTGAAAATAAAGCCAGCTATATAGTGACTTAAGAGAAATGTACCTTATATAATAATATACCACTGTATGTTTCATAATTTTTCATAACTTTCAATATAGTTTACATCTGTCAGGAAAAAAATACATTTTTTTTTCATATGCCTTAACACGTCCAAAGGTTAGAATCAGCATAGAAGTACTCAAATATTTTTCAGAGTACTTTGAGTTTCACAAATTTTGTTACAAGACATAACAGGCTCTTCTTCTGATAAGAAATAATACTTTTATAGCACCTTTTATCCAAGACCACTTCTGTATGTATTTTTATAAGTTTTCCCTATCCTTTTGGTCATAATTTAGCTAAGATATCTGAGCTAATAAGTAAATCTGAAAGGACTCAAATCACATAGTGGGCTAGAATGCTAAGAAAGCTGTGTCTCATTGTTTAAATTTGAAACTTTGAAAAAAAATTATATAACCACACCATCACCAACTCTTTGTGCTTAGAAAGTCACTTTTTCTCTCTGCTTCTCAGTTTTCTCATATCATATGACAATGAGGGAGTATCCTAAATGATTTCTAAAATCAGTCTCATCTCTGAATCTGTGTGATTCCATCACCACTCGTTACTTCAGCAAGTTATAAACTAATACTTTGTGCAGGAGTTGTTTTGAACTGATATTTCTTGATATATTTAACTCTCCTGTTAAAAATGTGTATGTGAAAATGGAAAGTTAAATGTGCAAGAAACACAAATATCCATATATCTATTTGGATATGTGCTCTCTCACTCTCTCAGAAAGAGAATTATAGATATAGGAAAATGGATCTCTATTTCTATTACATGAATATTCTAAAATTACAGTAACATTATTTTGTGGATATTTATATTTGTACTATTTCTTTGCATTGATCACTGAAGAAGGCTTTCTTATCTCTTCTTGCTATTCTTTGGAACTCTGCATTTAAATGTTTATATCTTTCCTTTTCTCCTTTGCTTTTCGCTTCTCTTCTTTTCACAGCTATTTGTAAGGCCTCCCCAGACAGCCATTTTGCTTTTTTGCATTTCTTTTCCATGGGGATGGTCTTGATCCCTGTCTCCTGTACAATGTCACGAACCTCATTCCATAGTTCATCAGGCACTCTATCAGATCTAGGCCCTTAAATCTATTTCTCACTTCCACTGTATAATCATAAGGGATTTGATTTAGGTCATACCTGAATTGTCTAGTAGTTTTCCCTACTTTCTTCAATTTCAGTCTGAATTTGGCAATAAGGAGTTCATGGTCCGAGCCACAGTCAGCTCCTGGTCTTGTTTTTGCTGATTGGATAGAGCTTCTCCATCTTTGGCTGCAAAGAATATAATCGATCTGATTTCGGTGTTGCCCATCTGGTGATGTCCATGTATAGAGTCTTCTCTTGTGTTGTTGGAAGAGGGTATTTGCTATGACCAGTGCATTTTCTTGGCAAAACTCTATTAGTCTTTGCCCTGCTTCATTCCGTATTCCAAGGCCAAATTTGCCTGTTATTCCAGGTGTTTCTTGACTTCCTACTTTTGCATTCCAGTCCCCTATAATGAAAAGGACATCTTTTTTGGGTATTAGTTCTAAAAGGTCTTGTAGGTCTTCATAGAACCTTTCAACTTCAGCTTCTTCGGCGTTACTGGTTGGGGCATAGACTTGGATTACTGTGACATTGAATGGTTTGCCTTGGAAACGAACAGAGATCATTCTATCGTTTTTGAGATTGCATCCAAGTACTGCATTTCGGACTCTTTTGTTGACCATGATGGCCACTCCATTTCTTCTGAGGGATTCCTGCCCATAGTAGTAGATATAATGGTCATCCGAGTTAAATTCACCCATTCCAGTCCATTTTAGTTCGCTAATTCCTAGAATGTCAACATTCACTCTTGCCATCTCTTGTTTGACCACTTCCAATTTGCCTTGATTCATGGACCTGACATTCCAGGTTCCTATGCGATATTGCTCTTTATAGCATCGGACTTTGCTTCTATCACCAGACACATCCACAGCTGGGTATTCTTTTTGTTTTGGCTCCATCCTTTCATTCTTTCTGGAGTTATTTCTCCACTGATCTCCAGTAGCATATTGGGCCCCTACTGACCTTGGGAGTTTCTCTTTCAGTATCCTATCATTTTGCCTTTTCATACTGTTCATGGGGTTCTCAAGGCAAGAATACTGAAGTGGTTTGCCATTTCCTTCTCCAGCGGACCACACCCTGTCATATCTCTCCACCATGACCCGCCCATCCCAGGTTGCCCCTCGGGCATGGCTTAATCTCATTGAGTTAGACAAGGGTGTGGTCCTTGTGTGATTAGATTGACTAGTTATCTGTGAGAATGGTTTTAGTGTATTTGCCCTCTGATGCCCTCTTTCAAGACCTACTGTCTTACTTGGGTTTCTCTTACCCTGGGCGTGGGGTATCTCATCCCGGCTGCTCCTGGCTGCTCCCGGCCAGCAAAGCACAGCCATCGCACCTTACCTTGGACGAGGAGTCCCTTGGACTGCAAGGAGATCCAACCAGTCCATTCTGAAGATCAATCCTGGAATTTCTTTGGAAGGAATGATGCTAAAGCTGAAACTCCAGTATTTTGGCCACCTCATGCGAAGAGTTGACTCATTGGAGAAGACTCTGATGCTGGGAGGGATTGAGGGCAGGAGGAGAAGGGGACGACAGAGGATGAGATGGCTGGATGGCATCACTGACTCGATGGATGCGAGTCTGAGTGACCTCCGGGAGCTGGTGATGGACAGGGAGGCCTGGCGTGCTGCGGTTCATGGGGTCGCAAAGTCGGACACGACTGAGTGACTGATCTGATCTGATCTGATCTGATATTTGTACTATAATAATTCCTGATACACAGTCTCTTCTCTGAAACCTTTAGGAGTATGTTGTGGAAGTTATACTTTGCAAAGTAATATAATGCTTATACTCTGCTTTATATAACAGCCCCAGAAGAATTTGGGTGGCAACCCATAATCAAACACTCTACAATTATTTCTACATTCAAATATTTCTATATTAAAATGTATTTACTGTGCACAAATAAACTCTGCAGTTGAATGTTTGCCATGTGCATGTATTACACTTAAAAAATCAAAATGGCATTTAAAACAGAAAAAATGCAGAATAGTATACTTAGAAAATAAAACCTTGATTAAAAAAAAACAAAAAACAACTGCAGTAGCCTTGCATCAAGCTCATGCCTAGCCTGCCAAATTAGTTGGGATCAAGTCAAGTTTTGCCATCAAATGGGATCAAACGTTTATAAAACAAAACCTTTAGTTCTAAGAGATTTTTAGATTTTTATGTATATCATAATAGATATTGAACTTGTTCATATTTTGTTTGCCCAGAAACTCCCTCTTTTTGAAAACAGCTTTGGGGTTTGCTTTTCTGCTCTACCTAGATGTTGTGCACTGAAGTTTAATGGTGTCTACAGACCACCTCCCTAGCTGGACACAGTTGCTTGGTCCACCTGGACCACATTTGACTCCAGCTATGACAATCATATTTTTCGTTGGCATTTTTAACTTACTGCAAAGAGGCCCAGTCCATCTGTCACTTTCTCACTGGCGGCAGAGGTTTGAGAGCCATCAAGAGCTGTTTTTGGCCTGTGGGAACAGCTTGGCCGCAGAGGGTAAATGAAGGGAGCCGCTACAGAGGCGCGGGGGTGAGAAATGGAGGGCGTCCGGTCAGCACTGCAGTCTGTGATTCTGGTTCCTGAAGCGTCCCATCTGCAACCCTCACATTCCCAGGAGTTGTGTGAGTCCCCTAGATTGGACAGTCAGTGTATATTCATTTATCTGTAATAGTGTGAACCAGGTTTCAATTATTTTCATCTGAAAGAGCCTTAACCAAGAATGAAAAATCTTTTTGAGCCACAGATATTTATTTTGAAATTTGAGCCTCTCTACCTGTCTTAAGAATCCTGCGGAGAAACTCCAAAAGAAAAGTGAAAGTGAAGCCGCTCAGTCGTGTCCAACTCTTCACCACTCCATGGACTGTAGCCCGCCAGGTGTCCTCCGTCCATGGGATTCTCCAGGCAAGAATCCCGGAGTGAGTTGCCATTCCCTTCTCCAGGGGATCTTCCCAACCCAGGGATCGAACTTGGGTCTCCTGAATTGAGGGCAGACTCTTCAACGCCTTAGTCACCAGGGAAGTCTCAGAACAACCCAGGTGCCCACTAATACTTCATCTCTAAATGGAAAGCATGTTTACTCATAGGGAATGCTGCGGCAGCAACTTGACCCTGAAATCTCCCTTGCTTAACACAACAGAAGTTTGTTTCTTATTGACAGTTCCTCTAAGTCAGTTTGAAGAAAGCTCTGCCTCACATGCTCACTCTTGGACCAAGCTGACAGAGGTTCCACCATCTTTTACTTGTACTTTGTGGGGAAGGTGGTCTCTCAGTCACCGTGGAAAGGAGAGGACTGAGGGAAGAAGCTCATGCTCTGACCCGCTTGCGTCAGGAGTGACGCGCACCACTTCCGTCTCCGACCTGCTTGCGTCAAGAGTGACGCGCACCACTTCCGTCTCCGACCTGCTTGCGTCAGGAGTGACGCACACCACTTCCGTCTCCGGCCTGCTTTGCGTCAGGAGTGACGCGCACCACTTCCGTCTCCGACCTGCTTGCGTCAGGAGTGACGCACACCACTTCCGTCTCTGACACGCTTGCGTCTGCAGTGATGCACAGCACTTATGTGCACAGCCTGTTGTCCGAAGAGTCAGTGGCTGCACTGCTGGAAAGGAGATCTCTTAGGGCTGTGAAGTGGCGAGCAGAGCGCATGGGTTAGTGAGCAGCACCCACAGTGTCCTCTTGGAATCCAGTAAAGTCTATAGACTGGAGAACCGGAATCAAGCTGAACAATTGCGATGGGCAGACCTTTTTTTTTTTTTTTTCTGGGAAAATAAGTAATCGGTGTAGGTCAAAGGAAGAGAGGTTGAAAGCAGCCTGTCTCAGGGACTGTGTGCCTGTTTTCTGTCAGTAAAGACTTCTGATGAGAGTTCTGGGTTCTGCATGTGGTTTCTCTTCTCTAAATGTGAAGACACCTTTCTTTCCTGTTCATTTCCTACAAGTCTTGTGATCCAGAGTTAATGAGAGATGACAGGAACTGGGAAGGGTCAGTACGAGAGTGGGTTGTGGAAACATTTCCGGGAGAACTTGATTCTCTTTTAATCCCTAGTCTTACCTTCACTCCAGCATGTTATTTTAGATTCCCTTAAGTCAGAGTATATTTATTTTGGACCTCCTAACACTGCAAATCAGCTAGCTGGGTTTCATATTGTAAGAGAACAAAGAAAACAAATGATACTAGTGAGTAGAAAATATTAATCTCTCACATAATGCTTTAGCTTAAGTAGTTATAGGAAAGTGCTCTCCTATTAAAATAGATTAGCCTATAGCAAACCATTAAAAAATTCTAATGAATCCTTTTCTTCCCAAAGAAAGCTATTTAAGCATTCAATCAATTAATGTAATAGATTAAAATAGAACATCATTTAGGTGGCACAGTTTCAAAACAGAAGGATTAGAGACATTCAGATACTGAACATTCAACACAAGCTACAATTTCAGCAGGGAGCCTTGTTTGGCCTTTCTTCATTCTAATTCCATCAATTTCAAATTTCATTAACAGCAATGGGACACCATTCCAACAGTGATGCTTTACAAAACCCTGCAAGTTTCGAATAATATTGGTCTTTGTCATCATTTTATTTCTAAGTATATGCATTTATATTATTTTGCTAGGAGGAATAACTCATTTCTCCCAATGGGTATTGAAGAATTAAGTTTAAAAGACAATGAGTATTCAATTTCACTATGTATAGCTGCTGCTGCTGCTAAATCACTTCAGTCATGTCCAACTCTGTGTGACCCCAGATACGGCAGCCCCCCAGGCTCCCCCATCCCTGGGATTCTCCAGGCAAGAACACTGGAGTGGGTTGCCATGTCCTTCTCCAATGCATGAAAGTGAAAAGTGAAAGTGAGTTGCTCAGTTGTGTCCGACTCCTAGCGACCCCATGGACGTCAGCCTACCAGGCTCCTCTGTCCATGGGATTTTCCAGGCAAGAGTACTGGAGTGGGGTGCCATTGCCTTCTCCCTACTTAATCTGTTTTTATTTGGTTATGTCTAACTCTTCGTGATCCCATGGACGATAGCCCACCAGGCTCCTCTGTCCATGGAATTCCAGGCAAGAAAACTGGAGTGGGTAGTCATTCCCTTCTCCAGAGGATCTTCCCAACCCAGGAACTGAACCTGGGTCCCCTGCATGACAGGCAGATTGTCTCCAACTGAGCCACCAGGGCAGCATACCTTGGTTATGTGTAAAAATTTGGGTAAATAAGACGAAGGTGGGTTGCATAACATTCTGAATCTACTGCCGAAATAGATTGTCAAGAATAAGAAGTTATTATTTTCATATAAATGAAAGGTATTTTCAGAGTAGTTCAAACAATAGTAATATGGGAAAGTATACACACACCTCACCTCTACCCAAACACACCCGTACAAACATAAAGTGGTGTTTGGTGTTTTAGTTTATATCGACCATGAATTGTGTAAATGGGAAAACATTTGTTCAGTAAAATTGGTGTTTTACAGTGGTAAGGGACAAAGGAAGTGGGGACAAAGGAAACCCATGACAGTTCTGAGTTTTGAAACAGTAGAGGTGAGGCAGGTGATTGTCAATGTAGAATCTTGAATACTGCTAGATATGGACGGTTAGCTCCATGTATTAGAACTTGAATGATCACACAAACTACCAGTAGGCAAGTGATGAGAAATATTTTGACACTGTGAAGGAGCAAACTGGCAGAAGCCTGGCAGCCGGATGCCAGGCTTTTATTCACTTCGTGGGAATTAGGAGGTGAGGCTGGCTCTGTGGCTAGGAGGTTATCAGATTTATCAGAGTTTATCGAACAAAGTCTTAGATTATCAGCGGTTACTTAAATGCCTTGTTTCAGAGACAAGAGAGGAAATGAGTCTTTCACTAATGAGATGATTATTGTTATTTCTGGGTAAAATATCCTCAAAGAATGCTAGTACTGAAAGCGTGAATTATGAGGCAAACACACCCTGGTCTGTGATGCTGAGAAGGAGGATTGCTGTGACACCCCTTTTGTTCATAATCCATCTCTTGTACACCTCCTCGCAGAAGCCCACTGTTTTTGTATTGTTTAGTTTCCTAAAAGTATCCCAGAATCTCTGTCTCTACTGTCTTCTCTTCCTCTGTTAAATCTTTGCAATTCCTCTTTATTCAGTTTACTATGTACCAGGAGCTGGACTAACTTTAATGTATTTAATATCACCTAGTTAAACAAATTTGTGACCACAAGCATTGACACCACTTTCTTCTTCACCATGAAACGTATCTGCAGACAATATCCTAGGAGTGACGTGTTTAGAGATTTTTTAGTGGAAATATTTAGTGACATTTAGTAGCATTTAGTACCCCTGGCTCTTTCTTTCCAACAAATGAACAAACAAACCCAAAAACAAAATTCCAGACAAAATTCTTCATAATTTATTATTTCCTTTGTATGTTTCTATATTATATTCTTTGTAATTGTGACAGAAACTATAGAGAAAAGAGAGCAATGTAAGATGTCTGGAGCTTAAATTCAGGAAAAAATAGAAAATAAATTTATAGTAATGATTCATATCTGAAGAAGAAAATGGCAACCCATTCCAGTATCCTTGCCTGGAAAATTCCATGGACCAAGGAGCCTAGCGGGCTACTGTCCGTTTGGTCACAAAGAGTCGGATACGACTGAGCACACACACACAGTCATTCATATGTTTATAGAGAAAACTTTTGACATCTTATTTAAGTGAACTTACTAGACACTCAAATTCAAAGTCCTTAGGCTACTTTCTGAAACACTGATAAAATTAAAAAATAATAATAATTATTAGGCTTTCTAGGATGATGGCCTCTCCATGAGAACATGCCTCTCGCAGAGGATGTCCTTCATCCCGCTCCAGGAGCAGAGGAGACACAAGAAGAGGCACCTGGTGCAGAGCCCCGATTCCTGCTTCAAGAATATGAGATGCCCGGGGTGCTGGAAAATCACCTCCACCTTTAGCCACACACAGCCATTTTGTGTTGGCTGCTTTGCTGTCCTCTGCCAGCCTACAAGAGGAAAAGCAAAGCTTACAGAAGAATGTTTATTCAGGTAGAAGCAGCATGAAAAGCACCCTGAATCAAGATGAATGGGAAACCATCCCATTAAACACATTTTGGATACAAAAATATCATTAAAGATGAGAAAAGCTTTAGATCAGTCAGCAGTTTGGAAAACTGTTGATAAAAAGTGAACTCTTTGAAGATGTCTGCCTTCATGGGCCATGTTTTTGAAAAACAAGTAAAGTTGGTAAATTTTAATTTTAATGAATTCAGGAAACACAGTGAGAATTCAGTAAGATAGGATTCAGGAAGATAAGAATGACCCTGCATGCCACCAGCTTATAAGACACTTAACAGCTCTGATTAGCGATAACATAGCCTGGCCAGAGAAGTATTCTACATGAATTTAAAACATAAAAACCAAAATGATAAAAAAAAAAAAAAAAAGAAGAACGTATTTAAAGTGGTTGGCAGCAACTGAAGTAATTTCTGTATACACAATGCTAGAGATTTCAAGATACACTTAAAGAGGCAGAACGGTGGAGACGTACCTCTTAATTGCTAATGGAGGAAGTCCCATCAGATCAGATCAGATCAGATCAGTCGCTCAGTCATGTCCGACTCTCTGCGACCCCATGAACTGCAGCAAGCCAGGCCTCCCTGTCCATTACCAACTCCCGGAGGTCACTCAGACTCATATTCATCGAGTCAGTGATGCCATCCAGCCATCTCATCCTCTGTCGTCCCTTTCTCCTCCTGCCCCCAATCCCTCCCAGCATCAGAGTGTTTTCCAATGAGTCAACTCTTCGCATGAGGTGGCCAAAATACTGGAGTTTCAGCTTTAGCATCATTCCTTCCAAAGAAATCCCAGGGTTGATCTCCTTCAGAATGGACCGGTTGGACCTCCTTGCAGTCCAAGGGACTCTCAAGAGTCTTCTCCAACACCACAGTTCAAAAGCATCAATTCTTCGGCACTCAGCCTTCTTCACAGTCCAGCTCTCACATCCATGCATGACCACAGGAAAGACCATAGCCTTGACTAGGCGAACCTTTGTTGGCAAAGTAATGTCTCTGCTTTTGAATATGCTATCTAGGTTGGTCATAACTTTCCTTCAAAGGAGTAAGCGTCTTTTAATTTCATGGCTGCAGTCACCATCTGCAGTGATTTTGGAGCCCAGAAAAATAAAGTCTGACACTGTTTCCACTGTTTCTCCATCTATTTCCCATGCAGTGATGGGACCAGATGCCATGATCTTCGTTTACTGAATGACGTCCCATACTCCTTCACAAACTCACAACATGAAACAAAAGTCCCTGGGCCCATTTTTTGTGAACATCCCTGACTGTTATCTACCGCCTGGGGAGAAGAAAGACCAGGCACTGGCCTTCCGAGAACCCTGGCAGAGGAGGGGAGAACCTTGGATGACTCTCACTCAGTCATAAACACCCTCCTGGTGTGTGCTGAGTCTGGATATGTCATTGAGAACCAGGAACGGGGCTGCCCTGGTTGTTCAGTGGTCAAGAATCCGCCTGCCAGTGCAGGAGACACGGGTTCCATCCGTGATCCGGGCATCATATGCCACGGAGCAACTAAGCCAGTGGCCGCAACTGCCGAGCCTACGCTCTGGGGCTGGGAGTCACCACCCCTGAGTCCACTTGCGCAACTACTGAAGCGCATGCGCCCTACAGACCGCACTCTACAAGAGAGGCCACCTCAAGGGAAGTCCCGCACACCACAACTGGAGAGCACCGGCCGGTAGCGAGGAAGACCCAGCATAGCCAAAAATAAGTAAATAATAAAAAGCAAATAAACTAAAAATTATATATATATATATATATATATCAGAATAGTATAAAAAATAAATAGTATCAAAAGTAAATAAAAATTATATATATATATATATTTATAAACAAGGCTAGTATCAGATCTATTTTGCAAGTGGCAGCAGCAACAGCAGCCTGTGTAAGGTAATAGTGTGAGAGCAAAGGAGCCAGGCGCAGCTGGAAAATAGTCTTTGTGAAGGCATCGTAGATGTTTTTCTAACTCCCAGGTTTCCTTTGGTTTCTGAACATTTTCAAGCCTAAAGTGCCCTCAGGCCCATCGACTCTGTGAACCACCCGTCATCTATCCATTAAGGTTCTTTTCGGCTCAAGATACACAGGGTCGTTTTCTATTTTTTGCCACCCAGAATCTTGACTGCAACCCGTGTACGATACCCAGATATGAGTGGATACAAACTGTCCCAGTTTCCACTCTGAGCCAGATCTCAACCGTATGATTCTTTACTATTGTGAGCTTCTTAAAGTTTAGAATTATAGCTTACCATAAATTTACTGCTTGCAGTCTGGAAGAGAGCACACAGTGATATTTAAAGCAAAAAATACCTCTTGAATGAAGGATTTAAGTAGGCATTTTATGCATAATTCAGTGGAAGTTTGAGCCTCACAGATGCAAAGACCTGAAGCTCTTTTACAGAACACACTAAAGCTGGTAACAGCAAGCTATAGAGAGAATTACTTGATCACCTTCTTGGGAAAATTGAATACAGGCAGGGGTATTAATAGTGCAATGGTGTTAGGCAACGATATGCCACATGCTTTAAGAAAGAATTCCATTTCTAATCATTTTTAATCAGTTTGTTAATATTCTAACACATACTAATGAACCTTCAAGTTAATTTGCTGAAGTAGATATAAATAATTTATAAAGATAATGTCATTCAACACAGGACTGAAAATACGTAAGAGTGAAATACGAAGTCTTTGGCTAAAACGTATCCACTACTCTGTAATTAATGTACCAAAATCTTGGTTAATTAAGCAATGTGACAGCCATCTTCAAAAAAAGACTAGTGATTTTCATGTTCTCATCTTGCAACCCGGTGGAATTAAACAAGCAGAATAGAAGGAGGAAGGTAACAGTTTCAGAAAGGCAAAGCATCTAGAATTCTTTGAGGAAAAAACTAAATATGTTTACAGGGAAAATGTACCATGCCTAATGTGTTTGCAGCTTTAAGAAGCCCTTTGTAAAGGCTACACACTAAAGACCATTTAAGATTTAAGTCACTGTAGGATGGCTTATTTTGTCATGGATAGAGAATTGACTTACAGGCAGGAAACAAGGGATAAAACAGGTGCTTCTTTGCATGGAATAACTGTGAACTAAAGCTTGGTACTGGAAATAGTTGCATTTTACAATTTTACCAAAGGTCTGACAAGAGTGTGTTTGTAATCGGCAGGTAATACTGAGGGTTTCCAGGTATGCCAGAAATATTTGTGAAGAAAATTGTGTGTAAGTGTTATTGTCAACAAATGTAAGATAATGTTTTGGAAACAGGCAATATGCTTATGGCTAGAAGGTTACTGCTTCCGTCCGCGCAGAGGCAATTACTAGCATGTAGTGAGGCCTATGACAGAGACAAAGACAGAAACCCAGATCACACGGGGGCTAGCACATATAAGGTATGACCTCTCTTGTTAATTGGACTTCTCTGTTAGCTCGGTTGGTAAAAGTCCTCCTGCAATGCAGGAGACCCCAGTTCTATTCCTGGGTCGGGAAGATCCCCTGGAGAAGGGATAGGTTAACCAGTCCAGTATTCTTGGGCTTCCCTAGTGGCTCAGCTGGTAAAGAATCTGCCTGCAATGCAGGAGACCTGAGTTCGATCCCTGGGTTGGGAAGATCCCCTGTAGAAGGGAAAGGCTATCCACTCCAGTATTCGGGGCTGGAGAATTCCATGGATACAGTCCATGGGGTCGCAAAGAGTCGGACATGTCTGAGCGACTTTCACTTCATTTCATTTCTTTTGTTAATTAAGCAGAGTATTTGGTAAGTTGTCAAGTTTGAGCCTCAAATGACTGGAATTAAAGAAATTTAATTACTCCGACTTGCATACAACAGCATAACCAGATTAGTGAAGAAATGGGCCAATGTTGTAACAGAACTCACTGGAGATTCACTTCACGTTGATGTTCATGAATTTCTTCATTTCTTATTCATCGAGAGCATCTTCCTATCTTTCTGATTAAAGTTCATGTTTATTTCTGACTTTGGAGGCCAGCTGTATTCTGCCCTTCAATATCTCTGACCTTGGCTAAGAATAGAGCTGTATAATGGGCAGAAGGATTCAGGCAAGTCCATTTATCTGGCCTAGAATACTATAGCAAGCTTTGTTGTTGTCGTTCAGTAGCTCAGTCATGTCCAACGTTTTGTAACCCCAGGGACTGCAGCACATCAGTCTTCCCTGTCCTTCACTAGCTCCAGGAGTTTCCTCAAATTCATGTCCATTGAGCTGGTGATACCATCTAATCATCTCATCCTCTGTCACCCTCTGCTCTTCCTGCCTGGAGTCTTTCCGAGCATCAGGGTCTTTTCCAATGAGTCAGTTCCTCGCATCAAGTGGCCAAAGTAGTGGAGCTTCAGCTTCAGCATCAGTTCTTCCAATGAATATTCAGTTGATTTCAAATTTAGGCCTCAGATATGAAAATATGTATATAGCAAAGCTGAAAAACAGCCACTGAAATAAAAAAAGTCTAATTTTCAAATGGAAAAATATGTAAAAATAATGTAAAAGATAGAATTTGGGGATTAAGAAGTAAATCAAGGTAATAAAATTGGAGTTGGTCCTCATAGACTAAACACAGGTATATTGTCCAAATATTGGATCATTTGTGAAAAACAATACATCAGGGGATTCTAGACTCCATATTTTAAGTATCATAAGTGGTATGAGATAAATCTACAGTTTATTTTAAGTGCTCTCGGAGTCTGAATCAAGTGCCGTGAGTTCCACTAACAGGCAAGTTTGAGACACATTGAAATACATCAGTTCAGTTCAGTCTCTCTGTCATGTCAGACTCTTTGTGACCCCATGGACTGCTGCATGCCAGGCCTCCCTGTCCATCACCAACTCCCAGACTTTACTCAAACTCATGTCCATTGAGTCAGTGATGCCATCCAGCCAACTCATCCTGTGTCATTCCCTTCTCCTCCTGCTCCCAATCCCTCCCAGCATCAGGGTCTTTTCCAATGAGTCAAGTCTTTGCATGAGGTGGCCAAAGTATTGGAGTTTGAGTTTCAGCATCAGTCCTTCCAATGAACACCCAGAACCGATTTCCTTTACAATGGACTGGTTGGATCTCCTTGCAGTCCAAGGGACTCTCAAGAGTCTTCTCCAACACCACAGTTCAAAAGCATCAATTCTTTGGCACTCAACTTTCTTTATAGTCTGTGTTTAATCCCTGGATTGGGAAGATCCCCTGGAGAAGAGCATGGCAACCCACTTCAATATTCTTGCCTGGAGAATTCCATGGGCAGAGGACCCTGGGGGTTATAATCCATAGGGTTGGAAAGAGTCAGACAGGGTTGAAGGGACTTAGCATGCATGCATGCCTAGTTATAGATGTAATGGGTTATTAAGAGAAGCTGCAGGGATCGCTTTGGAAAAATAGCCTTAATGTTTTGAGGAGACATTACTGAGGGCAGCTGTTTTCCCACAAAACTTTATTCTTTGAAGTTAATACCACTTTTCACAGTCTGAGGCAGTAGGAAATTTGTACCCGTCTGTTCTCCAGTAGGTGTGGAAACTTATGTCTCCAGGGAGAGATTTTGTTTCCATTTTTTTGAACGTGTGAGATGATCCTTTTCCATCTTTTTCCATCCTTTTCCATTCAAAAACAGTTTTTGAAATATTCTTGTGTTTTATTTATCCCTTCCTCAGATACAGCTCACAACCTAGGAACCAGGAAATAGGATTATTTTCATGTGAAACAGTTGTGAGTTTAAACTTTGACTCTCCAAGCACAGTCAAAATTCCAAATCCTTGAAACCAGTGTTGACCGATCTTATGCTTAGACCAGAACTCCCCAAAGTTTCAAAATACAGTTGGCTTTTGAGAAACATTGGTTTGAACTGTTCATGTCCACTTAAACGTGGGTCTTTTTCACTGAATACATAACAGTACTACAGATGTGCTGTTGATTGAATCTACAGATACAGAACCACAGATATTGAGGGCTGAGTGTAAATTATATTTAGATTTTCAACTGAAGGTAGGGTGATAGTGCCGCAACCCCCACATAGTTCAAAGGTCTACTGTAAATTACTGCTAAGTCGCTTCAGTCATGTCTGACTCTGTGTGACCCCATGGACTGCAGCCCACCAGGCTCCCCCGTCCCTGGGATTCTCCAGGCAAGAACACTGGAGTGGGTTGCCATTTCCTTCACCAGTGCATGAAAGTGAAAAGTGAAAGTGAAGTCGCTCAGTCGTGTCCGACTCTTCGAGACCCCATGGACTGCAGCCTACCAGGCTCCTCCATCCATGGGATTTTCCAGGCAAGAGTACTGGAGTGGGGAGCCATTGCCTTCTCCGACTGTAAATTAAGATTACCAGTATTACTAAGTTGTCAGTGTACACCCTCTTGAAGAAGAAATAATAAAATGTGAGAATGGTGAGTGAAGATTTTCCCATGCCTTATTTAAAGAATTTAGCAAAGCAGTAAGATTATTGGCTGAATGATGCTGCCCACGTGGTGCTTTTGAAGTAGTGTTTAATAGAGTGATCTCTTTCTAGAACACGTTACTTTGAGAATTTCCTGCTTGGAAAGATGAACTGTGTACTGCTCTTAATTATCCTTAAACAACTGTAGTTAAATGTGGATTTTCACATAACAATTTTTTGAAAATTCCCTTTGAGGGAATTATAATATTTCATATCTTCATAGACATTTAAGAAGATATGTGTATATTTCCAATTTAATTGCATAGAAGCCAGCATCCTTCTAAGAAAAAAAAAGGGTGAGTCTGGAGAATTGAGCTTCATAAAAATCTCACTATGGTTGTGGCTGAGTTATTGTAAAATGGAGGAAATGCTTTACTCATAAACGATAGCTTTTTGGAATACAGAGCAGAATCTAGAATGATGATTATCATATGGTTCCCACAAGGTCTCACCAACATGCCATGAAGAGATGGCAACTTCTGTCCTTGAGACACCTCATTTGATTCTTTGCTCTGCTCTCCAGAAGAAAGGAAAACTCCTTAGCTTGCTTTGAGTTTGCTCTAATATGGCATATGATAATGTGGCATTATAGTTTATTGCTTCAGGTAAACTCACAAATTTTCCTAATTTTTGAGTGCTCACTAGATAACAGGTCAGGCGTTCTAGCTCTAGATTTATTTCTATTGTTGGCCCTTATACATTGAACTGGAGGAGGCAATGGCACCCCACTCCAGTACTCTTGCCTGGAAGGTCCCATGGATGGAGGAGCCTGGTGGGCTGCAGTCCATGGGGTCGCGAAGAATTGGACACGACTGAGCGACTTCACTTTCACTTTTCACTTTCATGCATTGGAGAAGGACATGGCAACCCACTCCAGTGTTCTTGCCTGGAGAATCTCAGGGACGGCGGAGCCTGATGGGCTGCCGTCCATAGGATCACACAGAGTCAGACACGACTGAAGTGACTTAGCAGCATACATTGAACTGCTGGTCGTCTGTGAACTTGGGTTTCAAATGCAGCTTTGCCCTTGGAAGCTGCCCGTTCTCTCAGCACCTGTTGTGCTCTTGTTGCTGCCTGTTCTCTCAGACTCTGTGGATATGTCCCAAATCACTTTCTCATTTAGATCAGGCTTCAGTGTGGAACAGGGAAATTTACATTTAAACAGTGCATTCAAAAACAACAAAATTCTAATTGCCTCCATGGGAACTCTCACTATGGGAGGCATTGGGACGATACTTAACAATTTTTGTACTTCTCTGATGGATTAGTTAATGATGATTTAATTGTAGTAATTATCAATAATAACAGTGGTGAGAGAGGTGACCAAATTAGGACCAGATTAAAGTGTTTTTCTTTGGTTTAAAAACAGTGCTTTGTGTCACTTTGATTGATTGCACAACTTTCACTCACATACGGTGAGGTCAAGAGTTGTTAGTACATACATGCAAGTGCTTGTTAATAAAAGAGGAATACTTCTTAGAATTCAGATTACTCTGACAGTGTATTTATATGTGTCACTGTTATCAGCTTTAGTAATAAAGACAACTTGCAATATATTTAATGACAATTTAAAAAATTTCACAGGTGCCAGCTGTGCATTGAAAGATTTTCATCTGAACTGTACTGTCCTCCAATCTCAGTGAGAATGTTGCTTATTTTGCCTTAATACGGGTTGATTAACGCTGGGAGGTTTCTATTGAAAGTTTTCATGACTGACCAGATTTCATAGGATATTTAGCGAATTGTGTCTTATCCATTTCCCTATCATAAGAAATTTTAATGCTGGTAGTCTATATATTTCTTGAAAGATTAGATAATTTATTAGTAGAAAGAATATGCACTTTGGTTAGAATTCTGTCTTTGCCCCCATCTGATGCTCTGCAGGTAATTTAATTCCTCTGAAGCCTCAGTCTATTTATTTGTGAAATGGGAGGAATAATGTCCGTTTCACAGACTTCTTCAGTCTTCACACCCAATCCGTTATTGATCCCTGTAATTTCTTCCCGCACAAGAATATTGAAGAAGCATGATATTTCTGAGCCACATAAACCAATGCATCTTCTCCCTTGGAAATCTCTGGTCCCTAGTTGTCCATAGGTCTGCATCAACAACCACCCATGGGGGACCGTCACTGGAGAATTACTTTCATGTTACGGAGAAGATAATCTTTCCACCTGAGTTGACTAGACCATGACATTTCCTGCCTCTGTGAATGAGGACCAGAAAATGGAAGATAAACTTAGATCACATGGGAAGACAAAGAGGATAGCATGTACCTTTTACTCATTTAGAGTGTAGGTCCAAAAAAGCACGCAGCCAGTGCATGTACAAGTAGAAGATGCTTGGTGCTCAGGACCTCAGGGCCCCCACCCTCACTGTACCCAAACTATACCAAGTGTGTGTGTGTTAGTTGCTCAGTCCTGTCCGACTCTTTGCGACCACATGGGCTGTAGCCCACCAGGCTCCTCTGTCCATGGGATTCCCCAGGCAAGGATACTGGAGTGGGTAGCCATTTCCTTCTCCAGGGGATCTTCCCGACCCAGGGATCAAACCCAGGCCTGGTACATTGCAGGCAGACTCTTTATGGTTTAAGCCACCAGGGAGGCCAAGTTTATCTGTGACCTAATTAATAAGTTAATTGATCTGTTTTTATCCTTCGTTTTGAGGCTTCCCTGGTGGCTCAGATGGTAAAGAATCTGCCTGCAGTGAGAGAGACCTGGGTTGGTCCCTGGGTCAGGAAGATCCCCTGCAGGAGGGCATGGCAACCCACTCCAGTATTTCATGCCTGGAGAATCCCATGGACAGAAGAGCCTGGCGGGCTACACATGGGGTCACAATGAGTCGGACAGGACTGAGCGACTAAGCACACATCTCTCATTTTCATTGTCTTGGTGCATCTAACATGGCCTGTTATCTTCTTGATACAGTTTTCTTCACTTCATACAGTTTCTGTAGTGCTATTTTTCTTTTATTTTCTTTCTATATACTGGATCATTATGTACGTAGCTTTTTTCTTGCTCTCTTTCCTTCTAAGTATTAATGACTTTTTATGTAAGAAGAAAACTAAAAGCATCTTTTGAAACATTTTTGGTCTGTTAATTACATAAGTTTCACTTATGACTGGAAATGGAATTTCTTTTTTGTCTCTGTAATAATTGGACATATCGTATATGAGAATGTCAAAAAGTGAACATCTGCTGGTTAAAATACATTTGAGATGGGAATGAAATATATGTTCTTTCTCAACATTAAATCCACTCTGTGATAAAAAAATTACTGCTAAATTACCACTCTGACTCATTGGAGAAGACTCTGATGCTGGGAGGGATTGGGGGCAGGAGGAGAAGGGGACGACAGAAGATGAGATGGCTGGATGGCATCACTGACTCAATGGATGTGAGTCTGAGTGACCTCCGAGAGCTGGTGATGGACAGGGAGGCCTGGCGTGCTGCAGTTCATGGGGTCGCAAAGAGTCAGACACGACTGAGTGACTGATCTGATCTGATCTGACAAAAAAGTAAAAACTTTACTGTTTTGTTTTTAATTGCAATATGACTAACATATCTCTTTAGAAATAGTTTTTCTTAAGGTTGGCTTTAATTTTTCCCTTGGTTAAACATGGTTAATTAAGTCTATAAAAATCTGTACATAATACATACTGAAGCATAAAGAAAATCAATCAGCTAACCAGATTATTCGACGATACCTTAGATTATCAAACATTTGCAAGTTAAATTCAACATTACTGTAAAAATTTAAAGAATTAACTGAAATTAACATAGTTTATCTGTTCTGTTAGTGAAGAACCAAAATTTTAAAGTTCTTCAGGCTATGTTATATGCTTGTTTGGATAATTTTAATTATTCATTTTTATTTAAAGAATAAATGATGTTAAACATAGAGTGTTTGATGAATATAAAAATATATGCTATTGAATTATAGATCATCTCCCCTCTAGCTGCCAACTTGAAATGCCAAGCGTTTCACTGATCTTCCTGCTTCACGCGATGCAGAGCCATCTACGTTCCTCGTGCTGCCACAGGGACAATGGCGATACGCGTCAACCGTCTCAGCGTCATAAAGCCAAAAGGTGTTGCTTCATTTGTGAACTTCTTTGTAATAAATACTGATTAACTCTCCTCTCCTGTTTTTCTTCGTGACTTTACTTGACGTTAGGCAGGCAGCACCCCATGGAGGGTGTTTATTGGGTTTCTCCATGGCAGGAGAGCGTGAGCTCAGCGAAGGTGGCAGCTGGTCTTTCTGACTTGACATGATATTCTCAGCACCTAACATAATGCATGGTTAGCGTGAGTGAATGCATTTATTTTCAGGCTTTTGTTTCTGTGCTTTTGAATATAGTTATTAATTAAAAATGAGCCACCCCTAGGTCTTCATCACTGCTTGGTGCCTGAGGGTGTCAGAAAAATATTAAAACATGTTGCCTCCTGTCAGAGGCTTTCAGCATAACTGAAGGTACAGATTAATGAATATGGATTAGTATAAGACATTATATAATTAAGATACTGCTTGAATTTCACAACATATAAATCATGTGGGTACTCATTAACAAGGGCCTTCCAAAGAGAAGCAGAGTCACGGAAGTGATAGCAGAGGAGAAGTTATAGAGAAAAGCTATGTGCAAGAAAGAGGGGAACTTTGGTTTCTACATGACGGAGTAAGACATTGAAAACTTGAGGAAGGAAAAATCATAGAGCATTGGAGGGCAAGAGGACCCAGGACTCATTAAAAGAGGGAAGAGAGTGGCTGGAAGTTGGATAGCATTTCTATGTTCACAAAAAAAGAATTCTGAAAGGCAAGTGAAATACTCTTTACCTTAAAGAGAGAGAAAGAGAAAAAAATATATATATATAGGGATCTAATGATTGTTTGTGAGGAAAAGAATCACCTCCTCTTGCAGGAGCTAAGGTAAGTTGTAAATCAGATAAACTCAATTACAGTGTGAAATTCAGTGAGGGAAGATCTGGAATTTAGGTGGACACAGCAGGGATTAAAGAGAAAGGTGGGGTGATTGATTTCGGACAGTCAGTAAAAAAGAAGTGAGCAAACTAAACTCGTGCTCTCTAATTTGGGTAAAGATGTAAACTGGGGTTCTATAGTTAGGGATTAGACAATTGAGAGATAAAGGTTAGTTTTTAACATGAAATTTTGAGATGGTAGCCAGAAGGTACATGGTCATATCCCCCCAAATAAGGAAACTACTTAAATCCTATTATGCAAAATAACTTCCCAGGTCCACCTACTGGCATATATGTTCACACAATTTCATTCTCTTTAATTGTACCTCTTTCTCCTAGAACATTTCCACCTTATAAATTTTACTTACAAATTTTACTGAGTTTTCAGTAACTCTCATTTTTAAAATGTGTTCTTATAAATGAGTGTTTAAGCAGGCTAGCATAGATATCAAGAAGAGTGAAACGTTATACAATCATTTTAAATACAAAATTACTTATTTGAGAGAGATATAAAGTTTCTCTTTCTTTAAAATGGAGATGATACTTCTTGCCCTACCTAGCTCATGGGGTTGTTGCAAGGATCAAAAGAGATGATGGGTATGAAAGCACTTTGAAAACTAAAATCCCTTACAAATGCAAGCTATCATCGTTACGATTATACAGTGCCCTCTGTGTGAACCCGAAACAATTTTCAGTTTTCATCTATCATGTCACTCTTCTAATTCCTGTAGAGCATGTCCCACAGATTTTTATCATAGGACTCTATTTTAATCAACGACAAATGCATTTTCATGAAAGCATAATATTGTTTCTATAATAGATATTCTTTGAACTCTGGATGAAGACTAATACACATTTCAAGGACCATTATACTTCTGAGACTTTTTCCCCATCTCTTTCATTTTATAGCTTCCTTCTCCCCTATTACGTGGATGCAGTGAAATGATTTCAGCAGGTAAAGTATCATATAAAAATGTAACTGTGCATCCCCTCGTCCCTTCTCCTCACCTAACCTTTGACCTCCCTGCTAGTCTGGATTGTAGGACAAACACCATCCATGGGGCCCACCCAGTGGTGCCAGTCTGTCCTAGAAATCAAACCGGACAATGAAGGTGTTGTAAAAACACAGCACCGTCAGACCCATCATTTAAAGCAGAGGCTTGGTTCCAACCAAACCCAAAAGCTATGTGTCAAGAAAGTTCTAAGTTTTCTTAAGTCTCTCTCACTTGCTGTATGTGCGTGCTAAGTCACTTCAGTTATGTCCGACTCTTTGCCACCCTGTGGACTGTAGCCCACCAGGCTCCTCTGTCCATGGGATTCTCCAGGCAAGAATACTGGAGTGGGTTGCCATACTCTTCTCCAGTGGATCTTCTTGACCCAGGGATCAAACCCATGTCTCTTTGATCTCCTGCATTGGCTTACCACTAGCACCACCTACTGCTCCAACGCTTACAAGATTTGTTTGGGACATTGACATAACAATAACAAATGTGGCACAATTACCTGGGTAAGCACAAGTTTTATAATTCCCATCTCCTTCTATCCCCCACAAAACCAGGAAAGTAAACAGTTCATTCAAATTCTCTAGATATACAGTATATATTAGAGCATTTTACATGCATATGGGTAATCAAATGCTACATTTACATATGCTAAAGTTGCCAGTTTGGGAAAAAAATTAGCAAATCTAATTGTTGTAATACTGGACTACTTTTACTTTCCAAAATGCTTTTATTAAAGAATAAAAAGCATTACTGTTTGGAATAGTAAATGCAAAAAGTTAAACTTAATCAACTTCTTAGAGGTGTATTGGAGAAGGAAATGGCAACCCACTCCAGTGTTCTTGCCTGGAGAATCCCAGGGACGGGGGAGCCTGGTGGGCTTCCATCTATGGGGTCGCACAGAGTTGGACACGACTGAAGCGACTTAGCAGCAGCAGCAGCAGCAAGAGGTATATAAATGTATTTTTAGATAAGCCAAATTTTAGATATGTACTGTTATTTTTTAAAAAGTCCTTAAAGACCATGGACTGTAGCCTACCAGGCTCCTCTGTCCATGGGATTTTCCAGGCAATAGTACTGGAGTGGATTTCCATTTCCTTCTCCAGTGGATCTCCCTGACCCAGGGATCGAACCCGGATCTCCCTCATTGGAGACAGACACTTTACCATCTGAGCCACCAGGGAAGTCCTTAAAGACCATCTAATCATATGAGAGAAAAGTTATAATAAAATGAACCTTGGGTATTATTCTTCCTTCTTCTAAAGATCATTTTAGAATTAAAAGGTCAGGGACTCTGATTCCCCATCCATTTACCCTCAGTCCTCAGTCCTGAAGGAGTTCTTCCCAGGTTCTGGAAGGAATAGGCCCATTGTTCCTAGGTTCTGGCCCACTTGTGTCTTTATTCCTTGGCCATGCTTTACTCCTATGCCCACCACTGCATAGCTTGTATCGTTGTTCCTTGGCACGGCTTCCCTAGATTGTTCCCAGGCCCTTTCTCGAGGCTGGCTCTCTATGTATCAGAGCCTGATAAGCAGGTCCTAAATTTGCGACTTTCCTAGCTGCACCCAGGAAAGGTGCCTGAGATATCGGGGCCAGCCTTGGGTGTTAGGTCGTTCTCAGAGATCCCACACACTGCACCCAGGAAGCTGACCAGTGGCTGGCCTTGACCTTGACCATGCTCTCTTCTGATCTAAGTCTGTTAGTCTATCTCACCATGCTTCCAAGCGACCATAGGGAGGGACTGATTCCAGGAAGAGATGCCATCTTCTACCCCCTATATCGTTCTGCTGCTCACAAGACGCCCTCATTATACTCCACCCTGATAACTTGAACTCTCTCCCTCTCTCACCTTTGTCCTGGCGCTTATTCAAAGAAATGCAAACATCCACTTAGGGAAGAGGGCATCTGTCAGAGCTGGCTCTCTTCTGATACTTGGATTAGGTCACCAAGTCACCGCAGATTTATAGAGGAAAGAGAAACCAGCACTTGAGAATTTGCTATGATTGCCACAAGCTCAAACCTGTAATTACCGTTGCCACTCTGAGACCTTCAAGCAAAGCGTCCATCTTTAGCATTTGCCCTTAGCCATCCGAACTGTCCAGCCGTATTTTTCTCCATTTACCTTTGTTAGAACTTACAGTAGAAATACAAATGTTAAGAATCCAGCTGAATGTTTTAGGACGAGTACAAAGGATGAGTTTTAAAAAATTTGTTGGATGTCCATCACGTATTAAAATGCAGAAGTGAAGTGAAGTGAAGTGAAGTCGCTCAGTCGTGTCCGACTCTTTGCGACCCCGTGGACCGTAGCCCACCAGGCTCCTCCGCCAACGGGATTCTCCAGGCAAGATATACTGGAGTGGGTTGCCATTTCCTTCTCCAGGGGATCTTCCCGACCCAGGGATCGAACCCAGGTCTCCCGCATTGCAGGCAGACGCATTAAAATGCAGAGGGGAAATTTAATCGGTGGTAATCAAAGTAATTGTTCATTGTGAAAAACATCGGGGAGAATTGACTGGCATTTTCAGTGTTTGAGCTCCTAGTGTCAGACTTTTGTAATCTAGCATTTCAGTAGAGCTCCATGAGGTAGGTGTTATTTTTACTCCATGTAAAGATGAGGACATTAAGCAGCTTTACAGATGTTTACAGATGAGGATACTGCGAGGTCAGGAGAGCTCACAGATCGGCCTGATTCAGCAACTAGGGGCTCTCAGGCTGTAACACCAACTTCTAGGTTCTGTGTAGAGATCCCCGCACGGCAGTGACCACTTCCTCACTTACATTCTCTCTTGCTTCCGCACTGCATTCTGGGGAAACAAGCAAGGGGGCCGCACTGCATTCTGGGGAAACAAGCAGGGGCGTTCCGGGTCTTTCCTGACGTCACTCCCTCCTGCGGCTTTGTTCCCCTCTAGCTGAGTCCCTTCCTGCGCCTCTTGTAGAGTCTGCTGCTGCTAAGTCGCTTCAGTCGTGTCCGACTCTGTGCGACCCCATAGACAGAAGCTCACCAGGCTCCTCAGTCCATGGGATTTTCCAGGCAAAAGTACTGGGGTAGGGTGCCATTGCCTTCCCCGCTTGTAGAGTCTAGCATTTGGAAATTCTGTCCCTGCTTTTTACCTGGATTACAAACTCTGATATTTTTGGCCAGATCCTCTGGGGAAGCCTAAGTGTAGTCTGAGTTGGCTTCCAAAGACGCCTTGTACTGTCTCTGTTTGAGCCGTTAGCGCTGTTGATGGACTGCTCTGCTTCCCTTAGATTAAGCTTCTCGTGATAAAGACTGCCTCTTTCACTTTTGTTTCCTCTTTCTCTTAATCTGTAAAGTAAATATAATAATAGCTGCCTTGTAGATTTATTGGGGGGATTAGAGGCAATATATGTAAGTAAAGTAACTAGCAGTGCCAGAGACATGGTAATAAAACTAACAATAACTCATATTTATTAAACTCATTTTCTGTGTGCCAGGTACTATGGAAGGCATTTAACATGTATTATCTATAATCCTTAAGTAACGATTTTATTCAGTGATCTGGACTCAAAGCCAATATAAGCAGCGAGCCCCTTTAATTTTTTTTTTTTTTTTTCTTGCAGCCATGTTATCACACATTCTGACCCTGAGATCTGGTACTATGTTAGGCAGAGGCCAGAGTTTTTCTGGCTGTTGGTTATAAACACAATTTAATTTCCACAACTGGAATTTATTTTGTTATTAAAATTCCCAAGCTGTCCTTAATTCAAATAAAATTCAAAATGTCTCCCATCTTCTCTGTTCAAGACTACCACTAGCTCTAGCTCTGCATTTTAGAATAATTTTTTAATTAACTGGGGTTTTTCTAGTCTCAGTGATAGGTATCTCTGTTACTGACAAGAGCTAGCGGCCTTGTGGAAGGCTCTTTGGAGCCTTACTATCTCTCCCATATCCCACTATTTGGGACCTCAGCTCTCTGACAACGGGCATATGCATTTTAGCTATTACCCAGCTCCAGCACAGAGTAATCAATCCTCTAACCTCCTTCTCTTATTTTGGCAGGAAGCTCTTTTCTGTAGGAGCCCATAAGGATATCTGCTTACTTTCTGAGGGATGCGCCAAGCCTATAGGAGATGCAGGCATTCCTATCCTGCCCAGTAATGGAACGCAGGTCTGCTTTGCTGTTTTCCAGCAAGCATTCTGCTTTCTAAATTCTCCAGGAGGGAAAGGGACAGTCATCTCGATGTTCAAATGCTTCCCCAGACTCCAGGGGCCACAAGTCAGCTTGGTCCAAGGTCTTCTCATCACAGAGACTGTGATGAGGAACTGCAGTTCTGATTTCTCATGCAGAAAGTGGCCTGCACATTTCTGCTCAGCTGGCCTGTGGTCAGAACCGAGACACTGGTCTCCAGGGCGGACAGTGCCCCACTCGGTCTTTTAGATGCCTTGGAGCTGGCCCTCTGCCTAAGTGTGTGCCGGATGTGTGCAGGGGAGGGGATAAGCCGAAACCCCTCCCTTGGATCATGTCTCATGGCCTTAAAGGCTTTCCCTCCCCGTGCACTCCCAATTTCTGCATCTGATAATCCAGATGAAGGGCTGGGTTTGTAGCCAATTTCATTGGTTGATTAGAAACCTTAGGAGGGGTGCCTGGCAGCTGTTCTCTAGGATCCTTTCTCTTCTTGTTCTCATTTTAGGCTTTAGCTGAAATGTTTGAAGTAACAGGAAAAGCCCTGCTTCGTGTCTTGTTGTATATATAAAGCACTCATTTACATCCGGCGAAACTGTGTCTCTAGAAGTTATTTTTCCTATGGCTTCTAAACTTATTTCGTGAGAGTCAAAACCCAATTTGCACCTAGGTTAGTCTGATCCCAAACGGACTGTTCTGCTCACTGCCCTGTTTATCTCTGAATGCAATCGTTCAACCGGAAGTCATGACCAAAGGGCATCTACAACTTGAGACACACTTCAGTGGCATTCTTTGGGATTTATTTCGATACCTTCCGCGTAAAATGGAGCTTTGATGCTGTAGGCATATCAAGGCTTTTTCCAACTTAATTGACTCCTGCCTTGGTGCTGAAACTATTAGTAACTATTAGTGATTTTCTCCCAGTAAGTAAAGAAACATTTGATAGAGCAAATTTGGTACCCTGCTCACTCAGAGAATTCAGTAAATATGTGTTAAGTGAAAGACTGCAGGGATTCAGAGTCGCCCGGTACAGCCAGTCCTTGCAAATGGTGACTACTGTCGACTTCTGTTGACTGCCGGCATTGTGTGGATCTCACTGCGGTTCATCCGTCCATCATCAGCTCTTACATTCAAGGAAATGTCTTGAGCATTTTTATTAGGTGACTGCATGTCTCTTACATGCAACTTGGAGAAAGACCGGTTGTTCAAAAGCAGCCTGATTGTGTAAGAGTGGAAAATTTAATCAGCAAGAACCAATTCAAAAGAGCCAAGTTGTAGCAAAATCTAGAGAATTCTAACTCTAAATGTAAAATCCTTTCCTGCTTCACCGTAGCCTCAACATTCTTTCAGTTGTTAAATTAAAAAATGCTGATAAATGGGCACTGCAGAAAAGCTTAATTTTTCTCTCAATGGGGAAAATTCTGGATATATCCCAATGATCTTTGAGGAAATTTTAGAAACTCTTCTCTTGGTCAGATTAATTTATTAAAGATCAATTAGTAAAAATGCTGTTGGAAATAGTCTCTTTCTTATAGATAATATTATTCATTTGTAAAAAAATCTATGGAAGAGATTTACATATGAAATTATGAAAGAAAAACAAAAGAATTAAATTCAGCTACAGCTGACTTATAGGGTCTGATATCTTTATACCTAGTGCATTTGCCAACACACACCAAACATTTGAAAACATTTCTGTGTATGAGATTCTAGACAGTGTAAAACCGTACTGAGAAAAAAACCGTCAGTAAGTAGTTGCCAGAAGGAGTCAGGAAGGGGGATTGATTGCAGAGGGAAACAGAACTTTTCCAGGAGTTGGAAATGCTTCATATCTTGATGGTGATGATGGTGACATGACTATTTCTCACTTCAAAAATTGATTAAACAGCATACTTATGGGTGAATCTTTGGTATCCATATTATTTCAACAAACCTGGGGGAGCAGGGGAGAAAAAAATATTATTGAGTTTAGCCTCTTTCACTTGTATAATCTTTTATTCTGACAAACTATATTGGGCCATTGTGAAGAGTCTATTTCAATGATGTTCTCCATGTAATAAAAATAGACTCTTCAGTTTCAAATTATCCTGAACATCATTTAGTTTAATCTTTGCTTCTTTTGTTTGCTCTCCACTGAGTCAGTTGACATTCACAGCTTCCTTCTGTGTTTCGGGAACTGTGACAGTTGCTGGATATGTGAAGTTGCATAAGGTCCTTGCCTTGCGAAGGTGTATTAGGTGTCTACTGCTGTGTAACAAATCATCCCTAACATTTAGTGGCTTCAGAGGACACACATGTATTGTCTCACAGTTTCTGTGAATCAGAAATCCAAGCACTGCTTGCCTTCTATTTCAAGATGTCTTACAATGCTGCGGGTGAGATGCCAGCCAGGCCTGGGACCTCTCATCTGAAGGCTCAGCTGGTAAAGGATCTGCTTGTAAGCTCACTAATGTGTTTGTCGGTGCAGTTCAGTACCTTGAGTGCCTTTACACCTAGGGCCTCAGTTCCTTGCTGACTGTTGACTGCTCTCAGTAACTTGGCTAAAGGCCTCATCCAATACAACCCACTCATTAAAGGGCACAGACTGAGAAGGCAATGGAGAAAATTGGCTAGAGAAATGAAGTTATAATTTTTATAATTGAACAAAGGTGATAACTAGAAAAAAGCTATGGGTTTTTCCAGTAGTAATTTAATGATTGTGAAAGTTGTACCATAAAGAAGGCTGAGAGCTGAAGAATTGATGCTTTAAAATTGTGGTGCTTAGAGTCCCCTGGACTGCAAGGAGATCAAGCCAGTCAGTCCATCCTGAAGGAAATCAGCTCTGAATGTTCATTGGAAGGACTGATGCTGAAACTGAAGCTCCAATACTTTAGCCACCTGATGCGAAGGACTGACTCATTGGAAAAGACCCTGATGCTGGGAAAGATTGAATGCGGGAGGAGAAGGGGACGACAGAGGATGGGATGGATAGCATCACTAACTCATGGACATGAATCTGAGCACACTTGGGGCGACAATGAAAGACGGGGAGACTGGCGTGCTGCAGTGCATGGGGCGGCAAAGTCAGACAGGACTTGTTGACTGAACAACAACAGCAACATCAACAGAGAGTCCTATCCCTTCAGCACTGCCATATAACCCTGATTAGAAACAAAATACTCAAGAGAAAGGAATTAACAAAGATATCAATACCAGGAAGCAGGGGATCATTGGAAAGCGTCTTAAAAGCTGCTTACCACAGGAAACCTAGCTGATTCAACTAACTACCCAGGCTTAATCCATCAGAAAAGCATCAGCAAGTACTTTAATTCTTTTTCATATTACAATATAGAGAATGTAAGTGGGGGTCTTCTAATCAGACTCTTTATTTAACTTCTGGTACTACCACTTACTAATCATATGTCTGGGAATTTATTAAACTCTTTAAGTATCAGTTCCCAAATAACTGATAAAAGTTTCCTTGAAAATTTAACACAGCAATAAATGTAAAGATTTAGCATGGTGCCTGGCAAATAGTAAGCATTCATTGAATATTATTATTTATTTTAATCTGGGTGCAAATCTTACTCCTTGCCTGAAATCTAGCTCTCTGAAACTTCTTCCTGTTAAACTTAGTTGAAAAGATGGGACTTACTAATCAAGTCAGATTCACTTTCAAACATTAGCCCTGCCTTTAAATTACATCAGAAGACAGCATATGTGTTGCCTCCATTTTTTCCCTCCCTTGCACATCCCAGGTCTCCTTGTAATGCTCCTATAAATGTCCCTTGTATAGCACGATTTCAGCTTGTGAGTCACTCTCTGCTCAACATGTTTGTTAGATTATATTCCATCTGTAAATTGTTGTACAAAACGGAAAAAAAAATGTTCAGGTATATTTTAATCCATGCAAAACAAATAATTATTTATGAAAAAAAGAGAGGAAGGAAGGAAGAAAGGAAGGATTATTACTGATGGATGGATAGCCTATAATCATAGAACAATTTTAAGTAATTTGATTTTGACTAGTACAGTGATATTCATGAAGATGATTCTTGGAAATGATAATAGTTTACAAATGATCTAATGGTGGATATTAATATTTACCTCCTCACTAAAATAGAGACTCATGAAAATAGGCATGAAACTGAAAATGAAGTGCAGCTATGCAATTTGATACATCATGATTCTTTTATCTGTTTCATTTAACATGAGTCTGATGATTTGGCAATAATATACTCAGGATACATAGAGTGAAAAATCCCATTTCTGTCATTGCTCAATATTAATACAAGCCTAAAAGCAAGTTCTGAGGTTGGACTATAATTTATTCCTTTCTACAAAGAAAGAGCTATTTCTTATTTTTTGAATAAAATATTTCATTCAATGCTTATTTTGATTAAAATAAGCATTTAACAGCTTGGTCAGATTTTTTTCTTAGAGTTATAAATATGCAATATTTTCCATATGCTGTGATGAAATCTCAACCCAGTATAAATATGCTGCTATAAATGTTTTTGACCATGGATTTTCATGACTCAATAAAATATTCTTTCTTGATAATTCATAATTTTGTGCAGAGGATATCCACAAAAGCATAAAAGTAGCTTTAATTTTTTTTCTTAACTAAGTTAAAAGTTCTTATAAGTTCACACACAAATAGAAACTACTGTTTAAAAAAAGTCAGGCATAACGTTTTCTGTTTTTTCTCTTTAGAAAATATAGTAAAACTAAGTTCATCTTTAATTTGGCTCATAAATTAAACATGAAGTATATTTTTAACAGAAAGATCAATATTGTTTAGTTCTGCTTGCTGAAATAATACATGTTCCTGGCAAAACATTTTTGAGACACTCAAGATATAAAGAAGAAAATAAAAATTCTACATAACCCATAGACAACCACAGTCCACATTTAATGCATATTCTTTCAGACATTTATCATATGCCCATTTTTTATTGAGATAGTGATTTATTTAATAGTTTTTAAAATGTCTCTGATTTATTTAAACATGCTTTGCTATGCTAAGTCACTTCAGTCGTGTCCGACTCGACCCCATAGACGGCAGCCCACCAGGCTTCCCCATCCCTGGGATTCTCCAGGCAAGAACACTGGAGTGGGTTGCCATTTCCTTCTCCAATGCATGAAAGTGAAAAGAGAAAGTGAAGTCGCTCAGTCATGTCCGACTCTTAGCGACCCCATGGACTGCAGCCTACCAGGCTCCTCCATCCGTGGGATTTTCCAGGCAAGAGTACTGGAATGGGGTGCCATTGCTTTCTCCTATTTAAACATACATATGTATATAATAGAGATTTAAGCTTTGTGTGTTCTTTGTTCCTATCTTTATTGCAGTGTTTAAGATGCTCTATTTCCACTGCTAATACTACCCCAATACCCAATTCCCGCTTTCCCATTTTCAATTAAAAAGTAGAATAAAATATTTTGAAATGTAATTTCTACGTATTTTCCTAGTGTATTATGGTTAGTTTTCAGTAACTTGGAACTTTGAATTGAAAATATTTGAGGGTTTCTGTAATCAGATATTTATGTTTGTTTTCTTTTGTAAAAAGAAGTGCCATTATAATTAGTTTCACAAATCTTCAGTGTAAAATGTAAATGAAGTAATTTAATGTCAGCATTTGCCTTTTCCTTCAGGTTACAATAGGAATTCACATCAATAGCATTTATCATTTTTCTATTGAATGCATTTAACATATTGCAAATATTTACATTATCACCAACATTTTTTAAAACATCAACAAAACTTAGCATGCACATGGGATCCTGAGGTAATGGATATTAGTATGAGGGTAAAAGCTATTTTACATAAATGAGTTCTCTTTCCTTTTTGAGATTGATAGTGAAATAAAGGTCTTGTCTTGGTTAAAAAAAACATATCTAGAATGAGAAATATGAAGAGTGCAATAGTTAGGAATGAAATATACCTGTGAGGAACTACTTCACTTATATTTTCCAGAGATATAAATTTAAGTCAACTAATTTTAATTTATAGATTGTTAAAATGATCTTCCTTTTTAGATAAGCTTCTAATCCCTGACATGATCATATATTAATTTGGAAGTTGATTTTTGTAAACAATTTTAAAGGAAATATATTTTTAAAGTATTAAATATATTAACTTTATTTAATTCATTGTTCTGCTGCATGTCAGTTATTTATCAATTAAATATTTATCTCATGGCTTTGATATGAATTATAGCAAAAGTATATTAACTGTTCTCGCAAATTCAGCAGGTTGTTAGAAACATGTTGAACTTGTCATGGATCTAGAGTAGATCCTAGATCAGGATGCTTCTGAAATGAAATGAGAATATTTGTGGATCATTTTTAATTGAAAATGTTTCCATTGTAAGACTGACTTGTCTTATTAAGGACTCCTTTAAAATATACTAATGTGTATTTGAAATAAGGCTTGTCTGACAAAACCATTCATATGGTTCTTAAAAGTTGACTGACCATCAGATTTGAATTCACTATTTCATACAGTAATTCTACCTTGCTTTAAAAATGTGGAAAGGTAAAAGTAAAGTTTTGTGTTTTAACATTTCAGTTCAGTCAGTTCAGTTGCTCAGGCGTGTCCGACTCTTTGCGACCCCATGGACTGCAGCACGCCAGGCCTCCCTGCCCATCACGAACTCCTGGAGTTCACCCAAACTCACGTCCATTGAGTCAGTGATGCCATCCAGCCATCTCAACCTCTGTCGTCCCCTTCTCCTCCTGCCTTCCCCTTCTCCTCCTGCCTTCCCCTTCTCTTCCTGCCTTCAATCTTTCCCAGCATCAGGGTCTTTTCCAATCAGTCAGTTCTTTGCATCAGCAGCCAAAGTATTGGAGTTTCAACTTCAGCCTCAGTGCTTTCAATGAATATTCAGGACTGATCTTTACGATGGACTGGGTGGATCTCCTTGCAGGCCAAGGGACTCTCAAGAGTCTTCTCCAACACCACAGTTCAAAAGCATCAATCCTTCAGCGCTCAGCTTTCTTTATAGTCCAGCTCTCACATCCGTACATGACTACTAGAAAAACCATAGCTTTGATTAGATTGTAACATTTAGACGTCTGAAACAGTTTCATTCACTCATTCATTTTAATAAACATTAAAAAAAAAAACCCTTATAAGTTCTAGGTATCTAAGCACTTGCAAAGCAGAAGGGAATGACAAGACATATTAAAAGGAAATAATTAATGAAAATGGCTTTGACACAGATATTTTAGTCTTATCTGTATTTGAAATGTCTGGTTACTCTTAATTAACAGAGAGGAGCAACTAATACATTTATATATTTAAAAGCTTGTCAGTAAGCTTTATAAAGTTTTGTGAAATATGGCTTTAGAAAATATTACTTTGAAAAAAATAGTCACGTTACAATTACTGAGATTTTCTTCTAGTTTTATTTGTAATTAATACACAGGGGACCTAATACCTAATGTGTAAATATATTTCCATTAAATGATTAACTTATGGACTTCCCTGGTGATCCAGCGGTTAACAGTCCACCTGCCAACACAGGGGACTCTGTTTGATCCCTGGTTTGGGAAGATTCCACATGCCGCAGGAAGATTGAGCCAAAATTATTGAGCCTGTAACCCCGAGAGCCTGTGCTCTGCAACAAGAGAAGCCACCCCAGAGAAGCCTCAGCTGGAGAGTGGCCCCTGCTCTCCACAAGTAAAGAGGGCCTTGTGCACAGAACACAAGACCCACTGCAGCCAAAAATGAATAATAAAACTTGCTTTAAAAATTAGCATTGTCCAGCCTTGTTGTAGAAAGAATAATGGCCCCCTAAAATGTCCACCTCCTAGACCCCACCTCCTGAGAAAATGTTGCCTTCCATGGCAGAGGGACTTTGCTGATGAGATTAAGGGTCCTGAGCTAGGAAGATATCCTGGATGATCTAGCTGAGCCTGGGTGTATTCATAGGATCTTTACAAGAGATCAAAGAAAAGACCATCAAGGACTGAAGATGTCGTGAAGAAATGGAGATTGGAGTACATGCTTTTTAAACAGAGGAAGGGGCTCAGGCCAAGGAATGAGGCCACCTCCAGGAGCCGGATGAGGTGGGCAAAGCAGTTATGGGAGCCTCCAGAAGGAATCGGCTTCCTCATATTTTAATTTTAGCTCCATACGTCTTGTTTGGGACTTCTGCATTGCTTGTTTCAGCCACTGAGTTTGTGATAATTTGTTACAGCAGCAATAGGAAACAAATACACATTTACACAGTAATAACACTGTCAAGGCCTCTATTTTGCTAATTTAACTAGAATCCTAAATTCATTCACCAGGTCAGTCACTGCAGAGATGCTTATCTAGTAAAATGTGAGAGCGATAGTCCCTCAGCTGTGTCTGACTCTTCGTGACCCCGTGGACTGTAGCCAGCAGGCTCCTCTGTCCACAGGATTCTCCAGGCAAGAATACTGGAGTGGGTTTCCATGTCCTTCTTCCTGACCAGGGATTGAACCTGAGTCTCCTGCATTGCAGTCAGATCAGTTACCGTCTGAGTCACCAGGGAAGCCCCCAGTCCATCAGAATGGGGAACCTTTTTATTATTTCCAGAGAAACATAGGTAGGTAGCTTCCAGCTCTACCCATCATGACAACTACGTCTTCAAGGCAGCACAAAAGCAGGCGCTGGCGGAACCTGGGCCATGGCCACTGGGTGTCTTGATAGTCAAGCGTGCCTGTGTTAGCTGCCCAGTCCTGTCCGACTCTGTGACCCCATGGACTGTGGCCTGTCAGGCTCCTCTGTCCATGGATTTCTCCGGGCAAGAGTACTGGAGTGGGTCGCCATTTCCTGCTCCAGGGTATCTTCCCAACCAGGAGTCCAATCTGGGTCTCCTGCATTGCAGACAGATTCTTTACTGTTTGAACCATGGTGAGTGCTAAGTCACTTTAGTCGTGTCTGACTCTTTGGGACCCTATGAACTGTGGCCCTCCAGGCTCCTCTGTCCATGGGATTCTCCAGGCAAGAATGCTGGAGTGGGTTGCCATGCGCTCCTTCAGAGATCTTCCTGATCCGGGGATCGAATCCGCATCTCTCGCATCTTACATCTCCTGCATTGACAGGCAGGTTGAGAAGCCCTTGATTGTCCCAGTTTTTGTTTAACAGAATCTCCAGATAGCCCTTGAATTTTAGAGAGCAACATGATAATAAAGCATTTGAATGTGAGTATCTTAGCTGCTTCCTCAATTGTTACACATTCAAAAAACAACCTCTCCCGGTAAATAATCTGAGCGGTGCTGTTTGGATATCAATCTCAGACAAGCAGAAAACGGAACCCTATCCTGCTCTTCCTGTTTTCTGGATGTATTCAGTGTCAGAGAGATGGATAGTCTTTTTTTTACTGGGTGAGAAGAAAAGCTGTAATAGGTTCTGTGCCATTATTTTTGAAACTCAAGAGTTCATTAAAACTCTCTTTGGCTTTCTTCACTGCCATCTTTCTCCCTCCTTATGAATTATTCAAGGCAGATTCCAGTTGAGGTAAATAGTTTGATTTGAAGGTTTTGTATCTGGATTTAGATGCAACAAGAAGTGTTAAATGCTCAGAATTTTAAGTGTACAGAATGGCACAGACTCAGCTATTGAGATGGAAGGCATTGCCGTGAGCACTCTGGGGCTGCTGTTGCGACTTCAGCTTGGTGCTCTTTGTCATTCTGAAGTAGGTAGGCATTATGATGTCTGAGGTATAAATCAGACTTTACAGAGTGCGCGGTCCCCAAGCACTTTGAACATTCTAATCCACATCTCAGTTAACAGAACATTTTTTGATTTTTACAAGCTAAAGTTTCCCTTTTTTATTTAACCTTGCCAATGCATTATTAATCTCTATTATTTTTCAGGTATTATATACCGAACAACATTTTTAGCCTGCATGTGTTCTCTTGGATAAAATGGAGGTGATAAGTTTTGAGTTTTTCTTTCAGAAAATAATGTGAAAGCTAAGAGGACCTGGGAAACATCTCATTTTTATAAAACTCAAGATAAGCGTGGATTTTTCTTTCACAGTAGGCATCTCCTCCTTGCATTCTCTGCCTTAATTTTAATTTTGTAAACACTTAGCTAATGGTGTTACATACCTGAAAACATGATGTGTGAAACACATGGCTGAAAACTACATTGCTTTAGAAGTAATGGTCAGAATTGTTTTGGTGCAATGTAGCACATTTAAAAACCAATCCAAGGAAATCCTATTATAGTTCTGTCATTTACTAAATTCACTTCCCTAATGTCAGCTCCTGTTACAGCAGTCTCATAAAAATTATGTTCGTGAAATTATGCCCAGGTGCTACTGCTTTTAGGCAAAGCATTTTACTCATGTTCTCTGCTCTAACACGATGTCATTAGCAGCAGGGGTTTCATTTACTGAAGAATAATGAGAATGAACATTTATTAATTACTCTATGCTAGAGCATGTGCTAGATACTTCACATGCCTTGTCTAGCTTAATGCATTGGCTTTTCCAATCTTACAGCTAAAAGTAGCTTCCAGAGCAGTAGTCTTGAGTCATCCTCTCTGACATCAGAGTCCATGCTCCTAAATACTCTGCCAGTAATTGAAAATTCAAACACGTAGAACACAAATATATGAAGTTGCCAGTAAAATGTAATATGGAATGGTGGAGACTGTAGCAAACTGATTATAAATTGAATGCATTTATATCTGAACTACACACTAGGCAACCAATCCGTATTTGTGGATTTCATTCAGCTTTCCAGTGGAGCTATTTCACATCCTGAAAGGTGGTGCTGTTAAAGTGCTGCACTTAATATGCCAGCAATTTGGAAAACTTATCAGTGGCCACAGGACTAGAAAAGGTCAGTTTTCATCCCAATCCCAAAGAAAGGCAATGCCAAAGAATGCTCAAACTACCACACAATTGCACTCATCTCACATGCTAGTAAAGTAATGCTCAAAATTCTCCAAGCCAGGCTTCAACAGTTCATGAACCATGAACTTCCAGATGTTCAAGCTGGTTTTAGAAAAGGCAGAGGAACCAGAGATCAAATGGTCAACATCCATTGGATCATAGAAAAACCAAGAGAATTCCAGAAAAACATCTACTTCTGCTTTATTGACTATGCCAAAGTCTTTGATTGTGTGGATCACAACATATTGTGGAAAATTCTTCAAGAGATGGGAATACCCAGCCACCTCACCTGGCTTCTGAGAAATCTGTATGGAGGTCAAGAAGCAACAGTTAGAACTGGACATGGAACAACAGACTTGTTCCAAATAGGAAAAGGAGTACACCAAGGCTGTATATTTTCACCCTGCTTATTTAACTTATATTAAGAGTACATCATGTCAAATGCTGGGCTGGATGAAGCAAAAGCTGAAATCAAGATTGCCAGGAGAAATATGAATAACCTCAGAAATGCAGATGACACCACCCTTATGGCAGAAAGTGAAGAGGAACTAAAGAGCCTTTTGATGAAAGTGAAAGAAAAAAGTGAAAAAGTTGGCTTAAAACTCAACATTCAGAAAACTAAGATCACGGCATCTGGTCCCATCACTTTGAGGCAAAAAGATGGGGAGACAATGGAAACAGTGAGAGACTTTATTATTTTGGGGGCTCCAAAATCACGGCAGATAGAGACTGCAGCATGAAATTAAAAAACCCTTGCTCCTTGGAAGAAAAGCTATGACCAACCTAGACAGCATATTGCAAAGAAGAGACATTACTTTGCAAACAATGGTCTGTCTAGTCAAAGCTATGGTTTTTCCAGTAGTCATGTATAGATGTGAGAGTTGGACTATAAAGAAAGCTGAGCAGCAAAGAATCGATGCTTTTGAACTGTGGTATAGGAGAAGACTTTTGAGAGTCACTTGGACTACAAGGAGATCCAACCAGTCCATCCTAAAGGAAATCAGTCCTGGGTGTTCATTGGAAGGACTGATGCTAAAGCCAAAACTCCAATATTTTGGACATCTGATGTGAAGAGTTGACTCATTGGAAAAGACCCTGATGCTGGGAAAGATTGAAGGCGGGAGAAAGGGCTGACAGAGGATGAGATAGTTGGATGGCATCACCGACTCAATGGACATGAATTTGAGCAAGCTCCGGAAATTGGTGATAGACAGGTATTGGAAGAATTTATTTAAGATCCAGTTTGTGACATTAACTGTCTTATAGTCACAAATAGGGGGATGATGGCCGCTAGTAAAGGCAGCTGAGGCAATACTTCTAAGTCAGCTTTCTATTTTTGTAGGTGATTATTCCCAGGTGACATTAATGGTAAAGCACCTTTCTGTCAATGCAGCAGACCTGAGAGACACAGGTTCCATCCCTGGGCTGGGAAAATCCCCTGCTGGAGGGCACAGCAACCCACTCCATTATTCTTGCCTGGAGAATCTCATGGACAGAGGAGCCTGGCAAGTTGTGGTCTACAGGGTCACAAAGAGTCAGACGTGGCTGAAGTAAGTTAGCACGCCTGCACTTCCCAGCCATGGTAGAAGGTAGACATGGATCATTTTTGAGGGATGAGGGGTGAACTGTATGTAAATTTTGTGCATGAAAATATTAAGATAGCAAAGTACTTAAATTATCTAAGAAAAAGCTATGAAAAATATCTGCAGATACCATTATTTTCACTAGGTGTGGAAATCCAGTTAAGGGATCTTCATTGTCTAGTTTTCAACTAACAAAAAATGATGGGAAAACATTTGCTGTTTGTTTGATTATTTAAGGAGAAAATATATTTTTTTTTTCTGAATTAGCACAGTCTTTCTAGATACAGTTAGTTAAGGTCTCCCTTCTCAAAAATTTCCAATAACTCTTCATTTTATTTACAGCAGAAATCCTTAATGTCATGGTTATTTAAATCTTCTGGATTTTAAGTGCCATGTTGCTTAGTGTGTGGTTTGTAAGATTTTTTCACTGTCTGTGATAATAAATTATGAAATTTGAAAATCACTGAGACTGTGCTTGATTGAGTCCCTATTAGCTCTAAAATTCAACAGGTCAGTGGTCATCTATGGCAATATCCTTGTTCTTGGCAACTATTTCCGCTATAATATACTTAATATATTCCCTCTATTGTATTACTTTCTATTTCTAAAAATACATTTTATTGAATCCTTGACTCAGTGCTAGATGTGGGAGCAGCTTACTTACCACTAGGAGGCATCTGAAAATGTATGGGGAATTTTCTGTTTTCTAAATAAGTAGAATAATAGAGGGAACCTGTTTAGTAGCCAGAGGCCAAGGATATTGTTAAACATCCTACAGTAGACGGGAAAATGTTGTTGTTCAGTCACTCAGTCGTGTCCACCTCTTTGTGACCCCATGGAATGCAGCACTTCAGGCTTCCTTATCCTTCACTGTCTCCTGGAGCTTGTTCAGACTCATGACCACTGAACTGATGATGCCATCTAACCATCTCATCCTCTGTTGTCCCCTTCTCCTCCTGCCCTCCATATTTCCCAGCATCAGGGTCTTTTCAAATGAGTCAGTTCTTCACATCATTGGCCATTCCAAAGTATTGGAGTTTCAGCTTTAGCATCAGTCCTTCCAAATGAATATTCAGGACTGACTTCCTTTAGGATGGACTGGTTGAATCTCCTTGCAGTCTAAGGGACTCTCAAGAGTCTTCTCCAACAGCACAGTTCAAAAGCATCAATTCTTCGGCGCTCAGCCTTCTTTATGGTCCAGCTCTCCCACGGGTCCATGACTACTGGAAAAACCACAGGTTTAATTATGCAGACGTTTTGTCAGCAAAGTGATACCTCTGCTTTTTAATATGCTAAGTTTGTCATAGCTTTTCTTCCAATGGGCAATCGTCTTTTAATTTTGTGACTGCAGTTACTATCTGCAGTGATTTTTGAGCCCAGGAAAGTAACTCAGTAACTGTTTGCCTTGTTTCCCCATCTATTTGCCATGAAGTACTGGGACAGGATGCCTTGATATTAGTTTTTTGAATGTTGGATTTTAAGCCAGCTTTTTCATGCTGCTCTTTCACTTTCACTCTGCCATTAAGGTGGTGTCATCTGCGTATCTGAGGTTATTGATATGACTTCTGACAGTCGTGATCCCAGCTTGTTATTCATCCAGCCTGTCATTTCTCATGATGTACTCTGCATATAAGTTAAATAAGCAGGGTAACAATATACAGCCTTGACATACTCCTTTCCCAATTTTGAACCAGTTAGTTGTTCCATGTCTGATTCTAACTGTTGCATCTGGACCTGCGTACAGGTTTCTCAGGAGGCATGTGAGGTGGTCTGGTATTTGCATCTCTTGAAGAATTTTCCAGTTTGTCATGATCCACACAGTTCAAAGACTATGAGCACATGGATCCCAGCCTTGTGTAACTCGGTGGAAGTATGAGCCATGCCATGCAGGGCCATCCAAGACAGACAGGTCATGGTAAAGAGTTCAGATAAAATGTGGCCCACTGGAGAAGGGAATGGCAAAACACTTCAGCATCCTCCCATGAGAACCCCATGAACAGTATGAATAAGCAAAAAGATATGACCTTGTAAGATGAGCCCCTCCAGGTTGGTAGGCGTCCACTATGCTTTTAGGGAAGAGCAGAGAAATAGTTTCAGAAAGAATGAAGAGGTGGGTCAAAGTGAAAATGACGCCCAGTTGAGGATGTGCCTGCTGGGGTGAAAGGAAAGTCCGATGCTGTAAAGAACAATATTGCGTAGGAACCTGGAATGGTTGGTCCATGAATGTAAATTGAATGTGGTCAACAGGTTGGAAAATACTTTCATGAAAAAAATGATTAGTACTTATGCGAAATATCATAATGAGTCATTTCCTTGAAGTTTGAAAATCACTGAAGTAAAACTAATTCTTTTTCTGATTGGAACTTCCCTTTCAAGCTTTGCGCATGCTTTCTCTGAGCACATCTTTCAGTTACCCTGTCCAAATCCTGTTTGTTTGTTTTTTTTAAGGCTCAGCTCAGATCTCATCTCTTTGATGAAGTCACTTGTAAACCTCTCACTTTATGCTCAAAGATCTTTCTCCTCTTTGATGGCCCTTGTGTAACCTCTCTCTTGAATGCAAGTATGAATAATCTCCAAAGGCACAGGCAAGTGGAGAATAATGTCACTCCATTCCATTTCTTCTTTCCATGTCAGGTTTGGCAAAGAACCTTGTAAATGGTCAAGGGAATTGGCTTTTGTTTTGTTTTATTTATATCACATTGAAATCCTACAGAGAATTCAATGATAAATAATGAAAGAATGCCTTGTTCTCAGCCACAAAGGCATCAGCACATTAAACATGTTCCCTAAAGTGAACAACCTGAGAGCTCAGCTTACACTGTACATTTGTGTTAATTTCACTTCAGGAAATAAATGAAATCTGTTCTTTAATGTCCTTTGCTGTTGTATCTTGAATCCATGACTTAAAATTCAATATGCAAACTATGTAATGGTAATAAAGATTTTTGCTTTCTAGAAATAAAGGTATCTTTCATGACTCCTCTTAGAAAATAAAAAGTATTTACTCAACTACTACCAGTTGACTGAAACAAGATCAAGTACATTGGCCCAATAGTGAATAAAGGAGTTAATGCTATCCTTCAGCTTGCTGATTTTGACTTTAAGAGGCAAGAAGTGCTGACTCCTGCTGGATGTTGGTGGTGAAATTGCCTCCTGCTAGCATCGTTTCCAAGACTTTCATGTGGAAACGATGTGCTCCTTCAGATTTTAAACTCATTTCAAAAAGATTAACAGGCCCTTTGAATTGTAGTATGAAAGATGACTTTGACATTAAAGTTTTAATAAGAGAATAGAATTATTTCTTTGAATATACTAATCTGTTTTGAAGAGGTGGCAAGAATACACAGAAGAACTATCCAAAAAGATCTTAATGCCCCAGAGAGCCCAGATGACCAGATGCCCCTCCATTTCCCTTTCTGTGAGATGGGGTAATCATAGTACAAGTAGCATAGGTTTGGTTTGAGGGTGAGATCAGGCCTAAATGAGCAACACACAAAAGGCTGACTCACAAGTGATAAGTGGTAATACTCGCTTGCACGACCATTTAATATTATTTTTTTCAGACACAGACATCAGGTTGTTTTTAGAACTCAATTTCTGTGGTGTATTTATTTGTCTCGGTGTATATTTTCATTGAGTGGTAAATCCTTTAGTGGCTTCTGTTCTTGTTAGTGGGCATCACTGATGGTGGGGTATGTGACCCTACACAGGTTCCTGCCTTCTGCATGATGGCCAATGATTTCAGAGTTGGATACTCAGTTAAAAAGCCAAGAAGAGTCTTATATTTTGCTAATTTATATTATGGTAAATTTCAAGCATACAAAATTAGAAGCCATGATTGAAGGGAACATGTACATCTATAACCTAGGTTCAACAATGATCAACAGCGGCAAGCAGTGTTAGAGCAAATAATTCGCAGACATAATGAAAATATCTTGACTCAAGACTGAGCAGGTTCAGTTTCCCATGCATGTTTTCTGCACCTCTTTTTGTAATAAACTTGGCTGAATCTCTGTCACAAAGAACTATGTCTGCTGGCGGTGTTCTGTCTTCAGACAGACAAGCAGGAGAAAACTAACTGAATTAACTTTTACTGGAAAATGAAATTTTAAATTATAAATGTTTGAAACTGTTTCACTTTGGAAAGCTGATTCTATTAATAAAGCATGTTGATAGATCTTTCATTAGCATAACAACAATGATAATATTAGCTGTAAATATTGATCAAGTACTCAGAACTAGACACAGCATCATCTCAATTCTCACAGCAACCTTATTAAGGAGTAAAATAATTATTATTATATAGATGAAAAATTGAGGCCTTTTTCTGATTATAAATTATCCAAGAGAAGTGGTGAGACTAGAACATAAATACAATGGTGTCTCCAGAGATTACTCCTAAGAACTATTTATTGTTCTTGTTCAGTCACTAAGTCATGTCCTACTCTTTGCAACCCCGTGGACTTAAGCACAAAAGGCTCCTCTGTCCATCACTATCTCCCAGAGTTTGCTCAAATTCATGTCCATTGAGTCAGTGATGCTATCTAACCATCTCCTCCTCTGCTGTCCCCTGCTCTTGTTGCCATCAATCTTTCCCAGCATCAGGGTCTTTCCCAATGAGTCAGCGTTTCACAACAGGTGGCCAAAGTACTGGAGCTTCAGCTTCAGCATCAGTCCTTCCAATGAATATTCAAGGTTGATTTCCTTTAGGTTTGGACTGGTTTGATCTCCTTGCAGTCCAAGGGACTCTCAAGAGTCTTCTCCAACACCACACTTCAAAAATGTCCATTCTTCAGTGCTTAGCCTTCTCTGTGGTTCAACTCTCACATCTGTACATGACTACTGGAAAAAACATAGCTTTGACTATATGGACATTTGTTGGCAAAGTGATGTCTCATTTTAAAATACCATGTCTAGGTTGGTCATAGCTTTTCTTCCAAGGAGCAGGCATCTTTTAATTCCACATCTGCAGTCACCATCTGCAGTGATTTTGGAGCCCAAGAAAATAAAATGTGCCACTGCTTCCACTATTTCACTTTCAATTTGCCATGAAGTGATGGAACCAGATTCCATGATCTTAGTTTTTTGAATATTGAGTTTCATGCCAACTTTTTCACTCTCTTCTTTCACCATCATCCAGGCTCTTTAGTTTTTCTTTACTTTCTGTCTTTAGTAGTGTCATCTACATATCTGAGGTTGTTGATATTTCTCCTGGCAATATTGATTCCACCTTATGATTCATCCAGTCCAGCATTTCCCATGATATACTCTGCATAGAAATTAAATAAGCAGGGTGACAATATATAGTCTCATCATACTCCTTTCCCAATTTTGAACCATTCCATTGTTCCATGTCTAATTCTAATTGTTGCTTCTTGACTCTCATACAGGTTTTTCAGGAGACAGGTAAGGTGGTCTGGTATGCCCACCTCTTTAAGGATTTTCCACAGTTTGTTGTGATCCACACTGTCAAAGGCTTTAGAGTAGTCAATAAAGCAGACATTTTTTACTGGAATCCCTTGCTTTCTCCATAATCTGATCAATGTTGGCAATTTGATCTCTAGTTCCTCTGGCTTTTCTAAACCCAGCTTGTACATCTGGAATTTCTTGGTTAGCCTAATAATCTAGGAAAAGAAAGGGTATGAAATATTCTCTTATTTAAAGATAAAAAATTTTTCAATATATTTATCATTTTAATTATACCTGCAATTATATAACTTTAATATACATATTATACATATGCATGTGTGCTCAGTCCCTTCAGCCCCATCTGACCCTTTGTGGCCCCGTGGACCATAGCCTCCCAGCCTCCTCTGTCCATGGGAGTTCCCTGACGAGAATACTGGAGTGGGTTGCCATGCTCTCCTCTGGGGATCCTCCTGGCACAGGGATTGAACCAGCACCTCCTGCATCGCAGGCAGATTCTTTACTGCTGAGTCACTTGGGAAGCCCACGTTATATATGTAAGCTAAGTCATCTGCTGCACTGCTGCTGCTGCTGCTACGTCACTCCAGTCGTGTCCGACTCTTAGCGACCCCATGGACTATAGCCCACCAGGCTCCCCCGTCCCCGGGATTCTCCAGGCAAGAACACTGGAGTGGGTTGCCATTTCCTCCTCCAATGCATGAAAGTGAAAAGTGAAAGTGAAGTCGCTCAGTCGTGTCCGACTCTTAGCGACCCCATGGACTGCAGCCCACCAGGCTCCTCCATCCGTGGGATTTTCCAGGCAAGAGAGCTGGAGTGGGGTGCCATCTGCTGCACTAATAGATCTAAATATATACAATGGCACAGACTGATGGAAAGTTCGTCCTTGTCCATTCTGATGGCATCGAGTCAGTCAACAGTATCTATGTAGCATTACCGTGTTGAGTTATTTAGGAGCCCAAGCAGGTACCACCTGGCTTTTTGAAAGGAAAGAATGTGCAGTAGGTTTGTAACGCGTGACCTGCCTCACTTGGGGATACCCCAAAAGAAGGAAAGGTGAACAAGTCCAATCTTTTCGTAAGCAAGCTGACTAACGACAGGCCTCCTGTAAAAACACTGGTGATATTTACCATCTGGAGAGGTTTTTTGTTTGTTGGTTTTGTGTTTCATCTATTGGAATGTTCCTGGTTAGACTAAAATTATGTGCAAATTTATGACACATAAATCCCTGGAAATTGTCATATAAAGGACATAAAAATGAAATATCAAATGGGGATGCTTCATGAAGAAAATCTCTGTTGTATTAGGGATGCCTATATTTATCTCTTAGACATTCATGTTCAATCATGAATGAATCCTAAAGTGGTCCTAAACGTTCCTCTGCTTTGCCTTGCCTTCTGGTATCGTGGAAATGATCAATAAAGTTTGACACTGAATAAGATCTATGAGTGTGTGTGTGTGTGTGTGTGTGTGTGTGTGTGTGTGGAGTCTGAGTTGATAGTCCAGGGCTCATAGTGTTGACCTGATAAGTATAGGGAAGGTTCTCCACGGCTGCTAGTTTAATGGGCAGAAAGCCCACAGGAGCACTCCAGATGACATTTTGTGGGACTGACCTGGAAAGACCACACAATACTTCCTCTTGCCTTTCCTGTCTGGAACTCAGCAGTATGGTGCCACATTTCCAGGGCAAGAGAACCCTGGGAAATACACTCCAGCTGAATATCCAGAGAAGAGGAGACTGTGGACTTCAGTGAGTGGCTATCAGTTTGTTAAAACTCATTCTAGAGAAATGACTAAACTATTTGGTACATTTTTATTCATAAGAATAATTAAAATGTAGCTCATACTGATCAGTTGCATACTTTCTACTAGGCTAATCAGCCTCATCACAATAGCTCTTTGAATTAGAAACCAATATTGTTACTTTTTACATGTGAATTCTGAATCATTTGTTATTGTTGTTGTTTAGTTGCTAAGTCATGTCCAGCTCTTTTCAACCCTGTAAACTGCAGCACGCCAGGCCTCCCTGTCCTGCACTATCTCCTTGAGTTTGCTAAAACACATGTCCGTGGAGTCGGTGATGCCATCCAACAATCTCATCCTCTGTTGTCCCCTTCTCCTCTTGCCCTTAGTCTTTCCCAACATCAGGGTCTTTTCCAATGAGTGGGCTCTTTGCATCAGGCGGCCAAAGTATTGGAGCTTCAGCTTCAGCATCAGTCCTTCCAATGGATATTCAGGATTGATTTCCTTTGGGATTGACTGGTTTGATCTTGCTACTCAAGATACACTCAACACCACAGTTAAAAGCATCCGTTCCTTAGTACTCTTAGTTATATATTATCACCTAAGGACACCTAAGGATGAATGTGAGTCTGAGTGACCTCCGAGAGCTGGTGATGGATAGGGAGGCCTGGCGTGCTACAGTTCATGGGGTCACAAAGAGTCGGACACAACTGAGCAACTGATCTGATCTGATCTGAAGGACACAACACCAGGACATGGCAGAGGCAAGATATGCAGGCCCTTCTGACTACCATGTGCTTTTCAAAGTGCTTAAACCTATCAGTTAAGAAGTCTAGGAATAAGAATGTCATGTAGGTAGGGTTTATAGATTTTAAAAATATAATAACATGCTACATTGCTGCTGCTGTTGCTAAGTCGCTTCAGTCATGTCCGACTCTGTGTGACCCCACAGACGGCAGCCCACCAGGCTCCTCCATCCCTGGGATTCTCCAGGCAAGAACACTGGAGTAGGTTGCCATTTCCTTCTCCAATGCATGCATGCATGCTAAGTCACTTCAGTCGTGTCTGACTCTGTGTGACCCTGTGGACAGCAGCCCACCAGGCTCCTCTGTCCAAAGGATTCTCCAGGCAAGAACACTGGAGTGGTTGCCATTTCCTTCTCCAAACATGCTGTACTAGGAACATGCTTTTACTAAAGATATATTTAGTGTTTACCTGAATCTTAAATTTAGCTGGATGCCTTATATCGTTCTTTGCTAATTAATTCTAGCAACTCTACATTGTATGTAGGATTAAAATTTAAAATAAAAAGAGAAAGTATTGATCTTGCATTATACTTTTCTATTAATGTTTAGAAAAATATTACCCTTGACTGTATAGCAGTGTGGTGTAATTAACCATAGACTTCCTCACTTGGGACAAGGAGTCAGATAAATCTGACTTGATTATATTATAGGGGGAAAATGCTTGACTTCCCTGAATGAGATGACCAGGGTTAGAAGCCATGCCCACTCCTTACTAGATCACACGTAATGTTGCATAAACTAACTTTAATATAAAATATCTTAGCATTTGAAACAACATTAAATATATATTTTTATATCTTGTTGAGTTCTCTTTACCCATCTGTGATATGTGTTATTTTGTTCATTATATATTAAAAACTAGTTAAATATTATACTAGGTACTCTAGGATATATAGGTTAAAATTATCACTATTTCTGGTTCTCTTTAATGTGAATAATTTATTAGCTGAACTGGACACCATTGACGGACAAGGCAATGGCACCCCACTCCAGTACTCTTGCCTGGAAAATCCCATGGATGGAGGAGCCTGGTGGGCTGCAGTCCATGGGGTCGCTAAGAGTCGGACACGACTGAGCGACTTCACTTTCACTTTTTGCTTTCATGCATTGGAGAAGGAAATGGCAACCCACTCCAGTGTTCTTGCCTGGAGAATCCCAGGGGCAGGAGAGCCTGGTGGGCTGACGTCTATGGGGTCATGCAGAGTTGGACACGACTGAAGTGACTTAGCAGTAGCAGCAGGACACCATTGAGAAGTAAAGGAGTATCTTTAGTAATTATCCCAGAAAACAGGTAAAAATGAGACAGTGATGAGGAACTGGGGCAAAAGTCACTACTTTGGGCCACACTGTCTTAGGATTCCAGATTATGATCGGTCCAATCTTAGAGGAGAAAAGCTTTCACAGACTTCATTTAACATAATCTTATGTTATAGACTGAGAAATCTGAGGGTGAATAAACTATTTTCTATAGATTAACAAATCTCATTCAAGTTGATGACATTTTTTAATAAGGTGGGATTAATATGACAATTTTCCCATCACTCACTTCACATCCGTAAATAGGACCTAAGGACATTACCCTCTAAAACAATGTTAACTTCAGCTGAGAAACTAAAGGCTAGAATTCAATCTTGCACATTTGTGACAGGTATCTGTATTCATTTGTTTAGAACACATATTCATTTCTCCTAAACCCACTAAAAATGATGTATGTTTTATGTGAAGTTTATTATATATGTATATATTTTCATCTTATAGCCCAGACCATCATTTTTATATCCTAATGATTCTATGTTGTAGAACAAATGGTCTGTCTCTCCTTGACAGACACAGAGCTGAATCAAGAAACGGCCAAGCTGTAGAATCTTCATTAATATGGCCTTCAGTAAACATAAGAGCAGAATACATCTATGGTGTTTTTAGAAATAACTATTATTTCACTTGAAATTACTATATTATTCTTTGATTGTCTTTCATATGCCAGACAGCAAAAAATACTCTCTGTAAATTCACCTCCAATTAACATATATTTAAGCTTTTTCTTTATTCTACAATATTAAGTAATGTTAAGAATCTGTATTCTACAACCAGTCTAACTGGGTTCCTTTGCTGATGCCAATAACCCTAGCTTTTGAGATATGGGCAAGTTTCTTAACCATTCAGGGTTCTCATCTATCAAATGGGATTTATAATGACTGCATAATCTTATTTGAATAAGTAAATAATATAGTTTATAATAACAATTAAAAGAATGTTCTGTCATATATTAAGCACACAGTAAATAAATTCTAGTCATTGTATTATGTCTTTTCAACAAAATAAATCCTTTATCTCATTGCCCTGTTATTTTTGGTTTATTTCGTTTAATAAACAAGTTCACAAGTGTGAACTTGTGAATGATACACCAGTGAAAATAAAAAGAAATTGCTACTTATAATATCCAGCTTTTAATTAATTGTTAAGGCCAAACTCTAATAGAGAATGACTCCATTAACCTACCACAGTAACATTATGTTAACTTTTTGAGCATTTTATGAAGTGAAGTGAAGTGAAGTCATTCAGTAGCGTCCTACTCTTTGTGACCCCATGGACTGTAGCCTACCAGGCTCCTCTGTCCATGGAATTTTCCAGGCAAGAGTACTGGAGTGGGGGTGCCATTTCCTGCTCCAGGGAATCTTCCCAACCCAGGGCTCGAACCTGGGTTTCTTGCATTGTACGCAGACGCTTAACCATCTGAGCCCCAGGGAAAGTGAAAGTGAAGTCGCTCAGTCCTGTCCGACTCTTCGCGACTTCATGGACTGCAGCCTACCAGGCTTCTGCATCCATGGGATTTTCCAAGCAAGAGTACTGGAGTGGGGGTGCCATTGCCTTCTCCGAGCATTTTATAGATTAAGTTTAAAAAAATGATTTAATAAGAGCCATTTTCTAAGTTTGATTAAAGTGTGTTTATTTTATCGTTGTCATCTTAATGCTTAAAAAAAATATTACTCAAGTATTTAAGTTGGAATTTTAAAGTGTATATTAAACCAGAGAAAGGAAATGCAATTATTTTCTGCTTGAATTCCAAGCTTATGATATACATACAAAACGAGAAAGGAAATAAACTTTAGGATGAATCTCATTTAAGTAAGTTATGGCTGTTTTTCTGAAAGTAAGAGGTTTTTTTCAAAAGCACTCAGTGTTAATAAATACTCTTATTCTAGATTTAGAAACTAAGATAATATTTTTTTTTCCCAGAAATTGCTTGAAAATGAAATAAATGCCATATGGATGGGAATTTGGCAATAGTTAGGACAGTGTGCCCCCACCCCCACCCCCCGCCAAAAGAATGTGTGCTGTTTTCCAAATGAGCGAGTCAAACATTTTATGCTTGACTTTTTCTCACCCTCGCGTCACTGGGGACCCTTAGTCCAGCACCTGCGCTTTCCGCGGACCGGCCTGCATCGCAGAACGCGATTAGGGAAAGCCGAAGAGCCTGCTGCAGGTCCGCTACTTATGACACTCCAGGTTGCCTCTCAGCTGGTACCTCTCTCTCTCTCTTTTTAATTTTCAACAAGTTAATTTCGTTATCCTTTCAGTGGCTTCTCCAATATTTGTCCTAAGTTTCACCACATTCTTTCTGTTCCTTCTCCCTCTAAACTGGGTGATCTCAAGTTCCTTAATTTAAACGGAGATGGCTGAGGGTTTTTCCTGGTTTTGCTCTTTAGAACAAGCAGTTTAGTTCGACATTTTCTACCACTGTCTGTCTGCATGTTACTTTGGCAAGCAGAACCCTCACCATCTTGAGGATTAAATGAGATGATTCATGTAAAATGCTTAGTGTCATTCCAGGCATGTAATAATGATAACTATTATTTCTTTTTTCCATATTAAATAGTGGGGAAAGGTTCAACCATGGATTACTTGTTTAAAACGTGTGGGTTTTTTTCCTTTTGTTTTTTGTTTTTTTTTCCAGTAAAAATACTTACATTTCTAAACAAGATCTATTTCCAACTGTAATAACTGCATAAAATAGTGGTTAGAAGCAAGGGGTGGAAGTCAGACTCTCTAGACTCAGATTTCCCCTTTGTCACAGGATGAATATCCAGACACTTAAATTTGCTTGTTTCCTCACTGATCAAGATGGGTTATAAGAGAGTCTATAGCCAGTGCAGTGAAGAGGAGGGTGAATGTTAGTGTATGTGTGGTGCTTATAAGAGCCTGCACGTGCTGAACGCTCAACAGTGTTAGCTATGACTGTTTGCACGGTATTCAGCATTTATTATTTCAGCAAATATGTTGAAACTTTAATCACTATGACTTTAGAATATAAGATAATTTAACATATATTGCTTCTAAAGAGTAACAAAAATTAAATAAATACAAAACTGCAAAACCCTATTAAGAGCTAGCGAGCAAAGCAACCAGTGCATTGAGGGGTCTGATTGACTGTGGATCGAGTGTGAGGCCCTAAGGTAAGGAGGTGCTCACTTGAATTTTATTTCATTTTATTCTGTTTTGATGAAGATAGTATTTGGTTTTCTGAATGCAATAGAAGCCAAAGCATCATCTTTGTTGTTTACCTGATGTTCACTTAGATTCTTCTCAGAGGGATCCAAGATTGTCCCTTGTTCAGGAAAGCAGGGTGCTTTCAGTCTAGAGAGATTTTACTGTGGTTTTAATTTATATCACAAGTGAATTGCAGATCCCAAAGGCTTTTACATTGTAAGATGATATTAGTAATTGGGATAGTAACGTCCCAGTTTTACTTCTTTAATAACCTCCTAATAATAGGCTTTTTTTCCCCCTTTTTTTCATCCTTTATATTAATGATAAAAGTAATCTGCAATCTCTCTGAAATAAGTTTTATGCTAAAAGCAATTAAGCAGATATCTTCTTGGCTCCTTAGAGAGAAAATAGGTTTAGACACACAGGAAAAACTTTGTCGTTAAGGGCCCAGGTAACTGCAGTTCTCTAACAGTTAATAGTACAAGGAATTGGGCTCAGGTGGCAGCATACAGTATAAGGTAAAAACATTTTGCTCCAGAATTCCAAGGTGCTTTCTTAATTGGTGAACTTAATGGGCTTCCACGGTGGCTGAGGTGGTGAAGCGTCTGCCTGCAATGCGGGAGACCCAGGTTCAATACCTGGGTGGGGGCGATCCCCTGGAGAAGAAAATGGCAACCCACTCCCGTACTCTTGCCTAAAAAATTCCATGGACGGAGGAGCCTGGTGGGCTACAGTCCATGGGGTCACAAAGAGTTGGACACGACTGAGTGACTTCACACTCACACCCCAAGAGGTTATGAAAGCAAAACCCAACAGACTTTGGAGGATGGACAACACATTCACTAAAAGGAAAGCAGAGAGAGAAATCAAGAGAGGGATGAAACAGAGAAAAAGCAAAAGGGTTAATGAAGCTCTTGCTAAAGAGATATTTACTATAATCCCTCCCTCACTGCTGCTTTGTCAGTGCAGTACTCATCATATGTACTAGTTACATAAAAATAATGTGTACTGAAATTTCTCTATTCAAAATCCACTGGCAAAAGTAGAAGTCTCCAATGAAGCTGTCATGTTAAGACCTCTAACAGCAAGTCTTGGGAATTTAAAAATATTTATATATTTTCTTTTTTTTAATTTTCTTTTTTAACTTTACAATATTGTATTGGTTTTGCCATATATCAACATGAATCTGCCACAGGTATACACATTTTCCCCATTCTGAACTCTCCTCCCTCCCCATACCATCCCTCTGGGTGGTCCCAGTGCACCAGCCCCAAGCATCCAGTATCCTGCATCGAACCTGGACTGGCGACTTGTTTCATATATGATATTATACATGTTTCAATGCCATTCTCACAAATCATCCCACCCTCTCCCTCTCCCACAGAGTCCAAAAGACTGTTCTATACATCAGTGTCTCTTTTGCTGTCTCGTATACAGGGGAAGGCAATGGCACCCCACCCCAGTACTTTTGCCTGGAAAATCCCATGGATGGAGGAGCCTGGTAGGCTCCAGTCCATGGGGTCGCTGAGAGTCGGATACGACTGAGCAACTTCACTTTCACTTTTCACTTTCATGCATTGGAGAAGGAAATGGCAACCCACTCCAGTGTTCTTGCCTGGAGAATCCCAAGGACGGGGGAGCCTGGTGGGCTGCCGTCTATGGGGTCACACAGAGTCGGACACGACTGAAGCGACTTAGCAGCAGCAGCAGCAGCATACAGGGTTATTGTTACCATCTTTCTAAATTCCATATATATGCATTAGTATACTGTATTGATGTTTTTCTTTCTGGCTTACTTCACTCTGTATAATAGGCTCCAGTTTCATCCACCTCATTAGAACTGATTCAAATGTATTCTTTTTTAATGGCTGAGTAATACTCCATTGTGTATATGTAGCACAGCTTCCTTATCCATTTTTAGGTTATTTTCAACATTTTTAATGTTGTCCATTTCTAGGGTTTTGTTATATCGTGTGTACCCTTTGCAACCCAGTGTGCCATGGCCCACCAGGCTCCTCTGTCCTTGGAATTCTGCAGGCAAGAATACTGGAGTGGGTTGCCATTTCCTACTCCAGGGGCTACCTTGTGTAGCTTTCATTAATTGAGAGAATTATATAGATTTTGGGGTGAAATGTAGGTGTTATTCTGACTGCTCACTATGTATTTAAAAAAATCCCCTCTTCATGTCAGACAGAACTATACTGACACCCAAATTCTATACATTTAGAAATGTTTTTGGATGAGCAGTTTAACTTAGTTGGACTTCCAACATCTTCCAGTGTATGCTTTGCGTGTGAAAAAGGAGAATTTATCTCACTCTGTCTTATTTTTTCATGATTCTCTGGAATGTATTCCTTGTAGAAAGCCTTACATTTAAAGTTGTCAAACACAGTTGATCTTCAATTAGAACATGCATAAAAGTGCAAATTGTTATAATGTCTATTTCATGCTTTGCTCAAAATGAAGAAGAAATGCATAAGGTTTTATATGAATTGAATAGATAATCTTCATTTCACAAATAATTTGCATATAGAATGAGTGTTATTATAAGGAGTTACTAATGTAATCAAGAAGATCAGTTTCTTGTTTTCCATTTTAAGTCATGATCTGAATCTTTCATCATTAAGAATGTAGCTTAGATTTTGCTGACTGGAATATATTATTATTTCCAATCTTAGTTTCCTTTGTGTGGCAAATATGTTGGTGGGGTTTTCTACTTATTGAAATCTCGTTTTGGTATTTCAGAATTTTTATTATATTCAATGTAATCTTGAATCTTTTTTTAGGTAAAGAAATCTTAATATGAATTTGTAAAAGAATATGTTTAACTACAGTGTGTTACAAAGTGGTTTCATCATGTTCCTCCCTCTTGGTCCCCTATGAGGTTCATTTTCCCATTATCTCATAATTTTCTTAAAACTTATATTTACCTCTGTTAATATAAATTCTACATCAGTGGTTATTCATTGTAGTAAAGAAACAACGTTTTTTCTGTTTTTATCCAGTTTTGGTCTATTTCTGATGGTCTTTCTTTTATTTTATTCAGAGTACATTAATGTGATTTTCCCAGGAAAGGTTTGCTGAAAATAGCCTCTCTTATATGTGACTGTGGTTTAGAAAGTTTGCTTATGTCAATATTTCAAATGACTAAATCTCTTTATTTGTTTAATGGTAGGAGAAGGAAAGCAAATAGAGAAGCAGACCACGTGTAACTGACGGACACAAACCACAGAGTGTCTGCTATTCCTATGAGTTTGTACTTTCCACTGTGACTTTATAGCATCCGAGATAAATGATTTTGAATATAGTTGATGTACAGACTTATTTAGGATTCAACTACCAAAATTTATATTATTATTTAAATCTAATAAAGTTCTGGTGCCATTTTATCACTACCGATGATGTCTGAATATCTGAAAAGCAGTGATTTTTCTTTCTTTCTTGGCGTTTTTATGGCTTACTGGTATTCATACTTTACTTTCACTCAAAATAATTAAAGAAAAATATTGTTCTGGGGGGGTAGTTTTAGAGGTCCATGCTGAAGCCCAATTATATGGCTTAGGAAATCTGGAATAAGAGAGGTGATTCAAGGGATTCTGTGTTCTCGTCCCATCCCAGTGCTGTATTGGTTCCTATCCCTGAATGTATATGGTAACCATCTGGAGATCTTTAAACAAGATTAGACCTATACCCTAGAAACACTGAAATCCGAGATTTAGAGTGGGTCCTGCTGCTGCTAAATCGCATCAGTCGTATCTGACTCTGCAACCCCATAGACAGCAGCCCACCAGGCTCCCCCATCCCTGGGATGCTCCAGGCAAAAACACTGGAGTGGGTACAGTGGGTCCTAGGCATTCCTAATTTGTATATCTATAGTGATTATGATTGTGATGGCCTGTCAAGACTGAAAATATTTATTTCATGCATTTAATTTTCCATAAAGAATATAAGAACACAAGTAATTTCTTAGTAGCAGAATTGAAGTTAGAATTAGGCCACCTGATACTCTCATTTTCAGTTTAAACACAAACTCAGTGAACAGTTTCCTTGCCTGGATCCACCAGCCTGTTCTGCAATTCTAACTGAATTGTTAAACTCCTCTGAGTCCTAGAGGCACTGTGTCCAGATGTGCAGACCATGTCTAGAAATAAAAACTGATATTCCTGAATAGATAACAAAAAGAAATTGCTGAGTTGTCATGGCAATACCACTTAATAATTTAATTATGTGTATCCCTTGGGTGTATACAATTTTTACGTATATTTTTATAGGAAATGCACTCATCCTGTGTTATCAGCATGCTTCTTTCTTATTCATTCATTTATGAAGTATTCAACCTTTAACACATCTGTTACTCTTGGATACCAACATCAGTCATCAGACTTTTTCAATGCCAACAAAAGTACATGATTAAGGATCATTTAAAGATAAAAGAAAGGTTACAGATATCGTTGTATTGTATAGCATCACTCTTATCCCTATACAAGCAACATACTGAGTTAGTGAGTTTGGTTTTGCTGAAGGTCATTGAAAACTAGGATAATTGTTTTCCTTGTTTGCCCTATTGTAACAGTCCTAGTGTGTGCTTTTCCAGACTTAATTATTAATAGTGACCTTTTACTAAGTGTATTCTACCTTGGATGATACTTTTTATGATCAGTCTATTTAAAATGAAAGCCAGTACTTTTTAAGTCAATTCTTGTACCAAGTTACAGAGAAAGGAATTTTTTTCAATTCATACCCTTGGAAAACACAGCTTTCTTAGATGTTTTATATAGTTTACACAAGTTCTTGCCATAGAGCAATAAACCAACAAATCAGTATTTGAGCTTTTTTCTTCCCTTGCTTCCTTCTCTTATTTCAGATAAATATTTGAATATTTACTGAATATCTACACTGTGTCTGACTGAATGCTAGGAAATGAGTACAGAGTAGTGAAGGGGGATGAGGAAGCGATGAATCTGAGGAGGTTTTTGAGACAGCACAGAAGCAGCTGTACTATATGCACCAATTAGGAAAGGAAAAGAGTATTTTTAGACACGTTCCTGGAGAGTAGAGTCCATTTCTTTGTGTTCCAAACATATGTATGAAGTGAAAAATCTGTTCTTGCAGACTCTTTATGTCCAAAGCTCCATGAACCATTTTGACAAGGCAGGGTGGAAAATGAAAAGTCCAAATTAGAATCCATGGTATTCAGTAGATGGAGGAAAAATGCTGGGAACGTAGTCCAAATGTAAAACATGGACTCTTTTCTTTTGATAGTGACAGTAATTTTCTTTTGGGTTGCAACAAAATTCAAGGGGCAGAAATGGTATTACAAAATCAGACGGAGACCCTGAGCCCTCCAGGGTCTTTTTTCTCCTGTGGCATCCTTTCCGTGGTGGACTGCGTTTTTTCATGGTCCTTATTGCTGGGACTATAGTCTTTTTTGTTTTCTTACTCTCATTACACAGTATGAGATTACTACCTACCTTCAGATACCAAGTTGGGACGGGGTCCTCCCTATGCCGTCACCCCGTGCATGTATCCTGATGTTATCTCAGGGCAGAGAAAACAGGCAAGACAAAGGCCTGTCCCAGAGACACACTTCACATTGGTACTGATCTTGTTCCACCCCAGTTCTCTCTTTTTGACCCTGTTCCCGAGAACGCCTAGTAGCTCTCAAGTGGGAAAATATTAAAATCCCAAGTATTTTTTTTTTTTTTAATTTATTGCTTGTCTCAGTGCATAAGCTCGTGGAAATCAAAAGTCAAGAATTTTGCCTTTCTATTCTGTCCCTCATCTTTTTCTTTTTAAGAGTAAAAGCACCTTCTTGAAGGCATAAAGGTCTTCTTTCTCCTTAAGTGGCTGGACAGAGGATGATCAAATGACATAAAGGAAATGTGGGATTAGAAGTTGACCCTGTAACGCATCACCTGGTCTTCCTGGCTTAGAGTGATTGCTGGCCTCTTTATATTCCAATTAAAGTGCCCAAGTACACACACTTGCAAAGAACTGTAGTATCTGCTCTGGGTGTCCTCATGCACCATACCGTGGTGCTCAAGCGCTGTGGTCAGGCATCCTCAAGCGCACCATAGGACGCGGTGTTGAAAATCAGGACTGTGTGTCACATGGCTGGATTTGAATTCTAACTCTGTCACTTACTGATTATGGGACTTTGAGCACATTATTTAGGCTCAGTGTGTATCTGTTTCCTCATCTGCAAAATGGAGGTAATAATAAAGCCTTCCTTACCATCTTCTGTTGGGAATAAAATGATAGAATCCATATGGAATGTAGAGCACAGTCCTTGGCATATATTAGGCACTCAATAAATGTTAGCTAGTATTATAAATGTTTAACGGCAAGTTAATTTGCATCTTATCCAGAACTGCTGTCTGAAAAGAAATAGTCAGGAGAGGAAGTTCTGACCCCAGACTCCGTTCCCCAATAGAAATGAATCATTCCCTTGCTTGAATGCAACAGAGTCTATAAACTCCAAATTTAGTACTTAACTAAAACTTATATGTCCGGAGAAGGCAATGGCACCCCACTCCAGTACTCTTGCCTGGAAAATCCCATGGACGGAAGAGCCTGGTAGGCTGCAATCCGTGGGGTTGCTAAGAGTCGGACACGACTGGGCGACTCCACTTTCACTTTTCACTTTCCTGCATTGGAGAAGGAAATGGCAACCCACTCAAGTGTTCTTGCCTGGAGAATCCCAGGGATGGGGCAGCTTGGTGGGCTGCCCTCTATGGGGTTGCACAGTCAGACACGACTGAAGCAACTTAGCAGCAACTTAGAAGCAAAGCTTATGTTCACTTGAAGGTAAGTGCGACTCTGAATTTAGTCTTCTAGTTTTAATGTAGTTCCATTAAGATCCTTAAATTCAGTGAATGTAGTTGACTCTCTGTCCCCTTTCCAGAAACCAGCCTCTTGCCTGTTGTACTCTTCACCTCCCTCATAGTGCTAACATCTTTGAGCTTTTCCCACCTTATCGCCTGGAACCTCCTTTAAATCTTAAGTGGCCCTCCCCTGCTCTGTCGCAATGTCTCCCTAAGGATTTCCAGCACTCTCTTGAGCCACAAATTCCCTAGTTCTTTACTTAAGGTGTCATTTCCTCTGCAGCCGCCTCTGGGGACCGCTATGTTTTCTCTCCAGTTCCGTATGTGGAAACATAAGGATGTCAGGGAGATGTTATGAGCATCTCAATTCATATTTCTGCTTTCTAGGCTTTTTTTTTTGTTTCTTGTTTTGTCCAGCCTCCGCTTTTCTGTAGCTGATAGCTCTCTAGCCACGCTGTGTTTTATTTTTTCCTGTGATCCTCTTGTAGATTCATGGCAGTCTTTGCTTCATGGCTTATTTTCACGTTCATAATTTAAGCCATGAGTAGAGCACCCAAACCTCCTTGGTCCCTTTAATATCAGTGCTCAGGAATTCTGCCCTAGGAAAATTACTGTGTCATCGCTTCTGGTTTTGCTCTTGTTGTTCTGCCTGGAACTCGCTCTCTCTCCAGCCTTTTCAACTCTTTTTGTCCTGTTCTGCACCTGTAGCATCATCCTTCCTACCTGCATTAATCTAATGACTTTCTTGTATAGCCCTATACTAAGATGCCTGCTAGAATTGCTAATACAAATTATCTTAACTTGTACGTATTCTTCAACAGTGTCTTGTCTGATTTTTCAAAACAGCAATTTAAAACTTTTCTCTCCAGCTAATTATCAAAGTATATGTTCTATACTGGCTCCCCTGGAAACTTGATCAGCCTAATTGTGGGCTCCAACTGCAGCATCAGCTAATAGGAAACAAAATTGTGTGTGTGTGTGTGTGTGTGTGTGTGTGTGTGTGTGGTGCCTGGAGAATAGCGTCAAAAATTGACAAATTGAGGTGCAAAGTAAATATGGGTTTGGTTGCTGCAACTGCAGCATCTGGGCAGCAGCACTTGAGGTGATGAAACTGGGAAATAATACATACTCACTGGTAGCTCAGCTGGTAAAGAATCAGCCTGCAATGCGGGAGACCCAGGTTCAATCCTTGGGTTGGGAAGATCCCCTGGAGAAGGGAAAGGCTACCCACTCCAGTATTCTGGCCTGGGGAATTCCATGGACTGTATAGTCCATGGGGTCACAAAGAGTCAGACATGACTGAAAGACTTGCACTTTCACACATATATAAAATATATGTGTCTCTTATAAGTATATATCTTTTCAGCCAAAGATAAGTAAAAAGATGTACTGTTACCCTGAATTTCTATATACTTTGGAATATAAATATAAATTTATATATTTATAAATATAAATCCAGGGCTGTTTTACTACTTTTGCAGTCCCATTTTACCAGGGAAGCCCCATTACTAAGATAAAAACAAAGAGGAACTTGCCTCCAGTTATTCAAAATGGGAAAGAGCAAATGTGTATGTATTCAAAATGGGAAAGAGCAAATGCGTATGTTTTACTTTCGTTTTAGGTTTGAAGGATTTGTTAACAAAAGAAACCACTCATTACACACAAATAATTTCAATTCTTTATGGAAGATTAGCTGATTTAATTTCATGATACACTTACTAAAAGAAAGGAAATAGAAACAATAGAGAGAAGTAACAGCGTATACTCACCAAATTGGGTCAACCGCCTACACCCAGACTTGAACAAAACTGGGAAGCCCCTCATATTAACAGCCATGTGGAGTCCATTTGGGAAAGGGTCCGACCCGGGAGGTGTGGCCACTACCCCCCACCCCCCACCCCTACACCGACACCCTGGATGAGACTTTAAATTGCAGCTTTGGGGGCTTCTGCTTATAATCCCAGGTCGCAGGTTGATGTAAACAGAAATGCAGCTCTGGTTTTTCTTTTTTACAAGGCTGTGTGTTCACATTGTGAGTGAGAACATTTCCTTAGGCCCAGAGGAGGATGGAGAAGGGGTTGCCTAGACCCCCAGGGACTTAAGAGATTGCAAACCCACTCCTCTGTTATTAAAGTGCTGGTTGACTTGCTAGTAACAGTTGGTGTGTTTACCAGCAGACATGTAGTCCAGGAGGATCCAGGCAAGGTCAGCAGCGGGTCAGGGTCTTGTCCCCCTACTTCTGAAGCCTAAATAAGACTAGCTCCATTTTAATTTCCCTAACAGCATACATGGGAGGAGCGTTTTAACAAGATGATGTAGACAACAGTTTGCCTCAGCAATTGGAATAGCCGGTCAACCAGGTGTCCAGCCTCTGCCTCATCCCCTCCAGTCCTTTGGACACTCTCTTCAGAGTCTTCTTTGGAGAAGGAAACTGATGCTGTTCTTCTTGCACTTTATCAGGGAGGGATGCTCAGATGTAGACTTCCGTAGGAGCTCTCCTATTGCACTTTATCAGGGAGGGACACTCAGATTTAGACTTCCACAGGAACTCTTGGGGGCTTGGGAAGATGATGATTTCTGGACTGCATCCTAGAGATTTTAGGTTCTGAGCTTGCCCAGCAATCTGCATTTTAATTAAACATGCTGTGTTTCTCTATTACTGCTGCTCCAAAAATCACATTTTGAGAAAACATTGACCTACATAATGATGTCCAAACAAATTTACATGAAACAACACACTCTTCAAAGTCCATTTCTTACTATTGTTTTCTGCTATCTGCTCTTAAATATGTGGTGCTTAGATATTACTTGTCTTCTCGTATTCTTTCTCCATGCTTTGTATGTATACATATGTGTATACATATATATAAAATTATTCAATATACTTTGCTTATATTGAAATTATTTTTAAAATTTCTGTAGAATATATAAAATTAATGTATTATTTATAATTTTATTTATAAAGGATATTTTTATTTCTCAAAGCTAACATTGGACTAAAAAAACATTCAGGTGACCAGATGGTCATTGATCATAAGAGCTCTTGATTCTGTGTTCATAAAATTTCCATCACTTCTAAGGAGTCCTGTGTGTATCTTGGCTTCATTCTAACATGGGCTGTGAAAAGTTGGTTTCATTTCAGATTTGAAGTTTAAATGATTTACTTTCTTTTGTCTTTTTCAGAATACAGCTAATCTGAAATGGCTCATGGTTAAACAAACACACAGAGATCTTGTTCTAAATGGATTCAGTCAGCCTTAATCCAATTAAAGACCTCTTTCTTCCCTTGACCCTTTGTCAATGTCTTTGCTTATTGCATTCAGAAATTAAGTTAGAAAATCTGCTCTAATATCTCTATCAATTTCTATCCTTTTTTATTTGTTCATAATGCATGCTCACGTGCACAGACATACATAGACACACACATATAATATATTCATGAGATGAATGAATTCAGAAAGATAACATATGTAAGTGGGAAGTTACCTGCTATAACTACCATAAGACCTTCTCCTAGTTTATCTGCCAAACAAGACATTGAATATGAAGGCAATTAGCTGTTGGTTACGTCTACTAAGATGTTTCAAATTATAATTTGTAAACCACTTTCAAGATAGAATTGACAAACTATTTTAAGGGAGAAATTGCCTATTGTTCAGTTTTTCTTTTATATATTTCCTTGGATTTATTTTCATGTGAAAGATTTATAGTTTTTTTTCCATCTGTTTGTTTTAACAAAATTTATGTTCACTTTTCCTTATCTAAAGAAAGCCAAGCAAAGCGAAACAAAACCCAAACCCCTTTTGATAGGGAAGGCAGAATGTCTGAGTGAGAGGGTAAGGAAGGGGCAAGAAGAAGCATATTCTATGGTTTAATGCTCTGGGCTTACAAAAGCGTGGTGTTGGAATGGTAATTGGATTTCTGAGCATTGCTTTTGAGAATAGTCTGCTTAAATCATTGAAAAGGAAATCATTGCAGAAAAGAAGCAGTGAAGAATTGCACAGGCTGTTTGAGTACTTACAAAATAAGAATAACATAAGGAACAATGAAGAATCGGTTTAGTGCTGTTGAGATTTGACAAGTTTAAAAAGCTGATATTGTAGCTGTGGTTTTGATCTTTATTCCATTGTTGAATAAAGTTCCAATGTATTTTGGACCAATATCTTAAATAAGAACTGAAATAAATGAGCCCTTTTAAGTGTTTCTAAGGGAAGAAACCAACATTTTTCCTCCAAAGGCTACATTATACTTATGCATGAAAAATAGATGTAGACAGGTATACATCTATTTTTAGTTTGTTTCACATGTTTACTGCTGAGGCAGTTGAATTGCTTTTCTTAACATGTTAGAAGACCCCTAGGTCCTGAAGGTAAGATAAGTCACTTCAGTCGTGTCCGACTCTGTGCGACCCCATAGACGGCAGCCCACCAGGCTCCCCCATCCCTGGGATTCTCCAGGCCAAGAATACTGGAGTGGGTTGCCATTTCCTTCTCCAATGCATGAAAGTGAAAAGTGAAAGTGAAGTCGCTAAGTCGTGTCCGACTCTTCGCGATCCCATGGACTGCAGCCCACCAGGCTCCTCCATCCATGGGATTTTCCAGGCAAGAGTACTGGAGTGGAGTGCCATTGCCTGAACTTTCATGTAAATAGAGTAGCAGGCACAGAGGGAACATTTCCAAATTATTTGGAGGTAGGAGCAGGTGTTGGGGGAGAGATTAGATGATAGAAGTGGGGGGAAAATCTAGGTATTAGCCTCTTAAAATCTCCAGTTAAGTTTCGCATCAGCAATTTAAAATAAAACGTTGCATTTACTAGGCAAATAGAGTTTACTACTCTCTTTTCAACAATACCCAGTATCATTGTACGGATGGCATGGACGTGGGCAAAACTCTTACCTTCAGATAACCTAAATGTGTTGGAAGTGGAAGTTGCTCAGTTGTGTCCAGCTCTTTGCGATCCCACAGACTATACAGTCCATGGAATTATCCAGGCCAGAATAGTGGAGAGGGTAGCCTTTCCCTTCTCCAGGGGATCTTCCTAACCCAGGGATCGAACCCAGGTCTCCCACATTGCAGGCAAATTCTTTACCAGCTGAGCCACCAGGCAAGTCCAAGAACACTGGGGTGGGTCGCCTAATCCTTCTCCAGCGGATCATCCTGACCCAGATATCAAACCGGGGTCTCCTGCATTGCAGGCGGTTTCTTTACCAGTAGAGCTATCAGGGAAGCCGCTATCATTCCTACGCCCAAATTTTAGCATTTTGCTCTAAAAGAAGAGGGAGGAAACAACAAAAGGCACAGCATGGATTTCTACTGAGTTTGCTGAGCAAATTGTCCCATTTTTTTATGGAGATTATGCAATTTAGATTTTCACTTTCCCTTGTTTTTTTTTTTTTTTTTTTTTTTGTAATGAATTTTTTTTTCTTTTTTATTTTATTTTATTTTTTACAATATTGTATTACTTTTACTATACATCGAGATGGATCCGCCACCAGAATACCCGTGCTCCCCATCCTGAACCCTCCTCCCTCCCCCTCCCACACCATCCCTCCAGGTCATCCCAGTGCTCCAGTCCCAGGCATCTGTTATCGGGCAGCGTACCTGGACTGACTCGTTTCAGATATGATATTATACATATATATCACAGCAGGATCCTCTGGACCCACCTCCCAGAATATCGGAAATAAAATCAAAAATGAACAAATGGGACCTAATCAAACTTAAAAGCTTTTGCACAACAAAGGAAACTATAGGCAAGCTGAAAAGACAGCCCTCAGAATGGGAGAAAATAATAGCAAATGAAGCAACAGACAAACAACTAATCTCAAAAATATACAAGCAACTTCTACAGCTCAATTCCAGGAAAATAAACGACCCAATCAAAAAATGGGCCAAAGAACTTAATAGACTTCACTTTCCCTTGTTAGATTTGCCGCAGTAGGAACATTTGTTGAGTGTGTGCTCCGTGTTAGACAATCTGCTAGTTACCTGAGTTCTATATTTAGTGTGTTCTTCACAATAACCTTTTCTGGCTTTTACAGTGAGAAGATGGAAATCTGGATAGTGTTGAAAATTTTTCAGGGATGTCCGTAGCTTGGATTTCAATCCACTTCTGCCTGCCTCAAAAGCATGTTTTTTTTTTCCCCCTTTTTATCATTCTGTTGTATATTTTAAGCATTAGTTAAATTTGAAGACAGTTTTGTCTTTGGGGAATAGTCACTGCTTTTTGGAGATCCTTTTTATTTCTATACTCTATTGTTAAGTTCAAATGCAAATGTACTCTTCTTTTTGTTCAAAGTGAGGAAAGAAAGTCACTTACAAAGTGGTAATGTGCAGAGACTAGAAAAACATTCTTATTCTCCACCTGAGACTCAGCTTTATAGAGACAGTAAGAACCACTGTGAGAAAACCAGTGTCAGTGGCTTACTCTAGTGTAAAATTTGAAATTATTTCATGAAAGGATTTTCAGGGAGGAAATTTTAGAAATTAGAAGCTTTATGTTTTATCTGTGAACTGTCATTCCAGGTCAGGGTTTAAGTACCTAAATTACTAGCATTAGAGAGTTACTCATTTGAAGTGAAAATTCAAATACAATTTTTTTCTTTCTCCCGAATAATACACTTATGCTTTTTAATTTTTTTATAAAGTTCTCAGGGTATGAAATCAAGGTAGTTTTGTAAAAATTACATAAAATAGTGTAATTATATAAAGAGCTATTTATAAAATCATGCATCACAAGACACAAATGTATTTTTTAAATAAAATTATGTGTAATAGCTTTGGGTTTTTTTTTTTTTTTGATATTGTGAGCATTATTTATTTTAAAATTTCCTTACTAGATAGATTCATACTATATAATAAGTAAAAATATGTGAATTACTTACTAGCTTTCAGATTATGGCAGTGAGGAAAATGTTCCTCTAGCATTTTTCTTTTCTACCTGGGGTTAATTTCATGTATTTCTCAATGAGATGGGACAGTGCCTGCCACAGTATCAAAGCAGCGTGTAATCGCAGACAGCGTGTCAGCTCCCGAGTCACTCCGCCGGGTTTCATGATGTCACATTTACCTTCGCTGTGATGTTAGGCTTGTTAGTTTACCTCCTTGAGCATGAGTTTCTTTTCAGTAAAGCAGGACGTTAGCATCCATCTCATAATAATTGCTGGGAGAATTAAGCAACCAATGTAGGAGTGTGGTGATGGCAGCCAGCATAGTTAGTGCTTAGCACTGTGTCCACAGGCTTCTCATATTTACAGGCATGAGTATATTTATCGTCACAACAGCCTTGTAACTAAGGTATGTGTGTGCAGGCCACTTCCACTTAACACACGGGAATGTGTAGAGGGGGTACTACACGGCATTGGAAGCCAGATGCTTTTACTCCGTAGATCAACGTACGACGTACTTGGTCAGTTTACTGTGCTGACTCCCCCCACCTACAACACAGTCAATTTCTCTAACAAACATGCCCGCCTTCTGTCTATCTATGCCGCGACCGGCGCGCTGAAGCGCGGGCAGCCGCGGTGGGCATGCGCTGAAGCGCGGGCAGCCGCGGTGGGCATGCGCTGAAGCGCGGGCAGCCGCGGTGGGCATGCGCTGAAGCGCGGCTGAGAGGAGCTACCCCCCGTCCGCGGTCAGGGGCAGCGGCGAGAGTGCCAGACTGCGATGGCGCAGGAACGGGGAGAGGAGATACCCAGTGTCTGAGGTCAGGGGCGGCGACGCGAGGACTTACCCCACGTTCGAGGTCAGGGGACGCGGCCGAGAGGAGATACCCAGCGTCTGAGGTCAGGGGCAGGGGGCCAACCCCACGCCATGGCTGCGCGGGCACAGGAGGGCCTAGAGGAGCTATCCCATGTTGAAGGTCAGGAAGGGCGGCGGTGAGGACACACCCCTCATCCGAGGTAAGGAGCAATAGCTAGGCTTTGCTGGAGCAGCTATAAAGAGATACCCCACGCCCAAGGTAAGAGAAACTCAAGTAAGACGGTAGGTGTTGCAAGAGGGCATCAGAGGGCAGACACACTGAAACCATAATCACACAAAACTAGTCAATCTAATCACACTAGGACCACAGCCTTGTCTAACTCAATGAAACTAAGCCATGCCCGTGGGGCAACCAAAGATGGGCGGGCCATGGTGGAGAGATCTGACAGGATGTGGTCCACTGGAGAAGGGAATGGCAAACCACTTCAGTATTCTTGCCTTGAGAACCCCATGAACAGTATGAAAAGGCAATATGGTAGGATACTGAAAGAGAGAAACTCCCCAGGTCAGTACGGGCCCAATATGCTACAGGAGATCAGTGGAGAAATAACTCCAGAAAGAATGAAGGGATGGAGCCAAAGCAAAAAGAAAACCCAGCTGTGGATGTGACTGGTGATAGAAGCAAGGTCTGATGCTGTAAAGAGCAATATTGCATAGGAACCTGGAATGTCAGGTCCATGAATCAAGGCAAATTGGAAGTGGGCAAACAAGAGATGGCAAGAGTGAATGTCGACATTCTAGGAATCATCAAACTCAAACAGACAGGAATGGGTGAATTTAACTCAGATGACCATTATATCTACTACTGCGGGCAGGAATCCCTCAGAAGAAATGGAGTGGCTATCATAGTCAACAAAAGAGTCCGAAATGCAGTACTTGGATGCAAACTCAAAAATGACAGAATGTTCTCTGTTTCCAAGGCAAAGCATTCAATATCACGGTAATCCAAGTCTATGCCCCAACCAGTAACACTGAAAAAGCTGAAATTGAACGGTTCTATGACGACCTACAAGACCTTTTAGAACTAACACCCAAAAAAGATGTCCTTTTCATTATAGGGGACTGGAATGCAAAAGTAGGAAGTCAAGAAACACCTGGAATAACAGGCAAATTTGGCCTTGGAATATGGAAGGAAGCAGGGCAAAGACTAATAGAGTTTTGCCAAGAAAATGCATTGGTCATAACAAACACCCTCTTCCAACAACACAAGAGAAGACTCTACACATGGACATCACCAGATGGTCAACACCAAAATCAGATTGATTATATTCTTTGCAGCCAAAGGTGGAGAAGCTCTATACAGTCAGCAAAAACAAGACCAAGAGCTGACTGTGGCTCAGACCATGAACTCCTTATTGCCAAATTCAGACTTAAATAGAAGAAAGTAGAGAAAACCACTAGACCATTCAGGTATGACCTAAATCAAATCCCTTAAGATTATACAGTGGAAGTGAGAAATAGACTTAAGGGCCTAGATCTGATAGAGTGCCCGATGAACTATGGAATGGGGTTCGTGACATTGTACAGGAAACAGGGATCAAGACCATTCCGATGGAAAAGAAATGCAAAAAAGCAAAATGGCTGTCTGGGGAGGCCTTACAAATAGCTGTGAAAAGAAGAGAAGCAAAAAGCAAAGGAAAAAAGGAAAGATATAAACACCTGAATGCAGAGTTCCAAAGAAGAGCAAGAAGAGATAAGAAAGCCTTCTTCAGGGATCAGTGCAAAGAAATGGAGGAAAACAACAGAATGGGAAAGACTAGAGATCTCTTCAAGAAAATCAGAGATACCAAGGGAACATTTCATGCAAAGATGGGATTGATAAAGGACAGAAATGGTATGGACCTAACAGAAGCAGAAGATATTAAGAAGAGCTGCCAAGAATACACAGAAGAACTGTACAAAAAAGAGCTTCACGACCCAGATAATCATGATGGTGTGATCACTGACCTAGAGCCAGACATCCTGGAATGTGAAGTCAAGTGGGCCTTAGAAAGCATCACTACAAACAAAGCTAGTGGAGGTGATGGAATTCCAGTGGAGCTATTCCAAATCCTGAAACATGATGCTGTGAAAGTGCTGCACTCAGTATGCCAGCAAATTTGGAAAACTCAGCAGTGGCCATAGGACTGGAAATGGTCAGTTTCCATTCCAATCCCAAAGAAAGGCAATGCCAAAGAAAGCTCAAACTACCACACAATTGCACTCATCTCATGCGCTAGTAAAGTAAGGCTCAAAATTCTCCAAGCCAGGCTTCAGCAATATGTGAACCGTGAACTTCCTGATGTTAAAGCTGGTTTTAGAACCAGAGATCAGATTGCCAACATCCGCTGGATCATGGAAAAAGCAAGAGAGTTCCAGAAAAGCATCTATTTCTGCTTTATTGACTATGCCAAAGCCTTTGACTGTGTGGATCACAATAAACTGTGGACAATTCTGAAAGAGATGGGAATACCAGACCACCTGATCTGCCTCTTGAGAAATCTGTATGCAGGTCAGGAAGCAACAGTTAGAACTGGACATAGAACAACAGACTGGTTCCAAATAGGAAAAGGAGTTCATCAAGGCTGTATATTGTCACCCTGTTTATTTAACTTCTATGCAGAGTTCATCATGAGAAATGCTGGGCTGGAACAAGCACAAGCTGGAATCCAGATTGCTGGGAGAAATATCAATAACCTCAAATATGCAGATGACACCACCCTTATGGTAGAAAGTGAAGAACTAAAAAGCCTCTTGATGAAGGTGAAAGTGGAGAGTCAAAAAGTTGGCTTAAAGCTCAACATTCAGAAAATGAAGATCATGGCATCTGGTCCCATCACTTCATGGGAAATAGATGGGGAAACAGTGGAAACAGTGTCAGACTTTATTTTTCTGGGCTCCAGAATCACTGCAGATGGTGACTGCAGCCATGAAATTAAAAGACGCTTACTCCTTGGAAGGAAAGTTATGACCAACCTAGATAGCATATTCAAAAGCAGAGACATTACTTTGCCAACAAAGATTCATCTAGTCAAGGCTATGGTCTTTCCTGTGGTCATGTATGGATGTGAGAGCTGGACTGTGAAGAAGGCTGAGCGCTGAAGAATTGACGCTTTTCAAGTGTGGTCTTGGAGAAGACTCTTGAGAGTCCCTTGGACTGCAAGGAGATCCAACCAGTCCATTCTGAAGGAGATCAGCCCTGGGATTTCTTTGGAAGGAATGATGCTAAAGCTGCAACTCCAGTACTCTGGCCACCTCATGCAAAGAGTTGACTCACTGGAAAAGACTCTGATGCTGGGAGGGATTGGGGGCAAGAGGAGAAGGGGACGACAGAGGATGAGATGGCTGGATGGCATCACTGACTCGATGGATGTGAGTCTCAGTGAATTCCAGGAGTTGGTGATGGACAGGGAGGCCTGGCGTGCTGGGATTCATGGGGTCGCAAGGAGTCGGACACGACTGATCGACTGATCTGAATTATACAAGTATTAATATCTTCTTCAGTCAAAGTTAATAACATGTCAGATTCTTATGGCTATACTTAAGATAAATGTTTTTGAAAATGTGTTAGTTTCTTTGCATTAAAAAAAAATCAGTTGATTTGCTATGCTGGATTTATACTTGATCATCCTTCATATGTGCATACCAATAGCCTTTACTTTTAACTTCAAATTATTTAAAGTAACATAATACACGATGATGTGTCTATTTGTAGTTACTATTAGAAACAAATTTTAAAACAGTACAGTATATTATAGAGGGGTTATTAACTCTTATTATCTTCATGTTATTTTATATTTTTAAATCATTATAATTAGGGCAGAATGTACGAACTTATGAAATATTATGAGAGAGAAAAACTTAGAGCATTTCACATGCAAATGACTTTCCATATTAGAGTTTTAGGAAGGTAATAATTTGGAATATTTATTGACCAGAAGGCAATGGCACCCCACTCCAGTACTCTTGCATAGAAAATCCCATGGACAGAGGAGCCTGGTGGGCTGCAGTCCATGGGGTCGCGAAGAGTCGGACACGACTGAGCGACTTCACTTTCACTTTTCACTTTCCTGCATTGGAGAAGGAAATGGCAACCCACTCCAGTGTTCTTGCCTGGAGAACCCCAGGGGCAGGGGAGCCTGGTGGGCTGTTCTCTATGGGGTCACACAGAGTCGGACACAACTGAAGCGACTTAGCAGCAGCAGCAGCAATGACATTTATTTTCAGGATTTTGAATGCATGCTTTCTTAAAGGACTGAAAAATTATATATTTCTTAATGGTAAAAGTCATCTCTTTTATGGTATCTATGAATAAAATTGACATGGCCCTAAAAACTCTGAGACAGAATATAAAAATGGTTAAAAATAAAACCTGAGTTCAAATTGTTTTTTTTTTAAACATTCAGTGTCTTCTGAGAAGAGATAAAAGATAGTTTCTGCTTTGTATAGGGTTTTATTGGAGGGCATGAATAAGATAATGGTACATAGGTGGCAAGCCTGCAGGAATGAAGCTTCCACAATTCCGCCACCTACAAATGAGTTCCATTTTGAGAGCATGTTTGTACATCCAAAAAGTTACCCTAGGTACCCAACTAACACAACCCGCTATATACTACTGCACTGTAATATGTTTGCAATAATTTCCACACAAATAAGACATATAAAACAAAAAATAAACAAAACTTTCAATCTAATGGGACAGCAAGCACAGTCCTGAAAAATACAGTCGGACAGTACAGCAGCGGGCACACGGGGGCGGGCGTCAAGCGAACCGTCTAGAAGAATTTACCGACTGGAGGAAGGAAAGGGGTGGGAGACGGTGGAGCTGCAGTTTCACCAGCGACAGGAGATGGAGGGCGAGCTGCAATTTCATTGTGCCTGATGTTAACGGCACAAGTTCTGTTTTGTTTTGCCGGATTCAATTCTATCTAAATACTTAAAGACGTGATCCAGTGACGTCTGGGTGGTAGCTGTATTTTCCTGAACATAGGTGACATAGCGGCCCCGGAGTGAATTCTGAGCAGCTCCTGCAACCTTGCAGTACCTTCTACCTCTGGGTCCTGTGCCTCAAAAGCTAACAGCGCCTCCTCAGATCCCCTTGCCATCTCCTGCATCGTGAATCTCTTCGTCCTTCAGTTACTTCTTCCTCTTGTCTGTTTTTGTCCTTTCTCTGGGCCTCCACTTCCATCAGGTCTTCATTAGTAAGCTCCACGTTCAGGTCTTTGAAAACTTGCAACTTGAAGGTTCACGTGTAGGCGACTCACTGTATTCTGCGGTTAATCTGCTGTATTCTCCTGTCCCTGGCAAGGACAAATCACTTTTCTGTCTCTATGGTTTTACCTTTGCAAGAGTGTCATTATGAGTATAAACATACTGTATATAGTCATTTAAAGTCTTGCTTCATTTTTCACTTAGCAGTGGACGCTCTGTTCCATGTATCAGTCATCAGTTCCTTTCCATGCTGCATAGTATTCCATTGTGTGGATGTCACAGTTTGCTTATCCATCACCTATTGAGAGTTTGCTTATCCATCACCTATTGAGAGTTTGCGATTTTGCATTCTCACCAGAAATAAATGAGAGCTTTAACTGCTTGACATTTGGGGCATATTTCTATCAGGATTGTGTCTAATAGTTACGGAGTGCTTCTATTTTACAAACTCTTCTAAACATTAAATTTTCTTGCCATACTCATTTGCGTATAAATATGAAAAAGACTAAATATATATCATTGTGATGACACAGCTAAATTTAAGTGGTAACAAAATATTTTATGGATGCTCCGTTTTAAAATTAGGATCAGTTTATTTTAGCACTTTCAACTTGATTCTAATTAAATGCCTCAAATTTAAAAGTTGCGTATAGAATCTATTTTCCTCAGTATCAAAACCTTTATAGTGTTTTTATTATTTGTTCATTCCCTCATTCATCACATGATGACCGTTTTTGCTTGCCTTCTACATATCAAGAACTATAAAAATTTTAAGGCACACAAGTGAGTAATATCCTCCTCAAAGTGCTTAACTCAAATATGGGATGAAGTTTCCATCAGTTCAGTTCAGTTCACTCAGTCTTGTCCAACTCTGCGAACTCCGGCTGCAGAACGCCAGGCTTCCCTGTCTATCACCAATTCCCGGAGTTTACTCAAACTCATGTCCATTGAGTCGGTGATGCCATCTAACCATCTCATCTTCTGTCGTCTCCTTCTCCTCCTGCCTTCAATCTTTTCCAGCATCAGGGTTTTTGCAAATAAGTCAGTTCTTTGGATCAGGTGGCCAAAGTATTGGAGCTTCAGCATAAGTCCTTACAATGAATATTCAGGGTTGATTTCCTTTAGGATGGACTGGTTGGATCTCCTTGCAGTCCAAGGGACTCTCAAGAGTCTTCTCCAACACCATAGTTCAAAACCATCAATTCTTTGGTGCTCAACCTTCTTTATGGTCCAGCTCTCACATCCATACATGAAAAAACCATAGCTTTGACTAGACGGACCTTTGTTGGCAAAGTAATGTCTCTGCTTTTGAATATGCTGTCTAGGTTGGTCATAACTTTCCTTCCAAGGAGTAAGCGTCTTTTAATTTCATGGCTGCAGTCATCATCTGCAGTGATTTTGGAGCCCAAGATAATAAAATTTGTCTCTGTTTCCATTGTTTCCCCATCTATATGCCATGAAGTGATGGGACCATATGCTGAGAACTTAGTTTTCTGAATGTTGAGTTTTAAGCCAACTTTTTCACTCTCCTCTTTCACCTTCATCAAGTTCGTGTTTGCTTTTTGCCATAAGGATGGTGTTATCTGCATATCTAGTGTTGTTGGTATTTCTCCTGACAATCTTGCTTCCAGCTTGTGCTTCATCCTGACCAGCATTTTGCATGATGTACTCTGCATATAAGTTAAATAAAGAGGTGGACAGTATACAGACTTGATGTACTCCTTTCCCAATTTTGAACCAGTCCATGGTTCCATGTCCAATTCTAACTATTGCTTCTTGACCTGCATACAGTTTTTGCAGGAGGCAGGTAAGGTGATCTGGTATTCCCGTCTCTGTAATAATTTTCCACAGTTTGTTGTGATCTGCACAGTCAAAGGCTTTAGCATAGTCAATGAAGCAGAACTACTTTTTTCAGAAAAACATGCACTTCTGCTTCATTGACTGTAAGGATTAAGACAGTGAATAACACAAAACAACCAGGATTTGGTCATGAGAGAATTTTCATAGCATGCTAGAGACTTCTATCTATTTATCTCCGATTTACTGAGATGGAGCCAGCATGTCATGTGGGTCAAGTGTATTGCTTTGGTTTGTGCAGTCAATATGCCTGGCTTCCACCTCTGGCTCTGACAGTCGTCTGCATCTGCCCCCTCCACCCATCAGTTTCCTGATCTGTAAACGGAGGATGTGATACAGACAAACCTTACAAGGCTGCTGTGAGAGCTGATTATATCAATGCCTGTAAAGATGAGAAGATCGTGGACACACTGTTAGGTACTTACTATTTAACTAAGGTCCACCTCCCATTATCACATTGCTACATGGGCTGGTGAATTGTACCCACAATTTTTATGAGATGCATGTCTAAATGCCCTACTTCACAAAAGAGAAACTCATGCTCAGGGCGGTTAACTGACAAGACAAACATCACACAGGAAGTAAATAGCACCTAACAAAGCACCATTGGAGATGTTTTCTGCAATTATAAAATATCTTCAGGGAGTTGCGCCTCTGTGACTCGAAATTAGGGACTCACTGACACTAGTTAGGTTAAAAAGCCCAAAATGAAGACGAGGAGAATAACCACTATGTCCTGGATATTTTTATTTTCAGTTAATATGTGGTGATTCATCTCTCACAGCCTGGGGTTTCTGTCTAATCACCAGCGAGCCTGGCTGGTTGCCTTGTGGTGAGAGCGTGGACTGGGAATGTGAGTTTCCTGTTTGTTTACTTCGTGTTTGCCTACGGAGCCCTTCGTTCCTGCTGGCAGAGTGGGTACTTGGGTCATGTGCTGTGATCACAATCTCAGTGCCTCCGGGAATAGGCAGACTCTGAGGAAGGTGGAAGGTTTAATTCTGTCACAATTTCTTAAGTTAATTCTTTCACTGCAGAACATTTTCTTTGACTCTTTCTTGAAGTGTGCAGCCCTCTTTTTTAGCTCTAATTTTCCCATTTTTTGATATTGGCTTGGGTAGAAAAAAATGCCTCACTATCCTTTTGTTTATGTCCTAGTAAATCAACACAAACTTAATGATGAATAAGAATGTCCAATGCCAGTAAAGTGGTGACGTACCGCGAGGATGCTACTGAATTGAGGAAAACACACCACACCTAAGCAATTATACTGCATAGCTCTGCCTCACTGCAGATGGATGAAGCCCCCATATTTTCATTTCCCCCCATTTTTCAGGGAAAGCTAGAGTAGTGGAATCTCATGTTTTATTTATTTATTTATTTTTGTGGATAAGTGATAAAAATACAAAACAAAACATTGCACGGGCCAACAGTATAAGGGCAGCCAAAACACTTTGCCCTCCCAGTCCCATACCTCCATCCAGGTAAGGAGAATATCAGGAGAGCATTCAGCAGCAGATCCATTTGTCTACCCGTGATATCATCACAGAGGATGTAGTGAAACCATGAAAGAATGTTAGACTTCCGGAGAGTTGGATAAAATGGAACAAAGAGCCCATGTTGAACCCTGGGCATAACAGGTAATGAGAGAAGGGCGTATAGAGAAGCAGAAGTGGTAAATCTTCACAGTGGAATACTACCCAGCCATTAAAAGAACGAAGTAATGCCATTTGCAGGAATATGGATGAAATTGGGGATTATCATGTGGTGTTAAGACAGAGAAAGACAAATATCATATGCTTGCTTGTATGTGGGATCTAAAAAATAAAGGCACAGATGAACTTATTTACCAAAAAGACACAGTCTTACGGACTTAGAGAACAAACTTACTGTTACCAGGGGCTAAGAGTGGGGGAAGGATAGATTGGGAGTTTGGGATTGGCATATACAGAGCGCTATTTAAAAAAAAAAAATCAATAAGGGCCTACTGAATAGAACAAGGAATTCTGTTCCATACTCTGTAATGACCTAAATGGGTAAAGAATTTGAAAGCTCCCTGGTGGCTCAGAGAGTAAAGAATTTGCCTGCAATGCAGGCGCCTGGGTTCGATCCCTGGGCGGGGACGATCCCCCAGGGGAGAGCATGGCAACCCACTCCGTATTCTTGGCTGGAGAATCCCAAGGACAGAAGAGCCTGGTGGGCTGCAGTCCATGGGGTCACAGAGAGTCGGACACGACTGAGCACAGCACATATGTATCACTGAATCACCCTCCTGTACACCTGAAATTAATACATTATTAATCAACTATACTCCAATATAAAATAAAAAAAGGAAGAAACAGAAGAAATGATCAGAGAAGAGGAACAAGTTTAGAAGAAAGAAACATCATATGCTTCCAAAATAGCCAGTGAAATAAAGACTTTGAATTTGCTGGGAAATTAATCTGAGGATTTTGGGTAGACAAAGAATCATCATGGGCAGCGTATGCTACTCTTTTGAGAAATGTAGACCAGGAAGGGAAGAATAGGTGTTTAAAGTAAGTAAAAGGGGAATTAGCTATTAGGAAGGAGTTTACATTTATGAAATGGACTTAAAAATATTTATTACCAGGGAAATTTCTATAATGCTTACTCAAAAGGGGAAGGAAGCTACCTTTTTCCCCCTGATTTTATTTAGTTATTTATTTTAATTGAAGAATAAATGTTTCAACAGAATTTTGTTGTTTTCTGCCAAATATCAACATGAATCAGCCACTGGCATACATATGTCCTCTCCCTTTTAAACTTCCCTCCCCATCCCACCTGCTAGGAGGAGACGACTTTTTATTAACAATTACCAAGTGCCAGCTCCACATGTTTTTAGATTATCTCATTAACTCTCCTAACTCTGCTGAATGATGGCTAAACATCCTTCTGTTATAGGTGTGGGAAACTTAGTTTCATAGTAGTTACATATTTTTCAGGAAAATATATGACTTTACAATCAGTATTTTCCCTTTTGTTAGATATTCATCCAATGGCTGCTCTAGAAAGATTTAGGTTCATTTAGGAGGATAGTTAGTACATAATTATGAAACAGGAGATAGTCTTTACTTTTTTCTTTAGAGCAGTATACATTTGAGCAATGTATTTGACTTTTTAATTTTTCTATTAAAACTGTTTTACATGTTTCATTTGCTTCTTGCATATCAAGAAGAGCATATCATCTTCTAGTTCTGTTTAGGAAATAAAACATTAAAAAATTTTCCCTCATCTTTTAACCAGATAAAGTCAAATGAAAGGGAGATGTCTGCTGATATTTAATATTAATTTATATCTTCTTATCAATAATAGGTTATACTATAATATTTAAAACTTTGTATTTGATCAGGATCAAATTACCTTCATTTTATTTATTTGCAGTATGTTTGAATTAGTTGAAAAACATGGGCTCCCTCTTGTGACAAAATAAGTTATTTTTAACATTTTTCTGTGCCAAACTAAATCAGTCATCTATGTCCTTTAATTGTTTTCTAATAATATTATATATAAAATTATTTTATAACTTAATAGTATAATTTTCTTTGTTAATTAATTCTTCCAAGTTTTTGCAAAAGAGACCAATATTAGATTCTGATTTGTATTAAAATGTGTATATATTTTAATATATTAAAAATTATGTTGAAAATATCAAGGAAAAGAGGAAAGAACAAATTTGCCTTCTTTTGCATTTTTTTAAAGTAGTACAGTTCTATTGATGTAATTTCAAAAACAGGACAAAAATTAAACAATAATTTTGGGGAAGTACACATACTTAGATAGTAAAATTAAAGAAAAGCTATGATACTATTATAATCAAATTCAGAAGATTGTTTCCTTGGTGAGGATAGGTGGAGGCAAGAGAGGGTTTTGGAGTTCTAACCAAGTAGTTGTTATATGCTTTTGATTTGCAATTATTTTAATAAGCTGTATAAGTTCTGTCTCATTTCCTAATGTACATTATATTTTGAAATAAATAAAAGATTTAAAATCAAAATTATAAAAAAAAATACTAGATAGAAAATGCAGCTATGAATTAAACTGACTATAGACTTTAGAACAACATTAAAAGCCAGAAAACAAACAAGTGAAAAAAAACTTACATCAATGGTAGGCAAATAAACTATAATTAATTGATTAAGTTTTATACTCATTAACAGCAGATCGGGATTTTAAAGCAAAATAAAAATCAGTAATAGGCAGTAGAGGAAAAATGTTTTCCTCTTTTGCATTTTGTATGTAGCAATATTATTAGATTTTTTGAAAACTTATTGGAGAAATGTAATATTTTGGCTGATTGGCACTCCCAGGTATGCTTACTATTTACTTTATATTTTGAATATTCCTGTGTGACAGATGAGCTTGTCTTTCCCATGATGTGTGGGATTTCTCTTCGTTTTGCTCTGCAGTCTGTCCACACTTAGCTGTTTCTGCATTGCCCAAGGAAGCGGTGTGCACTGTGAGCCATTAAGAACGTCCACATGAGAAAGCCTAACAAGAAAAATTAAAACTACAGCTATTTTTAAATGGAAAGAATATATGTTATATGTCTATGCCTGTGTGTTTGCATGTGAGAATATAGCGGGGGAAAAAAATTGCTTAATGGTTAATTTTATGGACCCAGCTCTGAAGGGTCTTTCAAGATCATTTCAGTACCAGGCTGTGAAATAAAATAACTAGATTTAATCTTAGCCCTGTTAGGAACTACTTGCATAACCTTAGGCAAGTCATTTTCCTTCTTGAAATGTGTATTTTCTCACCTGTATAATAATTAAACCAAATCAGTGCTTTACAACTTATTTTCTACAGGAACACATCTGTGGGAAATAGCACATTTCCATGATTCACTTGTGTATTAAGCATAGAGGCACTCTCCATGGGGTCATAGAACAGGGTCTTCGGCAGCTTGTGAGTGGAAAGACTTGAGTGAGGGCTGTAAAACAACAGCACGCTGTTCTGGAGCTGACAGTGGTGCCACGTAAGGGCGATTGCCCCATGGTTAATCACAAACAAGCTAGAGTCCAGGTTTTATATTTTAAATTCTGTGATGGCTAAACCATTTTGGCATTGCCATGCTGATAGGTGGTATGAGAACAAGGACTGGGATTTTAGTCTCCTAGCCATATAGTTCTTTTTCTGTTTTAAAATCTGTAATTCACAGATGGCCCAGCGTTGTGCTGGAGTCATGAACTGTAGGTTGTATATAGCCCATCAATTTCAAAAACATAAATTCAGGGCATGGGCTTGCTTTCCACCCCAAGTTCTGTCGGTCTACTCTTTATTCCTTTTCCCACAGCCTGATTCATTTACGGTACTTGTGAGGCTCCAGGAGGCCTTTGAGTTTGTGTTCTGAAACGACATATCAGGAACTGGTGTCCATTACCAACTGGTGGCCCTGGAGTTGCCTTTTGCCCCAAGAACTTCTGTGTCACCAGCAGGTCCTCAGGTTGAGCCACAGACTTCTCTAGGGATCTCCAGGTTTTTCACCTGCTCAGGAATCACTTCACTTCTGAATTATCTTGTCTGGATCCCTACATCCTTAGTGTCATACTCCTAGACTTTGCTCCTTTTTGAGTGACACCTGTGTGGACTACTTGCCTTGCTCTTGAATTTCCTTGACTTTTGGGCTACATATCTTAGATTATGCACAGTCTGTGGCTCATAGACCAAATCTTCTGTTTTTTTCCTGTACTTTGTCTAAGCATTGATTCATCTGAGGTCAGTTAAAAGGAGCCACAGCAATGGGTAGCTGGATATTTAACACAGTCATTCATCTACTCCTAATTTAAGCTAAACATGTTTACTGAATGGCTCCAATGTAGTAATTAGCCTCCTTTTGCATTAAAAAATTTGGTACCAGATTAAAACCTTTTGTGGGAAGCTCAGAACAGGGACCTGTTTCTGATCCTTCAGAGAGATATGAAAAAATAAGATGGACATGAATATCTTGGTGTGGACAGCCAGAGCTACAAATGCATGTGTATTTTTGTTTATTCAAAGACATCTATTTTTTGTTTGTTTTTATCTTTCTTGATTTATTTATTTTTTAATTGAAGGATAATTGTTTTACAAAATGTTGTTTTCTGTCAAACCTCAACATGAATCAGCCATAGGTACACATACATGCCCTCCTTCTTGAACTTCGCTCCGGCTCCTTTCCCATCCCACCCCTCTAGGTGCTACAGAGCCCCTGTTTGAGTTTCCTGAGCCATCCAGAAAATTCATGTTGCCTATCTATTTACATATGCTAACAGAAGTTTCCATGTTACTCTCTCCATACATACCGCCCTCTCCTCCCTCTCTCCAAGTCCATAAGTCTATTCTCTACAAAGACATCTATTTTTTGCCTTCTATGTGTTGAACACTATTTTAAGATTCTCCTGAGCAAACATAGATATGAAGGAAAGGAATACATTATATTGTGCATTATGCAGTGGGCAGTGGGAGAACACACATACAAAATACTGTACATAAACACCCGCGTGAGCCCCATTCTGCCTGGCAGCTCGCGAGCTAAGAGGACTGGCATAGGGCTTAGTATATGAGTTTATATATAAGTGACAAGAGTCAATATCATTTTTGCTGCAGTTATTAAAAGAGATAAATTGCTAGGAGCGGCTACATAGGTGGGAGGAAGAACCTTTCATTTCTTAGCAACCATTGTCCGGCCCAACCACCCTACCGTCCATTCACACAGACCTGGTTTCTTATCCTAAACATTATATGACTCGTGTTCCTGTGCATATGTGTGAGTATGTGTGTGTGTGTGTGTGTGTGTGTGTATGTGTGTGTGCATGAGCGAGCAGATGTGTGTGTGTTTGTGGTAGGCAGAGTTTAGAGGTTTCCTTGTTTGGTTGTTGACATGTCTGAATTGATGAACAATTCATGGACAATTTCCATTTGATGACTTGTTAAAAACGTAAATTCTGAAAAGGTGAATTTTTTGCCCCAGTTCAGTTTCTCAATCTCCAGATAGTGCACAGTTTATGAAGATGGATGATGAACAGCATACACGATTTCATGCAGGATTATTCATAGTCTAGAATTTGTGCTGTCTTGACAAACTATTGGTAGAAACATGTCTTCTTTTGTTTTTCTGCAACAGAGAAATAATGTCAGAGTATTTCCTCTGTGACTCTATATTTTTTAATATTAATAATCAGATCAGATGAGATCAGATCAGTCACTCAGTCGTGTCTGACTCTTTGCAACCCCATGAATCGCAACACGCCAGGCCTCCCTGTCCATCACCAACTCCCGGAGGTCACTCAGACTCACATCCATCGAGTCAGTGATGCCATCCAGCCATCTCATCCTCTGTCGTCCCCTTCTCCTCCTGCCCTCAATCCCTCCCAGCATCAGAGTCTTCTCCAATGAGTTAACTCTTCGCATGAGGTGGCCAAAATACTGGAGTTTCAGCTTTAGCATCATTCCTTCCAAAGAAATCCTAGGGCTGATCTCCTTTAGAATGGACTGGTTCGATCTCCTTGCAGTCCAAGGGACTCTCAAGAGTCTTCTCCAACACCACAGTTCAAAAGCATCAATTCTTCGGCGCTCAGCCTTCTTCACAGTCCAGCTCTCACATCCATACATGACCACAGGAAAGACCATAGCCTTGGCTAGGCGAACCTTTGTTGGCAAAGTAATGTCTCTGCTTTTGAATATGCTATCTAGGTTGGTCATAACTTTCCTTCCAAGGAGTAAGCGTCTTTTAATTTCATGGCTGCAGTCACCATCTGTAGTGATTCTGGAGCCCAGAAAAATAAAGTCTGACACTGTTTCCACTGTTTCCCCATCTATTTCCCATGTAGTGATGGGACTGGATGCCATGATCTTCGTTTTCTGAATGTTGAGTTGAGCTTTAAGCCAACCTTTTCACTCTCCATTTTCACTTTCATCAAGAGGCTTTTTAGTTCCTCTTCACTTTCTGCCATAAGGGTGGTTTCATCTGCATATCTGAGGTTATTGATATTTCTCCCAGCAATCTTGATTCCAACTTGTGTTTCTTCCAGTCCAGCATTTCTCAGGATGTACTCTGCATATAAGTTAAATAAACAGGGTAACAATATACAGCCTTGACGTACTCCTTTTCCTATTTGGAACCAGTCTGTTGTTCCATGTGCACTTCTAACTGTTGCTTCCTGACTTGCATACAAATTTCTCAAGAGGCAGATTAGGTGGTCTTGTATTCCCATCTCTTTCAGAATTTTCCACAGTTTATTGTGATCCACACAGTCAAAGGCTTTGGCATAGTCAATAAAGCATAAACAGACCACATCTAAAGCAGTATATATCATGTAATGGGTATTTTAAAATAAGTGAGTTTTCAAATAAGTAAGGCCAGGTCCCTTGACTGTTCACCTGAAACTATCACAAGCATTGTTAATTGGCTGTACCCCAATACAAAATGTTTTTGGTATTAAAAAATAAAAAGAAATTTTGCACCAATGAGGAAGTGCTGTAAGTATAAAATACACATCAGATTTCAAATATTTTGTACAGGATGGGGGGAAAATCTCATCTGTGACTCTGAATTGGGGAATCCTTGACCCTAGGCAGGTAATAAAGAAATAAAAGCCCAAAATGAAGATCATGCTCAAAACAGGGAATAAGAATCTCCTTCAGGTGAAAGAATATATGAGTTTCACATTTAAAACTCTCAGTGTGATACTTGATGCAGAATGGATGCTGGGGTCATAGTAGTTCCTTTCTCCTTCTCTCTGCTTTCAATTGAGTTCAGTTCAGTTTAGTTTCTCAGTCGTGTCCAATTATTTGCAACCCCATGAACCACAGCATGCCAGGCTTCCCTGTCCATCACCAACTCCTGGAGTTCATCCAAAACCATGTCCATCGAGTTGGTGATGCCATCCAACCATCTCATCCTCTGTCATCCCCTTCTCCCACCCTCAGTCTTTCCCAGCATCAGGGTCTTTTCAAATGAGTCAGCTCTTCACATCAGGTGGCCAAAGTATTAGAGTTTCAGCTCCAACATCAGTCCTTCCCATGAACATCCAGGACTGATCTCCTTTAGGATGGACTAGTTGGATCTCCTTGCCGTCTAAGGGACTCTCAAGAGTCTTCTCCAACACCACAGTTCAAAAACATCAATTCTTTGGTGCTCAGCTTTCCTTATAGTCCGGCTCTCACATCCATCCGTTGCTGCTGCTGCTGCTAAGATGCTTCAGTCGTGTCTGACTCCGTGCGATCTCAGAGACGGCAGCCCACCAGGCTCCCCCGTACCTGGGATTCTCCAGGCAAGAACACTGGAGTGGCTTGCCATTTCCTTCTCCAATGTGTGAAAGTGAAAAGTGAAAGTTAAGTCGCTCAGTGATGTCCGACTCTTCGCGACCCCATGAACTGCAGCCTACCAGGCTCCTCTGTCCATGAGATTTTCTAGGCAAGAGTACTGGAGTGGCTTGCCATTGCCTTCTCCGCATCCATCCATTACTACTGGAAAAACCATAGCTTTGACTAGACGGACCTTTGTCAGCAAAGAAATTTCTCTGCTTTTCAATATGCCTTCTAGGTTGGTCATAAATTTTCTTTCAAGGAGCAAGCGTCTTTTAATTTCATGGCTGCAGTCACCATCTGCAGTTATTTTGGAGCCGCCCCACCTCAAATAAAGTCTCTCACTGTTTCCATTGTTTCCCCATCTACGTGCCATGACGTGTTTGGACTGGATGCCATGATCTTAGTTTTCTGAATGTTGAATTTTAAGGCAACTTTTCACTCTCCTCTTTCACTTTCATCCTCTCTGCTTTACATTCTCCCCAAAGTAATTCAGAATATCAGGTGCTATAAGGGTGGTGTTTATCCCCATGTATAATGATGATATGAAAGTATAGAGCAAATAGGGGATCCAGTCCCATCCAAATAATGGAACCAAGGTATTAAGCTCAGAGTACAGGGCCTGTGGACCATCTGATTTTCTTCTTAGTTTCAGCTTCTATGCTAATTGCAGAATGATCTCCTCTCAAGAGATTAAAAAGTAAATCCTTAAAGAACAGAACTTTGCCTCGCCTAAAACATGTCTGTCTGTACGTAGCTGTACCTTTTTATCTTTTTAAATTGCTGCTGTCATTCAGGACACAACAGGACAGGACGAGGCGTGTCCTCACCCAAAGGCAGAAGCAGGGGGCTCTGAGGCACGTTAGCACCTTCAGCACCAAGGAGTGAAGGGATGCGGTGTTCCTTGATGGATTCGGAGGAGGAAAAAGCTTATGATCCTATTTGAGTGCGGCCTGCAAAGCTCTTTCCCATTACTCAAAAGCCTTTCCTTTATAGCTGTAGTCTCTCTTCCACCATAAATGTCCCCAAGAGTTCTTTGGCTAAACTAGCGGCTGAGAGAGGGATTTGCTGCTTTTAACTCTTCAAAGCCCGTGTGCAGAGCTTCCCAGCCCGGGCTGCCTAAGAGAGTTTCTGACTCGTAACTCAGAATGTTAGTCGTTTGAAGCTATGGTTCAGAGGCAGCGCATTTTCATATCATGGGTGTTTAATAAATCTCAACTGAATAAAACAATGGACTTAATTAAATTTCTATTTTTTCTCAAAGCTATCATCTCTCCCATAATTGATTTGCATTATTAATTTTATTCTTCCATCCAGTCTTTTGAGTTTGCTCCTAATACGTGGAGGTAGTAAGGGGAAGTGGTGTATGGCAGGGTGTTAATACATTCAGCTGCTCAGGTAACAGCCTCATTATTGCTTTTCCCACATTCTAGTGCAAAAATTTAAGTACCTGTCTACCTAGAGTAGACTTTGTGATCCTTGATGGAAGGACCATATCTTCCTCATTTTCAGGACACAGGACACAGACTCATGTCTGAATTTGTAGAAGGTGTTTAGTAGGAAAAAATGAATGAATGGATGAGTTATAGCATCGTTCTGATATTTGTTTAAAATATATATGGAAAGTTCTGGAAGTATTTTAATTTAAGCATGTATTAAAACCTTTGCCAGTATTCCAAAAATGCTGTTTAAAATGATACCGCCTAAGGGACTGGGTCAGAATTCAGTAAAACTAATAAGGAAAAATACATCATTTGGTTCTGATGCAGTTTACGTATACATTAAAGAATGATTACTAGGGAAATGACTGCTTTTAAAGGATCTGGGAGGACTGGGAAACTTTTGACGGGAAATCAGAAATGTGCAGTCCAGTGAAGAATTAAACTGCTGGGAGTAATAATATGGGCTGATGCACTCAATATAGCAGTAATGCCCTCTGAGAAGGATAGGAAATAATTCAGTTCCTCCAGCCTGCATGGAAGCTAAATACAGTATGACAAGAAATAGTAGCAGTACTCATTATGTCTGATTGCTAATTACCCCTTTGAATGATTCAGTTATGCCTGCTACTAGATAATTAGTTTAGTAATTTATGGCTGCTGCGCAAACTAGTATTTTAATTTTTGAAGCACAACTTTCACAATACCTACAGTTCAGATAATATCTTTCTTTTTTATTCAATGTTAAATTGCTTTCTTGAAAGCCTATAAAAGAGCAAAAATATTTGCATTTTTTCCCACATGTATTTCATGCAAAAGTTAGACATTTTATGGAATTTTATTTAACTTTAAACTGAAGGAAAATAACATCTGATTGAGTCCTGCTTCGTTCTGCTTAGTTGTCCCAATTTTGTGGACAAAAGGGGTGAAATATTTTAGAGGAGTCTATAAGTGATTTAATTTAACTGCTGCCAAATTTTATGGTCCAGAAAAGACGCTGAACTTTTGATAATTCACCTTCTCCTTTTTATAGGACTTCCTAGGTGGCGCTAGTGGTAAAGAGTCCACTGCAACACAGGAGATGTAGGAGACATGGGTTGATCCCTGGGTTGGGAAGATCCCCTGGAGGAGGGCATGGCAGCCCACTCCAGTATTCTTGCCAGAAGAATCCCATGGACAGAGGAGCCTGGTGGGCTACAGTCCACGAGGTCGTAACAAGTAAGACAGGACTAGAGCGACTTCGCATGCACGTGCTTCGTCTTTTATAAATTTGTATTACAGGCGTGGGTTCTGTTCATGCCTGGGTATCTTCTCTCCAAACCAACGAGTAGCAGACAGCTGTGCCCCACTTCCACCCGAGTCTGGTGTCGCACACAAATGAGTACAGAACTAGATAGGCAGGTTCTAATATCATCCTCTAGTCTCGTTTGGGTAAATGTGATTAATTCTGGCCAAAGAACGTAGAGCTGAGTCACTCTGGGTACCTTTTGGTCTTGGACTGGTTCCTTCTTAAATCCACCTGGAGTCCTCCAGTACTGAACCTACACTCATGGGTATTGTAGGGGGGATAATTGTCATTGTCTTAAAATATTTTGTCACTATTCATAAACACCTAGTTTTAGTTCAACATTCCCATCAACATATAGATTGTTTCCCAAATTCAGGTAGTGCTAGGAAACTACACCTGAGGGAGTGCCCTGGTGTCCCAGTGGTGAGCGAAACAATTCTGACTCCAAAATAATGTCAGGTCTTTGGCCCAAAGGCAGCACTGATCAGTTAAATTCACACGACAGTTTCAAGTTAGTTATGGTTATTTTCTTTATTTGTGTACATAGTGGACACATTTGCAAACTGTTGAATAATATTGTAAATTACTGACTTAAAATATGCCTTACTTAGATTTTGGATGAGGACCTGAATTCTGACTAGCTGATAGAAAAGTTGTGACTTAAAATCATGATACTGGATGCTTGGGGCTGGTGCACTGGGATGACCCAGAGGGATGGTACGAGGAGGGAGGAGGGAGTGGGGTTCAGGATGGGGAACAAGTGTACACCTGTGGCAGATTCATGTTGATGTATGGCAAAACCAATACAATATTGTAAAGTAATTAGCCTCCAATTAAAATAAATTTATATTAAAAAATATCAGTGTAATTAAGACTGGATACTTTTCACGATGAAAGGGAGCAACATCTTAGAATAACAAATTTTTAAAATCTTATTAAGCATTTGTTTTGCTATCCCCACTATATCAAAACGAGTGTTCTGAATATTAGTTCATAATACCCCAGACACATTTGCCTTATGGCTAAGACTTTTTAATCTAGCATCTCAAAATTAAGAATATCTGGCATTGCTTGCTTCTCCTCTTTGCTTTCTACTTGGCGCTTTGCTTTTAACTGTAATACAATTCAAAACCCCCAAGGTTTGTACTTTCTCTATTGTTCTTGTACCTGGTATTTACCAGTGAGCGATCGATGTCCTAAAGGGCAGTCCTGACAGTGTTATTCCAGTGAACATCAGGCTGGTGTATATTACAGACTGAATCTATGCCCTTTATTGCCAACAGTCTGACTTGAAATATGTGTTCCTTGACCCATTTAATAAATGGTTCCCCACAGATAGGGCACTGTGCAACTCTTCCATTTTTCTCAAGATGGCTTTAAAAACATCTCTTACCCACAAGGCAGTCTGTCTGACCATCAGAGCATCACCTTGACCTTCCCAGCTTTGATCAGGGTGACCGTGGTTGTTGATGCTTTTTTTTTTTTTCCTAAGTTGCTAACTAGAGAGCCAACAAAATGGTATACCACTAGGGTCTGAAGCCAGTCAACTATGTTCAGATGTATAGCTCATTTAATAATTATTTCAGTTATAATTGTAGATAATCTAAAATAGAACACAGCTGTTAGAAAATGTATATGTGTCAGTTATGTTAGGCACAAAATGTACGTATAGATTTCTGCCAAATTATGAAGCCCAATGGTATATTACATTTTAGTCAATATTATAATATTATTTTGATCCTCCTCCCACTGGTAAAAAAAATAGAGAAAGCATTGGTTATCAATATTGATATATTATATTGTTAATTGAATTGTTTGTAAAACTCTTTAGAAAGAAAATACTAAATCATGTGTTATAAGTCTTAGCCAGCTCAAAATTTTTCAAGAGTTAAAGAAATATCACAATTTTCAAAAATGCATTGTTCACAAAACATTATTTTATTTGGTGCTGAACTTTTAATGTATTTTTTACACTTCTTCCTTGGCCTTTAGTTTTCTAAATGCAAAATATAATAGATCATGAGATAACATCTAAAAAAAAGGAAAATGTTCTTTATATTTCCGTATATGTGTATTACCTATAATTAAGATATTTTTGAACATTATTCCTCAGAGGAAAAATCAATTCATTTTCTGATCTTATAATTTTTTTATTTAGAGTGGTCAGTTTTATCTTATTTTAGTACACTGTTTAAATGGTTTCAGTGCAGTATTTCCTACTGTGTCTCATCAGTGCTTTTAAAGAATTAATTAGCTTGACATAGAATTTGATAGTTCTAAGAGCTAAGAACTTTTTATGCGTGATAAATGATGTTATGTTGCATCAAATAATTTTATATGAATAAGCAATATTTTTATACTCACGCTTACAAATACATGTGTGGATGTACGTGTGTGTTTGTGTACATACACATATAACAGAAATACAATCGGAACTCTTGGCTCTTTCCAAGTTCTGCCTTTGCTATGGTATGCTATGCTAAGTCACTTCAGTCGTGTCCAACTCTGTGTGACCCCACAGATGGCCGCCCACCAGGCTTTCCCGTCCCTGGGATTCTTAGAGGTGCTTAATAGTCCATATAGATTCAAGTATAGTCACTTTATACATGATATCTCTGAAAGCAAGAGGATGAAGGAGAGTGAGTGAGCTTGGACGTAATGACTGATGAGGAAACAGTGTGTTAGCATACACATTATTTATTTGTTTGGTTACGCTTAGTGAGCCACATCGGAGAAGGCAATGGCACCCCACTCCAGTACTCTTTTTTTGTATACAAAAAGAGAGCTGGAAAGGTGAATGACAGTACTTAGTAAATAAGGAAATGTAGTGCCTTTCCTTGGAGAAGGCAATGGCACCCCACTCCAGTACTCTTGCCTGGAAAATCCATGGACGGAGGAGCCTGGTGGGCTGCAGTCCATGGGGTCGCGAAGAGTCGGACACAACTGAGCGACTTGACTTTCACTTTTCACTTTCCTGCATTGGAGAAGGAAATGGCAACCCACTCCAGTGTTCTTGCCTGGAGAATCCCAGGGACGGGGGAGCCTGGTGGGCTGCCGTCTATGGGGTCGCACAGAGTCAGACACGACTGAAGCGACTTAGCAGCAGCAGCAGCAGCGGTAAGCCACATGCCAAGAATACAAATAGGAATGTAAACAGGAACAAGCCAGACTCCATGCCTGCAATGAGTTTAAAATCTAACAAGAGAGATAAATGAACACACATAATTTACAGTCAGAGCGAGAGGTGTCAATCAAATAGACTCAAAGTGCTAATCTGACCCAGAGAAAGGAAAGGACTATTAATTTAGCCTTGAACAATTGTCTCAGACTGATGCTGACATTGTCCTCATTCAGGGTCACAGTGTCAACGTCATGAGTTTCGTTAATGTTATTTCAAACAAGTTTCACAGGTTTTTAAAGATATTGCATACTTTGGAAGCGTATCGATATAAGCAGACATACAACAATTGAGAGCCTTAAGAGAAAATGAAACTTTGCCTTTCTATATTTGCTAAATTTTGTACCATTTTATGTATGTATGTATATATGTATGTATACTATTTGCCAAACACAGGGGTAGGCTAACTCAGTCTCAAACTTAAAAGGCTAGCAGAAGTTACAGTCTGGTATAAAGGCATGGCTAGGATTAGATGGAGAAGGCAATGGCACCCCACTTCAGTACTCTTGCCTGGAAAATCCCATGGACAGAGGAGCCTCGTAGGCTGCAGTCCACGGGGCCGCACAGAGTCGGACACGACTGAAGCGACTTAGTAGCAGCAGCAACAGGATTAGATACAATAGAGGACCTCCTGCACCTCCAGAATTCCAGTATCAGAAGCAGCACACCTCTGATTTCAAGGTAGACTGGATACTTCCACCAAGAACAAAATGAATATAGTGTAATGTGAGTATCCCACAGTGGGGTACCAGCAAGAAGGGGGCAGAGCCTCTTTCAGGTAAGGCAGACAGCTGGAGAAGACTCTTGTGAGTCCTTCAGGCTCCAAGGAGATAAAAGCAGTCAATCCTAAAGGAAATCAACCCTCAATATTCATTGGGAGGACTAATGCTGAAACTGACGCTCCAATGTTTTGGCCATCTGATGCAAAAAGCCGATTCATTGGAAGAGACCCTGATGCTGGGAAAGATTGAAGGCAAAAGAAGAGGGAAGCAGAGCAAGAGATGGTTAGACAGCATCACCAAATCAATGGACATGAATCTGAGCAAACTCTGGGAAACAGTGATGGACAGGGAAACCTGGCGTGCTGCAGTCCACGGGGTTGCAAACAGTCAGACACAGCTTAGCGACTGAACAACAAAAATGGACAGAATACCTTTCCAAACCAGAGTCATTCCACAGATGCAGGGTGGGGGCAGTGGAAGCTCACATCATGGAGATAGACAGTTAGACATCTAGAAGCTATGTTTGTTTGGGAAGGTAGGGCACACATTTTTGAAACTCTGGTGTGAGCTTTGGAATTCTTCCTAGAAAACTGCACAAATACATACAAACTACTGTTATGTAATTTCGTGAACTTCATAGACTATGTGAAAGCTTTACCAGGTTAAGGACCACTGGATAAGTGGAGTCAGGGATAATGGAAGGAGGGCATTTTCCTTCAGTTGCTAAAGAACCTTACATCTCAGATCAGCCTGATGCGTGTTCAATATAACATCCTTGTCTCTTTGTGATCTCATGGAGTGTAGACTGCCAGGCTCTTCTGTCCATGGAATTCTCCAGTCAAGAATCCTGGAGTGGGTTGCCAACCCCTTCTCCAGGGGATCTTCCCAACCCAGGGATCAACCTGGGTCTTTCACATTACAGGCAGATTCTTTACAGTCTGAGCCACCAGGGGACCCTCCCTGGTGGACAGCGGCATTAAAGCCACAATGTGGAAGTCTGCGGCTAGAAGTCACTTGGCTGACCTGGTCATGTGCATTGGTGGGATCTCTGGTGGCAACTCTCTGTGCTCTGTCTCACTTGTCCTATTCTTTGTCATCTAATTTAAGAACCAGTTCATATATTTAATCCTTTGGGAAGCTCGCCCTTACCATTCTTTGTTCAGTACCTTTTTTAATCTCATCATTCTCTTCTGTAATAAAGTCACAGCTTTGGGGGAGAACAAACTGTGTCTTATTTATTTCTGAGTCTCTGTTTCCAGCACAGTGCCAGGCACGTGGGAGAAAATCTTTGTCTTGTGAGTGAATAAAAGCCAACTGCTGTATTGTGTACAGAAAGTTTTGCTCTGTGCTAGGAACTAGGATACTCTTCACAGCTTCAGAAATTAAATCAATGCATAAAAAATTTCATGTAATCTGCAACAAGTTTTTTTATATGGATTGAATTGGGATGCACATACGCAGTATAATGTAAAATGCGCTGCCATGCACAGGGGAACAGAAATGAACCAAGCATAGCACAGCATTTGGGAACACTGACTGGCCAACAGTTCTGAAGTAGAGGTCTATTATGTAAGCAAATCTCTGGGTGTTAATCTGTCTCCCCTGATTGTTCAGCTGGCGCTTCAAAACAGACTGTGCTTTCTTCACCTTAACCCTTTTTTCTTATTGAAATATCTCAAGGCTTCAGGACCGGCATACCTTGAGTCTGGTATAAAAGATAAGGCATTCACTGTGGAATACAAAAACCAGGAAAGTGGGATTATTTTCCTCCAACAAGAAAAAAAAAGTTTATTATGAGAGAAGAGGTTTTTAATTAGAGTAGGGAAAACAAGTTCAAATACAGTAGGATAAATCTGTGATTTAGCTGTCTTCCAAAAGTACTAGCCTTTGTTCAAATAAGTACCCCAAATCACTGATGTTTGTATTTGTACAGAAAATATGTAATTTTACAGGACTCATGTTCTTAGTTTCAAAGAATTATGTCATTCAGGACTTAAATGTCAAAAAATAGGTTTAACCTAAACCTGAAAGAACACAAAATCAATCTCAAAAATCTACAATAATCAAATATCAAGAGCTTCTTTATATTTGCTTATTTTCCTAAACATTAGTAAATAATTTCAGTTATTCAGTCTCTTGCTTTTAGGAACTTTTAAGTTAACTAGACTGAAAGCATCTGTATGTCAGCTTGCACATACATGTTCACATCTGTTTTGTTATCGTGCTTGAGGTCATGGACACACACGTATTCTCCAAACATTTTACATAAAACCTTACCCATGTTCATTTACCTAGTCTGATAGCTTAAAATCTTTCTAGTAGCCTCTCAGCTCCCAACTGGTTTCATCTTTGCTGTTTTTTTTCTGCCTAGAACCCTAAATCCAATCTCAGCTTTATCTGATAACTCTTTAGCCCTTACTTACCTTTTAGAATTCAGCTCAAGTCTACCTCCTGGCACGTTTCAGTCTCTTTCAGCTGTGCTTTGAGTACAGTGTACACAACTCTAAAATACCTTTGTCTCTGCCCCACTTTGGCTTTTGGAGACAAGCTGTGCAAGAGGTTACTCACTAGTGCACAGCAGATGTTGGACCATGGCAAGTTCTCAAACATTTTGCAGTACATTAATGGATGACCTTTCAAGCTCCAATCTTACAGCCGTTCTAAGCACTTCACAGTTATTAACTCATTTAGTACAACATTCATCTGATCTTTCTGTCTGTCTTATAGCAAAGAGGAAGGCAGAGAAAACTAAGATAGAGATTAAGCCACTTTTCTGAGGTCAGACAGCTAGTAAGTGGTGCAGTAGTTGCTATAATAGAATAATCACGATAATTGTGATAACGCCCCTAGGCCTCTGCTGCAGAGCACACTCTCCCGAATATCTCCTTTTCCACACCTGATATATCTTTGAAAGTACTGGATGACTGACCTTGTTCCCAGGAGAATGATGAATGATTTATTGCTCCTATGTCTGCTCAAAGTACTTATTAACCTCAATCTCGTCATTAATTCAATAAATATTTATTGCATCCCTACCCTGAGGCATGCACTGGGAATATACAAATGAATAAATATACACTGACTACAGGTGACTGAGACTCATAAAAGCAAAATGTTCTATAATATTTTGTATTTTGTTAACATTGTGTGCCAGGAACGTTTGTCCTACATTACTTCATTTTAGAATAAGTGCAATGACAATTTTCAGAAAAGCTTAAAAATTTATCTTCTACCAGGTAGACATTTGACTCTGAGAAAGATATTCAAGTACATTTTGTAGTGAATTATCATAATTGCTCTCCATAGCTGCTCAATTTTAGGAGTTTGTTTGCATCTATACATTTCTCTGCAATTCACCAAGTTTATAAAGCTATCAGAAAATAAAAACATTTCTCTGCAATACACAGTTTATAAATCAGAAAATAAAAAGCCTAATCTAAAATTAAGTATCTCTATTTTATTTTTCACTGACAATGAAAATGCTTATCTAATTTTTTTTTAAACTTTATTCTCTGTTCATAACCAAGCACAACTTTAACACTTCTCACATCTTAGTTTCCTTTCCAACTGTCATTCTGAAGAATAAGTGGAATATAGAGTTTGGAAGTTATATTTGCTTTGCATGAATAAAAAACAATAAAAGCTGTTTTCCCCCATCCCTGAATTATGTAGCAATGACTCATAGAGCAGATAAGGGATATTACAAGATGTCATTTTCACAGGCACTTTTCTAAACCTGGCCATGGATAATATAAAAACTTGAATATACTTTAAAATTTTTAAATGCTCTTTGATGGTAGGAGTAGCTTTCATTTTTGTGTTTATTGATAGCATTTTCCTTTCCTGATTTAACCATAGTCTAGTAGGCCATTTCACTTTTTACAAAATGTCTTGCAGCTCTTTACGTATAACATGTTGTTTTGCAGCATTATAGAAAAGGGGCATACTACAGTGTTTCCATGTTAGAAACATTCCTTCCAAGGAAGAGAATCACTTTATAATTGTGCTGTTGTATGGCACCATTTTAGATTTATAAAACTTTGTGGCTTGTGTATATTTAATGAATCCTGTTATATTTTTTGCCTTGTCTATTTCACTACCCTAGATATGGGAGTCACTGAGCTATTGCTTATTATTAATGTCTTTCTGTTTCAACTTTAATTCTACTCCTTCTTATATTGATAACAGACATAATGTTATGCTAAAGTACAATAATGATAATTCTTCAAAAATTTACTAATTATGCAATCTTTTAAGAAAAAAAATATTTTAAAGTAAATCCTCTAAAAGAGAGCTTTGAGTGTATCAGGATAGTCTTTTAAAGCATTGATGGAAATAATTACTGATGGTGACCAAAGAATTATATTTGGAAATTACAGGTGATGACTAACAAAGAAGATTTAATGCTTTGTTCAGATTTTTACTGTTGCAAATATGATTGATGAGTATATTTGTGCTGTTCCTCAGAAATTACTTAATTCTTTCTAGCTTCTGAGATATCTGTCTACCTATGGATCTCACCTTCCTAATGAAAGGAGTAATATCATTGTTAGATAAGGCTTGTACCACAGTGCCTGGATTTAGAAAACAATAAATAGTAGCTAAAATTAACTAAATTTGTGCTCTTTTTAAGCTTAATTGTTCTTTCCAGATGCTTTTCTCCTTTTCTTTCATCTTGAAAAAATGAACTTGAATTACTCACCCTTTTGAACTGAATATTAGGTCATAAAAAGTTATATTTCTTTCCCTTGGTGTTTCTACAACTCTTTTGGCTTTCTTATAGTATGACCAATTACCACCTTGTATGTAGTTAACTGTCTTCTGATTTATATGATGATATCCACAAGATATCAAGCTCTATCTTATTTATTCTTTTAGCCCTACTGCCAAGGATAGTGTCTGGCATAAAGCAGATCCTCAATAAGCATTTTTACACTTCTGAAGAGTTTACAGTATAAAAGACCTTGCTGCTGCTGCTGCTGCGTCGCTTCAGTCGTGTCCGACTCTGTGCGACCCCATAGACGGAAGCTCACCAGGCTCCCCTGTCCCTGGGATTCTCCAGGCAAGAACACTGGAGTGGGTTGCCATTTCCTTCTCCAGTGCATGAAAGTGAAAAGTGAAAGTGAAGCCGCTCAGTAGTGTCCGACTCTTAGTGACCCCATGGACTGGAGCCTACCAGGCTCCTCCGCCCATGGGATTTTCCAGGCCAAAGTACTGGGGTGGGGTGCCATTGCCTTCCCCGATAAAAGACCTTAGGCATCTGCAAAAAAATTTATTCTTGCAGTCAAATAAATCAATATTTTGCTTAACTTCAGCTTAATGGTCAGGAAATAATGTTGAAATAATCAACTTCAACTGCACTTTTCTTTACTAGTTCCTTAAACACAGCAGTTGATTCTTTGCTATTTAAATGATATAACTAACATCAAATATGATTGACATATAGTCTTGAATCTTCACATCCAGGTCAAGTATAGATAGTTGTAGAAATTTCCATATAGGTAAAACCATGACATCACAAAAATACAATTCTAAATTTCCAAACATGGCTCAAAATTAAATCTTTCCATCAATCATTTTAAAGAACATTGTTTAAAGTTTCATACTATATCTAAAATTGTTGTAGTGTTACAATATTATATATGATACAACCGTGACATAACAATGTTGGTTATATCAAGTCTTGAGTCTTGGGACAGGAATTCATTTCTCTTTTCAAAATTTTCTTCACATGACACTGTTACATGCTTTACATGTTACATGTATAGAGCTAATCCATTATCTTGCCTTTCTCTCTTCTTAATTAAAAACATACACTGAAACAAATGAGAAAAATTCAACATAAAATATATTTCAAAAACATGTAAAAGGAAAAGACGGATCTAGGTTGGAACCTACTAGTATTTATAATGTTACCTTAAGTTTATGACTGATAAAAAGAATGAAATAGCACATAAAGAGAATTTTGGTTAATTTGAAAAAAAATTTAAAGATTTTATTATGGCCTTAAAATATAAAATCAGAATATATATATTTATAAATGGATCTTTATAAAGGTATTATGAGTGGATGATTTTTATTTGATCACTCTCTACTTCAAATGAAGTACATACTTTTTTTCAATTAAGTGAGAAAGCACAAGAATATAGTTTTCTCATGGAAACAAAACCATAATGATCAATTAATTTGATTTTATTTTTAAATAAAAGCATCTGGCATTAGATACTCATAAGACTTACTTAGTTAAGTGTAAAAAAGGATAAGAAATTAAGTAACAAATCTAAGTCAATTTATGTATAAATACTTTATAACATTTTATTTAGTTTCTACTCTGTATGTACATCTAATGCAATTGATATACATAATAGATAATTGTATATGATACGATAAATGCTATGATTAAAGTCTACAAATTGACCTTGAGACCATCTAGAAGTGACATCTGGCCAAAACCAAGAGGGTCTAGATTTTTCTAGAAAATGTCACATTTGGGTTGAGTCTTGAAAAAGTAGGAGGCATAACTATGAAAATAGTAAGGGAAGTGAAAAACATTTCAACAGGTAAGAGATTAGGGCAAACAAGGCAGATTAGGGAAATGTGAGGAAGTTTAAGCTGTACATGGAAGTGGAGACATAAAAATGAGGAGGCAGGAAGCGTTCAAATCCATAAGGACTATTTAGGTCATGTTAGGGAGTTTATCTTAAAGGCAATGGGGAGTTATTGAAAGAAGTTAAGTTAAGCTCCTTGGAAAATACCCTGATGCTAGGACAGATTGAAGGCAGGAGGAGAAGGGGACGACAGAGGATGAGATGGTTGGATGGCATCACTGACTCGATGGATGTGAGTGACCTCCGGGAGTTGGTGACAGACAGGGAGGCCTGGCGTGCTGCGGTCCATGGGGTCGCAAAGTCGGACACGACTGAGCAACGGAACTGAATGGAAGCCGAAGTGCTGGTGTCAGTCTTACCTCCTTTTTTCTGCAGCCAAAGATGTTGATAATCAAAGAGGAGAGGGAGTCTGGAGAGAAAGGAGAGTGTTTCTCCTTGGATAGCCTCTATTTTCTCTAGAAGTAAATTACTGAAGTCGTCCCCTGTGCATGAGGATGAGGAGCACTGAGTAGCCTGTTTATGGACTGTGCTGAAGACTTAACAGTATCATCTGTCGTGAAACAGGGCAGAGAACTGACCCGCGAAGTTGTAAGAAGTGACTGGTACACACTGTCAAGCTTTCCTTTCAGTCTGTCATGGCACCGGTTCACATCCAAGAAAGGCCAGGAAACATTGCAGCCAAGTCCCTAAGGCACAGACATCTGAGTTTAGGTTGATTTGAGATTTGGGCTTTAAAAAACATAAGAAACAGGAACAGAGGTTAAGGATATGGGAAGGCAGCCAAAGTGATAAGCTGCAGAGTCTTGACTAGATATAGCAGGGAGTGAAGACAGGACCGAGCAACAGATTAGAAATTGATCCTACTAGTCTAGATCATGTTTAGAAAACACAAGGGTATGAGAATCTTAAAAGGGTATATGATCATGTTGAAAGTGTAGAGTATTGGAATTTACAATTTTAAAGGTGGAGGAATTCTGGGAAAGTTCAAGAGATTCACCTTAAAAACTTTCAGAAACAATGATGTAGTTTTGTAAGAGAATGAAGTGAAAATGTATTTAAACAATCTTAAAGGGTCCTATCATTATTATCTCTATGATTCTTCACCAGGAAACAATTCAAAATGGCACAAAGATAATTAATAACCTAAGATATTCTCTAGAGCTTTGTAAATAATACCAAATTATTATAAAAAAGCGAGTGTGTGTGTGCGTGCACATTCAATACCTCAGTCATGTCCAACTCTTATGGACTCCGTGGATTATAGTCCATGGCGCTTCTGTCCATGGGATTCCCCAGGAAAGAATAGTGGAGTGGGTCTCCATTTCCTCCTCCAGAGGATCTTCCCTGACCCAGGGATCCTGCAATAACAGAGAAGGGTTTAAATGAATTATGACAAACAAAATATCCGTGGAAGTATTAATTGGTAGAGCCTTTACAGAAGCAGTTCAGTCTTGTCCATCAATTTTAAATGCAAATGTCATTCAATCAGGAATTCCACTTCTACAAATTTGCCCTAGAGATAAATGTATGTATATGCAAAATGAACAAGGCAGTTTGTATCTGCATCTTTGGTAAGAGTAAGTAGGGAACTCCCTGGTACATCCACTTAATGGGATATTATGAAGCTATAAAAATTTAATTGGAAAACTCTTTCCTAATGTGAAATGTTCTCCAAGATACGTTGTTAATTGAAAAGTAAAAAACATGTTCAAAACAGAGTATGTGGTATAATACCATCTTATATTGAAAGGGAAAAGTTCATACATGTATTTACATACATATGTATATGTGTACAAATCAGTTGTAAATGAGTTTAGTCACCGATGAGAAGAGATTTTGAAGGGTGAGGAAAACAGAATTGGAAAAACTCTCATAGCTATTTTTTTATAGATCTTTTTCATTCTGTGAATTTTGAATCATAAAAATGTATTACTATTTGGAAATTTTAAAAACCCAAGTTATATAATAAATCTAAACATATAAGTTATTGTAAATTTTTATTTTAGTGATTTGTAAATACATTCAAAATAATTATCTTGGGGACACAGTAGAGAAAATTCAAAAGATAAAGCTACATATAGCAGGCATAGTAAGATAAGAAAGTACACCCGAGGTATCAGTGTGGATGTAACAAGTGGTAGGATTGCATTTCAAGCAATATTTATTCTCTACTTTTTGTTAAAGAACAATTGTGTATATATCTCAATGCATATACATTGTGTACATTTGGGTAAATTGGAAAGTCATTTCAGAAAATACTTTTCAATAATTCCTGAAACTCCATCCTTTCAAATGTGGAAATGATATTTCAGATTACAGTAAAATTTAATAGAGATAAGTGTGATTCTTCCATTACATTTTTCATTTGAATAGAAGATCAGTCTTGTGTGACAGACATACCTGTGAAGAACTTTTATCTGTTACCATAAATAAAGTATATTCACTGATATAAATTAAGAAAAAGTTGCAAGAATAAGTCTCCAAGAAAAATCTAATGAATAATAATATAGATTTTTAGAAGGCCCTCATAAGTCATAACTGAAATGAATGGCTATTTTGTTTTATATCTTCAACATAATTGAAAATAAAGAAATAACTTACATTAAACATTCAGAGGAGCATAACTTAAAAGTACAACCTCTGCAAAATTTTGGTTTCAGGCAGAAGGTAAGAATTTTAGTAAAACTGTAAAGTAAAATCTGAAATACCACTGTATTTTTTCATTTGCTAATTTACAAGTCTATTAAATGTGTAGTCATGAAAGAGACCAAAGAGATATTAGACTCCTTCATAGGACAGAATAATTATTTAAAAAAATTTATATTTAATGTATCCATTATAATTACAATTAGAGTCTTTGAAATATTCTTTGAGTTGTAATAGAAACTTTTGCAAATTCTTTTTTATTTATTGTGATTTTTTTTTTTTACAATATTGTATTGGTTTTGCCGTACATCAACATGAGTCTGCCACGGGCGTACATGTGTTCCCCATCCTGAACCCCCCTCCCACCTGCCTCCCCATATCATCCCTCTGGGTCATCCCAGTGCACCAGCCCCAAGCATCCTGTATCCTGCATCGAACCTGGACTGGCGATTCTTTCCTTATATGATATTATACATGTTTCAATGCCATTCTCCCATATCATCCCACCTTCTCCCTCTCCAACAGAGTCTAAAAGACTGTTCTATACATCTGTGTCTCTTTTGCTGTCTCGCATACAGGGTTATCGTTACCATCTTTCTAAATTCATATATATACGTCCAACCGGTCCATTCTGAAGGAGATCAGCCCTGGGATTTCTTTGGAAGGAATGATGCTAAAGCTGAAACTCCAGTATTTTGGCCACCTCATGCGAAGAGTTGACTCATTGGAGAAGACTCTGATGCTGGGAGGGATTGAGGGCAGGAGGAGAAGGGGACGACAGAGGATGAGATGGCTGGATGGCATCACTGACTCGATGAATATAAGTCTGAGTGACCTCCGAGAGCTGGTGATGGATAAGGAGGCCTGGAGTGCTGCAGTTCATGGGGTCGCAAAGAGTCGGACATGACTGAGCGACTGATCTGATCTGATACTGTATTGGTGTTTTTCTTTCTGGCTTACTTCACTCTGTATAATAGGCTCCAGTTTCATCCACCTCATTAGAACTGATTCAAATGTGTTCTTTTTAATGGCTGAGTAATACTCCATTGTGTATATGTACCACAGCTTTCTTATCCATTCGTCTGCTGATGGATATCTAGGTTGCTTCCATGTCCTGGCTATTATAAACAGTGCTGCGATGAACATTGGGGTACACATGTCTCTTTCAATTCTGGTTTCCTCAGTGTGTATGCCCAGCAGTGGGATTGCTGGGTCATAAGGCAATTCTATTTCCAGTTTTTTAAGGAATCTCCACACTGTTCTCCATAGTGGCTGTACTAGTTTGCATTCCCACCAACAGTGTAAGAGGGTTCCCTTTCCTCCACACCCTCTCCAGCATTTATTGCTTGTGGACTTTTGGATCATAGCCATTCTGACTGGTGTGAAATGGTACCTCATTGTGGTTTTGATTTGCATTTCTCTGATAATGAGTGATGTTGAGCATCTTTTCATGTGTTTGTTAGCCATCTGTATGTCTTCTTTGGAGAAATGTCTGTTTAGTTCTTTGGCCCATTTTTTGATTGGGTCATTTATGTTTCTGGAATTGAGCTGTAGGAGTTGCTTGTATATTTTTGAGATTAGTTCTTTGTCAATGGCTTCATTTGCTATTATTTTCTCCCATTCTGAAGGCTATCTTTTCACCTTGGTTATAGTTTCCTTTGTTGTGCAGAAGCTCTGAAATTATGTTAGCTTTTATCCTTTCCTCCTCATCACCACTGTTGTTAACATCTTGTATTTATAGTGGCACATGTATTATAATTAATGAACAAAAAATATTGATGTGTTGCAATTTATTAAAGTTCATAGTTTACCTTAAGCTTCATCCTATGTTGTACGTGAGTTCTGACAAATCTATAATGACAAGTATCCACTATTATGTTATTATATAGATTGTTTTCACTGGCCAAGTATTGCATTTGCATAAAGTGCAGTACGGTTTCCTATTCCTGTCAGCAATAAATGAAGGTGCCCGTTGATCCACGTCCTCACTAGCATTTGGTGCTGTCAGTGTCTCGGATTTTAACAATCCTAATAGCTATGTAGTAATAGCTATTGTTTTAATGTGCAGTCCTCTGTTAACATATGGCGTTGAGCATGGTTTCACGTTCTTACTTTTTGTCTCTTTATTTATTTATCAGTGAGGTGATTGTTTATATATTTAGCCCATTTTTAGCTGTATTGTTTTTCATATTATTGAATTATGTTTCTTGTATATTTTGGTTACTAGTTCTTCCTTAAATGTATATTTTGTGAACATTTTCTCTCAATTGGAGACTTGTTCCAGTCCCTAAACAGAGTCTTTCATACAGTCTACATTTTTATTATAATGAAGTCTAGTTTATTTTTCTTTCAGAGATTAAAATGTTTTTATATCTAGAAAATCATCACTAAATGTTAGGGCACAGATTTTCAACTATGCTATCTTCTAGGAGTTTTATATTTTTGCATTTTACATTTAGGTATATAATCCATTTTGAGTAATTGTTGTGAAGAATGAAAGGTCTGTGTCTCCATTCACAATCTTGTATATGGATGTGTAGTTGTTACAACATCATTTGTTGAAAAGCTTTCATCAGAAAAAGTTATTTTTTTTTCAATTTTATCCACTGACTTTCTATTTCCATCACAAATTGCAGGAATTCAAGTTCGTTTCTACCCTGTACCTCATTTTCTCCCCAGAATACTATACCTTTAGAAGAAGCCTTCCATCTTTTTACCAACCCCTTGTCTAATGGAGTAATGTCTTTCATAGCATCCCTGTACCTTATCATCAAGTCCTTATTAATGGGTAGGTGATGACTTAATAAAGCAACTCATAACTGGGTTGGATAACCCAAGTTATAATTCATTCATTCATTCATTCAAAATACATTTCACACTCACTGTATATCAGATATTGAACTAAAAACTATACCGAACCTAAAATTATAAGATTTTGGTCTAGCTCTCTTGAGCAATATACAAACATTGATATCCTCTTTTATGCAGATTTTGACAGATGTTAGAATGCCCCTCTTCTGTCTTTCAGTTTAACCTGTTCCTGTTCTTTCAAACGTTGCTAATGTGACAGTGATGTAACTTAAACAGAATGAAATTTCATTTGTCTGTGTTCCTCTCCAAACATTATTGACTCAGATAGATATCCTGCTCTAGAAGTCATCTGTCTGGTATAGTGCAGTGTGTCTATTTATTTTCTGTGACCTGAATGAAATCTCTATGAAGCAAGACTAAAATCTTTGATATGTTTGTAGCCAAAATGTCATAATACACCATTATATTAAATTCACTATGAAGTTAGCGTTTGCCTGGTGGTCATGTCCAATATTGTTTTTAAATATGGAAAATCTCACTATGAGATGCCTTGAGTAAATTTAGGAGGTGGGGATTAATTTTAATTGAATCAAGTATTATACAAAATTATCTGAAGAGGCAACATACTATAATAGGAAAAATGCTGTATTTGGCATTGGAAGACCCAAATTAAGCTTGTTTCTGATATATATACTAGCTGTTCTCAAGTGAGTAATTTAAATTTTTTGAGCACCAAGTATTTCTCTGTGAAATAGTGAAGATAGCAATACTTGCCGCATCTATCTTCTAGTGAGCTTTGGGAAATCTGCACTCATTTCTCATGCTGATATGGTTATGCTCAAAATCCTTCAAGCTAGACTTCAGCACTACATGAACTGAGAACTTCTGAATGTGCAAATGAGGTTTAAAAAGGACAGAGGAACTAGCGATCAAATTACTAACATCCACTGCATCATAGAAAAAGCAAGGGAATTCCAGAGAAACACCTGCTTCCGCTTTGTTGACTACATATTCCCAGAAGCCTCTTTGTAGTCCACCTTGCTGCTGCTGCTGCTGAGTCGCTTCAGTCGTGTCCGACTCTGTGCGACCCCATAGACGGCAGCCCACCAGGCTCCCCCGTCCCTGGGATTCTCCAGGCAAGAGCACTGGAGTGGGTTGCCACTTCCTTCTCCAAGGCATGAAAGTGAAAGTGAAGTCGCTCAGTCGTGTCCGACTCAGCGACCCCATGGACTGCAGCCTGCCAGGCTCCTCCGTCCATGGGGTTTTCCAGGCAAGAGTACTGGAGTGGGTGCCATCGCCTCCTCCGGTAGTCCACCTTAGCAACCACTAATATTCTTGTGTCCTAATGGTTTCTCCTTTTCCAGAATGTCCTATAAGTGGAATCATACCGAATGTGACTTTCTTCACCTTTGATAATATTCTTTGACACTTACCCATGCTACCATATTTATCTATACTTTGTTCCTCTTTGTTGGTATATGAAGAAAAGGTGTCTTTAATTGTATCAAAATCCAATTAATATATTTTGAGAAAAAGATTAGAAAGTATTTCTTTTATGAATTTTTCTTGTTATGTTACTGAATTGAATAAAAATATGTAATACACCTTTTATCATAAAATAAAACAATGGAAATTTAATAGTTCTCCTAAGCCCTGTACCATCATTTTGGAAATATATATATATATATATATATATATATATCTTTCAGATGAAAATTGAATTCCCAAGGGCATAGTTTTCAGAAAATATAACTTGGTCATGTTTTTAGTCATGTAGTTTGAAATGAAATTAAAAACAGGAGGTGGCTTTCTTGAAACATGTGAGGCTGAAAGGCCGAGGTATGACTGATTGTGTAGGATTCTTTTTTCCAGTTGCCAAAAAAAAGCTTTTTTGAGCTGAACAAGACAGGTATAAAATTAAAGTAATTGCACACTTCAGATTTTACTAGCAACATGAAATCTTGTTGGCAATTTGCTGCTTTGCAGACCTCGTGGCCTGCCGGCCCGGGTGGGCTACATCACATGTGAACGCAGTTCATTCTTCCCAGTGACTCTCTGAAGAGTGGAGTCGCTCTTACAGCAGCAGCGTGCCGGCTGCATGCCAGCTTCTGTTCCAGAGCCTGCCTCCTTAGATCCGAAAGTTATTCCATTTCCTTTTGTTTTGTTTTGTTTGTTCCTAATTCACTGGCCATGTGTGTAATTATAGGTTGGAGGGATGATTACACAAACGAATTACAATCAAACTTGGCTTGTGAGCATACAAGCTCCCTCTCCCTGAGATGCAGATGCCACATTACTCTTGTTGACACTTCCGCAAATCAGACTCTGTTGATGTCTCATGAAGACCATGTCCGTGTCCCGTTGAGCAGGTCACTTTTATATAACATTGGGCATTGCTTCTTGGCTTTGAGATTGCTAAGACTGGAATCAGTACACAGACTTGGTATCAGAAGTAGGATTTATCCTCAAAATTGTCTTAGAGAATCAAATTATGCCACACCTAGTGGGAAATATATTGAATTTGTGTATTTCCACATTATTGCTCTAAATGGAAATAATGGATTTTTAAAATAAAGTTTTCTATTTGAGGCTTTTTAATGTAGACAGAGGACAAGACTAAAAGATTCCCAGTCTTTCAAATGTCACATTACCATAAATTAATACATACAGAATTTTCATACAGCCAAAAGCATTTTGCAGAGCACACCACACTTGAGAGCTATAGTATAGACTATGTATCCTCACTATGACTTTGAGCAAAGCTCCCAACCTTGTGAGCATCAATTTTGAATCTATAAAATGAGAGTACTAACCTTTTTCAAGGAATTTTATGAGGAAAAAATGAATTATATTGGTAAAGTTCTTGGGACATTTAGTTGGCTCATAAAACGTAGAGGATTGTTTATTGTATAAGAGAAATAAATCCAGTAATCTTGACAGTATATTGAATTACAATTCTTTTGACAGTGATTTACACAGAAATTAGGGGCTCCGTTCAGTTCAGTTCAGTCACTCAGTCCTATGCGACTCTTTGCGACCCCATGAATTGCAACACGCCAGGCCTCCCTGTCTGTCACCAACTCCCAGAGTCCACCCAAGCTCAAGTCCATCGAGTCGGTGATGCCATCCAGCCATCTCATCCTCTGTCATGTCCTTGTCCTCCTGCCCCCAATCTCTCCCAGCATCAGGGTCTTTTCCAGTGAGTCAACTCTTCGTATGAGGTGGCCAAAGTATTGGAGTTACAGCTTCAGCATCAGTCCTTCCAATGAACACCCAGGACTGATTTCCTTTAGGATGGACTGGTTGGATCTCCTTGCAGTCCAAGGGACTCTCAAGAGTCTTCTCCAAAACCACAGTTCAAAAGCATCAATTCTTTGCTGCTCAGCTTTCTTCACAGTCCAACGCTCACATCCATATATGACCACAGGAAAAACCATTGCCTTGACTACACAGACCTTTGTTGACAAAGTAATGTCTCTGCTTTTGAATACGCTATCTAGGTTGGTCATAACTTTCCTTGCAAGGAGTAAGCCTCTATTAATTTCATGGCTGCAGTCACCATCTGCAGTGAATTTGGAGCCCCCCAAAATAAAATCTGACACTGTTTCCACTGTTTCCCCATCTATTTCCCATGAAGTGATGGGACCAGAGGCCATGATCTTCGTTTTCTGAACGTTGAGCTTTAAGCCAACTTTTTCACTCTCCTCTTTCACTTTCATCAAGAGGCCCTTTAGTTCCTCTTCACTTTCTGCCATAAGGGTGGTGTCATGTGCATAGCTGAGCTTATTGATATTTCTCCTGGCAATCTTGATTCCAGCTTGTGCTTCTTCCAGCCCAGCGTTTCTCATGATGTACTCTGCATAGAAGTTAAATAAGCAGGGTGACAATATACAGCCTTGACATATTCCTTTTCCTATTTGGAACCAGTCTGTTGTTCCATGTCCAGTTCTAACTGTTGCTTCCTGACCTGCATATAGGTTTCTCAAGAGGCAGGTCAGGTGCTCTGGTATTCCCATTTCTTGAAGAATTTTCCACAGTTTATTGTGATCCACAGTCAAAGGCTTTTTTGCATAGTCAATAAAGCAGAAATAGATATATTTCTGGAACTCTCTTGCTTTTTGATGGTCTAGCAGATGTTGGCAATTTGATCTCTCATTCCTTGCCTTTTCTAAAACCAGCTTGAACATCTAGAAGCTCACAGTTCACGTATTGCTGAAGCCTGGCTTAGAGAATTTTGAGCATTACTTTACTAGTGTGTGAGATGAGTGCAATTGTGTGGTAGTTTGAGCATTCTTAGGCATTGCTTTGGGATTGGAATGGAAACTGACCTTTTCCAGTCCTGTGGCCACTGCTGAGTTTTCCAAATTTGCTGGCATATTGAGTGCAGCACTTTCACAGTATCATCTTTCAGCATTTGAAATAGCTCCACTGGAATTCCATCACCTCCACTAGCTTTGTTTGTAGTGATGCTTTCTAAGGCCCACTTGACTTCACATTTCAGGATGTCTGGCTCTAGGTCAGTGATCACACCATCATGATTATTTGGATCGTGAAGCTCTTTTTTGTATAGTTCTTCTGTGTGTTCTTGCCACCTCTTCTTAATATCTTCTGCTTCTGTTAGGTCCATACCATTTCTGTCCTTTATCAAGCCCATCTTTGCATGAAATGTTCCCTTGGTATCTCTAATTTTCTTGAAGAGATCTCTAGTCTTTCCCATTCTGTTGTTTTCCTCTATTTCTTTGCATTGATCACTGAGGGAGGCTTTCTTATGTCTCCTTGCTGTTCTTTGGAACTCTGCATTCAGATTAGGGGCTCAGAGGTTGTCTATTACATGACAAACTTTTCAGTTAAAATGCACTTATGACCTAGTCACAATGATTACTTTAATATTTATCATTTTATATAAAATATCCTAATAATTATCTTGGATTGGGTATTTTCTCATCTGCTGCTAATCCAGTAGCCATGCACTGATGTACAACTGGTAAAAACTTTTTTTTTTCAATTCATTCCTTCATATGACATTCACCACTCATTCATTAATTTATCATTTATTAGAATCTATTGATGCTTTTGAACCGTAGTGTTGGAGAAGACTCTTGAGAGTCCCTTGGACTGCAAGGAGATCCAACCAATCCATTCTGAAGGAGATCAGCCCTGGAATTTCTTTGAAAGGAATAATGCTGAAGCTGAAACTCCAGTACTTTGGCCACCTCATGTGAAGAGTTGACTCATTGGAGAAGATTCTGATGCTGGGAGGGATTGGGAGCAGGAGAAGGGGACGACAGAGGATGAGATGGCTGGATGGCATCACTGACTCGATGGACGTGAGTCTCAGTGAACTCCGGGAGTTGGTGATGGACAGGGAGGCCTGGCGTGCTGCGATTCATGGGGTTGCAAAGAGTCGTACATGACTGAGTGACTGATCTGATCTGACTGTGTCCCTGGCTATACATATCTGTACGTATAAAGTGTTTGGCCTCTCCTTTCCTCTTTCAAGGAAGGTAAATATGTGAATTTCTTTAATACATGGGTGTAAAATATTACCGAACACAAGTGTGCTCTACTCACTGTGAAGCCAAAGAAACCAAAGTATGGGGGTTAGGGGTAGAGAAAGATTTATTGCAGGACCATGCAAGGAGACAGGTAGTGTGTACCCCAAGAATCCCAAACTCCTTGAAAGATTTCAGCAAAACAGTTGAGGCAAAGTGAGGGAGGGGCGTGATTCGTTATGGCAAACTTCTTGGTGTTGGAATCCTGTTTTTGCAGCTGTCCATGTTGGTCAGGTCATGATGTACCTGTGAACCTCCACCAAGACAAATGTTAATCTCTATTCTGCAACCTTTTAATATCTATATGAATGGACTTTTAAAGGTCAGAGCCTTGAGAATAGGCTGTCCTGTATATTTCAGGCTGTAGATAACGTTCTTTAAGACACAGAGCCAGCATGACCAAGCACAGGAAACAGAGCAGATCTAATATGGAGTCCGATTTTTTTCTTTCCTATTACAGAAAGCTTTTGGGTGGCAGAAGAAAGATGAAAAGTCCCAAGGGAGTTCAAAATTGTGGCACTATTGATTATCTCCGAGAGATTGGGTAAAACTTTAAATTGAGAGGAAGAAACACTTTGGGACAAGCAAAGAGAGAATTCCGGGCAAAGAAAGCTATAGAACCAGCGGTCAAGCAACATACACCATGTTAGTTCTGGGAACCTAGTCCCAGTGGTGTGATTGGAACACATGAAGTTCATAAAGCAGGACTGGGGAAATAAGACTGGAAATATAGTTGGATCAGATCACAGAGGGCCATGAATGCAAATGAGATCTTTGTGCAGAGAGTGTGCACTCAAACCTGGAAAATACTGGATGAGTTCATATCTTTTAATGAAAGCAAACTGGTTACTATTTAGAGATTTAATAGGGATGAAAAATACCATTTGACTTATTTATTTTTACTTTTATGAAAGCTCTCCTTGGTTCTAACAACTCCAAAAATATTATTTTCTTCTGCAAACTGTTCTTTGTGGATTACCTACTGACTACTCCCTTACAAAGATTTATTTTAATGGAATTCTCTTTGAAATTGTGCCATAAGACTCTTCTTATGGCAACTGTGAGAACAAATCCTTGACCTTGGTGGCCCACAGCTTTAAAATTCTGTCAGACGAAAACAAAGAAAAAGTGAACAAGTTAGAAAGCTTTAGATGAATTTATTGCAGTCCTTTACATTCCTGAACATATCTCTGAGGCAGGGAGAGGTTCTTTGATTCATTCATATACTAATAGTATGGTTTATTTTGCCTCCTTTTCATCTTTTCAACTGACTTATTCAGATTTTTTAAAGAATTAAACTCTCATATGTAATAGAATATTTGTGCAACAAATTCTTAAGAAGTCCTTAATTTAAATTATATATTTGAAAACAAAGGAATGTCAAAGGAAACATTTTAGATTGAGCAGATAATCCAGTTAGGTAAATGATGTTAGAATACACAACTCTGTTTAGAAGGGATATGTTAGATTTTCTAGGCTCTTCCTATCATCATTATCATCTTGAAAATATTTAATAACCTTTAAAATACTTTTACCAAGAGACAAATGAAAAATTTAATGTAAATTTATGCAGTTAACATTTAGTGCAAAATATTTAGATTTATTTATTACTTTTATTAATAGATCTCCTTTATTAATTATTTTTCAAACTTTGGATGCTTTAAAGAATGAAATCTTCTTTATTTGATCTTTTTTTTGCTTTTATTTTTAAATTTATTTTTTGCTTTCAAAAATAATCCTCATATGATATTTTAAATATAATATGCATTATTCTGTGTATCTCACATTGTTGTATATTTTATGTACATTTCTTATTTTAACAATGTGCTTTGAGCTTTCATTAGTTACTAGAAATCATTTTAAGTTGAGAAAATCTTAACATTCCAACTTGTTAGATAAAGACAGTGTCAATTCAAGAAATGAAAATTTCCATACATTTATAGGTATTGAGCTGTAATTATTTATGCTACATTTATTACCCTGGTCTGGCTATGAAACCTGCATATCATGCAAATAAGTTCTATATGAAGTACTCTGTGCTATTGCTATTGTTATTATAGATATAATTAGCACTGTTATGCATAAAATCTATTTGTAAAAATCCCTGCCTCAAAGAATATTAATAAAATGGAATATGGTTTATCAATATGAAATTCTTATTTCTGTTAAAGTGAAAGTGAAGTCGCTCAGTCGTGTCCAACTCTTTGCGACCCCATGGACTGTGGCCTACCAGGCTCCTCCCTCCATGGGATTCTCCAGGCAAGAATACTGGCGTGGGTTGCCATTTCCTTCTCCAGGGGATTTTCCCAACCCAGGGATTGAACCCAGGTCTCCTGCATTGGAGGCAGATGCTTTAACCTCTGAGCCACCAGGGAAGCCTTCTAATTCAGGGAATTTACCTTTATGATTTATTAAGTAATCCATGAGATTCTTGTCATCATAAAGTAAAGGATGAAATATAAATTGAGCTTATTTGCTGTTTCAATAATTGGTTTATTGTCAATTTCACCACTGCTGGCACCATCTTTGCTACAGAATTTAACATGGGAAAGAAAAGGAGGCTTACTAGTGAGATGCACTGTTGACTGAAGATTATTTCAAAGTAGAAAGGCTAAATTAGCTGAATACAAAATGTTAATAACATAATTTCCACTTTAGTAGTTTCACGCTTGTTTCTGTAAAAGGTCTTATTTTCATCTGCCCCAAATTTTGGAAATCTCTGGAAATGGTTGAGTTAAAAAAAAATCTTTTTAATGAAAGTTAGTAACTGTTCAGGTAAAGTAAATTTCTAATTATTTTTCCCGGCTAGAAATGTGTGTTAATTAGTTATAAAATATTATTATAACCAGGAAACGGGAGAAGTGTAAGTTCATGAGCAAATTGCATGGGGCTTCAGTAAATCTTCTAGCTCTTAAAAGCGTTGTATAAATGGAATAAGTTCCTCCAATGGAGTTTCAAGCTTCGTGGGTCACGATTTAGGAAATATATTTGCAATTACAGTATGTAGTAATTTCTTAGGCTTTTATCTTGACTTTGTCCTGAAGATGAAAACTCCTGTTCTATGGCATTGTAAAGAGCCATCCCTGTATACGTACTTCCTGAAAGTGCTTTTGCTGAGGAAACTTGTATGCTTTTAGAAGTATCTTTGACTAAGTTTTTTGTGGTGCGTGTACTCTGTACTCTGCTATTTCTTTGAAATAACCAAACAGAAAAATCACAAACGTAAACTCCTTTCTAAAGGTATTTTAAAATGTATAAAACAAGTTTGGATGGATGGGGAAAATCTCTACTGCAAAATTTCTGAGGGCAAACAGCCCTAGCTTAGTGAAGGACCAGGAAAATAGAAAAATAGGTTTAGATATATACTAAAGAGTGAGGACTATAGTTTCTTTCATGTGGATTGTGAAAAGTTGCTAGCTGATTCATTAGACAGTGTTAAAAGAGGCTTCTAATAAAGAAGATGTTTTTGGTACCTAATGGCTAAAGAAATTGTTGGCAGTATGACTGCTATTTTATTTTTGCAGTTGTCCTATCTCGTCACTTTGGGGTGGATCCAGTCTGTTGCACTAATGAACACGTTTGAGAAAATATGTTAAATTGGCATATTTTGGTTGAATGCATGATAATTAAAAATGTTATTTAGTCAAAGGAATGACAATACAGGAAATTTTTCAATTTAGCTCTAAGATTATTAAATGATATGAGGTGAAACGTAAAGCAGTTAGGAGGTCCAAAGGATTACACTAATAGCAAGCAGTCAGTCAACACATATTTGAGTTATTATTATCATGTGTCATGGATAAAATGGCGAGTGAAAATGAATACAGCTTCTGACTTTTCTGTACCTTATAATCTGAGATAGAGGTGGCCGTGGGGTCCATATGGAAAATCACCATTAAGATGTGGAATGTAGTTATAGAGGAGCCTGTCTGCAAGATGGTGAGATCAGAGGCTATGCTAATAAATTGTGAGGTGAAAATGAAAGGTGAAAATGTTAGTCAGTCGTGTCTGACTCTTTGAGACACCATGGACCCCATCAGGCTCCTCTGTCCATGAGATTCTCCAGGCAAGGGCACTGGAGTGTGTTGCCATTCCCTTCTCCAGGGGATCTTCCCGACCCCAGGGATTGAACCCGGGTCTCCTACATTGCAGGCAGATTCTTTCCTGTCTGAGTCACCTCATTAAAATGAGAGATGAATGTAATCCTATTTCATATATCCAATTGATAATTTACATCAAAGGAAAGCTAACATAGAATCACCTCTGGATAAAACTTTCATGTTCCACAAACAACCTGCTGCTAAGTCACTTCAGTCGTGTCCGACTCTGTGTGACCCCATAGACGGCAGTCCACCAGGCTCCCCTGTTCCTGGGACTCTCCAGGCAAGAACACTGGAGTGGGTTGCCATTTCCTTCTCCAATGCATGAAAGTGAAAAGTGAAAGTGAAGTCGCTCAGTCGTGTCCGACTCTTTGCGACCCCATGGACTGCAGCCCACCAGGCTCCTCCATCCATGGGATTTTCCAGGCAAGAGTACTGGAGTGGGGTGCCGTTGCCTTCTCTGAACTATACCTGGCACTCAGGTGTAGATACACCTGTAGCATTTGATTTGTATGTGGTAATTAAGGCACAGTTTTGGAAGGTGAGGTGAATCAGAGAGAGAGCACAGAAGAATAAGAACACGGGATACTTCTGGACTCTTCACACAGGGCAAAAACGTTGTGAAAGAAAATGTGGGGTCATAGTTTGCCACTGTCTTTGTTTCTGTTTGATTCACCTATCCCTTTATAAAGTATAATACAAGTCTCATCCTTACTTTATTCTCTAGATTAAAGCTCAGGTCTGATCTTATTACCCCACTAAGCTGCACTGGTCATTTTGACTAACTCACAGATGGCTTTGCACTTCTTTACATCTTTGTCTAAATGTTATTCCGCATGTTGTAAGTGCTGGATATTCGAGTTTCTTCTTTAGCATCCAACCCTATGTCTTTCTCACCACCAGCATTCTCTCTATTTGTTGAAATTCAATGTAAGTCCCAGTTCCCTTTCATAATCACTTTATGCAAAGGTAAAAAATACTCAGCAGTTTTTGAAACTTGCAGTTCAGACAAAAGAATTGGATTATGGCTTCATAGAAAGTGACTTTTAACATTTAATCTTGATTCTCAGAGTAGAAACAATAGTATTTTAGCATTATTTGTCATAAAATGACTACCAGTGATATCTTTAACTCCCTTCACGATTCAGAGGAGAGATATGATTCCTGTCAAATAGACTTAAAAAATAATTGCATCAGACCAAACAAGTAAAGTATGAGAGTATCAGAATAGAAGCTCCTTTGTTTTCATAGTGAAGAACAGTTTTCATTAATTTTGGAAATGTCTCCAACTAAATAATTGTTGAATAAATGAAACAGTTTTTAAAATTTAACTGCTCAAATAACATTTCAATTTTTCTTACTTTAAAGTTCTGTTCCTATTTCTTTCAAGCATGAATTCTCAGTGTGAAATTATCAGTAAAAGCATGATACAGAGTATGAGTTAATGTGGATTAGAATAGTTTTAAAATCCAACATTTTTATGTATGTTGACATAGGTGTCACTTATTTGTGCCTTTTACTCATGCCTTAACAAAATCTCTCTCTACCTTTGTTCAGAATATTACTGATTTAGCCTACTAAAAGATCATAAATGGAGAAGGAAATAGCAACCCATTCCAGTATTCTTGCCTGGAAAATCCCATGAACAGAGGAGCCCAGCGGACTATGGTCAATGAGGTCAAAAAGAGTCAGATGTGATCGAGCACACACTCACACACACACACACACACACACGACCACAAATGTATCCAGGTTAGAGAGGTAAAAGTTTATTGCCAAATGGAGGAAAGACAAAAATATAAATAAATACAAAGCATTGTAACATGTTCTGAAGATGGGGAGCAACTGAAGGGTATAGGAGAGAGAAAAGAAAATGTGGTCTATGTCTACATGAAAATAACTGCAATGTCCGTATTTCTATGATCACTTTTTACATAAGCAAAATACTAAGCAGTGTATCAGTATTGTCTATATAGCAGAATCATCTATTTTGGCCTTAAAAATTACGGATGTCTCACCCTACCCTAAATAAATTGAATCAGAATATTTGGGGATGTAAGCCGCTTCTCTTAGCATTCGAAGAAGCTCTAGGTATTATTTAATGACCTCTAGAAGTAGGATGATCATACATCTTGTTTGCCCCGGACAGTCTCAGCTTCCACACACTAACGTGAGCAGTCCTTCTGTCTGTCTCTCTCTCATCGTTTCTATCCAGAAGTGTCCTCCTCAGGTTCTGTATCACCACCTTGCTTTATCAATTCAGATGCTACATGCAGGACTCTGGATGCCTCTTGCACATTCCCCTCAATCTCACACATTTTGTAAACAATTCCTTTATTAAAATCTCCTAAATTACCCTTCATTCAGTGTCCTTCATTTTCCTGAAGACCCTGACTGTTTATCATAATTATGCACAAATACAACATGACAATTGGATGCTTGACACAAAGCTCCTGATTTCAAACACAGAAATCAGTCTCTCTTGCCTCCCCTCATAAATATTGTAAGTGAAGGTGGGCAGTGTAGAATAAGCAGCAAGGAAAGTTTGGGTCAACCATTTTATTAGCCACAAAAATGGTGCAAGATTTTTCCCCAAAAAATGACTGGAACCTTGTTTAGCATTCAGATAGTGTATGCTATGCTATGCTATGCTATGCTAAGTCACTTCAGTCGTGTCCGACTCTATGTGACCCCATAGATGGCAGCCCACCAGGCTCCCTGGTCCCAGGGATTCTCCAGGGAAGAGCATTGCAGTGGGTTTCCTTCTCCAAAACATGAAAGTGAAAAGTGAAAGTGAAGTTGCTCGGTCATGTCTGACTCTTAGCGACCCCATGGACTGCAGCCTACCAGGCTCCACCGTCCGTGGGATTTTCCAGGCAAGAGTACTAGAGTGGGGCGCCATTGCCTTCTCTGTCAAATAGTGTATGGCATTCCAAAACTAAGGATCAGTTTCACCTTGGAAACAATGAGTAGTTATTTTCAGATTATTTCAATTCATATCTTCAAATTAGTCAGTCACTGGCAGTGTGGGGGCTTTGTTCTGGAAACGTCGGCATATTGTTAGTTGGTACATTCTTATATCCTAACAGAATGATTATTCTTATGGGAAAGGAAATGTGTAGCGCAGCAGGAAGTGCACTTCACAGCTCTCTTGGCTATTACTTGTACTATTGCGGCCTCCTTCCTTGTCTGGTTGCTATACGTTAGAAACAACTTTTATCATAGTCCTATGGAGAAGGAAATGGCACCCCGCTCCAGTACTCTTGCCTGGAGAATTCCACGGACAGAGGAGCCTGGCAGATAACAGTCCATGGGCTCACGAGGAGTCGGATGGGACTGAGTGACTGACACACACACACACACACTTTATTGTAGTCAGTCCTAAAGTATCCTCGTTTTAAAAATTTAAGTATAGCTTCTAATATTATATGTTACATGTGTACAGTATTGTGTGATTCGTAATGTTTAAAGATTATACTCCAATTACAGTTAATATAAAATGCTGGCTATATACCCCATGTTGTTCACTGCATCCTTGCAGCTTATTTTGTACCTAAGAGTTCCTACCTCTGACTTTCAACCCCTGTATCGTTACCCTCCCCCTTACCTGTCCCCACTGGTAACCACTAATTTGTTCTCTGTGAAGGTGATAGGCTCTCAGAAGAGTCCAACTCTATATCTGTGAGTGTTGTGTAATTTTAGATTCCATGTGTAATGATATCACAGAGTATTTTTCTTTCCCTGACTTATTTCACTTAGCATAATGCCCTGCAATCTAGCCACGTTGTTACACAGTAGTCTCTTATTTAAAGTCCAACTGTTTTTCATTTGAGTCAATCTTCCCAGAGTACATTACTTAATCTGCTGAGAATTTAGAAACGTTAAGCACTTCCGATCATCAGAGCATATTTTAACGTACAGCAATTGTTACAGTCTGTTTTGACTGAAGTTGGAAATTATATCCTGAGGTTTTGCATTCAGAACTGATCTAGGCAAATAGATTTTTATCCATAATAACATCATAGACTACTCTTACTGAAAAGAGAAAGATAGGGAGAGAATACTGGAAACTAATTTTGTTTCCAAAGGAACTGAAATCAATTAATTCCCAGGTATTTACTAAGAGCTTAAGTTATGCCCTGCTCGATACAATTAAGTATTTTCCTTTTCAAATCCTCTAACACATAATAAACTAGTAGACCAGTGGGGCCCAATCTTGAATCCTTACTTGCTCCTACTGTTGTCAAATAAATAGGCTTTGGTTATTAATTATATTAAAAGTGAATATAAAAAATATTAGTCGAAGCCTTCAAGAGATGTTCATCTAATATATATTCCACATTTGGACCATTATGATGAATAATGAGACCGTAAGGTAGAAAATACACTTTGTGGCTCATGACTGTGACTCATCTTCATTATCAAAAGAAAACTAAAGTGGGTTAGTGATCCTGAGTTCGACTGTACATTTGTGCTTCTAATGATCTTGACTCACTGGGGGGAAAATGCTTTGTTTAGAAGCTATCTGTAAGATTCCCTTAGGAAGACAACTGTCCTTTTTAGCAAGGCATCTTAATGAGTGCCTTTAGCTTTGTACTTAAAGACTTCTGTGCACAGCCTAAATTGGATAGAGTAGGAAAAACAGCTTAAAAGCTTGGTGAGAGGAACTCCTCTGCAGTGAGATATACGGAGAGCTCTGGACAAGGTAGACAAGTAAGCCAAAGAGGAGGTGGAGAGAAGAAAGTAAAGAAGTGCCGCGAAAGAGTGGGGTTCAAAGTAGTGCTGCCATTCCTATTGGCTGGAAAGAGAAGTCATTTTCTAGAGTTCCAGGCACAAAGCAGAAGGACCAGTAATAGTGGAAATGACTTTTTCCCCTACAGATTGCTGATTCTGAGCAATAAAGCAGAGCGTGAGTGTGTGCCCGAGGTCCATTAATAATCTGGTTGTGATCAGTTTGTTCTGTAGCTGGGGATGGTGGCCTCCTAAAGAAAAGAGCTGATGAAAGTAGTCCAGGGAAAGTTTTAAAATGAAGCAAATAATTGACTATCCCTTTAATGTTTTTATATGAATATAATGCTTAGTATCTTCTGAGTTTACAGATCTCTGAATGTATTAGCTATACAATATGTACTTTGTTACCATAGCTAGTTATTATAATAAGAGGAGAAGTGGGGTACAGTGTGCTAGGGGAAGGAGGTGAAGAAGTCTTGGCCAGGGCAGGATATAAAGGAAAACGAGAATGTGAGAACAGTCTGTTTTTAAGGGGTTATTTGTGCTGTAAATATTCATCACGTTTAAAGGTTTCCTCCTGTTCTCCTTATTTACTATTTTTGTCTCCAAACTCATTTAGTTATATACATTAAATATATACAGCCTTTTATTATAGCTTAATGACATTGCTTAAAAATATTTATGGTTATTATAAATTGGTATTTTTCTAAATCTCATTTTACAAATGTTCACTAAATTATATACAAATAAAAATTCTTTTTGTATATTGACTACATCCTACAGTGTTACAAAATTGAGGTATTGATCTTCTAGATTTTTGGTAACATTTTTAAGGATATTTGCCACAAACAATGATGTTGTTTAAGGACATTGACCATTCTACATCTTCCTTTCCAATTTTATGTCTCTCATTTCTTTTTCTTGGAGTATTGCACTGGCTAGAAATTCCAGCATTGAAATAAAGTGATAATAGGAGACATCTTTTCCTGGTTCCTTCTGCTAAAGGAACCAAGTTTGGCATTTCATGATTATGTAAGGTATTTACTGTAGAACTTTTCTGAGGTGCCCTTTATCAGACTAAGTTCTCTTCCTATCTTGAATTTTATCAAAAATATATTTTCACTTGTGCTCACAGAAATCCTGGAGCACAGTATTTGTAATCAGCAAAACCTTAAATCAATCCAAACGTTCATCTGTAAGAGAATGGGTAAAATACTTGAGTGGATTTTAAACATAGTAATATATTCATACTCAGCAATAAAAAGGAAAGGAACAACTAACACATGGATAAATCTTATAGACATTTTGCAAAACATAAGAAGACAGACAGATGACAGCTCATGCTGCATTTCATTTGTATGAGGACATAGGAAAGTTAAACTAATATTTGGGATTAGAAGTTAAAATGATGATTGCTGGAGACTGGATAATATGGTTTGATAATAAATAGACAAGATACTGGTAAATTGTTTTATATTTAGTTTAAATAAAAAATAAAGTCAGTGACTTCCAAAAACTTAAATTTAAATAAAAAATAATTATTTTTATTAGTCTCCAGGTATTTTTTTTTAATTTCTTAAGTAATTCGTTGATAATAGTGTGCATAGCAAATTGTTTAGCCTCAAATTGTGAGTGTTGGTGTTTCTTTATTTTGGAATTTTTGCCTGCAGTTTATTATTAGACTCATAGCATTTTCATTGGAAAATAAGTTTGATATGATTTCAAACTTCTTAAATATACTGGAACTTGCTTTGTAGCTTAGCATGTGATCTATCTGAAGAATGTTCCATGTGCGCTTGAAAAGAATATACATTCTGCTACTTTGAGTGGGATATTTTCTCTACCTGTCTGTCTGTCTAAGTCCCTCTGGTCTAATTTGTTGTTTAACTCTTTGTTAAAAACTTTTAACTTCTCAACTCTATTCATCCAATTTATCTTGAGTTCTTTGAACGTCTTTAAGATCATTAACTTGAACCCCTTATCAGGTAGATGATTTATCTCCACTTCCCTTAGTTCTTCTGTGGTTTTATCTTCCACATATTTGTTTGGAACATGTCACTTTGATGCCTCATTTCCCCTAATTTGCTGTTTTTCTTTCTGTGTCCCACCTTGGTAAGTTGGTTTTGTTACCAAACTTTGGGGAAGTGGCCTTTTGTAGCAAACATCTTATGGGTCTCCCATCTGGTGACCAGAACTCTGTGCTCTGAGGATGCCCCCTATGTGCCCTGCGTAGGTCTTTCTCTTTTGGCAAAGCTATTATCTGTGAGCAGTCCAGGAGGCGTGGCTGACCCTGGCCTAGTTCATTGCCAGGGTCTCTCTTGTGTAGAGGCTACTGGTGCCTGGGAGGCAAGGTTGGGTCACAAGGTGACTTTCTGCAAAGCCTTTGCAGGGAGGATGCCTGGCCCACTGGTTGGAGAAGTTGGGATCTGGGGTTGGTGACTCTGGGGCTCTGGGACCCAGGTCTCTTTTTGACCTGGTGGTAGGTGGGGCCAGTTCCTGACACTGCTGGCTGAGCCACCCGAAGGGTCCATGCCGGCCTGCTGGCTAGTGGGGCTGGATCCGGGGGCAGCTGACTGGGGTTCAAGTTGCCTTGAAGCTGAGGCTGGCCTGCTGGTGAGCGGGGCCAGGGCCCAAGGGTCCTCGGACTAGTGCCCGTGCTGTGGCGTACAGAACCTGGTCCCAGGGTGTCTGGGAGAAGGACAGTGGGGGTTCTGGAACTGGCATCTCCCTGTTGGTGGGTGAGGCCAGGGCCCAGGGGGGTCTTATGAATGTGACTGAAGGTGAGTGCGGATGGTGCTGGAGTGATCGCCAGTCCGCCTGTAGGCACAGCCTGGTTCTGGGGTCCCTGGCGGCAGGACTTCGAGAGTCCTAGGGGCTACTAGTTGGCACACTGGTGTGCAGGGTGAGTCGTAAGACCTTTAGAATACGTGGTCAATTGCTAGGATGGCTGTGTGGTCAGGGGTCCTCAGGCAGCTGCCCTGCTGGTGCATGGGGCTGGGTCCCCTCCTGCCTGGTTGTTTGGCCTGATGTGACCCAGTGCCAGCTTCTGGGCATGGCCAGGTCCCTCGGGTAATAAGGGAGAAGGAGGATCCAAAGTGGTGCTTGTCAGCCCCAGTGACCTAAAGGTAAACCGAGCACTCAGAGTTGGCTGATGCCAGTCTTACGTCCCAGGGTGAGCGCCACTTCTTGCCTGCCTCTCCGAAAGGCTTTCAAAGATCAGCACGTGGATCTGAGCCAGGATCTTTTCAAATTGCTGCTTCTTCCCTGGTTCTCAAAGGGCAACTCATTCCCGTGTTCTTGCCTGAAAATCCCATGGACAGAGGAGCCTGGCGGGCTACAGTCCATGGGGCTGCAAAAAGTCAGACAGTGAGTGACTAACGACAGCTACAACAAGGGAGTCTGAGGTTTTGTGTGCGTCCTTTAGGTGCCGAGTCTATGTCCCACAGCCCTCTGGCTTTCCCGTAAGTAAGCCCTCCTGGCCTTCAAAGCCGAAAGTCCTGGGGGCTCATTTCTCCCAGTCTCGGACCCCAGCTTCAGCGCTCGGTCTCCGTGCTCCCAGGGGAGAACCTCTGCAAAGTGCTCCCTCCCCTCCTTATGCCTGGTTCTTAACTCTGCTGCATCTCTACCCCTTCCGTCGCCTTGTTGTTCCCACTTTCTACTGTTGCTTGTGGAGTATCTTTTCTGCTGGTCTCCCAGCATTGCTTATTAATAGCTGCTGTGTCTGCCCGCTAAGTCACTTCAGCCGTGTCCAACTCTTTGCGATCCCAGGGACTGTAGCCCGCCAGGCTCCTCTGTCCAGGGGATTCTCCAGGCAAGAATCCTGGAGTGGGATGCCATTTCCTTCTCCGGGGGATCTTCCCAAACCAGGGATACAGTTTTTCTGTAAATAGCTGTAATTTAGGTGTGCCCTAGGGAGATGAATTTAGGATCCTTCTATTCTGCCTTCTTGACACCTCCTTCCTTGCTTGATTCAACCAAATTTCCAGTGATTCTGAAGTTAGGTCCTAATTGTCGGAATTAATACATTCTTAAAATTTCAGGTTCTAATTGCAAGTCTGCTGAATTTTTAATTTATTTTTTAATTTTTTTTTATTTAAAAAATTTTATTGACATATTAAAGAAAAAATTTAAGAACCAGAATTTGGCACTGTTGTTTTAGTTCGATTTATTAATGTTTAAATTTTAAGCTAATACAATTATATATCCTTTGATAATTTTTGTTTTACGTTTTTCAAACATTATAATTTCTCAGCATTAGCTCCCGTGGTGAAGTTTGAATCTAGGACTTAAAATCTTTGTTCTACATACGTTATCCACAAAATAGATCCATTAAATAAAATTGTTCCTTTGATTCAAAAAGGCAAGGACTGCTTTGCTATCCCCTGTACAGAGTAGACACACGTGTACAACTGGCTAAAATATAGACGTCACGGAAAAAATAAGGGACCAGAGTCTAGTTTTTCGTGGTTGTTTTAGGACACACCCCCTGAAAGAAGCACATCCTTCTCCACTGAGAACCCAGATATCGGTCACAATCTAGTCCCTTGTTGGTTTCCATTGAAAGAAAGAAAAGGACAAGAAAATATCCTGGGGTCATAGAAACACACTACAGCCTGTTTGGGCAGTACTGTATAAATATGCCCAGTTGTTAGGCTTCATAAAATTGAATATTTAAGTGCTAATTTTATAACAACTAACTTTTAAAAGGAATAAAAAATTGAAATTTTAAAAATAAACTGCATTCTAATATTGTTCTAGAAACTTACACGCAAAACATGTTAATTGACAAATATATTTAGTAGTGGGTTTCCTTCAGTTAATATATGCTTATCGGACACGACTGAGCGACTTCACTTTCACTTTTCACCTTCATGCATTGGAGAAGGAAATGGCAACCCAGTCCAGTGTTCTTGCCTGGAGAATCCCAGGGACGGAGGAGCCTGGTGGGCTGCCGTCTATGGGGTCGCACAGAGTCAGACACGACTGACGTGACTTAGCATAGCATAGCACAGCATATGCTTTACTTTAGTACTTAAAAACAGAATAAATAAAAGAATACATAAAAAACTGGTAGAACCACATTATTGAAAACAGAAGAATAGCATCTTAGTTCTTCTTTATAAATTTTCCAAATATGGATATAAATAGTATCCCGTATTATGTAACATTTTTAAATATATCCTATGTAACAAAATTATTTTTGTTTTTAATCTTATGGTCTGTAATAAAACTACCTTGCTGGTCTGGTTAGAATGAATACTTAGAACACTAATTTTATTTTGTTTCTGAATTTTTGTGTGTGCTTTTTTACACTCAAAGAATAGCTTTGTTTATTTGTTCATTTTTTCTGTTAAATGATTGAGCTATTTAACCGTACACTTCTGCAAGAATTTAGCTAGTCTTAAATCCCATTCAACATATAGCAATCTCAAAACCTCCATCAGTCTGCAATTACCTACCCTTAAGTTGCTAAAAATGCTCTTAAATAAAGACCAATAGAACATAGACATGAACTACAATGATGTGTGTGCGACAAGGAATATTATTCAACAGTGTTCACAGTGGTACTTGCTTTTATTTTAACATTTGCTATAGGGAGCTGTGTGTTTCATTTCCTGCTCTTATAGATACCAGATGACCCCCACTAATGCACCCATCATTAAAAGAATTGCCTTATTACCAAATAATTTGGTGTGTGATAGCATAAGTGTAATGATATTTGCACTTTCGTGAGAAATAATGACACCCTTGTACGTCACTGATTCACTATTGATAAATAAAAGTCCTAAGCAGACACAGTAAAAATAGCACTTTTGATTTTATCCATAGATTGCTAAGACACTCAATATAAGAACTATAATTGAATTTATTTTTCTATATCTGTCTCAATCAATGTCCATATTTATATTTTTGTGATTCTTTGCTGTACAGCATACACTTATATGATCTTGACAATACACAAAGCAGAGAATTAGAGTAAAATTAACATCAAATGCAGCATTTATGGAGATTTAACATTTAAAGTAAAATTATTTGTTCAAGTTTCTAATTGAAAATTTTAGTTTTATGTCTAAATGTGAAATTATATTCTTCTAATTTGCACACCTGTGTAACATGACAAAACCTCCCTGGTGGCTCAGCTGTAAAGAATCCACCTACAATACAGGAACCAACACAGACTTGCTTGGGTTGGACCCCTGGGTCCTCAGAAGATCTCCTGGAGGAGGAAACAGCAGCCCCCTGCATTATTTCTGGTGGGACAGTCCCATGAACAGAGGGGCCTGGCAGGCTGCAGTCCATGAGGTGCCAAGGAGTCAGATGCAACTGAGCATGCTCGTAACATGCTATGGTGCTTTGCTAATACTCTGAAAAGGCAGAGCTTAGCACTTTTCCTCTGGATGTGAGACATCATATTTTAAGACACTAGAACTGGTGCTTGTCTTTCCCTCTTCATCTTCTCCTTGAGTTGGAGAGTGTTAGTTGCTGCTGCAACGTCGACCCTGTGAAGTCACTGAACACCTCTGAGTGCTTGGGGTCAATCAGGCTACGAGGCTGTAACTGATTAATAACTTTCTTAGGATGCTGATACTCTGAACATTTTAACAACCCCTTAATAGTCCTCTGTTCTCTGTTTAATAATAACACAAATGATTGTAAATCATTTCAATGATGTACCTTTGTCCTCAAGCTTAATTCCACCTACATGCAACCAAGCAAGGACATCATCAACTCAAGGGTGGTAAATGTGATAATTGATGAAAGGAAGAGATGATTAATGGGGAAGGCAGTTATTATCAAGAAAGAACAGAGAGGTAGAATTATCATATTTTTGCAAAGCTATTAAGAGGCAAAACAGACTGAATTAAATTAAAAGCCATTTTTTAAGCAATGTCATTTTCTAAGACAGAATACAGTTATACTGTAAAATGCTTCACGTCTCCTTTCCCTTATCTACTTATGTACATTCTGTTCCTGTTAAAATGTTTAGGTCTCCTTTTAGATAGACACTACTGAATTACATCAATCCATACATGTAAATAACATTTCCATTTAATATTTCTGAAATTAAATTGCACATTTAAACTGGCATGTATTTAATACAGATTCTCTTTCTGGAAAATCTTTTATTATGTCTACAGGTTTTCTTGGCATAGATACCACTTTGAAAATAAAAAAAAAAAAGGGTCATTCAATAAACTCATTCATTTAACGAATATTGAGTGCCTCCACTACCAGAAATAAAGCTAGGTGCTAAGACAGTTGCAGCAAGGGCAGACAAAATTTCAATTTTCTTAGAGTTTTAGAAGGTAAAATAAATATGTAAGAAATTAAATAGAATAAAAACTAGTAAATTATCACTGCAGCATAATGTAGATGTATTTATAATGCCATAGGATAACCAAAGAGGGAGTTAATCACTCTGGATGTGCTATTCAGAGGGGAAAGAACTTATCAAGTGAGAGGATCCAGGCAGGGAAACGAACATAAGCAAAGGCAGGGAGGTGTGAAATGTCAGGGTGTGTACAGAGAATGATGAGCAGTCTAGAAGAACTGCAGTCTAGGGCCAATTCTCTTAAACATGAGTAATGAACAGAACACTTCCAAGGGAAAGAAATAGCTTACCTGTCTGTAGTGCTGACTCAAATTTTTTACTACATTATTTCAAATCTGTAATATTTATTTCATTCTGCAACAGTAAAGTTCCAAATGTACTTATTCATTAAATATGAACAGAATCACAAAACCAATTACAATCTAATTATCAACATTAAAGTGATGTGTGAGTTTCATTTTGGAGCCTGTGAGCTCCAATTAAGCTGTGAACTAGTTTCTGAACTAGTTTTTTTTTTTTCACTGACCTGTGAATTAGATACAGATCAATCAATTTAAGTATATCACAAATTATACTTATTATAATTAAAACTAACAATTGCACTCATCTCACACACTAGTAAAGTAATGCTCAAAATTCTTCAAGCCAGGCTTCAGCAATACATGAACTGCAAACTTCCAGATGTTCTTGCTAGTTTTAGAAAAGGCAAGGAACCAGAGATCAAATTGCCAACATCTACTGGATCATCAAAAAAGCAAGAGAGTTCCAGAAATATATCTGTTTCTGCTTTATTGACTATGCCAAAGCCTTTGACTGTGTGGATAACAATAAACTGTAGAAAATTCTGAGAGAGATGAGAATACCAGACCATCTGACCTGCCTCTTGAGAAACCTATGTGCAGGTCAGGAAGCAATAGTTAGAACTGGACATGGAACAACAGACTGGTTCCAAATAGGAAAAGGAGTACGTCCAGTCTGTATATTGTCACCCTGCTTATTTAACTTATATGCAGAGTACATCATGAGAAACGCTGGGCTGGAAGAAGCACAAGCTGGAATCAAGAATGCCAGGAGAAATATCAATAACCTCAGATATGCAGATGACACCACCCTTATGGCAGAAAGTGAAGAGGAACTAAAAAGCCTCTTGATGAAAGTGAAAGTGCAAAGTGAAAAGGCTGGCTTAAAACTCAACATTCAGAAAACGAAGATCATGGCACCTGGTCCCACCACTTCATGGGAAATAAATGGGGAAACAGTGGAAACAGTGTCAGACTTTATTTTGGGGGGCTCCAAAATCACTGCAGATGGTGACTGCAGCCATAAAATTAAAAGACGCTTACTCCTTGGAAGGAAAGTTATGACCAACCTAGATAGCATATTCAAAAGCAGAGACATTACTTTGCCAACAAAGGTTCGCCTAGCCAAGGCTATGGTCTTTCCTGTGGTCATGTATGGATGTGAGAGCTGGACTGTGAAGAAGGCTGAGCGTCGAAGAATAGATGCTTTTGAACTGTGGTGTTGGAGAAGACTCTTGAGAGTCCCTTGGACTGCAAAGAGATACAACCAGTCCATTCTGAAGGAGATCAGCCCTGATTTCTTTGGAGGGAATGATGCTAAAGCTGAAACTCCAGTACTTTGGCCACCTCATGCGAAGAGTTGACTCATTGGAGAAGACTCTGATGCTGGGAGAGATTGGGGGCAGGAGGAGAAGGGGATGACAGAGGATGAGATGGCTGGATGGCATCACTGACTCGATGGATGTGAGTCTGAGTGACCTCCGGGAGTTGGTGATGGACAGGGAGGCCTGGCATGCTGCAGTTCATGGGGTCGCAAAGAGTCGGACACGACTGAGTGACTGATCTGATCTGAATCTTTAAATTTTTATTTTATTTTATATTGAACCATAATCTGTTAACAGTGTGTTGACAGTGTGTTAGTTTCGGTGTATAGCAGAATAATACAGTTATAATGAATTCATGTATATTTTTTTCAAATTCTTTTCCTGTTTAGGTTATTACAGAGCACTGAACAGAATTCCTTGTGCTGTACAGTAGGTCCTAGTTGATCATCTATTTTAAGTATAATCGTGTGTTAACGTCACTCCCACACTCCCAGCCTGTCCCTACGCCCCTTCCCCGGCGCCCTGAGCTTGTTCTCCGCATCTGAGGCTGTTGTCCGCCTCTGTTCTGTGCGTGCCTGCTCAGTTGCTCAGCTGTACCCGACTCTTTGCGATCCCATGGGCTGTAGCCTGCCAGGCTCCTCTGTCCATGGAATTTTCCAGGCAAGAGTACTGGAGTGGGTTGTCATTTCCTATTCCAGGGAGTTTTCCCAACCCAGCGGTCAAACCCACATCCCTTCATCTCCTGAATTGTCAGGAAGATTCTTTACCACTGGGCTGCCTGGGAATCCTGTTTCTGTTTTGTAAATAAGTTCGTTTCCATCATTTTTTTTTTAGATTCTGCATATAAGTGATACATCATATTTGTTTTTCTCTGTCTGACTTATTTCACTTAGTATGATAATCTCCAGGTCCATTGGCGAATGAGTAGATAAGGAAGATGTGGGATATATATATATACATGTATGTATATATATATAATGGAATATTAATCAGCCATGAAAAGTAATGAAATAATGCCAGTTTCAGCAACATGGATGGGCTTGGAACTTATTTTTCTCTAAGGATCAAAATTCTGGCAATGGCTTTTAGGGCCCACATGATCTGCCCCTTAACTCTGTGCCTGCTATAGTTAAAACTCATAGAGGATTCTTGTTTATGACTCCCCTCCTCTAGACAAAATATATTTATTCTATACTAATTATGAAATGAAGCACATAATCATAATAGCCAGAAAAAGATTACATTCAAATTTTTCTTTTATTGAACTTTGTGTATATATATATATATATATATATATATACATATACACACACTAGTAAACATAAGTAAAAATTAAAAATAAAACAAGTGTTGAGTAATAGTCCTTAGTGGGCAAATTATTCTAATACATTTTTTGAAAATAGAGGAAAAACATACCTATGTTTTAGTTAGTTGCAAAAATAACTGCTAACATTTTGTTTTCAAGCTTTCACTTCTGCAAATTTTCAATGACTTTGTCCAAATTACTCTTCTTTGTCTCTTCATGTTTAATAGACAGTATAAGTAGATTTGTTGATCTATCTATACTCATAGCTGGTTGAAGAACCCTTCTATTCGCTTTGATTTTAAAAACTTTTCCACAGGAAGCAGAAGATATATACAAGCCTGGAGGCATAGTCTTAATATAAGGCTAAAGTAGTTGCAAACACACTTCCATTTCACAATAAACTCCAGAAAATTTATAAATACATAAAACAGCAAGTAATTACATCAAATGATGGGGATGAAGTACCTCACATTCGGTTCCTCCCTGCATATAGTCACCGTATCATTCTTGTTTATACCTAACCTGCTGTTTAAGTGCAGGGATATGCAGTGGCACAGACGTTAGAAATACGGATTGTGCCAAAAGTGAGTTCAAATGACCCAGAATGTCACACATTTACTCTTGAAAGAAATGCTTGTGCATGTCTCAGAACCTGTTTAACAAAGTTGCCTGAATTAACGTCCATGTAGAATGTGTTTTTTTTTTCTTTTTAAAGATAAATAATAAAAATGGAACAATTTGAAACTTACGAATAAAGCATTAAAATTTTAAAATAACGAAAACAATTGTGTAGATTTTAGGCTAATCAATAATATTTTTCAGGGAAAGGATTTTTTTTTTCATTAATACTAGTTAAAATTGCCTGCACGCTGGTGTCCTGTTTCCACTGCCCACCCTTGGTAAGCTAATGGATTATGAGATGACAATGATTTAATTTATGTAAATATACTTTAATGAACTTATTTAGATACATTTGCAGAAATCAAGTTCTGCTTCACTTTGGCTGAATCTTTGATATACAATAAATACACTTTGGAACTGGTGGTTGGTTAATAAATTAAGAAAAAAAAAACCTTTTATGTATGAAATTATTACCCAATTTTTTATTTTTTATTTTTTTTATCAAGAATCTCTTTTATTGATTATCAGAAACATTACAAACATCTAATATGAACAAATTGTAACATGACAGTATTTAGTTTGAACAATTAATACATTTCAGATATAATATTATACATATTTCAATGTTATTCTCCCCAATCATCCCACCCTCTCCCGGTCCCAGAGTCCAAAAGTCTGGTCTATACATCAGTGTCTCTTTTGCTGTCTCGTAAATAGGGTTATTTTTACCATCTTTCTAAATTCCATATATATGCGTTAGTATACTGTATTTGTGTTTTTGTTTCTGGCTTACTTCACTCTGTATAATAGGCTCCAGTTCCATCCACCTCCTTAGAACTGATTCAAATGTATTCTTTTTAATGGCTGAGTAATACTCCATTGTGTATATGTACCACAGCTTGCTTATCCATTCATCTGTGGATGGACATCTAGGTTGCTTCCACGTTCTGGCTATTGCAAACAGTGCTGCTATGAACATTGGGGTACACGTGTCTCTTTCAATTCTGGTTTTCTCAGTGTATATGCCCAGCAGTGGGATTGCTGGGTCATAAGGCAGTTCTATTCCCAGTTTTTTGAGGAATCTCCAGACTGTTCTCCATAGTGGCTGTACCAGTTTGCATTCCCACCAACAGTGCAAGAGGGTTCCCTTCTCTCCGCACCCTCTCCAGCATTTATTGCTTGTGGACTTTTGGATAGCAGCCATTCTGATTGGCGTGAACCAATTTTTTAATATAGGGCAGAGGTCAATAAATTATGGTCCAGAGGTCAGATCTTGTCTACCACCAGTTTTATTCGAACGTAGTCATGCTCATTCATTTACATTTGTCAATCCTGGAATTTCTTTGGAAGGAATGATGCTAAAGCTGAAACTCCAGTATTTTGGCCACCTCATGCGAAGAGTTGACTCATTGGAGAAGACTCTGATGCTGGGAGGGATTGAGGGCAGGAGGAGAAGGAGACGACAGAGGTTGAGATGGCTGGATGGCATCACTGACTCGATGGATGAGAGTCTGAGTGACCTCCGGGAGCTGGTGATGGACAGGGAGGCCTGGCGTGCTGCGGTTCATGGGGTCGCAAAGAGTCGGACACGACTGAGCGACTGATCTGATCTGATGACTGCAAAGAGATCCAACCAGTCCATCCTAAAAGATATCAGTCCTGGGTGTTCATTGGAAGGACTGATGCTGAAGCTGAAACTCCAGTATTTTGGCCACCTCACACGAAGAGTTGACTCATTGGAGAAGACTCTGATGCTGGGAGGGATTGGGGGCAGGAGGAGGAGGGGATGACAGAGGATGAGATGGCTGGACGGCATCACTGACTCGATAGATGTGAGTCTGAGTGAACTCCGGGGGTTGGTGATGGACAGGGAGGCCTGGCGTGCTGCGATTCATGGGGTCGCAAGGAGCCAGATACGACTGAGCGACTGATCTGATCTGATGACTGCTTTAAGCTCCAGTGGCAGAGTCGAGTATTGGAAGTAGATACCAAATGGCCTGCAAAGCCTAAAATTTATACTCTGCCCATTTATAAGAAGGCTGTGAACACCTTTTATGTTACATTTGTGAACAAATTAGGTGTTAAAGTTTACTTTATAATTAATTTATTTATTGAACTCTGTTAATGAGAAACAGAAAAGCAAAGAAAATTGATCCACTTTGGCAAAGATGTACGCAGTAAGGATTTCCTATCAGAGAAAAATGTTACTGAGGCAAGTGTTTGTAACAGGGCTGTGAATTCAACAGAGAAAAGATGTTTGTTTCCACAGAGTGAGATTATGAAACATTAACTCTGCTTTTGCATTAATATTGGAACCAAAATAGCATTACAGAGAAAGAATGATTGAAGTGTTAGCATCTGTGCAAGGTAGAGTAACAGGAAATAATTTATCATGAGATAATTTATAACTTCACTTTATAGAGACAGTTATTTTCATGGTACAATCACTTCATATTTGGAAAAGATCATAACAAATGTGATTTTTCCCCCCTTCAGCTTAAGTTGTATGATTTGCTTCACAAGTTTGGTGGTACAAATATGATTGAATGCTGTGCTTGTCCAATTAATTGCATGAGTTATCACCTATAGGGTTTAGCAAAGGGCTTAATATTAACTTTCAGGGGCCTCGTCAGTCCAGAATTGCAGTGGATTTGAGCTTTCATAGTCTAAAAAACATGTCCTCAGTCACTCAGTTGTGTCCAACTTTTTGTGACCCCATGGACTGCAGCCCACCAGGCTCCTCTGTCCATGGGGATTCTCCAAGCAAGAATACTGGAGTGGGTTGTTATGTCCTCCTCCAGGGGATCTTTCCAACCTAGGGGTTGAAGCCAGGTCTCCTGCATTGCAGGTGGATTTCTTCACCAATTGAGCCAGCTTTTAGAGGCCTCGTCAATCCAGAATTGCATTGGGTTTGAGGTTTCCTAGTCTAAAATGCATACCAGTAGTTTGGACCCCAGTCAGTACCCAAGAGATTCCCATTTTCACACACCCCCGATTCTTATTGTTGCCCCTGTTTCAGTGCTACAAACTGCTCCTAAACATAAAATTTCAGTCTCCTCCGGGCCCTGGGCTGAACCTCTGAGTTTTGCTCCTTTTCTTCCCAGGAGGCTCCTTGACTCTTAATTAATGTATTTCCTCTTTCACATTCCTTTCTTACTACCAAAGAACACTGGCTCTGGAAGTGTTAGACTGGAAGGTCAAATTGCCCCCAACTCCCTTACTTGCCAGACATTTGCATAGCTCAGAGGCAGTTAGTTGACTCCTGTAAAGATCATTTCCAGGGTGATTCTGGGCCCACCTTGGAAATAAATGGACTATATATAGCTTCCTGTTTCTAAAATAATGTTTAACATCTGCCTCCCAGTGTTGCCCAAAAAGGCTCCTGGAGGAAAGCAGCTTCCGTGTGTTGGTAAAAGTTACCTCTAGACAATGAAGGCTGAAACTGTCAAGTAAGAACACGAGCCAATAAGACAAATAAATCTGTTGACATATTTGACTGTAGGAGGGAGGAGAAAAGGAAGACGGGGGCTAGACGACAGTTTGAGAAGAGAATACATACCTATTATGGGAAGGAAATGGATGTCTCCAGGAAGACTTTACAGGAAGAAAAAGATTTGAGCTCAATTTATGCTGAGGGTAAACTCAGAGGGAATACTTCAATTTTAAGAATGGCAGTTGGTAGTAGAAGTTCTCTGGGAAGGAAGCAAGGATTTCTAAAACACAGATAGAAGAATTCTGGAGGGATCATTCAAAATGATTTAAATTTACCTTCATATACATTTCGAATATTCATTCATATTTTTAGACATCCTTCATATAGAGGAAGAATTTCATTTATATTGTGGAATTTTGTAAACAGATTTGAAGACCTCCGGGAGGAGTTGAAACTTGGAAGAACTTTTTTTTCCCCAAAACAAGAATAGATTTATAGATTTATTATCTCCTCTGACAATAATTTTTAAGAATGAAGAAAACCATGGGTAATAAAATGAAAAAAAAATCTGAAGTTCCATTACACAAACCTCTTTTTGCTAAGTATTTTTCATACTACTTTCTCTATAAATATCCTTACATATAGAGTTGAGGGAAATAGACTTATATGATACACAGTATCTTCATCAGAGGTGATTTTTAAAAATAGTTTTAAAAGTATGATTCTCTTTTCTTTTGCCCCTTTTCTTTATACTCTCAACCTATGTGTCTTCAACTCAGATAACCATAGTTAATTATATTGTATATTAATCTATAATTTAGAAGCCTGTATAGTGTTTTCTCTGTTGTATTTCTAGTTTCCTAGGATATAAGTAAGAAAATCTTACTTTACCTATTTCCCTGTAATTTTCTTTTGTCTAGAAGTCATAAAATTTCCTCTGACACTTTATGTGGCTATATATATGTGTATTTAAAAAAAAATCTGTTTGGAATTAGCCTTTTTGTGATGCAGAATTAAATCTTCCTTTAAACTAGGGAATTTTGTATTATTATTTTTTTAATTTCTGTTGCTTCTCCAGTATTTTTGCCTGTAGAATTCTGTGGATGGGGGAACCTGGTGGGCTGCTGTCCATGGGGTCGCACAGAGTCGGACACAACTGAAGCGACTTAGCATGCACGCGTGCACTGGAGGAGGAAATGGCAACCCACTCCAGTGTTCTTGCCTCCTCCTCCCAGGGACGGAGGAGCCTGATGGGCTGCCATCCACGGGGTCGAAAAGAGTCAGACACAACTGAAGTGACTTAGCAGCAGCAGCAGCAGCAACAGCAGCTTCTCCATGAGTTAATATTTCTCCCTCTACTGTGACTTGCGTTTGCATTTTCTTTCTCTCAGTTTTGTAATAACCTCCTCGTTATTATATTTCCATGGCGATTTTTATCTTTTTGCATGTTTTCTCTATGTTTCCAAATATATTTTGCTTTCAGGAGTGAACAATATTTTGTCTTTTAGTTCCTGACGTTCTTAAGTCTTTAGGCTCAATTTCTCATTAGGGGGCTCCTTTTTTCTTCTTTCTTTTCTTTCTCCTTTCTTTTTTCCATGAAAAGACAGGGATGAAGCTTAAATGCATGATTCTAAGTGACAGAAACCAACCTGAGATGGTTACATACTGTAGGGTGCCGACCATATGACATTCTGGAAAGGAAAATTATGGAAACGGTTTGTCTTTCCTCCTTTCTTTCCTCTTTTTCACCTTCTTTCCTCCCTTTCTCCTTTCCTTCATTTCCCTGTTCGGGAAGATTGCTCTTTCTTGTTGAGCAGTTATGTCACTGTGAAAGTGAAGTGAAAGTAAAAGTCACTCAGCTGAATCTGACTCTTTGTGACCCCATGGACTGCAGCCCACCAGGCTCCTCTGTCCATGGGATTCTCCAGGCAAGAGTACTGGAGGGCGTTGCCATTGCCTTCTCCAGGGGATCTTCCTGACCCAAGGATCAAACCTGGGTCTCCCCCATTGCAGGCAGATTCTTTACCATCGGGGCCACCAGGGAAGCCCTCAGTTCAGTTCAGTCGCTCAGTCGTGTCCGACTCTTTGGGACCCCATGAACCGCAGCACGCCAGGCCTCCCTGTCCATCACCAACTCCCGGAGGTCACTCAGACTCACACCCATCGAGTCAGTGATGCCATCCAGCCATCTCATCCTCTGTCGTCCCCTTCTCCTCCTGCCCCCAATCCCTCCCAGCATCAGAGCCTTTTCCAATGAGTCAACTCTTCACATGAGGTGGCCAAAGTACTGGAGTTTCAGCTTTAGCATCATTCCTTCCAAAGAAATCCCAGGGCTGATCTTCAGAATGGACCGGTTGGATCTCCTTGCAGTCCAAGGGACTCTCAAGAGTCTTCTCCAACACCACAGCTAAAAAGCATCAATTCTTCAGCGCTCAACCTTCTTCACAGTCCAACTCTCACATCCATACATGACCATAGGAAAAACCATAGCCTTGACTAGACGAACCTTTGTTGGCAAAGTAATGTCTCTGCTTTTGAATATGCTATCTAGGTTGGTCATAACTTTGCTTCCAAGGAGTAAGCGTCTTTTAATTTCATGGCTGCAGTCACCATCTGCAGTGATTCTGGAGCCCAGAAAAATAAAGTCTTACAATGTTTCCACTGTTTCCCCATCTATTTCCCACGAAGTGATGGGACCAGATGCCATGATCTTCGTCTTCTGAATGTGGAGCCATCTATTCTAGTACTGTTTAACCCCCTTTCCCTTGTTCTGAGATCCAAGGTGCTTCATTACTGTCTTTTATCTTCTCAAGTCTTTGGTGAAGCTTGGAGCAGGTCAAGTTAGTGGGATGTCTCAAGAGAAAACAAACCAGCAGATGAAGCGAGGGGCAACAGTGTCTTCTCCTGGCTGGCTATGTATCAACTCTGAAGCTCTCTGTCCTCCATTGAGAAGACTCTTGGATCCCAATTCTTTATGGTCTCAAGACCAAGTTTCAGACTCAGGGATAAGACAGAAGTCAACCTACTTGGATAGCTTTCAAAGCAGGTCTTACTAAGCCAGGGAGACTTAGTAGGTGCCCCTTTCGAGGAGTGAGCTGCCTGGCCTGGCCACATGGGGTGTGCACGGCTCCAGGTCAGGGCCACCGTGCCCCTAGGCTACCACGACAGTGCATCTAGAATGCTGCAGCCCAGCCCCGGGACCAGGGAGAGTGGGATCTTCACTTCACCCCCATGCTGCTTCAGTGTGGTCCACAGACAAGCCGTTCCCTCTCACTGTACCTGGCAGAGGGCAAATCCTCCTCCCACAGACAGAGCCAGCCCTTCTGTGAGTGCCAAACTAAGTCTCTCAGGAGAGTTTGTTAGGTTCAATCTGTGGAGTAGGGCTGGGGGCTCTGAAAAGCGGCCCTAACATTTTCTCAGTGTTTCTTAATGCTTTAACAAAAATTAAAGATGAAAGCTCCAGGACAAATCTTTCTACTACCAAGTAATATTTTTTGAAAATGAATTTGAATGTCATAAAATAAGTAGTTAACCTATTATTTAAATCAATCTTACAGACCCTTACTGATAATTTAAGAGAAGTTTTAGATTCACAAGAGAACTAAGAGAAAGATAGAGAAATTTTCCATATACCCTAGCCCCCAAACAACTTGTTACCATTGGTGGACCTGCATTTTTGCATTGAAATTACCCAGATCCGTAGTTGGCTCACTCTTGGTGTTGTGCATTCTATGGATTTGGAATAATAAGCTATGACAGTGAGCTATCATTTTAGTATCACAGAGCATATTGTTGCTGCCCTATAAATTCTCAGTCCTCAGTCTATTCACCATCTTCCCAGCCCCTAATAACTGGGGCCGGTTATTTAGTGTTTATTGTATCTATAGTTTTGCCATCTCTGGATTATCATATAGTTGGATGTAGCTTTTTTAGAATGACTTCTTCCACTGATTGTTTAGTTGTTAAATCATGTCGAACTCTTTGTGAACCCATGGACTGCAGCACGCCAGGCTTCCCTGCTCTTCTCCATCTCCCAGAATTTGCTCAAACTCATGTCCATTGAGTTGGTGATGCCATCCAACCATCTCATCCTCTGTCGATCCCTCCTTCTCCTGCCCTCAGTCTTTCTGAGCATCGGGATCTTTTCCTATGGGTCATTTCTTTCACTTAATAATATGTATTTATGGTTTCTCCATGTCTTTTCATAACTTGAATAGTGCATTTCTTTTTAATGTTGAATAATATTTCATCATCTGGATGTACTAGAGTTTATTACCACTTTCCTACTAAAAGATATTAGTTCCTTCGAAGATAGGCAGTTATGAGTGAAACTGCTATAAATATCCAGATGAAAGGTTTTGTGTGGATATAGATATTTAACTCCTTTGGGTAAATATCAAGGAGAATTATGGCTGAATACAGTAAGAGTATGTTTAGTTTTCTTCTTCATAGATCACAGCATTGTCATGACAAAGGGCCTTGTGTAACTCATTGAAGCTATGAGCCATGCCATGCAGGGCCACCAAGACAGACGGGTCATAGTGAAGAGTTCTGACAAAGCGAGGTCCACTGGAGGAGGAAATGGCAACTCCCTGAAGTATCCTTGCTTAGAGAACCCCATGCACAGTGTGAAAAGGCAAAACAATGTGACACCGGAAGATGAGCCCCTCAGATCAGAAGGCGTCCAGTGTGCTACTGGGGACATGTGGAGGGCAGTTACTATGGGATGGGTGGGTGGCAGTGGTGCCTCAGTAGACATAAATTGGAGCAAACTCTGGGAGACAGTGGAGGACAGAGGAGCCTTGCACGCTACAGTCCACAAGGTCACAAAGCGTCAGACATGACTGAGTGACTGAACAATAACAACAACGTCTAGTTTGTAAGACACCACCGAACTACCTTCCATAATGACGGCAGCACTGACACTCCCGCCGGCAGTAAGTGAGAGTTCCTGCTGCTCCACACCCTCACCAGCATTTGGTGATGTCAGTGTTCTGGATTTTGACTATTCTAAGAACTGTTTATAATTTTCTGAAAATGATTTTTCATTGATGCTACAGATTCAATTCCTATATTAAGAAGCAAAGGCAATGGCACCCCACTCCAGTACTCCTGCCTGGAAAATCCCATGGACGGAGGAGCCTGGTAGGCTGCAGTCCATGGGGTCGCTGAGGGTCAGACATAACTGAGCGACTTCACTTTCGCTTTTCACTTTCATGCATTGGAGAAGGAAATGGCAACCCACTCCAGTGCTCTTGCCTGGAGAATCCCAGGGACGGGGGAGCCTGGTGGACTGCCGTCTATGGGGTCACACAGAGTCGGACACGACTGAAGTGACTTAGCAGCAGCAGCAGCAGCCTTATAACTCTTACAGATTCCTTTCTAGCTTTATGTTTCTATTGGTGCATTAGATCCAGCCCTTCATTCTTACTCCCTAGATACTTGTCATTGTACTTTTTGGTAAAATTATGGAAATTAATAGGTGAACGGCAATTTGTGCTATCCTAGTTTTAAAGGCAAAATTTTTCATACAAATTTCTTAGAAGTCATACAATAATTACAGAATCAATATTTAACTTAGAACTATAAATAACTAAGTTATTTGGTACATTGTCAGTTAACAATAACAACAATTATTTGAGAGAATGAAAGATTCAAATCTATCGCATAACGTGATGAGGGTTTTTTCTGCTTCTTTTCTGTTTCTTCTATTTAAATTCAATGTGAAGGTAATTTGGACCCATAGTTTAAAAAAATAAATGATATATAATCAAAATTACTTTCCATCCCAAACCCAGTACAATAATTCCTGCTCTTAGAAGCAGTCACTCTTAAGAAATTCATTTATATAATTCAATAGTATAAGTTAAAGCAGAGCTTTTAAAAGAGATTTGATTACAAAATATTTTTGCAAATATTTAGATAACTATTTTATATCTCTGCTCCAAAACAAGCAAACAAATGCTTCAATAAATCCTCTTTGCTCTCTAAATTACATTTAAACTCCTTTGCTTAGCATTCACAATCTCTACAGTCTGACCTTAATTTGTCTTTTCAGCAGATCTCCAGACTGCTTTTTATATGTATGTAGTGCACTCATCAAACTGAATATTCTATGAAGCTAGTCATGTTTTTTTAATCTGTTGAAAACCTTTCTCTTCAACTAACCATTCAAATGCCTCAAGCTTCGTAAAGTATACCGGATACCATAGAAGACTGTGTTTTTACCTACTAGGAATATCTATAATACAAATGGGTATACATTATAAAGTGAGTGAATACATCTTTGACAAGGCGTCACACATAATAGTTTCTTGTGTTATAGTTATATTTGTATTCATGGTTGTATTTGCCCTTTAATAGAGTATAAACTCTCAGAAGCATCCCAGTATTACATATTTTCAATACCAGAGCACCAGTTGGAGCAGACAAAATATCCATTAATCTTTGATATACACAATAAAGACTAAGATCTTCACTTTAGCTCTTCCTTGGGGAAAAATTTTCTATTAAAAAAATCACCTGCAAGTTAGCAAATGGTGATACTTCATACGCCTTCAGATGTGCCTACAGCGGTACATGGAGTCTCCTTTTCACCATAGCTAGTGCAGTGTCAGAGAGAGGTAAGAAATTTTGAGACGTCAATTTAAAAAGTGTCATACTGAGTTTGTGATGGCTTATTTGAAACTCTTGGAGAAGGCAATGGCACCCCACTCCAGTACTCTTGCCTGGAAAATTCCATGGACTGAGGAGCCTGGTGGGCTGCAGTCCATGGGGTTGCTAGGAGTCAGACACGACTGAGCGACTTGACTTTCACTTTTCACTTTCATGCATTGCAGAAGGAAATGGCAACCCACTCCAGTGTTCTTGCCTGGAGAATCTCAGGGACAGGGGAGCCTGGTGGGCTGGTGTCTATGGGGTCCCACAGAGTCGAACACGACTGAAGCGACTTAGCAGCAGTAGCAGCAGCAGCAGCAGCAGCGCTGGGTCTTCATTGTTTCCTGCTGGCATTCTCTAGCCGTGGAATGCAGTGGCTACTCTCGTCACAGGCTACTTCTCATTTGAAACTCTTTCATTTTTTATTTTCTGCTTTTAGTGCTATTTCTTTAATATTTTAAAACTATCCATTAGATGATGACCTTTTAAAGAAATATAACTTGATATGAAACCATGAAGTTTCATAATTTTCCATTTTTACCTGGTATAGGAACAAGTAACTAATTTATTTGTATAAGGCACATGATATTCAAAAGTTGTTTTAACTCTCCTATGGACTTTTCATTTCTATTTATCTCTACTCTGAAAACGTTAGGTAAGTACTCACCTTTCCTTGTCTTACCTTTTACAACCTTAAAATTAAAGAGTTTTAGGCTTTCTCTTCTCTCTGGCTTTTGGCTCCTTTTCACAATATGATTAGAAGTGAACGCACAGGGCGGCTCCTCGGAAGGAGCAACGATGAGGCAGCCTGGGCTCTGCCCACAGCTGGTCGCTGCGCTGCGCTTAGTCTCAGCCGCGCCCGACCTTTCGACCCCACGGGCTGCAGTCAGTCAGCCAGGCTCCTCTGTCCCTGGGAGTCTCCAGGCAAGAATACTAATGTTAGCACAAAGGAAGACTACTGTGAATTTATGATTCTTTATAGTTTGTTGTTTTAAGTTTAATCATAGTGTTATGGGCCGTTTAGACCCCAGCCTCTTTTCCATGAAAAAGCAAGGTAGTGGAAGGACTGTCTGTATATGGGACACCAAAGACAGTCATGGCCCAAAGTGTGCACACGGGTTAGGGCCGCCACTAGGTGCTCAGGTGTGGATGGGATGAGTACATTTGGAATACTGCAGGTTCCCTCGAAGGGAAGTGTGACGGGGTTACCAGGTTATCGCCCTTCAAGTGTGCTTAGAGGCTTACCTCTGTAGCAACCGTCAGCTCATAACCATGCCTTTATTGGCACAGTTCTCTGACCAAGCAAAGGAAGCTACTGAGTGTATACTCAAATGCTTTCAAGGCATAACTATCATTCCTATATATGTAGCTGGGAATAATTATCTAAATATATCTCTGTGTATCTAGCTTTATTTATAAGTGTTTGTGTATGTAGATAACTATATATACATAGGTAGAGGCAATGCTTGGAGAAGGAAATGGCAACCCACTCCAGTGTTCTTGCCTAGAGAATCCCAGGGACAGGGGAGCCTGGTGGGCTGCCGTCTATGGGGTCGCACAGAGTCAGACACGACTGAAGCGACTTAGCAGCAGCAGCAGCAGCAGCAGAGGCAATGCTTAACTAACTTAACTTAGATACATACACACACACACACACACATACATATATATAGTTAGACAAATATATATGTATGCAGTTAAATGCATATAGGTAAGCCCTGACTTAACTTTCCAAGAACACATCAAACCACAGTCAGGCAGACCCAGAGGAATGTAATTGTTGTTTGTCTTCAACGTTCTCCCATGTCTTCGTGTTTATATAAGTAATCAGTATAACGTTAGGACACTTTTGATGTTTTTCCCGTGGTATTATGGCCTCTAAATCAAAAACAAAACAAAAAAAAATGGAAATCTTCATCCCCTTCTTACTGAAATTCCCAGTGAGGCTAAATAAATAAAGAATAATTGATAAGAACCCAAATGTGCCTTAATAGCTGCTGGAACACTTAATATTCTAATTCAAACTCTGGAAAAACTGGGTCCTGACACCACCTGGGCTTGTGATCTGGTAGTTGTCTAGTAAGGGACCTCTTCAGTTCAGTTCAATTCAGTTCAGTTGCTCAGTCGTGTCCGACTCTTTGTGACCCCATGAACCGCAGCACGTCAGGCCTCCCTGTCCATCACCAACTCCTGGAGTTCACTCAGACTCACGTCCATCGAGTTGGTGATGCCATCCAGCCATCTCATTCTCTGTCGCCCCTTTCTATTCCTGCCCCCAATCCCTCCCAGCATCAGAGTGTTTTCCAATGAGTAAACTCTTCGCATGAGGTGGCCAAAATACGGGAGTTTCAGCTTTAACATCATTCCTTCCAAAGAAATCCCAGGGCTGATCTCCTTCAGAATGGACTGGTTGGATCCCCTTGCAGTCCAAGGGACTCTCTTCTCGAACACCTCTTGCTACCCTTTAAAACCTTCATCCAGAGCTTAGGGTCCTACTGCCGTCTGATAGTGAGTAGAGAACTGGTCAGCACTGCAGCATGGTGTAGAAGCATGTCCTCGGGACCTGTATTCATACATCTGTGTGGAGAAAGAACTAGAGAAAGGGAGCTTGTAGAGCCTCTTGAATTGGCCTACTGCCTGAGTCAGCCTGCTGACCGAGTTCGCTAAGACAGGGAGCAAAGTATGGATTACTGCCTTCAACTCATGGTGACTACACCTGCTGGGCACTGCAGTGTATTAGATGACGCAAAATCAGTGTACCTAATTAACTCCTGCTTCCTAATTTGTACATATGTGCAGAATGGAAGCAGCGACCTTTAGGGAAGAAAGTTAACTCTCTCCCTTTTCATGATATACTAAACACTTAAGACTATATACACAGGAAAAAATGGTGTGTACGTGATTAACAGTGTTTTCTTTCATCTAAGTAATAATAAAAAAGAGGAAATGAACTTCAGAAGAAGAAATGAATGACTTTTAAGTTTGCTTTTATTTTTGTCTAGTAAAGAAACTGGAGAAGGAAATGGCAACCTACTCCAGTGTTCTTGCCTGGAGAATCCCAGGGACGGGAGAGCCCGGTGGGCTGCCATCTATGGGGTCGCACAGAGTCGGACACGGCTGACGTGACTTAGCAGCAGCAGTAAAGAAACTATCCCATTCCTATTTTCAGGAAGCCAATGTAACTTTGCTGTGATTATTAATCACAGAGAGCAACACGATTATCACTTGTCCTGTAGAAGCTAATATAATACCCAGGTTTATACACTGGAAATTCATAAGAGAGTTTCATGCTCCAAACGAATAAGCTCTTTTGAGTTTGCATTTTGTAGACTGAGCATCATCACCCTAGGATATTATTTCCATTATATGATTAGCTCTTCAAAATTCTAACCACTTTATTGAGCAATAACAAGTCCTTCTTTTTATATTCAGTGTCATTTTCTGTGATTAAATTGAATAATAACCATTATTCATAATTCCATTAATTACTTACTTTGACTAAAAAGCCTCACTGCAACTACTAAAGGATCGCTTTTAGGATTTTTTAACATGGCACCTTGAATAAAGCACTCAATGCTTGATAGAAGTGTGTACTTCTAACCTTCCTAGTATTGAAGCTGCCCATTAACAGGACTTTTAACCTCTAGTGAGGGATGTAAGAGATGCTTGAATTGATATACATTTAATTTCAATCTTCAAAGCTTCCATAGAGCTCTGTATATGTTTTGTTCTTATTCATATCCCAATGAAACGGCTTTTTTTCTAATATATTCTTTTAGGAAGAACAGGATAATGATTGCATACTTTTCAACATATTAAGTTGAAATGCTTTCTTTCCTAAGATGATAGGAAAGACATTTTATGATTCCATAAGGAGCAAGTCCAAATAATATCCAGCATGATAATTATATTCATAGCTTTCTTTTTTTGCTTTCACCTAGCTATGATTGGAGAACTCCTGTTTATTCAGGATGTGAAAGATTTTTTGCTGATACTTTTCCCTTTGTATGCTGCCTTAAGACATGTTTCATTAGGCAAAACTTTATTAAGTATTTCCTATTGAAATAGTCTTGTGAATAAAAAGTAGAAATACAATACTGAGAATATGCGACCATCGTTTTTCAGTAGCTTATATTGTGGTGGAAGAGCTTATAATGAATTTTTAAAATTGCTTCTCCAGCTCATGGTCTATCCTCGTTATCAATTAAATACTGATTTGGGGAAAACAGGAGTAAATATTAAGTCTTAGCAAATCTTAGCAAACCTTAAAGAAACAAAATATTCACCACACTCATGCGCTAGCTTGACGTATCCATCACCTCACAGCTCTGTCATCCTCCACCACCAAGCGCACATCCTCACAAGGATGCTTGTCTACCCTCTTAGCAAATTTTGAGTATATACGCACACTGTTGTTCACTGCGGCATCACCTGTTCTTTGGGTCCCCAGGACTTGTATAGAACTGAAACTTTGTACTATTTGGAAAACATCTCTCCCTTTCCCCCTCCCTCCAGCACTGAAAATAACAATTTCACTCTCTGCTCTTATGAATTTGACTATTTAAGATTCTTTATCTAAGTGAGATCATTTCAAAATGTTTACATATGTTAAAAAGTCAACTTGCACACCTTAAATATATCTAATTTTTACTTGCCCATATTACTTCTGTAAAGCTGAAAAAACCAAAATGAGAAACATTGAAAATCATTAATAAGATCTGAGACTTATTTTTAAACTTCTGTTAAAACATAGTTACTTTACAATGTGTTAGTCTCAGGTGTAAAATTATGTGTATATATAATTTTTATGTTCTCTTCCAGTATAGTTTATTCCAAGATATTCAGTAAAGTTCCCTGTGCTATAAGTAGGTCTTTATTGGTTATCTATTTATATATAGCGGTGTATAGCTGTTAATCCCAAACTCTTAATTTATCTCTCTCCTCCCTCCCCTTTGTAACCATAAATTTGTTTTCTATTTCTGTGAGTCAATCTCTGTTTTATAAATAAGTTTATTTGTATCCTTTTTTAAGATTCCAGTGTAAATGATCAATATACTATGATATTTTTATTTGTCTGGCTTACTTCATTTGGTGTGATAATCTCTAGGTCCATGTTGCTGCAAATAGCATTATCTCATTATTTTCATGGCTGAGAAATATTCCACTGTGTATATAGACAGCATATTAAAAAATTAAAAAGCAGAGACATTTCTTTGCCAACAAAGGTCCGTCTAGTCAAGGCTATGGTTTTTCCAGTAGTCGTGTATGGATGTGAGAGTTAGACTATAAAGAAAGCTGAGTGCCGAAGAACTGATGCTTTTGAACTGTGGTGTTGGAGAAGACTCTTGAGAGTTCCTTGGACGGCAAGGAGATCGGACATGATTCAGTTCAGTTCAAATCAGTCGCTCAGTCATGTCTGACTCTTTGCTACCCCACGAACTGCAGCACGCCAAGCTTCCCTGTTCATCACCAACTCCCAAAGCTTGCTCAAAGTCATCTCCATCAGGTCGGTCATGCCATCCAACCATCTCATTCTCTGTCATTCCCTACATATATATCACATATATGTTTATATATATATGTGTATTGAGTTATTGAGTTATGAGATACATGTATCTCACATCTTCTTTATCTGTTCATCAGTCAATTGACAGTTATTTTATTTAAACTTTATTTACCTATTTCACTACCTGCAGTTGTGTTTTTTTAGGCACCGATCACAGATGGAGACCTGTTGTGTCTTATGCTTTTACAGTTTAATTTAGGGAACTCTCAGGCAAGGTAGAGTCAATCAAGAAAAAAATCATGGTGCCCCCTTACCTTCTCAGCGAGGAGATCTAGCTTTGGATACTTAATTGAAGGGTCATTAAACTCACTGGCATTTCTTGAGCAAAAACCTGTTCTCTTGTTTGAGAGTTTATAGACAAGCTGATTTGTAAATTATTTTCTATAGCCAATATAATCTGAAGCAGTATAAATTTAACATCATATATGGAACACTAACTATAAAGCTGAAATATGATTTTTTTAAATGCAATTTTCCAACTATTGCAAGTGGTTGCTTTTCAGTGACGTTCAGAGCTGCAGTGTTCATTTTGCAACCTTTTTCTGGCCTTTTACTTCATGCCGTCTGGTAAACTTTACTGATAATCAAAGCTGAATAACTCATAACGTCTATAATCAGTATGTAATCAAATCTGATGAAAAAACCATTTACACATGCTTATTTCATTCATATATATATTTATATATATATATAAATTTTTTTTTAAGTAACTGTTTTTAAGTGCTGCTATTTAATGCCTTTTCCTGTAGTGCTAGAACTAAAAAGTTCTTTTTGTTATTGATGTCCTGATATGAATGGAAATATTCAAAATTAATGTGGTGTTAATGATGGCAATTAGAATCCTGGTCTTCATGCTTTTCTTGGTTTATCCTTATCTTTAATCCAGTACTGATTTGGAGATTAATTCAGGTATTTGTAGGAAAACTGCCTTCTGAGGAGTCACTTCTAAATACTTGGCATCCAAAATATTACTAAATGAAAATTAATTGCTTTTCATAAAAAAGAACATTTTACAACACTTTGTAATCATATTAAAATAATGACTGGCCTCACTAATGAAAATTAAATGTGATCCTGGGGGTTCTGACAGCATGGCCTGGGAGCTAGGTTTGCATGTAAAATTGCAATTTCTATCCTCACTGAGCAGATTTTTTTTCTCAAAATAATTAGTTCTGTCAAATAATTAATGTTGTTGACAGGACTAAGTTGAGAATTTTCAACCTTCCTCACATATATTATAATTATTTGAAATGACAAGATGATATTAAACAATAATCTTCAATTCTGGCTGTCAAACTTGATCAGGTCGTTTATTTTAGTACTGAAGTTCATGTTAATAACCTTGAATGTAATATGTAAGTCATCGTCTGTACCGCCATTACATGTGGGATATTCACTGCAGTCATCAAATTTGCTTTGTGTGTGTAGAGAAATTTACTGTTTTTACAAAATATTGCAGTTAACAAGGAGATAAGTTCCAAGCCAGTATTCCAGTTTTAATATACTGTTTTATAGAACTCCTTAAAATGATGCAGTTATATAAATTGTTGTTTATTTTGCTTTCCAAAATTAAGTAACATTTAAAATACTGCTTACCCTTCAAATGTCATTTGCACATCCAATTCAACTTTCTTCATAGATATTTTAGAATGCCAGAAATAATACATCATGTCTTATATACACATTTATAGACAATTTACTTGCCAACATAATTCTTTATAAAACTGTGAAAGTTTGTGATATTACGATTAAAATCATCAAAAAACTTCCTATTTAATATTACTCTGTAAGTCAATGCAATAAGACAAACATAAATGAAATTATCATTTCCTATAGATTACATAAAAACCATTTATATAAACCAAAAAATATCACTATAATAAACATCAGTGTTCAAGAAAGTTAGATTATATTGACTTATTAATCTATGTCTATTTTTAAGTGAGCATTTCTGGCTCTGTCTCAGTCGCATCAAATCAAAATCTTTGGGGATGGCTTCAGGTGCATTTTTAGGAACTCCTTATGAGGTTCTTTTGTACTTCCAGGACTGGGGCCTGTTGATCAGTATTTAAAAAATTAGAATTGTACCCAGAATTTAAAACTTTAAGTAAATGAAAATATACCAGCCGTGTTTCTAGAAGGCAGGATTGACTCTTGTAAGATATAGATTCTTTTCAAATTAATTTATAGTTTGTATAGTAATCTGAACAAATGCCAATTTTTAAAAACAATTTAGGAAGTGGCATATTAATCGAAAGTTCATATCTAAAAGTAGTTACATCTCTATATACTATTTGAAATAAGCGTAGTAAGAGCAGCACTATTAGATGTTCACATAATATACATCTGTACAGACAATACTTAGCATAATCCTGATGTGTATAAGATTGTGTCATATCCTACAGAAATGAATTGCAACCATTGGCTAACCAAATGTTTGTTCAGTATGTGGCGTTGGAATAATTGGCTTTTAGTAGGCGAGGAAGAATTAAATGAGGGTCTGTAAGTCCCATACATTCCTTGACCAAAATTGCCCAAAAAATGACTGAAAATGTTGCTGTTTAGTCAGACTTAACACTAAAATACCCTTCCTAAAATTTAATCTGTATGTTTAATTCAAATTCCAACAAAGACATCTTTTTAATTTTTTTTGGTTGATACCTCCAGTGCCATGCTGAATAGATGTAGTCATGGGAAATATACTTGGATTTTTTTTTAACCATTGAGGGAAGAGCTTCAAGTTCTCATCTTTAAAATGATGTCTGGTGTTGATACTTTCTCTGCTTACTTGAGATTTCATTGAATTTAGCATAGTGTAAGTCCCTTTAAGATGTACAGTATGATGATTTGAAACATGTTTATAAAAATCCAGTCTTTTAAAGAACTGGAAAAGTGATTTAGAGTTTATTTTGAAGAATGAAGTTGAGAGAAAAAAAATTGAATACCAAAATGAGAAACGTTGGCATTGCAATAGAGAAAATATGGAAAGTAATTATTGTGAGAATTTATATAAAGAGGCTTCATTTGTTGCTATGAGGACTTACAGTTCTTCCCTCAATGATTAAAAAATAAATTCAAGTATATTTCCCATGACTGCTTCTATGCAGCATGGCACTGGAAGTATCAACCAATTAAAAAAAAATGTGTCTTTGATGGAATCTGAATTAAACATACAGATTAAATTTTAGGAAGGGTATTTTAATGTTAAGTCTGCCCATACAGCAAAATTGTATAGTTCATAAATAATATTGATATATTGGGCCATCCATCTATAAAAGGTCAGTTCTACAATTCTGTTGTTAGTATTCGGTGACGCAGTCATCTCTGACTTTGTGTGACCCCAGGACTGCAGCATTCCAGGCTTCTCTGTCCTTCACTATCTCCCGGAATTTGCTCAGATTTATGTCTTTTGAGTCAGTGATGCTATCTAACCATCTCATCCTCTGCCCCACCCTCCTCCTTTTGCCTTCAATCTTTCCCAGAGTCAAGGTCTTTTCCAAGGAGCCAGGTGGCCAAAGTATTGGAGCTTCAGCTTCAGCATCAGTCCTTCCAATGAGTATTCAGAGTTGATATCCTTTAGGACCGACTGCTTTGATCTCTTTGCTTTCCAAGGGGCTTTTCAGGAGTCTTCTCCAGCAGCACAATTTGAATGTACCAGTTCTTCAGTGGCCAGCCTTCTTTATGGTCCAATACTCACATCCATACCTAGCTTTGACTATGCGCACCTATGTCGACAAGCGATGTCTCTGCTTTTTGATGTACTGTCTAGGTTTCTCATAGCTCTCCTTCTAAAGAACTAGTTGTTGTTGTTGTTTTTTTTTTTTTTTTTTAATTTCATGGCTGCAGTCACCATCTGCAGTGCTTTGGAGCCCAAGAAAATAAAATCTGTCACTGCTTCTTCTTTTTCCACTTCTATTTGCCAAGAAGTGATGGGACCAGATGCCATAATCTTAGTTTTCTGAATGCTGAGTTTTAAGCCAGCTTTTTCCTGCTCCTCTTTTACCCTCTTTTTCACTTTCTGCCATTAGAGTGGTATCATCTGCATATCTGAGGTTATTGATATTTCACTTGGCAATCTTGATTCCAGCTTGTGCTTCATCCAGCCCAGAATTTTGCATGATGTACTCTGCATATAATTTAAATAAGCAGGATGACAATATACAACCTTGATGTACTCCTTTTCCTCTTTGGAACCAGTCTGTTGTTCAATGTCTGGTTCTCTTACTTCTTCACTCACACACAGGTTTCTCAGGAGACAGGTAAGGTGGTCTGGTATTCCCATCTCTTTAAGAATTGTCCACAGTTTGTTGTGATCCACAGTCAAAGGCTTTAGTGTAGTCAATAAAGTAGAAGTAGATGTCTTTCTGGAATTCTCTAGTTTTCCCTGTGATCAAACAGATGTTGGCAATTTGATCTCAAGTTCTGCCTTTTCTAAACCCAGCCTTTACATCTGGAAGTTCTCAGTTCACATACTGCTGAAGCCTAGCTTGAAGAATTTTGAGCATAACCTTGCTAGCATATGAGATGAGCACAATCGTACAGTGGTTTGAACATTCTTTGACACTGCCTTTCTTTGGGACTGGAATAAAAAGGGATCTTTTTCAGTTCTGTGGCCAGTGCTAAGTTTTCCAAATTTACTGGCATACTGAGTACAGCACGTTAGTAGCATCATCTTTGAGGATTTTAAAGTGCTCAACTGGAATTCTGTCACCTCTACTAGCTCTGTTTGTAATGATGCTTCCTAAGGCCCACTTGGCTTCACACTCCAGGGTGTTTGACTCTAGGTGAGTGATCACACCATTGTGATTATCGGAGTCATTAAGACATTTTTCTATAGCTCATCTGAGTATTCTTGCCACCTATTGTTAATCTCTGCTGCTTCTGTTAGGTCCATACCATTTCTGTCCTTTATTGAGCCCGTGTGTGCACGAAATGCTCCCGTGGCATCTCCAATTCTCTTGAAGTGATCTAGTGTTTCTCATTCTATTGTTTTCCCTATTTGTTTGAATTGTTCATTTAAGAAGGCCTTCTTATCTCTACTTGGTCTTCTCTCCTTGGAACTCTGTATTCAGTTGGGTATGTCTCTCCCTTTCTTGGGGAAGGAAATGGCAAGGCTACCGTCCATGGGGTCACAAAGAGTCGGACACGACTGAGCGACTTGACTTTCACTTTTTCCCTTTCTCTTCTCTTCTTTTCTCAGCTATTTGTAAAGTCCCTCAGACAAACTCCTGAAACAACCATTTCTTTTGAAATGCAAGACAGCAAATTCTATCTCTAAAAAGGTAATGAAAACAAGCCAGAAGACTGTAAAAATTTAGTGAAGATTAATTATTCAAGTATTAAAAGGCTAATTAGTAACATTTAAAAAGATAGAGAAATGTATATTAATGGAGACATGAAATCCAAATGGCTTAATGAAAAATATTAATGTATTATCTGATTTCATAGGAATAAAAATGCCTTGCTGATGAAAGTCACCATAGAACCAAAATACAAAGAGAATCCTGCTGCTGCTAAGTCGCTTCAGTCGTGTCCAACTCTGTGCAATCCCATAGATGGAAGCCCACCAGGCTCCCCTGTCCCTGGGATTCTCCAGGCAAGAACACTGGAGTGGGTTGCCATTTCCTTCTCCAATGCATGAAAGTGAAAAGTGAAAGGGAAGTTGCTCAGTTGTGTCCAACTCTTAGCGACCCCATGGACTACAGCCTACCAGGCTCCTCCATCCATGGGATTTCCCAGGCAGGAGTGCTGGAGTGGGGTGCCATTGCCCTCTCCAAGAGAATCCTAGAAGATACTTAAATAAAATAAAGAATTACTATGGTTCTTGTGCAAAGGGCAACTAAAACTTATAAGAAAAATAAACCTAATTTGGTTTAAATGAATAGTTGATGTACAGCAAAAACCCATCAAAATGTTGTAAAGTAATTATCCTCCAATTAAAATAAGTAAATAAATATTTTTGAAAAGAAATAGACAAATAGCCTTAGCAAGCAGTTCAAAGGAAGGCAAAGCATATGGATAATAAATATAGCAAATGATGCTAAGAGTCTATTAGTAGAGAAATGTGAAGGGAAATAGCAATGAGCTACCCATTCACCCTTCACTTTGGTACAAAGTAAACTTTTAATAATCAATGCTTTTGTGGGAATGGAAGAATTGGCACCCTCAAACCTCAAATGTTTTTGGAACTGTGAGTTACTATAAATAATAAATGTGGAAGTTAATATCATCACATCTAATAAAAATTAAAATACAAATATAATGTTGCTCAGTAATCACTTTTGATAATTTTTCTACATAAACAAAAATGCAAATATAGTAAAGCATGCGTATATGTGTGCTAAGTCACTTCAGTTGTGCTCAACTTTTCACGACCCTGTAGACAGTAGCACTTACAAGCATCAGATGTTTTTAAATTATTTATTTATATGGCAAAAATCAAGAAGTGTTTGCCTGATAATTGTATAAGGGACTGGTTGAACAAGATATATTAACATTTAATTTGTTGTAGAAAATAGTATGCAAGATTTTAAAAAAATGAATAACTGATGTTTGTACTGACCTGAAAAGATGTCCATATTGTGTTGGCAAGTAACGTAAACAAGTTGCAAATAATGTGTGTAAAATGACACTCAAATGTGTTAGATGAGTTATAGCACATGCAGAGACAAACAGACACATGCCCACATACTTACACACCAAGTGAAGCTGTATTGTTTCAAATATAGCTAGTCAAAGAAGAGAAGGAATAGAAAATTTTGGATGATTTAATATTAAATGAAACAAATCTAAATTGCATGAGATTAGAAATACTTTTAAGTGTTAAGCTTGAAATAGAATAAATAGAAACCACAAGGGAAATTCATTAAAATTTCAACGATAGTTGCTTGTTAGTAAGGTTTAAAAGGCAAGGTTCATAAAAATGTTGGCAACAATACATTGTGCATGGGAATCACTGAATATATGGTAACTACTTTTATTTTGCCATTTTCACTCATGTATAATTGCCATTATGTGTTTGTTTTTCTATTTTGTGTATCTTCTTTATATTTGTTAGTGTATTGTGATATGGAACTCCACGATTACTATTTAAGTCATAGTGGTGACAAAGTTAACTTTGATTAAATTGACCATGACATTCAGATCAGATTAGATCAGTCACTCAGTCGTGTCCGACTCTTTGCGACCCCATGAACCGCAGCACACCAGGCCTCTCTGTCCATCACCAACTCCCGGAGGTCACCCAGACTCACATCCATCGAGTCAGTGATGCCATCCAGCCATCTCATCCTCTGTCGTCCCCTTCTCCTCCTGCCCTCAATCCCTCCCAGCATCAGAGTCTTCTCCAATGAGTCAACTCTTCGCATGAGGTGGCCGAAATACTGGAGTTTCAGCTTTAGCATCATTCCTTCAAAGAAATCCCAGGGCTGATCTCCTTCAGAATGGACCGGTTGGATCTCCTTGCAGTCCAAGGGACTCTCAAGAGTCTCCTCCAACACCACAGTTCAAAAGCATCAATTCTTCGGCTCTCAGCCTTCTTCACAGTCCAGCTCTCACATCCATACATGACCACAGGAAAGACCATAGCCTTGACTAGGCGAACCTTTGTTGGCAAAGTAATGTCTCTGCTTTTGAATGACACTATTCTCTGCAACTTCTGGTTTGTTTCCCTGCATCATTGTGACTTTCCTGTTATGACCAGCTCTGTTCAAGCTGGATCATCCTGCTGTCTCTAACATCCTAAGTGTTGACTGTGTGCCCAGTGATGGTACTAATTGCTTTCACCTCCTTTCCAGATTTATGAGAAAAGCAGTATCATTATTCCAGTTTTACAGAAAGGGTAAACAAGGGTGAAGGAAGGCAAGTATCCTCCTCCGAGACACACAAGTGAGAGGAGCCGGGCTCCGTGTGAACCGAGGCCCCCTGACTCCAGATTTAGTGCCTTTAGTTCTGTTATTGCCGCCACGTTCATAACTTGATTCACATTAAATTGGAGTTTTCCAAATGTTATCTGTCTCATTAATTATTATATATATGCATGCATGCTCAGTCTGTCCAACTCTTTGTGACCCGCCAGGCTCCTCTGTCCTTGGAATTTTCCAGGCAAGAATACCGGAATGGTCGCTATGCCCTGTTCCAGGGGACCTTCCCGACCCAGGGATGAAACCCACATCTCTGTGTCTCCTGCACTGGCAAGTGGGTTCTTTACCGTTGTGCCACAGGGAAGACATGTTTATAATTCACATTATCATTTTCTAAAGCACTAGTAATCAAAATATTTTGTGAAGTATGAGGTTGTTAGATTTTTTTTCAGATTTGGGAATATATTTAGTCATGCTAAATGAAATAATGATTTTTCTTATCTAACATCTTAACAAGGATGTTAAGTAGCTTTTCTGAATCTAATTCGAATTAAAAATGGTCTTGAAATTTAGGTTAAATAATAGATTTAGTCACAGTAGACTAATTTCCAGTTAATTTGTGTTTGCCCCCTCCAAAAAAAAAAAGATAAATGCACAAAAAATAAATCTACACGCATAAGATACCCATAAAATTTGGGACTTTTAAATAGTTTAGTTGAGGTAGAATACAAGTAAAATTTACCTGGTTGAAATATAATTTTTAAATTGAATCCTTTCAACCTAAATCAATCTGCTCTTTAAACTTTCATTATATCTGATTTTTTGTTTTTTTCTGAAGGTAACAAAGGAAATATGTCTTCATATCCAAAATCTGTCACTGGCAAAGCTCAGTTTAACCAAAAATTGTATATACTTACGTAATCAGAGAAAAGTGGTCATGTAACTGGTATTTATTTAGAAACCACTGTTCTTTGAAGACAGTATCTGAAATATACAGTAGAACAGTGTTTTTTTTTTTTCCTTCTTTCCATCGACCTGGTAAATTAATGATCGTGGTGCTGGTATTTTCCTTCACTCTTTCTCCTCTACACTCTCTCTGCTCCATCTCTTTTTTCTTAAATAAAAACAGAAATGTTCTAGAATTCCTAAAATAGTGTCCCCAAAAGCTGTTTATCCATTAAATCTAGAAATATAATTATTTAAGCTTAAGGTTCTGTTTTGATTGATTCTTACTAACCTCAAGTGCACTGAATTAAATTAAATCTCAATTCATGAGACACGGGCATCATTGGTCCATGCATGACCCATTTTTACTCTAATTAATTATTTAATTATCAGACACTGAAATCTAATTATGAATTCTTCAAACGTGAGTTCTCAGGAAAGCAGTATGTAGAGACTGTGGCTTGGTGGGATAAGCGAATACCTTCCCAGTCTGAGACGCAGGCTGTGGCACCTGGTTAGTGTCTTGCAATTGGGGGAACACACAAAGGTCTGCTGTGCACAAAGTATATTAATTTGCCATCAGGGATGGATGGTCAAGTCTCATTAAACACACAGGGCTTTTCGTTGCCCCTTGGTTGCTCTGTGACCTAGGAGATGAGCCGCAGTGACTTTACAGCTAACAGAGGTTTATTTTTCCCTCCAATGGCAGGGCATGTATGGCACAGAGAAGGCCCTGCCCTGTGTTCATAGAGGTGAGTTCTAGCCAACGACTTTGGACCCTGGCGCAGACAATTACAAGGCCTTTCCTTGGGTTTGTGTTTCACACAGTAATTATTAAGTCCCAGATAACGGTCTAATTCACTGTTAGCCAAAAGAGAATGGTAGGATTTTCCTCTGGAAGGCTTTGGATACAAAGCTAATCCTTTTAAAGGAGGGAAATTAAGAACGTATTTCATAGTTGATACCCAACAGGACATTGATGACTGGTATTTCCAACACTCTATCAAAGAATTTGAATAAACACTTACTAACATGATGTGTTATGTTATGGCATAACATATGAAAGTGAAGATGAACTAAAAAGCCTCTTGATGAAAGTGAAAGTGGAGAGTGAAAAGTTGGCTTAAAGCTCAACATCCAGAAAATGAAGATCTTGGCATCCGGTCCCATCAGTTCATGGGAAATAGATGGGGAAACAGTGGAAACAGTGTCAGACTTTATTTTTCTGGGCTCCAAAATCACTGCAGATGGTGACTGCAGCCATGAAATTAAAAGATGCTTACTCCTTGCAAGGAAAGTTATGACCAACCTAGATAGCATATTCAAAAGCAAAGACATTACTTTGCCAACAAAGGTTCGCCTAGTCAAGGCTATGGTCTTTCCTGTGGTCATGTATGGATGTGAGAGCTGGACTGTGAGGAAGGCTGAGTGCCGAAGAATTGATGCTTTTGAACTGTGGTGTTGGAGAAGACTCTTGAGAGTCCCTTGGACTGCAAGGAGATCCAACCAGTCCATTCTGAAGGAGATCAGCCCTGGAATTTCTTTGGAAGGAATGATGCTAAAGCTGAAACTCCAGTACTTTGGCCACCTCATGTGAAGAGTTGACTCACTGGAGAAGACCCTGATGCTGGGAGGGATTGGGGGCAGGAGGAGAAGGGGACGACAGAGGATGAGATGGCTGGATGGCATCACTGACTCGATGGATGCGAGTCTGGGTGACCTCCAGGAGTTGGTGATGGACAGGGAGGCCTGGCGTGCTGTGGTTCATGGGGTCGCAAAGAGTCGGACACAACTGAGCAACTGATCTGATCTGATCTGATCTGAACATGATGTGTTAGAGTCTACACACTCTTGTCACTATCATTATAAAGTGAAATGATTCGGAGAAAATAATTAAAGGAACGTATGTTAGGCCCATAGAAAAGATCTTATAGAACTTCAGAAACACTGCTTTTAAAAGCTCTTATCTGTCAGAATGGGATTCTTGTACAGTGTGATGTTCAGGTTTGCACACCTTGAGAAGAAACAAGATCCTCAAATCTGTGAATAAGGTAAACAAGTGCTTGAGACCTCCACTGAAATTGCAATGAATGACTTAGTCTACTGGTTTATACTAAAATGCATCACAACAGAGTGTTGTATAACATAAATGCTCAGTTAGGTGTTTAACTGGCCCCTAGTACTCAACTCTGTATCTATATGATCAATATCACTGGATATTTGAACCTTAGTTGGCCTCCATGTAGCAGCACCAGAGTTACAAGTCCCATATATTTCACGAAGTTTAAGAATCAATGAGATAATAATAATTAAGCATTTTGTTTTGTTTGAATAAAAAATTGAAGGGAGCTGTAGTGTGACACATATGCTGATCATCAACATTTATTAATTAGTACGATATGCCAAGTATTGCACAAATTATCGGTAATATTTTTAAACTGGATTTTTAAAAGTTTTTGTGATTGAGCTTTGAGTTTTAGCTAATAAAAAATATGAGTCTTTTTACTCAGAGGAAACCAAAAATGCAAAGAAGTTATGCATTTGCTTTAGATTATGTTTCTTAAGCTACTGTTAGTTCTTTTGTACCAGGTTGATTTTGCATTATACAAATGCATTTGAAAAGGCCCTGATGTTGGGAAAGATTGAAGGCAGGAGGATAAGGGGATGAGATGGTTAGATGTCATCACCAACTCAATGGATATGAGTTTGCGTAAACTCCGGGAGCTGGTGATGGACAGGAAGGCCTGGTGTGCTGCAGTTCATGGGGTTGCAAAGAGTGGGACACGACTGAGTGACTGAGCTGAAATAAGACATGTTTTATAAAATCTTAGAATCAGTTATAAGAAGGATAAATATCCATAAACATGTTAGATGAACATGAATGTAATTCTGGTTGATAAATAAATTTTGGATTCCAAAAATACTCTTCTACTTACACATTTGCTTGCCAAAAATTTTAGAACAAAAAATCGTTTTTATAAGTACACATTTGTTTGCCAAAATTTTTTAGAACAACAAAAAAAAGTACATAACATGTTGATTACATATATATATTACATTGCAATAGGCATTTGTTTGGAGAAAGAGAAATTTCTGAAAACAATGTATTTTATGCTACAGTTTAAAGAGGTAGGGGGTTATCTGCATGGATGGACACTTCTTTTGATACACAGGTCACTAGTGGTGGTGCCATACCTTCCCAGGTGGGGCAGTAGTAAAGAATCTGCCTGACAACTCAAGAAACGCAGGAGATGCGGGTTTGATCCCTGGGCTGGGCAAATCCCCCGGATTAGGAAATGACCACCACTCTAGTATTCTTGCCTGGAAAATCCCAGGGAAAGCGGAGCCTGGCTGTAGTTCACGGGGTCACAGATGCCTACACAACTGAGCCACTGAGCGTGCACGTACATGCTAGTACTGCAAACCATTCTTTAAGGGAGGGATCCTCTCAGGATAAAAAGGGATGGCATGCAATTGAGCTGCTCTGCCTCCTTATCAATGCCCCAATACTGACATGTCCGCGATGAGCCGTGCTGCTGAAGGAGGCTTGATGGCATAAGGGACCACAGTGAGGCCCACACTGCTCTGAATTCAGATTCCACCGTTTCGTAGTTGTGCCACTTCAGACAAGTTTGCCTTCGTGTGCCTCGTGTGGTTGATCAGTGAAATGGGAGCAGTACTGCTTGGTTGATTCACTTTTTCAGCTTTGGAGTAGTTTACTGACTGCCTGGGACCATCTCTGACACACGTGGAGGCACCAACGGGCAGCTGTTAGTAACTCCACGGAGACCAACAGGAGGAAATCTAGCTAAATCCTTGATAGTTCATTTGGTTCTGTTTTTTTTTTTTTCCCTTGGTTGCTCTTTTATTTTCTTCCCTCCCTTCTTAATTTTCAGTCACCAAAAAGCTTTTGTCCTGTGTCTTAGTTTCTTGTTGGTTTGTCTCATTTCTCTGCTTAGAGGTTATTACTTATGACCACACACCCAACTTTAGTGGTGCCCCTTCTCTGTATACTCTCTACATGGACAAAGCAAGACATAGGTAAACGCTAATATTGTTGAAGTGTTACTTTTTTAAGTGTTTAAAATGTGCATAACAACTGAAGGTAAGATAAGGATTCGTTTTGCGCTGACTTTCAGTCCTTATATCAATATCTTATTAGTGAAGAGACTTACCAGCCAGAGGAGAGTGTTTAACAAGTGGTGAATGTCTATGGGGGATGTAACTACTGACTCCTGAAGTCTGTGCTCCACAATGCACAAACTCACGATCTTGAACTATTTCTTGAGGTTTGAAATCAGGAAATGTAATATCTTATTACGTTTAGACAAGGTTTTCAATAGTTTTTTTTTTTAATGATGCATATATTCTAAATTAACTTTCTTATTGATAATCACATAATAAATATAAGTCAATTGTTTCATAAAATGTAAAATATGGCAGAAAATTAATATTGATGAAAGCATATTGGGCTTCCCAGATGGTACTAGTGGTAAAGAACCCGCCTGCCGATGCAGGAGACATGATGAGACGTGGGTTTGATCCCTGGGTCGGGAAGATCCCCTGGAGGAAGGCGTGGCAACCCACTCCAGTATTCTTGCCTGGAGAATTCCATGGACAGAGGAGCCTGGCAGGCTACAGTCCATGGGGTTGCACAGAGTCGGACATGCCTGAAGTGACAGAGAACACACATGCACACATCTAATAGAAACTCCTTCTTTGAAGATCAGAGACACCAACGTGTCACACCCATCTATGTCTCCTGCCCTAACTGTAGCTTTGCAAAGTAAGGAAGTACAAGGCCGCATCTAAAAACAGCAGCGCCCTTTACTGTCACGGCCGTGTCATAAGCGCTAACATAAGCACCCGTAATGTGGTAAGGTCTTCTGACTGACTTTGTTCGATCTCCTACTGTTTTTAAAGGTTAACAGTGGACATCACTTTTCTGACTCTAAGAATAGGTATTATGAGCCTTTATCCAAATTCTAAGCAGCCTTCGTGCTGTGTGTGGGTTGCAGTGTGCAGATGTGGGCTACCCCAGAAAACACACAGGGTTTTGAATATGTTTGCATTATTATAGATGAGGGTGTCCTCTGGAGAGTCCCTAGAATTCTAGCAGATGGGCCTCTAAAAGTGGCTGTTACCTGTAAAGTGTGTTATAGAAGTCAGACATAATCAGATAACACTACAGTGAACACCCAATGAATATGCAATAGGCAAGAAAGTATCAGCACTCCTTTAAAAGTCATTCTAGCTTCTGGATTCTCAAGCCTATAAAATCTACTCATGTGTTACAATATCTATGTTTTTCTGTACAAATCTTTGCGAAGTTGTGGACCTTACTGCTTGTGTTTATGACCCTAAGTGACATTCAATTTTATTCTACTGAATAAACTACAGTTATCATCTAAACAATAGCTACATAGGGATAGCTATTTCTTCTAAATATACTTTAGTAAAATGCAAGCTTTTTCTTTATACAATGGAGGGAACCAGTCCCCAGCCAACTTTTTTTAATAGAGCGTCTTTCCTGTTTGAATCTATTGTGTATTGTGGATGTTAAAGGTGTTTTCATAGAGAGGAATGTGTTTTACACACCATTTTAAAATAATGAGATCCATTCCAAATATAGAATTGCATGTCCGTTAATCAAGACTGAGTACATATTCCTTTCAACGCTGTTCACAAAAATTGTGAAGATGTTTAAAAACATATCACTAACAATAATAATCTAAAACATTTCTTACATATCTGATTCTCAGAATTGTGCTCTCTCCAAAAGCCTGATAATCCCTGCCATATTGTGCATTTCAATCTAGTTTACATATGTATTTAATTTATCTAGGCTCGTCTATTTGATTTAGATGCTTTGCTAATGCCAAAAAGGACATCTTTGCATGTGTAGGGCATTTACACATGGAATAAATTTTCAGTTGACAGTTCTATGTATGTGTATGTGTGTGTGTGGTGTGTGTGTGTGTTTGTGTGTATAATGTATAGTATGGGCTTCCCAGGTGGGGCTAGTAGTAAAGAAACCATCTGCCAATTCAGGAGACATAAAAGATGTGGGTTTGATCTCTGGGCTGGGAAGATCCCCTGGAGAAGGAAATGGCAAACCACTCCAGTATTCTTGACTGGAGAATCCCACGGACAGAGGAGCCTGGCGGGCTACAGTCCATAGGGTAGCCAAGAGTTGGACATGACCAAGCAACTAACACTTTCACTTTCATACAGCATCTCAGATTTGTAGGAGAAATTTCCAATATATATGTTCAAAAAGAGCCCTGACCAATGCTATTACTTGAGTACATGAAATGACACTTCGGATGAAAATTGAATCTGCATAGTCATTGTGGTTCCTCTGCAGGCCTTTGCAGACTTTGCTTGCAAAATCAAGGACTCAAGGAGAAGATACATAAAACATGAAAGTCATTTCTGAAAGTGCATGTACAGAGCAAAATAACAGAACGTCTATAGCACCAGATCCTTATGTATATGCCAAAGATGTTTAAGGGCTAGGTCATAATACCAAAGGCAAGATACCTGTCCAATCACAACTGCTCAAGAATACATGATAAATATCAACCAAGGCTGTGGTGTGGCATTTGTTCATGAAAACATCTCCAGTATGTTGATTCACAAGACAACCTTTTGAGAACAATATGCTGACTTTCATATTGCAGTGATCTCAGATGCAAAATTATCTGAAGCTGTGCCATATCTCTAGAGTGCCCTACAAAAGCACTTTGGGAAACACTTGATGTAAAACATTGAAATCAGAGTTCAAATCCAGCCTCAGAGAAGTCATCAGATTACCAGAACATTGTCTGATAATCGGGAAGCATTCAAAGGGAGGTATAAATTATCCTTGACTCAATTCTACGTACGTGAAAATGGATAAATACTATAGTCACTGAAAAAAAAAAAAACAGTCCAGGGCATGAGTTTCTAACCTATCTGTATAGTCATAATAATAACTCAGCTAACATCTTTTAATCAATTCCTCTGTGGCAAATGTTGCATCAAGTGTTTTACTACGCGTAAGTCTCTTAAGAGTTGTATCAGTGGTTGGTATTGTTATTTCTAAATTTCGGATAGGAAATGAGCATTGGAGGTTAAATAACTGCTCAAAGTTACTCCTCCACAAGGAAGCAGAGTTAAGACTGGAAGCCTTGTTTGTATAACTCTAGAAACAGCATTCTTTAAAAGGTAGGTTTAGTCCTCAAGTGTGACGAGCTGTACTCGTTATGCTAATATTACAACCTAGCCCATGTGTTCTGCCACATTCGGGCTTGCACTGCCTGCCACACAAGAGGTCAATAAGTAAAGAGACAAGCTGCTGGGGAAGGAGTAGGGACCTAATTCCGAAAGCCAGCAGGGCGAGAAGATGGTGGCTACTGTCCCAAAGAAACATATTGCCCAGATGTGGATGCCAGTGTCTTTTATAGAAAAAAGAAGGAAGTGAGGCTATAAAATAATAGAGGCATTAGTTGTTGCAAGTATTTCTTGGTTTGGGATGTGTTAATTTCTTCTTTCTGGCAACCATGCATAGACAGGTCTGGTCAGAATATTTCTTGCGAGCTGAATGCAAGTATGTTAGCATACAGTTCAGGTATGGGAGGCGAGGTTCCCAAAGATGGGCCAGTATGTATACTTTAAATTATAGATAACATCCATTCAGTGATTCAGTTCAGTCACTGTCCGACTCTTTGCAGCCCCATGGACTGCAGCACGCCAGGCCTCCCCGTCCATCACCAGCTCCCAGAGCTTGCTCAAACTCATGTCCATCCAGTCAGTGATGCCATCCAACCATCTCATCCTCTATCATCCCCTTCTCCTCTTGCCTTCAGTCTTTCCCAGCATCAGGGTCTTTTCCAATGAGTCAGTTCCCCGCATCAGGTGGCCAAAGTATTGGAGTTTCAGCTTCAGCATCAGTCCTTCCAATGAATATTCAGGACTGATTTTCTTTAGGATGGACTGGTTGGATCTCCTTGCAGTCCAAGGGACTCTCAAGAGTCTTCTTCAACACCACCGTTCAAAAGCATCAATTCTTTGGACCTCAGTCTTTTTTTTTTTTTTTTTTGTCCAACTCTCCCATCCATACATGACTACTGGAAAAACCATAGCTTTGACTAGACGGACTTTTGTTGGCAAAATAATGTCTCTGCTTTTTAATATGCTGTCTAGGTTGGTTATTAACATTTCTTCCAAGGAGCAAGTGTCTTTTAATCTCATGGCTGCAGTCACCATCTGTGATGATTATAGCCCCCAAAATAGTCTGTCACTGTTCCCATTGTTTCCTCATCTATTTGCCATCAAGTGATGGGACCAGATGTCATGATCTTAGTTTTCTGAATGTTGAGTTTTAAGCCAACGTTTAGTGATTAACTTGTAGCAAAAGCAATATAATATGATGGGTTAAGTAAAAGAAACAGATCTCATACGGAGTCAAATTTGTACTTCCTTATTATATATGGGGAATACACGTGACTTAGGACATTTAAGTAGCATAGTTATCTTACCTAGAGTCTATCCTCCCCTTAACAATTATTTCTGAAATAAAATCTTAACAAATGTTAAATTTTACTAAGCTTATGAATGTGTGATCATTAATAATAACTTTATATATTTCATTCCAAAAAGAGCACCCATAATTTTTTATTTCTACATCCCCTGGGATTTTCTAACATTTTGTGGAGATTCTGCATTACATAGTTAAGGCGAGGGGAGACTTGTGACATTTTGTTTGTCATGATAGAAAATTGTATCTACAGGGCTGGAATTTATTCCATCAAAGAGAAAGTATGTTCTGGAACCAATTTGTTTTTGTTTTTTTGTGATATATGGATTGTGAGATGCCATCATGAAAAACACTGCATCTGTCTTCATAACTGTTTATTTTAAGGAATTTGTAAACAACAATTTTATCTGATCTAGACATACAGTACACATTTTCACTATATTATTTTTATTTCTACTTGATACAACCCTGAAACATTCAAGTTTGTGGAGGGAAGTTCACCATTGCACTTATAGTGGGGCATTTTATTCATATTTTAAGAAAGTACAGAAATTTTAGGGGATCGGTTGTGGGATTTAAGACCTTTTACTCTGGGGCCAGTCTTCCAAAGCCACATCAATAATGACTGAAAATTGTTCATCTCTGCGGGCAGTCTGGTAGCCTGCCTGAAATCACTCAGTGGTTTGGATCTAACTCTTGCGGGAACTGTCATGATTGACAGTTTGAACAAAGAAGACAGGAGTGGAACGGACTTGTTAAGCAGGAGTGACTGAATTTCTCTTTTGGGCATGACAATGTTTATCTCCTGCAATTTAGCCTTAACTGACCTGAGAGTCTTAAAATGGAAAAAGGATGTTTTATTCAGTGGAGGCGCATAGGGGTAGAGCAGAATTTTATTTCAGTGAATACTCAAGGATAACCCTCTTGGTATTTCTCCATTGCTGGCTTCATATCATGCAGCATGCAGATGAAGGTCACGATGCTTTTACTCTGAATTGCCGTATTTTCCTTATTAGACTTGATTGAGTGAACTATGCCATACCATGCTCTCCTCTGTGACTCTTGCGAGCGGGCTGCCATTTCCCCCTCCAGAGTGTCTTCCCCACCCAAGGATAGAGCCAGGTCTCCTGCGTTGCAGGCAGATTCTCTACCATCTGAGCCACGAGGCCTCCCTGTGTGATTCACGTTGCTGTTGTTCCGTTGCCCAGTCCTGTCCATCTCTTTGTGACTCACGGACTCCTGGTGACTCGTAGAAGGCAAATACAAAGTTGGAGTTGGTAAATAGATGGGTCTTACATATTCTGAGAAAAAAATGTCAAAATAATTCTGGCATTCTCAAAGGACGTGTTACCTGTCATTCTTAATACAGTGTTTAATATGAACCACAGATGAAGTCTTGGCAGTTTGTGGTTACTTCTGCTAAAGTGAGTAGTTTTGGTGGCGAAGAGGCTTCTCGGTAAAGAACTCTTGGCCACTATAGTGTTCGGCGTCTTCCTTAAGTAACTTGGAACTCTTCTCTGGAAATACTCAAGATCTCAGAGAAAATGAGGGTAAAGCATAGCCTCCTCTCCTTACTACTGTATGTGAAGGAATATTTTGTAAGCACTTAAACCAAGAGCAGGTATATAATAAGTGCCCAGTATTTGTTAATGAAAGTCTCTCAGTCCTGTCTAACCCCTTGTGACCCCATGGAGTACAGAATGCCAGGCTCCTCTGTCCATGGACTTCTCCAGGCCAGAATACTAGAGTGAGTTCCCTTCTCCAGGGGATCTTCCCAACCCAGGGATCGAATCCAGGTCCCCAGCATTGCAGGCAGATTCTTTACAGTCTGAGCCACCAGGGAAATGCTTGTTAAATACACAGTATTGTTGTAGAACTGCTTTTGAGATGGTTTTGATAATTCATAGGCCATCTTTCCAAATTCAGAATTTTCTAAATAGACCCCCTTTAGCAATGTTTGTTAACAGACATTTTTAAAAACGAAGGTGTGTGACAAATAATGAAGTGGTCCTGAATACTTGTTTTGTACTTTATTCTGACTGCATGGTACCAGTCCACTAAGGGATCTTTTCAAATAGGCCTTGGTTTCTACATGGGTGTGGTTAACTAGTAACGAACTGAGGTACTGGGTCTTGTGGTCCATGGCTCTCTAACAGATAATGGTTCAAATAGCAGTTAGTGCCCTGAGACTGTGTCTGTCCTGGGCTCATGATGCCTGATAATACAGAGGGAGCACCAATTTCAGCATCTTCAGTAGTTTAGAGGAAGTTTGTGTCTTAATCATTTCCTTTCGCAAAACCCTTATGTCTCAGGCAGTTAAAACCTCATTGAACTATTCCCGCCAGTCAAGTAGAAAGCATCTAATTATTGTTGATTTGACTTCCATGTATAACTCAAAACAATCTTCTGCCTAGGTCATGTCGACCAGTGGAAAGTTATCCTGGAAGCACAATTACAGTCATTATCCTAGACAATTTGTGTGACTAAAGGCTCTATTTTGCAGAATAGACTATCATCTGTAGTAAAGGCTCAGCTGATAAAGAATCCGCCTGCAGTGTGGGAAACAAGGGTTCGATTCCTGGGTTGGGAAGATCCCCTGGAGAAGGGAAGGGCTACCCACTCCAGTATTCTGGCCTGGAGAAGTCCAGGGACTCTATAGTCCATGGGGTCAAAAAGAGTTGGACACGACTGAGTGGTTTTCACTTTCTCCTAGAATTATATCAATTTGTTCATATTCTGCAGGATATGAGTATAAGTGTATCTAAGGACTCATAATTGTATTAAGTGCATTTTTTTATTTATACAGTAACTCAAATACCATATAACTTTTATCTCTTTGAACCTTTTGATTTTAATTTAAAGTTGATAGCTAGTTTTTCTTATTTATATACATTTCACTGGAATATTTTACATTGAATATAGTGATGAGATAAATAGACAATGTTTACATGATCCCTGATAGATAGATACAACATCAATCACATCTCTAGTGATTCAGAGGAAGTTTGCTGGAATTCCAGAAAGTTCCAAACACAAATAGGTTCTTAACCTTGGGTGACGTGAGCATGTAAGAACTAAACCATATCCCCTCCGAAACTCATGCATTGAAGTCTTAGCCTCCAGTGTGATGTTGTTGGGAGGAAGAGCCTTTGGGAAGTAATGAGGTTTAGATAAGGTCATGAAATAGGGGTCCCATGGTGGGATCAGCACCTTATAAGAAGAGGAAGAGAAGCCAGCGTGCTCTCTCCACCACATGAGGACAGGAGAAGGTGGCATCTGAAAGCCAGGAAGAGAGATATTGCCAGGAAATGAATGGGTTGGCACCTTGATCTTGGACTTCAGGCTTCAGAACCGTGAGGAACAAACATGTGCGGTTTCAGCCACTGAGCCTATGGTGATTATTCTATTAATAGCACTCCAGGATGACTAATGTGTGAGCAAAAAAAAAAAAAAAGTTGCACTTATTATCTGTTTCCTGAAGGTAAAAGTCACTCAGCCGTGTCTGACTCTTTACGACCCCATGGACTATACAGTCCTTGGAATTCTCCAGGCCAGAGTACTGGAGTGGGTAGCCTTTCCCTTCTCCAGGGAATCTTCCCAACCCAGGGATCAAACCCAGATCTCCCGTGTTGCAGGCAGATTCTTTACCAGCTGAGCCACAAGGGAAGCACAAGAATACTGGAGGGTAGGCTATCCCTTCTCCAGAGGATCTTTCCGACCCAGGAATAGAACCAGGGTCTCCTGCATTGCAGGCGGATTATTTGCCAACTGAGCTATCAGGGAAGCCCCATTTGTTTCCTACTTCATGTTTAATGCTTGGCCCTGCCCAGCCAGTGTTCTGTTGGATTGGTCATGATTTCCACATGGATCTGTCTGACCTCACACAAACCTAGGTGATGGTTGGTCTCCTAGAGATGTAACCCTCTGCTCAGTAATGATTAGATCTGCAGCAACTCATTAAACGTTTCCCAGTAGATGGTTTAACACTTCTCATGCCTCTGTTGACCAAATTTACCAAACGTTCCTGCCAGTGCAGGAGACATAACAGATTTGGGCTCAACCCTTGGGTTGGGAAGATCCCCTGGAAGAAAGCATGGCAATCCACCCCAGTAATGTTACCTGGAGAACCCATAGACAGAGGAGCCTGGCGGGCTACAGGCCATGGGGTTGCAAAAGAGGTGGACACGACTAAGGGACTTAGCAAACATGTGTGCATAACACAAAGTTGATTAATATTCCAAATTCTTAACTAAGTTTGAAATGTTGTCTTACCAATATTCATTGCTTTCTAACTTTATATTCACAGTAATCAATAAAAATCATTAACTCTTTATAATTGTTACCTTATTTATAATTATATATTTATTTTTGCTCTCAAGTCAACTCCTTGAACTCTAAGATGAAAAATGTTTCTTCTTAGTAGTTAATGAATCTAATCAAATATACTAATTGCTATGAAGCTATATTAGCTTATACTGATTTACAAAATTAATGCCATTCTTGTTTATGTATAGTAATTTTTCAATTTCTTACACAATTTTATTAAATATTTATATTCTGCCTCAAGCTATTGAATTAATTGTCTCATTTTTAAACCTTCCTATATCATATTGTCATTTTAATACTTTTCTTTCAATAGTATCTCATATTAATCCATTTTATGAAATTTATCATATCATCTTTATTATTAGTGAGTCCTTGTTAAAAGAAAGCTATTTTATATTTTTAAATATTTTTACATACAGATTAGTAGTTACAAAAGGAAATGAGAACTGGGTTTCTAGTTTCTTATATGGTGTTAATGTCACAATATTACACTCAATTTCTGAGGAGCATAGTTTAAGAAAGTTATAAAAAATAATTTGCTGTGAGTATAAGCAATATGCTTTCAAGATCTGTAAAAGTAGAAAATTTCATTTTTTTTTCTGAATGTCTTTCATAGCTGTTGCAATTCAATTACAATATTAAGATAGAAGGGCTTTCTATCTTATCAAATATTTTAATATGTAGTTTTAAATTTCTGTATTAACAATTAAAAATTTTAATAAACATTGAACACATGCTATTCACCAATATTTTTAAACACAATATGTGGATTTAATAAAGTATGCATTTAACAATTGAAATCAGAATAAATTTTATTACATTTTTTAATACTGAGGACTTTGATGATGTGCCTGGTAAGCTCCAAATATTAATTCATGTTCCACAAGACCAGGAGAATTTTGCTGCTTCTACTATTAGCCTGTCTAGCTAAGCTCTTAGACAAACTTCCTTTCCTTCATTGCAGAGATCAGATTATCCCTCTCTCAGCTCATGGTCTGCCCACTCCCCTACAACCTGCGGAGTCAGACTCGAATACATGGGGAGGAGCTAGCAGGCATCAAACTATCACAGAGCAGGACCCCGTGGACCTCCCCTGGACAGGCCTTCCCAAATCCTCTGCTCTGGTTCCTCTCTGCAGTGCCTAGAGAGCTGTTTGAGGCACATTACTTAGTGATCTTTACAGATATGCAAGTGTGAAGGTCGCTCAGTTGTGTCCGATTCTGTGACCCCAAGGACTACAGTCCGTGGAATTCTCCAGGCCAGAATACTGGAGTGGGTAGCCTTTCCCGTATCCAGGGGATCTTCCCAACTCAGGAATTGAACCTGCGTCTCCCACACTGTAGGCAGATTCCTTATCATCTGAGCCACCAGGGAAGCTCTTGTGATATGAAAACAGGTATGATACGAAACATATGAAAACCCCTCACCAGACAGAAAATGTTTACTACTTGCTGACCTCGAGCGTCTAGCATCAGGGCTCCTGGAGCGGAAGGACTGATATTATTCCCTGTGACCCCATCCTGTTTCCTCACCATCAGCCAATCAGAGAATTGTGCCTGAGAGACCACATGCCCTGTGACCCGCCTCGCTCACCTGGCTTTTAAAAATGCTTTGAGGAATCGCTTTAGGGGGCTGGAGCCTTTAGGGCATGAGCCCCCATCTCCTTGCATGGCCCTGCAGTAAACCTTTCTCTGCTCCAGACGGGGACGGTTCAGTTTGTTTGGACTCCCTGTTCATGGGACAAAGAACTTGGCGCTAACAAAACTGCTTTGAGTGTTCTAGAATAGCCACTGCTGGGAGAGAGGTGTTGTGAAGTATTTCTGGAGAATAGCTGAACATTGATAATTAAACAACTTAAAAAACATCTTTTTCTATCATTTTTTTTACCCAGAATTATTCGAAGTGTCCATCTGAGATTTTGTGTGTGTGTGATCTAAAAAATTGGAAACAAGCTTAATATTCATTAAGAGAATGAAGAGTATTATGCTATAACTTTATTACCATGTGGGGCTTCGCTGGTAGCTCAAACAGTAAAGCATCTGTCTACAATGCGGGAGGCCTGGGTTCGATCGCTGGGTTGGGAAGATCCCCTGGAGAAGGAAATGGCAACCCACTCCAGTATTCATGCCTGGAACATCCCATGGACCAAGGAGCCTGGTGGGCTACAGTCCATGGGGTCACAAAGAGTTGAACATGACTGAGTGACTTCACTTTGTTAAACCCGTAAGATTATTTAATAACATAATAAAATGGGTATTGCAGTAATAAGTAATGGCACTTGAATGTAAATTATTTGCAAGTAAATTATGATGACTTTTTCTTGGTAATTTACAATTTTTATTAAATGCTAGAAAGAAATGAAAAATAGATCAAAGTTTTAACAATAAGTATCTTTCCAGGTTGGAGTTATATTTTTTTCCTACTTTGCACATATCCCCTAAAAATCTTTACTTTTGAAAAATTGCTCTGATTTATTTCAAAGTAGGGAGCAGTTCGAGGTTTAAGAATTGAATCTTAATTGTAATTGTGACATTTGTCTTTAGGAATGGTAGAGGTATCATCAAATATACTTGGTGATTGTCCTATTCTCACAAAATAGTGTTTATGATGCTTAAGATCTATTGAAGAATTGTCACTGTGCCAGTGGATATAAGTTATATATTTCTGAATTGGGGATGATTTTCTGAAGAATAAATTCTTTCTTTTGGTTAATTTTGTCCAGGAAGAGATACTTAAATACATTAGTTTATTTCATTTCAGTTGTTTTTCTAATTATAAATCGAAGTAATTTATAGCAATGCTTTTTATGAAAAAATCAAGAATGTGTATATGAGTTAAAGTATTTGAAAAACATATTTCTGTGACTACTGAGAAGTTAAAAAGATGCCCAGTGAATTCTTAATATCATTTAATGGTTAATCCCTATATCATTTGCTTCAAGAAGTTATCATTGCTCTTCATATGCTCTCTCTTTTTTTTTTTCATGTATCACAACTTTAGTTTTATATCTTGCAGCATTTGCCAGGTTTTACCTTATTTTTATGATTTTTTTTTTGAGTACTAGGTTTAAATTTCAGCAGATGATAATTTTATGGTATGATTTGGTTTTATAAATTCATTTTTGGAGCCCTTTAATCTCTTTTCAGGATTTTGAATAAAGTGTGTGTTAATATTGTTGGCTGACTTTTTTGAATACCTGGGTATTTCTCATGAGTGTCGGAATGAATCTAAAATTTAGATTGTAAATTCAGGACCATAAAATGAAAAGAAGGGTATAGTTTACTGACCTGTTAATTTTGCCTGTTCCAAAAATATTTTCTCTTAGGTACATTTTAACATTGCCTTTAATTCATAATTAATGCATATATTTTAGATTAGAGAGTAGAAATATCTTTCAAATACAAATAAACATCTTTTTCTAAACATATTCTTTAAGATTTTACAGAACATTCACCAATTCAGTTTATATTTCCAGAATGAAAATCCTACTCTTACATTAGTCCTCATGTGGCAGCTATTTGATTTTTTGTTTTTCTTCTAAAATATTTCTAAAACCATAACTTTTCATAAGTTTCTGGAACCAATATCATACCACAAAACACAAATAGCTAATTTTTTTTCTTATTTATATTCACCTTATATTTTTAAAAGACCAGAGATTTGTTAGCCTTTTGGGTAGAGAAAACCATTAAACTTTACTTTAATTTTATTTGAGTAAAATTAAAATCTCAGTACCTTAATCTCTGAAGCAACATTTTAAGTCCTGAAAAGTCACATGGGGATACTGACTACCGTTTTGGGTAGTGCAGATGTGGAATTCTTCCATCACTACAGAAAGTTCTGTGAGGCAGTGGTGGTTTATAGTTTTCATAGACACTTAATACTGCTGCTGCTGCTAAGTCACTTCAGTTGTGTCTGACTCTGTGCAACCCCATAGACAGCAGCCCACCAGGCTCCACCGTCCCTGAGATTCTCCAGGCAAGAACGCTGGAGTGGGGTGCCATCGCCTTCTCCATGACACTTAACACTAACTCTATTCAAATTTCAACGAGAATAGCATTGAAATATGTATAATATCATATCTGAAACGAGTCAGTCCAGGTACGATGCCCGATAACAGATGCCTGGGACTGGAGCACTGGGATGACCTGGAGGTATGGTGTGGGAGAGGGGGAGGGAGGAGGGTTCAGGATGGGGAGCACGGGTATTCTGGTGGCGGATCCATCTCGATGTATAGTAAAAGTAATACAATATTGTAAAGTTAAGAAAAATTAAAATAATAATAATAAAAAAAAATAAAATAAATAAATAAATAAATAAAAAATAAAGAGACAAATTTTGGGTTTAGTTGTACTTTCAACTAAATACATTTTAGTTCATTCTTACCTTGTCAATTTTTTTGAAGTTATGACATTACTTTGACTCTTGTCCTTTATTCCACCCCCCTTTAGAATGTAGGCATTTTCCAGTTCCTGAGAACTCCTTCGTTTTCCTCTTTATCACTGGTTTTCTGTAGCTTGATTATGATGTGTCTGGGTGTGATTTTGTTTCTGTTCATCCTGCTTAGGATTCAGTGCAATTCTGGGATCTATGGGATCATGTAATTTTATCAAATCTTGTAGGTTTTTGGCCCATATTTTAATATTTCTGCTTCTCCAGGACTCCAGATATATGTCTGTTAAATGATTGATATTATTGTATGATTCATTGAGTCTCTATTTTCTGGTGTTTAATCTCTTTTAAACAAATATTTAATCTCTTTAAAAAAATATTCACTTGTTTATTTTTGGCTCTGCTGGGCCTTTGCTGCCGCACAGGCCTTTCTCTGGTTGCTGTGACCAGGGGCCCCTCTGTAGGTGCAGTGCCGGGCTTTCTCACTGCGGTGGTCTCTCTTTTTCAGAGAGCGGGCTCTAGAGCGTGTGGACTCTGTAGCTGCAGCACGTGGCCCGGTAGTTACGGCCCCCAGGCTCTGCAAACAGACCCATTGGCTGTGGCACACAGACCCACTTGCTCCATGGCATGGGGGATCTTCCCCGACCAGGGACCAAACCCATGTCTCCTGCGTTGGCGGGAGGATTCTCTACCACTGAGCCACCAGGGAAGTCCCAGTGTTTAATCTCTTTGATACATTTTGGATATTCACTTTTCCTACAACTTCAAATTCACAAATCTGTTCTAGAGTCTTTTAAGGTATAACATCTATCAAGTATAATTTTTGATTCTGGATATTATAGGTTTTGTCTTTAGATGTTCCACTTGATTATTTTTATATCTTTAGCTTCTTTCCTGATTATTGGTCATGTTTACTGATCCTTGGATATCTAGAAGGTTTGCATTAGAGTCTAAAGATTTTGTGTTTTACTCCTTAGTGTCTGGGTTCTAGCTTTCAAAAGGAATATTATGTTTTGCTCTCATAGACAGTTAGTTGCTTTTGGTTTAGCTTGATCATCTTGAGAGCTGTTTTTAAATTGTGTTGGGGTGGTCCTTGAGTTGTGGTGCAAGAACTGTTTATCCCCATTACTAAGTCCTGACCCTTCGGATGTCTAAATTTAATGCTTCAAGATGCCTATTGGAACTTTCCACTGCTGCTGGTAAGAGGTGAATGATTCACAGCCTTTTGTGATTCTGGGAGGTATTCAGCTCACAACTTTCCAATAACTTTTTAACCCGCCTCATAGAAATTCACCCACTGCATGCACATCCTGGGAATCAGCATAGATTCAAGGGATCTGTGAAGCAGTTTGCAGGATTGCTTCTCTGTGTAGCTCTCTTCTCTCTAGAAATCTGCCTCAAAGTTTCCTGCCTTAAACACTGATCTACCACTTAAATTCAGTAAGGTCGCTATCTGCGTTCAGTGATATATATGCATGCCCTCACATGCATGCACACACACACACACGTGTGCACACACGCTCACACACTCACACATATGCACACTCACTCCCTCACACACTCATGCACACACAGAGACACACAGACACACACTCACATACTCACACACACTCATACACACATTCACACACACGTGCACACACACACTCACGCACACACTCATGCACATACACACACTCACACGTACACACACACAGACTCACACTCACAGACACACACACATACACACACGCACAGACCAACTTTATGACATGAAATATACTTTCCAGACAAAAATCTAAGGCTATCCTAGAACTTCCTTTATTTTCTGTTTGTTTGTTTTGCTCAGATACCATAGTTTGACACTGCCTGTGGCTTTATGTCAGAAAAAAAAAACATTTGTTTCATGTACATTAGCCTTATTTTTTAATTGTTTGAGTCAGAGAGTTACTACAACCCTTGTTATTCCATCACGGCTGAAAGTGGAAGTCTTTCTTCAACTGATGAAGATTCATGGAACAGAGAATCGCAAGCTAAAACTTAATTTTGCAGAGAATGTTGATAGTGTACAACACAATGACAAAACTCTGTCCTTAAAACCTGGTAGAAACTGGCAAGTCAGTCTTATTGTGAGAGATTAAATACATACAGATTTAAAGTGATCAAAAGTCATTAAATGGAATTGTAAAACGGCAGCTTGGACTTACAGTTATGAGAGTCATCTGCATAAAGTATAAGGATGGTCTCAGAGAAAGCATGTTGACACAGTGAAAATTCAGAGTGCAACTGTGCCCCCGTCCAGGCTTACTGTCAGAGACGGGCCACTGGGATCTGCGAGCCATGTTTGCAACTTAATTTAACAATTCTTGTGATTGCATTTTGACCAATTTATTCCTGCCCAAGACAGAAAACATCAGCTATAAGAATCATTAACTCTTGAAAGTAATTTTATGATGTTTCTAAAAATACACATCATATAAGAGCAAAAAGTAATATTACTTCTATGTATTGCATTACTGATGTTGATTTAGAGTTGTAAGAAAAATAATCCTTAATACATTCTGGAGCCACAAACTGGATATTTAGTTTATTTTTTCTCCTCTGCTGCTACTGCTGCTAAGTCGCTTCAGTCGTGTCCGACTCTGTGCGACCCCATAGACGGAAGCTCACCAGGCTCCCCTGTCCCTGGGATTCTCCAGGCAAGAATACTGGAGTGGGTTGCCATTTCCTTCTCCAATGCATGAAAGTGAAAAGTGAAAGTGAAGTCACTCAGTCGTGTCCAACTCTTAGCGACTCCATGGACTGGAGCCTATCAGGCTCCTCCATCCATGGGATTTTCCAGGCAAAAGTACTGGGGTGGGGTGCAGCAGCAACCTCTGCTTAAAGAGATCACAATAAAATTAAAGACAGCTTAAATATTGCCATAATTAAGAAAAACAAGAATTCAAGTTGCTTGTGCAATGAAATTAAATTCATCACATAACAATCATCCTGAGCTACAAACACATCAATTACCTTGCAAGTCATATCACCAATTGATAATTTTATAAACATTAATGACACGTACAACATTTACCAATTATAAGTCTACAGGTTTACTTGTTGGTAGTAGTTGAAGTTTTCCAATAGGATTTTTGGGAGAACCTTTATACCAGATCCGCTCTTTTTCTGATGGTTTTCTAAGGACCCTGCTGCTTACGCATGGTCTTTCCTGTGGTCATGTATGGATGTGAGAGCTGGACTGTGAGGAAGGCTGAATGCCGAAGAATTGATGCTTTTGAACTGTGGTGTTGGAGAAGACTCTTGAGAGTCCCTTGGACCGCAAGAAGATCCAACCAGTCCATTCTGAAGGAGATCAATCCTGGAATTTCTTTAGAAGGAATGATGCTAAAGCTGAAACTCCAGTATTTTGGCCACCTCATGCGAAGAGTTGACTCATTGGAGAAGACTCTGATGCTGGGAGGGATTGAGGGCAGGAGGAGAAGGGGACGACAGAGGATGAGATGGCTGGATGGCATCACTGACTCGATGGATGCGAGTCTGAGTGACCTCCGGGAGCTGGTGATGGACAGGGAGGCCTGGCGTGCTGCGGTTCATGGGGTCGCAAAGAGTCGGACACGACTGAGCGACTGATCTGATCTGATCTGATCTGATATCATGGTTTGTTAGATCATCCAAGGGAACCTTAATTTGGCTATTAGATATCACTTCTTGTTTACAAACTCTGGTGGACCCAAGAGAAGCATTCACAGAGTTTGGGTGCCTCTTCATTTGTAAGAAAGATGTAGAAATTACCTCCATGCTTGATTTTGAAATCATACCAATATTTGACTGCTTGCAAGAGGAAGACTTCTGTTCTTTAGGACCTGATCTGGTACATGGATGGGAGGAATCTTTTGTCATACTTTCTACACAGTACAACTTTTGTCATACTTTCTACACAGTACATACTTTTTCTCCTCAGTGTGTTTAAAATCTACTAAATTATATGAAGAAGCTGAATGTTTAAAGTACATGTGTACACCTTAATTATTTTTGGCTTGAATTGATTCTCAGAGCATTAGCTTGCGGCATGGGCTTCCCTGGTGGGTCAGTTGGTAAAGAACCCACCTGCCAATGCAGGAGACACAAGAGAGACTGGCTTGATGCCTAATCTGGGCAGATCCCCTGGAGAAGGAAGTGGCAACCCACTCCAGTATTCTTACCTGGAAAATTCCACGGACAGAGCAGACTGGTGGGCTAAAGTCCACGGGCTCACAGAAGAGTCAGACATGACTGAGCAGGCACACACACTCACTCACTCATGCAATAGCTCCAATTGCAAAACTAAGGAAAAAAAACCATCAGCTTGCCTTTCCTTCAGCCCTAACCTTGAATATTTCTTAAAGGAAGCTCTCTAAATGTAGCTAAGATAAAACAAGGAAACAATACAGACCCTGTTTTTACTGGTGCCATACTTTTAATTTTTATGTGAATTACTGTTTATGAAGTCAACCTTCATTATAAGCATATATATATAATGTGTCCAATATTTAGTAAAATTTTAGTAATCTAAGAATTAATAATTAATAACCTAATTTGAAACATTTTATGATACACAGTTGCTCTTGATTTTAGAATTAGCTAGTTTAAACAGGTAGTGAGTAAATTTTCAAGTATATCTAGTTTGCTGCTGCTGCTAAGTCACTTCAGTCGTGTCCAACTCTGTGCGACCCCATAGACGGAAGCCCACCAGGCTCCCCCGTCCCTGGGATTCTCCAGGCAAGAACACTAGAGTGGGTTGCCACTTCCTTCTCCAATGCATGAAAGTGAAAAGTGAAAAGTGAAAGTGAAGTCGCTCAGTCGTGTCCAACTCTTCGCAACTCCGTGGATTGTAGCCCACCAGGCTCCTCCACCCATGGGATTTTCCAGGCAAGAGTACTGGAGTGGGGTGTCATTGCCTTCTCCATATCCAGTTTACATGCCTTTAAAATTTCCACATCTTTAGTGCTCAATTTAGAAATGCCATTTTTAATTATTTTTTAAAATAAAATGCACTTGTTAATTATTTTATAGCTGTAACATTTTAAAAGAGATTATTTGTACAGAAATATAATGTTGCTGATAAAATTTATCCATTAGCTAGTATTCAACATTGATCATCAATATTAGAGATTATATCCTTGCTGAAATTTTATTTTCACCATACTGGTTCCTTTAAATTGTTTGTCACTTTAGAAGATGAGATCTGTCCAATATATATATATATATTAAGCATGATATATATCATGCTTAATAAATACTGTTGGATGAATGGATGAATTTTCAAAAGCTTAAAAAATAAATTGTAAGTGCTGGAGTACTTGGAAATAAAAGTTTCATTAAGTTTAATTAAGGACAATTAAACACTCTGCCAACCTCAGAAAGCAGTTTTCAGAAATACTAGCAGTCCTTAGGCAACATATGAGCTGACAGTTAAATGAATTAAAAATGAGGTTGAGAATGGATGTTTCCACACAGATACCCAGTCTCTACTATTTGCTGATCATTGATGAAAACTAGCTATACACACTGTTTATATTTAAATGACTTCTGATGCTGGTTCTGCTAAAGAGAATATACAGAACTAATTCTGGTTAAATACTTTACTTTCAAAATTATGTTTTTTATGTTAAATTTTCTAATTAAATTTTATTTTTAATACCTTTTTTCTCTTCTATGATATTTATTGAAATGAATTGTTAGTTTCTGATAGAAGGATTTTGGTAATGAAACAGCCAATATGTCTACCTATTATAGAAAATGTAGAAATAGAAATGCAGGGTTTCAACAATAAATTACAGCACCATATTCCATCATCGGACCATAGTCATATTGGATTTTCTTTTTCAGTAATAGAAAATGTGGCTTGTTTTTCAAACTTGCTTCTGAAATACTTCTAGACATAAATATAAAAACCTCTACAAGATGTTTAATCGCTGTGTAGGCCTGAGGTTTAGATAAATTAATCAGGAATGTATTTGTAACTGTATGCTAGATAATTATAATTATTTTTCTACTTCATTTTGCCATGTGATAGTCATCTTTTATATTACCAAATTTCCTTCTCAATAAAATTAATAGTACTTGGGGATCTGAGGTTACCTGGTAACTACTGAAACTACTGAAAAATTGCTAAAAGCCAGGGGTACCCATTCAATCTAATTATTTTCCTTTTGATCTTTCTTTTGTTTAAGGATTGAATCAAGCTGAGCCAACCATGACTGGCAAAACACAGACCAGCAACGTCACCAATAAGAATGACCCTAAGTCCATCAACTCTCGTGTTTTCATTGGCAACCTGAATACAGCCATCGTCAAGAAAGTTGACATAGAAGCAATTTTCTCAAAGTATGGAAAAATAGTTGGCTGCTCAGTTCACAAAGGTTATGCATTTGTGCAGTACATGAGTGAGCGCCACGCAAGAGCGGCCGTGGCTGGGGAAAACGCCAGGATCATTGCAGGCCAACCACTTGGTAAGTCCTGCTGACCGTGGCTTCACATTGGAGTTCTACTCTCCAAGCACACGTGGACATAACGTTGTTAAAAGCCAGCACTGCCACGGTATTTATTTCTTAACCAGTTAGAGCGCCCTTACATTTATGACTGATATTGTTTTCTTGTTCTCATATTATACTAATCATAAGTGTCTCACTTTCTCTCCAAGTTATAAGCTTGAGATCAAGGCTGATTTGTAATACTTAGTACCACCACTAGGCTTAATAGGCAAATGAAAGCTATGCATCACATTGAACTTTGTTCGACTTGATTAATGTCTTATTTTCCAGGAAATATTATGTGAGGCAGAAGAATCATAATAGTTACTTTTTATACTTACAGTACTTATTCTGAGAAGCTAATGTATTTCCCTCACTTATTGTTTTTATTTTGGGAGGAGGAGGGATAGAAAATAACAAAAAGAAGTAAATCTTGAGAACTGGAAAAGGAGTATAAACTATCCTTTCTTCTCTTGTCCATCATGCCTTTTCAGTCATGTGCAGTAATCAGATTTATGTCTCATATCCAGAAAATAATATAACTCTTTTTTCAAAGAAAGAAGCATACAGTCTGAAGTAAAAAGAAAATTCTTAGGAGAAAATATTTTGTAGTAAGTATGCAGGTAAAAATAAAAAATTAGACAATCGTTTTTCTACTTAAGGAAAAAGTAGAATTATACCTCAGTGATTCTCTAATTTGTATCTCTTGTCATGTTCAGATTCTTACATTAAACTGATTATGTGTCATCTTCTTCTGGATATTCATGAAGCATGTTGGCTTCATGTGCCGAGAGCTCAGAGGCAGTGCTCCTGATTTTCCACATCACAACTTCCTCCACCCTCACACTTCTCCATTGTAATAAGTGGAACCTTCATTTATCCAGTTTTTAAATAAAATCCTGAGTGTCAACCTTGATTCTTCTCTTCCCCTCACACTCTGAATATAATCCATCATCGTGTTTCTCACCATTAGTATATCCCAAACCCAATCAACTTTTAAATCTATACCAATAGCCATCTTGAACAGGCCACCATTATCTCCCGGAGACTCCTGAAATAACCCCTTACTTGGTCTGTCTCTTTCCACTCCTGCAAGAACACCCCTTTAAAAACATGAGATTATGCCATTAATTTTCTCTTCCATGTCTAATACATTTACATAGCTCCCAGAATAAAGTTTACATTCTATGCCAGGGCTATGATGCTCCCACCTCTTCAACCCCTTCTCTCTGCCTTCGTGTACCACTTCAGCATCACTGGCTGTCTTGATATATATATCTCAGACATTTGGAAACTCCCTACCTCAGAGGCTTTGGATTTACTATTCCCTCTGCTCAGAAGACAGGTCTTTGCTAATTATTTTTTCCCTGTTTTATTGTATGCCATTCTCAAATTCTATTTTCTCTGAAAGGGTTTTCTGACTGACTTATCTAAAATAAAAGTCTTTTGCCCTCTTACCTGCATCGTCTATTGGATTATTATACTTACTTTTTATTTTTTTTCATGGCCCTCATGTATCTGGAATTACATTTTTTAAAATATTTTGTGGCCATGCCGTGAGGCTTGCATGATCTCAGTACTGCTGCCTGGGACTGCAAACAGACTAAGAAGTGAAAGCTCAGAATCCCATCCCCTAGGCCACCAGAGAACTCTCTGCAATTACAGATTTTAATTTATGATGTTACTTCTAACATGTCCACAGATGTAAAGATGAAGGTGCATATAAAAAAAAAAAAAAAAAAAAACAAGAAAAAAATGCATAGACAAATCAAGCTGAGTGTAAATAATGTTGCATTAAACTTATATAATGTAATTATTGAACATTTGGGAGAAGGTGTGGAATTTTTCAATATAGTGAGAGTAAAGTCTGAGGTATCCATTTTGAGGGAATAAAAAATGTTTTATGTAAGTGCTTGCAATAAAACCACAGAATACCATTACCATATAGGAATATCAGATCAGATCAGATCAGATCAGTTGCTCAGTCGTGTCCGACTCTTTGCGACCCCATGAACCGCAGCACGCCAGGCCTCCCTGTCCATCACCAGCTCCCGGAGGTCACTCAGACTCATAGTTTTATTTATATTTCTCCAATTAACTTTCCTGTATTTTAAAGGAAAATCAAGCCTCCAAATACAGTGGGGAGTTTGACACTTGTCCTTTGCTTTCAGTGTCGCCCTTCTACTCCCTTACCTGGATATTGGAATTGTTTGACCAATCATGCCTTACTTTCTAAATTGAAATCTCTACTTCCGGGCCACATCTGAGCCAAGATTCAGAGAAATAACCGTTTATTACCTGTATCATGATTATTATAAAACTAGTACATATTTGTAGAAATGCATTTAATTACTAATTAAAAAAAAATAATTGCCAATATAAAGTCAGTTAAAAGTCAGTTCATGTGTTAATGAACTACAGCTAATTTCCCAGAGTCCCTTTTCCTATGTTGGGGAGGGGACATCTTGAGTTCTTGTGAGTGGGCTAATAAGAAAATCGATACAGCTCAGATTAACAGGAGAAAAAGACACAAATTGTAATTCGGTCACATGGAGGTCTCACAGAATTGCCTGAGAAATGACAAAAGCAGGCAGCTTTTATACTTTTTAGACAGAAATAAATAAGTAAATAAAACAATAAATTTGAAAAGAATTAATGGGACAAAGAAACAGGCTTTGGGACTTAATTAGTAAGGAATTTAAACAAAGTTTGAGCTTGGGTTAGTAAAGAAGTTTGAAGAGTTGTTTCCATGCAGGTTTTTCTGCCCGAATTCCCTCTCTCTGAAAATAAGCCTTTCCTTCTTCCCCCAGCTGTAGGGAGGGCACCTTTCACAGGAGAGAAATTTATTTCCTGCCTTTAGAGAGAGAAGAGGTTCAGCGTCCCTCTTGTATCAACTGTTTAAGTCACTTTATTTCAAAATAATCCCTACGCCAATGAGTCATCCTTTGGGGCCACCTATCCTTGGTCCAAACACTCATCACCAGCCCTTATCAGAGAAAAATGCAGTGGTGGAGAGGCAAGAGCCACACTAAAAATTTAGTGCCTTACTTAGAAAAACAAGGGGGAAGAATGATGACACCAAATCACTGTGCTTTGAGGGCCACAGAATTAAACCAGGCTTCTGATAAGAGGCAAATTTTCCCTTTTCAGTCATTCTGGAATCCTGTCTCAGATGTGTCCGCCATTTAATCTCTGGAGCACATAACTTAATCAGTCTTAATCACCCTTTCTGCCTCAATCCAAGTCAAAGACTTCATTCCTTTGCTATAATTGAAATCTAGTCTCTCATTCCTTGTGTCTAATCAGAATGCCTTTTCAAATACAAAGTAGGTGTTTTATAGCTTCATAACTTTGTTTTTCAGGACTCATGTTTCAGTATACCGACCTTGTCTTAAACCATATTGCTATGGTTTAAGAGACTCAGGCAAAGGCTTGTCTTCCAGATGTTCCTTACAGGAAGCTGGTTCCTGAAGAAAATACTTAACTTTCCAGGAGGTATACCCACTTCCGGGTTTATATATTTTGTTTTTTGTGACAGGGGATACTTAGGTGTAGGTAAAATCACTTGCTGCTTGAAATTTTAGACTCAGTGAGATTGTTTATGATTTGCAGCTCCCACTAAACCTTATACACTCTTAATTTGAAGTGAATTGATTATGGATCAAGTAATATACCCCTGTCACATAAAGTTGATATTAACTTCATGTACCACAACCTATATAAACATGTTTTGTTTTTTTTTTCTTTAGAATGGGAAGAAAATTAGTATTAAGGTATGCACTGGGCTAGTATTTTACCTATATTATCTTATCTCAGTGTGTGTTCAAGTAACTTCTAAGTAGAAACAATCTTCACATCACTGTGTGTTAAAATGTTTTATAATGCAATTTAGAAATTAAACTTCAGTAGTATCAGAAAAAAAAATTAAACACCTTAATGTGAGTTCTCATAGTTCTATGGAATTATAGATGTACCCTTAAACTGAGACCTGATTATGCATGTGATGAAACCTAGCTTTTATCAAGTGGAAAATATTAACAGCCATTTTGTGTCTGCAAGTAAGGGGACTCTGAAATGTTTTAAGTTGTTGAAAATTTTTTATTGAAAGAATAATCCCGTAGCAGTTTGATGGATGAATTAACATGATATAAAACTAGAAACAAGGACATGTGTTGGGAGACTACTGAGAGAGTCCAGGTTTCAAGTTATAGAAATGAAGAGGGAAAAATTAGGAGAATGATGTAGAATCAATAAGACTTAATGGCTAGTTTTCAAAGTGGGTAAGCCAGAAAGAAGGGAGAATCAAGAATGATTCCTGTATTTCTGGTTGAGTTCTCTGTTGAATTGCCTTGTGGATCACGAGGATGGTGGAGAATGATTTCCAAAGGGAAGAAAGATTTTTGCGTAGGACAGTGAGTTCAGAATTGAATAGATGTATTGAGATCGATGTACTTCAGGATATCCAGGTATATGGATCTCATAGAATCTTGCAAGTTCAAACTAAGAGGAGAGATTTAGACCAAAAGTAAAAAATGTGTGTCATCAACACAGCGTTAACACTATGGAGATGGACAAGCTCACCTGGGGAAGTATAGAGCATGAGAAGAGTGTCGGCTAACATGGATCTGTGGAGATATCTTTGAGTCCAAACAACTAGAAGAGTCTTTCTAATCAGCCTCCTGAAAATCTCCATCTGAACTGCTTTTGCACAGCTCTCTGCTCTCCCAATTATAAATTCCAGTTGCTGTGCCCTTCCTAAACTTCCTGTATTGATGACTGCTTTCTTAGTGATTAATCCTTACATCAGTTCCGTTACACTATCAGTACTAATCCTTTCCAAACTCCCAAGGCCGTGTGTCCAAGCATTCTTATTTATTCTACTATTTAAAAATCTCATTTAGGAGAGCTTGAGCCTATTATCTTCAAAGCTTAAGTTTATTTCCATGTCATTGTCTTCTATACTCAAAGTCATTTGCTCAGCTGAGTAGCAGAGAAAAACTTCATCCAACTTGCCAAATTTCATTGTCTGTCTTTGATAAAACCATTGACACAAATATCTTTCAGGCAGTCACTGCAGACCCAGTCAAGATGATTTTACTCACTTGACTACATTAGTATACCTGAACAGTTAAGAACCAGAACGCCATATGACTGTATTATAAAATATTCTGTATCTTTCTGGTGAAAACATCTTTTAACCATGAAATTATCATCAAATTCTCATTTGAAATTTTAAGCAAGTATATATTTTACATTCTTCTCAAATTCACATGAGAAATTATTTTTAAAATTGCTGGATTCTACCAAAAAATTATAGTGCACAGAGTACTAAGGGAGCTCAGAAATTAGAGCTCGAAATATTGGAACTCTAATTTGAATTTTGAAAGTAGGTCACAGTCTAATGTTTTGATTAACTTTTCTCTCTTGGATTTTTTATTCATACTACACTGACAACATTCCTAAAATTTATACCATACCTCATGAAAAGGCACCTTGAATTAGCTCCATGGTCTAGCCATTTTACCAACATGATAATGAACCCAAGGACTATTTTATGGAATACATCGTTTGTTTGCTGAAGTTGTTTCCCTTAAAGGCTTATAGCACATAAACTAGTAGTTAAGGTGATACGTTTCCCTTCTGATTAGACTCCTATATATTTGTTACTCTAGAATGATTAAACAAAAAGCAAAGAAAAATATCTGTTTCCTCAAACTGCACTGAATGTCTCCATTCTGTTTTAAATCTGTGATCAAGTTATGCAGCAACCTGACTGTGAATTTGCCGTGTTTACTGGGGGCCTTCTCCCCTTTCCTGTGCTACGTAAAGTCTATGCCTTTGTTTTCAGTCCACAGTTCACTCATTCAAACTTGTGTGGCACGTGGCATCGTGCCAGCTGGGACCACAGTCTGTGACATATTTCAGAATGATCCTCTCTTCTTTTCTCCATTGAGATCTGTTCTTGTTCCCAGGGCACAGTTGACAGTCTGAAAAAATTTACCTGATAAATACCCTTTACCCTTTGCTTGGAGAAGTGATATTTGAACACATTGCTGCTGCTGCTGCTGCTAAGTCGCTTCAGTCATGTCTGACTCTGTGCGACCCCATAGACCTCAGCCCACCAGGCTCCCCCGTCCCTAGGATTCTCCAGGCAAGAATACTGGAGTGTGTTGCCCTTTCCTTCTCCAATGCATGAAAGTGAAAAGTGAAAGTCAAGTCACTCAGTCGTGCCCGACTCTCAGTGACCCCATGGACTGCAGCCTACCAAGCTCCTCCGTCCATGAGATTTTCCAGGCAAGAGCACTGGAGTGGGGTGCCATTTCCTTCTCCCTATTTGAACACATTAAGGGATTTTAAATAAATAAACTGGGTGGAGAGATGGACTTTGTGTACTGCTGCCTTCCTGTTACTCATACTAGCATACCTTGTGGGTATGATAAGGAAGAAATTTGGAAAAAAATTAATTTTCTTGGCGTATACATCTTCAGTTCAACACATCTTTTGCGCTACAGTTGAAAAAGTGATGCTCCTTTTTTATCCCTGGTGTCCTGCCTTTAATATGTAATGAATGATTGCTGAACTATGGAAAAGAACAATTAATTGCATTTCATGCACAGTACTTGGGGATTTTAGAAAATCAGAATCTAACTGTGAAGTTATTCTGAATATATTTTGTAAAAAAGCATAATTTTTATAATGCACAGCTCTTTACAACAATACATTTCAATTTGGTTATTTAACATAATTTAAATTAAAAATTTTAAAAGAGAATCCTCTTCTTAGTACTTCATTGAAATTGAATTCTAGGTTTTGTTAATGTTAGAAATATTTATTATATTTTTAATCCAAATTTAGCCAGTGGAACTACTTTTTCTCAAGCATATTATGTGAGAGATGAAATAAACATTTGAAATGTCTAATGCTGACAATTTTTATATGAGAGGTCACACATAAAGTGTCATCTTGTACCAAAATATCATGCAGAGGTCGGAGACTAAGTCTAGATCAGTTCCAATTTGCACTGATTACAGTTGGCTTGATTACACACAGGCTATAAATAAACATTTGTAATGTCTTTATTTTTAGATAATTTCACTCATGATGGTTGCAAGAGCACAATTTATGAACTTAGGAAGTCAGTTATTAATAGTAGGAGAAATCCAACACTAAAAAAATCATTTATCGGTTGAAACCATTTTGCTGTAACACCTGTATACAGGTTACTGTTGTTGAGGTTCAAAGGTTAAAGTTAAGTCACTCAGTCGTGTCCGACTCTTTGCTACCCCATGGACTGTAGCCCACCAGGCTCCTCCATCCATGGGATTCTCCAGACAAGAATATTGGAGTGGGTTGCCATTTCCTTCTCCAGGGGATCTTCCTGACCCAGGGATCAAACCCAGGTCTCCCTCATTAGAGGCAGACGCTTTAACCTCTGAGTGACCAGGGAAGCCACCAGGGAAGTTGAGGTTCAAAGTCTAGCTTAAAAGAAAGAACTTAAGATAGATAATTAGATTAATTTGTATTTACACTATGCTATGCTATGCTATGCTAAGTCGCTTCAGTCGTGTCCGACTCTGTGCGACCCCATGGACGGCAGCCCACCAGGCTCCGCCGTCCTTGGGATTCTCCAGGCAAGAACACTGGAGTGGGTTGCCATTTCCTTCTCCAATGCACGAAAGTGAAAAGTGAAAGTGAAGTCGCTCAGTCGTGTCCGACTCCTAGCGACCCCATGGACTGCAGCGTACCAGGCTCCTCCATCCATGGGATTTTCTAGGCAAGAGTACTGGAGTGGTTTGCCATTGCCTTCTCCGATTTACACTATAAATCTCTTGAAATTGCTTAAGGAATTCAAAGAAAGTGCATGAATAAGGATTGCTAATTTTAAAGTAAATCTGGTGAATAATTTTAGTCCTGACCGTGAGAGGAGTGCTGGAAAATGAGTTGATAAGAAGAGAGATAATTGGAGAACAATCCTGAATATGGACAAAGAAGTAAGGGACCAAATGCGGGTAACACACCAGGGTCGCTCCATGCTGCTGATGCTCCAGGCATGTCCTGTGAGTGACGGCTTTCAAAAGTGCTTTTATTCTCAGCCACTCTTTTGCATCCAGAGTGATCTTTTCAAAAGACAAATTTAACCATATCACCCTTTGATAAAAAATTATCAGTGATTCCTCATTGTTCTCAGAAAAGAGACTGAAACCCTTCCTGCGGCCTTCAACTTTCCCTGCGATTTGTTTTCTGCTCATCTGTCGACTCGGAGAAGGCAATGGCACCCCACTCCAGTACTCTTGCCTGGAAAATCCCATGGACAGAGGGCTCTGGTGGGCTGCAGTCCATGGGATCGCTAGGAGTCGGACAGGACTGAGCAACTTCACTTTCACTCTTCACTTTCCTGCATTGGAGAAGGCAATGGCAACCCACTCCAGTGTTCTTACTTGGAGAATCCCAGGGATGGGGAAGCCTGGTGGGCTGCCGTCTATGGGGTCGCACAGAGTCGGACACAACTGAAGTGACTTAGCAGCAGCAGCAGCATTTGTGGACTTCCCACATTGCTCTCTCAGCCTCTCTTGGTGCTCCATCGAAGTCAGCTTGTTCTTTGAACAAGTCATGTTCTCTCCATCACTAGGACTTTTGCACATGCTGTCTGAGCTTGTGGAATATCCTTCCTTACCAAGCTCCCTGCCATCCTACCTCACTTCACTTCAGCACTCCCTTCAGTTGGCTGTTTGTCTTTCAGATCTCAGGTCAAATGTTTAAAGAAACCTACTTTGACATCTCAAAACTACTGGCATCCCTTTCTAGCGCATATCTTCTTTTCAGTTCTGTTTTTATACTGACTATTTTGCGATTGGTGCCTGTTCCTTCTCCCCACAGGTTCGTTCACTGAGAACACTGACGTGCATGTTTATATGCATCTTTCTGGCACCTTGCCGTGTGCTGACACTTTCATGATAAATGCTCCATGTGTTCTGGGCGAATGAATGAACATTTAGAGGAACAGGTGGGTTTCACTACAGGCCCTTTTGTGCCCAGTTGCTTCAGCCATGTCCAACTCTCTGCGACCCCATGGACTGCAGCCCACCAGGCTCCTCCGTCCACAGGATTCTCCAGGCAAGAGTACTGGGTGCGCTGCCATGCCTTCCTCCAGGGAATCTTCCTGACCCAGGGATCCAACCCACCTCCCCTGCTTCTCCTGAACTGCAGGTGGATTCTTTACCACCGAGCCATTAGAGGAGTCCCAAAGGGCCTTCTATCCCCACTGAAAAGTGTAACACCGAAAAAAGAAGGACAGGGAAAGGAGGAAGAAGAGGAAGAGAAGGCAGAGAAAGAAAGCGGGGCGGTTGCACGTTCCCAAGGAAGGAAATAATTATAATGGGGTTGGTGTAAAGAGAAGGCTCTGTGGCCCCCTTGAGAGGGGATTCGGTCTCTCAAAATCAGACACCCCAGAAACAGTGATGCAATGCATGCCAAGTGGCTCCAGTCATGTCTGACTCTTTGCAACCCTATGGAACTGTAGCCCGCCAGGCTCCTCTGTGCGTGGGAGTCTCCAGCCAAGGATACCAGACTCTGTTGCCAGGTCCTCCTCCAGGGGATCTTTTGGACCCAGGGATTGAACCTGCATCTTATTTAGGTCTCCTGCATTGGCAGGCAGGCTCTTTACCACTAAGACCACCTGGGAAGCCCAAGCTATTCAATAGTCCTGACTTTATTTTTCTAAAAATAGCCCAGTCTTTAATAAGCATCAAATATCAACATATACATGTTTTGTCCAAAGGTTGTAGTGAATGATATGTGGGTTTAAAGAGAGATTTCATTCAAGAAATGCTTCCATTCCAGTCCTTAAAATGGCACCTATTAGTAGCTTTTTTACTGTCATTAGTGGCTAGGTATTTTCACAGCGCTTCATCATTGTCAGAGCTTCGCCAGCACAGATTATCTTGTTTGATTCTCACAACAGTGCTGAGAGGGATGTAATATGAGTAGTCATGTCTATTCTGCTGGCTAGGAACTGAAGTTCAGAGAAAGAAACTTGCCTCGTAGCACACAGATGCTGTCTGCTGCTGGATGTAAAACTCACACAATCTCATTCTAACTATTTTCACTATTTATTCTTTCTCCAAGAAAAGATTATTTATTTATCTCTGCTTGGCCGTGCTGGGTCTTAGTTGCTGCATGGGCTTCCTCTAGATGCGGAGAGCGAGAGCTGCTCTCTAGTCCGGGCGCCTGTGCTCCTGATTGTGGAGGCTTCCTTGGTGAGGAGCTCAGCCTCTGGAGCACGTGGGCTTCGGGAGCTGCGGTTCCTGGGCTCCAGAGCACAGGCTTACCCGCTGCTGCACCTGGGCTTAGCTGTTCTGCCACACCCGGGATCCTCCTGGACCAGGGTTCGAACCCTCGTCTCTTGCATAGGCAAGGAGATTCTTTACCACCGAGCCACCAGGGAAACCCCAGTCTTCATTCCTGCCGGCAATTTTTTTTCATCTGAATATATCATTAAAGATATTGCACATTGTATCATCCAAACCAGGATGCTTCCGAGAGTGAAAAGGGATGCTATCAATGATTGTGCTGTGATCCCAGGCTTACACCAGGCACCCTGAAGGCATGGTCTTTATTATCTATTGCACCTTTACTGAAAGTAGATTTGTCAACTAGCTTGTTATTTCTTATAGCACAGATGTTGTACAGCATTTTAGTTAAATTATAGTAGCCTCAGTGCCAGACAATCCCCAACATTTTAATAGTTAACACAGTAGAAATTTATTCCTTTCTCACATAAAATACAATCAATGTCCTAAGGAGGAGATGGGTGAGGATGAGAGCTCCATCCCTCTTTAATCCAGGGTCCAGGCTGTAGGCTGTTCTTACATTTTGCGGTTAGTGGATGCTGTAAGGAAGATGAAACTTTTCTTTCTTCTCGTCAAGGTTCGCTAGCGGATCTAATTATTAAATTGACGTAAGAGAGAGTAACTGGAGAAAAACAAATTTGCTTTGTATGCACAGGAGCTTATCAGAAATACTAAACTCAAAGAAGTGAGCAAAGCACGCAGCTTTTATAGCTTTTAGACAAAGAAACAATAAATTTGTGAAGAGTTGACAAGGTAAAGTGGTTTGGCCTTGGGGTAGTGAATTATTTAAGAAGTAACAAAGTTTTTGTTTATACAGTCTTCAGAGCCTCAAAATTCCTATTTCTGGTAGTAAGGATGTCTCTCGAACTCGTGGTGCAGAGAGAGGGAGTGCCTTTTCCATGAGAGATTTATTTCTTGATTTCAGGGGGACAAAAAAGGGTCAGAGTGTCCTTCTTGCATTGGCTGTCTCTCAATTAACTCTAAATAATATAATAATAAATATGCCAAAGTGGAATATTTTGGCATCTCCTGATCCCCATAACTACCATGGATCCAGAAAGATGTTAAACCAGTGGACTAGTGGGAAAAAAGAGCAGCGCCCTGGCAGTTTTGCATTTCAGTCCTCTAAATAGTGCTCGTCTGACTGCTTCTATTTCATTGCCCACACCTTGATGCTAGTGGCTTCCCAGGTGGCACCAGTGGTAAAGAACCTGCCTGCCCATGCAGGAGACATAAGAGATACAGGTTCGATCCCTGGGTCGGGAAGATCCCCTGGAGGAGGGCATAGCAACCCACTCGAGTACTCTTGCCTGGAGAATCCCAAGGACAAGGAGCCTGGTAGGCTACAGTCCATAGCGTCTCTAAGAGTTGGACACAATTGAAGCAACTTAGCAGGCATGCACCTTAATGTACATGGGGCTGCCACTCCCACCAACAACCAGTAGATCTTTAGTGGGCAGATACGTCTTTGCCACATCTGGTAAAATAACTTGAAGCAGGTATTCATTCAGAATCCATTTCCTAATCTGTAAAGTGGAAATAATAGTGTTCAGTCCAGTGTGTAATACAGAACTCATATATTTGCAAAGGGCTTAGAACCTTACTTGCATATGGTGCAAACCTTGTGATAAAAATCTGTTCATGGTAATTTTCAGTCTCTGAAATCATTCTAGTGCTGTGAAAAATCCTTCCTCTCCTGTTTTTGTTTGTTTATTTGTGGGGTTTTTTGGCTGCATCATTCTGGGCAGATTTTGAATAGATGGTATAGACAGTCCATAAGAGTAGAGTTAGTAATTGCTGAGAATAAGGAATTAATTCAGGTGATTGAAAGTGTGATGAGAGATGACTCTATAAAAGCAGATACTTAGAATCATAATTGGAAGGATGGGTGGATATGGAGAGGTAATTCTCCATGGCTGAAGCGTTATATCTGGAGTCCTAATTCAGGGTGAAGAATAGTCTCATAAGACTAAAGGGAGATTAGATTGATGTCAGGCTGTGCAGGATCTTGCAAGATATATTAGTGAATCTAATTATATAGAAATATTTATGAGATTGTATTCACTCCAATGAAGATTGGCTTCAAAAGAATATATTTGTTAACTATCATTTAAGTTGCTGTTACATTTTAGTTATGTAATATATTATTTAATATGCATATTGATTTCCTTGTACTGTTGAAATATTCATTCACTTCTTCCTTCATTTGTGAAAGAATTACTAATGGTCTGTACCAGCCAGGACATCAGCTAGGGTGGGGTCTGCTGGAAATGAAGATTACGCTCGAATTTAGTGCCATGCTATTTACTGAGGATTTCATTTTTAGTCTTTGTTGTTATGGTTATCTGTCATTAAGTAGCATGGTGTCTGCACTTTGAAATCTCTGGTGGACTATATATGGCCATAGACATCTTTAGAGCAGTATTTCCTAACCTCGGTGCTGTTTAAATTTGGGGTCCTTGTTTTGCGGGCTTGCTCTGTGCACCGTAGAATGTTTAGAAGCAACCCTGACTTCTACCCACTCTACACTAGCGGTACCCCCACTCCCAGTGGCGATAATGAAAAAGTCCTCTGAGGGGCAAAACCACTGCTGGTTACAATCTCTAGCACTCTTTTAAAGTAATCATAGCAAAATAAACTCCATTCATTTAGAAAAGTTTTAATGGTTTCAAATAAGATAAACTATGTGGAAACACAGAGTGCCTTGTCATTATTTTAGCAATAACATTATAATATTGATAGATCTTTTCTGTTTGTCTAGAAAAAGAACACTCAGTAGGTGCATTTCAGAGAAACTATTATAGGGTGTTTATGGCCATAGCTTACCACTTGTATCGCCAGTTTGTTTTCATCCTTAAAAACACAAAGACCAGAAACAAATTAATCCATCTGTACCATTGACAGGTTCATATGTTTATTGATTTAAACAGTTTTAAAAGCTCTCTTTCTCTTCACATCTTTAGTATAGTACCTTGCAGAGATGTGATTTCTTTCATTCAATCTTTCCATTCAAGCATTTCGGATCACCACAAGAAATTGTGATGAACAAGCCTTATAAAAGTGGCAAGTGAAAAATATTGAGTGTTGAGACTGCTCAGATGCTCAAATATATGTTATTCAGTAGTAGCTCTAATTGGAGAAGGAAATGGCAACCCACTCCAGTGTTGTTGCCTGGAGAATCCCAGGGACGGGGGAGCCTGGTGGGCTGCCGTCTATGGGGTCGCACAGAGTCGGACACGACTGAAGCGACTTAGCATAGCATAGTAGCTCTAAAAGCTTGTTAAGCAAAGAGATTAGAAGTGCAGCCTCCCTGGGTGGTGCTTTCTCTAACACATACTTTGGTTCTCCCGTTGCGTCTGTCCTCCTCCATTGTGGTGAGTTATTCTCCTTCCTGTGCCTTCAGCTACAAATCAGACGTGATGTCAGAACATACAGTGAGGACAGACAGTCAGATAACCTCAGTACAGATGATTATTTTGGACAAGCTAGACTGTTGCAGAATGCCTTGAGACATACTCAATCCTTGTAGGGGCTTCTAAGTCATGAAAATCTTGTAGAAAACTTCCAGAGTACTGCTAGTAATAAGAAGCACTTTTTAGTAAGGCATCATTATATAAACCTATTGCAATTTTTACTGATAACAAATTAGTTTTTGCCTGCCTCAGTTTCTAAAGATTGTATTATTAACAGACATTATCAAATTGATGGTTTGACAAAGTTTTTATTTCCCCAGATATAAATTACATGCTAATCTTTCCGTTAATTTGAACATTAGCTGCAATAAGAATATGAATGTTGAATTATTAGTAAATCTTCGAATCTACTTACCTCTCCACCGTTCTTTCTCCCCTGATGTCCAATATATCTCTATATTTTAAGCAACCAATTTTCCAACAATTTTATATTATCCAGATATACAAAATGGTCACCAGTTACAAAATGTTGTATTTAGATGACCATTATATTGTTTTCAAAATTTTATTCACAACACGGTAAAGGCTCCTGAATATTATGCACAAATGAAATACTTATTGGATGGTATTCAATAGGTCACTTTTATTTTATCTTTTCTGTAATTGACAGAAATGTGCTACTATTTTAAAATATTAGGCTTTAGTAAGAACATTATCAGCTCTACATTATTTTCACTCACCAAAATTCTCAAAGAAATTCAAGATTCACTTTGTTACATTTAAAAACCTTATCTTTCCAACATTTGTCATGGATTCTAGATTGTTAGTTTCATTAACCCCATTTTACAAACAGCAAATTGTATAGTGTGATAAATGTTATAGAGAGCATCTTTTCATGAAGACAGAAGTCTTAGAATTTCCTTATAGTACTTTTCAAGATTATTGTAGGTTATTCTTAATTCTACTATCTGAACTATACATATAACATCTGATAATTGTTTAAGAAGTCTTCCTCCTCTTCCTCCTTCCATCTTCATCATTCACTGTTCTCAGATAGTAAGTATTAAAAACAATACTCTGTAGACTGCAGAGCACAAAAGACTTTTCAGGTTTTCAGTAAACAGAACTACAAGATTTCATGCTCTCTAAAAAAATGCTAATTAGCAAAATCCCAGAATAAAGTGAATTGCAGAGTTAACGATGTCAGCCTGGGAGACACATGCCCCCACATATGGCAGAAAGCCTGGAGGCTTTTCTTTATATTTCCTTTTTGCTTTGACTGCGCTGGGTCTCCATTGCTGCACACACGGGCTAATCTCTGGTTGGCGTGCGCGGCCTTGTCATTGCGGTGGCTTCTCTTGCAAAGCACGGGTTCTAGAGCACGTAGGCCTGAAGAGCCGCAGCACGTGGGCTCAGTAGGTGCAGCTCACGGGCTCCAGAGTGCGGGCTCAGGAGCTGTGGGGCACAGGTCTAGTTGCCCGGCGGCATGTGGAACCTTCACGAACCAGGGATCGAACCCATGTTGCCCGCACTGACAGGCAGACTCTTAACCCCTGAATCACTTCTTTATCTTTCCTACTTCTAAAATTGTTTATTTGAGTCAATCACTGAACCTAGATTAGTTAAAGCGGTGCTAGATACTGTTCCCGAGCAATTTTTCATTTAATATTCTTACTGTAAACTCCTAAGCAACCGTTAGAAAGACCTTATTTGCTCTAACCTGTTCTAATTTCTTCCCTAGAACAAACCTAGACACACTAATAGATAAAATAAAATACCTTGTTATCCTTTAAAGTGAAGTCGTTCAGTCGTGTCCGACTCTTTGCGACCCCGTGGACCGTAGCCCACCAGGCTCCTCCGCCCACGGGATTCTCCAGGCAGGATATACTGGAGTGGGTTGCCATTTCCTTCTCCAGGGGATCTTCCCGACCCAGGGATCGAACCCAGGTCTCCCGCATTGCGGGCAGACGCTTTAACCTCTGAGCCACCAGGGAAGCCCTTGTTATCCTTTAATCTTAACAAAATGTCTAAAAGTCATTGGGAATTGATCTCAAAGTACCGTTCTAATAAAAGCATTTATCCTTTCCCCAGGATTTGTGTAATTATTAGAGGCTAGTCAGCCCAAATGAAGCACGAAAGGAACATGGAAACCGAAACACAATGCCACACCCAAATAAAGTGAAGTAACATAAAGTAACATGTAACGTAAAATAATGCCCTCAGAAAATAAAATAGACTGCCCTGAGAAAATATACTGAGTAGTAAACTATGTACATATAAAATACTCTGCAACAGAAGATGGCAAATACAAGATAAAGCTTGTCATAATGCATATCAAGTACCATAAAAAATTAAGTATTATAAGTTTATGGGGGCCACTGTGGAGTAAAATATACAGGTATGACATATACACAATAGAAGGTAGAAACTATAACGGTGAAACATATTGTAATGCACGTTAAGTGTTATGGGAATTTTTTGAAAGGATTGCAATATTTTGAGACTGTTGGAGAAGATCTTTTGGGAAATGTAGATTTCAATTTAAATAGCTTAGAAATATCTAAAATAGGTGCTAAATATTAGAGTATTAACTCTTGAAAAATATAGATACTGCAATTCTGAATTTAAATGAATTGAAATTAAAACACAGAAATTGAAATTAATCTTTCCATTGTTTGTGAAAGATAGTGACTAAGAGCACAGGTTCTGGATTCAGGCTTCCTGGGTTAAAATTCTAGCTTTCCACAGACCAGTTAGATAATTTGGGGCAAGTTACTAAAGGTCTTAGTGTTGGTTCCTTGTCTGTAAAATAGAGATAATCTAAAGTTCATCCTTTTAGATATTTCATCTCCTAATAGTTCATTAGGAGTTAGTCACTCGTGACCCCATGGAGCCTCCCAGGCTCCTCTGTCCATGGAATTATCCTGGCAGGAGTACTGGAGTGGTTGCCATCCCCTTCTCCAGGGGACCTTCCCACCCAGGGGTGAATCTGAGTCTCCTGCATTGCAGGCGGATTCCTTACTGTTTGAGTCACCAGGAAAGTTCATCACTGGCACATGTACTGATATACTCACATGTCTTCTGAATTCACTTACCTTGTGGTCATAAAAGGCACTTAACATGATTTTAGTCTGGTCAAATTTATTGAGACTTGTAGTCTTTTTGTAGTCTGGCCTGTGATCTTGGAGAATGTTTCATATAAATTCAGATGGAATATCTGTTCTTCCTTTTTGGATGGAATGTTCTTTATACAACTGGTAAGTTCATCTGAACTAATGCTCTGTTCAAGGCCAGTGTCTCCACGTTGATTTCCTGTCTGGATATCTGTTGATCGATGTAAGCACGGTGTTCAATACCCTACTACTATGGTAATTCTGTTCATTTCTCCTTTTCTATTTGTTCATGTTGGCTTTATATATTAAGTGCTCCTATGTTGGGTGCATATATATTTGCAAGTGTTGTGTTTTCTTGTGGAATTGTTTCCTTTAACATTGTGTAATGTTCTTTATCTCTTGTTATAGTCTTTGCTGTAAAATCTAATTTGTCTGATATAAGTACTACTTCTAAAACCTTCTTTTCGTTTCCGTTTACATGGAATATCTTTTTCCACCAATTCACTTTCAACCTGTGACTGTCTTTAGATCTAAAATGAGTCTCTTGTATGCAGGTTATACGTGGGTCTTACTTTTTTATTCAATCAGCCACCCTAGGTCCTTTATTTGAGCCTCATTTCTACTTACATTTAAGTAATTATTGATACATATATCCTTATTGCCATCTTGTTAATTGTTCTCATTTGTAGTTGTTCTCTTTTGCTCACTTCCTCTATAGTAACTGTCTTTAGTATTATATTTGGATTTATTTCTCTGTATTTTTTGTGTATCTATCATAAATTTTCAGTTGTAATTACTTTGAAGTTTGTATATAATGAGTTACATATATCTGTCTATTTTTAGTTGATCATCTCTTAATTTTAAATGCATATAAGTTCAGTTCAGTTCAGTTCAGTTGCTCAGTCATGTCCGACTCTCTGTGACCCCATGAATCGCAGCACGCCAGGCCTCCCTGTCCATCACCAACCCCTGGAGTTCACCCAGACTCAAGTCCATCGAGTCAGTGATGCCATCCAGCCATCTCATCCTCTGTCATCCCCTTCTCCTCTTGCCCCCAATCCCTCCTAGCATCAAAGTCTTTTCCAATGAGTCAACTCTTCACATGAGGTGGCCAAAGTACTGGAGTTTCAGTTTTAGCATCATTTCTTCCGAAGAAATCCCAGGGCTGATCTCCTTCAGAATGGACTGGTTGGATCTCCTTGCAGTCCAAGGGACTCTCAAGAGTCTTCTCCAACACCGCAGTTCAAAAGCATCAATTCTTTGGCGCTCAGCCTTCTTCACAGTCCAGCTCTCACATCCATATATGACCACTGGAAAAACCATAGCCTTGACTAGACAGAAAAGTCCTAAATGTTTACTTTTCCTACAATGTTTTATATTTTCTGTATTTTTATCTTGTGTCTCCTTTAACTACTTATTTTAGTTGTAGATGATTTGCTACTTTTGGCTTTTACCTTTATTACTAGGTATATATATGGTTGAAGCAGTAGCTTTACTATTTGCCTCTACTAGTGAGATTTTTTTTTTTTTTTTTTTTTTTTTAATTTCTAGTTGTAGCTGTTTCTTTTCTGCTTAAAGGTGGCCCTTTAATATTCCCTGTAATGCCGATTTAATGTTAATTTTTTTTTTTTTTAGTTTTTACCTGTCTGTAAAATTCATTATTTCTCCTTCAATTCTTGTTTTTCTTTCTTTCTCTCAATTCTGAATGATAACTTCACCATGTAGATTATTCTTGTTTGCCATTTTTGTCTGTTTGCTTTTTCATTTTGGCACCCTTTAATGTATTGTATAACCCCTTTCTTGCCTGCAAAGTTTCTGTGGAAAAGTCTGCTAATAGTCTTAGGGAGTTCTCTTATATGTAAATAGTTGCTTTCTCTTATTGCTTTTAAGAATCTCTATCTTTCTTTTTTGCCATTTTAATTATAATGTATATTGGTGTGAACCTAGGGATTCATCGTTTTTGTGACTTTGTCTTTCTTTGACCTGTGAGTTTCTGTTGGTGTGTGTATGTGTGTGTGGAGGGGGGATTTCAATTTGCCTGTGTACTGAATTTAATCAGACATTATTTTCACATCTGTTGAGATGATCAGCCATCCTTGCGTTTCTAGAATCAGCCTCACTTGATCACAGTGTTTGCTATTGTGCTACTATATTCTGTTAGATACATTTTAGAATTTAGCATTTTACCTTGATTTTTAAAGTGAATTTGATTGGTTTATTTTTTGAAGAAATTTTTGTCAGATTTTGACAATAATATTATAGTCTCTTCATTTTATGAGTTAGTTTGGAAGTTTTCCTTCTTTTTCTGTGCTAGGTGTATGTTAAGTAGATTTGAGGGTATCTGATCATTTAAATATTTGGTAGAATACTCCTGGATAACTATCTGTGTTTAGGTGCTTAAATTACCTTGTTTATATCTTCAATAACATTTGTGATATCTTACCTCTCCCCACGCATTTAATTTTCATTATGTTGGTTGTCTATTTTGTTGAACTTAAAAAAAAATACTTCCAATAAATAATCAATTTATTATTTTTATGTGTTCTGTTTTCATCTTCAATATGTTTAATAATTTTTCTTTTCTAGATTTCTGAATGTGCTGCTTTTATTATTAATGTTGATTTTGTAATTGATATTGATTATTAGCATTACTCATGGCATTTGATATCTTATGCTTTCATTCTTATTTTTTTAATTCTGTAATTTTATTTTTATCTACATTTTGATCCCAGTTACTTAATGGCATTTTTATTTTACCTCTAAGAATACCATTTTTTAAAATTAGTTTCTTGTCTTATTGAGATTTTCTTTATAGTCTAAGATGGAGCCACGCTTTGGTGAATATTCATGTGCGGATTCCATATTAACTTCAAGAAGTGAAGTCTCTAGTATTATTTTTTATAATTTAATATACTGCAATAACAAGTATCTTACTGATTGTGTTGTGTATTTTAAATGCTCACCACAAATACTTAATGGTTTTGTCTTAAGCCTGATTTAAGCAGATTCCTCAGGAAGGCTCATGAAAATAATAGTCCCCAAGTTTTTGCATTTTTCCTCAAAGTTCTAGTCTTTATTTTTGAAAGTCAGTTTGAATTGATATGGAATCCATGTCTTACTTTTGCTTTACTTGATTCTTTTTTTTAATTGGAGGGGAGGCCTGGCGTGCTGCAGTTCATGGGGTCGCAAAGAGTCGGACACGACTGAGCGACTGATCTGATCTGATAGTTGATTTACAGTATTTTGATAGGTACAAACAAATCACTTGTGATTCATGCGTGTGTGTGTTCTCTTTGGGATTCTTTCTCATTATAAGTTATTAAATATAGTTCCCTGAGCTGTATATTAAATCACCACTGCTTATCTATTTTATTCATATAGTGTGTATCTGTTGCTTTCCTTGATTCTTAAATACATTTCTGGATGGTTTTCTGCTATAAAGCGTTGCTGTAGGGCTATGATAACTGACTTTCTTGCCATTATAAGTGACTTGTTACGTTTGAAGGAATTTTTAAACTGTGGATTAAAGATTTTTAAAGTATGTTTTAAAACACACTTTGTTGAGACTGTTCGTGTTGGCTATTTTCAGTCAATATTCTCAGGCATGCAATGTGTTCTTTTAGTATATATTTTAAAATTTGATTTTAGGAAAGCATTCTTTAATTATAATTTATAGTTGTTACCTCATTTGAGGTTTTTTGCTGTCTTCTATATATATAACTTTTCTCAAACTCTTTTTCCCTTTTTCTTCACTTAATTTTTATTTTTAAAATTTGCCTCCTTTCTGTCCCTATTTCTTCTAAGACATCTGACGTGTTTATTTGTTCAATGTGTTAGATTTTCTTTGAGAAAATATTTTTCTATTATTTTCAAAACTTCCAAGTTCTGTTATGTATTTACAAATATCTTCCATTCAATTTTTTTTTCTTAATTTTTGGCTACACAGAACATGCAGGGTGTTAGTTAGGGATCCAGCCTGTGCCCCCTGCCGTGAAAGCACAGAATCTGAACCCCGGACCACCAGGGAGGTCCCTTCCACTCACTTTATTTCAGAGATTTTATTTTAATTAGTGTAGTTGTTTTGTAAGCTTCTACACTTTCTTTAAATTTTTAAACTAATTTAAAAATCATAAGATATAATTTTGTTCTTTTCATGCATTTCTGGTGTACTTTTATTGCCTATATGTGTATTTTTTATCTTCCTTACTTTATTTTATTTTCTCTTAAAACTTATTTTGATACTTGTGTATCAGTTGTATTTGCTTACAATTTTAAAATTAAATTCATTATCTAATGTTTTCCAAAGAGAGGTCAGAATAGGTTCTGTAGTTTCACAACTTTAAAATTCATACCTTGTTTTCATAAGTGACTTTAAAATATGTCATCTTACAATTTGAGATCTCTTTCCTGTGTTCCTTTATTCAATTTTACCTGAACTTTTAATTGTCTTTATTTTTCCCTTGTGCAGGCTTTCTGTTAAATTTAGAATATTTTTTTTCAATTTTAGGGAGAGATTTTACTTGGAATAGCATTGCTAGTTGTTGGTTAAGAGTTTAAAGGTCAAAGCTTCTCTGGAACAAAAGGGTTTACTGAAAATTCAGACCCCCTCTTTTCAACAAATTGTATCATAAAAGCCGTATTAAGGTTTTGACCGCCGTTTCCATACAGCCTATTACATTTGCAGGGAGTAACTGCTGGTAATGCTGGACCCGTCATTTTCCCTCCTCTTTCTCCCACACGGATACAGTGATTCTGTATATGTCTTTTCACAGGTGATGATTTTCTTCCATGCACTTTCTAACCCTTGGAGGTTCGTGGGCATACTTTTGTCAGGATCAGCTGAGCTGGGGAAAGCCGAGCTGCCAGATACCGGAGTAGCTGATAGAAACAAGAAGCCAAAGTGAAAATAATGGCCAAGCCTTTCATCATTTACTGTGATGAAAGGTTGTAAGGAAAATGTTAAACTGAGCAAAGGGCCGAATCCTCCCTGTTCGCCTTTTCCCCCAGGGTTGCCACACTGGTTGAGGGTAGGGCAGATGGGAAGAGATAGGGGGTCGTCTCTGTCTTCTCATTGCTGAAGGAGACGTGAACATATGGACCCTGCCGTTTTATGAATGCGACGCTAAAGAGAAGAGCAAGGAGCAGGACTTGGTGTGGAAAAGTCCTGAGTGTTGAGTCAAGAGTGGAAAAGAGAGTCTTCAGGGTTTCCTGCCTCCCGCAGCTAGTAGGTCTTGGCAGAGACTGCGCGGAAAATATCTTGGAAAGGCTCCACACGAAGAGAGTTTAGAACAGAGGTGCCTGGGCTGGTAATGCAGAAGAGCGTGGCTGGGGAGGGCACCCTGAGTGCTCGACCACAGCGCTGCAGCTCCGCTTGGAGACCGCCATGCACCGGCTCTGCAGCACTCCTGGTGCGGGGAGCGCAGCTTTCCCCCATGCGGCCTGCTGGGTCAGGCCTTGCCGTTGCATATGCTGAGACCTGAAAGATCAAGAACATTTCTAGCTGGGAGCTGAACCTCCTCACTGATATCTGTTGCGTATGTCGTATTTGGACTGGTACCGCAACCATCTGAATTGCTATGTTAGAATCCACACTGCCAGCACCACCTGTCCGTAGTAATCTACACGGAGAAGGTTGCCTTCACAAGTTATAAAAACTGGGTTGCAGTTATTTTGTTTCATCTCTTTAAAGAGTCCAGAGAAGTACTAGAGGAAATAACAGAGATATTTTCTAAAAATTGAACAGCCTTGATAAACACAGCAATTAAAGTTTAATCAAAATACGTGAACAAAATTATTTGCTTTATGTTTCTTCCATGATATTCAGTGTGTATTTAGACTTCAAATTGTATTAAAGCATTCCTTGCTTAACCACTTGGTCACTGAGTGAATTGAAAATCTGCCCATGGAGATTTAGTTAAAATGATGCTTATTCATTTCTAAAAAGATATACTTTTTATTATACAGCTTTCTACCTTAGTTTGCCAAAGCAAAAGGAGGTTTATATTATAGCAAAAATATTGTAGCCCGATAGTCTCATTATTTCAGAATATAAAAGCTATAAATGGAATTTCTACAAATGCTATTATTCTGAAATTTTCTCTACTATTGAAAATAAAGATTTACAATAAAAAAAATAGACTTCCCAAATGTCTTAGTGAATTTTAAAAATTTTGTTTACTAGCTAAAAATATCATAAGAAACATAAAAACAAGTTATTTTTCAAGTTAAGAAAATAATTACTCCATGGCAATTGAATCTTTGTTCTATAACTATTACTCATGTTATAAATATAACCTAACATTAAAAAACATCAAGGAAAATTAAATACAAGAAGAATTTTCAAAGCTATAGACATTTAGATGCAAACCCAGGAGGCATTAAGAAGAGAACATGGCAAATCTTCCTAGTTTTAAAGTTAAATTTGCTGTATTTGTTATAATTTCCTGGGTTCTTTTTTATTCAAATTTAGATATATTCTAGATAAACTGTAGAGCAAACATACAAATGGTCCACAAAATTGGCCTTTTTAAATAATTATACCAGAAACATCAAGCGTTTTTCACACTATAACTTTTTATATTTTCAGTAAACAAGCTTTTTAAAAAACGGTTTGTTGATGAGCATTTTGCTTCTGGTTTGAAAATGAGAATAATATATGACACAGCTCATACCTCAGAATCTTTCGAGTCCAGATCTACCTATAGTTCATAGAATGAATAGATTATTTTATATATACTTTCTAGGTGAACGTGGTATAAGAAGAAAGAAAGTTGTGATAGGAGTAAATAGGTAAAGCTTTCTTTTCTACAAGGTGACTTTTCGGTTGAAGCGTTGTCATTAATGACTTGGTAGAGATGTAGGTAACCACATTCCTGTTAAGAGGAGTAACTTTACAAAAAGCTGTAAGGAAAGAAAATTCTTAAGCGGATGGTATGCTGAGGTACTTAAAGGCAGTGACTGACTACATTGGAGAGCAAGGAAAAATAATTACAAAAGATGAGTACTTTTGGGGACAGAGGTCCACATCAAGTTGTTCAGGGTTGTATCCCCATTTCCTAGGCTAGTAAGTGGTGCTGAATAAATATTTGTTGAAATAGATCCCTGTCATTTCTTACATGGTTGAACCAAAATAGTAACTGTAAATGAAGGGGATTCATGTAATCATTCATCGTCAACTCTGCTTTGAATGCCTACTGCAAAGGGAATAAAACATTGCCCTGGTTCTACAGATCTGCACATCTTCCTGGAGGCTACAGAGAGACAGGAATCTATATATAATTTCAGTACATTTTGGTAAGTTCAAAAGTATTGTGATGAAGAAAGTAGGAGTAACTCTGTTAGAAACTTTTAGGGGAGGAAATTTCATGACTTGGTTATCAGATATGGAAAACGGAAAAAAAAAAGAGAGAAAACAAATTTGAAAATAACTCAAAAGTTGTGCTGAACTTGGCGCAATGTGGTTTCAGAAAGGGTCTGTGAAAGTAATAATAAGATAGCTATCAGATCAGATCAGATCAGATCAGTCGCTCAGTCGTGTCCGACTCTTTGCGACCCCATGAACCGCAGCACGCCAGGCCTCCCTGTCCATCACCAGCTCCCGGAGGTCACTCAGACTCGCATCCATCGAGTCAGTGATGCCATCCAGCCATCTCATCCTCTGTCGTCCCCTTCTCCTCCTGCCCTCAATCCCTCCCAGCATCAGAGTCTTCTCCAATGAGTCAACTCTTCGCATGAGGTGGCCAAAATACTAGAGTTTCAGCTTTAGCATCATTCCTTCCAAAGAAATCCCAGGGCTGATCTCCTTCAGAATGGACCGGTTGGATCTCCTTGCAGTCCAAGGGACTCTCAAGAGTCTTCTCCAACACCACAATTCAAAAGCATCAATTCTTCGGCACTCAGCCTTCTTCACAGTCCAGCTCTCACATCCATACATGACCACAGGAAAGACCATAGCCTTGACTAGACGAATCTTTGTTGGCAAAGTAATGTCTCTGCTTTTGAATATGCTATCTAGGTTGGTCATAACTTTCCTTCCAAGGAGTAAGCGTCTTTTAATTTCATGGCTGCAGTCACCATCTGCAGTGATTTTGGAGCCCAGAAAAATAAAGTCTGACACTGTTTCCACTGTTTCTCCATCTATTTCCCATGTAGTGATGGGACCAGATGCCATGATCTTCGTTTTCTGAATGTTGAGCTTTAAGCCAGCCTTTTCACTCTCCACTTTCACTCTCATCAAGAGGCTTTTTAGTTCCTCTTCACTTTCTGCCATAAGAGTGGTGTCATCTGCATATCTGAGGTTATTGATATTTCTCCCAGCAATCTTGATTCCAACTTGTGTTTCTTCCAGTCCAGCATTTCTCATGATGTACTCACTTCCAATTAAATTTAGGACGTATATAGGTTCGTGACATTGTACAGGAGACAGGGATCAAGACCATCCCCATGGAAAAGAAATGCAAAAAAGCAAAATGGCTGTCTGGGGAGGCCTTACAAATAGCTGTGAAAAGAAGAAAAGCGAAAAGCAAAGGAGAAAAGGAAAGATATAAACATCTGAATGCAGAGTTCCAAAGAATAGCAAGAAAAGATAAGAAAGCCTTCTTCAGTGATCAATGCAAAGAAATAGAGGAAAACAACAGAATGGGAAAGACTAGGGATCTCTTCAAGAAAATCAGAGATACCAAAGGAACATTTCATGCAAAGATGGGCACGATAAAGGACAGAGATGGTGTGGACCTAACAGAAGCAGAAGATATTAAGAAGAGGTGGCAAGAATACACAGAAGAACTGTACAAAAAAGAGCTTCAAGACCCAGATAATCATGATGATGTGATCACTGACCTAGAGCCAGACAACCTGGAATGTGAAGTCAAGTGGGCCTTAGAAAATATCACTACAAACAAAGCTAGTGGAGGTGATGGAATTCGAGTGGAGCTATTCCAAGTCCTGAAAGATGATGCTGTGAAAGTGCTGCACTCAATATGCCAGCAAATTTGGAAAACTCAGCAGTGGCCACAAGATTGGAAAAGGTCAGTTTTCATCCCAATCCCAAAGAAAGGCAATGCCAAGGAGTGCTCAAACTACCAAACAATTGCACTCATCTCACATGCTAGTAAAGTAATGCTCAAAATTCTCCAAGCCAGGCTTCAGCAATATGTGAACCGTGAACTTCCTGATGTTCAAGCTGGTTTTAGAAAAGGCAGAGGAACCAGAGATCAAATTGCCAACATCTGCTGGATCATGGTAAAAGCAAGAGAGTTCCAGAAAAACATCTATTTCTGCTTTATTGACTATGCCAAAGCCTTTGACTGTGTTGATCACAATAAACTATGGAAAATTCTGAAAGAGATGGGAATACCAGACCACCTGATCTGCCTCTTAAGAAATCTGTATGCAGGTCAGGAAGCAACAGTTAGAACTGGTCATGGAACAACAGACTGGTTCCAAATAGGAAAAGGAGTACGTCAAGGCTGCATATTGTCACCATGTTTATTTAACTTATATGCAGAGTACATCATGAGAAATGCTGGACTGGAAGAAACACAAGTTGGAATCAAGGTTGCTGGGAGAAATATCAATAACCTCAGATATGCAGATGACACCACTCTTATGGCAGAAAGTGAAGAGGGGCTAAAAGGCCTCTTGATGAAAGTGAAAGTGGAGAGTGAAAAGGTTGGCTTAAAGCTCAACATTCAGAAAACGAAGATCATGGCATCTGGTCCCATCACTACATGGTAAATAGATGGGGAAACAGTGGAAACAGTGTCAGACTTTGTTTTTCTGGGCTCCAAAATCACTGCAGATGGTGACTGCAGCCATGAAATTAAAAGACGCTTACTCTTTGGAAGGAAAGTTATGACCAACCTAGATAGCATATTCAAAAGCAGAGACATTACTTTACCAACAAAGGTTCGCCTAGTCAAGGCTATGGTCTTTCCTGTGGTCATGTATGGATGTGAGAACTGGACTGTGAAGAAGGCTGAGCGCCAAAGAATTGATGCTTTTGAACTGTGGTGTTGGAGAAGACTCTTGAGAGTCCCTTGGACTGCAAGAAGATCCAACCAGTCCATTCTGAAGGAGATCAATCCTGGAATTTCTTTAGAAGGAATGATACTAAAGCTGAAACTCCAGTATTTTGGCCACCTCATGCGAGGAGTTGACTCATTGGAGAAGACTCTGATGCTGGGAGGGATTGAGGGCAGGAGGAGAAGGGGACGACAGAGGATGAGATGGCTGGATGGCATCACTGACTTGATGGGTGTGAGTCTGGGTGACCTCTGGGTGCTGGTGATGGACAGGGAGGCCTGGTGTGCTGCGGTTCATGGGGTCGCAAAGAGTCGGACACGACTGAGCGACTGATCTGATCTGATCTGATCTGATATAGATTTTTGTTTTATCTGCCATGTGACTTTTACTGAGGTGTGTATTTGTTTGGGAAAATGGGGATATAGCAGTGGTAACTGTTACAGTGTGGTCATTGTTGTGTGTCTGTCTGCCTGTATGGTCTCATCCATGTACACATCTTGTTCTTATGGGATAAAGCAAATTAGCCCAGCTTTCTGATGAGAGGAATTGTATTTATAATCAAAAACAAACAATCCTGGTCAGATTATATGCGGTCCTTTCTTGATATAGCCTGGGTTTATAATCATGCTTTTGTTTAAAACTGATGCTATGATTTTGGATCTTTGTTTTGACTTTGGCTTCCTGATTAGACCCACTTTGTTCTTCATATTCCAACTGCTGACATCTCGATATAGCTTCATAAAGTGGAGCGGCTCATATTAATTCTATCCAATTTATCAGCCTTACATTTAAAATACTTCCATCAAATCATTACATATAAGAAGTAACTGTTAAAATAAAATTATTATATTTAAAGAGTCTTCAACATGGGGTCGCTAAGAGTCGGACAGGACTGAATGACTTCACTTTCACTTTTCACTTTCCTGCACTGGAGAAGGCCATGGCAACCCACTCACTCCAGTGTTCTTGCTTGGAGAATCCCAGGGACGGGAGAGCCTGGTGGGCTGCCACCTATGGGGTCGCACAGAGTCAGACACGACTGAAGCGACTTAGCAGCAGCAGCAGCAGCAGCAACATGAAACAGAATGATAACAGAGAGGTGGCTATTCAATAAAGGAGTTTAAGATGCTGGACTGAAAGTCAAAAGGCAATAGAGAGGAAAAAGTCCACACGCAGACATAAACAGACAGACACGCACACATACAGAGACTCACACAGACACACATAAATGATCTGTATGAAGAAGAAAGCAATCTTATGCTATCATTCAAAATAATTAAATGTAAAAATCTGCATATTTTGAACCATTTCAAATTCACATACAGTGAGTACACAATCAAATCAAAATTTGCTAAGGAAACAACCCCACTCCTTGTTCCCAAGCATGGAGGCTAGGCCAGTAGAATATTCTGGGACTGAGCAAGTTATTTTTTGCAGGTTTCACCTAGGAGCCTTGCATCGCCCCTTGAGTGAGGCAAGTTTAGGGGGCTGAGCTCTGTACCTCAAACTATTTCAAGCCAAAAATAGTAACACTGAACATTAGAAGTGTTCCTGTAAGAGTGCCTTGTAAATTATTTAGTAACCTCTAAAAAGAACTAGAGTAACCTTTTCTGGAGGTATGCAGAACATCATGAAAATTAGTAACTTCCTGGCCTCTCTGCCTGGAAAAAAATATGAATGAGAATTTAATGAAAATCAGATCATAAACCCAAGTAAAATCAAGCTATAGGTGACAGTGGACCTTTTAGAAAATTAATGTTCTTGGCCTTTGCTGCCTATTTCCCATTTACACGTGTATCTATGTTAGTAGGTGTTTATATTAGCCTACTGATATGAAGTGGTGGAGACAGAACAAGTAGCGATTGTACAAACATTTGCTGTGAGATGAATCATCTTTCCATACACATAACTATTTTAGGATAATTTAGAATTCTAAATTGACCTCTGAAAGCCTTTAGAACAAAGAATTAATGTGACATAATCACATTCTTAATGGAGTTTTATTTTCTCATATTCCTTTAATTCTCTTACTGAATTGAAGTTTAATAGGTTTCTTTTGGAAACTTGATTATCATGATGTAATAGTAGTTTTATAACAACAAAATTCCTTGCAAAGTTAACCAATCATGGCTGAAAGACATTTATTCATGTTTGTAGGCAACAATGTTTTATCATTAGCTGAAATCATGTCAGTATATTTCACTTTAAGTTAATTAGACTATCACACATTTAAGAAACTGAAAATGTAATAAATGTGACAATTTATTGCAATTTCTGGCAATTCATTGTGTTTTGTTTTTCCATCTGAATGAGTTCAGTCAAATGTGAGTGTGTCTGACTTATTTCACTGAGTATCTTGACAATCTCTGTATCAGACACAGAAAGAGAAATGCTATATGATACTGCTTATATGAGAAATCCTAAACAAAAGTGTGCAAATGTACTAGTTTACAAAACAGAAATAGTCACAGAGATGTGGAAAACAAATTTGGTTACCATGGGGATTAAGGAGGGACAGATACATTGGACGATGGGACTAACACATACACACTGCTAAGTCACTTCAGTCGTGTCCGACTCTGTGCGACCCCATAGACGGCAACCCACCAGGCTCCCCTGTCCCTGGGATTCTCCAGGCAAGAACACTGGAGTGGGTGCCATTTCCTTCTCCAATGCATGAAAGTGAAAAGTGAAAGTGAAGTCGTTCAGTCTGTCCGACTCTTTGCGACCCCATGGACTGCAGCCTACCAGGCTCCTCTGTCCATGGGAGTTTCCAGGCAAGAGTACTGGAGTGGGGTGCCATTGCCTTCTCTGACACATACACACTACTCTATATAAAAGAGATATTAATAAGAACCTTCCATGTAGCACAGAGACCTCTGTTCAATACTCTGTAATGATCTATATGGGAATAGAATCTAAAGAAATGGTGGATATATGCAAATGCATAACTGATTCACTTTTCCATATGCTTGAAACTAACACAACATTGTAAATCAACTATACCCCCATAATTTTTTTTTAATCTAAAAAAAATATGAGTTTGTATCTTTTGAAGACAAAATAGCAAAGTAATTTAATTGTTGTCCAGTGGGCTTCCCAGGTGGTGCTAGTAGTAAAGAACCCACCTGCCAGTGCAGGAGACATAAAAGATGTGGGTGTGATCCCTGAGCTGGGAAGATCTCCTGGGGGAGGAGATGGCAGCCCGCTCCAGTGTTCTTGCCTGGAGAACCATGGACAGAGGAGGAGAGTCAGCCACGACTGGAGCAGCTTAGCACGCACACAGGTTTCTATTGCAGACTCACAGGTTTTTCTGTCTTTGCAAGGAACATTTATGAATAAACACAGTTGAACGAAACAAAAATATAAAACTTGCCAAATTATATTCCAGTAAGTGTTAGTATCAATTAAAAAATGCTAAAGAGATTCTAGGCATGTTGTTCCAATAATCCTTCCACCCCTCTAACCTATTGTTTTCTTCAACGACTGGTACTTCTTGGGAGTCTTGTTCTCCTGCCTCAGAAAAACCCTTTTGCCCACAATATATTCCATTTTTTTTAAATCACAAACCAAATGTCAGTCACCTCCACCCTCATTTCACTACTTCCTTTGCAACATTCACTTGGGCTACAACATCTGGTTCCCTAAGATAAGCAATCCTAGATAAATCCAAGGGAGTAAAAGTTAAATGTCTAAAGCATTCTTTAGGTCTAATATAGAATTTTTATAAATTATTTCTTCCAAAAAAATAAGGAGTATGGCAAAGTATCAGCCTTCAGAATGAGTCTTACATGTTTGGTCTATTTAAGCAATTTTTCTAGGATAATTTTGAGCGTTTTTTTTTTTTTTTTTTTTTTTTGGCTTCATATGCTATCCCCGGAGAAGGCAATGGCAACCCACCCCAGTACTTTTGCCTGGAGGGTCCCATGGACGGAGGAGCCTGGTGGGCTCCAGTTCACGGGGTCGCTGGGAGTCGGACACGACTGAGCGACTTCACTTTGACTTTTCACTTTCATGCACTGGAGAAGGAAATGGCAACCCACTCCAGTGTTCTTGCCTGGAGAATCCCAGGGACGGGGAGCCTGGTGAGCTTCCGTCTATGGGGTCACACAGAGTCGGACACGACTGAAGCGACTTAGCAGCAGTAGCAGCAGCATGCTATCCCCAGCTCCTAACTTTGTGTGACATGTTTGCTGCTGCTAAGTCGCTTCAGTCGTGTCCGACTCTGTGCGACCCCATAGACGGCAGCCCACCAGGCTCTGCCATCCCTGGGATTCTCCAGGCAAGAATACTGGAGTGGGTTGCCATTTCCTTCTCCAGTGCATGAAAGTGAAAAGTGAAAGTGAAGTCGCTCAGTCGTGTCTGACTCTAGCGACCCCATGGACTGCGGCCTACCAGGGTCCTCCATCCATGGGATTTTCCAGGCAAGAGTACTGGGGTGGGGTGCCATTGCCTTCCCCGGTGACATGTTTACTTCCCCACAATTATATGTAGCAGCGATCTGGCCCCACAGCCATGGAGATCACAATTTAGATAAGGAAGGAACCGTTATATAATTGTGACATGTTTACTTCCCCACAATTATATAACGGTTCCTTCCTTATCTAAATTGTGGTCTCCATGGCTGTGGGGCCAAATCGCTGCCACATACCCCAGCACATTCCCAGTGGCTGGCAGGTAACCTGTGGGCATTCTTTGGGCTCCTGATTGGCCCTGGAGACACTCATTAGGCTGTCCCATGCCTCACACTCACTGCAGGAGATTGCTCCCTTCTCTTTTCATAAACGGTGTGACTCTATTCCAAGAACCACGTTCCTAATCAATGAACACTTGAATGAGTTGACGTAATGCTAAGGTTTTGGTTAGAAATTTTCATTTAATATGTTCCAAGGTTTTATTTAGTTCACTGATGCTTTCTCTTTTTTTGGAAATAGATTTAGCTTCTAAAATCTGACCTCCCATCTTTTGGAAACAGCCCCATGCTCCACACGTAGAACATTTCCTAAGTGTATGAAGATCATCGCAGGCTAATAATGTGTCGTCATTTAGAAATTCTGACAGTAATACATAACCATGAAGCTACTGGCTACAAGTTTAGTGTGAAATAAATATAGAAGGCAATGGCACCCCCACCCCAGTACTCTTGCCTGGAAAATCCCATGGACGGAGGACCCTGGTGGGCCGCAGTCCATGGGGTCGCTAAGAGTAGGACACGACTGAGCGACTTCACTTTCACTTTTCACTTTTATGCATTGGAGAAGGAAATGACAACCCACTCCAGTGTTCTTGCCTGGAGAATCCCAGGGACGGCAGAGCCTGGTGGGCTGCCGTCTATGGGGTCGCACAGAGTCGGACACGACTGAAGCGACTTAGCAGCAATAGCAGCAAATATAGCATGTGGATACTTGCACTAGATACTGGAAACGATTGAAGGCAAAAGGAGAAGGGAGCTTCCCTGGTGGCTTAGTGGGAAAGAAGCCGCCTGCCAATGCCAGAGACGGAGGTTCGATCCCTGGTCGGGGAAGATCCCACATGCCTCAGAATAACTAAGCCTGTAAGCCTGTGCACCACAGCTGTTGAGCCTGTGCTCTAGAGTCTGGGAGCCGCAAGTACTGCGTCCAAGTGCCGGAACCCATGAAGTCTGTGCCACCTGCAGCCTGCCCTCCTCCGTAAGAGAAGCCGCGCGATGAGAAGCCTGCACACCTCGGCGAGAGAGCAGCCCCCGTTCTCTGCAGCTGGAGAATGGTCAGTGCAGCAACAAAGGCCCAGCACAGCCAAAATAGATCATAAATAAATGAAATTATTAAAAAATGAAAGAAGGGTGTGGTAAAAGATGAGATGGTTAAGTAGCATCACCGAGCCAACAGATGTGAATCTGAGCAAACTATGCAGATAGTGGCGGACAGAGAAGCCTGGAGTCCTGCCAACCATGCATGGGATCCGGAAAGTCAGACATGACTTAGCGACTGAACAACAACCATTTACACCAGAAAGAACAGGGCGGTGTATAAAATTTTCACTGTTTTGGATAATTTGCTTTTGTAAAAAGTCATGAACGTTAGAAAGAATGTCTGATCTTATAATGACCTGATGCTCACTTGGGTTTACTTCTCCAGAATATTTTTTTAATGGAATTTTTGTACTCTTTTAGAAGATCTATTGCACTTATATACATTTGCAGGAACAATGTGACAAATGATAAAAACAAAATAAGGTCATTTTATTTCATTCAGGACAAAAGTGATTCATGCAAAATAGTATTAAAAATGACTATTTAAATTGCACATTGCCTGTACTTTTCAGAATTAAAGTGATATACGATGTAGAGATGATGGATGAGGGAGCAGTGGAAAGCATATTAATATACAAAGTAGCTTTAATTTTCTAAAAGGATATTTAAGATTTTTACACTACCTCATTTAATACTGAGAATAAAGCTGTGAGACAGTTATTATTAATTTTTTAGATAAGAAAATGGAGGCAGAGACAGTTTTCTCCAAAAAGCTAATGAATGTGAGAGTTGGACTCATATCAAGGCTACTTGACTTGAAAGACTGAGCTCCTAGCCACCATGAGGAATTTGTAAAAGATAAGAAAATTGGCTATATTGCTTAATCAGATTCCTAACACATTATTTAAGTTTTGTAACATTGGGCTCAGTTTTGGACTTCTCCCAGACTCTTGCAGTGTCTCCTTGTAGGCAGAATATTTATTCATCCTGCTGACGAAACTCATTTTGGGACTAATAAGGTGAACAGACATGAAATGTGTTACTTCTAAGAAGCGACTTTCTTCACTCGTGTTGTTCAGCCTTGCCACTTCTGTTTCTGACCATTGAAAGTTTAACAACATGACTATGTCAGGGGCACTGCTTTAGCCTGAGTCTCTGAGAACTCAGTGCTGTGGATCTGAACACTGACCGCAGGGTCCACAGTCTGGTGCACAGACGTAACCCGTGTGATTTGAGTGGGAGACAAGTATTAAAGTCTCTGGTGTTTTGGGTTTAGTGGATCTTCAGCCTAACTTAGAGAAATCTGAATAATTCACTCACCAAGCATCTACGAAATACTCTGCTGAGCTGTTTCAGTTGTGTCTTGACTCTTTGCAATCCTATGGACTGTAGCCCACCAGGCTCCTCTGTCTAAGAATACTGGAGTGGGTCGCCATGCCTTTCTCCAATGAAATAATCCAAATCAATCTAAATTGATCATTGGTAGCATTTTACAGTAGAAAATCTAACTTGTCACAGTCCTCTTTTAATTTTTATAGAAAACAGGAAGTTGTTCTAGAAAAATGTATTCATCCTGTGCAGATGTGTGTGTGCTGTGTTTAGTTGTATCCGACTCTTGGTGACACCCTGGACTGTAGCCTGCCAGGCTCCTCTGTCCTTGGAATTTTCTAGGCAGAATACTGGAGTGCGCTGCCATTTACTGCTCCAAGGTATCTGCCCAACCCAGGGGATCGAACCCTGGTCTCTTGTGTCTCCTTTACTGGCAGGAGGATTCTTTCTCACTGTGCCATCTGGGAAGCCCTATGTAGATAGCACTGGTTAAATTTAATCTAATTCTGTTGACATAGACAGGATACAGTTTGCCAGCATAGTTTTGTTTACCTGATACTGAGAAAGGGCTTCTCTAAAAATACATATCCTTACAAGGGTAGGGGACAGACATCATTCATTCTGTATACGCGTGGTTTCTCTGCACAGATGCTGTCCTGTAAATAACCTGGGAGTGTTTGCTCATAATGACAGCAGTGGTCTCCTGTGCTTGTGTTCATCAAAGTGATTTTCTCCCTGGTTGGACAGATCTGGGGTGGATCCTGAGTGATCAGTATTCACTGGCTAGGGAGGAAAGGATGGAAGCCTAAAAGCAGAAGGAAAAGAGGCACAGGCCGAAGAATAAGAGGAATATCGCGACTTCCTTCATCACTTCACTGTCATCACTTTATAACACAAGCTGGCTTAAGAAAATATACTATTGGAGCTGACACTTTCTCTTTAAACATTCTAATATATGTATCATGGTTTGTGGGTGAGAATGACGCACCATAATCTGAAGTATGTGAATGACCATCTTTTAAATGTGTATCCTGCACAATTTTGGTGCTGCTGCTGCTGCTAAGTCGCTTCAGTCGTGTCCAACTCTGTGCGACCCCATAGACGGCAGCCCACCAGGCTCCCCCCGTCCCTGGGATTCTCCAGGCAAGAACACTGGAGTGGGTTGCCATTTCCTTCTCCAATGCATGAAAGTGAAAAGTGAAAGTGAACTTGCTCAGTCGTGCCCGACTTAGCGATCCCATGGACTACAGCCTACCAGGCTCCTCTGTCCATGGGATTTTCCAGGCAAGAGTACTGGAGTGGGGTGCCATTGCCTTCTCCGTTTTGGTGTTAGAAACTTACAAAAGTATGTGTTTGCAATGGAGTTGACACCAAATGTCACAGCTTTGATTTCCTGGACTAATGGGAAGAGAACAAAGGCTGATGTAATAGGCCACCGATACATTTGAATGAAGAAGAAAGTTATAAGACTTCAAGTCACACTGCCTGAAGGAAGATGTTGCAATAGGTTAACAAGAAAAGCCATATAATGCTGTCATTAAGCACATCACCCTGGGGTTTTCCACAAAGCAGAAATCCAGAAAACCTGCATCGCACAGCTAAGTTATGTGTTCATTGTGTCAGCTACAATTTAGTCTGTGACACAACCTTATCCACCATGATAAATTTATATTGATAATTTGAGTTTATTGATATTATGGCTTTCTTTTTAATTTGTGTGAGTTTAATTTTATATGTTTAGTTTATCTGTTAATTCTATACCTAATTTATATATTGATATACATAGTTTATACTCAGTTTCATGTTTATATATTTTTAAGTAGTATCATCAATAGAATCTAACAACACTGAGGTTTGCAAGAATTTTGTTTTTCTCTTTATAGCTTTCTACTCATTAAAGAAATCCTATTCTCCAAGTATATATATATATATATACACATATACGTATATTGCTCAGTTGTGTCCGACTTTTGTAACCCCATGGACCATAACCTACAGGCTCCTCTGTCCATGGGATTTTCCAGGCAAGAGTACTGGACTGGGTTGCCATTTCCTTCTCCAAGAGAGCAAACTATGAAGTTTGCAGTTAAGAGTCACAAATGATTTTGCTTTATAAAAAATTATCTTACTCAGCAGGGCACAGGATAGAAAATCTGTGTCGGGTGAATGAATATTTAGAGAGAATGAGATTGGAAGTCTTGAGTTCATAATCTACTCTACTTCGAGGAAGTTTGGGAAATGGTTGTGACAAAGCCTGCTCCTAAAAGAGCCCAATTTTAATTTTGTGTGACATATGATAGCTATATTTGCCGCTAACATAATGGGATATGAAAGAGTATTTTTTGTTTGAAGTCCAGTAATCCCTACTGACAAAATTTAGAATCCTTTAAAGGCAATTGTTGTCTGATGTAACAACAGCAGTGAAAAGCTTCATTCACAGACACTAGCATCTTTATGCCAGGTTTTGAGAATGTTGACAAGCATCCAAGGTGAAGAAGGAATTATGAGTCCTAAACTCAATCCATCCGTAACTGCTGCTTTCCTTGGCTCCTTATGCATCCAGATGTTGCACTCATCAACCCAGACTGGCGTTTTCAGATGTTCTCCTGTACAACAAGGTGCCCGTTAGATGCCCTGTAGTTCTCTCAACTATATAACCCAGCACCCCGGAGATCTCAGTGCATGAAAGTTCCTAGAACAGCCCTCCTCTTCCTGGAATATGTAGGCTGTTCACTGGACTATCTGAGTTTTTGGGGAGTAAAGTGGCCCAGTTTCTTGGTGTGATCCTTTTAAACTCAAATGTTGAGTTCCTCAACAACTCAAATGTTGATTTGTTCCTCAAAGTAATATTAGACTCAGAAATTTCATGCACAGAAATTTCTTCCTTGAAACTGATCCAGTCAATGCACCTGTGTTCCTGGCCAAATTGCCTTTGATTCTGAATGATAAAAACCTTTTTCCATTGAAAAAAATGCATCAAACTCTCTCTTCCTTTCAACTGACATTTATGATCCACCTGAGGCTGTAGTTTCTTGGTGAAAAGATACAGCTCTGCAAAACTGACCTTTAAGAGGTGAGGAGTCACTATTTCTGAACTGGCACTTACAGACTTTCTTTTTTAGAAGATAGACTATTTCTTGTATTACATTAAAGAATGCGTTTTAAAAATTTGGTTTGGAATGATAGTTGCTATTTCTGTTAGCAGCACTCACTTCTGTACTATTTCTGTTAGCTGAAATCACTTCTGTGGGCTTAATTTATTTCCTAGTTTTGCAATTATCAGTTTTCTTTTTTTTTTCTTTCTGGGTTTATGTTGACCTATATATACTAAAATTTGAATTTAAAATTTCTGGTCGCTGGAGATGAAAGTTCCCATACAGAGATAATTAGGCAGTATGGATGTAGTTTTTCAACATGTGCTGTAAATTTCAGTGAGGACTGTCCTCTGTAATTGCTTTTAGCATTTTCTGATTTTGTCCTTGGCACCACGTGTTGAGTTCAGTGGCAACTGAAACACATCGATTCTCTTTCTTCTGAAGAAGGTCACTAGCCTTTGCCCTCTGCAGCTTCAACTGTCCTGAGACTGTGACAGAACACAGTAGCAACCAACAGTAACGTTATGCTATAAATAATCCAACAGCTCATTAAACATTAATCACATTTTCATGTAATTATATTTTTTTTCTGAAAAGTCATTGATTGTTGTTCCCTTAAGCTCAAAATAGTACTTTACATTCATTCATATGGTTCTTTAACATTTCTGTTGAAATTTTTGAGTGATATTTGCTCTTTATTTGGGAAGAAAAGATGATAAAATGGTATTTTTGTCTTCATATTAGTATTTTGATTAACGAAGTATTTTTATAGCAAATTTACAAATATTTAATGCAAGACTTATTTTGAAATCATAAATATGCACAGTGTGATGACAGAGAAGTAACTGTGTTTATGGAAGTGGGACCAGAATTTTCTTAGAAACAAACTAGACTTTTATTTAACCTCCACTGCAACTAACTACAAAATACATCTAAGGATATTCTAAAAAAGCAGAAATGAGACTCCTTTTTTCTTTGCTTTTTTAAAAAAAATATTTTTAAGTCACTAATACAGACTTTGCTATAACCCTCTGACAGTTTGAAAAATATTTATCTTGGATGGACTTAAATTTTTCTTTCATGCTGATTCATTTCATGTAGATGATCATGATTTTAACTTACTGTATTGAGCTATTACTTTGAATAATCATGAGAGCGTTAGAAATGGTGTAGTACAATGGGGAAGATTAGTATATGATTACCAAATAAAGAGTAACAAGGCCAAGGTCTGGCTGATAAATATTACCGTTAATGACAGTGAGAACTTATTTCAGAATACATGGGGCACATGTTGGGGAAACTTAGACCTCTCAGGATATGACCAGTCTGTGGTCAAGTTTTTAAAGTAGACGAGATCAAGTGAGAGCAGAAAACTAACACAGGCCAGCTGTGAGTGAGTGAGAGACGGGAGGAAAGGGAGACTGCTCAGAGACAGTGAGGGTCGGGGGACAAGTTCCAAGGGAGCTGCAGGGGCATCATGAGAGTGCTGCACATCAAGATAATGCACGTCCAAGCAATGCATTCGGGTTTTTAAAATTCCCAGAGATAGATACTAACTCTGCAAAGCGTAAGCAAAAACACAGAATTTATTGAAAGACTATGTGAGAGCTTACAGGGTCCAGCAGAAGATTACAGAACCAGACATGGAAAACAATAAATCCCAAGTGACTCTAGGGTCTAAAAAGGATGAGTGCTTCCTAGACTCATGGGGGCACACTTTCAGTTTTTGTTCTTATGTATGATTCAAATTGTAAGGAGAGGGTGCAAATGCCAGGCTTGGGTTATCTAGCTACCTCTTGGCTAGAGAAGGGCAATACAGCTTACGTAAGGCTTGCCTGGGCTGCAAACAGTAGGAGAGGAGACAAATTCTCAAAAAAAGAATTACCCAAAGAAGGTGAAATGGATGCTATACAACAACAATTATTAACAATTATAATGGCAGCAAAAGATGTAAACTGTCTAATACCACGGATAATTCTGTAGACACCTAGCAACTTCTGAAGGAACAACGCAATAGAAATAGAAGTACCATTCAGTTCAGTTCAGTTCAGTCGCTCAGTCGTGTCCTACTCTTTGCGACCCCATGAATCGCAGCACGCCAGGCCTCCCTGTCCATCAGCAACTCCTGGACTCCACCCAAACCCATGTCCATTGAGTCGATGATGCCATCCAACCATCTCATCCTCTGTTGACCCCTTCTCCTCCTACCCTCAATCTTTCCCAGCATCAGGGTCTTTTCAAATGAGTCAGCTCTTTGCATCAGGTGGCCAAAGTACTGGAGTTTTAGCCTCAACATCAGTCCTTTCAATGAACACCCAGGACTGATCTCCTTTAAGATGGACTGGTTGGATCTCCTTGCAGTCCAAGGGACTCTCAAGAGTCTTCTCCAACATCACAGTTCAAAAGCATCAGTTCTTCAGCGCTCAGCTTTCTTTATAGTCCAACTCTCACATCCATACATGACCAATGGAAAAACCATAGCATAAAATATAATGATATTTTTATTAAGGATCCATCACAATCACTATTTCAGTTTCATAATTGTGATTAATAGTTGTAGCAATGATTTTCTTCCCTAAAAAGGCTATGAAAAGCTCTCATCAAAAAAAAGAAAACCTCTCATCAAAAATACAAAGATAAATCATGTCAGTTAATCTACTTTTAAAATTGGAACTAAGTATATATGAATACATAAAGAATTCTAAAGAATAATGTCTAGGCAATAGCTCTGGAAGAAGAAAGAAAACAAAATTGGCAAGCATGTAAACATTCTGTGTTTCTCTTTGCAAACCTGATGGTTACAGGAACTGCTTGGATTAAGGTTATCCACGTACTTTGAAGTATGGCGGAAGCCTGTATCTCTGAACTGTTTTCAACTATGCCTTTCAGATTTAACTCAGCAGTCTTTCTCTATTTTCAGCATGGAAGATGGTTTTATCTACTCTCACCTTGCAGGGATCCACAGCCATGCCAAGCTTCAGAACCTGTAGTTCAGCTTAACTTCCAAGGGTTCACTTATCTGTCCTGCTTATATTAGGGCTTCCCAGGTGGTGCCAGTGGTAAAGAATCCACCTACCAATGCAGGAGACACAAGAGATGCAGGGTTCAAGCCCCGGGTCATGAAGATCCCTTGGAGTAGCAGGCAGTGGCAGCCTACTCCAGTATCCTTGCCTGAAAAATTCACGGACATAGGAGTGAATAAATGTCCAAACTCAGTAGCCTAGCACTTTTGGATTTAAATCCTGATCACACCACTGGGAACTTGTGTGATGGAAATATGTGTTTCCAAGTCTCTTTCCGTCGGCCTGGAAAATAGTTAATCTGAAAAATGCCTGCCATGTTCATGTAAAACGGTGAATCAGACACTGGTGCATAACTAGCACTCGAACGATATTATCTGTCTCTACAGCGTTGTTCAGTTCACTGGGCTTCTTTTCTTACAGAGACATTCTGGAAGAATTCTATCTGAGTGACCCTTGTTTGGGTTTTGATCAGTTGGGCAATTATAGAAAGCTGATGCATCTTGTTATTTAACTTTCAGCAAAAACCCTCTAGAAGACTGGTTACAATCATTTCCTTAGTTTTGTTTGTATTTGACCTAGGAGTCCTACTTTTTAATTGTCATCTATTGTTTGATAATTAGGAATATAATTATACAGTATAATAATTCCCCATAATTCGTGAAGCACAGTGACTGTGCATATAGTTTTCCTGACAGGTTTCTGTGTACTCTTGCCATCCTTTAGAGCTGGGAATGACCCACATGTTTACAGTATAGACTGTAACCTCGAAGATGGCATATACTAATTATTCTAATTTACATATTATGACCCAACCCCAAATGAGCTTGACTCTCAGTAACAAAAGCTACAGAAAGCAATAAAAATTACATCCTGGCATAGAAGTCCATCAGCAGAAAAATGGGTAAGAGAGCTGTGGTACATATACACAATAGAATATTACTCAGCCATTAAAAAGAACACATTTGAGTCAGTTCTAATGAAGTGGGTGAAACTGGAGCCTATTATACAGAGTGAAGTAAGTCAGAAAGAAAAACACCAGTACAGTATATTAATGCATATATATGGAATTTAGAAAGATGGTAATGATGACCCTATACGTGAGACAGCAAGAGACACAGGTGTAAAGCACAGACTTTTGGACTCTGTGGGAGAAGGCAAGGGTGGGATGATTGGGACAATAGCATTGAAACATGTATATTATCATATGTGAAACAGATGACCAGTCCAGGTTTGATGCATGAAACGGGACTCAATGTCAGGGCACTGGGATGACCCTGAGAGATGGGATGGGGAGGGAGTTGGGAGGGGGGTTCAGGACGGGGGGAAACATGTACACCTGTGGCTGATTCATGTCAATGTATGGCAAAAACCACCACAATATTCTAAAGTAATTAGCCTCGAATTATAATTAATTATTTAATTAAAAAATTCTATCCCGGCACAATAGTCCATAATCATACGAACTCAGAAAATGTGTGAAAGGAATGAGCTGCCACATTTCATAGCAGAAGACTTCAACAGTGCAGCAGTGCAGAAAGTCAGAACACTGGAGGCCGTCCTGACACACCTGGTCTGCGTCCTCTAAGCCTCGTGTACAGAGCCCAGGCGCATATCAGGCTGCCCTGCAGCTCACGTCCTCTCCAGCATCTCCTGTTTACTCTCTAAGCCCTCCCCACCACCCACATCTGCCCAATTCCTTCCACCAGAGGGGAGCTTACCAGCTATCATATGAACCCACCACTGATTGATAACTTTTTATTGGCCTATGATTTTCCTCATTACAATGTAATTTCATATGGAGAGTGAACTGTAGCTGTCCATCCCAGTTAGAGCTTGCACAGTCTGTTCTGCCTTCCTGTGGTTAACTTCTACCATGACATTGATGCCCTCCATTTTTAATGGTATCAAAAATCTAGAAGCAGAACTTATCCACGTCTTCATGTATGAACACATACACTGGAAAAAAAAAGGGCTTCCCTGATAACTCAGTTGGTAAAGAATCCACCTGCAATGCAAGAGACCCCAGTTCAATTCCTGGGTGGGGAGGATCTGCTGGAGAACAGATAGACTACCCACTCCAGTATTCTTGGGCTTCCCTTATTGCTCAGCTGGTAAAGAATCTGCCTGCGATGTGGGAGACCTGGGTTTGATCCCTGGTTGGGAAGATCCCCTGGAGGAGGGAAAGAGTACCCACTCCATTATCCTGGCCTGGAAAAATCCCATGTACTGTATAGTCCTTGGGGTTGCAATGAGTCAGACACCACTGAGCAACTTTCACTTTCACTTTCTACACTAAAAATTCATGACTTTAATGTTTATATGAATACATTTATATTGATACAATCCACAAATCATTTAAAGGCAAGCAGAATTATGAGATTATTCTTTTACATGATCTTGAACCAAATTCCGTTCATATGCAGATTGTATAATCTAATGAGGCTCCTTAACCTGCTAAAGCCCATGTATAATTCTCTCTAACCAGTGATGACCATTAAGGATTGCTTGCAATGCCTGCCTTGCTTACTCTTAGTTCACAATCACTTCGCAGGGCCTTTGGCACATAATTTTCGATATATGTTTGTTGAATGAATGAATCAAGCAACCATTTTTTCTAGAATATAAGGATGTCTACAGGCTTTGGTATACAGCAGTATTTAGAGCATAAACACTGATTCCTTTATCAGGTAATTATTTAGTTTAATGGCACTTATTTAAATAAGCAAATAAACACTTGAGGCATCCATGCCAGTTGTCTTACTTGAGTGTCCCCAGCAATTCTACTGTATCTACTTATTTTTCTGTATCAGGCCATGGCCCAAACCATCAGAGCAGATTGTGCCAATTATTCAAGGTCAGGACCTGGAACTGGAGTGGCGAACGGAGTCAAAGAAGCCAAGAATAAGGTCAAAATGTTATGAAAAAATGAATTCCAACCTGTTGGAACTAGGGACTCCAGCAAGCGGGCAAATGAGTATAACAGAAATTCATAGGGAAAGTTTCTCGAAAATTAAACAGATAGCATTCAGCTTTAGCACTGAGCATCATTCATTCATTGAGCTGGACTCTGACCCAGGGGTATCTCTATATCCTGCACGTAAGGGCACCAGCAGACAGGACACTTAGAGGAAGTTTAGGAATATGGAACTAAGGATAGACTTAGTTGCCACTTTTTTCAGTACAAACTACTACTAACTACATCAACTACCTCCTTCTTATACAAAGTGTGGTCTGCAGACCCAGAAATGCCTACCTCACCTGGGAGACATTTGAGCCCAAATGGAGAGCTACTGAATCAGAACTTGTATTTTAATAAAATTTCTAGGTTTTTTTTTTTTTTTAACCTTTTTGCACACATGAAAGTTGGAAGCATCACGTTAGTCACCTGAGATGAGCAAAGATTGGTCAGAGAACAAGCAGAGAGGCCCTGAGGATAGGATTTAATTACCATAGGTGTAGTGAGGGAGCCTGTAGTTCTATGGCACAGAGTTCACGGGCTATGAGGTCAGAATACCTGGAACTCGCTTGGCCTACAGTGAGTTTAGTTTTTGGAAATGAATTGCAGTCCCTTGTACATGCGCAGTTCTAAGAGGACATATTTGATGATTCCTTTGAAACAGGTGAATGGCATTGGTGGTAATGTTGAGTGTAGCTGTCTTCTTTTGAAACAGATCAACTATACAACACTGGTCTTGACAGCAAGGACACCCGGGAATAGAGACACCGCCTGATGCCTTCTGTTCAGGACTGGTTGCTTCTCAGCTGGTATATCAAAGACCTATAGAATAAAAGATTCTACATAAGATTACTTCTGCATACAATTCTATAGCATCTTGACCTGATTCTCATAAGAAAATAGGTTCATGAGAAAACAAACAAAAAAACAACAACAATAACAATAAAATGTCTCTGAGCACACTGAGACATTACACAGAAGAAAATTGAGGAAAATAATCATCATAGACATCTGCTAGGGAGGAAATACAAATTGGAGGAGACAGACTGTTACTTTCACCAAACAAAAATGAAAACAAAAGCAACCAAGGGAAGCTATTGCATAAAAATTTACCCTGTGATGACAGAAACATTCGACTCAAAAAATTAAATAAATGAATTAAAGAAGAGGAGGGTTACTGCTAGGAGTTTGATTATTATCCTAGAATATCTAAAATAAGAAACATTTACAAATGTATAGCCAAAATGCAAAAAAGGTAGAAACCATGAAGGAAAAGGTTGAAATGAGATAAGGCATTTCAAAGCAGTGCTTTATAGGAATTACAAAGAAAAAGTTAGAGATGGAGGAAAATCAATAAGTAAAACATAATAGAGAAGCATTTTCCTGACAGTACATATTGAAAGGGCTATGGGAAAGCTTGATTACAAAAGAAATTACTTAGACATATCTTGCTAACATTCTCAAAATCTAAGCCTAAAAAAAAAAAAAAAAGCAAGTTTTCATGCAAAAATAAGAACAACAGAATAGTCTTTATTATCAGACTTCTCATTTACAACACTGTAAGCTTGAAGACAATAGAATAAATTTGACAGATGACTACTGGAGAAGAAAGTGTACCACCGAAGAAATACATTACCCAGCCAAAACACCATTCATCTGTCAAGAAAAAAAAAACAAAACTTGCAAGAGCACAAGGACTCAGGGATTATATCCATTTTATTCTCTGTCAAAAATACTCCTAAGATCACTTTGTTAAAAGTACTCTTAATGAATCAGAACAGAAACCTCAAGAAAGGAGTAGGAGACTTGATAAGGAAGCAGCAGTAAGCACTGAAGCTGGCAAAGTCCCATGGTGCGCACGTGTGTATGCGTGTGTATGAACCTACATGAATAGTGTTGGAGTGACTAGGAATTTGTAATAAAGATTTTTGTAATAGAAGAACTGTGCTTAGAGAAAAACCTAATAATTGCTTGGGACTAAGATTTTCAGACCATCCCAGTGGAGCCAAGGCGGCAGAGGAGGGCGCTCCGTGGAGGGAACGCGTTCTCCTGTAGGAAGCGGGGGGCGGGCGGTGAAGAGCGAAGGCACTTTATAGGCATCAAACTGCAAGGGAAGCGAGAAGACGGAGGTGGGGGAGTACCCCAGCCAGGGAGGACGGGTACAGCTTCTGTTTTATTTTGATGCGATAGAGAAACACGTGGTTGACTACACTTTGGAAGTGGAGAACAAACCTCTCCTGAATGCAAAAGGAAACGGAACTAGACAGATAACAGTCCTCGGACCAGCCCCTCTGAAAGAGGCCAGGATTAAAAATTCCGTTATCCTGAGTAGGATAGAAGTAGACTATAGAAAGATGTAATGCTAGGAGTCAGAGTGTTGTTAGAATTACTTAGATTTTTTCAGAGTTGACAGTGGAGGCTAATGTTTAGCATCAATTTTACTGTCAAAGCCATTTAATATTTAATGCCCTAACAGTCACTTTACATCTTTAGAATTGTAAAAGTGAGCTCCTGATGGATAATGTTTTTATATTTCTCCAGCAACGTGTGGAAATCTGAAGATCCGTACTGTCCAGATTCTGGAATAGGAACAAGTTATTTTTATCAGTCATCATTAACATGAAAAAATATCAAAAATATCCTTTTTTAGAAGGGGAAGTTATCAGATGACTTATCTGCGAGGGATAATTGCTCATATTTATAGTTGGAATCTTTGAATGCATGTCTGAAAGTTCACTTTGAACGTCTGAAATGATCCCAAACTTTTCATGAGCTTAATTTTTTTTTCAAATGATAGCTTGTTCTATGCGATTTAACAATGTAAATATATATCTGAAGTTTAACCCGACTAGTCAAGAGATTATATTTAACTCAAACTCAAATATATTTCAGAAAGTAAAGAGTAAGCATGCCAATATGATATAGGTATACATGATGACAATTTCTTTATCTAAGCCTCAATTTCATCATCTGTAAAGTGGGGATAATGTTTTAACTGCACACAGCCCTGAGCAATCTGAGTCAACCTGCGTCCTCGTTTCTGAGTCCCTGTCTGCCTCCCACCGTCCCGCTTCTCCACATCTCAAAATAGGCAGTTTCTTCAGCAGGATTGTGTCGGGGTCATAATATGTTAAATCTAGCCTAGTTTAGTCTAGTCTAAGGGTTGCGTATCTTCAAAAAGAAAAACAGGAAGAGATACCTCTGTTGGAGAAAAGCTAAGAATGGTGAATGCATCTATTTCTCCACAAACTTACCTTAAATCACACAACCACAGGGTTGGGGCTGAGGATTAGGATGCAATAGTGGAGAAGGCAATGGCACCCCACCCCAGTACTCTTGCCTGGAAAATCCCATGGACGGAGGAGCCTGGTGGGCTGCCGTCTGTGGGGTCACACAGAGTCAGACTTGACTGAAGCGACTTAGCAGCAGCAGCAGCAGAGTTGATTAAAAAAAGAGAGAAAATCTTGTTCTTACTCCATGGTTACCATTATTATCATAGTAATTGCACCTAGCAACCCCACAAAATTACTATGGAATTCAAGTACCTAAAAATATGAAATACAATTCTAATCTCATGGAAACCGATATTAGATACAGAACATGGTTATATCTGAATAATGTATATCATAAATACATTATGTGTTCTTTGATTTCATATTTTTTAAATAGTTAAGCACATGGATAGGTGCTCTCTTTCTATATTTGGTGTAACTTTTTGAACAATTTTCTGCAGAGGTGTAATTTTGGGTACCAAGGGGACCTCAGGGAAAGCTCTGTGCTTTATCTTAGAAACACCAGAAGTTTGGGACAGATTTAGAGTCTTTAGTATAAGCAGAAATAGAGTGATTAAACTGGGGAACTCTTCCCTTTTTTGTGTCTGTGAATTCCCAGAAGTCAATATGTTGCAGTGAACTTAGATCTTTTCTTTGTTGTTTTTATGTGCAGGGAATTGTTTCACTAGAAATAAAACTTTTCCTTAAACTGTGGCTAAAGATAATGTTTTAAAGGAATGTTTCTTTGTTATTTAACCATAAAAGTTTATGATACTATGAATCTGTTGCTTATTTTAATAATAAGATTCTATATATGTTTGTCAGATATACTTTATGATTCAGTTCAGTTCAGTCGCTCAGTCGTGTCTGACTCTTTGTGACCCCATGGACTGCAGCACACCAGGCCTCCCTGTCCATCACCAACTCCCGGAGTTTACTCAAACTCATGTCCATTGAGTCAGTGATGCCATCCAACCATCTCAACCTCTGTTGTCCCCTTCTCCTCCCACCTTCAATCTTTCCCAGCATCAGGGTCTTTTCAAATGAGTTAGCTCTTTGCATCAGGTGGCAAAAGTATTGGAGTTTCAGCTTCAGCATCGGTCCTTCCAATGAATATTCAGGACTGATTTCCTTTAGGATGAGCTGGTTGGATCTCCTTGCAGTCCAAGGGACTCTCAAGAGTCTTCTCCAACACCACATTCAAAAGCATCAGTTCTTTGATGCTCAGCTTTCTTTATAGTCTGACAATCACATGCATACATGACTACTGGAAAAACTATAGCTTTGACTAGAGGGACCATTGTTGGCAAAGTAATGTCTCTGCTTTTTAATATGCTGTCTAGGTTGACCATAACTTTTCTTTCAAAGAGTAAGCGTCTTTTAATTTATGGCTGCAGTCACCAACTGCAGTGATTTTGGAGCCCAGAAAAATAATGTCTGTCACTGTTTCCACTATTTCTCCATCTATTTGCCATGAAGTGATGGGACCAGATGCCATGATCTTAGTTTTCTGAATGTTAATTTTTAAGCCAAATTTTTCACTCTCCTCTTTCACTTTCATCAAGAGGCTCTTTAGCTCTTCTTCACTTTCTGCCATAAGGGTGGTGTCATCTGCGTGTCTGAGGTTATTGATATTTCTCCTGGAAATCTTGATTCCAGCTTGTGCTTCACCCAGCCCAGCATTTCTCATAATGTACTCTGCACAGAAGTTAAATAAGCAGGGTGACAATATATAGCCTTGATGTACTCCTTTCCCAATTTGGAACCAGTCTGTTGCTCCAGTTTTTGCCATTTTTTTTTTTTTTTTGAGGACCATAATTTTAATAGTTAAAAAATGTCAGTATTAATTCAGGATTTTCTAGATTTTTACACTTATGTGAAAGCTTATTTGAAAATTTCCATAAAAGAATTGACTATATATGTCTGTACAAAAGATGTATTTGTATAAACTATTTCAGGTGGCTGGATATTATGTTTTCTTACTTCCCTCAGATATAATTCTTCTAACCATGTTTGTTCGGTAAATTCCAGCCTAAAGATCAATATAATTGATGAAAATATTGATCCAAAAATAAGTTAAATAGCCCTGCCTCTCTCTATTATCTCTTGATATATATCTCCTTTCGGTAGATGCTTGTATGTACTCAGAATAATGAATCTTAGGACATAGGGTGAATTTGGTAGATGCTTGTATGGACTCATAATAATGAACCTTAGGACATAGGGTGAATTTGGTAGATGCTTGTATGGACTCAGAATAATGAACCTTAGGACATAGGGTGAATTTGGTAGATGCTTGTATGGACTCAGAATAATGAACCTTAGGACATAGGGTGACGTCAGCCACCCCTTGCTCAATGTCGTAGTCCGTGTAGAAATGCCCCTGGATATTATCTGTTACAAATGATAATTTGTCTTCTCTTGAATGCTTTCAAGAGTTATTAACACTGTTGCAAAATATATTTTGGATTAAATTTAAGTCTGCATTTTTATAATGTTTAATATCGTCCTAATACGGGACAATAAATATGTCTCAGTATCTCAAGGTCTCCATCTGTATCTGTAGAGAAGCTTAAGCCTTTATCCATATAACGTTCCATCCAGATATTTAACCACTGCTATCATTGTTCTATGAAAGTCACATTTTCTCTGTGCTAAATAGTCCGAATCCCTTCAAGATTCCCCCATGGACGGTTTCTAGTGTCTTTATTTACCTGCTTGTCCTTACCCAGTTCCCACCCAAATTGTTGGTAACTTTTATGAACAGTGGGGATTTTAATTATATACAGACTTATTCAATTATCGTCTGAACACAAGAAAGTTTTCCTAGGTCCAAATTTCTTAAGCTATACTTTACCATATCTATGCAAATATGACCCAAATTTAATGGATGTCTTATTTAGCAATGCTTTATTTTACATTGTAATGATTTTTCAATCAAAAAATATTAAAATCTTATTCATATGAAATACTATTTAGGAAAATGCTCTTTCATACTGTGTTCATGCAATTTATTTATCTCAATGTAATAACAAGGCATTATATTTACCACTGTTAACATTCATTTTATTAACTGTGCTTCATAATTTGCCATTAGGAAATTGTTTTAATTTTTAAAAATTTTATTTTCTAATGTATTAGCAACTACTCGCAGACTTCTATTACATATCTTTCAATGACTCGTCAATGTGTGTGTATATATTCAGTTGTGTCTGACTCTGAAACCCCATGGACTGTAAACCCCCAAGCTCCTTGGTCTATGAAATTTTCTAGGCAAGAATACTGGAGCAGGTTGCCATTTCCTACTCCAGGGGATCTTCCTGACCCAGGGATCAAACCCACGTTTTTGTCTCTCCAGCATTGGCAGGCAGATTCTTTTACCACTGTGCCAGCTAGGAACTTGACAGATGAATGGGGCACTATAAAATAATATCTTAGACAAACTCTTCAGAACTATATAAATGACCTAGGTGGATGATGATAAAATAAGATAATTATCTAATACTATCTGAGTGCAGAATTTCAAAGACATAAATTTACCAAGCTGTTTATCTAACCATACTTCTGTAATATCGCCTATTGGACTAGCACAGGACAATTTATGGCATATCTTGCCAAAGTTAAGATTTTCAATTGCTGTAGCTTTTAATTTATATACTATTTCTAGTATTCGATTAGCAAATATTTATTTTAGATTATATTAGCATTTCAGTATCATTTAGTTTTACTATACTCAAGCTAATTTCTAAAGAGTTCAAATAACTATCTGAAAATTAGAGAGCTTCCATAGTAGTCCTAAACAAAGCTCTTATTTCTGGTAGCCACAGGGTTGACATAGCCAAAAGTGAAACCCAAAATGCAGTTGTGTGAATGGTTGTATTACAATTCCAGTTGAATTCACAGTCTCAGCAAATGTCTCCTGTGACTCAGAGCATTGATTGATAAAGAATGAGACCCCGAATCTTGGAAAGTGAACTTCTGTTGTTCGACATAGATGAAACTGACCATCTTGAGCCCCCAGATCACTTTGAGACGCCCATCCCAGTGGAAGTAGCTTTCCCTCCAGTATCTGAGGATGCTAATTTTCCGTTTGAAACCTTGTGACAGCCTCACTTTGGATGAACATCTGAAAAAGGAATCCAGTCTGCAAAACCTACTACTTCCTCTTGCTACTATACTCGTAATTGGAATAAAATATTCAAAGAGGGACAGATATATAATACTACCTCAGAGAAAATAGCTTAAAGAGTAAAAAAATTGCAAATCTTTGTAAATATATATCAACAGAAACCTGAAGAATGAATGAGAATAGATTCTAAGGGTGTTCAACCAAGAAGAGTGGAATAAAAAATGAAGTTTGGCTGAGTTATCAATAAGGATGCACCTGCTGGATAGTCTGTTCTTATGAATTAGCTCTGCAGCTGAAGATGATTCTGAAAGATTACTTGGTTCATTGACTGAAAGTTATTGGACACCATGGTAGTAGTAGTAGGGCTTCCCAGGTGGTGCAGTGGTCAAGAATTGGCCTGTCAATACAAGAGACACGCGTTCGATCCCTGGGCCTCTGGAGTAGGAAGTGGCAACCCACTCCCTTGCCTGGAAAATCCCATGAACAGAGAAGCCTGGTTGGCTACAGTCCATTGTATTGTAAGAGTTGGACATAACTGAGCACGCACACATGCATTTCAGGGCAGTTCAGTCGCTCGGTCGTGTCCAACTCTGAGACCCCGTGAACCACAGCACTCCAGACCACCCTGTCCATCTCCAGCTCCCAGAGTTTACCTAAACTCATATCCACTGAGTCGGTGATGCCAGCCAACCATCTCATCCTGTCTCCCCCTTCTTGTTCTGCCCTCAATCTTTCCTAACATCAGGTCTTTTCAAATGAGTCAGCTCTCTGCATGAGGTGGCCAAAGTATTGGAGTTTCAGCTTCAGCATCAGTCCTTCCAATGCACACCCAGGACTGATCTCCTTAGGATGGACTGGTTGGATCTCCTTGCAGTCCAAGGGACTCTCGAGAGTCTTCTCCAACATCACAGTTCAAAAGCATCAATTCTTCGGCTCTCACCTTTGTAGTCCAACTCTCACACCCATACGTAACTACTGGAAAAACCATAGCCTTGACTAGATAGACCTTTGTTGACAAAGTAATGTCTCTGCCTTTCAATATGCTATCTAGGTTGGTCATAACTTTCCTTCCAGAGAGTAAGCATCTTTTAATTTCATGGCTGCAATCACCAACTGCAGTGATTTTGTTTTTTGTTTTTTTTAATCAAGAATCTCTTTTATTGATTATCAGAAACATTACAAACATCTAATATGAACAAATTGTAACATGACAGTATTTAGTTTGAACAATTAATACATTTCAGATATAATATTATACATATTTGGACCGACCCCCCCGCCACCAAAAAAGTCTGACACTGTTGCTACTGTTTCCCCATCAATTTCCCATAAAGTGATGGGACCAGGCGCCATGATCTTAGTTTTCTGAATGTTGACCTTTAAGCCAAGCTTTCACTCTCCTCTTCAAGAGGCTCTTTAGTTCATCTTCACTTTCTGCCATAAGGGTGGTGTCATCTGCATATCTGAGGTGATTGATGTGTTTCCCAGCCATCTTGATTCCAGCTTGTGCTTCTTCCAGCCCAGTGTTTCTCATGATGTACTCTGCATATAAGTTAAATAAACAGGGTGACAATATACAGCCTTGACGTACTCCTTTTCCTATTTGGAACCAGTCTGTTGTTCCATGTCCAGTTCTAACTATTGCCTCCTGACCTGCATACAGATTTTTCAAGAGGCAGGTCAGGTGATCTTGTATTCCCATGTCTTTCAGAATTTTCCACAGTTTATTGTAATCCACATCATCAAAGGCTTTGGCATAATCAATAAAGCAGAATTAGATATTTTTCTGGAAATCTCCTGCTTTTTTGATGATCCAGCGGATGTAAGCAATTTCATGTCTGGTTCCTCTGCCTTTTCTAAAACCAGCTTGAACATCTGGAAGTTCATGCTTCATGTATTGCTGAAGCCTGGCTTGGAGAATTTTGAGCATTACTTTACTAGCGTGTGAGATGAGTGCAATTGTGTGGTAGCTTGAGCATTCTTTGGCATTGCCTTTCTTTGGGACTGGAATGAAAACTGACCTTTTCCAGTCCTGGGACCACTGCTGAGTTTTCCAAATTTGTAGGCATACCGAGTGCAGCACTTTCATAGCATCATCTTTTTAGGATTTGAAATAGCTCAACTGGAATTCCATCACCTCCACTAGCTTTGTTCATAGTGATGCTTCCTAAAGCCCTCTTGACTTCATATTCCAGGATGTCCGGCTCTAGGTGAGTGATCATACCATCGTGATTATCTGGGTCATGAAGATCTTTTTTGTACAGTTGGTCTGTGTATTCTTGCCATCTCTTCTTAATATCTTCTGCTTCTGTTAGGTCCATACCATTTCTGTCCTTTATCGAGCTCATCTTTGCATGAAATGTTCCCTTGGTATCTCTAATTTTCTTGAAGAGATCTCTAGTCTTTCCCATTCTGTTGTTTTCCTCTATTTCTTTGCATTGATCACTGAGAAAGGCCTTCTTATCTCTCCTTTCTATTCTTTGGACCTTTGCATTCAAATGGGTATATGTTTCCTTTTCTCCCCTGCTTTTCACTTCTCTTCTTTTCCCAGCTATTTGTAAGGCCTCCTCAGACAGCCACTTTGCTTTTTGGCATTTCTTTTTCTTGGGGATGCTCTTGATCCCTGTCTCCTGTACAATGTCACAAACCTCCATCCATAGTTCATCAGGCACTCTATCAGATCTGGTCCATTAAATTTATTTCTCACTTCCACTGTATAGTCATAAGGGATTTGATTTAGGTCATACCCGAATGGTCTAGTGGTTTTCCCTCCTTTCTTCAATTTAAGTCTGAATTTGGCAATAAGGAGTTCATTAATTGGGCCACAGTCAGCCCCTGGTCCTGTATTTGCTGACTGTATAGAGCTTCTCCATCTTTGGCTGCAAAGAATTAAATCAATCTGATTTTGGTATTGACCATCTAGGGATGTCCATGTAGAGTCTTCTCTTGTGTTGTTGGAAGAGGGTGTTTTCTATGACCAGTGCGCTCTCTTGGCAAAACTCTATTAGCCTTTGCCCTGCTTCATTCCGTACTCCAAGGCCAAATTTTCCTGTTACTCTAGGTGCTTCTTGACTTCCTACTTTTACATTCCAGTCCCCTATAATGAAAAGGACATCTTTTGGGGGTGTTAGTTCTAAAAGGTCTTGTAGGTCTTCACAGAACCATTCAACTTCACCTTCTTCAGCATTACTGGTTGGGGCATAGACTTGGATTACTGTGATTATCAAAAGGTTTGCCTTGAAAACGAACAGAGATCATTCTGTTGTTTCAGAGATTGCATCCAAGTACTGCATTTCGAACTCTTTTGTTGACCATGATGGCTACTCCATTTCTTCTAAGGGATTCCTCCCCACAGTAGTAGATATAGTGGTCATCTGAGTTAAATTCACCCATTCCAGTCCACTTAAGTTCGCTGATTCCTAGAATGTCAATGTTTACTCTTGTCATCTCCATTCCAAAGTGGAATTTAACCACTTCCAATATACCTTGATTCATGGACCTGACATTCCAGGTTCCTATGCAATATTGCTCTTTACAGCATCGGACATTGCTTCTATCACCAATCACATCCACAACTGGGTGTTATTTTTGCTTTGGCTCCATCCCTTCATTCTTTCTGGAGTTATTTCTCCACTGATCTCCAGTAGCATATTAGGCACCTACCGACCTGGGGAGTTCCTCTTTCAGTATCCTATCTTTTTGCCTTTTCATACTGTTCATAGGGTTCTCAAGGCAAGAATACTGAAGTGGTTTGCCATTCCCTTCTCCAGTGCACCACATTCTGTCAGACCTCTCCACCATGATGGTAGGTGCTAAGAGAGGGCACCAGAGGGCAGACAGACAGAAACCACAATCACAGAAAACTAGCCAATCTGATCACATGGACCACAGCCTTGTCTACTCAATGAAACTAAGCCATGCCGTGTGGGGCCACCCAAGATGGAGGCAGGGGTTAGGAACTGGCAAATGAGTGAAGGGGTCAAAAGGTTAATGCCCTTTATAAACTACCAGTTATGAAATGACTAAGTCCTGGGGATGTGATGTACAGGCTGGTGATTATAGTTAATGATACTGGATTTCAGATTTGAAAGTAGATAGGAAAGAGGATTAAAACAATTTCTAATCTTAAAAAAAAAAAAATTGTAGTTCTGTATGGTGACCCATCTTAACTGGGTTTATTGTGGTGATCATTTTGCAATAGATACAAATATTAAAGCAGTTAATTATACACCTGACGTGAAATATGATATTTCACTTATATTGCAATAAATTTTTTAAAAAATTTAAATGCAGTAGACAGAACAGCACAAAATTGTTAGTTCTCTTCATTTCTTTATCCCATTCTTAACCCAGTAACTGAAAATGAAAAGGATTGATTGTCTTGTGCCTCAATACATTGAACACAAAGCCAATTCCTCTGAATTAGGTCAGGGAGGATTTCACTCCTTTGGCTACTAGTATCCATCCACAATGGATGCACGATGGTGTGTGTTTTTTCATAGCAGCCATTAGACTGTAGGCCATTTGAATGTCTTTAGGAGAAAGAATGATGATCTTGAATCGCATAGAACATTCTGTGCTTTCTCATGCTATACCCCTTACTCTTTGCCCTTTTAAGAGAAGTCCTTCTGCAACAAGAGAATTGAAAAACTATATCCTGATGATATAGTGCTATATTGGATAAAAAATTACAAATACCCAAATAAATTCACAATATGCAAAAATCGGTGAAGTATGGAGACTATTAAAAAAACCAATTGAAACAATGGGGATGTGTTTCTGACTTAGAAACAATTACAGATAAAGTGACTGAAGAGTTTAGAAAGCTATGGCACAACAAACGATTTCTTTCTCCTTTATATATGCTAGAGCTGTTTGTTTTCCTCTTTGATTTACATATATTTATTATATAACTGCATTTATGTTTACTGCATATATGTATATAAACTGCACTTATTATTTGCTTTCCTTAGTTATTTTGCTTATTTACTACAAATGCATATCGACCTTGTGAATGTCTGTTCAAAACTAATGTAACTAAATGAGACATCATATCCATGATTTTTTTCAGATGTTGCAGACATTTATGGTTCAATTATCTAAGTTAATGAACAAATAGAGTCAGACAGCTCATCCTGAGAGTACATAATCCAAACTTTACTGGGTAATGTAGTATTTTAAAAAAGGTGAAATGAGACAGGCAGTTTTTCTAAAACCAATTATTATATTGAGGAAAGTTATTTAAATTATTGAAATGCTCTATGCCTCGTTTTCTCGGGTTACACTGTTTGGTACAACCAGAATATTATTTAGTCTGTGATTATATTAGGTTTTCCAGAATGACTGTGTTCCAGACTGATTATATTCAAATTATACATTTGAATTATACATTTGAATATAATTTTCTTCTTTGACAGTTTCTTTTTAAATTTCTCCTATATCCTGGAACAACTTCTTCCTATTCATCATTTTCATTGAATGTGGACCAAATCACATCTTCAAGTCATTTAAATTATCAGCCTACATCATTTCTTGCCGTCATTTTCCCTCATGGCTTCTCAAGGACAAAGAATACTAATGGTATAGTTTCAGAGGCCTTCTGAGGTCTTTCTGGGATGCAGAATATAAAAGGAAAAAAATAACAACTTAGGCCGTAAGGATCCCCTCAAATGACCTGTGGTAGGAAAGCGTGATGTTTTCTGCACAAAGAAATGTAAATTGGGATTTGCATTAGGTGTAATAATTGCAAGTGTATTGAAATCTAGAGATGAGTGGTTCTCAAAATTTGGATTGTTTCAAACACGTCAAATTTTAAAGGTCCAAGTCCTGCCCCAGATTTATTGGGGTAAAGGCAATAAGACTGAGGAATGGCAGACAGCTGTGTTTTTACTGGGATTCTAACGCATCAGATTTAACTCTTTGTTATAATAAGTGTTTAAGGCCTGAATATTGGCTTGTCTTCCTACTTGAGTGATCATATAATAAATTCTCTGAATAAGGATTCATTTGAGAGTGAAAGAGGGCTTTTTTTAATAATTATGTCAGTACAAAGGATAGGACTTTTGAAGCAATCCAAAACCAGTACTTAAAAAATTTTAAAGATAATTGAGAAGCTTACTTCCTCTTGTATAAAGAGCAAGTAACATTGGAGAAGGAAATGGCAACCCACTCCAGTGTTCTTGCCTGGAGAATCCCAGGGACGGGGGAGCCTGGTGGGCTGCCGTCTGTGGGGTCACACAGAGTTGGACACGACTGAAGTGACTTAGCAGCAGCAACATCTTTTCAAATCAGTTTACATGTTGTTTCACGGTGTAAGACTTTGCTTTAACCTCCCCCTTTCAAAACTCATGTTATTTGTCTACATGGTACAAAGATAAATTGCTTTGAGGATAACAAAGTTTTCTGAAAACAATATGAATAGCAAATCACAACCTGTCTTGTCTCTCAATCTTATTAAATCAACTCTTTTACGTATTATGGAAACATACATGGAGATTTCTTTTTTAGTAAGTTAGGCTTTACAGAAAGATTTTAAAAGATTGATTATATGGACTTTGCCCTGCTCAATTTACAATCCAATAAATGAAAATAAAGTCATACACATGAGCATGAGAAATAGGTTATAAGCAGAAGAAAACTAAAATGCATGCTGTACAAAAAAGACTTAGAGGGAAAAAATCAATGTTGAATGGATTTACTTGTGAGAAGGGAGTTTTTAGTAAACACTTAAAGAGAAAGAGGTGGCTTTTGGATTAAATAAGAAGAGAAGAATGATTCAAAAAGAAACACAATTTAAAAAAAAAAAAAAAAAAGATTGTAATCAGCCTTTTGTTCTTTAGTTGCTCAATTGTGTCTGATTCTTTGTGACCGAATAGACTGTAGCCTGCCAGGCTCCTCTGTCCGTGAGATTTTCCAGGCAAGAATATTGGGGTGGCTTGCCATTTCCTTCTCCAGGGGATCTTCCAGACCCAGGGATTAAAACCCATGTCTCCAGCTGTGGCAGGTGGGTTCTTTACCACTAAGCCCCTGAGAAGTCCAGCCCCAGTCATGAGCAGAACCAGTTGCAGAGCTGGATGTCCAGAAATGTTTACTGTTTTTGATTATTAAATGTTGTCAAACTGGCCAAGCTATAGTGTCTAGTCATATGATCAGACACTGGTCTAGATGTGGTTCTGAAGATAGGTGTAGATGTGGTGAACTTTTACGCTTATTTACCTTTCCTGTAAAGGATAGTACCCTTGATAAAATTGATGGACCTCATCCATTAAATTCAAAGCCTTACCTACACTGAGGGTTCCTGGAGAAGAAGTAATCCTGATTGAAAAGCATAACATAGAAATCCTTTCTGATACTTCATCTTGACCTACAGATTGTGGACTCAAGACTGTAACACCAACTTCTGCCTGAGTTTGCTGCCTTATGGACTGCCCTTTTGATTCTGGGTGTGCCTGCTCCTGCAGTCGTGTGAGCCTGTGTCTTAAAATTACACACACACATACACACACATTCATTTTGTTGATTCTTTGGAGAGTATCTGTGCACTGGTATTGACCAAATTAAGACCCAGTATTTCAACTCATTTCACTGCTCACGCCTTCCTCTTCTATTTAAATAATAAAAAAAATACTTCAACTACTAAATAAATAAGTGCTTTAATAAATCAATTTATTAATTAATATATAGAGTTTGAGAGATACCGCTATACGCCCATTAGAATATGGAACAGTCTCAGGCAGACCACTATGCAGACCCCGGACTCTCATGCCCTCATAGCTCCCCATTCTTTAGTCCTTTGCCCTAGATATTCCAGCTGCTTCAGTTTTACCAAACATATATCTGCCCCCTCAACTGAGAAAGTCCGCTGTATCTGCTTATCTCCACCCTCTTTCTTCCTTCCTCTCCAGCACCGTGATCTGGGAGAAGCCTCCTGGCAAGACGCTGGGGCTGTTATCACAGGATTCGTTTCACATGCTTCCTCTTTCTCTGTTTCCTCAGTCGTGTGCTGTCTGCCGTTCAGAGTCTGAACATGTTTGCTTTATATGTATTTTTAAGATTTACGGCAATAGGACAAGATGATTTTAGTAATTCTGTCATGGCTGAAAGTGGGGGTCAGTAAAGCTTTACCTTGCATTTTTAAGCCATACATAAAGCTGACTATTTGGGTACGTCTCCATTCTTCTGTCATCATACAAAATTGTTTAAGAAACCTCATCATATTCTTTTCTTTTGTGTTCCTACCTGGGCAGTTGTTGTTTATGTGGCATATAAGGTAAAAGCCCCTGGGATGTAGAAAATTCTGACTTCACCCCGTGTCACAATAATTACAATTTTGCTTTCATTTTGGTATGATGATGATGTAAGTCTCCAGCCTCAGATTTGTGAATTAAAATGGAAAAAAAAATTGACTGTGACTTATAACAACATTACATTTTTATTCTGCAGCAGAAATTTAAAATCTTTCTATTTAGTTCAGTGTTGCGGAGTCTCTCATTTACTCGCTCATTAAAATCTGACATATGTCTTTTGCTGGTCTACAAGTCAAAACTAAATATGTGTGTCTATTTATATAATAAATATAAACATAAAATATTATATCTGAGATATTTATATATAAAGTAGGGAAAGCTGATTTTTAAAAAATCCTAAAAAGGTAACTAAAGATAGTTTGAAAGACTTGCCTCCTTCCATAAAATCCTAGGAGAGGACAATTGTTTTGCTTTAGTTTAGTTTGAGAACAGTTTTCTCCATGAAACAATTTGCTTTACATTTTTAGGCACTTGTGCTGGTCAATAATTGTCTAGTGCAGCATGGAAATGGTCTCCCTCACAAGATTGAGAAGGACAGTTCAGTCAATAAAGGATCATTCTTGTGCGGCTTATCTTGCTGACACAGCAAAAGCTCATTCCTAACGCACAGGTTCATCAGTGAGAACTGGTGTGCCACAATGAATACAGACTTGCATGCTCCCTTCTTTTTCTTAATCAGGTCAAGGTAATGAGAGAGAATTCTGTTATTGTACAGCCAAGAGTCTGTATTTGAACATTAACAGAAGCCATGTCAATCACCTAAATTTGATGGTTAGTTTTGAGACAGCAATTAGACAGTCCCAACTTTGATTACCTTACAATCTAGCAATTGCAATACTGGATGTGCAGCAGGTGTTTATTATAGCACATCCCACCTTAACTGTAAAACAAAAAGAATACTTTATAATAGCTTGTCTAATAGTTAATATTAGAGAGGAAATTATCAGTCATTTATTTGATCATAAAATTATCTACCATTTGGGATAACCATTGTATATCTTCTTTTGCGTTGTTTGTTTTTCAGCTTTAAACTTTTTATTTTGTATTGGGATGTAGCTGATAAACAGTGTTGTGATAGTTTCAGGTGAACAGCAAAGGGACTCAGCCATACATACACATGCATCCATTCTCCCCCAACCCTCCTCACATCCAGGCCGGCATATAACACTAAGCAGTGTATATTTTCTTCAACCACTTACTTGTTAGTGAGAAAAAAAAGACATTAACTCTATATTTTAAACTGTGAAAATGAACAACTTTGTTTTATATGCAGTGTGAAGTTTTCAATGTTCGTTTCTTCTCTGCTGTAGAAATATAAATAAATGCTGTTCACCTGAACATATCACAACATTGTTTGTTAATCCTCTATACCCCAATAAAAAATAAGAAAACGCATTATAAATCAACTAGGCTTCAATAAAATAAATTAAAAAATAGTTCAGCTATTAAAAAAAGAAAACAAGTAGTAAACTTAAATATTAAGGAATCAGTTCAGTTCAGTCTCTCAGTCATGTCCGACTCTTTGCAACTCCATGGACATGCCAGGCCTCCCTGTCCATCGCCAACTCGTGGAGTTTACTCAAACTCATGTCTATCGAGTCGGTGATGTCATCCAACCATCTCATCATCTGTCATCCCCTTCTCCTCCCGCCTTCAATCTTTCCCAGCATCAGGATCTTTTCCAGTGACTCAGCTCTTCACATAAGGTGGCCTAAGTATTGGAGTTTCAGCTTCAACATCAGTCCTTCCAGAACACTCAGGACTGATTTCCTTTAGGATGGATGGGTTGGATCTCCTTGCTAATACCACAGTTTAAAAGCATCAATTCTTTGGCACTCAACTTTCTTTACTGTCCAACTCTTACATCCATACATGACTACTGGAAAAACCATAGCCTTGACTAAATGGACTTTTGTTAACAAAGTAATGTCTCTGCTTTTTACTATGCTGTCTGGATTGGTCATAACTTTCCTTCCAAATATTAAGGAATAAAAGTATAGGAAAGGCTTCTTAAAGCATGCAGTTTGATTGTTACAAATCAAACTGTTTCAGTTAGATATTTCTATTTAATTTTGGATTGCATGAAAACACATGACCAGAATTTGGGAAAATTGTGCCAATGTTTATTTTGTCTGGGATTGCAGATAAATCAGTTGCTCAACTGAATGGCAGGCTGGGTATTTTTGCCCCCAAAGTGAATGCCTTCGGACAACACGCTTGTTTTTTGGGGTTGACACAGGTGCCACTACTCTGTGTATCAGGGTAGCTTGAGATTAAGATGGCGGGCTCCAGAAGTAGCAAGTTTAAAACTGAATCCCACACTTGGTTACAGTGTGTGACCTTTACAACACTACTCCAGGCCTTTATGGCACAAAGTGAAGAATAACTAAAGAGCCTCTTGATGAAAGTGAAAGGGGAGAGTGAAAAAGTTGGCTTAAAGCTCAACATTCAGAAAACGAAGATCATGGCATCTGGTCCCATCACTTCATGGCAAATAGATGGGGAAATGATGGAAACAGTGTCAGACTTTATTTTTTGGGGCTCCAAAATCACTGCAGATGGTGATTGCAGCGATGAAATTAAAAGACGCTTACTCCTTGGAAGGAAAGTTATGACCAACCTAGATAGCATATTAAAAAGCAGAGACATTACTTTGCCAACAAAGATCTGTCTAATCAAGGCTATGGTTTTCCCAGTGATCATGTATGGATGTGAGAGTTGGACTATAAAGAAAGCTGAGCGCTGAAGAATTGATGCTTTTAAACTGTGGTGTTGGAGAAGACTCTTGAGAGTCCCTTGGACTGCAAGGAGATCCAACCAGTCCATTCTAAGGGAGATCAGTCCTGGGTATTCTTTGGAAGGACTGATACTAAAGCTGAAACTCCAATACTTTGGCCATCTGACACAAAGAGCTGACTCATTTGAAAAGACCCTGATGCTGGGAAAGATTGAGGGCAGGAGGAGAAGGGGACAACAGAGGATGAGATGGTTGGATGGCATCACCAACTCAATGGACATATGTTTGGGTGGACTCTGGGAGTTGTGATGGACAGGGAGGCCTGGCGTGCTGCATTTCATGGGGTCGCAAAGAGTCGGACACAACCGAGGAACTGAACTGAACTGAACTGAAAATGAAAAGAATTACATTGTACCTTATATCGCTTTTGTGACAGTTAAGTGAATGTATATAGATATTGCTTGAAGCTATGTCTGACATATAATTAAACCAGCGACCATGGCAATGAGGCTGTTAGCAATAATAATAATATCTGGCCTTTCCACTAATATTTTGCCCGCTTGACTCCGAAAACATGTGAACTTGTAACAGAAGCTCTGAACCTCCGTGAGCGTCTTGCGTGGTCCCAGAAGAGAGTGACGCGGTGATTGGCAGAACTCGGGGCCAGGCTGCTGTGCAGCCCGCAGCATCCCCTGCTTGTCATGCACTCCCGTGCCTTGATGTCTTCCTGCTTCGCTGAACTGGTGACTGTACGGAGAAGCTGGCAGGTGCCTCCCCGGGGCTGACACCAGCCGCCGCACCCAGCTGCCATCTGACGGCGCCCGGGTCCTCCTGAGCAGGGCGCAGGGCGGGCAGGCCATCAGACAAGCAGGCCGCCGGCGGCGCGCGTGCAATTACACCTTCCCCGGGGAAGGCACCCGTCAGTCTCACAGTCTCACGGCTCTTAGTCAGGCTGGCGCTCTCCCCCCTGTTTTGCAAGGTACATCCACAGAGTCCGAGCAGTTGATTGACTGAAGCTGAGGACAGAGGCTAAATGTCAGGCTTTTACGATGGAGCCGGTGCAGCTCTCCTGCAGCCTGGCAGGTCGAGTGACGTCTGGAATGAGTGGCAGGGAGAGGCGGGCGGGGAAGGGAGACTGTGCTCACGGGAAAAAAGCCAGCCTGTGCTTCGAGCACCTGTGGGGTTTGATGAGCAGGACAAAGCCTAGAATGTATACTGCTTTGTGCCTGCACAGTTATCTCACCATGCAAAAGAGAAACGTCCACGGTTTTCGTAAAATCAAGCTTTCAATCTCTTTACTTAAAAAAATGATAGTATAAATTCCTCCTTTTCAACAGGATAGTGAGATCCTGCTTAAAGATCATTTTATGTATTTATTACATTTTTATTATGCTGGTTTCTGCTTTAAGGGAGGTGAAAATCTAGGAAAATATAAATAAATGACATTGATAACATGGCAGAGAGTAGAGAAAATAAATGTAAAGTTAATAAGAAAATAAAATGTGAAAAGCTTGATTCATGGTATTTCTGTGTAAAAATAAAGAAAATATTTTAAAACAATCAGAATTTAAATAGTACAAAAAAACTGTAAATAAAACATTCTTGCTTTAATAAAACTCAGCATCTAATGTAACACCATTAGCTGTATGTGTGTTTCTAATACTAACTCTTCCCCCCACTTATTTTGAAATGAGAGACAATTAAAATTCATATATTAATGAGTTGGTTTATAGAAGTCATTAGATAAATTAAAACCAGTCTTCTTGCTTTTTAGAATTGAAGAAAACTGTGACAAGATGAGATTTATTAATTAGATTCTGTTTCACTTTTTTATTAGTTAAGTAGCTAATAAGTTTTCAAGAAAGAGTTATGGTTATCCAGTTCTGTCCAATACACATACAATATGAAACAGAGTTAAATTTACAATTTTCTAGGAATGAGAAAAAGAAACAGAGGGAATTAATTTGCAATATATATTATTTAACCTACTAATAAAAATATTATTTCAACATATATTTCACCTTGGGCTTCCCAGGTGCCACTAATGGTAAAGAACCCGCCTGCCGATGCAAGAGATGTAAGAGAAACGGGTTCAACCCCTGGGTCAGGAAGATGCCCTGGAGGAGGAAATGGCAACCCACTCTGGTACCTTCCTAGAGAATCCCATGGACAGCGGAGCCTGGAGAGCTGCAGTCCATGGGGTCGCACAGAGTCAGACACGACTTAAGCCATGTAGCACATGCAGACACAATCAATACAGAAACTATTGAGATAATGTCCAAATTATCTCTTAAGTGGTTAAGCAATATAAAATTATTAATGAGATTTTTACATCATTTTTCATAGTAAGTTTTCAAACTCTGATGTGTATTTTCTACTTACAACACTTATCAATTTGATCAATAGCCACATGTGTCTAGTCATTACATACCATAACCAATCTCACCGATTTAGATAATTTACCTTTATTTGTTCACTATGTCCTTACCAGTCATAAATGAGATGTTAATTAATGCTAGGTGTATTTTATATTCTAAGTTCAGTTCAGTTCAGTCGCTCAGTCGTTTCCGACTCTTTGCGACCCCGTGAATCGCAGCACGCCAGGCCTCCCTGTCCATCACCAACTCCCGGAGTTCACTCACACTCACCGGGTGTCTAATCTGGGAGCACCAGGGGAAGTGAGCTGCCGTGTGGCCCGGCCTCTGACAGCATGGCGCCCCGAGGTGGCTGGATGTTCCCCACAAGGCTCAGTGCCGTGCGTGTAAGTGTTCCAGCTAAGGCCCAAGGTGCACTGGCGTATAACACCCACCATGGCATTTTCACTCCTTTGGATTGATTAGGTGCTGGTCATTGAGGCTCAGTCCATATTCAAAAAGAAGTGACATGGACCTCAGCTCTCTATTCACATGTCAGAGAATTTTAGAACATATTTTACAGTCGTTGCATAATTTTTCTTTCTGAAAACTTTGCTTCCCCATGCCCACAGTCCTGTGTGCTGTTTTTTTTTTTTTAATTTAATTTAATTTCACTTTTTAACTTTACAATATTGTATTGGTTTTGCCATATATCAAAATGAATCCACCACAGGTATACATGTGTTCCCCATCCTGAACCCTCCTCCCTCCCCGTACCACCCCTCTGAGCCGTCCCAGTGCACCAGCCCCAAGCATCCAGTATCGTGCATCGAACCTGGACTGGCGACTCGTTTCATATATGATATTATACATGTTTCAATGCCATTCTCCCAAATCATCCCACCCTCTCCCTCTCCCACAGAGTCCAAAAGACTGTTCTATACATCAGTGTCTCTTTTGCTGTCTCGTATACAGGGTTATTGTCTTCATTTATTGTAATTCCAGATAATGACTGTGTTCAGAGATTTCAACAGAGATCTCATTTCTGCACGCTCAGAGTCTGATACAATGCCACCTTACTGCACACATAATTTATGGACTTGTGAGGATTACCTTAACTGATCACACGGTAACTATTCTGCAGAGGCTTGGCACGCTCTATATACTCAATAACTGTTAGCTTTAAGTGTCCTAGAGAGCTATGACCATAATAATAAATCTTTGTTTCCGTTCCAGGTCCACTGCCTTCTACATGTTTTGCCTTCATTAAATTACTTCAGTTCTCTAAGCCTCTTTTTCCCTTTTGTACAAGGATGATAATAATAGTCAATTTTATAGGATTTTAGGAATAATTCATATAAATGCTTATTATAATATCTGGTACACAGTAAGCAAAATATTTTATGAAAATTTGTCCAGAAGTTCTAACTCCAACAAATTTCTCTATAGATTACTCCACAGAGAAAGAATTTTTAATCAACAATTCAGAGGAAGAGGTAGTTATCTACTCTAATCAGTATAGGGGCAAATCTGGGGCAGTTTAATTATGATATATTTTATCATATAATACATTTGTGTCCTTGACATAGTGTAAGACTAATCAAAGTAAATTTCCAGATTGATCTTAATAATACAGAGCATTGAAAACATTTATAATTAAATAAAGTTAGGATAATTAGGTGTCTTCTCACATGACTGATTCTTATGCTTCTGTAGAACATTAAGTAAAAGAGCTCCAAACAATATTTCATTGTGGTTTCCCATTCTATATATTTCAGTATATCCAGTATTTCCTAAGTGGCTAAGAATTGCTCTTCATATATGTTCAACCATCACTTCATTCTCCAGTCATGATTAATAGATTTTAAAGCTGGTTAATTTTATCAATATACATTGAAGAGTTATTGAATTACAAAAATAACTACTGTTACAGCAAATATATCTTGGATGTTTGTTCACATTTTACTTTTATTTCCTGAACAGGAACAGATATAAATCCATAAAGAATCACATCTTTTTGAAAACAGTACACAGGGCTAGTGAGTTAGCTGCAGCTCTCACCCGCTTTACAAGGTAACTGAAAAAGTGCCAGGCATCCGACTTCAAGTTGTTAAAAGATGACCCATTTGACTGATATTACTACAAACGCATAATATTTTCTGAGACACAGTTTCTACCCTTCTATTTATAGTTTACATATGATGATAAGAAAACTGTTTTAAAATGTGGGTGAAGTTACTTAGTAAATACATTGCTAAGATGAGAATTAGGAGACCCGCGTTATAGTCTTCTCTCAGTTGCTAACAAATTAAATGATTCTGTCGCTTCTGGGCTGGTTTGGGATATAATAGTTGGTATGATTTAGCAAATATGAGGGCTGTGCTAAGTCACTCCAGTCGTGTCTGACTCTTTGCCACCCTATGGATTGTAGCCCACCAGGCTCCTCTGTCCATGGGATTTTCCAGGCAAGAATACTGGAGTGGGTTGCCATTTCCTCCTCCAAGGGATCATCCCTTCCCAGGGATCAAACACACAACTCCTGGGACTCCTGCATTGCAGACAGATTTTTTTCCACTGAGCCAAGGGGAAGCACAAATATGAGGTCATTTACCTACTAATGTTCCTTGATTTCATAAACTACACATAGATTTGTGTCTCCTTGTAATGAGCAATATTAAATATACAATTTTATAGACTAAAATCTGTATAGAGTTTGGAATGTTATGAAATACTAATTTAAATTTCCTTTGTTCCTAAGTAATCAATGACATCCTTGACTTTCTTCCTGACTCCCATCTATCTGCATACTAAAAGATGTTGAGCTGCCTTAATAACAAATCAATAACAGTGATTTGGTCTTTCATTTCCTTGTTCAGTGTTTTATTTTTCCAGTAAAAACTGGCCCAGTATTTTCTTGATCTTCTGATAAATAACAATGCTCTTTCTGTGAAATGAAATAATTTTATAGACTTTTTGATCTTTAGTTCACATGTGAACTTATTAAAATCAGTCTTGTGGCTAGTTAGGGTAAGAATAGTTCCAGATTGTTAAGTTTGAAGTTTTTCTAAATTAAATGTTGAATTCCAGAATATGGGTAACAAATTTAATTGATGAAAACCATGTCTGTATACATTAAACTTTCTTCCTATCTACTTTCAGACCTTAAGATGATCTTTAGATTGTTTTAAAATTCTGAAAGAGTGAAGGAAACATCTCTGCATGATTCTAAACTTAGTCAACAATAAAAACCCTACCATCATGACATACTATATGACAACCTAAAATATATTGCATCATTAAATCTTTGCAACAAGGATGGAAGTTATTATTGAAAAGTTGAGAAAATAGAGGCTTAAAAAATAGTGAAGTTATTAGCCACATTTAATTCACCTGGGAAAGTTTAGAGTGTGGATATAACCCATGATCACAAAGTTATGGGTAGCCACACATCTGGGGATATTTTTAACTGGAAAAGAATTGGATGATATCAGAACAGATTATATGGAAGAATACATACAGAAAGCTTATGCAAACAAATACAGCATATTTCCATAATTTCTTACCTTTCTTAAACACCTTCAGGGATTTGCTCTTTACTATACACCTTTAGGGATTAAAGGATAAAATGAGATGGCTGCATGGCATCACTGATGCAGTAGTCATGAACTGGGCAAACCCCAGGAGGTGGTGATGAGAGGGAGACCTGGAGTGCTGCAGTCCACGGGGTCACAAAGAATCAGGCACGGCTGGTGATTGAACAGCAACAAGGACTAAATGGATTACATTTAATAAGGATTAATACTCTGATTATTTTTTTCTTATTCTCGGAAAAAATTATTAATATTTACATGTATTTTATTTCAAGTTTCTTTTTCCATCAAGTAATATTATTTTGTAATCATCTGAGATACACAGAAGCAAAAGAAACTTGATGACGGGTATGTTAAAGAGCTGGGATTGTGAGTCAAGAAAAAAATAAAAAGTATCATACAGGGGTAAGAGATCCACTAAAACACACCTCTTTTCCATCTTCTAATATTTTCTTAGGATCACGAAGAAACTGCTGAATGGATGGCTTTTCACTTCCACTGAAAGATTTTTGGTTTTGTTTATGCTTTGTGGATGGGATTTCCTAGAACGACTCTGTTGTATGTCATGTTACTAGCATCTAGGGAAAGGCGACCCTTGTTTCTGCCTCACTGATTGTTTAATGAGTAATATATCTGGGGTCCTTCTTTGACTTGAGACATTTAAGTCAACCTTCACCCAGAATGTGTGCTTAAGTCTTGTGGTTGTTAGGGGTATTTTTGATAATGGCCTTGACTTGTGTTAAGCAGTTTGGAATTTCGCTTTCCTCTTCAGCATCAGGCATCGATGTATGTGCCGGGATGTCACTCACTCTTTTCCTGCATGCATTAACCTTTGTTCTCTGTGTTTGTGTGCAGTCTGCCTGTCTAATTTGGAACTGAAGCTCTCTGGGAAAAGTCTAATTTGGTGCTGTGCACATTCTAAAGTCGTTGCATGAGCTAAGTAAATGTTTATCAATGAGTATAATTGTCAACATTAATAGTGGGTGCTATTGATTCATAGTAGTGATAATAATATGCATTGATTATTACTGGAAGTAGAGGGACCTAAGTTTTCTTAATGAGCAAAATACAGTTGTGTGTGGATATATATATATAGATAGATAGATAGATAGATAGATATATGCTTAACAATGATTGTTTTCCATATCCACAGAAAATGTTTCTTGGATGACTGTTTTACACTTCGTTTAAGTGTACTTTAAAATGACAATGGAAGTAGGCAGCATATATCTAAGTACAGCAGGCATTTGAGTTAATTCAGTAAATACATTTTATTTATACATTAACTTATTTGTCAAATGTGCAAAATACTCTGCTGCATGTTGAAGACAAAGGAGACACAAGAGATGGTCTCTCTCTTCAATTTGCCTGTCATGCAAGGTACACTGGAGCAAGCAGACACTTGCCACTCAGGGCGCTAAACGCAGAGACGGGTCAGGGCGGAAAGTTACTCTAAGAGTCCCTTAGGAAACTTGCGTTCCATAAGTCTTTCTGTATTCCAAGAGGGGGCCTTATTAAGCATGATCGTGGACTAGCCGAAGTTAAGCTTCAGGAGAACCATAAGAGGTATTGCATTTCCATTTCCATGTGAGAAAACTGCAATTCAGTGATAGTTGCTATTCACTTGTCCAAGGTCTCAGAGTAGAGATTTGGATTCAGGCTGGCCACACATGAGGCCAAAACTCTGTCTACTTAATGACTCCTTTATAAAGCTCTCAGATCCAAACACTTAGAAAATTAGGAAGCCTTCCTCCATTTGATCTACTTATGGATGTATAATGAACCTATGGTTTGAATTATTAATAGATATTATCCATAGAAGAACTATAAATAATATTTAAATGATCAGCATCAAGCTAATACTATAAAATTAAGCTAGAAAATAATACTAGCATTGTTTAAAAAAACACAAAGAAGATTTCTATATGCTCTTAGGGCTAAAGGTAAATTTAATATTATTCTTACTATTTAAAAATATGTCACTTAACCTGATAATACTCTGTATTATCACGGGAGATGCACATTTTCTTACACTTTGACTCAGTAATTTGTGTGTGTGTGTGTGTGCACACGTACATGTGCAAATGTGTGCACACTCAGTTGTGTCTGACTCTTTGCAACCCCACAGACTGTAGTCCACCAGGCTCCTCTCTCCATGGAATTTTCCAGGCAAAAATACTGGAGTGGGTTGCCATTTCCTACTCCAGGGAATCTTCCTGACACAAGGATTGAACCCGTGTCTCTTGCATCTCCTGCATTGGGAGGCAGATTCTTTACCACGTGCCACCAGAGAAGCCCAATGTCAGAGTACCATATGATATATTTTTGTGATACCCATTACATTTCACAAAAAGTATATGACTCATGTGATTCACTTTGGTTAAAAAGCAACATATGTGTCCAAGCCTGAAAAATGAATGTTTACAATTCAGTTCAGTTCAATTGCTCGATAGTGTCTGACTCTTTGTGACCCCATGAATAGCAGCACGCCAGGCCTCCCTGTCCATCACCAACTCCGGGAGTTCACTCAAACTCACGTTCATCGAGTCGGTGATGCCATCCAGCCATCTCATCCTCTGTCGTCCCCTTCTCCTCCTGCCCCCAATCCCTCCCAGCATCAGAGTCTTTTCCAATGAGTCAACTCTTCGCATATGTATCATTATATACAATAGTCAGCGACCTCAGCACATGCTTCAAGTAGCAGTACTAACTCTTGAGGAGCAAAAACTACAGACATAACCCTGGCAAATTTAAGTCTGTTTTCTTGGCGCTGCCATTCATCTATTTGTAGAACGAAAGGTTATGAAATAAGCATATATTAAAAGTGGTCATTTTATTCACTCTTTATGAGGGCAACATTGATATACAGCCTTTTCGACTAAACGTTATAGTGTCAAACTCTATTTTCTATTAATTTAAGACCTACATGAGGCTACAAGTTTCTTGAGATGGAACTGCAAGAAACTAAGTCCTAGAGAATCACTCAAATCTTAAGGCATTGATAACTGGTGTTAACCTACAATCCATTCCTGCTTCAGAACTATTGCATTGAATTTCAGAAGGCTGTATGTTAGTTTTAAATGTTATTTTTTAAATATCTGTTCCATAAACTGTATTCCTAAGATACTCATTCCACAAGATAGAAGAGCAGTTTATGCAGAAAAGTTATGTTGCTTAAAAAAAATTAAATAAGTACATTTTTTATATAACACTTTTTAGAGCTTTTCATCTCCCAGAAAAGTTATAGAATGCAGCACTTCCAAACTTACTTGACTAAGAAATATTTTATGATTAGGAACTAAAATTAAGTATTTTCCAGGCAAAATACTGCAATAGGCATAATATACTGTTTTATTAGCTGAAATTTTAAATTAAGCATAAGTATATATACTTGAATGGAGCATCCATATGTAAATTAAGAACCAGTTCAATGGAAAATTCTAGATATCTCAGATTATTGTTGAAACTCCAAAACTGAGAACAACTGATGCTAGTCCACAATCTGCCTAGAACGGGAAGGCACATTCATTACAACTGAGTAGGCAGGGGTGCTCCGCAGTTTTAGGTCTTCTTCAACCCATAGAAGAGAAGGCCGCCAATTCAACAGGATGGTGGCCCAAAGCCTGGGGAGCAGAGTTCTCAGCCTCACTAGAGACCGAAATGTCACCCCCTGTGCCTACTTCCCTTCTGTGCCCATGTCATTCCTATGCACACTCGTGCACACGCGCACACACACACACACACACACACACAGGAGTGGGAAACGCAACTGCCTCTCTAAGCCAAAGGAACTACTTCCCAGCGTTGTGGCTCTCACTACTTCACTCTTCTCAGCTGCGGAGGTGCTGAGCTGAAGGAATGGGTAGAACTCACATGTGCATGTAGCAAAATGACTCTTCGGAGAACTTGCTGTAGGTCAATAAATTAAGGAATGTCCATGAACATGGAGACGAGTACCAGAGGGTCATGCCTCAGATTTTTCAAGCTGTGGAAAGTTATGGTTTACATGAAGGAATGAATAAGGAGGTCTCTGTTTCTGCATATCCAGAGTGTGTAGAAGGTATGAGTTTAATGCGGACCAAGTGGCCCAAGCGATTATCAAACCATGGCGGCCTCTGAGAAAGCAGAAAAAAGCTTTGGTGGGAGAAACGTGAGAGCCCCCGACTCACCAAGGCATGGTGCAGAAGTCTGCGCGGGCAGTGAGGTGTAGGGCAGTGTCCCCGAGGATGCCTCTAGGGAATCACAAGTCTGCCTCCCCAAAAAGCTCTTATTTGCAGACGTGCGCAGTGGAGGGCCTGGTATGGTCAGCCTGTTAGCCAGATGGGACCTGCCGGCTAGCTGAGATGTCCAAGTGTCTGCCTGAAATTCCCCTTCACGTGCACTGACCTTGGAAAACGCAGGGCATGGAGGTGCCAGGACAGCAGATGACTGAGCTGCGCTGCCTTCCCGGCTGGAATCTCAAGAACCACGCTTCGGACCCAAATGAAAGGGAGAGAAGAACGTTAAACTGGCTGTCAGGGTGAATTTCAGATGTATTTAGGACTGGGGCATTTAATAAATAAGATTTTTTGTTTTTGTCCTTTCCCCCATCACCTGATAACAGGATTTTTTTTTTTAAATTAATGATAGTGACTGTAAAGCCATCACATGAGATATATTCTAGAGATCCAAGGATGCCCCAAAGAGCACACTGAGCACATAGGCTTGAGTTTTTCTCGTCTTTATTTTTAAAGACTTTATTTTCTTTATTTTTAAAGCTTCTTTACTGAATCATTTCCTATTAGACTCTGTTTACCTAATATGCCAGTTTCAGACATTATGCTTAATTTCCTTGAAACTGATTTTATGTTTAATTATCAAATTAAGTATTCATCTTTAAAATAATATAAATTTACTAACTTCAGATGAGGTTACCAATGTAACCATCTAGGAAGTAGCATATATTTCATATACAGATATGTAATTTATAGGATAATAGCTAATGAGATAATAGTGAGTGTAATCCATTGTGAAAATACATATTTTAGAACATCAGACTTTGTATCAGGAAAATGCTTTAAAACAGCTAATATTGTGTTCTGTCACCCTAATTCATAGCTCAAAGCCCAGTTATTATATTAATCATATTCTGCTGATCGTATCTAACACTGTCAGAGCAAGGGGGCTCGTGGCAACTTAGATTAACCATCTGTGTCACACTTAGGAGAAGAACAATAAGAATGCCAAAGGGGAAAAGGAGCATAGGAGTGTGAAATAAATTCAGACATTTGGTTTTGTAAAATTATTTAAAAAGTCATATATAATGTCTCTATGTCATGTAGCTGGTGGCAAAGGCATCAGTCATCATATTATCTGTACACTGGACATGATGAATTGATTGTGTTCCAATGAGAGGACCTAATTACTTAGAGAAATGAAAAGGACATATGAGAGCTCTTTAGCTCCAAGGGCCGTATATTATCACTAATAACACTGAGCCCTGTGTGGTTTAATTCCTCTGTCCTGTCTGTTTTGGAGCACATAATCTTCCTAAATCATTTCTTTAGAGACAAGTCAGATAATTAATTTATCCTCCTCCTAAAAATAGCAAGGGAAAATATCACAGGAAGTTCAAGCAATAATGACCAAAAGTTTTGCACTTGCGATTTCAATTTCCAGTCCTTGTTAAACTTCCGTAGGTAACTAACATAAAGTTTATGCATAATCATTGGTTCAGAATATAATTGTTAAACTCATTTAGTAATTTCCACAGCATATCTGACCATCAAATTATGTTGTCACCTTGCTATAGATATAAAACAAAATCAAGACTCAGAATTATTTCAACCGTCTGGAATTTAAAGTCAAAATCTGTGAGATGAAACTTAACAGGAGAAATGGAAACGTATGTGTTTGGGTGTTAGTGATCATTTGTGTGAATGTAATATATCGAGACATATGTTGACAAATGAACTGCTGAATAAGCCCCGTTAAGAGTGAGAACATCATGCAAGAAGGACACTCTTGTGGAAGGATTAGAGCTGTAGGCAGGTGAAACTATGGGATTTAATCTTTAGGCAGTTTTAAATTCAAGAAATAACATGTTAGCAGCCAGAATATCAGAAATGGAAATGACTGCATTGCCAGATGGGGAGGGCTTTGTCTCTAGTGTCATTGGACATTCCCAAGCAATGACTGTACAACTATGTCAGGAAGTCTGATTATGTAAAAAGCATTTCTGCAATCAAATCTGGAAGACATGATTATGTCACTTGAGAAGTTTCTTTGATTTTAAGATTCCTGGATTGTATTTGTTCACTTATGTAACTCATCAACTCTCTCACTGACATTTATATTCTGTCTTACTAAACCATGGCTACTTATGCAAGTGTCTAGTTTCATGCTAGATTTTTTTCCTATATAGTGCTAAGTCGCTGCAGTTGTGTTTGACTCTGTAACCCTATGGACGGTAACCCACCAGGCTCCTCTGTCCATAGGATTCTGAAGACCAGAATGGTGGACTGGGTTCCCATGCCCTCCTCCAGGTGATCTTCCCAACCCAGGAACTGGACCCACCTCTCCTATGTCTCCTGCTTTGCCTGTCGGGTTCTTTACCAACAGCGCCACCTGGGAAGCCCTGCATAAGACTAGTAACTGCATTTTATTTATCATCTTATGTCCTAAAGGAGGTTGAGAAGCTTGAACATAAACACACACCATAAATATTGGGTATATTATAAACTTAATATATGACAGTGCTTTTCTGAACAACATATAAGAGAAATATTCAGTGTAGTATTAAAATACCATTTTCATGAGAGAGAGCTCTCAAGAACTATGGGCTTGAGAGAATATGCACCCAATGTACATGCTAAGATCTTAGTTCTATCTCAGTTTTATAGATGCTGACCGAACAACCCAAGATTCTTGGGTCAGAGAATGTTAACAGAGGACCCAAGACTCCTGGGTTAGAGACAGAGGAATTTATTACAGTACAGCGAAGAACACGATTATCAGCATATGTGCCTCCGTAATGCATATGGGAGAAGGTGCATATGGGAATGCATACGGAGAAGGCAATGGCACCCCACTCCAGTACTCTTGCCTCGAAAATCCCATGGACGGAGGAACCTGGTAGGCTGCAGTTCATGGGGTCGCTAAGAGTCGGACACGACTGAGCGACTTCACTTTCACTTTTCACTTTCATGCATTGGAGAAGGAAATGGCAACCCACTCCAGTGTTCTTGCCTGGAGAATCCCAGGGACAGGGGAGCCTGGTGGGCTGCGGTCTATGGGGTCACACAGAGTCGGACATGACTGAAGTGACTTAGCATATCATAGCATAGCATGGGAGAAGATGGCAAAGCATGGACCCAGTGAGCTGCACTGTGGAAAATAAATTTGAGCTTTATATCACCAAATGTTTTATAATGGATAGTAATCATATTTTCCCTCTGCTCCAGGGGGAGAACATATCTTTATCTTCCTAGGCTGTTTGTTATTTGACTACATTTGGATGAAAAGCTAGTTCAAAGAAAGTTTAGTTGGTGCTTCTCACAAGACAGCTACAAATGCGAGAGACTCATGAAGAATTGCCTCAAACTCATAAAATGTTTCTGCATTGTGAACAGAGAAGTGTCTGATCCAGACTTGGATGCAGCACTTTGCAGTAATGATGGGGAGGGAGTAAGAACCATGGAGCATGAATTTCATAAATACATTGTGCTAGAAGTGACCTCAAGACTGGGAAAATTGCCTTTAGATAAATAATTAGCACACATCTGACTCAGATCTAATGAGGTGGATGAGCCTGGAGATTATTATACAGAGTGAAGTAAGTCAGAAAGAGAAATGCAAATGTCATATATTAGTGCATATATATGGCATCTAGAAAGATGATGCTGAGGGACCTGTCCGCAGCGCAGCAGTGGAGACTCAGAGAGAACAGATGTGTGGGCACAGGGGGTAAAGGAGAGGGTGGGACGGATGGAGAGATCACATCACATCACCATATGTAAAATTAGATAGCGGAAATTTTCTGTATGATGCAGGGAGCTTAAATCCAGTGTTCTTTGGTAACCTAGCAGGGTGGGATGAGGTGGAAGAGAGGTTCAAGAAGGAGGGGACACATGTATACCGATAGCTGATTCATGTCGATATATGCTAGAAACCAACACAACATTGTTAAGCAATTATCTTCCAATTACACTTAAAAACAATAATTTGTGCAGTGTATAGAGAGTAGTGGCTAGCTACGGACACAGGACAGTTGTAGCTGTTTTTATTGCTAGAACACCTCTGATTTTATCTTCACAACAGTTTGTTCCTTCTTTGTGGTTCAAATGCTACTTTTGAACCTTTGTTAGTCTGTACTTCAGCTCTTATTTCACTGGTCACACGCGTGAGCAGCTAGCATGTCATTTTGGGGAGATGGTGGCCCTAACCAGGATGGGACACTTAAAAATTGACCTATAAAAGCACAATCTCCAAAAAGCCAGGTCCTCTATAAACATTTCTGTAACTTGGTTGGTTTTCATACTTCAGAGACCAGCAATTCCATTTAAAGAGATAGGAAGATGACAGTAGATATTATCATGAAAATATACAGGAACAAGATCCATTTTTACTTTAAAAGTTTGAGAGATAACAAGTTCCCTTTCCAAAATAACAGTGTTCACTCTATTCAGAAATAACCAAGGCCTTCATTCTCTCTGCTTTCTTTTTTTTTCCTTCTGTGGATAGGCAAGGTTTGTAAATTATACAGATATGTCTATTTGGGATGCCTGGAGCGTACGTTTTAAATTTCTTTAAATTCTGTGCAACTTTTTGCTATAAATAATTACTAATTTTAATTTCATGGAATCTGTTCTCATCATGAATGTCAGCTACTATTTATGAAGTACTTAATTGAATGGGGGCCTTTGAATAGTATTGAATAAACTTCCTCACAATAGTACCTGGAAGAGAGGAAGTGCTCCACAGTGTATAGTTGAGCTGAGCAGACTGAGGTTTTGAGGACAAAGAATAAAAATCACAATTTTCATAAAATGTTTCAAAAATTATAAAATGAACTGAGTATCATTTTCTTTATTTGCCATTTCTGCTTTCATCACTGACTGATTTATGCACAAGGATAAGGATACCGTCTGCTAATAGATTAGCATTGTCACATTTAATAGGTGCATTTTTAGCTAGCAGGCTCTTTGAAAGTCCCTGAGACTTGCTTCCTGGGTAGACAGAATGCACTTAGACCCTAAAACTGCATTAAGAGCATCGACTTCAGACATGTACTTTTACACATTATGTTCTTACAGTAAACTTAAAAATGTTCCCGTTTGGATCTTATTCTTTTACTTTAGCAGACGAATAATGAAATGCCTATCTTATTTGTTTTCAAAGAGAAGACAGTGTCTCTAAAGGTTACACTGACGTCCCAGAGACGCTTATCCTTTCTGTTTGCCAAAGTGATTCTGAGCACAGGCGGCAAGGAGAGCCGGGTGGGCTCCCCACTCTACCCTCCAGTCTGCTGCCTCCACCGTCTCCTGAATCACCAACTGAATCCTCAAGTTCCTCCTGTTGAATAGTGACCGTTCCTACCAGACTAAGGTCTTGCATATCAAAGGAGACGATATATATACAAAGGACTGAGCACAATCCTTTGCACATATTCAGCTATATTATTTCAGCTTGTCTGGGTCTCACTTTCCATATCTCTAAAAATAAGATCAGACCATATGATCCCTAAGGCATTTCCAGCTCTGACTGTATTGGATTTTTTTAACCTGAGGTTCCTCATTTACTATTGCATATGGTTCTTCTTGCTTTTATTATCTTTTTAGGACAACTTTTGTTCATTTGTTTTTATCCACTGCCACTGAGTATGTAGGACCTGGGGACTAGAATACAAATGTATGATCATATATTCCACACCATCATGACAGACATCTAACAGTCAGACATGACACAGGAGGATTTTTCATCCATAGCCTTGCTCCTTTCCTAGCTCTGGTTCCCCTTTGATAACCAAATTATTGATAAGGACAAGAGAGAGAGAGACAGCGGGCAAGAGAAAGAGGAGCCAAGGCAGAAATCGGGGGTAGATTGAGCATGCCGTGGGTTCCACAACCTGAATACTCCCCAGATTAGGATTAAAAAGCAGGGACAGGGCGTGACAGAGACCATAAGTGTCCAACAGAATTCAGGTTCCGGGATGTAAGGCTGGTTTTCACTGAGAACAGCTCTTGACATGCAGAAATGAGCCTTATGTTTGTAAAGGCCCATTGACACAGTGTTGTTAGACAACTCAGTTGTCTCCCAAAGTCTAGACATTATCTGATGCTACATTAGACATTTAAAAGTAGTTTAACTTTTTTTAAGTTTAAAAATTTCTTCAGCATGAAAAATATCATTAAAGCAGGATCTCTAATATCTTTTATGGGACTAAGCAGAGTGAAAGTGTGTTAGTCTCTGAGTCGTATCCAACTCTTTGGACTGTATGCCACCAGGCTTCTCTGTCCATGGAATTCTCCAGGCAAGAATACTGGCTTGGGTTGCCATTTCCTTCTCCAGGGGATCTTCCCAATCCAAGGATCAAACCTGGGTCTCCCGCATTGCAGGCAGATTCTTTACCGTATGATTTAACAATTGCCTATTTGCAGAAAAAATTACCCACTTTCTTCGAAGTTGTAACTGTAGATGTTTTAATTTTTAAGAGGGGACAGTCATACACATGGGGCTTCCCAGGTGGCACTACTGGTTAAGAACCCAGCTGCCAATGCAGGTCACAGACAAGAGGCAGGTTCAGTTCCTGGGTCAGGAAGATCCCTGGAGGAGGGCATGGCAACCCACTCCAGTATTCTTGTCTGATCCCCTGGAGAAGGGCATGGCAACCCACTCCAGTGTTCTTGTCTGATCCCCTGGAGGAGGGCATGGCAACCCACTCCAGTGTTCTTGTCTGATCCCCTGGAGGAGGGCATGGCAACCCACTCCAGTGTTCTTGTCTGATCCCCTGGAGGAGGGCATGGCAACCCATTCCAGTGTTCTTGTCTGATCCCCTGGAGGAGGGCATGGCAACCCACTCCAGTGTTCTTGTCTGATCCCCTGGAGGAGGGCATGGCAACCCACTCCAGTGTTCTTGTCTGATCCCCTGGAGGAGGGCATGGCAACCCACTCCAGTGTTCTTGTCTGATCCCCTGGAGGAGGGCATGGCAACCCACTCCAGTGTTCTTGTCTGATCCCCTGGAGGAGGGCATGGCAACCCACTCCAGTATTCTTGTTTGGAGAACCCCACGGACATGAACCACGGAGGGGAACCCCAGAAGAGCCCAGCAGGCTATAGTCCATGGGATTGCAAAGATTCGGACACGACTGAGCGTCTAAACAGCAACAGCAAATCACAAACCTACATATAAATAACTGGTTAGAGACCTCATGGCCGCTGTACTATGCAGAAGTCCAAACGGGTTTTCTTTTGTCTACCAATGTAGTTATAGGTTCAGGACTTGTTGGTGTATCATTCAGACCATTGTTGGCATATCTGCTATAGCCGTCGTTCTCTCTGGACTGCAAGTAGCCAAAAGACCATGTGTTAGTCGTTGATACAACACTAAGACACAGAAAATGCCACCGTCTCTGCCCCTGAAGAAATACATGCTGACACAGCACAAAGTCGAACACTTGACTTTTCTGCTTTGATCTAAAAATCTCACAGATATGGAAAACTATACGGTTACCAAAGGGGAGGAGAAGGAAGAGGGGTAAATTAGGAGTTTGTGATTAAAATGTATACACTCTTTTATATGACTAGATCACCAACAAGGACAAACTGTGTAGCACAGAGTACTATATTAATATCTTGCGATAACCTATAATGGAAGATAATGTAAAAAAAGAATATATAGTTATATGTGTGCAAGTATAAATGAATCACTTTATTGTACACCTGAAATGCACCATTGTAAATCAACTATATTTCAGTTTCTAAAAAGTAAAAAAAATTAAATCAACTAATATCTCTTAAATGAATAATTTAATGTCTCTTAAAATATTTCTATAAATCTTACGTATTTTTTCTCATAGAAATGCTGGTTTGGCTTTTCCAAAGGGTCTTTTGTGGTGTTTCAAGGTGAAATGTATGGAGTTCATTTGAATAGCTATAGGGCTTTTCTCCCCAGACAGAATTCCTTGAGAGAATCTTCTGTCTCAGCAGTTGTGTTATAACAGAAATAAGCTAGCCCTCCACTCTACTAACAGGATGTGGGCAAGGCACTTCCTCCCTCCTGAACCTTGCAGACTGTTCCTGCCTCCTTGAGGTTCTCCTGAAATCCCCTAGACATGGTTAGTTGGAGTGTTCTCTCTAAGCGAGCAGTGCTTTGTAAACACTCATTGTAACAGTCACCACTTTGTACTGTATCGTGTTACCTTTGTCTCCTCTGTTAAACTGTAGATTGCCTCACTCTGTGAACACCCGGCATCTCTTAATATGTCATCACAAGGGTGCCCTCCTTGAGTCCCATACAGCGAGTGTATCAAGTCCAGAACATGCCAAGAACAGTACACAAGACCTCTTGCAGTCACTTATATCCAGCCCAAATGAGAGTGAACTGAACAGAATACTTTAAAATTATGACCTACAAAGTATTATTTGCAATGAACCAGCTCCTCTGTTAACATTCCCTGTATTATTCTCAAGAGAAAGAAATATTTTTGCTCATCTCAGAATCAGTTGATTGTTATAGATGAGGTTGTAGAATTAGATGAGGTTGTAGACTATATGTACTTCTAAAAATCCGTGTCCTTTACCATGATATATAAATAAATTCTCTGTGCATTTTAAATAATTTCTATGCCTAGCACAGAAATAGCATACACGGAACAAACATTCATTGTTTTTTTACTTTATTACTTTCAGAATGTTGGCATGAGTTGCAATGTTGCAATAAAAAGACTTTTTCCTGTGAGATATTTAGTACCATAGTTTAAAAAAAAGCACTGTGATCCCATAAATCTCAGGGTTCCTGAGGTGAATGGGCTTCCCTGAAAGAAAGCTGAGGTCGCAGTGGATTTACTGGGTACGTCAGATGAGTCACCTTCGGGCACTGTGTTAGTTTCCGAGGGCGACCGTAACAAAATACCAAATTGGGTGGCTTCAGACAAAAGAAATTTACTTGCTCTTGATTCTGGCAGTTAGAAGTCTGAACTTGAGGTGTGAAGAGTCGGTTCCTCCTGAGCTGCTGGGGCTGACCAGGACTCCTTGGCCTTCCTGGGTGTGTAGGCGCGTCCGTCTCTTGTCACCGGCGTTCTCCTGCGTGTCTCTGCCACGTACAGTGTCTTTAGTCATGTTGGATTAGGGCTCACCCTAATGAGCTCATTTTAAACTGATTACATCTGCAAAAATCCTCTTTTTATATCTGGTCACATTCACAGGTACTAGGGGCTAGGACTCCAGCTTACCTATTCATATCAAATACATGTGCGTTTATTATATCAAACAGAGCTACTCATTCAAAAATATATCCTTACAATTCAGCATCTGACAAGCACAGTTGAGTCAGGGTTTGTAATTCCAGCACTAGAAAAATGAAGACAGACACCACTTGCAATTTGTAGCTTTACATGTACTAACAAACACTATTGGGTGTTTTAGGGTCTTATATCTGTGTGCACTAGTATATCAGTTCTATATTAGGAAAACAATTGGACACAGTATATATGATAGACACACAAAATAGCTGTTTTAAATAAATCGATAGGTTTGAATAAGAAGATCATTAAGCTTGTGATCTAGAACCTGATTATGCAGTATAAGAGGTTATGACAGTAAGAATATTAAAACGTACGCTAGTCTCTTCACCTCCTTCTATGAATTCTAAAGTTTAATTTGTAAAAAAAAATTGCAAGAAGATATTTATAATACATATTGACACACTGGTTATTCTTAGGTAAATTTTTGAAATTGTCTAAAACTAAGAAAGTCTCTATTTGAACCAAGTCCTCCCCCAGATAAACCTATGGGATTTTTCTACATGACAGTCATTCTAAACACCCAATACAGAATGGTTTCTGCCCATTAGACTCAGGGATTTTTCCTTTTAATTCTTATTAAAGATCTTTCTCATAATCCCTTAGCTTCATAGCACACACTTAAGACAGTGGAGACTGTGAAATTGAAGACATCTTCGTGTGAGCGCGCCTATCAGCATTTTCTGAATTCATGTAGGAGAGCCAAACTTGCATTATATACTAACAAGGGTGATTCATGCAATGGAAAATGTGGACATGGGCAGACAGCTACCTGTGACACAGCTCGAATGCAAGGGAACAGCAAAAGATATGTCACTGTAATTTATGGATCTTGAAAAATTATTAGTAAACTGATAGAATCTATCTTTTTGATAACAGCTTGTTAAGCTGTTTCACATATATACAATCCATTAATTTAAAAGTTAATGGATTTGTAGTATATTCACAAGGTTGTATGATTACCAGAGTCAATGTTAGAACATTTTCGTCACCCAGAAAAAGAGACCTCACGCCCTTTATCACCACCCCTTCCGCTTCCCTCTCCACCCGAGCCTGAGCCTATGACTAGTCTACTTTCTGTCTTTATGTATCTGCCTATTCTGGACACTTCTTATAACTGACATCATACAGAACGGGGTCTTTTGGGACGGGCTTCTTTCCTTTAGCCTAATATTTTCAAGATTCATTCCTGAGGTGCCATGTGGATATACCACATTTTATGTATTCAGTTGTCAGTTGATGTAAATCTGGATTTTCTCCTCTTTGTCTATTATGAATAATGTTGCTGTGAATATTTGCGTGCACCTTGGCTTTCTTTGTTCTGGGGTGTGCACTTAGGAGTGGAATTGCTGAGTCATATGGTAACTTTACGTTTAACCTTTGGAGGAAGGGCAATGCTGTTTTCCAAAGTGTTAGCATTTTACATTCCCACCAGCATTATAAACGTGTTTGACTGCTCCTCTCCCGGCCAACACTCTTCTCTGCCTGGGATTAGAGCCATCCTTGTGAATGTGAAGTGGTATCTCACTGTTATTTGAATTTGAATTTTCCTCTTGGCTATCTAATGATGTCGAGCATCTTCTAATGCACTTAGTAGCTATTTGTACATCTTCTTTGGAAAAATATTTATTTTATCAAATACATGATTTATAAGAATTACCCCTTATTCTGCAGTTTTTTTGGTGTTTTATTTTTTTCACTTCCTAGACTATCCTTTTCAAACACAAAGTTTTGTTTTTTATTTTTACTTTGATGAAGTCCAATTTATGTATATTTTTGGTTGCTTGTACTTAAAGTGTCATATCTAAATGATCAAGAAGATTGATCTTAATCCATGATAATGAAGATTACATCTATGTTTTCTTCTAAAGTTTTATAATTTTAGCTCTTACATTTATCTTTTGCTCCACTTGAGCTGATTTTTGTGTATGATTTGAAGTAGACGTTCAAATTCTTTTTTTTTTCCCTGCTTCTGTAGGTCTTAGTTTCAGTTCAGTCGCTCAGTCGTGTCCGACTCTTTGCGACCCCATGAACTGCAGCACTCCAGGCCTCCCCGTCCATCACCAACTCCCGGAGTTCACCTAAACCCATGTCCATAGAGTTGGTGATGCCATCCAGCCATCTCATTCTCTGTCGTCCCCTTCTCCTCCTGCCCCCAATCCCTCCCAGCATCAGGGTCTTTTCCAATGAGTCAGTTCTTCGTATCAGGTGGCCAAAGTATTGGAGTTTCAGCTTCAACATCAGTCCTTCCAATGAACACCCAGGACTGATTTCCTTTAGGGTGGACTGGTTGGATCTCCTTGCAGTCCAAGGGACTCTCAAGAGTCTTCTCTAACACCACAGTTCAAAAGCATCAATTCTTCGGCGCTCAGCCTTCTTCACAGTCCAATTCTCACATCCATACATGACCACAGGAAAAACCATAACCTTGACTAGACAGACCTTTGTTGGCAAAGTAATGTCTCTGCTTTTCAATATGCTATCTAGATTGGTCATAACTTTCCTTCCAAGGAGTAAGCATCTTTTAATTTCATGGCTGCAATCTCCATCTGCAGTGATTTTGGAGCCCAGAAAAATAAAGTGTGACACTCTTTCCACTGTTTCCCCATCTATTTCCCATGAAGTGATGGACCAGATGCCATGATCTTAGTTTTCTGAATGTTGAGCTTTAAGCCAACTTTTTCACTCTCCACTTTCAATTTCATCAAGAGGCTTTTTAGTTCCTCTTTGCTTTCTGACATAAGGGTGGTGTCATCTGCATCTCTGAGGTTATTCATATTCCTCCTGGCAATCTTGATTCTAGTTTATGCTTCTTCCAGCCTAGCATTTCTCATGATGTACTCTGCATATAAGTTAAATAAGCAGGGTGACAATATACAGCCTTGACGTACTCCTTTTCCAATTTGGAACCAGTCTGTTATTCCATGTCCAGTTCTAACTGTTGCTTCCTGACCTGCATATAGGTTTCTCAAGAGGCAGGTCAAGTGGTCTGGTATTCCCATCTCTTTCAGAATTTTCCAGTTTGTTGTGATCCACACAGTCAAAGGCTTTGGCATAGTCAATAAAGCAGAAACAGATTTTTTTCTGGAATTCTCTTGCTTTTTCAATGATCCAGCAGATGTTGGCAATTTGATCTCTGGTTCCTCTGCCTTTTCTAAAACCAGCTTGAACATCTTACCTATAACCTGATTTAAACTCTTCCCTGTATATCTGATCTTCTCTACCTCTTGATTCTGCTACTCATAACTTCTAATTACTCATAGTTTCTGCAACTCAAGCTTTCAGATGTTTCATATTATTTACTCTATCTTAAAGACTCTTGGCTTCCAATCTATCAGTTGATAAACTTTCTACACGTATCCCCAATCTCTAGTTGAGAATCTTCAAAAAGAAAATCTAGCTGATACTAAAGAACAAGATCTCAACTTGGGCAGAACTTTTGAAAAATCTCCCTAGCAGTTTATCAGCTGATTTTTAACCTAGTAAATGCACATATTTTATTTTTTGCATCTACCCTCATATATGCAATCATATGAGACAGCATGTGGACACAGTATATTAAATAATATGTAGCTATGTGCCTTTTAACTTAGCCGTGAAATTAAAGGACGCTTGCTCGTTGAAAGAAAATCTATGAACCTAGACAGCATATTGAAAAACAGAAGCAGAGACATTATTTTGCTAAAAAAAGTCTGTGTAGTCAAAGCTATGGTCTTTCCAGTGGTCATGTATGGATGTGAGAGTTGGACTGTGAAGAAGGCTGAGCGCTGAAGAATTGATGCTTTTGAACTGTGGTGTTGAAGAAGACTCTTGAGAGTCCCTTGGACTGCAAGGAGATCCAACCAGTCCATCCTAAAGGAAATCAGTCCTGGATATTCATTGGAAGAACTAATGCTGAAGCTGAAACACCAATACTTTGGCCACCTGATGCGAAGAGCTGACTCATTTGAAAAAACCCTGATGCTGGAATAGATTGAAGGCAGGAGGAGAAGGGGACGACAGAGGATGAGATGGTTGGATGGCATCACCGACTCAATGGACATGAGTTTGAGAAAGCTCCGGAAATCGGTGGTGGACAGGGAGGCCTGGCGTGCTGCAGTCCATGGGGTTGCACAGAGTTGGACACGACTGAGTGACTGAACGACAATGTGCCTTTTAAGAGAGCAGAAGTGATAGAAGTGTTAGAAGGAAAGCTTGAGGTACAAAAGTACTTTTGGATTTATGTACCCAGTATAAATCTCTGTACATATAGACCATTTGTAATTTCATACATTGTTTTTTTTTTTTTTTTTTTTGTCCTCAAGCTGATTCACTTAAATTAGAGGTGAGAATAGCTTAGGAATTATTTGCCTTAGGCCTAGGGGAATAGTGCATATATTTCTTTTGTTTGAGGTATAATTTTTCCTTTGCAAGGTGAACATCTACTGTCACAGCTGCCTAAGTTGAGCTCTAGTCCTTCTTTTTCCTAGATACCCAGGCATACACCAGTCTTTCTTCCCATCTGCTTGCTTAAATTTACCTCCCATGTGACTATACCTCATGACTCACTATTCTGTCTCATCATGGTAGCATTTGTGCCCATTTTAATGCCTCTTGTAGCTCTTTCTACATCAATTCCCACCATGTTTTCTTACATATCTCAACATTTTCCACTTTGCATCCGTATCTCTGCTGCAATCCTCATTCAGTTTATATATGTGGCTTCTAATTTCCCAGCCCACTTTCAATATAATCTTATCATTCAACCCCAATACCTAAAAAACATTCATGTCTCTGAACTATTTATCCTTATTTAGTAATTTAACCTTTTGTCAGAAATGAAAAGAATCATGGTACAGTCTGCAAAAAATTAGGCAGAATAGGATATCTTAGGCAACATAACCATGTTATGGTGCATTTGTTAGCCGCTCAGTCATGTCCTACTCTTTGTGACCTCACTGACTATAGTCTGCCAGGCTCCTCTGTCCATGTAATTCTCCAGGCAAGAATACTGGAGTGGGTAGCCATTCCCTTCTCAAGGGAATCTTCCCAAGCCAGGAACTGAATCTAGGTCTCCTGCATTATAGGCAAATTCTTTACTGTTTGAGCCTCCAGGGAAGCCCTAAAGAGAGAAGCGTCCCAGGGTGGGCATTTAATGGTATCCTGCTACTACTGCTAAGTCACTTCAGTTGTGTCCGACTCTGTGTGACCCCATAGATGGCAACACACCAGGCTCCCCCGTCCCTGGGATTCTCCAGGCAGGAACACTGGAGTGGGTTGCCATTTCCTTCTCCAATGCATGAAAGTGAAAAGTGAAAGTGAAGTCGCTCAGTCGTGTCCGACTCTTGGCGACCCCATGGACTGCAGCCTACCAGGCTCCTCCGTCCATGGGATTTTCCGGGCAAGAGTACTGGAGTGGGGTGCCATTGCCTTCTCCAAATGGTATCCTAAAATGACAAGTAATTTAATAATTTAGATGAATGGTATCCTAAAACATCTAAATTATTAAATTATTCATTGTAAGACAAAAAATTCTTCCTTTTTTGGTCCACAGTGAAAACTTTTCAAAGATTTACTTTATTATCAATACTATATTATATATCTATATGTAATACTGAATATAATTAGTTATAAATAATTTCAGTTTTCAGAATACATTGTTATAAATAGCACTGGGGAGAAAATAATTGATGCATTATATTTTTAAAACATGGGCAAACCACAGTCAGCCTATCTTTTTAAATAGAGAACATGTTTTATTATCATAGCACAAATCATTATTCCTCTTGTCTCCACAATCTTTACTTCAGTTAAAACCAAATGTGCTTTTGGCTAACAGAGGAGAGGAGACATTTTCAGGTTGACAGTCCTGAGGTTCTTTTAACTTAAATGACTCCAACCTATTGATCCTGCATCCACATCTTCAAATAAAACTGATTCATTTCATTAAATGGAATATTTAAACCAGAGAAGTCTATCAAGTTGGGGTTTCAGCTTGAATGAACCACCTCCATTTAGAAAATTGATCGTCCAGTCACACTTTTATTAACCTTGAATTTTTAGAGCATGGTTGCTTTTAAAGAGAGAGAGAGTGGGCAAGCAAGAAATCTTCTCCAGTAATATTTTACATCATTGACAAGTCTGAATCAGTGCTATAAGAGGGACATTAGGGTTAACTAACTTTGTTTATAATAACCTCCCCTCACGCAAGCTACATGAATAATGCACATGTTGAAAAATGCAAGCTAGATGACCTGTGGAGCAGTAGAAGGAGATATTATGACAGAGCTGCTAGGGCGGAGTACACAGTGGTAATTCTAAAAAAAGAAAAAAAACTCCAGTAAAAATAATAATTCCTCAATGATAACTTGCATGCATCAAATTATGAGAATAAGTTAATAAATTACTAAGCCATATTTATGAACAGTTGAAAATGTCCTTGAACAAGCGGCTATACAACTTGCCTCTTGACTCATTAGGAGGAATTGTTGGGATGTGATTTGCCTGGGTCTACAGAGTTTGGTGCCCAGAATGATATGGACACAGGGCGACTATCTCAATCTAAGTAGCTCACAGAGCACGCGAATACTTCCTGAAAAACTGATTTGTAAGGAGACCATTTGATGGAGTAGTGAGCACGCAGGTTTGGAGTCCAGCAGAACTAGGTTTGACCCTGGCAGCTGTGCTTGAAGTTACCCGTCTCTGGGTAAGTTTCTTAATTTCCAATAGCCCTTTAGTTTGGGTAACATGTGCTTCCATAAATTTGCATGTTAGACAAAGTATCTGTAGTCGTGACTTGCAAAATGCAGCCACTCTATAGATAGTGGCAATAAAATATGAAACATGACCAAGGGCCACAGAAAAATCCCATCTTCTGGCAAAAGCATATTTCCCTCTGTAGAAAATCACAGGGAGTGAAAGTGAAGTCAGAAAATAATTGTTTTTTTTAGAGTGCAAGAAATCAGAGCAAGAAGAGTTGAAGGGTTTGTGCCGTGAGCCTAATGTTTAAGACGTGCATGTCCAAAAAAAAAAAAAAAAAACTTCATGAAAACTGATCAGGCATGAACTTCAGTGAGGTTAATCTTTCCAGGAAACAGAGTTCAGTTCAGTTCAGTTCACTCACTCAGTCCTGTATGACCCTTTGCAACCCCATGAATCGCAGCACGCCAGGCCTCCCTGTCCATCACCAACTCCCGGAGTTCACTCAAACTCACGTCCATTGAGTCAGTGATGCCATCCAGCCATCTCATCCTTTGTCATCCCCTTCTCCTCCTGCCCCCAATCCCCCCAAGTATCAGGGTCTTTTCCAATGAATCAACTCTTTGCATGAGGTGGCCCAAGTATTGGAGTTTCAGCTTCAGCATCAGTCCTTCCAATGAACACCCAGGACTGATCTCTTTTAGGATGGACTGGTTGGATCTCCTTGCAGTCCAAGGGACTCTCAAGAGTCTTCTCCAACACCCACTTCAAAAGCATCAATTCTTCCGCACTCAGCTTTCTTCACAGTCCAACTCTCACATCCATACATGACCACTGGAAAAACCATAGCCTTGACTACACAGACCTTTGTTGACAAAGTAATGTCTCTGCTTTTGAATATGCTATCTAGGTTGATCATAACTTTCCTTCCAAAGAGTAAGCGTCTTTTAATTTCATGGCTGCAATCACCATCTGCAGTGATTTTGGAGCCCCAAAAAATAAAGTCTGACACTGTTTCCACTGTTTCCCCATCTATTTGCTATGAAGTGGAGGGACCAGATGCCATGATCTTCGTTTTCTGAATGTTGAGCTTTAAGCCAACCTTTTCACTCTCCACTTTCACTTTCATCAAGAGGCTTTTTAGCCCCTCTTCACTTTCTGCCATAAGAGTGGTGTCATCTGCATATCTGAGGTTATTGATATTTCTCCCGGCAATCTTGATTCCAGCTTGTGCTTCATCCAGCCCAGTGTTTCTCATGATATACTCTGCATATAAGTTAAATAAATATAATCAGGGTGACCATATACAGCCTTGACATACTCCTTTCCGGATTTGGAACCAGTCTGTTGTTCCATGTCCAGTTCTAACTGCTGATTCTTAACCTGCATACAGGTTTCTCAAGAGTCAGGTCAGGTGGTCTGGTATTTCTGCCTCTTTAAGAATGTTCCACAGTTTTACAGAGTTTTACAGAAACTCAAGCACCTTGTTCCCAAACCTCACCCTCTCTCCATCTAGTTACCACACTTCAAGTGACATACATGTTCCTTAGATGGGACAAGAGAATTTGCTCAGCTAAGCATTTCTTAGATGTCTTATTAGTTTACTATCAAATGGACCAAAAGACAAAACAGCTCTAAAATTGCGACATCTAAGTCACCCTCTTGTTTACTTGGCCCCAGTGTAAAGACAAGAAAACTCAGGGTATTATTATGGTTCATCAAATGCACTGACACTTTCAAACAGGTCTACAAAACCTTTCCCTTCTCCAGGGGATCTTCCCAACCTTCCCAACCTTCCGAACCCAGGTCTCCCACATTGCAGGCGGATTCTGTACCAGCTGAGCCACCAGGGACGCCCGCTATTTGGTTACATTGTCCATTCATTGTCATTATTGCTATTGGCAGTTTTGTGTTGCTTTGTATTCATATAACTTACTGTATTTTATTTGCTCCATATTTTAGCTCTTTCAATAGTTTGTTTTTTTTTTTTTCCCCTCAGTGACTACAATGATTCTAAAGCTATCTCTCTCTCCTTTCTGACAGAGTCCCATTTTGAATGCTTCTCTGACACCTGGTTCTAAACTCCCAAGAGCATTTGGGAAGGTGCCATCAGTTTTCCACGGTTAGAAAAAACAGTCTTACTCAGCAGAGAACACCTGTTTCCTCGTCCGTTTTTGTTAAGCTATGCCTGTTGGCAATTTATATACTTTCACTCCTATATTTCCTCAGGGGATTGAGTCCAGAACCCCCAGGGATACCAGAAACCATGGATGCTCAAGTCTGTTATGCAAAATGGTGTAGTATTTACATACAACCTATGCGCACACTGCAGTACACTTTGCATCATGTCTAGATCACTTGTGTGTGGTAAGTCGCTTCAAAGAGTCATGCCTGACTCTTTGCGTCCCCATGGACAGTAGCCCACTAAGCTCCTCTGTCCATGGGATTCTCCAGGCAAGAATACTGGAGTGGGTTGCTGTGCCCTCCTCCAAGGGATCTTCCCAACCCAGGGGTTGAACCTGTGTCTCCTGCGACTCCTGCATTGCAGATGGGATTCTTTACCACTGAGCCACCAAGGAAGCTCTTCCTATAATATCCAATGCAATCAATGCTATGAAATAGTTGTCAGGGTACAGCAAATTCAAGTTTTGCTTTGGGGAGCTTTCTTGCATTCTTTTTCTCAAATATTTTCTATCTAGGTTAGTAATCTGAAGATGCACACCCCGCAGATACCGAGGCTTGACTCTAACCTAAACATCCGTGGCCTTAACTGCTTTATTGTTATTTTTTCCTGCTGGGGACCGTCTGGTGGGAGCAAGGGTTACAATGAAAGCAACCCAGTTACAGAAACAAAAGTGAGTTTACTTCTCCTGTCTCTAGTTTCTTTCCAGCCTGCTTTCTGATTCCTAGGGACAAATTTTTCTGGTGCCAATTCCCTTCAAAAATTCTTAATTATCCAGGTGAGGGTATACAGAAGAAAGGACTCCCTGGGTTTACAAGCCTTTTATTTTTTTCTTTCATTGATTTTCCTTGATATGCTCTTGCCCTAGCTTCCTTCTTCCAGCTCTTCAGCAATGGCCAGTGTGCTCAGCTGGGCTCTCGGGGGCGTTAGGAAGATCCGGCAGTTAATCCAGTGTAGACACACATCAATGAGCTTGGCACCTCCCAGGCCTCTTGCAATGTTCAAAGTTACCTTTGTTGTCCGGCAACAGAAATCCCAACTGGGAGTTTAAAAAAATAGTTGATTACCATGCATGTATCTTTCTTTATTTCCAACTAATACACTATGTTCAGATAAGAACATTTTGTAAGATTTTTAGTTTTTGATGTTCAGATGATAGTGACAATAAAAATCACTTATAGTTATTTTTTTTTATAAATTTGTTTTCCAGTTACCAAACTGTGTCTTCACAGGTTTCATTTTGTTTCATAAGACACATATCTTTTCTAACACTGACCTTCTGTATGGGTCAAGGACTTGCTTTAAGTTTCTACTAAGGCAGACTCACAGATTCTACTAAAAATCCAGTGACTTGTATCTAGCAACTAGAGGAATTTGTATTGATCAATGGAGCAGAAAGGGAAAGATTGGCAGATTCTCCCTGTTCCTTAAAGAAGTGGCATGCAAGCTTAAGGTAATATAAAATAAATAACAGAAAACAAATTAACAAACAAACAAAATTCCAAGAGGCTACAGAGTCCATAAACTGTATATAAGCTTCAATAGGAAAATGAACCATTTTAAAAGCTTCTGCTGCTGCTGCTGCTAAGTCGCTCCAGTCGTGTCCGACTCTGGGCGACCCCATAGATGGCAGCCCACCAGGCTCCCCCGTCCCTGGGATTCTCCAGGCAAGAACACTGGAGTGGGTTGCCATTTCCTTCACCAATGCATGAAAGTGAAGAGTGAAAGTGAAGTCGCTCAGTCATGTCCGACTCTTAGCAACCCCATGGACTGCAGCCTACCAGGCTCCTCTGTCCATGGGATTTTCCAGGCAAGAGTGCTGGAGTGGGGTGCCATTGCCTTCTCTGATTTTAAAAGCTAGCTTCTCTGAAATAAGAAAATTTGAAATAATGCAAGGTGTTTAGAGCAGTGAAGTATGTTCATAAATCTAAAAACAGAGAGGACAGGCAAGTCTTCCTAAAGTAATGAAATACGGCTTAGTTAGTCCATCGAGTGAGCTTGATCACTGTGGCTTTTAAGTTTCTCAGAACTCTCTAAGCCTATTGCTGTTTGCCCTGACCCAGACCCGCCCTCCCTGACTCCTCAGAACTCTCCAAGTCTATCTCTGTTTGCCGTGACCTGGACCCACTCTCCCTGACTCCTCTATCATATCTGATGCCACCACCTGCTCCTTTACTCCAGAAACCTATTTGCATTTTATGATTCCTTCCTTTAGGTTAATTTCTTAATTACCCCACTCTGCTGATTTATTGCCCCATATTCCAGATTTTTTTCCCCTTTCCTTTCAATTTTTGTGATCAATATCCTTGTTCGGTCTCACATAATTATTTTACTGACTGCCTGAAACAAACAGTCTCTTAATAACATGTCTCTGGAGCTTCCACTGTGGCTCAGACCGTAGAGAATCCGCCTGCAATGCGGGAGACTCAGGCTCGATTCCTGGGTGGGGAAGATCCCCTGGAGGAGGAAATGGCAACCCCCTCCAGTATTCTTGCCTGGAGAATTTCAAGAACAGAGGAGTCTTGCGGGCTGCAGTCCATGGTTTCACAACGAGTCTCACACAGCTGGGCCACTTGCACTCACTCACTTCACTCACTGAGGCCTCTTTGCCTCCAGTCGTGTCTCCTTCAAGCCCCACGCTCCACAGATTTGGCCATAGTGATCACAGTGGTGCATCTACACAAGGAAGACCAAACACCCGCTTGCACGTCAGATCTGACCTGCTGTCTACTTTTGTACAACCCGCAGACAAAAAAATGATTGTCACACGTTTAAATGGCTTTGAAAAAAATCAAAAAGTAATATTCTGAGACGTGTCTATCACTGTTTGCCCTAGCCCAGACCCGTTCTCCCTGACTCCTCAGAACTCTCTAAGTCTATCACTGTGAAGTAATATATGAAGCAATATTCATATATTCTTGATATGAAAATCATATCAAGTTCAGATTTCAGTATCCATAACTAAAGCTTGATTGGAACAGGGCCACACGTCTTTAAGTTATTGCCTGCGGGTGTTTTTGCACTTTTAACAGTAGATGTGAGTAGTTGCAATAGGGACCGTAGGATCCATGAAGCCTGAAATATTGACTGGCCCTTCACAGCAAGAGTCTGCCCAGCCCTGCTCTGAAGCACAGAGATGACCCCATGATTCCTCTGCTCTGTCTTTTTCTGATGCTTCGTCATCTACAGGACAAACCAGCCTCCCGAGCGTGACACTCACACCGTGGTCAGCAGGGCTCTGCGTGGTTCAGCCCACCTCTGCCTGGGGCCCTGGGCTTTTCTTCCTGGGATGCCCCATTCCTCCCTTTGGAAGCTTCCTGTTTCTCTTTGCTTTAGCAGAACTGAGGCCATCTCCTTCAGGGAGCTACCGAGACTTCCCTCCAGAGCGGTGGGTCCTCCCTGACATCTCATGTCCCACATGTTACATTATTTTATGGGCACTGACTTATGCTGTCTAAAGAGCAAGCTCTGGATGTTAGTTCACTAGCTGAAAAAGAGTATTGTTTATATTTCTATCTCCAGTGAATATCACAATGTCTTTCACTTAATATTGGCTCAAGTAGTGTTTGTTGAATAATTTAAAATATCTGGCGCATGAGTTAGTTAGCAATAACTTAAGTTTGAAAGAGAACTTTTTGCATAATTATTTAACAATCATTGCCACACAAATGCATTCATATCAGATCAGATCAGATCAGTTGCTCAGTCGTGTCCGACTCTTTGAGACCCCATGAATTGCAGCACGCCAGGCCTCCCTGTCCATCAGCAACTCCTGGAGTTCACTCACACTCACGTCCATCGAGTCAGTGATGCCACCCAGCCATCTCATCCTCTGTCATCTCCTTCTCCTCTCGCCCCCACTCCCTCCCAGCATCAGAGTCTTCTCAAATGAGTCAACTCTTCGCATGAGGTGGCAAAAATACTGGAGTTTCAGCTTTAGCATCATTCCTTCCAAAGAAATCCCAGGGCTGATCTCCTTCAGAATGGACCGGTTGGATCTCCTTGCAGTCCAAGGGATTCTCAAGAGTCTTCTCCAACACCACAGTTCAAAAGCATCAATTCTACAGCGCTCAGCCTTCTTCACAGTCCAGCTCTCACATCCATACATGACCACAGGAAAGACCATAGCCTTGACTAGGCAAACCTTTGTTGGCAAAGTAATGTCTCTGCTTTTGAATATGCTATCTAGGTTGGTCATAACTTTCCTTCCAAGGAGTAAGCGTCTTTTAATTTCATGGCTGCAGTCACCATCTGCAGTGATTTTGGAGCCCAGAAAAACAAAGTCTGACACTGTTTCCACTGTTTCCCCATCTATTTCCCATGAAGTGATGGGACCGGATGCCATGATCTTCGTTTTCTGAATGTTGAGCTTTAAGCCACCTTTTTCACTCTCCACTTTCACTTTCATCAAGAGGCTTTTTAGTTCCTCTTCACTTTCTGCCATAAGGATGGTGTCATCTCCATATCTGAGGTTACTGATATTTCTCCCAGCAATCTTGATTCCAACTTGTGTTTCTTCCAGTCCAGCGTTTCTCATGATGTACTCTGCATATAAGTTAAATAAACAGCGTGACAATATACAGCCTTGACGAACTCCTTTTCCTATTTGGAACCAGTCTGTTGTTCCATGTCCAGTTCTAACTGTTGCTTCCTGACCTGCATATAGGTTTTTCAAGAGGCAGATCAGGTGGTCTGGTATTCCCATGTCTTTCAGAATTTTCCACAGTTTATTGTGATCCACAGTTATTTCCAAACATTTAATTTTTAGATGCCATTGCAAAAAATATGATTTTCAGTTTGGGAATATTGCAGCAAAAATATATACAATTAAGCTACTTTTTTACATGTAAAAATAAATTTCTATCATAAGGCTGGATAACACATTTAATAAATATTTAAACAACTAAGCTTGCCATTATCCTTATTAACATGTATCATTGACCATTAAAAATGTCATAAATGTACTGGTTATAAATAGAGAAAATTAAAACCTCATGTAGCTGAAATATTTTATGCACGCAATCTTGGCTAGAAGAAAAGATTTAGTATGGTGGCATTAAATTTCTAGATGATATTTTGTTTATATTTTGTGCATCAACAAACTGTATAGCAAAATAAGCTGCTTCCTCCCACAGGAGTTAATAAAATAACCACACTGAATATATCATTATTTAAATAGTAGTGAAATGTTATTTTAAAAATTTAAGACAGTATTTATCTAGTGAACTTACTATGGCTAAAATTTACTTGAAATTATTGACGTAGGAAAAGGAATTTCTTTCTTTGATATTTCTAGGGGGAAAAAAAAATCTAGTGTTTTAAGTGTTTTATCATTCATTCCTTTTATCCCCTCCCTTTAAAAGAGCATTTTGATTTATTCAATTATATGGAAATGGATGTGTGTGTTTTAAACAAGGGAAGCTTTGTTTCTGATATTTAAAAAAATTATTTTCCTTCAAGCTAATTGTTCCAAAAAAGAACACTCTACTTTTGTTATTGCAGGATAATAGGAGAAATTTGTTCAGGGTTTCAGTGCTCGCTAAATCACTTCGGTGGTGGCTGACTCTGTGGGATCCCATGAACTGTAGCCCGCCAGGCTCTTCTGTCCATGGGATTCTCCAGGCAAGAGTACTGGAGTGGGTTGCCATATCCTTCTCCAGGGGATCGTCCCAACCCAGGGATCGAACACACATCTTTTAGGTCCCTTGCACTGGCAGGCAGGTTCTTTACTGAGGTTTAAGAGGATCAAAATATTCATTCTCTTCCCCTGATCTAATCTGAGGATAGGATCACATTCTGGGTTTTTTTTGTTGTTGTTGTGTGTTGCTCGGAGGGATTGAGGGCAGGAGGAGAAGGGGACGACAGAGGATGAGATGGCTGGATGGCATCACTGACTCGATGGATGCGAGTCTGGGTGACCTCCGGGAGCTGGTGATGGATAGGGAGGCCTGGCGTGCTGCGGTTCATGGGGTCGCAAAGAGTCGGACACGACTGAGCGACTGATCTGATCTGATCTGTTTAATTTTATTTTTATTTTATTTAACTTTACAATATTGTATTGGTTTTGTCATGTATCGAAATGAATCCGCCACAGGTATACATGTGCTCCCCATCCTGAACCCTCCTCCCTCCTCCCTCCCCATACCATCCCTCTGGGTTGTCCCAGTGCACCAGCCCCAGGCATCTGTTCTGTTTTGAATGGAATTTTTACCATTTGGCTGCTCTTTGCCAAACTGATGGGTAATATCCTAAGCACAGACGCTGGTGGGTTTTCAGTCATTGTTTGACTTATTCAATCATGAACTTTTAATTTGAAAACTTGTTATTTTTTTGCCTTTATATTGGTTGTATTATCTTGTTTTGTTTTTTCACTAAAAGCAAAATAGCCGATGTAATCTTACGTTGGGATTCCCTGGTGGCTCAGACAGTAAAGCGTCTGCCTGCAATGCCGGAGACCCGGATTCGATCCCTGGGTCGGGAAAATCCAGGGGAGAAGGAAATGGCAACCCACTCCAGTATTCTTGCCTGGGAAATCCCATGGATGAAGCAACCTGGTGGGCTACAGTCCGTGGGGTCTCAAAGAGTCGGACACGACTGAGCGACTTCACCTTGACTTTTACTTTGAATCTTATACTCTGACCCTTAAGTGGGGCTCATCCTCAGTTCACCAAGAATAATCTTTCCTTTAACTTTTTTATTTTATTTTGGAGGATAGTTGATTAAGTACTGTGGTGTTGGTTTCAGGTGTACAGCAAAATGATTCAGTTATGCATAGACATGTATCTATTTTTTTTTCAAATTCTTTTCCCTTTCAGGTTGTTTATAAACATTCCCTGAACTATACAGAAGGTCCTTGTTGGTTATTCGTTTTAGATATTCCAGTGTGTCCTTGTCAGTCCCAAACTCCCTACCTAACTGCTTTCTTAAAGCATATAAAATAATAACACCTCTCCCGGGGATGAGCTGAAGTGTTCGTGCTTTTCTGTGCAGACAAGTCACAGACTGATTGTGAGCTGTTTTCCTGCATTTTTGGTTTATGTTAGAGTTTTCTCCCAGCTGGACTTCTGCAGTTTATCTTGTGGCCATCCACTCTGTGTTGTTTGCCTGCTGAGCGTGCACTCTCTTTTTCGCACACTGGGTAGAAAGGTCTTCTCTTTAAGACGTTAATAGGTAAAGAGAGGTTGGTATTTGAAGCAAAATGTGTTTCCAGGAGGCTGCTCCTCTGACCTTTGCTTTCCTTGCAGATCAGCCAGTCTGCATTTGCAGGCCCTAGGGCTCCATGCACAGCATATCTGGTGAGGCAACCCTAAGCCCAGATGATTTGGATATGACTGAGGAGAAGGAAGAGGGAGCTGGAAAAAGTTATTATAGTGATTTGTTTTTCTTTTAATGCAAAGCCCCATTGTTAGAAGGAACACGATTCCACCATCCTGAAAAAAATGGCACCATCATTAGAAATAAACATCAACGAGAGCCTGTCAAAATCTCTGTGTATATTGGGAAAGGCATTAGATTTAAGATTTTGTGCATTTCTGCTTAACACTTTGTATTATTGTGCTGTTAGTTACCATCAGGAATTAATTAAACTCAGCAAGAGGTTCAGGAAACAGTGAGTTCCTATAAAGCATAAAGCAAGGTTATAGAAATCTTAGATGTGCAGAGATACCTAAGATGTACTTCCTTCTCTCAAGAAGGTCCCCAGATGGCAGAGCTAAGATGCAGTCAGAGAGAAATATAAATACAATTTATATATACAGATAGGATAGTATTAATATTGATAACACATATCTTACTATTATATATATTTTACTCCACTAAAGTATGATATATACTATTGCATTTAATAATTTAACCTTATGACAAGTGATCTGCAGTTTACAAGGGTGAAAACTGAAGACACGGGGCTTTGGCCTCATGTCCCGCAGGTCATCAGCAACGGAGCCTGTCTTAGCCTAAGATATTTAGCAGTAAGCAAAAATGCCTAAAGAAAGAGAGGACAGAGAAGAGGAAGCCAGCAATGTGCTCAGTGCCCTGGCAGACCTCCGTTAGAAATGGTATAAAAAAAGAAAGATCCATTTTTACCAGCCTTCCTGAAATAATGATCTTGGAACAGTTCCTGCCCAAAGTCTACTGATGAGTTCTTAAGTACATCAGATGAGGCTGATATTGCTTCTCTTCACCATACCCTGTCTTCCTGCCTTAAACGTAGGTTCAATGGCCAGCATTGCTGCCAACATCTTGCAATGTGGGGGAAAAAATGCATGAGATTCTACAGACCTTGGCTCTATGGAGTTGATGAGCATTTCTAGTAGCTGCCTCCTCCACACTATTGTTCGTGAGAAAAAGAATGCCCTGCTGCTTGAAGCCATTGTAAAGCAGGTTTTCTGATATTTGCAACTGAGCAAATTTAAGTAACAAAATCCACCTTTAACGTAAGGTGGTTCACTGAGTAAAGATTCCACCTCCAATGCAAGAGACACAAGACACAGGGGTTTGATCCCTGGGTCGGGAAGATCCCCTGGAGGAGGGCTTGGCATCCCACTCCAGTATTTTTGCCTGAGAAGCCCATGGACAGAGGAGCCTGGCAGGCTATACAGTCCATGGGGTCACAAAGAGTCGGAAAGGACTGACGTGACTGAGCACGCAAGCACATTGATGCTATAATGCTATTATCTTCTTCCCTTTGGACGTTTTTGCTTTCGTTGATTTTCATAGCTTTCCTTATTCTGGGTGTCAGGATAACTGCCTGGTGAGCCATAATGCGTTTCTTCTGCAGATACTTTCACTTCCTGTCTCTGTCTTAGTCCCACTATTCCTCACGGCTCCATTCTTTTTTTTTCCTCCCAGGTTTATTGAGATATAAATGATACGTAACCTTAAGTTCAAAGAGTATGATTTTATACATATTGCAAAATGATTACGTGACCTCACATAATTATCATTTCTTCTTTGTGATGAAAATGTTTATGGTTGACTCTCTTAGCAACTTGTAAGTATAAAATGCTATGCTAAGTCACTTCAGTCGTGTCCGACTCTGTGTGACCCCATAGACGGCAGCCCACCAGGCTTCCCCGTCCCTGGGATTCTCCAGGCAAGAACACTGGAGTGGGTTGCCATTTCCTTCTCCAATGCTTGAAAGTGAAAACAGAAAGTGAAGTCGCTCAGTCATGTCTGACTCTTAGCGACCCCATGGACTGCAGCCTACCAGGCTACAACATTATTAATTATATTCTTCACACAATCCGTTAGATCTCAAGAATGTATTTATCTTGTAGCTGAAAGTTTGTACCCTTTGACCAGAAAGGCCTCATTTCCCCCAGCTCGTGGCAACCACAACCGCCCTACTGTTCCCATGAGCTTTGCTTTCTAAGATTCCATATACAAGCGACATCATACGGTGTTTGTCTTTCTCTGTCTGACCTGTTTCATGTAGCATGATGTTCTTGAGGTCTAGCAGTGCTGTTGCAAATTGAGGAGTCCCTCATTTTTCATTTCATATATCTGTGCCATGTTTTCATATGTCAATTTCATATTTTCATATATGCCAGTATGGCACATATATAGGCCATATTTTCTTTGTCCACGTATCCACTGGTGGGCACGAGGTTATTTCCCACATCTTGACTACTGTGTCTGATGTTGCAAGAAACATGAATAACAAATCTCTCTTCAATGTAGTGATTTCATTTATTCTGGATCTATAACTGGAAATGGGTTTGCTGGATCATAAGTTACTTCCATTTCTTAATATCCTAGAGAACTCCTTACTTTTTCCTTAACGGCTGTGCCATTTACATTCTCACCAACGGTTCACGGAGGTTCTCTTTCACCACATTCTCACCCGCACCCGCTGTCTCTCGTCCTTTTGCCTACAGCTATTCCAACAGGTGTGAGGTGATATCTCAGTATGGTTTTCATTCGCATTTCTCTGATGATTAAAGATGAGCATTTGTTCATATACTTGCTGGCCTCTTCTGTGTCTTCTAAACAAAAGTCTAGCTCCTCTAATATTGATTGTGTTGTTTCTGTTTTTGCTATTGAGTTCTATGTGTTCTTTATATATTTTGCATATTAACCCTTTATCAGATACAGGATTTTCACATATAGTCTCCCATTCTGTTGGCTGCTTTTTCATTTTGTTGATTTTTTTATTGTGCAAAAGCATTTGGTGTGACATAGTTCCACTTAAGAACTTTTGCTTTTATTTTTGTGATTTTGGTGTCATATCCAAAAAATTGTTCCTAAGACTATTGTTAAAGAGCTTTATCCCTATCTCTTCTTCAAAGGGTTTTATGGTTTCAAGTCTAATGTTTAAGAATTTAATACATTTTGAGTTACTTTCGTGAGTAGTGTAAAAAAGGGGCCCAATTTCATTCTTCTGTATTATGTGATTATCCAATGTTCTGAACACCATATGCTATAGGGATTTCCAAATTTCCCCATATGTTTGGGAAGTATTAAGCCATTATTTCTTTAAATAAGCTTTCTGCCTCCTTCCCCAACTCTTCTTCTTCTGGGAACTCCAATAATTTGCAAATTGATTCTTTTGACAGTATCCCCCTAGATCACACAGACTTCGTTCACTCTTTTTAATTATTTTCTTTTTTCTCCTCTGTGTAATTTACAAGGGCCATGTCTTCTAATCCACAAGTCCTGTTCTTCCGTTCTTTTCATATGCTGATGCTCTCTAGTTTTTTTTTTTTTTTACTTCTTTCACTGTATTCTTCTGCTCCAGAATTTCTTTATAATTTTCTTATAACTTCTATCTCTGCTAGCATGCTCATTTTATTCATGTATCACTTTTCTAATCTCATTAAATTGCTTTTCAGTGTTGTCTTGTTGCTCAATGGGTTTCCTTAAAAAACTACTATCTTGAATTCTTTGTCGGGGTGGGGGGGGGGGGGTGGGTCATAAGTCTCCGTGTGTTTGGGACAGGTTACCAAAAAATTATTGTGACTTTTTTTTTTTCGGCTGATGTCATAGTTTCTTGATTTTTTTATTGTCTTTGAAGTTTTGCACTGCCGTCTTTCTTATGAAGTCCTTCCTGCCTGTGGAGAGACGTGCCCTCTCACAGCCCACTGACGGGGTGCCTGGGGCTTTCTCTGACCCCCGTGGTGCTCCCTCCCTCTGTGGTCTTGCTCCTTCTTGGGGCAGAGTGCTTAAGCTGGTGTGTCTTTGCTTCATCCTGACGTGTGCCAGGCTGGGTGAGAGCCGCCACTCTTTCGTTTCCCTGAAAGGTGGCACTGAAGCTCCAGGGTGCTCACTGGCCATGTGCCAGAGCTCTCTCCGGTCCCCAGTGCGGGGTGTCCGGGAGCTCGCCGCTGCTTGGGGGTGGGCACCACTGAGACGCGTGCCCGTGGGGGCGGCCCCGGCCGGCCGTGGGGCTCTGCGGTCCAGGGGTGCCCGGGGGCACCCAGGCGGGCCTCCTGGAGGAGTCTGCGGCTCAGTCAGCGGCTTCCCCGCCCCTCCGTGCCCTCTGAGGGCTCTGCCGGCCTCTCCGCAGCCTCCCGGGCGCAGGCCCGCGGCTCCTGACCCCGCGCTCGGGAGGAGGCGGGCGGGGACAGCCGCTGGGGCAGCATCTCCCGCGGCCGCGGGTGTGGGCGCCGGCCCCGCCGCCTCGGGACAGACCGAGGGCTGAGCCTGGGCCTCAGCAGTGCGGGGCGAGGGCAGCGCGCTGCGGGCACAGCCAAGCCGCTCCCCTTACCCTCCCAGTGCACCTAAGCTGCCTTTGGGGGCCCAGTGGGGCGCTGGGACTCCTCTGGAAACCGGGGCTTCCGCGGAGGCGCTCTGGGCCGTGGTGATGGGCGGACACGCTGAGCCTCCAGACGCAGCCCGGACCGGCCGGCAGGGGCCGCAGCCAGCACCGGGCTTTGTGTGCTCAGCACCCGAGCTGGCACCTGGGCTGTGAGACTCATCCTGGGCCCCTGGACACTTGTTGCTGTATCTCCCAGCCCAGCTCAGGCACTTTGCTGGCGGACGCCGACATGTCTGTGGACTGACGCCAAAATGCTGCTGTTGTTGGGGCAGGCCGGAGCGGGGGACAAAGACAACGGATGTTGGATCCGCCGAAGCTGATGTCACTCCCGTCCCATTCTTCCCAATATCCTCACCACAGACGCTGTCCGTGAGTTCATCCACCCCCGGCTGTCTGTCGAGTAGCCCTGCGCCCTCACCATTAAAGCACCCTGCTCCTGACATCATATCCATCAGACTCTCCAGTCCGGATCCTAGACCTCTCACCTGCACTGCAGACCAAAACACATCCAGAAGCACTTTAAGCTCAAACCACGGAATACCTACCTCTCATCCTCACGCACACATTTTGTTTTGTTATTGTCTCAATTGTCCACGTCGGGAGCCTAAGTCCTTTTAGATTTCTCTGCATTCTCTTTTCTAGTCATGCACCAACCTCTGTCCATTTGCAATAAGCCATGAATCTAGGCGGGCCAGCCTTAGCGCTGCTCACTTAGCCTACACTCTTGCCGCATTCACCATCTGAGTTCCTGCAGCAGGCCCTTGATAGATCCCCCTGAATTAAGCCTGTCCTGACTTCAATCAGTTCCCCTGCATTTTCTCCCAAGGGATTTTCTATACTAAAACAGGCATTGGTTCCACGTGTTCACTAAGATCCTTCCAGGATTTTCCAGAGCTTTTAGGATTTAGTGCATGCTTTCAGCATGGCACTTCCTGACCTTTGCTTGGTTATGTGACCTGTTCCCTAGCTGTCCTGCCCCTGTACTCATGTCCATTTATCCACTAAAGAAGCAGTTATTGAGCACATGCTGTGTGTGAGAACCAGGCTAACTGCTGGAGTTCAAGACTTCTCCTGACCTTCACTATGCTTACAGTTGAGTAAGGGAAGCAGACAGTTTTAAAAGTCAACTACAGGAGATCAACTTGTGATGAGTAAAATAAAATAGATTTCTATCATTGAAAACAATGATGGGGACAATAGTTTATAACAGATGATCTGAAAAGGTCACTCTGAAAAGACAGCCTTGAAGTTAAGACGTAAAGGATGAGAAGGACCCAGCCACATGAAGTGTTGAAAGTTATGATATCCTAAGCGTGAGGATCAGGAATTATTAAATGTCTCAAAAAGGAAGAGGCTGGAACATTCTAGAAATTGTCAGAAGGCCTATGATGGAGAATAAGCAGTGAAAAACATATTAAAACTATGTCTCAGTTCAGTTCAGTCACTCAGTAATATCCATCTCTTTGCAATACCATGAATCGAAGCATGCCAGGCCTCCCTGTCCATCACCAACTCCCGGAGTTTACTCATGTCCATCGAGTAGGAGATGCCATCCAGCCATCTCATCCTCTGCAGTCCCCTTTTCCTCCTTCCCGCAATCCCTCCCAGCATCAGAGTCTTTTCCAGTGAGTCAACCTTTTGCATGAGGTGGCCAAAGTATTGGAGTTTCAGCTTCAGCATCAGTCCTTCCAATGAACACCCAGGACTGATCTCCTTTAGAATGGACTGGTTGGATCTCCTTGCAGTCCAAGGGACTCTCAAGAGTCTTCTCCAACACCACAGTTCAAAAGCATCAATTCTTCGGTACTCAGCCTTCTTCACAGTCCAGCTCTCACATCCATACATGACCACTGGAAAAACCATTGCCTTGACTAGTAGACAGACCTTTGTTGGCAAAGTGATGTCTCTGCTTTTGATATGCTATCTAGGTTGGTCATAACTTTCCTTCCCAGGAGTAAGTGTCTTTTAATTTCATGGCTGCAGTCACCATTTGCAGTGATTTTGGAGCCCAGAAAAATAAAGTCTGACACTGTTTCCACTGTGTTCCCATCTATTTCCCATGAAGTGATGGGACCAGATGCCATGATCTTAGTTTTCTGAATGTTGAGCTTTAAGCCAACTTTTTAACTCTCCTCTTTCACTTTCATCAAGAGGCTTTTGAGTTCCTCTTCACTTTCTGCCATAAGGGTGGTGTCATCTGCATATCCGAGGTTATTGATATTTCTCCCAGCAATCTTGATTCCAGCTTGTGCTTCTTCCAGCCCAGCGTTTCTCATGATGTACTCTGCATATAAGTTACATAAGCAGGGTGACAATGTGTAGCCTTGACGTGCTCCTTTTCCTATTTGGGACCAGTCTGTTGTTCCATGACCAGTTCTAACTGTTGCTTCCTGACCTGCATACAGATTTCTCAAGAGGCAGGTCAGATGTTCTGGTATTCCCATCTCTTGAAGAGTTTTCCACAATTTATTGTGATCCACACAGTCAAAGGCTTTGGCATAGTCAATAAAGCAGAAATAGATGCTTTTTTCTGGAACTCTCTTGCTTTTTCCATGATCCAGCAGATGTTGGCAATTTGATCTCTCATTCCTCTGCCTTTCCTAAATCCAGCTTGAACATCTGAAAGTTCACAGTTCACATATTGCTGAAGCCTGGCTTGGAAAATTTTGAGCATTGCTTTACTAGTGTGTGTGATGAGTGCAATTGTGTGGTAGTTTGAGCATTCTTTGGCATTGCCTTTCTTTGGGATTGAAATGAAAACTGACCTTTTCCAGTCCTGTAGCCACTGCTGAGTTTTCCAAATTTGCTTGCATATTGAGTGTAACACTTTCACAGCATCATCTTTCAGGATTTGAAAAAGCTCAACTGGAATTCCATCACCTCCACTAGCTTTGTTCGTAGTGATGCTTTCTAAGGCCCACTTGACTTCACATTCCAGGATGTCTGGCTCTAGGTCAGTGATCACACCATCGTGATTATCTGGGTTGTGAGGATCTTTTTTGTACAGTTCTTCTGTGTATTCTCACCACCTCTTCTTAATATCTTCTGCTTTTGTTAGGTCCATACCATTTCTGTCCTTTATCAAGCCCATCTTTACATGAAATGTTCCCTTAGTATCTCTAATTTTCTTGAAGAGATCTTTAGTCTTTGCCATTCTCTTGTTTTCCTCTATTTTTTTGCGTTGATCACTGAGGAAGGCTTTCTTATCTCTTCTTGCTATTCTTTGGAACTCTGCATTCAGATGCGTATATCTTTCCTTTTCTCCTTTGCTTTTTGCCTCTCTTCTTTTCACAGCTATTTGTAAGGCCTCTCCAGACAGCCATTTTGCTTTTTTGCATTTCTTTTCCATGGTTTTGATCTCTGTCTCCTGTACAATGGCATGAACCTCCGTCCATAGTTCATCAGGCACTCTATCCATCATATCTAGTTCCGTAAATCTATTTCTCACTTCCACTGTATAATCGTAAGGGATTTCATTTAGGTCATACTTGAATGGTCTAGTGGTTTTCCTTCCTTTCTTCAATTTCAGTCTGAATTTGGCAATAAGGAGTTCATGGTCTGAGCCACAGTCAGCTCCTGGTCTTGTTTTTGCTGACTGCATAGAGCTTCTCCATCTTTGGCTGCAAAGAATATAATCAATCTGATTTCGGTGTTGACCATCTGGTGATGTCAACGTGTAGAGTTTTCTCCTGTGTTTTTGGAAGAGGGTGTTTGCTATGACCAGTGCGTTCTCTTGGCAAAACTCTATTAGCCTTTGCCCTGCTTCATTCCATATTCCAAGGCCAAATTTGCCTGTTACCCCGTCGCCCCTGACCTCCGGTGTGGGGTTGCTCCTCTTGGCTGCCTCCCCTGACCTCGGGCGTGGGGTGGCTCCTCTTGGCCTTGCTTCTGTACAGTCCATTGCATCCAGCAATCTAATCACACAGACCACAGCCTTGCATAACTCAATGAAACTAAGCCGTGCCTTGTGGGGCCACCCAAGATGGGCAGGTCTTGGTGGAGAGGTCTGTCAGAATGTGGTCCACTGGAGAAGGGAATGGCAAACCTCCTCAGTATTCTTGCCTTGAGAACCCCATAAACAGTATGAAAAGGCAAAATGATAGGATACTGAAACAGGAACTCCCCAGGTGGGTAGGTGCCAATATGCTACTGGAGATCAGTGGAGAAATAACTCCAGAAAGAATGAAGGGATGGGGCCAAAGCAAAAATGACATGCTCTCTAGTATCTCTTCTTTATGCTTGCTTTTATAATTGCAATGACGTTATTGTGTTATTACTCTATTTTAATTAGTACTACCTACAAGGCTTCCTTCTTTTACCCTTGTCAGGTTCAATTCTGGTCTTTTTTTTTTTTTTTTTTTTTCAAATTCCTCTAGGGAACAAGAGTTAGGTATCCCTTCTTATCTTCTCATGTCACACTGTGAATAACTCTGATAGTAATGATCACATTCCAGTATAATTACATCCTTGTTTCTCCCCTTAGACTAAATTCTTTATAGGCTTATGCAGGGATTTATTCATCTTTAAATCAACAGTAGCTAGCAGAGAACCTAGTGTGTAATTATAACCTAATGAACGCTTATTGGATAAAGGAATGCATGAATAGAAGTATTGCTATCATGTGATAACTGAGAAAATATTTTGGGAATCAGGAAAAAGAGAAGAGGGGAAGAAAGAAAGGACTCTGAGTTAGGTTTGAGATTTCACCGGGCTTCACAGAACAAGATGCAAAGAGGGTTATCATTCTCTCCACTCTAGAACAAAAGAACAGAGGAGAAAGAGGTCAGGTACCTCCCCCAACTTGGTACCTGAGTAAGTAAAAGAGCTCGGATAATACCCTGGCTGGCTGAAAAGCAAGTGCTACCCTTATAAGTGACACTTTCTGTAACAAACACGGACATTTGCACCGTAGGCTGCAGATATGTCCCTGTGGTTTTGGTTTGATTAAATCTAGTATCTGTGTAGCTCACCGTCCGTCGGTTTACTCAAGTCTGCTAAAATAACACTTCTTGAGAAGTGCTTTCCCAGAGCCTCGTTTAAGAGAAATCTCACTATTCTTGCTCTAGACCTTCTTTCTGAGTTGTTGTTGTTGTTGTTGTTTTATTTCCTTCTTATTTTGTAAAAAGCACTTGTCCCTATCTAGCATTTTCTATTCATTAGCCTACTTTTTATGAGAGCAGGGCTTGTATGGAGCCAGCAACTTGAGTGAGAAAGCTAAAGCCTAGCTTTTCCTTCTCATCAAGTTTTCTCAGACCAATTCGAAATAAGATGAATATTTTTCTCTTTTAAAATCAGGGCCTTTCACTGAAGAGCATGGCTTTAGACTAACCTATTCAAACCTCTAATGATAAATAATAAATTTCCATGTCTTACTCAATGAAAATATTTTATTTTGGCTGCCTGTAAGCTGTGAACATTGGGAAGATATTCTAAATAACACGGGGCTTATTGTCTGTCAATACAGGATCTTCATTTGGCTTCCTTTTTGTTGATCTTAACAACTTTTATCGTAAACCTCTGCTGCCTACACAAGGGGCACATGCTAACACATGGAATAAGGTGGGTCTGAGTGCCCTCCACGTGCACTCGAGATTGATGGGAAATACACCGAGGACCGTCTGCACTCCGAGTGCCAAAAACATCATCGTATTTTCCTGCGTGTGCCAGCAGGGTGCACTGTGTTTCTCTGCAATAATTCCCACAAACTCCTAATTTGAATAATTCCTGCAAGGCATTTAGACTATTTCCACAAATATATTGAACATATAGGAAAAGTAGTCACACATTCTTTAAGACGTTTATTGTTTCTGAAATTGTGGGGCATTTTAATAGGGTTGTTTTCTTATTCCTTAGCTTAACCTCAGATCAATTTGAAATTCATCGACGTATCTCATCTGGGATTCGATACCGAGAGAAACTTCACTGCCAGGCTTCCTGATCCCTTTCAGAGGATGAAGAATGCTCTGTAGCTTTTAGTCGTTATGTGTGATGGATGAAGGCAACCAGGGATGCAACAGATGCGTAGGCAGGAAGGTTGTCTTTGAAAAGCCCCTTGGTGCCACCTTGTGGTAAAGACGTGGTATTTTTCAACTATTTTCAGATACTGGTTTCCTCAAATTATTTGTACACACATGGAGAAGGCGATGGCACCTCACTCCAGTACTCTTGCCTGGAAAATCCCGCGGACGGAGGAGCCTGGTGGGCTGCAGTCCATGGGGTCGCTAAGAGTCGGACACGACTGAGTGACTTCACTTTCTCTTTTCACTTTCATGCATTGGAAAAGGAAATGGCAACCCACTCCAGTGTTCTTGCCTGGAGAATCCCAGGGACGGGGGAGCCTGGTGGGCTAAGCCGTCTACGGGGTCACACAGGGTCGGACACGACTGAAGTGACTTAGCATAGCATAGCATATCTTCCTAAAATTCTTTCATTATCCCTGAAAATGGCAACCCACTCCAGTGTTCTTGCCTGGAGAATCCCAGGGACGGGGGCGCCTGGTGGGCTGCCGTCTATGAGGCCGCCCAGAGTCGTACACGACTGAAGCGACTTAGCATAGCATATCTTCCTAAAATCCTTTCATTATCCCTGAAAATGTGATTTAAAAAAAAAAAAAAAAACAAATTATAAAGTAAATCAAAGAAGTGTCAAAGATTGATTTGGAAAGCATTTAACTTTTCAGCCAAAGTATTTTTCTTTATGTTTTTTTTTTTTCCTTTAATGTGAAATGCGGAGAAAGTCTTAACTCACAAGTTTCATTTAAGCATTTAAAAAAAAAAAAAAAAAGACCATTATCTTTTTGTTGCTGTTGTTATCTTTCAACTAAATCAGTACGTCTCATTTGCGTTTCCCTGTTAGTGCGCAGTATCAAGCAGGGGTATATTTGAGCTCCAATTAAAAGAGCATCAATCCTGTGACTGTTTACGGAGATTAAAATGGCTTACTAGAGCCTCGGCACTGTTGTAAGCAGTCCGCCAGAACTAACTTTCTTCGGCCTTTCGCAGCTTCGCATAAGCGCCGTCACCCCAGCCTTCGCTGTCGTGTCCACGGTCCCCAAGGCCGACGGCCCAGAGCCCCGTCTCCACCGCCCGCGGGGGACCCACTGCTCATCCCCACCAGTCTCCAACCTCCGTGGAGGCTCTCAGCTGCGGGCAGGGCTCCCAGCCTGCAGGCTCGGCCCTGTGCGGTTGCTCAGAAGCAGCGGATCCGTGTCAGCAGCTGCAGCAGCCTCCCGTGCCTGGGAGCCGTTCCTAGCCCTAGACTCTGCTGTGCCTCGGACAAGCCCTGCAGACGCTCAGGCCCCCGGAGGTCCATCATGCTTTCTCCCTGTCCTGTGGGTCCAGCCAGCATGAGCTCCTGCCGCAGTATCCGAACACATCCCTTACTCCCAAGTGCAGAACACTACCATGAATTCTGACCTTCTTTAAGTGATGGGACTGTGATATGAGCCTGGAGCCTGCTGAGGGCGGTCTTCCTATTGAAATGCCATCCCTGCCAGGTCAGACCTACTGGGGACCAGGGCAAATGAATTTGTCTGCAGATGAGGTGGTGCTAGTGGTGAAGAATCTGCCTGCCAGGGCAAGAGACAAGACACGCAGATTTCCATCCCTGGGTCCGGAAGATCCCCTGGACGAGGGCATGGCAACCCACTCCAGTGTCCTTGCCTGGAGACTCCCATGGACAGAGGAGCCTGGTGGGCTGCAGTCCATGGGGTCACAAAGAGTCAAACACAACTGAAGTGACTTAGCAAGCACTCATGCTCTTATGCACAAGCTTGTTCAAGCCTGCCTTGCACTGGCGTCCATTCCCGTGGCCCTAACTCCCTCCCACCTCGCCCCCAGCATGTTCTCTTATCCAAAGCACAGTGAGCAGGGCATTCCACAGGCCCAGGCTTCCGCGCTGCTCTCTGACGCCTGACTCCCCGACTTGCTACTGGCATGTCACTATTCCTGGGACGCCTCTGCACCCTCACATACACAGTAAACACCTTCCTTTTTCATGCAGTTTTCTCTAGTAAGTTGACCTGAAGGATGGAATTGAGTGGTTTCTTCAGTCATTGGATAAAATATATATCATTGTCAGCAAATTCTCTGTCCCTCCATTGTCTGAGCAGGAACATGGTGAAAGCACGCGTGACCTTGCTCTGCATTTACTGGGTGGTTGCATTTGTGTCTGAAATCTTGGGACTGAGAAAGACTGAAGGTGTATTTTATGTTATTTTACTTAAAAGCGCAAGAATATAGCTCTAGAGCCGGACGTCACTCTGTGTATACAGAAAATAGCATGGCACTTTGATGCTTCTTTAAAGATAGCTGTATATTTTAGGTGTTTCTATACAGAAGCGGAGGATCTTTCCCCTGCACAGACATAACTCCGATGTGATGGGTGTAAGCTTCCAAATGTTTATCCAACCTGATGTTGCTCTTCTAGGGACCTTTATTCATAGCCCTGGAGGTTTTCATGGTTAATAGATGTTGTCTTGTAATGGATTTTTTTTTTTTTTTTTTTTTTTTGCAAAAGGAGTATAAAATGTCTAGTCATTGAAGAGTAAAATACTATAAATAAACATGCTTAAGGTCATTCTATGGAGCAAAAAACTCTGTGGTACACAGGTAAGACATGGAGTCAGAGATCTGAGTTCTAATTCTGCTTCTGCATGAATGGCTTCTCAGCGTTCCATTTCAGTGAAAAATATTAATGTTCACTGAGAAAGTAATGCTGTCCTTCTAGAAGTGGTATATGTGTGTGTGTGGTTGGGTGTGTGTGTGTGTGCATGTGCTGTGATTCAAGATGATAAATATAAGTTGTACGGGTGATTGCTATACTTGAGTTGTTCCATAAAGTTTAATTTTTTTTAACTTTAATAAAATTAAAACAGCATTTCTCTCTCTCTCGTTTTCTGTTGCCTCCCATCCCTTCTTGTTTTCTTCTGCTTGTCTCCTTCCCTCTCCTTTCTCCTGAAAAAGCAGCAGAAGGTGAAAAGGAAGCCATATGTGTTAGTTTTTACTGGTCGATTGCTTCATTTCCTTTGATCCTCTCCGGCCAGAGTATAGATAGAATTTGCAGCCATTCAGTACTAAATTTAGGAACATTTATAGAAGTAATCTTGGTTTGAGAGGCATTAAATATGAATTCAGACCCTAAAACGGATTTTAAATTGCAGGAATACATCTCATGTTCCAGGCTAGAGAAAATTAACAAAGTTTGACTCAGCAGATGATCACCCAGCAGTGGAGAAAGGACCCTGGCAGGTTAGCAAGCCTGGGCGTGGGCTGGGTGGGTCACGGGCTGAGTGGGCCGCCCGACCACACTTCTCTTGTTTCTGAAACATAAGATGGGGTGTGAGCTTTTCGCTCCGCCTCTCTGACACAGTTACCGTGAGAGGAAACTGAGACAAACACAGACCTTTAGAACCATTTAGTGCTCTAACAAGATGATTATTTATGGAAGTGTTGAGAAGAGTATGATTTTGAATATATTTATTCTCAATATAATTATCTTCTCAATATATATATTTTCTTTCCTTTTTCCTTAACACACACAACTTTGAAACCTTCATATGATGCTATTTTATAATTAACATGAAAACTATCCCTGCTCCTAAAATTTCATTTACCAGAGAGTATGAAAATATGTCTATTTTCAAGGTTTTTTTTTTAATAAAAAACAAAATCCATTTTACATCAAAAAGAAATAGGCCTCCTAAGACTGTTTAATTCCTATTTAAATACACACTTTGCTAATGACTATATGACTAAGTAATTACCTCATTAAAAACCATAAAAGTAATTTATGCTGAAAGATTGAAACTTTAGTGATAGACCAGTTTTAAGGAAATATAATTTATATACAGGTGGCTCAAATGGTAAAGAATTCGCCTGCAATGCGGGAGACCTGGGTTGAGAAGATTCCCTGGAGGAGGAAATGACAGCCCATTCCAGAATTCTTGCCGGGAGAATCTCATGGACAAAGGAGCCTGGCGGGCTTACAGTCCAGAGGGTCACAGACTCAGACACCGCTGAAGTGGCTTAACACAGCACAGCACACTACATAATTTATTTGGAATTTTTCTCATATATTTATAAACTTACTCAACTATTTATATCACCATGAAGTCATGGATATGCATATCCGACTCTGTGCGACCCCAGAGACGGCACCCCACCAGGCTTCCCCATCCCTGGGATTCTCCAGGCAAGAACACTGGAGTAGGTTGCCATTTCCTTCTCCAATGCATGAAAGTGAAAAATCAAAGTGAAGTCGCTCAGTTGTGTCTGACTCTAGCGACCCCATGGACTGCAGCCTACCCGGCTCCTCCATCCACGGGACTTTCCAGGCAAAAGTACTGGAGTGGGGTGCCATTGCCTTCTCTGATATATATCAGATCAGATCAGATCAGTCGCTCAGTCGTGTCCGACTCTTTGCGACTCCATGAACCGCAGCACGCCAGGCCTCCCTGTCCATCACCAGCTCCCGGAGGTCACTCAGACTCACATCCATCAAGTCAGCGATGCCATCCAGCCATCTCATCCTCTGTCGTCCCCTTCTCCTCCTGCCCCCAATCCCTCCCAGCATCAGAGTCTTCTCCAATGAGTCAACTCTTCGCATGAGGTGGCCAAAATACTGGAGTTTCAGCTTTAGCATCATTCCTTCCAAAGAAATTCCAGGATTGATCTCCTTCAGAATGGACTGGTTGGATCTTCTTGCAGTCCAAGGGACTCTCAAGAGTCTTCTCCAACACCACAGTTCAAAAGCATCAATTCTTCGGCGCTCAGCCTTCTTCACAGTCCAGCTCTCACATCCATACATGACCACAGGAAAGACCATAGCCTTGACTAGGCGAACCTTTGTTGGTAAAGTAATGTCTCTGCTTTTGAATATGCTATCTAGGTTGGTCATAACTTTCCTTCCAAGGAGTAAGCATCTTTTAATTTCATGGCTGCACACATACATATATCACATATACATGTACACACAAATATGAGGCTTCCCAGGTGGTGCTAATGGTAAAGAATCCTCCTGCTAATGCCGGCGACATAAAAAATACAAGTTTGATCCTGGATTAGGAAAATTCCCCTGGAGGACAGTACAGCAACCCACTCCAGGATTCTTGCCTGGAGAGAATCCCTTGAACAGAGGAGCCTGGAGGGCTATAGTCCATAGGGTCGCAAAGAGTCAGACATGGCTGAAGCAACTTAGCACACACACATATATACATATACATAACTATGTATAGTTATATATACATTGTATATATAACTGTATATATAACATTGAACTGTATAGCTACAGTTCAATGGTTGTGTGGTTGGATGGCATCACCAACTCAATGGACATGAGTTTGAGTAAGCTCAGGGAGTTGGTGATGGACAGGGAAGCCTGGTGTGTTGCAGTCCATGGGGTCGCAAAGAGTCAGACACGACTGAGCAAATGAGCTGAACTGAACTGAACAGCACCGCGTCGCTCACAACGCTCCAGCTCTGACCGTTCGGCGCTCTCCCAGTTGGGCCCTGTGCTTTTTGACATGGCCCCTTCAGTGTTTGCGTGTGTGTGTGCTGTAGGACTTTCTTACTCTCTGATGCCACAGGATATTCCAGGCTCGCGTTGTCTACCCCCTGTCCCAGTCCCAGAATCAGCCATTCTCCAGGGAGCTCATGATTTTGCTCAATGGTGAACGACTTTAGAAACTAAGATCCCAGCACTGGGTGTATTGCTGCTCCTGGCGTGCTGTTTCTCTCAGGCATTCAGATCTCAGCGTCCACATCCACAGTTATTTTATCATGGTTTATCTTGCAAAAATCTAGAAGTGGTGTTCTATGACTAGGCCATTGGGTGCTTTTTGAAATATCTTATTCAATAGGGTTTTCCATCAGTGACTCATGGGTTAATGCATAGAGAAGATCATTAACATCCTAGAAGTTATTATATATATCAAAGAGGTAAGGTAATTATTTTTATAAAAATTAGCAGTGATATACTGCTAATATTTTCTATTTTGCTAACACTTTTTCTTCCAAGGGTGACAACATCCCAGTTTTCCTGGGCCTGAGGGAGTTCCCAGAATGCAGTACCTTGATTTTTAAAACCAGGAGAGTTTTAGCAAGCACTGTCTAGATGGCCCCCTATCCAGAGCTCCTATAACCATGGCCACTGGATGTTAGGCATAGACTCAGGTAGAGATGCAGAGGTCTCAGTGTTTATGTGTTCATGTGTGTGTGTAAACACTCACAAGCACATATGAAAGTTGGGATTTTATCTGGCTATTTTCATCACATTATCTCTTGCTTAATGCCTGACTCACAGTCGTGTTAGCCGTTAGTGAAAGTGAAGTCACTCAGTCGTGTCCAACTCTTTGCGACCCTGTGGACCATAGCCCACCAGGCTCCCCCGCCCATGGGATTCTCCAGGCAAGAATACTGGAGTGGGTTGCCGTTTCCTTCTCCAGGGGATCTTCCCGACCCAGGGATCGAACCCAGGTCTCCTGCATTGCAGGCAGATGCTTTACCCTCTGAGCCACCAGGGAAGCATGGTGTTAGCCATTAAGTCATGTCCAACTCTTTTGTGACCCCATGGACTGTATCCTGCCAGGCTCCTCTGTCCACAGCATTCCCCAGGCAAGAATATTGGAGTGGGCTGCCTTTTCCTTCTCCAGGGGATCTTCTCAACCCTGGGATCAAACCCGGGTCTCTTGCATTGCAGGCAGATTCTTTACCATCTGAGGCACCAGAGAAGCCCAACTCACAGTAGGCGCTCAATAAATTTTTGTAAGTTAAATGAATGATCGATTATATGAATCTGTAGCATGTTTTATTAATGTAATAATTATGTGGCCAAGCCTTCTGTTAGGCATTTACATATCACATTTCTGTTTTTAGAAATATTTTCCATTTGCTTTCTTTTCATCATAGTTCATTGATCCGTATCTCCTCTATCCTAGAGATATGTTGTGATCTTGAGAAAAGTTTAGAAATTTTACGATTATAGCCAAAGCTGTGGTGGGTACACAACCCCATAACACAGAGAGGTATCGTTTTGATGGATAAAATATGGGATTCTCTTTTTTTGAGCTTTAATTTTTTCCTATGTTTTTGATTATTTGTCTTTGTTTTATGAATTCACTATTCCTGTTTTTTTGTAATGTTTACTTGTATATTTGTCTTACTAATCAGACCTCTTAGTAATGCTATTAGCCTGTTTTCTAATATTTGCTGAACTTTTTCTCTTGGATTGTGGTTTGTCTGCTTGCCATATAGAAGTTTTCTATCTAGAGAATTTTTGTTTCTCATGGTCAAATATATTTATTTTTATTTAGGGTTTTTTGCTCTGGTGTCATCTGTGAGACCTAAAAAAAAAAAAAAGAGTTATTTATTACAAAAACAGCATCAAAAGTGGCTCGTGCAGTTTTCAATGTGTAACTCAAGTCAGGAGTACCTAGTCATATCCATTTCCAGAAGGCAGATGTCGCAAAAGCACAGCAGAAAAACACAGTGCCTATGACAGAATCTCACATTTGCGTGCGTGGCTAGCAATACATACGGTGCTTATCTCTGAGCCAGAACAAGACCTCTAATGCATTTTGTAAAGCCAGTAAGCAGCCGTTACCTGCTTTGGGAAGTAACTATGAGAAAGAAAATAGATCCAGCCTATTGCTGTGCTCCAGAACAAGGCACAATAAAAATCAATAAGCTTCAGTATTCTTTTCGGAGAGCATATGATTCTTTTATTTGAGGCATCACATTTTCTTTGCTTTTGGTTAGAGCAGTATGAGAATTGTGAAAAATGTACATTGCTGTGTTACTTTGGGAGGGCTGTTTTGTGTGGTTTGGTGTAAGATGGAAAATTACCAAAATCATTTAAATGTGCTCTGAGTAAACAAGGGATAAAAAGAATATGACAACTTTGTTCAATGTGCTTAGAACAGCATTGCTAATGTAAGTTTAAAATGAACCCATAGTGACACCGTGCAAAGAAAAAGACTGTCACTGCATGTAAACTGCTTATATTTTCCAGTAAATATAATTTAGTGACGGTAGTAAAATATACTGTGCAGAATGGATTATGTTCACTCCTTCCTTTGAAGGTGGCTGCAGAGTGTTTACTGATGATCCAAGTCCATGGAGTGCAAAAGCTCTTGAAAATATTAGGGGTTTATGTCTTACTTTGATTAAGTAAATCAACTGCTGGAAAATATAAAATATGTAGGTAAACACAGAATTTCAATGTCAAAGATTTTAAATGGAAAGAGTTATGCTTGTCTTATAAAATTACAGTCAGAAAACTAGTCTCTGTTTTCATAAGACCTAAGAATGAATCCTTTAAAAAAATAAATGTTCACACAGTAAGTTTAGTTGCAAAGAGTAGGAACATAAAAAGTTCACTTCTTTAAAAATATACAGCCCTAAAACTGTTTTACCATGTATTCATCCTTTCAAGAAATAATTGATTCTAAATGTAATCATCAAATTTTGGCAGAAACTCACATGACATTTTCCTGACTTTTAATAATAATCCTGAAAACAATAGTTAGAATATACTGAATACTTACTTGCCAAGTGCAAGACGCTGACTCTTCAGAGCGGCTCAGTGGTAAAGAATCCGCTCGGCAAGGCAGGAGACACAAGAGACATGGCTTTAATTCCTGGGTCGGGAAGATCCCCCAGAGGAGGAAATAGCAACCCACTCCAGTATTCTTGCCTGGAGGATCCCAGGGACAGAGGAGCCTGGCTGGCCCTAAAGCTTTGGTCCAGAGGTCACCAAGAGTCAGACAGGACTGAAGTGACTTCACACACAGAAATCCATTAAAATAAAGTAATACATTTGAGAAAGAGTTAGGCAAAGCTTTAAGCCCCTGAATATCTTTGCCAATAACTGCAGAAGCAGCAAAGCTATTTATGCTGCTAAGTCACTTCAGTCGTGTCTGACCCTGTGTGACCCTATAGATGGCAGCCCACCAGGCTCCCCCGTCCCTGGGATTCTGCAGGCAAGAACACTGGAGTGTGTTGCCATTTCCTTCTCCAATGCATGAAAGTGAAAAGTGAAGTCGCTCAGTCGTGTCCAACTCTTGGCGACCCCATGGACTGCAGCCCACCAGGCTCCTCCGTCCATGGGATTTTCCAGGCAAGGGCACTGGAGTGGGTGCCATTGCCGCTTTATAAATACATAGTGAGGCCATAATATAATAACAACGGTAATACGGAGCTAACATTGACCAACTCTTCCCATGTGCATGTCACCATGCTAAGTATCATGCTGAGATATTTAATTTAGTAACTGCTCTTTTCCACATCTTGCAAGTGAAGATTCTGGGACTTAGAGAAGTTATGTGATCTGCCCAAACTCACAAAGTAGTCAGCAAAGTGAAGACACAGACCCAGTCCTGGCCTTAGTGCATCAGTGCTCGTCAAAGGTAATGTGCTCACCTGCCACCCGGGGATCCTGTTGGTGGTGCAGCTTCTGACCCAGAAGATCTGAGTGCAGCCTGTGAGGCCATGTTTCTAAAAACCTCCCAAATGATGCCAGTGCTTCTGGTCAGAGCTGGCTATGATGGTTCAGTGGGTAAAGAACCCACCTCTCAAGGCAGGAGACACAGGAGACGTGGGTTCGATTCCTGGGTTGGGACAATCCCCTGGAGGAGGGCACGACAACCCACTCCAGCATTCTTGCCTGGAGAATCCCATGGGTAGAGCAGCCTGGCGGGCCACAGTCCATGGGGTCCAAAAAGTCAGACACAACTGAGCAACTTAACAACAGTGCAAAGTGAATGTGGAGCCTCTGGTCAATCACTTCTGAAAATGGCAGAGCGTTAAGTCGAGTTCACGTTCTTCTGAGTGGGGCCATGCCGCTGTGCCAGAACCAGCCACCCTCACAGCAAGGACTGTGGAGTTACCATGACATACGCTCGGTCTGTCTTGTCCATGGATAGCTAGCGCTTTTTGTAAATGCCGGGCTGTCGTGGGATATCAGTAATCTCTCTGATAAATGAATTCTCGTTTAACTCTACATTAGAAATAACTCATTTCCATGCTTCTCCTGACATGAGAATTTTCGTTTAGATCCCTATTGTGCTTGGCACATAGAAGTCGCTCAATCTAATTTAGATTCTATTGAGAGCTTCAGAAGTTTTTTTTAAAAAAAACTTTTCTGAGCACCATTTTCTTCATTTTACACTGTGAAAAATTATACTACCCTACTCAATTAAAGGATAAATATTATCATGCTGCTAAGTCACTTCAGTCGTGCCCGACTCTGTGCGACCCCATAGACGGCAGCCCACCAGGCTCCCCAGTCCCTGGGATTCTCCAGGCAAGAACACTGGAGTGGGTTGCCATTTCCTTCTCCAATGCATGAAAGTGAAAAGTGAAAGTGAAGTCACTCAGTCGGGTCCGACTCTCATCAACCCCATGGACAGCGGCCCACCAGGAACCTCTGTCCATGGGATTTTTCAGGCAAGAGTACTGGGGTGGGATGCCATTGCCTTCCCCGAAATATTATCATAGGTTTTCCAATCTCTCAAATATTTTCCTAATTTACACTGTATTACACTTGATCCTTGGAAGAAAAGTTATGACCAACCTAGAGAGCGTATTAAAAAGCAGAGACATTACTTTGCCAATAAAGGTACATTTATTCGAAGCTTTGGTTTTTCCAGTGGTCATGTATGGATGTGAGAGCTGGACTATAAAGAAACCTGAGCGCCGAATAACTGGTGCTTTTGAACTGTGGTGTTGGAGAAGACTCTTGAGAGTCTCTGGGACTGCAAGGAGATCCAACCAGTCCATCCTCAAGGAAATCAGTCTTGAATATTCACTCATTGGAATCTTGAATATTCATTCATTGGAAGGATTGATGCTAAAGCTGAAACTTCAATTCTTAAGGCTCCTGATGCAAAGAACTCACTCATTTGAAAAGACCCTGATGCTGGGAAAGATTGAAGACAGGAGGAGAGGGGGACGACAGAGGATGAGATGGTTGGATGCCATCACCGACTGAATGGATATGAGTTTGAGTAAACTCCGGGAGTTGGTGATGGACAGGGAGGCCTGGAGTGCTGCAGTCCATGGGGTTGCAGAGAGTCAGACACGACTGAGTGAATGAACTGAACTGAACTGAGAGTGAATTATTTCTTAAAATCAAAATTTTCTCTGCAGCTTTTACTCAAAATAATTTACTTCATAATGCTTGAGAAATTCCATATAGAAACTTTTCCACTCCTACATCAAAAGTTACAAAATTTGAGGCTGACAAGCCGCCTTTCATCTTTGGGCTTCATTATATAGTATTTTGAGGCACAGTGTCTGCCCTTTCAAGTCAGAACTCTACAGTTTATAAGTTCTGTGCTGTGCTGTGCTTAGTCGCTCAGTTGCATCTGACTCTGAGATAAAGTATCCTCTGTCCATGGGATTCTCCAGGCAAGGATACTGGAATGGGTTGCCGTGCCCACCTCCAGGGGATCTTCCCGACCCAGGAATTGAACTGGGGTATCCTGCATTGCAGGCAGATTCTTTACCAGCTGAGCCACCCAAGATTAAGTCCGTAAGCCTTCATGTCCTCGTCTGGAAATGAGATCCTATAATAGGAACTTTCCCAGTGACATTCTTTTATGTGTATATCATCTCAGTTCATTCACTCAGTCGTGTCCGACTCTTTGCAATCCCATGAATCGCAGCATGCCAGGCCTCCCTGTCCATCACCAGCTCCCAGAGTTCACCCAAACTCATGTCCATCGAGTCGGTGATGCCATCAAACCATCTCATCCTCTGTCGTCCCCTTCTCTTCCTGCCCCTAATCCCTCTCAGCATCAGAGTCTTTTCCAATGAGTCAACTCTTCACATGAGGTGGCCAAAGTACTGGAGTTTCAGCTTCAGCATCAGTCCTTCCAAAGACACCCAGGACTGATCTCCTTCAGAATGGACTGGTTGGATCTCCTTGCAGTCCAAGGGACTCTCAAGAGTCTTTTCCAACACCACAGTTCAAAAGCATCAATTCTTCGGTGCTCAGCCTTCTTCACAGTCCAGCTCTCACATCCATACATGACCACAGGAAAGACCATAGCCTTGACTAGATGAACCTTTGTTGGCAAAGTGATGTCTCTGCTTTTGAATATGCTATCTAGGTTGGTGATAACTTTACTTCCAAGGAGCAAGTGTCTTTTAATTTCATGGCTGCAGTCACCATCTTCAGTGATTTTGGAGCCTAAAAAAATAAAGTCTGACACTGTTTCCACTGTTTCCCCATCCATTTCCCATGAAGTGATGGGACATGTGTAGTTAGGCATGGCATATACTAGCTTTTTACCAATACCGCTGTTTGGGATTCAATTTGAAATCCTGGTATGATGTTTTTCTTAATATTTTGTTAAAATACATTTTTTGAGATTATAAAAATAGTAGCTACATCATAGAATTGATTTGAGCACTACTGTTTGTTAAGATTAATTTTCAAATATCAATGAATTTAAAGCACCATCTCTCTGCCTGCTTAGTCTTAAGGCTTAAGTAAGTTTTGTGGTTCCTATTATTGGTGGGATTAGAAGTACATGCCATGTAGGTTTCAATGTTGGTGTCAGCATTGATCTTTCAAGAACAGGGGAGAGGTCATTCCCTGTGTGCTGGGATTCGGTGCTGAAATTCTAAGGGGATAATCGACCTACACCTCCCTGTCTCTCCAGTGGACCCTGGGCCTGGCTCTTCACTCTTCCTCTGGAATAGGTTGCTTAACTTGCCTGTGGGGCACTTTGCAGATCCTTTGATGTTTGAGGTTGGAAGGGACTCTGGATGTCATTGAATTCGACTCTCTTGTTTCTACAGATGTCTGTAAAATGAGTGTGCTAGCCGATACAATGCTGGTGCCACAGTCCAGTGTTTCTTCCCTTTTTTCAGTGTATTCTTTGAAACCACGTGCATATTTTGCATGGTGAGGAGGATGCCTCATCTATGTTGCACATGGCATTTCCTGACCTCAGGAAAACATCTTCCTGATCCCTGCCCTTGGGGAATGATAGCATAAATTCCTGTAAAATTAGACTATAGAAACCACTTATTTCCTGTGTGCCACCATATTTTCTTTTTATATTTTCATCATATTTTCTTTATTACAGTACCAGTGGCTAATAGGTATTTCAAAAGTATTTAATAAGTAAACCTAGGCACATTTCCTTTTAAGTAGAACCATCTCATAATGTTCCTCTTTAAGATGCTTTGTGATATTCTATGGAAATTTTTCTGGAATGCATTATCACTTTTTTGCTATACTCTTTTTACTAAATTGAGTTTAGTTCAGCTAATTTAACTAGTTTCAAGGAAGAGTGATGGAATCTTTCTCTCCTATTAAATCTTATTTCCCAACTATATCAGCTTTCAGCAGCTAGCCTTCTTTTTCCGCTATCACCTTAAAAATTATGAAAAATTAAAAAAAAAGGAAAACCAGGCAGCATCATAGTGCTTAGTTTGGGCTTTTGCACAGAACATGCAGTCAGTGTTGGCATGAGGTTATGTGCTATCTCATTCCATAAAAGAATTTCAACCACCAAGTCTCTCAACAAGTTTTGCAGAGTCAAATCAAGTTGGATTAGTCAGCTTTAAACAATCAGCTACATCTAAGTCAATAGGTTCCCTGAGAACTTGACTACAGAGCCTTCATTACGAACAAAAACAACATCAGTGCAGCCCAGCATTTGTTGTATTAATTTACACTATGGGTGGCAATAACCCCAAGGATGCTAAGACAGACTGTAAAGGGTGGGTTCTACATTTCAGCCCACCCTCTGAAAAGAGACTATTTTGAATGTGTGTAATGTCAACCTTATGCAGATTCCTAAATAATAGGGTGTTTTAATTCAGGCATTATTTTTAGGTCCCTTTTTTGTGAAGCTAATTTACCCTTTAGCACAGGCTTCTCTAGTCATAGCACTTATTATTTATGAAACTATATCTGTATAATTATTTTAATAATGTAGATAGTTTAAATATTTGAGTTAAAATCTTGAATGTATGAAATGAATCAGGAGAAGCCACAGAAAACTGATGCTATGTCCATAATGGAACTGTGGAGGGAACCATTCAAGGCAGAGGTAGTGGTGAGTGAGAATTGGACCTGTGCTTCGATAAACATAAGATGACAGATGTGTTCGATGCCTCAAAGCGGAGACAGCGGTGGGTGGTAATAACCTAGAGAGATGCAAGCGAAAAGCTAGTCCCGAGTTGTATTTCAGCATGAAAGCCTTATTCAAATTTTATTCTAGGGGAAATATAGAAGTGTTTGCTTTATTGATAATGTCAGATAAATCTGAAGAGAGATTTTCTTCCAACTCAGACATGAACATTCATTATTTACTGGCCAGACCGTATCCCAGGCACTGAACAACCTTTATAACCTAATTGGAGCCATTGAACTTTGGGCAGGTTTTTACAGAGGTGGTCAGAATTTCCCAGAAAAACAGCAGCCACAAATGCTGGAAGAGAAAGAATTCCCTGAGGGCTAGTGTGCCTGGGTGAGAAGACAGGCCACGCGCTCCACAGAATCTCATGGGCATTGGTATAGTTTTTCTAGAAAAGTCCTTTAAAGCTGATAAAATAAACCCCTGGTGTCCTTACTAGTCTACGAGAAGGATCCAAGCATCTACGCAGTATGTCAACTCTGCCAACATAAAGTCCTGTGGATCATAAAAGTTTACATAGTATATAATGGGAAATACGGGGAAGGCGATGGCACCCCACCCCAGTACTTTTGCCTGGAAAATCCCATGGACGGAGGATCCTGGTAGGCTCCAGTCCATGGGGTCGCTAAGAGTCGGACACGACTGAGCGACTTCACTTTCATTTTTCACTTTCATGCATTGGGGAAGGAAATGGCAACCCACTCCACTGTTCTTGCCTGGAGAATCCCAGGGACGGGGGAGCCTGGTGGGCTTCCTTCTGTGGGGTCGCACAGAGTCGGACACGACTGAAGCGACTTAGCAGTAGCAATGGGAAATAAAGTGAGAAAAAGTATTTTTGGGTTTGAAAACCAGTCCAATTCTTATTTCAAGGCATAAGATTTGGAGTAAAAATCCCAAGTTGTTACCTGTATGGGGATAAACTTAGATGATGGATCTGAAGTTTTGTATAAAGTGAGAATTAGATAGATTCCTCAGTTTTATGAGATTGTTTTGTAAAATTTTAAGTGACTGTCTCTTTTGAAGGCTTTGTACACATCACATGTGCTCAAAATTCAAGATCTGTGGCTCACTAAAAATTAATCATGATCGCAATAAACAAAGTTCTTAGTAACAAATAATAATAATGGTAAGCCTAACAGAAATTTGGACGTGGCCCTGTATGAAGAACTTTTTCTCAGTTTTATTCCATTTTCAAATATTAGATCAGTTCTGTTCCTCAGTTATGACATGCAGTTGTATTTGTTATTTTATTTTATTGTTTAAAATTTCAATAAGAACAGGTTGTGCATTAAGTAAAGAATTGATGAGTTAAATTAGTTCAAAAGCATGAAACAACTTGATCTAATTCACCACATAAAATAATTACTACCATATTCAGTTTTAAAAGGCATTGCTTGTTATGTATGGAAAGTATACTGATTAGAACAGATGCATTTGTGAAATTAATAATTCTCCCAATTAGTATTTTGCAAAACACCCGTAAGTTTCACTTTTCCCAGTGGTAAACCGCCAACAGCAGCAGAATTGAATTTGTATCCTCTTAATATTGAGATCATCGCTGACCTTCGTAAAAGTTCTCTTGCAGAAGTGTGGGGAGGGAGTTTTCAATTGGGTGCATTAAGCAGAGGCTGCAAGGTGGGCAATGGCACCCCACCCCAGTACTCTTGCCTGGAAAATCCCATGGACGGAGGAGCCTGGTAGGCTGCAGTCTATGGGGTCGCTAAGAGTCGGACACGACTGAGCGACTTCACTTTCACTTTTCACTTTCATGCATTGGAGAAGGAAATGGCAACCCACTCCAGTGTTCTTGCCTGGAGAGTCCCAGAGACGGGGGAGCCTGGTGGGCTGCCGTCTATGAGGTCGCACAGAGTCGGACACGACTGACGCGACTTAGCAGCAGCAGCAGCAAGGTGGGCAAATGGAATCAGGAATTACAAACTCTTGGAAGGATGGTTTGCGGTTCACTCAGAGGACAGCTGCCCAGGGGGCGCTCATGGTCAAGAACCCGCCGGCTGGTTCTGGACACGCAGGAGACTCGGGCTTCACTCCCGGGTGGGAAGCCCTGGAGGAGGGCATGCAGCCCGCTCCAGTGATGTTGCCTGGAGAATCCCATGGAGAGCGGAGCCTTGGGGGCTAAGTCCATGGGGTCGCACAGTCGAACACGACTGAATGACTTGCACCCACGCAAGTCCGAGCGAGGACCCCCGGGCAGCAGACAGGGTAATGTGAGCACCCTGGCCCTGAGCCCCCGGATTCCAGGCGGGGCCCTGGACCGCGGTTCACTGTGCTCTGTTCGCTCTGCCTGCTTTTCGCTCTAAACGGTTTATCAGTAAGATTCTGAATATCGAAATAAAGAGTACCGTATAGAAAAGTCACTGCCACTCTGCTGCTGCTGCTGCGTCGCTTCAGTCGTGTCCGACTCTGTGCGACCCCATAGACGGAAGCTCACCAGGCTCCCCTGTCCCTGGGACTCTCCAGGCAAGAACACTGGACTGGGTTGCCATTTCCTTCTCCAATGCATGAAAGTGAAAAGTGAAAGTGAAGTCGCTTAGTCGTGTCCGACTCTAGCGACCCCATAGATGGCAGCCCACCAGGCTCCCCCGGCCTTGGGATTTTCCAGGCAAGAGTACTGGAGCGGGGTGCCCTTGCCTTCTCCACACTGCCACTCTACTGCCGTTGTATTACTCAGCTTTAACCACACGATGGAGACCTTTCTCCATTTTTCCTCATACTAATTTTGAAGAAAATCCATGCAGGTAAATAAAAGACGAAATACCAGAATATTCCTCTAAAAATTTTAGGTTCCTTTTGACAAGGGAATTAATTAAAGAAGTATTCACAACCAGCCACAGATTGTTTCAGATGAAATTTCAGATGGCTGAAAAAAATCAATTCAGGAACATTGACTTTAATAATTCTTAGAAGAGAAACTGAAAAAAAAAAAAAAAACATAAATATATAAAACCACTTCAGAAAAGAAAGCTATTTCATTGTGATTGATTGAATGCAAATTTTATCAACATTTCACTGAAAGTTTCAATTTTCATCTCAGGTTAGAAGGATCTGTTAACAACAACAAAAACACTCCTTATACACAAATAAATAATTCCAATATTTAATAAAGAGTTATCTATCTTACTTTCAATAAGCAATCATTAAATGGAAAGAGAAATAGAACAGTAACAGGAAATAACAGTGCATACATCTCCAAACTGGGTTTTGAGTGACAGGCAGACTCACACAGCACTGTGAAGTCCTGTATAACAGCAATCTGGAGCCCAGTTGGAAAAAGGCCACTGGAGTGTGTCTGTTCCACTGGGGGAGCTTCAGGATTGCAGCTTCAGTTGTTGTTGTTCAGTCCCTCCACTGTGTCCAGCTCTTTGTGACCCCATGAACCACAGCACGCCAGGCCTCCCTGTCCATCACCAATTCCCAGAGTCCACCCACACCCATGTCCATTGAGTCGGTGATGCCATCCAACCATCTCATCCTCTGTTGTCCCCTTCTCCTCCTGCCCTCAATCTTTCCCAGCATCAGGGTCTTTTCACATGAGTCAGCTTTTCCAGTCAAGTGGCCGAAGTATTGGAGTTTCAGCTTCAGCATCAGTCCTTCCAATGAACACCCAGGGACTGATCTCTTTTAGGATGGACCGGTTGGATCTCCTTGCAGTCCAAGGGACTCTCAAGAGTCTTCTCCAACACCACAGTTCAAAAGCATCAATTCTTCGGCTCTCAGCTTTCCTTATGGTCCAACTCTCACGTCCATACATGACCACTGGAAAAACCATAGCTTTGACTGGATGGACCTTTGTTGGCAAAGTAATGTCTCTGCTTTTTAATATGATGTCTAGGTTGGTCATAGCTTTTCTTCCAAGGAGCAAGCATTTTTTAATTTCATGGCTGCATTCACCATCTGCAGTGATTTTCGAGCCCAGGAAAATAAAATCTGTCATTGTTTCCATTATTTTCCCATCTATTCATCATGAAGTGATGGGACAGATGCCATGACCTTAGTTTTTGAATGTTGAGCTTTAAGCCAACTTCTTCATGCTCCTCTTTCACTTTCATCAAGAGGATCTTTAGTTCCTCTTCACTTTCTGCCATAAGAGTGGTGTCATCTACATATCAGAGGTTATTGATATTTCTCCCAGCAATCTTGATTCCAGCTTGTGCTTCTTCCAGCCCAGCATTTCTCATAATGTACTCTGCATGTAAGTTAAATAAACAGGGTGACAATATATAGCCTTGATGAACTCCTTTTCTAATTTGAAATCAGTCCATTGTTCCATGACTGGTTCTAACTGTTGCTTCTTGACCTGTATACAGGTTTCTCAGGGGGCAGGTTAGGTGGTCTGGTATTCCCATCCCTTTAAGAATTTTAGACAGTTTGTTGTGATCCACACAGATTAAGGCTTTAGTGTAGTCAAAGAAGCAGAAGTAGGTGTTTTTCTGGAACTCTCTTGCTTTTTTGATGATCCAATGGACATTGGCAATTTGATCTCTGGTTCCTCTGCCTTGTCTAAATGCAGCCTGAACATCTGTAAGTTCACAGTTCACGTACTATTGAAGCCTGGCTTGGAGAATTTTGAGCATTACTTTACTAGCGTGTGAGATGAGTGCAATTGTTCGGTAGTTTGAGCATTCTTTGGCATTGCCTTTCTTTGGGATTGGAATGAAAACTGACCTTTTCCAGTCCTGTGGCCACTGCTGAGTTTTCCAAATTTACTGACATATTGAGTGTAGCACTTTCACAGCATCATCTTTTAGGATTAGAAATAGCTCAACTGGAATTCCATCACCTCCACTAGCTTTGTTTGTAGTGATGCTTCCTAAGGCCCACTTGACTTCACATTCCAGGATGTCTGGCTCCAGGTGAGTGATCACACCGTTGTGGTAAACTGGGTCATGAAGATATTTTTGTAGAGTTCTTCTCTGTATTCTTGCCACCTCTTTTTAATATCTTCTGTTTCTGTTATGTCCATATCATTTTGTACTTTATTTTGCCCATCTTTTTAGTTTGAGGGTTCCCACTTCCAAACTCAGGCCTTAAACTGAAAGGATCATCAGTTTGCTCACAAACTGCTGCTCTGGTTTTATGTTCCTCTTTCTTATGATGCTGTTTGCTTTGTCTTGCAAATCTTGGAGTGTTGTTAAGCCCCAGTTGGCCAGACCCCCTCTAGGGACTCAACACTTCCAAGACCTGCCTCCTTTCTTATCTGTGGTGCTCCTTGTCTTGTTCTCACAGCAAGCAAGCCATCAGGTGAGTGTCCCTGCCGGTCAGAAGCCTGTGTGCCTGCTTTTCTCTGAAGCCTGAACAGAGGACTTCCATTTAATATCCCTAACAGCCTGAAACAAGCCTTACAGTTATTAAACATCACTAAGCACTTATACAGAAGTATGTCATCAAATTACATTCCATTGTATGTCTGTTTCTGCCAGATTTAGCGTGTATTACCAGAGATTATCTGTCTTTGATCATTGATTAATAATGTGTTAGAGTAAATGGCACCCCACCCCAGTACTTTTGCCTGGAAAATCCCATGGACGGGGGAGCCTGGTGGGCTCCAGTCCATGGGGTCGCTGAGAGTCGGACACGACTGAGCGACTTCACTTTCACTTTTCACCTTCATGCATTGGAGAAGGAAATGGCACCCCACTCCAGTGTTCTTGCCTGGAGAACCCAGGCCGACGGGAGAAGGAAATGGCAACCTACTCCAGTGTTCTTGCCTGGAGATCCGGGGGAGGGGGAGCTTTGGCTTCGTCTATGGGGTCGCACAGAGTCGGACACGACTGAAGCGACTTAGCAGCAGCAGCAGCAGAGTAGTTATTAATCAAATAATCTAGATAATGATTTAGATAATTTAGAATAGAGTAATACCACCATGAGATGTTTGGATGTCATCACCAACTCGATGGGAGATGGTGATGGACAGGGAGGCCTGATGTGCTGCAGTCCATGGGGTCACAAAGAGTGGGACATGACTGAGTGACTGAACTGAACACCAAATATCTGGTGTTGGTGGAGAAGCTTACAGTTTCTGTGTGTCCACGGGCTTTATTTCACGTGATGCTGAAGGACCAATCAAATCTCTATTTCAAAGAACATTTAAAGCCCTGACAGATTCTGGAAAAAAGTAAAATTGGTACCATTACTTCTCTCCATCTTAAATATTTATACCACCATCGGTATGCTTCTGTTCTTTAATAACCTATCTTTAATTTGACATGCTAGGTAGCTTTCAATTATTGCAACCATAAAATGACATGGTTCATGTCATTTTTGGACTGAACTGAACAACCTAATCAGCGTGGAAGAATTGATGTTTTTGAACTGTGGTGTTGGAGAAGACCCTTGAGAGTCCCTTGGACTGCAAGGACATCCAACCAGTCCATCCTAAAGGAGATCAGTGTTGGGTGTTCTTTGGAAAGACAGATGCTGAAGCTGAAACCCCAATACTTTGGTCACCTCATGTGAAGAGTTGACTTATTGGAAAAGACTCTGATGCTGAGAGTGATTGGGGGCAGGAGGAGAAGGGGACACCAGAGGATGAGATTACTGGATGGCATCACCGACTCGATGGACATGAGTTTGAGTGAACTCCGGGAGTTCATAATGGACAGGGAGACCTGGTGTGCTGGGATTCATGGGATCACAAAGAGTCAGACACGACTGAGCCACTGAACTGAACTGAACTGAATGACCTAAAAAAAAAAAAAAACACAACAACTTCTAAAATCTTAAAATTTAGCATTCCTCTCCCCAGTTCATAATCCTATTTTTCCCATTAGGTGGTGCGATTCTTTCGGAACGATTCCCTTTTCGACTGTGATACTTTTCCAACTCCCTGTTCAGAATCAGGGTCTCTGAAATTCCTGTCGATGGCGATGCCTTTGTATCAGGACGTTGCTTGGAGGAAGCTTCAGTGCTGATACACTCGTTCTGAATCTCGCTGTCACCTGAATTTCGCCCTAGTCGTCTCCATAAAGTCGTCTTCCTGAGCTCTTCGGCAGTGGCCGGCTCGGCACCGGGGGCAGCTCCCCGTGATCCGGGTCTCTCCGGGCTGCACGCGCTGCTCTCCCCGGACGCTCTGTGCTTCCCGGTTTCCGGCTATGTTACTGGCGAGTCTTTCTGTTTGTTTGGTTGGTTTTTTTTCCCCTATTTCCTTCACTTCTGACTCCATATTCTGATAAACTCCAGACTTATTTCTCTAGGTCAGACCTCTTCTCTAAGCTCATGCCTTGTAGCTAAAGTTGGATTCTTGATGTGTTCCGCTAGCCCACTGCAATGAATGGCATGATCATCCATTCCCTCGCTTGTGCAAGTCAGGAAGCTGATGCCTGAGTCTGTTCCCCTTCTCCTCTAACGTCCCCAATGCCGACACAGGAGCAGACTTTATGCAACATATTCCAAATCAAGTACCCAGCTTAATTTACTCCTATTTCTTTCTATTCCTATTGCCGTCAGCTGAAACAAACCATCATGTCCCACCCAGACTATGGTATTAACCTTCTAATCTGTGTCATATTTTTCTTTTTTTCCCCCTTCTTTCAGTCCATTCTCTAGAGCCTCAGTCAACGTAATCTTATAAATAAGCATGGTGTTACTCATTGTGCGAAACACTTCAGTGAATTATTTTTGAATATAGAATAAAATTCTGTTAACCTACCTGGTCTGGTTTGACTGGCGCTTACCTATCCTCCAGTATTTAGAGTCACTTTCCCCTCTTTTACAGCCGCCAGCCCTGAGGCATCTTCTTAACTTATTAGGTATTTCTTTTCAGCACAGGATGTATTAGGATTCATTTCTCATATCTTTTCTCATCTTTCAAGTTACAAGTTGAGTAATAAGACCTGAGAAAACCTTCCTTACTAGCTTGTCCCACTAAATCTCCACTAGATGTTGTCCATTTTCTTTGCATTGATTCTTCATTTGTGCACATTTGTCTTCATCCTGTATTACAATATAAGCATCTTTAGAGATAAACCAACTTGTTTTTGCTCACTCACTACAGGAAAATTTTTAAAAATTAAAGTAAATCCTAAACAGTAGGTGATTTGTTAATATTCACTAAAAGAATTGAGTGAATGTATTGCTTACCAACTGACATGGTAGTTAAATTCAGAAGAAATGACCATGGAAAATGACAAGCAGGACCATGAAATATTATTGATGAAAGTGCTGGGATAGAGTGCTGATCACTGAGCCAGTGTCACTGAGGACCATTGAGCTTTAAAAAACAAGTGAGAATAAGGGTAGATTGAGAGGTGGAACAAAAAGAATAGAAGAAGCCTTTTGCAAGAAAATTCACAATCTCAAATTGAAGTATCAGTGAAGAGAAAGGACATGAGAATTTTCAGCATTAATATTTTGGTAAAAATAGTTATTGTTGTTCAATCACTCAGTCATGTCTGACTCTTTGCAACCCCATGGACTGCAGCACACCAGGCTTCCCTGTCCCTCACTGTCTCCCAGAGCTTGCTCAAACTCATGTCCATTGAGTCAGTGATGCCATCCAACCATCTCATCCTCTGTTGCCCCCTTCTCCTCCTGCCTTCAGTCTTTCCCAGCATAAGTCTTTTCCAATGAGTCAGCTCCAGGTCTTGCTTTTCCTGGGTGTATAGAGCTTCTCCATCTTTGACTCCAAAGAACATGATCAATCTAATTTCAGACCAACTGGTGATGTCCATGTGTAAAGACATTTCTTGGGTTGTTGGAAAAGGAACACTCTTGACAAAACTCTATGTTAGCCTTTGCCCTGCTTCATTTTGTACTTTAAGACCAAACTCACCTGTCATTCCAGGCATCTCCTGACCTCCTACTTTTGCATTCCAGTCCCCTATGATGAAAAGGACATATGTGTTTTTTGGTGTTAGTTCTAGGTGTTGTCCATCGTTGTAGAACTGGTCAACTTTCGCTTTTTAAGCATCAGTGATTGGGGCATAGACTTGGATTACTGTGATGTTGAAATACTTGCTTTGGAAATGAATGAAAATAATTCTGTTGTTTTTGAGATTGCACCCAAGTACTGCATTTCAGACTCTTTTACTCCATTTTTTTCTAAGGGATTCTTGCCCACAGTAGTAGATATAATGGTCAACTGAGTTAAATTCCCCCATTCTTGGCCATTTTATTTCACTGATTCCTAAAATGATGGTGCTCAATCTTGCCACCTCCTGCTTGACCACGTCCGGTTTACCGTAATTCATTCCAGGTTCCCATGCAATATTGTTCTTTACCGCACTGGATTGACTTTCACCACTAGATACAGCCACAGCTAAGCGTCATTCCCACTTTGACCCAGCCACTTCATTCTTACTGAGCTAATAGTAATTTTTCTCCACTCTTCTGCAGTAGCATACAGATTATTCTACTCTAAGCCTAATTGCTGATTTCTCTGACCACAGTTCTCATTTTGTGGTATATTAACTTTGCCCAACATGAGGCTTATCTTTATAATACACTTTGAAAAACCCAGTAGAGAGGGGAAAATAAAGACCAGCAGCATGGCCATAAGGCTTTAGCAAACCTCCACAATGAAGTGGACTATTCTTTCCCTGAAGCTGAGTCTTTGAGCTAAGGCAGTAAATGCTTAGATTATGAATTGTTTGAACTTCATTTTCAATAAAACATTAGCTTTTGTAATAAAAAAGTTTGCTTTTAAGATGAAAAAGACCTATGCTCAAACAGAAAGAGCTATGGTGAGTAAACTTGATTGCTTAGAATGCACATAGGTTTAAAAGGAATTTTGGGAAACTTTTATGAGTCAAATAGGGCTTTCCTGATAGCTCAGATGGTAAAGAATCTGCCTGCGATACAGGAGACCCAGGTTCAATCCCTGGGTCCGGAACTTCCCCTGGAGAAAGGAATGGCAGTCCACTCCAGTATTCTTATCTAGAGAATTTCATGGACAGAGAGAATCCTGGAAAGCTACAGTCCATGGGGTCACAAAGAGTCAGACACGGCTGAGCGTGCATATGAAAGGAATGAATAAGGCAGATAATTCTCCCAAGCATTGGCCTGTGTATTATCACTTTGTTAGATGTTAAACATGGGGAAAATGATGCAGTTTCCCTTTTCTTCCACATTTTTCCTCAATAAAGCTCAACTTCAAATTAGGAACTACAAGAATTTGATGTTGAGAAAACTAAAGATCAGAACATTTTTTTTTGGCTTGGCTAAACTGGAAAGTATTTTAGTAAGAGTGGTAATAACTATTTTCAGTGCATAACTCATGGCTGTTGCTTCAGGAAATATCTGGAGGACAGCATAATTGCTCAGAATTTCAGAGAAAGATAAACATTTTAATAAATCCATCTGCATTTCCAAGGGATTAAATCCTATAATACAAGAATAAAAGGTTGAACATGAAATTTGATTTTGTAAAACTCAGGAAACTTTGGATGCTGCTGCTGCTGCTAAGTCACTTCAGTCGTGTCCGACTCCGCGTGACCCCATAGACGTCAGCCCACCAGGCTCTCCTGCCCCTGGGATTCTCCAGGCAAGAAAACTGGAGTGGGTTGCCATTTCCTTCTCCAATGCATGAAAGCAAAAAAGTGAAAGTGAAGTCGCTCAGTCGTGTCCGACTCTTAGCGACCCCATGGACTGCAGCCCACCAGGCTCCTCCATCCATGGGATTTTCCAGGCAAGAGTACTGGAGTGGGGTGCCATTGCCTTCTCCAAACTTTGGATAGTATTAGGTAAATAAAACATAATTATCAAGAGCTAAAATTTAAATGTATTGTGTACTGCTTTATACTATAGCTTAATAATATATTTTGAAAGAAGAAATGGTGATAGTTCCAGCATGGTTCTTCTTTCTAGAGATTGTTTTGGCTATTTGCAGACTTTTGTAGTTCCAAGTATGTTTTAAAACTGTTTATATTTCTGTCCATTTGGGATTTTGATAACATTTCATTGAATCTATAGATCATACTGGACAGTATGGACATATTAACAATGATAATTGTTCCGACATATAAATGTGCTATGTCTTTCCATTTGTTTGTGTCTCTTTAATTTCTTTAATCAGCATTTTATAGTTTTCAGTGTATAGTTCTTTCATTCCCTTGGTTAAGTTTCTGCCTGTGTATTTTATTATTTTGAGACTGTAGTAAAAATGTTTGTTTTCTTAGTTTCCCTTTCTAGATAGACTGTTGTAAATACATAAAAATGAAGCTAGCAGGAAGACAAGCATGTAGACTGATAGAAAATAGAGAATCCAGAAATAAAAACATGCATATGCAGTCAGTTATTCTTCAACATGGATGCCAAGAACATACAATGGGGAAAGAATAGATTCTTCAACAAATAGTGTTGGGAAAACTTTCTATCTGCATACAAAAAAAGGGGGGATTTAGACTCTAATCTTATACACAAAAAAATGAACCCACAATGAATTAAAGACTTAAACATACGACCTGAGTCTACAAAATCCCTGGAAGAAAACATAAGAAAAACTTCGTAACTTTGATCTTGGCAATTATGTCTTGGATATGACACCAAGAGCACAGGCAACAGCAGTAAAATGAATAATAAGGACAATAAGGATGCCAAACTGAAAAGGCTGTACCTGGCACAGGAAGCGAGAGTCAAAAGAGTGAGAATGAACAGAGAAAAGACAACATCTCGTTCAACTGAACAGAGGAAACATTTGCAAATACCATATCTGATAAGGCATTAGTATAGAAGACAGGTAAAGAACTCCTTTAACTCAATAGCAAAGAAAAAAAGAATTAATTAATTTAAAAATGGGCAGAGAAACTCAATAGCCATTTTCCAAAGGACAGAAGTAGCCAACAGGCACGTGAAAGGTACTTAGCAACACTAACCACCAGGAAAAAGCAAATCAAAACCACAGTGAAGTGTCGCCTCACACACCTGTCAGGATGCTTTTCAAACAAAAGATAGCAAGTGTCTGTGAGGATACGGAGAAGTCGGACCCCGTGTGCACTGTTGGTGGCGATGTGAAATGATCCAGCCATTGTGAAAAATAGTATGCAGGTTCCTAGAAAAATTAAAAACAGAGCTGTCATATGATCCAGCAATCCCATTCCTGGGTATTTATCCAAAATAATTGAAATCTGATCCCAAGAAGATATTTGCAATCCTGTGTTCATTGTAGCATTCACTCACAAGATTCAAGCTTGTGAATAAGTTTAATGTCCATCAGCAGATGAATGGATAAAGAAAAAGTTAATACAATGAAATATTACTTAACCTTATTAAGAAAAAAGTCTTGCCGTATGTGGCAATCTGGATGAGCTTGGAGGACGTTATGCTAAGTGAGGTAAGTCAGACATAGAAAGGCAAAGACTACATAATTCCACTTAGATGAGGAATCTGAAACAGTCAAACACATAAGCCGAGTTCAGTGGTGGCTGCCAGGAGCAAGGGGAAGGGGGACTGTGAATTGCTGCTCAGTGGGATGAATTTCAGTTGTACATGATGATTAAGTTCCTAGAGAGCTAATTTTCTACCTTGGGTTTGTAGTTAGCATGATATTGGACACTTAAAATTTTGTGGAAAGGGTAGATCTCATGTTAAGTGTTCTTACCACAGTAAAAAATATTACATAAACAACAGATGGATGAAGTTGAGAATAATTCCCAGTACAATTCTGGAAAGCATGCACTTGTTTTAGGAACATTCTAGAAAAAAAAGTGGTGATCACGAGAGGACAGCATGTGACTACTAACAAGCCCCCTGCTTCATTTCCTTTTCTGATGCATCAATGGGTGGATAAGCTCGATAAATGCCTTTGCAGCATCTCTGAATTTAAGCAAAGTCCTCTTTTTTAATTATTGAAAATACAGTAAGATCCATGTGTACATATATACACACACATGCTACATGTATGTCTATTTGCATGTATGCATCATGCACATACATACACACATAGACATGTGTCTTCTACTCTTTTCAGTATCTTTCTGTCTGAACATTTAATATATTCCAATGTAGTAGTGACCTTGATTTAGTCTTGCTGAAAGCAATTCTTTAAATGCTATTATTCTGTAAAGTACTGCACGGAGACTGTCTGGAAGACAGTTTTGTGGAAAGCCATTGGTATATCTCCAAACAAGCATTATTTTGAATAAGAAATGAAGTAGAGCTTTCCCCAGAGGAATATACAGTGTTTTTATCTCAGCAATATTGAATTCTCACTGCACACTATTTTCAGAGCACATCTCTATAACGACTTTACGCTGTGTATATCACATTTCTGACCAGAATAAATGCAGTTTAGTTTAAATATCTATCTCACAAATGTTTATGATAGTAACTGCAATTGACTACTTTTTACTGGCCATAAAATTGGAGAGTTAGCCACAGATTTAGACTTGGGATAAATGAGTTTGTTTACTACAGCTGACAGAATTGAACATTTTTCCAAAATTCAGACATGACTGAAGTGACTTAGTGCACACGCCCCTCCCCCCAACATTGTCTGTGGTTGTTAGAATTCTGAAGACTTGTTCTTGAGTATATCTCCATTTATTGCATTTTTCCAAAGATAACCCTATAAACTGTATTACTTTAAAATACCCTGTTTCTCAGTAATAAAATTTCCAGCTAGATACGATCGCAAACTGATGACACCCAAACACATCGTGGATGGTAGGAGATAACTACTCGTGATATCAAGTAAACAAAGTGGAGATTGGATCTCCACCCAAACACATCGTGGATGGTAGGAGATAACTACTTGTGATATCAAGTAAACAAAGTGGAGATTGGATCTCCACTGTCTTTTTTTTTTCTTTTTCTTTTGATCCGCACAATCTGAGATACCAAAAGATAGCCGTTTCAATAAAAATAACATTTCAAAATGGATTTGGTATTCAACTGAAATACAGAAACTTTATAAAATAAAGTCCTGATTATTATTCCTTTTGATAAACATGTTATTCCTTTTTAAGTTAAGAGAAAGAAAAAGAAAGTGAAGTTGCGCAGTCGTGTCTGACTTTTTGCGACCCCAAGGACTGTAGCCTGCCAGGCTCCTCCATCAGTCAAACCTGGGAATGGATACTTCTGCAACTTGCAATTGTTTTCATTTGGGGCAAGTTACTCAGCTATTTGAAACCTGTCTTCAAAATGGAATTATAAGTTTGTACATTAAGAAGTGCTAACTAACAAATGAATGATGTATTGAATGAACTAAGCACAGTTCCTGTCAAACAAAATCCTCATTAATTAGTAGTTGTCTTCATAGTGGTAAGGATTACAGATGAGATTAAGATTCAACCAGATTAATTTTTATGTTAGACTAGAATTTTATTAAGATCATTCTTTGTGCGTGAGTTCCAAACTGAAATGAGCGCACATGCAAGCAGGATGCCCCAGTCACGAGTGTGCGCGCTGCCCTTAGACGTTCCTCCTCGTTTACGCTTCTTTCCTTCATGATTTTGACCAGCAAAGCCTTCCCTTGCCTTCATACCTGCTGTTCAAAGACATACGCATTAGTGAAAACCCAGGTGAACCGTTCTATCTTCCTTGAAGTCTTTTCAGATATTACAATTCGAGTAAATCTGTCCTTGTCCGCCATTCCCATAGTATCTATTATGAAATATTCATCTGCCCCATTAGACCAAAATATGCATGCATTCAGTCCTATGTTCTCTGCGGCTTGTAACACAGCCTTGTGTACTCAATACATTTATTTGTTTACCACGAAATTTTCTAGCTGTCTCAATTTGCAAGTCACTGAGGGAGTATAAAATACCTGTAATAGTAAGTGATAACAGTACGTGCTTTGTGCTGAGGATTTGACTTGTCCAGCTGTCACATTTCTGGTAGACTCTGCTGTCAAGAACACAAGTGTAGATCTAAAAATTTTTTAAAAACGCAGGGAGTTGGGGGAGATGCTTCTAAATACTAATGAATACAATTCTCCTAAAGCCTGTAGCTTACTCTGTGGGTTTCTCAGTGCTCAGATCAGAGTGTACCAACTTAACTATATATATATTAAACTAAGGGATCCCTATATTAGTTACCTGGTTTCCACTGGCAACCATTAACTCTTCTCTAAGTCCGAATACCATAGACTATAATCAGAGATGGAAGGGAACTGCGTGGAGCACACTCAGAGACAGCGTTATAGAGTGTCAGTGGTGAGGAATGATATAGAATACATTATAAGAATGGCAAACTGGACCTTTTAGTGGGAGAGCAACCAACTCTACTTACGTCAATAGATTATGAAGGGTTCCTACGGAGTAAAAATAAAGTGTTTATCACCAAGGATAAGCATGCCTCCAACAAACAGCAGTTTGAAGCTATAAAATGATTCAGCATCAGCTGAGATGAATGCACTCATCGTAACAAATGGTTGTAAAACCAGAAGGAGCTGCAGACAATGAACCCCAGGGGCTTACGCAGGCCCTGATGGTCATAGCAGTGCATCCAAGGTGAGAACAGACTCAAATGTTTGTAAGCTATCTTTACCAAAACAAGTATTCTGCAACTATTTAAAAGGACTTTTTCATTAATGGATAAAATTTTCCTAAATAATGCCTCACAGGTAATTAAAAGACATAGTCCATATATTGAGGAAATCCAGCTAGTCAAGACTCATGTTGATTTAAACATCAGTTGTATGGATGACAGATTAACTTGGCAACACATTCAATAAGAACAGCGAGAAGAGCAGTTAGTTCTCAGTCATATTCCAAAATATCTAAATTTAGATTGTATCATTTGTTGAGCTTGGAATTGATATTGTGACTTGAAATGAAGAGAGAACTATCATATATCTGACTTCCTGGAAGAGTTTAGCACTGTTCGCTCAGTGGTGTTCAAATCTGTGCAACCCCAGGGACTGTAGCCTGCCAGGCTCCACTGTCCATGGGATTTTCCAGGCAAGAATACTGGAATGAGTAGCCAGTCTCTTCTCTAGGGTATCTTCCCAAAGGAAGGATAGAACCCATCTCTTCCGAATTGCAGACAGTTCTTCACCGTCAGAGTCACCAGGGAAGCACATAGGAGATACTGACTTTAGATTCAGATCAGAGATTAGTCTCTCAGTCGTGTCCGACTCTTTGAGAACCCATGAATCCCAGCACACCAGGCCTCTCTGTCCATCACCAACTCCCGGAGTTCACTGAGACTCACTTCCATCGACTAGGCGATGCCATCCAGCCATCTATCCTCTGTCGTCCCCTTCTCCTCCTGCCCCCAATCCCTCCCAGCATCAGAGTCTTTTCCAATGAGTCAACTCTTCACATGAGGTGGCCAAAGTACTGGAGTTTCAGCTTTAGCAACATTCCTTCCAAAGAAATCCCAGGGCTAATCTCCTTCACAATGGACTGGTTGGATCTCCTTGCAGTCCAAGGGACTCTCAAGAGTCTTCTCCAACACCACAGTTCCAAAGCATCAATTCTTCGGCACTCAGCCTTCTTCACAGTCCAGCTCTCACATCCATACATGACCACAGGAAAGACCATAGCCTTGACTAGGCGAACCTTTGTTGGCAAAGTAATGTCTCTGCTTTTGAATATGCTGTCTAGGTTGGTCATAACTTTCCTTCCAAGGAGTAAGCATGTTTTAATTTAATGGCTGCAGTCACCATCTGCAGTGATTTTGGAGCCCAGAAAAATAAAGTCTGACACTGTTTCCACTGTTTCCCCATCTATTTCCCATGAAGTGATGGGACCAGATGCCATGATCTTTGTTTTCTGAAGCCAACTTTTTCACTCTCCACTTTCACTTTCATCAAGAGGCTTTTGAGTTCCTCTTCACTTTCTGCCATAAGAGTGGTGTCATCTGCATATCTGAGCTTATTGATATTTCTCCTGGCAATCTTGATTCCAGCTTGTGTTTCTTCCAGTCCAGCGTTTCTCATGATGTACTCTGCATATAAGTTACATAAGCAGGGTGACAATATGCAGCCTTGACGTACTCCTTTTCCTATTTGGAACCAGTCTGTTGTTCCATATCCAGTTCTAACTGTTGTTTCCTGACTTGCATACACATTTCTCAAGAGGCAGGTCTGGTGGTCTGGTATTCCCATCTCTTTCAGAATTTTCCACAGTTTATTGTGATCTACACAGTCAAAGGCTTTGGCATAGTCAATAAAGCAGAAATAGATGTTTTTCTGGAACTCTCTTGCTTTTTGCATGATCCAGCAGATGTTGGCAATTGGATCTCTGGTTCCTCTGCCTTTTCTAAAACCAGCTTGAACATCAGGAAGTTCATGGTTCACATATTGCTGAAGTCTGGCTTGGAGAATTTTGAGCACTACTTTACTAGCATGTGAGATGAGTGCAATTGTGCAGTAGTTTGAGCATTCTTTGGCATTCCCTTTCTTTGGGATTGGGATGAAAACTAACCTTTTCCAGTCCTGTGGCCACTGCTGAGTTTTCCAAATTTGCTGGCATATTGAGTGCAGCACTTTCACAGCATCATCTTTCAGGATTTGAAAGAGCTCAACTGGAATTCCATCACCTCCACTAGCTTTGTTCTTAGTGATGCTTTCTAAGGCCCACTTGACTTCACATTCCAGGATGTCTGGCTCTAGATCAGTGATCACACCATCATGATTATCTGGGTCATGAAGATATTTTTTGTACAGTTCTTCTGTGTATTCTTGCCATCTCTTCTTAATATCTTCTGCTTCTGTTAGGTCCATACCATTTCTGTCCTTTATCGAGCCCATCTTTGCATGAAATGTTCCTTTGGTATCTCTGATTTTCTTGAATAGATCCCTAGCCTTTCCCATTCTGTTGTTTTCCTCTATTTGTTTACATTGATCGTTGAAGAAGGCCTTCTTATCTCTTCTTGCTATTCTTTGGAACTCTGCATTCAGATGTTTATATTTCCCTTTTCTCCTTTGCTTTTTGCTTCTCTTCTTTTCACAGCTATTTGTAAGGCCTCCCCAGAGAGCCATTTTGCTTTTTTGCATTTCTTTTCCATGGGGATGGTCTTGATCCCTGTCTCCTGTACAATGTCACGAACCTCATTCCATAGTTCATCAGGCACTCTATCTATCAGATGTAGGCCCTTAAATCTATTTCTCACTTCCACTGTATAAGGGATTTGATTTAGGTCATACCTGAATGGTCTAGTGCTTTTCCCTACTTTCTTCAATTTCAATCTGAATTTGGCAATAGGGAGTCATGATCTGAGCCACAGTCAGGTCCTGGTCTTGTTTTTGCTGACTGTACAGAGCTTCTCCATCTTTGGCTGCAAAGAATATAATCGATCTGATTTTGGTGTTGACCATCTGGTGATGTCCATGTGTAGAGTCTTCTCTCGTGTTGGTGGAAGAGGGTGTTTGTTATGACCAGTGTATTTTCTTGGCAAAACTCTGTTAGACTTTGCCCTGCTTCATTCCGTATTCCAAGGCCAAATTTGCCTGTTACTCCAGGTGTTTCTTGACTTCCTACTTTGCATTCCAGTCCCCTATAATGAAAAGGACATCTTTTTTGGGTGTTAGTTCTAAAAGGTCTTGTAGGACTTCATAGAACCGTTCAACTTCAGCTTCTTCAGCATTACTGGTTGGGGCATAGACTTGGATTACTGACTTTAGATTAGCTGTGGTCAAACTAAAATTGCAGTGTTTAATTAATAGCTGATTAGACAGTTGAACTAATCATTTCAAGGATTTGAAGTCATCAGCATACAAATTACAGTTGAAACCACAGAATTAGATACACATATCACCAGATAGAGTGCATAGAGTGTGAAGGCAGCGAATCCTCTAGGATTGAAGTTTGAACAGTGGAGAAGGTTCAGTAAAGAAGCAGAAGGAGTGGTCAGCGAGGTCAGAGGGAAACGACTGCGCAGTGTGTGACCGAGAACAGCAGGAGCTGGGGGAGGCCAGCATGGGGACCTGACAGCCTCTCCAGTTCTCAGGAGCGTGTCCTTTGATATGCAAGTGCTGGGAAAGTGATAAACCACTTTGTTCCGCTTTGTAGGTTCCACTTTCTTTATTGAGCCGAAGCCTTTTACTCTGGAAGTCATACTCCCAGTTCTGTTTCTAAGCCCAGAAAGTCCACATCTATATATTCACCAGTGGTTAGGGAGACCTGCTATTTGCCAGATGATGGTGATATACGGGTATGCAAAGGTAGTCGTGATTCCTGATTCTTGCCATTATGAAGGGTATGTCCTAGTTACCAATAGTGGTGCTTGTTGAACATTCACAGTGAGTTAATTAACGTGCTAAGTATTCTCTGCATGTTTTCTCATTTGATTCTTACAATGATTCTATTAGGAAGGCTCTCATATTATAACCTGTACTTAATGAAGACAAAAAGTGAAGTAAATTTTAATTGCTCTGCTACGTTGGGAGAAGATGAAATAAGTCCAGTTATCCTTTATTTTTACACCATTTCCAACTTTTGTAGCAACTGCCATGTTCTGTAAGTGCTGCCTTTTACAGAAGAGCTATTCCTTTTATGACAAAATTTCTAAGCCTTTTGTCTTCCTAGATAAATTTATCAAGATATTCCAACTGGGCACAGTGACCTCTTCTACAGCATTGTTGGGTATAGTCTTTCAAACACAGTAGAATAATTATCTCTTTTATTGTATAAACTCCAGGTCTCCTGACATGATTTTATAGCCAGCTTTTCTGCAGTTATACGCTGTCGAGAGATTTAAACAAAAGTCATAAAAACCTGTCATTCTTTTCACATAAAGTGAAATTATGTCACCTTGTCCTTGGATATGAATAATCTGGGGGTCATTGTTTCTTTAGTTCTAGTAGATCAAGTAAAATGCCAGCACAGTTCTGGCATTTCAGCACAGACTAAGCACAGGTCTAGAAGGGATCTTATTCCACATGCGGCTCTTTTTATGACGCCAGGGATACACATACTCAATAAATTTCAGGGCCTATTACTATCACTGTTTTGTTCTAGAGATGAGGAAACTGAATGATTAAGGTTTCTCACTCTTAACAAACAACTTTATTGGGTCTTTTTGACCCAAAATATGGATTTAGGGAACCTTTGGTTTTCTCATTCTGAGAATAACAAAGACCACCTTTGGCTCGTGAACTCTGCTTATTCCTGACTTGAGGCCTTCAGTTCAGTTCAGTTCCGTTCAGTCGCTCAGTTGTGTCCGACTCTTTGCGACCCCATGAATCACAGCACACCAGGCCTCCCTGTCCATCACCAACTCCTGGAGTTCACCCAGACTCACATCCATCGAGTCAGTGATGCCATCCAGCCATCTCATCCTTTGTCATCCCCTTCTCCTCCTGTCCCCAATCCCTCCCAGCATCAGAGTCTTTTCCAATGAGTCAACTCTTCTCATGAGGTGGCCAAAGTACTGGAGTTTCAGCTTTAGCATCATTCCTTCCAAAGAAATCCCAGGGCTGATCTCCTTCAGAAGGGACTGGTTGGACCTCCTTGCAGTCCAAGGGACTCTCAAGAGTCTTCTCCAACATCACAGTTCCAAAGCATCAATTCTTCGGCTCTCAGCCTTCTTCACAGTCCAACTCTCACATCCATACATGAGTACAGGAAAAACCATAGCCTTGACTAGGCGAACCTTTGTTGGCAAAGTAGTATCTCTGCTTTTGAATATGCTATTTAGGTTGGCCATAACTTTCCTTCCAAGGAGTAAGTGTCTTTTAACTTCACGGCTGCAGTCACCATCTGCAGTGATTTTGGAGACCCCCAAAAATAAAGTCTGACACTGTTTCCACTATTTCCCCATCTATTTCCCATGAAGTGATGGGACTAGATGCCATGAATCTGGTTTCTGAATGTTGAGCTTTAAGCCAACTTTTTCACTCTCCTCTTTCACTTTCATCAAGAGGCTTTTTAGTTCCTCTTCACTTTCTGCCATAAGGGTGGTGTCATCTGCATATCTGAGGTTATTGATATTTCTCCCGGCAATCTTGATTCCAGCTTGGGTTTCAGGCACCATTTATTTTTCAGCCGTCCCACCCTAATTCACTCCGTGTCTTGATCTCTTTCTGTAATGTAAAGTACACTTTTCCATCAGGAGCCCATTTGAGAGTCTAGTAGCACTGTACACTTTCTTTAGAGCTTCTGAATTCTTTTCTTGCCAGAAATCTGGTTGTTTTACCAGAATTTAATTTTGTACACATTCAGATAAAGCCACCTTCCTTTCTAACATCACTCTTTGAAGTAATTATTCTTATATTTGCTCTAAAATTTCTGCATCACACTCCTGAAATGTGGAATCATGACCCTTATCAGTGCTTCCCTTTTGGAGGGTATAAACTCAAAGTTGGAAACATACGCTTCTCTCTGTGTACTTGGTTAAACTGAAGTATCTCTCTTTATTATTAGGAAAGAACGCTTCCTGTGAGACTTGTAAGTGGGACAAGTTAAGAGCTGTACACATTTCATTTATAGGAGAAAAGGAATCCAGAAGAAACCTCCAGCAGGAGCTCTCCCCTGTGACGTGTTGCTTCCATCAGCTGGGTGACCTGTAGCAGGATCATGCCCTCTGTCCAGCTGGCCAGCCTATGTGGAACACATTCCCAGAAGATTAGCACTTTGCCTTTTTATTTTTTTCCTTTCATCAGCACCCAAATGTTTCATCTGGGATCTTAGTTTCCTGACCAGGACTCACACCTGTGCCCCCTGCATTGAAAGCACACAGTCTTCACCACTAGATCACCGGGAAAGTCCCCACAGGCACTGATTCTTTTATAGCGTTTTTTCTTGTTGACAAACAGGGCTATTCCATACATACTTTTTAGACTGTTTTCTTTTTAACCAAGAAAGCCTTCCACAGCCATAGAAAATCTATCACTCACAGTGACATTGATTTTTTTAGACTGTGAGAAGAAGAAAAATATATAGCAGTATTAAAGTACATCTTCAAATCTATTTAAGGATAAGATAATAGCTTGCGTTCCCTGCAGAAAAAAACACCTTCACAGCTTATTTTTCTCCATTTCATCCAATCAGAAGGGCTCTTTATTTGACTTCTAACTATTGTGCTGTTGCGTGTCTTTATCTTTGTGAAGCTTGAGTTTAGGGTCATATATGAAAATTAAAATAAGAATGTAGTCAAACTTCTTTACTTTTCAGAAAATACACATAGAGCTACGTATATGTAGAGTTCTATATAATAGAGCTATGTTTAATTATAGTATCAAAGTTTACTATACTTCATGTTCCAAAATTCTGCGAGTTTATGATTCTACATACATGTGAGACACACAAATTGTTACTTCACTTGATGTTATTATCAGATCAGATCAGATCAGTCACTCAATCGTGTCTGACTCTTTGTGACCCCATGAATCGCAGCACGCCAGGCCTCCCTGTCCATCACCAACTCACGGAGTTCACTGAGACTCACGTCCATCGAGTCGGTGATGCCATCCAGCCATCTCATCCTCTGTCGTCCCTTTCTCCTCCTGCCCCCAATCCCTCCCAGCATTAGACTCTTTTCCAATGAGTCAACTCTTCCCATGAGGTGGCCAAACTACTGGAATTTCAGCTTTAGCATCATTCCCTCCAAAGAAATCCCAGGGCTGATCTCCTTCAGAATGGACTGGTTGGATGTCCTTGCAGTCTGATAATTCACATTACAGATGGTCATAAATGTACACCTAGACACCCTAAAATGATTTTCAATATTTCCTTTTCGTTAGACTTATACACAATGAAAATGGGGAAATGGAAGAAAATCAAGGCTAAAAAAGAACTGTATGTCTTAATATCTGTAGCTCATATATCTTGTGATTGCTTACCACTTGTGTTTTCTTGCATGTTAATTCATTCAGTGAGTTTGTGATGGGTGGATATTGAAGGCAGGAATTGGAGTATGATGTGTACCATAGTAATTAAATTCTGTTGAATTAAAATATGTTTATTCCTTCATTAAATTTTACTACTACTCAATAGAAAAGTGTTTCTGTGAATGAAGAAGATGGTGTAGAGAAAGCTGGAAGACCAGATTTCAGCTGTCTCATCCAAATAGCAACAAGTAGATAAGACTTCTTCAATTTTTGTTTCCTTTAGGATGATTTTGGTCTTTCAAAACAATATTCCAAGGTGTTTAAGGACATAAGGAGCTAGATTTGAAATGTTTACTATCGTTACTATTAGTATTATTATTAAAGGCATCCAGAGGTCAGGTGAGCCTTTGCTAAATATTTTAATGCATTTTTTCTTGTTTTCACATCACAGGTGAGAAAAACAGATAAAGTGTATTTATTCACTGATTTAACTGATATTTACTGAGCAGTTTTTTGTTTTTTGTGTTTTTTTTTGACCCCAGACACTTGTTTTTATTTCACGCAAACAGCGAAGGTGAGCAAGCGATGCCCTTCTTCTGGCCATGGCCGTGGCTCTCATAGGCCTCCCACCCTGGGCGTGTTGGCCCTGTGCCCAGCCGGCTGAGAGGGTCCCTCCTGGTCAGCTGCAGGGTGGTGGGAAGAGAAAAGCAGGCATGGGCCCGGGAGTCCTACAGGGCACCGCTGCTCCTTTCCCACCCATCCTGAACCCCCAAGAGCTACAGGCCAGACAAGCCTGGAGACCAGAGAGGGAGCTCTGAAAACAGCCCACCCCCAAATTCTAGAAAGTCGGTGCACACCCGTTCAAAAGCAGGTGAAATATGTGCCCTCATGGGCCGGTATGCTGACAACAAATTCACTCACCTATTACCAGACACAATAAATGAGGTAAACTATATATTAGAAGTGGATACGTTCTTTAGAAAATAAAAAATAAAACAGAAAGAGTGGAGCAGTGAGGAGGATCCAACTGCTGGAGTGACGGCAGGGATCTGGGACTGTCAAGAGTCACTCTTCCCTCCGTTAAAGCTTTTGGCTTAAATTCTGCTGCATCTGACGTTAGACTGTGGTCTCTGCACTCTTACGCTTCATCCCGTCTAGTAAACTGTGCCTGTTTCTTTGGTTTTTAGAGCTTGAATCACTGTGTTTCTAGTATCTCTTGTAAACAGAGTAGGAACTGATTGTGCTTTATGAGCCAATTGAAATCTTTTTTTTCATTAAATGAGCATACCTAATGACATTTATTAGATTACTAATATGTTGGATCTCAGTTCTGTCATACTATCTTATGTTATAATTACCATGTGCATTGTTATCATACTTTTACTCTGTTTTCACTCTATTTTGTATATCCTCTTTGTTGTTAATATCATTTATTTCTTTAAAATTTTATACTATACTTTGGTATTTTATACTGTATTTTGATATAAATTTTATACTATATTTTGGTATTTATTATATAAAAGTTTTGGAGAAGGACATGGTACCCCACTCCAGTGTTCTTGCCTGGAGAATCCCAGGGACGGGGGAGCCTGGTGGCCTGCTGTGTATGGGGTCACACAGAGTCAGACAGGACTGAAGCGACTTAGCAGAATCAGCAGCAGCAGCAGCAGAATTACGCTTATTATCCTCTTTCTATTTCTGTATTGAATGTCCTATTTACCTGTCAGGCTTCCCTGCTGGCTCAGACAGCAAAAAATCTGCCTGCAATGCCGGAGACCCGGGTTTGATCCCTGGGTCCAGATGATCCCTTGGCGATCCCTTGCACCCCACTCCAGTGTTCTTGCCTGAAGAGTTCCAGGGACAGAGGAGCCTGGTGGGCTGCAGTCCATGAGGTAGCAAAGAGTCAGACATGACTGAAGTGACTTAGCAGCAGTAGCAGCATATAAAGGTTTCTATCTTTGTTCTAGTTATTACTATGTTATTATACTTTTTTGTGGCTGCTAAGTCACTTCATTTGTGTCTGACTCTTTGCGACCCCGTGGACCATAGCCCACCAGGCTCCTCTGTCCATGGGATTCTCCAGGCAAGAATACTGGCGTGGGTTGCCATGCCCTCCTCCAGGGGATCTTCCCCACCCAGGGATCAAACCCAGGTCTCTCAACTTCTGCATTGGCCGTCAGGTTCTTTCTTTATCACTAACACCACCTGTTTACGGTGATTTAATTCTCCTTTACTTTACTGTCTCTTTTAAACGTTTATATCTCTTCTGTTAGTTTTTTAATTTGACTCCAACCCAATATAGACGTAATGGTTAATGAACTAATCCTACTTTCTTATCTCCTCACTTTTTCTTTGTTTCATTATTTTACTTGTCAGAGTATATTGTATTTACATATCCTTCTTCTACAATTCTTAGTTTTATAATTAAAATTAGAATTTTTGTTGTTTTTGTTGCTGCTGTTCAGTTGCCAAGTCACGTCTGTCTCTTCGCGATCCCGTGGCCTGCAGCATGCCAGGCTTCCCTGTCCCTCACCATCTCCTGGACTTTGCCCAAGTTCACGTCCCTTTATCAGAGTCTCTCCTGTTAGCTTTTGACTGGGAGAAGCCCATCCTCTAGTGGATTCCTTTAGAAAGGTGCGTGTGTTCTTTGAGATTTTGCACATTCAAAACTGATTTATAACATATGATATCATTTATTAGTGGAATCTAAAATATGATGCAAATGAATTTATCCACAAAGCAGAAATAGACACACAGGCATAGAGAACAGGCATGTGATTGCCATGGAAGGGGAGTCGGGGGAGATGGGATGGGAGCTTGAGGTTAGCAGGTACAAACTAGTATATATGGAATGGGTGAATAATAAGGTCTTACTATAGAGCATAGGGAGCTATATTCAATATACTCTGATAAACCATAATAGAAAGCAATATAAAAGAATGTGTATATATATATATGTGTGTGTGTGTGTGTGTGTGTGTGTGTAACTGAATCACTTTACTACGTAATAGAAATTAACACAATATTGTAAATCAACTATATTTTAATTAAAAAATAAAATTTTCAAAAATCTGATTTCCTATTATATTTATACTTGAAAAAGCTCATGTCAGGATATTTTTTTTTTAATTTCTGGAAATGCTTCTTCATGTTGCATTGATTTATATTTCATTTTTGAGAAGTCTGATTGCCTGTTTACCTTTCATGCCTTTTCATCTTTGGGGGTCCTGAGAATGCTAATTTTCTTTAAGGTCTAACAGTTTTAATCAGATATATTTTGGAGTTGCTTATTCTAGTTCAGTTTTTTCTGATAAGCATTTGGCCCTTTTGATATACTGATTTAAGTTTATTTTATGAAAAGTTGTCTTGGATTATAGTTGTAAATGTTAGTTCTCTTCCAAGGGGTTTTACTTTTCTTCCTCAAGGACTCCAAATATGCAAATTTTGCACAACCTTTGCTCCTGTCTGCGATGTTTGAGGAAGTAAATGGGGGGCGGAGGGGGCTGGAACTGGTAAGATGCGGCCGAGGCTGTAGCTGTGGGGAAAGAGTCCGGTGGGAGGTCAGAGGATAAGGAAGTGTGGGGCACTGCATGGGCTGAATTAACTGGTCTGAGATTTACACTTGGTGGAGCTGATATTCAAATCTGTCTGCAACCTGTGTTCCTTGCACAATATGCTCTTCACGAAGAATTTTGTGAATTCACCCAAATTAAAGCTATAACCCAGACTCTTCAATTTTTGGATTGGTACAATAATGTTCTGGTGTGGAAATACAATTGGGGACCCAGTTTGTCTCTGGTCTTTGCCCTTCCCCTGAGCCAGCTAAACATTCCCCCTGCCATCCCTGCACACAGTTCTAGGAAATAATTGAACCCTTATAACATGCTATTCAGACAAACAGACAATCTTTTATCTCATACCTTTGTAAATCTTTTTAAAATATAGTAAATATAGCAGCTAAGACAATAAACCAAAGATTTATTAGAAGCAAAGAGGAAACAATGAAATAACAAAACCTGTAATACTGACATTATATAGTGCCTATTGTGTGCTAGGAACCATCGTAAGTCCATTATGTATATCCAATCATTAATTCTGCAAAACAATCCTAAGAACTAGGTATATTGTCAATTCTATTTTAAAGATGAAGAAATTGAGGCACAGTTAAGCAGCCCATAGTATTTAGCTGATCTGGTTTATAGAATCATCTCTCTGCACAAGTATAAGTACATTATCTCTACAAAAATCTATTGAACTCTTAGAGAAAGGTTAAGTCCTTTCTTCTAGCTGCCTTTTCCTATCTCTGTGTTTCTCTCTTGCTGTCATTCCTGGATAATTGACACGAGGCTGTTATCTCTTTCTCATATGACTCCACTTCCTTAGTAAAGGGATATGTCCTTCCCTTTTAACCACAAAGAAATAAACTTCATAGCACTTCTACTGGAAATAAACTGGGGTAAGGGCATGGATTTCTTTAAAATAACCTAGCGGAGATTGCATTGTCTCTCTTCTGTATCTTAAATTTCTTTGTTAATTTCAAATATTTTTGTGTCTAATTCATTACTGGGTTTATTGAAAAAGATAGGCAAGTCTGAGTTCCCTTTTGTGTTGTCTTCCAGTTTGTTAGATACATGCTTTCTCATCAGGAGCACTGGGAGTATCCAAAAAGAAAGAAGCATGAAGAAGCCTTTTTGACAAGTGTACTCCTTTTAAGCAGTGGAAACAGTGTCAGACTTTATTTTGGGGGGCTCCAAAATCACTGCAGATGGAGACTGCAGCCATGAAATTAAAAGATGCTTACTGTTTGGGAGGAAAGTTATGACCAACCTAGATAGCGTATTCAAAAGCAGAGGCATTACTTTGCCAACAAAGGTCCATCTAGTCAAGGCTATGGTTTTTCCTGTGGTCATGTATGGATGTGAGAGTTGGACTGAGAAGAAGGCTGAACGCTTAAGAATTTATGTTTTTCAACTGTGGTGTTGCAGAAGACTCTTGAGAGTCCCTTGGACTGCAAGGAGATCCAACCAGTCCATTCTGAAGGAAATCAGCCCTGGGATTTCTTTGGAAGGAATGATGCTAAAGCTGAAACTCCAGTACTTTGGCCACCTCATGTGAAGAGTTGACTCATTGGAAAAGACTCTGATGCTGGGAGAGATTGGGGGCAGAAGGAGAAGGGGACGACAGAGGATGAGATGGCTGGATGGCATCACTGACTCGATGGACATGAGTCTGAATGAACTCCGGGAGATGGTGATGGATAGGGATGCCTGGCGTGCTGCGATTCATGGGGTTGCAAAGAGTCGGACACGACTGAGCGACTGAACTGAACTGATTCAATACTATATAGTCAAGTAACTGCTTTACTTGCTTCTGAGAGTCAGGAAGCAAACTCAAACCAAGGAGTGCATGGGGTTACAAGGACGGGTACAATTATAAGCTGATCGTTAAAGCACAGGGCAGTGGGTGCTGTAAATAGAGAAGGTCAGAGAGAAGACCCACGATCTTAGGTCAAACAAGAGGAGCCAGGGCGTCCTGACCCTCCTTCCCCGCCGTGGTCTATCCGCAGAGTGTCGGTCTGCGGCTGCCTCTCTGCATCTTCAGGAAGGCCCTGCAGAGAAGTGTCAAGCATGCAGGTATTTGCACAGGCACGTGAGAGACAGCATTCCTACCATGTGCCTGGTACATGGAAGCCACTCTCCATGAATATATTAAATCCTGGAGAAATGAGTGGCCACTGAGGTGTGTCCTTTTTCTGGTTAATGCGGAGGAGTTGAAAAGTCAACTCTTGAATGGCTTAAGTTAATGAGACACTGGCCACAGTGTTGTGAGCAGGGTGAAAGGATCATAGCTTGTGGCAGCAGAAAGACCATGTAAAGAATCATGGATTCATATCCTAGTGTTACCATCAACAAGGCAATGGCACCCCACTCCAGTACTCTTGCCTGGAAAATCCCATGGACGGAGGGCCTGGTGGGGTGCAGTCCATGGGGTCGCTAAGAGTTGGACACGACTGAGCAACTTCACTTTCACTTTTCACTTTCATGCATTGGAGAAGGAAATGACAACCCACTCCTGTGTTCTTGCCTGGAGAATCCCAGGGACGGGGGAGACTTGTGGGCTGCCGTCTGTGGGGTCGCACAGAGTCAAACATGACTGAAGCGACTTAGCAGCAGCAGCAGGCATTCATTAATTTACTCATTTAATTAACAAATCTTTACTGAGCATCTACTCTGTGCCAGGGACTGTTTTGGGGCTGAGATGGCAGTCATGATCAAAAATGGGTAAAATTCCTAGTATCGTGCAATTCACATTCCGTGGAGGGAGACAGACTGGAAGCGAGATACATGCAATGGGTGCTATAGTGGTAATTACTAAACAATGGAAGGAATAAGAGATGCAAGGGGTCTGGTGTTCAAAATTTCCAGCACAATTGCCGGCGAAGTGCTTACTGGAAGAAGTGACATTTTGATAAACTACCTGGGACTCAAGGGGCAAGATGTTTAATCTCTCTGCACTTAGTCTCCTCATCCCTAATTTGGGTTAGGGTTAAACAGAATCATTTCCACCAAAGGAAAGAGCTGAGTAACGTCACCTAACCGACGCTTTCTACACAGCTGTCCTTCTGATGCCCAGGCTCAAACTCAGCACCACAGAGGGTGATGTCAGCGGTTTGCCAGCAGGGTTTAAGTGCTTTAAAGGGGGAAAAAGACACACAAGAGAGCCAGTTCATGCCAGTAAAGATTATCTGGCCTCTGATTAGACATTCAGACATGAATGTCACCTGTGGAGATGGGCCCCTGCAGACCACATTAAAGCGAGTTTTCATTCATGATTAGAAGGCAACCTTGGATTCCAAGGGTGCAGCATACATTTACCGGCATTTCTAATGGCATCAACGACTGTCAGCGTCCATGGCTCAGGCTGCTCATCATTAACCAAAAATAAGAAAGAAAGATGATGTTTCATTCATTCAGTACTAATTTGCATATATCTTGATGCAAAAAAATTAAGCAATTCAGCCAATAGATGGTGCCAGAGAGTTGCTTCTCACTGTAAGGCCAAAATTAGTGTTTGCAGGGATTGTGACTTATTCTCTGACCACGTTAAGGATTTCTCATATTTGAAGAATTGTTAACATAAGAAAAATCTAGAACTTTGTTAGATTCACATAGTACATGGAGTGAATACTTATAAATCTGTTCAACAACTATTTAAATTTAGAAATTTCAAATGAGTTAGAAAGGAAAATGTTAATTCTAATGTTTCATAATCATAATTAAACAACTTCAGCATTTTAGTAAAAATATTATACGCATGACTTGAATATATATTCAATGTATTGAACTATGAATATGTATGTGTGTGTGTGTTTGTATACATACACATGTATATATGTTAATAATGCTGGAACAGTTTAACACAAATTATGCATGGAATACATAATGATGCTCTCCACCTATCTCTGGAAGTTTTCTCACCAAATTATTTCTCACTGAAGTGCATTCTGCTGGGTGAAAGGTCCCATGTCTTACCCACCCACCAGGCTTTTGATCATAATGACATTACATAGTTTCATTCATTCAGCAAATATTATTTGAATTAAAATCTCACATAGTGATATTTTGTTTTCAAGACCTCCCACCTTCTGTATTATTTTTATAAAACATTGTCTTAATTAATAATATTTAATCTTCTCTTAGGTATACATACTGATTACCCATGTTTTATAAAAAACGTTGTTATAATATAGAATGTATGAATTTTTTAAACCATTAAGTTCTCTTAGAATAGTGCCAGGCAATGTGGAGAACATGGGATAAATGTTGTTATTAATTAATCCATGTTTGTAGCACTATTAGTAACATGCATAGAACCACAATATTCGACAACTTATTTCAAAGTACAAGAAATGTAAAAATATATATCACATTAAGACAAATAATAAAATTTGATGAACCCCAGAATGCACTTCTAACTCCAGGTTTTGGCAGTATTTAAGTTTAGAGATAGGAGCAAATGTTTTCTGTGTAATAAAAAGGGTTTGAAGTTATTTCATCTGAGTTTGAAGTGTCAAAATTAAGCAACAGAATCTGTAGATTTGTCACTTGAAATATATTACAGATTATACAAATTGTCAAAAGTTAAGATAAGTATTGAAAATTATCATACTTTTATAAAACTTTGCATATTATATGAATTTTTTAAAAAAATAGAAATATACAGTCTAGTAGAAATGAAGAAATAAAGATAATCATTGGAGTAAATTTTGGGAGCAAAATAGATAATTATTAAGAAGGTCAAATTCTGTGAATAAAGGCTGGGGAAGAAAATTTGATTGACATTGGAAAGAGTAGCAGAAGTCTGAATATCTTGAATTTCAGAAAACGAGAATATTTTAATGTCTTTTATAGAAAGCATCTTAGACTCTTTGGCCAGTACACTCAGATTTGTGTTTGACATGAAAATGGGATGTGTTTTTAAATCTCAAGAGCACAGAATGTCCCATGAGGACTCCCCGTGGGAGTGCAAAGCGATTTGGTGGCAAATGTGTTTCAACACTAGATACAGCACTGGACTCTATTTTTAAGAGGAAGGGAAAATTGTCAATCTCTTCTACCAAAGAGACTTTTATTATCATAACTCCCCATTTTAAACCAATCAATCTGATACTGAAAAACTTAAAAATTGTTTCTCTATCATGAGGCTCATTATTCTGACATTAAGACTATGGATACTATGTTTCATGATTCCATCACTTCCATTATTATGATTTCAGCTAAAGAAATAAGGACTGCAGTATTATTCATGCCAGAGTACACTCATAAACACTACTGGCTACTTTGATCCTCGCTGAGTAATTATAGTTCTACATTCCTAGGGCCTTAAACTTAGCCCAGGAAACTTTTATAATAATCCCCTTTCAATATATTTCTATAATAATTAAATATAATTCTTTCAGACTTCCCATTTCTGCTTCCATCTGACTCTTTAAAATGGTTCTGTCCTGGACATGTTTGCGTTTTCACCTGAATAAATTCTCCTAAGCAACCAAGTTAGGCTTCCTAACTCCATATTATGGGTCTAACACAGCCTGGGTAAGCGCCCATAAGAGGTAAGGCTGTTTTTCAATTCTAGACCTATTGATAACTTCAAGACTCTTGTTCGATCTATCTCCAGGGCCCATATGGTCTGCTTGTCTGGGACAGTTCTGATTTATGTCCTTCCAGTTCAGCATTTGTCCTCCACCAAAGTGTCCTACTTTAGATGATAAATTGAATGGTCACTCTAGATCACACTAAGAACCCAGAATTACTTAATCAAGATTCAGACACAGAATCAATTCACTGGAAAGCTAGAAATGTGATTTCTACTTAAGAGCTTTATAAACTTTAAAAAGAGAATCCAAGCATCTATTCAAGTCAGTGTCTAACAGATATTTGCATGAGTATCAGTGTGTACACCAGGTAGCCTAACACTAAAAAAAAAAAAAAAAAAAGGATATGAAACATGGGGGTGAGTACTAGGGATTAGTATTAGAAACTTGTGTGCTGCAAACATGATTTGTAGAAAGAATCTGTCCCTGATTAAAATTTACTAATAAAGGGTGATCCTCTTCAAGTGCTTTTATAGTAATTCCCCACCACTATTTTTCTAAGTGACTTACAACAAAATAGGTTATGTTTTCAGCTAACAGAGTCCTGAAAGTATTATCATCAAAATAATCATCTATATGTAGATACAGATGAACTGAGCAGCTGGTCAGTTTTTGAATGACCCCTGGAGCCTTGGCAGTTGGCATTCCCTGTCCTTGGAAATTTTTTTCCTTTTGAGGTTCTCGTTGCTTCTTCTCCATCAGGTCTTTGCTCAAAGTCATCTTCTAATGCAAACCTGTTTAACGGAACTAAAACAGCGCTCCCCTCATTCTGCACACATCTTATTTTTTCCTGCTTGACTCTTCTTAGCAAACTCGTGCTTTCTAACATACTGTATCGTTTACATATTTCTGACTCTTTACCCGCCCCTCTAATATGAAGGAGAGCATGGCAACCCACTCCAGTGTTCTTGCCTGGAGAATCCCACAGTCAGAGGAGCCTGGTGGGCTACAGTCCATGGGGTCACAAAGGGTCAGACACGACGGAGCGACTAACACACAAAAAATGCTACCCCACTGAGAATCAGATCAGATCAGTCGTTCAGTCGTGTCCGACTCTTTGCGACCCCATGAACCACAGCACGCCAGGCCTCCCTGTCCATCACCAGCTCCCGGAGGTCACTCAGACTCGCATCCATCGAGTCAGTGATGCCATCCAGCCATCTCATCCTCTGTCGTCCCCTTCTCCTCCTGCCCTCAATCCCTCCCAGCATCAGAGTCTTCTCTGATTTTATTTTATTTTGCTTTGCTTTGTTTTTTAGTGTCTATTTCACTAATATTCTTGCAATATATAACATAATGTCTGACATATTGTAGGTCTTCAATAAATGTTTGCTGACAAAAAGAACGAAGACATAGATTCTGAATATGCTGAATTTTAGCTTAGAGATGAATGCTCTGATGCTCTTGTTGGAAGCATGTTTCAGAGATTAACGTGGTAATTCGCGGAAATGGCAGCTTCCTTTGGTTACTCGGATATTAGCCATCTCTGAGAACCAACACTGGTTACATCTTTTGTGCATACGTAGTACCAAAACTCACAATAATGCTACACGATGGATATGAAATTAAATATGACTCTTTCTTATAGTTATCGAAAGACAGGGGTTCTATGCATAACCAGTCAGTTGTTTTTGTTTGTTTGTTTGTTTATTTTGTCTTTCCTATTGCAATGGGACATTTTTGCAATGTGATTGAACACAAAATTTAAGACTGATGTTCTTTCTTGGATTGTGAATCTAGCCTCATTTCCTTGTAGTTACACCATATTAAAGAGCTGATTCCCAAGGGCCCAAGAGAGCTTTCTTTCTGATATTACCGAGGTTCCCATTCAATAGGCAAATATTAATCAGTGATTCTATGGGCAACCGTGAAAAACAGGTGTTCCTTTGAAATAGCTTTTTCCATTCAAAGTAATACGACCAATCTCATTTAGATTAACTCATGAAGATGGGACAATAAAGAAAAATAACATCACTGACTTGACTACTGACTATATGCTAGGCAAACCCAGTCATCATTTGAAATTTACAAGGTTATATTTTTTAATTAATTTTTTATTGGAGCACAGTTGATTTACAAGTGTGTATGAATTTCTGCGTGCAGCAAAGTGAATTAGTTACACATATATCCACTCTTTTTAAGGTTCTATTCCCATATAGGTCATTATAGAGTATTGAATAGAATTTCCTGTGCTGTACCATAGGTTTTTATTATTTATTTATTTAATAGATAATAGTGTGTATTGGGGACTTCCCTGGTAGCTCAGCTGGTAAAGAATCTGCCTGCAATGCAGGAGACTCTGGTTCAATTCCTGGGTTGGGAAGATCCCCTGGAGAAGGGATCAGTTACCCACTGCAGCATCCTTAGACTTCCCTGGTGGCTCAGATAGTAAAGAATTCACTGCAATGCAGGAGACCTGGGTTCGATCCCTGGGTGGGGAAGATCCCCTGGAGGAGGGCATGGCAACCCTCTCCAATATTCTTGTCTGGAGAATCCCATGCACAGAGGAGCCCGGCGGGCTACAGTCCATGGGGTCACAAAGAGTCGGCCGTGACTGAGTGACTCAGCACAGCACAGCACGGCGTGTGTACGTCCCTCTCAGTTTTCCAGTTTATCCCTGCACTTCCCTCCAACCTTGGTAACCAGAAGTTTGTTTTCTACATCCGTGGTTTGTGATGCAATTTCTGTTGTGTAAATAGGCTCATTTGTAGCACTTTTTTTTTAGATTCAACATGTAAGTGATATATTTGTCTTCCTCTGTCTGCCTAACTTCATTCAGAATGCGTATCTTCAGGTCCCTCCATGTTGCTGCAAAGAATAATTTCATTCTTTTTTATGGCCGAGTAATGTTGCATTGTATACATGTACAATATCTTCTTTATCTGTTCCTCTGATGATGGACCTTTAGGTGCTTCCATGTCCCAACTGTTGGAAATAGTTCTGCAATGAGCAATGGGAGGGCAGGTTTCATTTTGAATTATGGTTTTCTCCAGATAAATACCCAGGAGTGGGATTGCTGGGTTATATGGTAGCTCAATTTTTAGTTTTTTAAGGAATCTTATACTGGTCTCCATAGTGGCTGTAACAATTTACATTACCACCAAAAGTGCAGGAGGGTTCTCTTTTCTCCACACCCTCTCCAGCCTTTATTGTTTATAGACATTTTTAGGATGGCCATTCTGAATAATGTGAGGTGATACCTCATTGTAGTCTTAATTTGCATTTCTCTGATAATTAGTGGTGTCGAGCATCTTTTTAAGTTCTTTTTGGCTATCTATATGACTTCCTTGAAGAAATGTCTCTTTAGACTTTCTGTCCACTTTTTGGGGGGTGGGGGGAGGACTGTATTTCTGACATAGAGCTGCATGAACTATTTATTTTAGACATTAATCCCTCATCAGTGGCTTCATTTGCAAATATTTCCTTCCATTCTATGGGTTGTCTTTTTGTATTGTTTATGGTTTCCTTTCTGATGAAAAACTTTTTAAAGTATAACTAGGTACCATTTGTTCATTTTTGTTTTTATTTTCACTACTCTAGGAGGGGGATCAAAATAGATATTGCTGTAATTTAGGTCAGAAAGTGTTCTGGCTATGTTTCCAGAGTTTTATATGGGTTTTATAGTGGCCGGCCTTACACTTAGGTCTTTGATCCTTTTTGAAGTGTTATTTTTTGTTTTTTTGTTTTTTTTGTATGGTGTTAGAGAACGCTTCAACTTCAACCTTTTCACACTTAGCTGTCACTTCCCAGCACCAATGATTGAAGTGACTGTTTCGTCTCTGCTGTATAGTCTTGCCCCCTTTGCTGTAGATCAGGTGACCATAGGTGTTGGGGTTAATGTCTGGTCTTTCCATCCTGTTAACATTTGTCTCTAGTTCTGTTTCTGCACCAGTGCCATACTGCTCTGGTGACTGTAGCTTTATAGTATAGTCTGATGTCAGGGAGCCCGTTTCCTCCAGTTGTGTTCTTCCTCAAGGTTATTTTAGCTATCTGGGGTCTTTTGTGTTTTCATACAAATTGTAAAATTTCTTTTTAGAATTCTGTGAAAATGGTCATTGATAACTTACAGGAACTTTATTGAATTTGTAGTTTCCTTTGGATAGTGCAATCATTTTCACAATACTGGTTTTTCAACCCCAAAACATGGTGTATCTCTCCATAGGTAGGTTTATTCCTAGGTATTTTATTCTTTTTGATTCGATGGTAAATGAAACTGTTTCCTTAATTTCTCTTTCTGATCTTTCAGTGTCAGTGTATAGGGATGAAAAAGATGTATGTGTATCTATTTTGTATCCTGATACTTTACAAATCCATTGAGGAGCTATAGTAGTTTTCTGGAAGTGTCTTTAGGGCTTCCTATGTATAGTATCATGTCATCTGCAAATAGTGACAACTTTACTTCTTCTTTTGCAACTTGGATTCTTTTTTACTTCTTTTTCTTCTCTGACTGCTATGAGTATGACTTCCAAAACTATGTCAAATGATACTGGTGAGAGTAGACATCCTTGTCTTGTTCCTGATCTTAGACGAAATGCTTTCAGATTTTCACTACTGTGAATGATGTTTGCTGTCAGTTTGTCATATGTGGTCTTAAATTGCATTGAGGTATATTCACTGTGGTGCTGGAGAAGACTCTTGAGAGTCCCTTGGACTGCAAGGAGATCCAACCAGTCCATTCTGAAGGAGATCAGCCCTGGGATTTCTTTGGAAGGAATGATGCTAAAGCTGAAACTCCAGTACTTTGGCCACCTCATGCGAAGAGTTGACTCATTGGAGAAGACTCTGATGCTGGGAGGGATTGGGGGCAGGAGGAGAAGGGGCCGACAGAGGATGAGATGGCTGGATGGCATCACTGACTCGATGGACGTGAGTCTGAGTGAACTCCAGGAGTTGGTGATGGACAGGGAGGCCTGGTGTGCTGCGATTCATGGGGTCGCAAAGAGTTGGACACGACTGAGCAACTGATCTGATCTGATTTGATATTCCCTGTATGCCCACTTTCTGGAGAGTTTTTATCATAAATGTGTGTTGAATTTTGTCAAAAGCTTTTCCTGCATCTTTTGAGATTATCATATCATTTTTATTCTTCAGTTTTTTAATGTGGTGTATCACATTGATTGATTTGTGTATATTTAAAAATTCTTGCATCCTTGGGATAAATCTTTCTTGATCGTGATATATGACCTTTTAATGTGTTGTTGAATTTTGTTTGCTTGTATTCTGTTGATAATTTTTGCATCTATGTTCATCAGTGATATAGACCTGTAATTTTTCTTTTTTCATGATTTCTTTGTCTGATTTTGGTACCAGGGTGATGGTGGTCTCATAGGATGAGCTTGAGAGTATTACTCCTGCAATTTTTTAAAAGACGTAGAGAAGGGCAGGTGTTAACTCTTCACTGAATGTTTGCTAGAGTTCACGTGTGTAATCATCTGGTCCTGGACTTGTGTTTGTTGGAAGGTTTTCAATCACAGTTTCAACTTCAGTACTTGTGACTGGTCTTCGCATACACTCTAATTGTTCCTGGTTCAGTCTTAGAAGGTTTTACCTTTCTAAGAATTTGTCCACTTCTTCTAGGTTATTCATTTTCTGGTCATATAGTTGATTGTAGTAGTCTTTCATGATATTTTGTATTTCTGAGCTGTCAGTAGTAACTTCTTTTACATTTCTATTTTTATTGATTTGAATCCTCTCCCTTTTGGTCTTGAGGAGTCTGGCTAAAGGTGTATCAATTTTGTTAGTCTTAAAGAACCAATTTTTAGTTTGTATGAACTTTGCTATTTTCTTTGTCTCTACTACATTTATTGGTGCTCTGATATTTATGATTTATTTCCTTCTACTAATTTTAGGTTTTGTCTATTCTTTCTCTAATTGCTTTAGGTGTAAGTTTACACTGTTAACTTGAGTTTTTTCTTGCTTCCTGAGGTAACATTGTATTGTCCTAAATGTTTCTCTTAGAACTGCTTTTGTTGCATCCCCGAGGGTTTGAATCATTGTGTTTTGTCATCATTTTTCTCTAGGTACTTTTGTATTTTCTCTTGATTTTTTCAGTGATCCACTGGGTGTTTAATAATATATTGTTTGGTCCCCATGTGTTTGCGCTTTTTACAGCTTTTTTACCTCTGATTGATTTCTAATCTCATTGTGTCTCAGTCAGAAAAAATAACATTTGAAACAATTTCAATTTTCTTAAACTTACCAAAGTTTGATTTGTGACCCAAGATGTGATTTATCCCTGGAGAATGTTTCATGTGCACTTGAAAAGAAAGTGTATTCTGCTGCTTTCAGATGGAATGTCTTATAAGTATCAATTAAGTCTATTTAATTTGGAGAATTAAATCAATTAAGTCTATTTTATTTGGAGAAGGCAATGGCACCCCATTCCAGCACTCTTGCCCGGAAAATCCCATGGATGGAGGAGCCTGGTACGCTGCAGTCCATGGGGTCGCTAAGAGTCGGACATGACTGAGCAACTTTCCTTTCACTTTTCACTTTCCCGCATTGGAGAAGGAAATGGAAACCCACTCCAGTGTTCTTGCCTGGAGAATCCCAGGGATGGGGGAGCCTGGTGGGCTGCTGTCTATGGGGTCACACAGAGTCGGACACGACTGAAGTGACTTAGCAGCAAGTCTATCTGGCTTATTGAGTCAATTAAGACTTATGTTTCCTCATTAATTTTCTGTCTTGATCATCTGTCCATTGGTGTAAGTGGGGTGTTAAAGTCCCCCACTACTGCTGAGGATTCTCCCTTTTATCGTTTTATTTATTTACCATACATATTGTGGTGCTCCTATGCTGGATGCATAAATATTTACAATTTCTATGTCTTCTTGGATTGATCACTGATCATTATGTAGTGTCCTTCCTTGTTTCTTATAACAGTCTTTAAAGCTTATTTTGTCTGATATGAATATTGCTATTCCAGCTTTCTTTTGATTTCCATTTGCACAGAATACCTTTTTTCCATCCCCTCACTTTCAGTCTGCGTGTGTCTCTAGGTCTGAAGTGAGTCTTTTGTAGACAGCGTATATATGGGTCTTGTTTTTGTATCCAGTCAGCCAGTCTGTGTCTTTTGTTTGGAACATCCAATCCATTTACCTTTAAGGTAATTATCAATATTAATGGGCTTCCCTGGTGGCTCAGATGGTAAAGAATCTGCAAGCAATGCAGGATACCTGGGTTTGATCCCTGGCTTGGGAAGATACCCTGGAGGAAGCCGTGACATCAATATTAATGTTCTTATTGCCATTTTCTTAACTGCATAGGGTCTATTTTTATAGGTCTTTTTTCTTCCTGTACTGTTTTGTTCTCTTCTCTTATGGTTTGATAACCATCTTTAGTGTTGCATTTGGGTTGCTTTTTCCTTTTTGTGTGTGTATTTATTGTAGTTTTTGAGTTTGCTATTCCCATGAGATTTAGATTTCAGTTCAGTTCAGTCACTCAGTCGTGTCCAACTCTTTGCGACCCCATGAACCGCAGCACACCAGGCCTCCCTGTCCATCACCAACTCCCGGAGCCCACCCAAACCTATGTCCATTGAGTCTGGGATGCCATTCAACCATTTTGATTTAGCAGTCTATAAATGTATAATTAATTAATTAATTAAATTAATTTAAATTGCTGTTCTCTTTCTCAACTAGAGAAATTCCTTTAGCATTTGTTGTAAAGCTGGTTTAGCGGTGCTGAATTCTCCTAGGTTCCACTTGACTGTAAAGTTTTTTATTTCTCTGTCAAATTTGAATGACAGTTTTGCTGGGTAGAGTATTCTTAATATTAGACTTTTCCTTTTTATAACTTGAAATATATCTCACCACTCCCTTCTGGTCTGGAGGGTTTCTGCTAAAAAATCAGCTGATGACCTTATAGGTCATTAGCTTTTGATATTTTTTCTTTGTCTTTAATTTTTGTCAGTTTGATTAATCCATGTGTTGGCATATTCCTCTTTGAGCTCACCCCGTGTGGGGCTCTGCTTCCCGCCCACCCCGTGTGGGGCTCTGCTTCCCGCCCACCCCGTGTGGGGCTCTGCTTCCCGCTCACCCCGTGTGGGGCTCTGCTTCCCGCTCACCCCGTGTGGGGCTCTGCTTCCTGGACTTGAGTGAGTGCTTCCTTCCTCATGTTAGGAAATGTTTTCAGATTTAATAGACTCAAATATTTTCTCAGACCCTTACTCTTTCTCTTCTCCTGAGACCCCTATAATGTGAATGTTGGAGTGTTTAATATTGCTCCAGAGGTCAAGATGAATACTAATCTGATATTGTAGTTTAAAAAAAAAAAAAAACAGAGTCCTAAACTAGCTTCACAATGATGCTTGGTAACAGTGAACATTCAAAAAGTGTTAGTGCCTTCTATTTCCTTCACCAGCCCTTGGAGTTCCCTTGTATTTGAAAACTGAATGTAAATATATGAACTTACCCAAAATTGAGTGTGGATTTCCTGGAAATTAGAGAAATTGTGAAAATTAAAGGAAGCATTAACTATATATTTGTAAATATCCCTTAAATGCATATAAAATGAATAAAACTCATTATGTCTTAAAATGCATTAAGTTTAAGGAGCCATATGAGATTAATCAATTGTCTGTTCTCCCGTTAAATATCTAAAGTAGCTTGGGGGGGGGTTTTTGTTTCATTTTACTTGACTTTGATTATAATTTTATAGCTAATATCATTCTCAAACACATAAGACAATGGAAAAATCTTTTACATGGCAGAATGAGCTCACTTTAAGATGCTGATTCAGATTTTACATGATGCTAAAAACTGTTTCAGTGATCACATTATGCAAGTGAAAGGAATTTCAGCTGCTGACACTATAAATATTGCTTTCATTGTACTTTTATAAAGCATACCAAAAATCTATAGGCTTCAACTGACTTACCACATAGTGACAAATCCAGAAATTGCTGTGCTGCTTTAGTGATAATTTCTTTTTCAAATTGTTCAATTGGTGTTGGATTGTCTTCAATCTCTTGTACCCTCAAAAACTGTCCAGAGCAGTTCCTGGCACATAGTAGTTATTTTTTTAAATGTTTGTCCATTTGTCAAATTAGTTTTCTTTTATTGAAAAACAAATGAATATGTTTTCACAGTAAAAACTTCCAATAGCTCAAAATAATTGCAATCAAAGGAGAGTGTCCCTTCCTTCCTAGAATTCCAGTCTTATTGCCCGATGAACATCATCCAAGTTTCCTGGAAGACTTCTAGCTGACAGCATTCATATTGATACCTTTTCCTTCATGATACTATATTAATAAAAGTATTTTAAAACAATGTACACTAGCAAGTTTTAAAAGAACAGAATGGTGTTTGTCTGCAAACAAATACCTTCAACAATTCCAAGGAGACCAGTTTTGACGGAAAAAAGTCAAACGAGGAAACAGAAGAGAGAAGGTCCCAAAGTGAAGCAACACTGTAAGGGAGGGCCAAGGGGTCACTCGAGGGTGTCTTTCCTATAAGTGGGGGAGCAAATCAAGATGGAAGAAAAGAAGTTCAGGAGACCCTGCCTCAAATTCCAGATGAGACTGTGCAGCAGGACTGGAGAGTGGGCAGTCCTGGTTGAACCTGGCCCCACCAAGTGGAGGAGCAACTGGACAGGAGGAATATAGAAGAGGATCTCAGAAAGGAAGAGCATCCTTCGTTTAACATAGGGTGCTAGTCTCCCTTTTAAGTTCATATCTATTTTTAAAGTATGGATAACATTTCTGTGTAAAAGCAGATATTTTCATTCTTCTTCCTTCTCACTATTATTATGAAAATGTATACATGTGAAACCGTGGATAAGCCACATTTCAGAAAGAGTAGGAAGTGTGCAAAGACAGAGTCACCGGTACTGATGACCCCCTAGGAAAAGGTCTGGACATTGTATTACAAGACGTTGGATTAGTCAATAGCCCAGGAGGAGAAATGACCCCTCAGAGCTGATGGCCTGTCTGCTGGAAGAGGAAGTTTTTCTGTGTGGCTCTAAGAGTTATAAAAAGACATAAACAAGGAAACATGAAATAAATAGTGTTACGGATTGAATGTGTTTCCTCAAAATTTATCTGCTGACTCCTAAACCCAACGTGATAGTATTAGGAAGTGGAGCCTTTGAAAGATGATTGCATCCTGAGGGCTCCATTCTCAGGAATGGGATTCGTGCTCTTAGGAAACGGATCCCAGAGAATTCCTTTGCCCTCTTTCCACCATGTGAGGATACAATGAAAAGTCAGAAATCTGCAAAGGGTTCTCACCAGGATGACCATGCTGGCAATCTCATCTCAGACTTTCAGCCTCCAGAGGTGTAGGGGATACATTTCTCTTGTATACGAGGCATCCAGTCTGTGGTAACAAAAGTTACAGCAGCTCGGCTCAAACTAAGACAAACAGAAAATTGATGATGGACCTTCTCTGTCTAGGATTCTTCTGACACAGGAAACGGGAGGCATCAGGAGAGGAGTTGGGGGAAGGAAGAGGGAAGGAGAGAATGAGAGAGGGAGAGAGAAGACTGGGACTTAGACTTGTGTTTAGCCGGGTTCTCCTTCTGGCTTTATGTCCCAGTGGGCAGCTGGATATGGGATCCCTCAAGAGATAAGCGTGCCCCACTAGAAGAAGGATGAAGGCGGGTCTTGCTGGATGACTCTGACTTGCTCTCAGCAAGGACAGTTTACCACATGTGGGATGGCTGAGAAAGGACACTTGGGGGATTTTTCTTTAGTACTAGTAGTTTTTGGCTGGATGGCATCACTAACTCAGTGGACATGAGTTTGAGTGAACTCTGGGAGTTGGTGATGGACAGGGAAGCCTGGCGTGCTGCAGTCCATGGGGTTGCCAAGAGTCAGACACGACTGAGCGACTGAACTGACTGAGTAGTGTTAGACTCTCCCAGCCTTCTGTTCATTGGCCTATCTCCAGGTCACTGAGCAAAGTGCTAGTCACACCAGAACAGCATGGTTGCAAATGGGTTCTCCGGGAAGCAAACTCTGGGATGAAATTAGTACCAAGGATTGACTGTAATAGGGATCAAGACCTTTATGAAAGGCTGGGAGGAAACAGGATTGGGCGGAGGGAGAAGTGGGCCTGTGATGCGGTTTCTACAGCCTCAGGCAATCCCAGGAAAGCGCTGGAGTGAATAATGTCTGTCCGAGTTGCTCTCCAATGGGCCCAAAATGGGAGAGCTTTTATCCCCCTGCCTGAATCAGCTGTCTCCTGAGAGCCACCCTCAAGTGTGTGTCCTCGGTCAGTGCAGCTCTCTGCATGTGAGGCAGTCTGGCGAGGACTGTCAGCTGAGAAAAGGCAGCTTGCTGGCAGAATTTTCAACTGCTGAGGCAGGTTCTTCCTTAGAGGGGAGCTAAGTAGTGTCATAATGTGCTTGAGACATCAGAAAAGCTAGACAATGACAAAGGCAAGGGAAAAAAATAGAAGAGGCGGAGAGGACTATTTTAAAATCTGTGACAGTGGATGAGCAGGAGGGAGACAGTCAAGGTAAAATTTTTCAGGAAGTCAATATAATAACCATTTGTCTTTACGGAGCCGTAATAGCCTCAACATCATTTATTTCTTTGATTTTATATTCAACCTGGTTAAGTTCAGAAGACTGATAGTTATGAACCAAAATGCATTTGTTCTTCACACCAAAAATCAAAATTTAAAATTATGGAGAATTGGTGTTTGGGAGTAGGAAGTAGAGACAGAAAGAGCAGAGTTACAAGGCAAAATGGGAAAGCGAATATCAAGTATGTTAATGGGACAAGAAGTGGAGGTTTAAGTAAATTATTCACATTTGCATGGTTACCAATAGTGAAATGAAAACAGTGATGTGATTATATTTCAAGGAATGACACGGGAAAATAATGATAGTGTACATAAGCTATCTTGTAATATGAGAGCAGGAATCATATTATTTAGAGAAATATAAGAAACTAGCTGGAGGATTTTTTAGAGCTGTTGAAAGTTAAATACTCCCAGGGAAATAACATAAGTAGAGGGAACTGAGGCAGAGAATGACTGCTTTACTTATAAGTTTCCACACTATTTCTATTCCTAAGTATTTATGTATGCAAAATAGTTTTAAATTTTGAAAGATTTCTGTTGTATATTTCTAAAAAGTTTCTCTGGACTTTTTAGATACCTCGGATCAGTCTTGTTGTTCTGCATCTTATTATGTTACAGTGAGTGTTTTTCCTTATTAGCTTATTTGTTTGCAATAGTATTCTAGTGAATAAATATTTCATTATTTATTTAACTAGTGCCCAATAGGGAATTGTAGACACAGTGCAGGTTTTCCAAAGATGTTGAATCCATATCTCCTCACACAAATGGTGTACGAGCATGCCTGTTTCATCTTCTGCCCCATGTTTAAAAAGTGTCTTATAAAACTTTTTACATGTATTAATGTCATGGGTAAAATATATATTCTTGTTGATTTATGTGCATTTCCTTAACTATAAATGAAATTAGTTCATATTCATTAGCTTTTCCTGTGATGCACATATTAATATTTGTTATTGTATACTTAAGTATTAGGGTTTTTTTTACTTATTTGCAAAACATATTTTCTATGGTAAATGCATTATCATCATTTTGAATTTCTACTTGCATCGTGACCATTTTTTAACCTTTACTTTTAAAATCATATCTAGAAAAAGCTTTGTAGTCTATATAATATTGATATGCAGTCAAATAAATCAAACTTTAAAATGTTTCTTTCTCTGTGTACTTCCTAGGAGGTTCTTTTTTTCTTCTTCTTTTTAAAATGTTTGGGCCTCGCTGTGCAGCATGTGACATCTTAGTTCCCCAACCAGGAATCACACCCAAGGCCCCTGCATTGGTAGCATAGAATCCTAATCACTGGACCACCAAGGAAGTCCCAGAAGCTCTTTCATAAACAAGTTTCTTAGAAAATGTTTCTTCTAGAAGTTTTGTGATTATATTTATATTTTTATCATTAAGACTGTGACCAACTTGAAAATATTTGAGTAAGAAATAAGGTATTTTTTCTGTGTCAGTTTAGTTGTCTCCATATCACTACTTTCAATAAAACATATTTTACCTACTGGTATGAAATGGCACTTCATAATATTAGTTATCTTGAAGCAATTTCTGGAGTGTCTTTAGCATTTCATATATATGTATACATATATGTATGTATAGGTTTCCCTGGTGACTCAGTGTAAAGGACCCATGTGCCAATGCAGGACACGTGGGCTGAGTTTAATGCCTGGGTCAGAAAGAATCCCTGGAAAAGGAAATGGTAACCCACTCCAGTATTCTTACCTGGAAAATCCCATGGAGAGGGGAGCCTGGCAGGGTAGAGTCCATGGGGTTGCAAAGGAGTTGGACATGACTTAGAAACTAAACAACAACATGTGTGTATATAAATATGTATATACATGTATATACACACACATGTATGTATGTATACATATAAATATATATACATATACATATATCAGATCAGATCAGATCAGTCGCTCAGTCATGTCCGACTCTTTGCGATCCCATGAACTGCAGCACGCCAGGCCTCCCTATCCATCACCAGCTCTCGGAGGTCACTCAGACTCACATTCATCGAGTCAGTGATGCCATCCAGCCATCTCATCCTCTGTCGTCCCCTTCTCCTCCTGCCCCCAATCCCTCCCAGCATCAGAGTCTTTTCCAATGAGTCAACTCTTCGCATGAGGTGGCCAAAATACTGGAGTTTCAGCTTGAGCATCATTCCTTCCAAAGAAATCCCAGGGCTGATCTTCAGAATGATCTGGTTGGATCTCCTTGCAGTCCAAGGGACTCTCAAGAGTCTTCTCCAACACCACAGTTCAAAAGCATCAATTCTTCGGCACTCAGCCTTCTTCACAGTCCAGCTCTCACATCCATACATGACCACAGGAAAGACCATAGCCTTGACTAGGCGAACCTTTGTTGGTAAAGTAATGTCTCTGCTTTTGAATATGCTATCTAGGTTGGTCATAACCTTCCTTCCAAGGAGTAAGCGTCTTTTAATTTCATGGCTGCAGTCACCATCTGCAGTGATTTTGGAGCCCAGAAAAATAAAGTCTGACACTGTTTCCACTGTTTCTCCATCTATTTCCCATGTAGTGATGGGACCAGATGCCATGATCTTCGTTTTCTGAATGTTGAGCTTTAAGCCAACCTTTTCACTCTCCACTTTCACTTTCATCAAGAGGCTTTTGAGTTCCTCTTCACTTTCTGCCATAAGGGTGGTGTCATCTGCATATCTGAGGTTATTGATATTTCTCCTGGCAATCTTGATTCCAGCTTGTGTTTCCTCCAGTCCAGCATTTCTCATGATGTACTCTGCATATAAGTTAAATAAACATGGTGACAATATACAGCCTTGACGTACTCCTTTTCCTATTTGGAACCAGTCTGTTGTTCCATGACCAGTTCTAACTGTTGCTTCCTGACCTGCATACAGATTTCTCAAGAGGCAGATCAGGTGGTCTGGTATTCCCATCTCTCTCTCAGAATTTTCCACAGTTTATTGTGATCTACACAGTCAAAGGCTTTGGCATAGTCAATAAATCAGAAATAGATGTTTTTCTGGAACTCTCTTGCTTTTTCGATGATCCAGCAGATGTTGGCAATTTGATCTCTGGTTCCTCTGCCTTTTCTAAATCCAGCTTGAACATCAGGAAGTTCACGGTTCACATATTGCTGAAGCCTGGCTTGGAGAATTTTGGGCATTACTTTACTACCGTGTGAAATGAGTGCAATTGTTCGGTAGTTTGAGCACTCTTTGGCATTGCCTTTCTTTGGGATTGGGATGAAAACTGACCTTTTCCAATCTTGTGGCCACTGCTGAGTTTTCCAAATTTGCTGGCATATTGAGTGCAGCACTTTCACAGCATCATCTTTCAGGATTTGGAATAGCTCCACTGGAATTCCATCACCTCCACTAGCTTTGTTCGTAGTGATGCTTTCTAAGGCCCACTTGATTTCACATTCCAGGATGTCTGGCTCTAGGTCAGTGATCACATCATCATGATTATCTGGGTCATGAAGCTCTTTTTTGTACAGTTCTTCTGTGTATTCTTGCCACCTCTTCTTAATATCTTCTGCTTCCGTTAGGTCCACACCATTTCTGTCCTTTATCGTGCCCATCTTTGCATGAAGTGTTCCTTTGGTATCTCTGATTTTCTTGAAGAGATCCTTAGTCTTTCCCATTCTGTTGTTTTCCTCTATTTCTTTGCATTGATCGCTGAAGAAGGCTTTCTTATCTCTTCTTGCTATTCTTTGGAACTCTGCATTCAGATGTTTATATCTTTCCTTTTCTCCTTTGCTTTTCGCTTCTCTTCTTTTTGCAGCTATTTGCAAGGCCTCCCCAGACAGCCATTTTGCTTTTTTGCATTTCTTTTCCATGGGGATGGTCCTGATCCCTGTCTCCTGTACAATGTCACGAACCTCATTCCATAGTTCATCAGGCACTCTATCTATCAGATCTAGGCCCTTAAATCTATTTCTCACTTCCACTGTATAATCATAAGGGATTTGATTTAGGTCATACCTGAATGGTCTAGTGGTTTTCCCTACTTTCTTCAATTTCAGTCTGAATTTGGCAATAAGGAGTTCATGGTCCGAGCCACAGTCAGCTCCTGGTCTTGTTTTTGCTGACTGGATAGAGCTTCTCCATCTTTGGCTGCAGAGAATATAATCGATCTGATTTCAGTGTTGACCATCTGGTGATGTCCATGTATAGATATATATATATATTGCCAACAAAGGTCCATCCAATCAAGGTTATGGTTTTTCCAGTAGTCATGTAGGGATGTGAGAGTTGGACTATAAACAAAGCTGAGTGCCAAAGAATTGATGCTTTAGAACTGTGGTGTTGGAGAAGACTCTTGAGAGTCCCTTGGACTGCAAGAAGGTCCAACCAGTCCATCCTAAAGGAAATCAGTCCTGGGTGTTCTTTGGAAGGACTGATGCTAAAGCTGAAACTCCAATACTTTGGCCACCTGATGCAAAGAGCTGACTCATTTGAAAAGACCCTGATGCTGGGAAAGGTTGAGGACAGGAGGAGAAGGGGACGAGAGAGGACGAGATGGTTGGATGGCATCACGGACTCAATGGACATGGGTTTGGGTGGACTCTGGTCCACTGGACTTTGCTGCAGTCCATGTGGTTGCAGAGTCGGACATGACTGAGCGACTGAACTGAACTGAACTGATAAATACATATATACATATAAATACTAGTACCATCTACCAAACCCAGCTTTATGATGGGCTTATATTTTCTAACATCTGATATGGCTATTCTCTTTCAATATTTATTTTATTTCTACCCTCTTCTCCATTCATCCCCAATTATATCTGTTCTTAGATGTTTATTCTTTCTGGATCACATTTCAAGTCTCCCAAAATGATGTTTGGAATTTTATTATTTGTTTGCTTTTGGGGGGAAGAGTATACTATATTTAATTTTCAAATTAATGTGGAAGAATCACCACCTTTCCAATGTTGTTTGCCTATCTAAGAATAAAGTATATAGGACATTTATTCATTGGGGTTATAGTATGCAGTTTTTGCATCACTGCGGTTCATGGGGTCACAAGGAGTTGGACATGATTGATCGACTGAACTGAATTAATCATAAATGTGATCAGGCCATAGTTTTATTTGTTTTGAGACTATATCTTTATCAGATTTCATTCCAATGATATATGGAACTTTTTAAAGAGTTTTGAAGTAAAAAAAATTTTTTCTAGTCTTAATGAACTTTAAATTGGTTTAAATAATAGTAAAAAATATATATTCCATTGATGTTTGATTGGTTGCACCTTTGAAATCATATCAGCACAACATTTTACAAATTTCTCAACTTCCTCTATTATAGTTGATCCATTAGTGTTTAGTTTTTCATGATGTACTCTGCATAGAAGTTAAATAAGCAGGATGACAATATACAGCCTTGACATTCTCCTTTTCCTATTTGGAACCAGTCTGTTGTTCCATGTCCAGTTCTAACTGTTGCTTCTTGACCTGCATACAAATTTCTCAAGAGGCAGGTCATGTTGTCTGGTATTCCCATCTCTTTCAGAATTTTCCACAGTTTATTGTGATCCACACAGTCAAATGCTTTGGCGTAGTCAATAAAACAGGAATAGATGTTTTTCTGGAACTCTCTTGCTTTTTCAATGATCCAACAGATGTTGGCAATTTGGTCTCTGGTTCCTCTGCCTTTTCTAAAACCAGCTTGAACATCTGGAAATTCATGGTTCACGTATTGCTAAAGCCTGGCTTGGAGAATTTTAAGCATTACTTTACTAGTGTGTGAGATGAGTGCAATTGTGCAATAGTTTACATCATGAGAAACACTGGGCTGGAAGAAGCACAAGCTGGAATCAAGATTGCCGGGAGAAATATCAATAACCTCAGATATGCAGATGATACCACCCTTATGGCAGAAAGTAAAGAGGAACTAAAAAAGCCTCTTGATGAAGGAAGGTGAAAGAGGAGAGTGAAAAAGTTGGCTTAAAACTCAACATTCAGAAAACGAAGATCATGACATCTTGTCTAATCACTTCATGGGAAATAGATGGGGAAACAGTGGAAACAGTGTCAGACTTTACTTTTTGGGGCTTGAAAATCACTGCAGATTGTGATTGCAGCCATGAAATTAAAAGATGCTTACTCTTGGAAGGAAAGTTATGACCAACCTAGATAGCATATTCAAAAGCAGAGACATTGCCAACAAAGGTTCGTCTAGTCAAGGCTATGGTTTTTCCTGTGGTAATGTATGGATGTGAGAGCTGGACTGTGAAGAAGGCTGAGCACTTAAGAATTGATGCTTTTGAACTGTGGTGTTGGAGAAGACTCTTGAGAGTCCCTTGGACTGCAAGGAGATCCAACCAGTCCATTGTGTAGGAGATCAGCCCTGGGATTTCTTTGGAAGGAATGATGCTAAAGCTGAAACTCCAATACTTGGCCACCTCATGCGAAGAGTTGACTCTTTGGAAAAGACTCCAATGCTGGGAGGGGTTGGGGGCAGGAGGAGAAGGGGACGACAGAGGATGAGATGACTGGATGGCATCACTGACTCGATGGATGTGAGTCTGAGTGAACTCCAGAAGTTGGTGATGGACAGGGAGGCCTGGCGTGCTGCGGTTCATGGGGTTGCAAAGAGTCAGACACGAGTGAGCAACTGAACTGAACTGAACTGATTAGTGTTTAGTATAAAGAAAAGATAGCTCATGGGTAACTATGAACATAGATTTGAAAATTGAGAATAATTTTAACATTTTCTTTATTTTTCCAGTTAATTTTTCTAACTTTGTGATTTGTCCATTTGACTCTTAGTTTGCTTAATAAAAGTTTGTCTATTTTAATATTTCTTTCAAAGAACCACCTGTTGGATTTATATACTAGCTGTACTGTATTTTCACCTTCCTAATGTCATTAGGAAAATGTCAGTTTTCATTCCAGTTCCAAGAAGGGCAATTCCAAAGAATGTTGAAATTACTACACAATTGCACTCATTTAACTGGTAGCCAAGTAATGCTTAAAATCCTTCAATATAGGTTTCAACAATACATGAACTGAGAACTTCCAGATATTCAGTCTGGATTTAGAAAAGTCAGAGGAATGAGAGATCAAATTGCCAACATCCACTGGATCATAGAAAAGGCAAGAGAATTCCAGAAAAACATCTACTTCTGCTTCATTGACTATGCTAAAACCTCTGACTGTGTGGATCACTTCAAACTGTGGAAAATTCTTAAAGAGATGGGAATACCAGACTACCTTACCAGCCTCCTGAGAAATCTGTATGCAGATCAAGAAGGAACAGTTAGAAGCAGACATGGATTAACAGACTGGTTCAAAATTGGTAAAAGAGTACGTCAAGGTTGTATATTGTCACCCTGCTTATTTAACTTAAATGTAGGGTACATCATGGCACCCTACTCCAGTTCTCTTGCCTGGCAAATCCCATGGATAGAGGAGCCTGGTGGGCTGCCATCTGTGGGGTCACACAGAGTCGGACACAACTGAGCGACTTCACTTTTCACTTTCATGCATTGGAGAAGGAAATGGCAACCCACTCCAGTGTTCTTGCCTGGAGAATCCCAGGGACAGGGGAGCCTGGTGGGCTGCCGTCTGTGGGGTCACACAGAGTTGGACACGACTGAAGCGACTTAGCAGCAGCAGCAGCAGCGTACATCATGTGAAATGCTGTGCTGGATGAAGCACAAGCTGGAATCAAGATTGCCGGGAGAAATATCAATAACTTCAGATATGCAGATGACACCACCTTTATGGCAGAAAGGGAAGAACTAAAGAGCCTCTTGATGAAAGTGAAAGAAGAGAGTGAAAAAGTTGGCTTAAAACTCTACATTCAGAAAACTAAGATCATGGCATCTGGTCCTATCACTTCAGGGCAAATAGGTGGGGAAACAGTGGGAAGAGTGACAGACTTTATTTTATTGGGTTCCAAAATCACTACAGATGGTGACTGTAGTCACAAAATTTAAAAACGCTTACTCCTTAGAAGGAAAGCTATGACAAACCTACACAACATATTAAAAAGCAGAGATATCACTCTGCCAACAAAGGTCTGTCTAGTCAAAGCTATGGTTTTTCCAGAGGTCATGGATGGATGTGAGGGTTGGACTATAAAGATAGTTGAGTGCCAAATAAATGATGCTTTTGCATAGTGGTGTTGGAGAAGACTCTTGAGAATCCTTTGGACAGCAAGGAAATCCAACCAGTCCATCCTAAAGGAAATCAGTCCTGATTATCCATTGGAAGGACTGATGCTGAAACTGAAGCTCCAATACTTTGGCCACCTAATGCAAAGAACTGCCTCATTTGAAAAGACCCTGATGCTGGGAAAGATTCAGGACAGGAGGAGAAGGGGAGGATAGAAGATGAGATGGTTGGATGGCATCACCGACTGAATGGACATGAGTTTGAGCAAGTTCCAGGAGTTGGTGATGAACAGGGAAGCCTGGCGTGCTGCAGTCCTTGGGGTTGCAAAAAGTCGGACACAATGGAGCAACTCAACAACAGCAATGATGTTGGTTTCTGTATTCGATTTTCTCTTCTGTTTCTTTAGATTTATTTCATTTAGTTTTAGTTTTTTTAGGTAGCTAATTAATTCAATTTACATTTTCTAATTTTGGTATGTATTTAAGACTATAGATTTTGCAGTAGTAGCAAATGTAACCTGTATTATAGGTACTGTTTTTTGGTGTTTTTTAATGAATTTGAACAAACTGCAGGAGATAGTGAAGGACAGGGAAGCCTGGCATACTGCAATCCACAGGATTATGAAGAATTGGACATGAGTGAGTGACTGGACAACAATAGTAAATCATTATATTAAGACAGTCTATAATTCTGTTTTTGCTTTCATTATATTCCATATTTTTATGTGAAATTGTCACTAGAAATCTAGGTATATATAATTCATAAATTGTGGAATTCCCTAAAGAATAATTGGAGCCTAAAATGTAGCAAATTTTGAATATATATCCAAGAGAATTTGAAAGAAAGTGTATTTTCTGTTTTCAGGGTATAGCATTCAATATAATCTTATACAGCTAAAATGCTTTACATATGAATTATATTTTAAACCTAAAGTCTATAAATTCTTACCATTTTACCCCACTTGATGAGCCATAGATTTAAAAACATGAAGTCACCCACTTTTTTTATCTACTTCATTCTCTAAGTATTCTGTTTCCATTTTTGCTTTATACATGTTGAATAAAAAAATCTTTATTTTGAATTATGCAATATACACAATCTTGTCTTCTTAAGTGATTTGACCTTCAAGTCAAACATAACTTTTACTATTGTAATAATATCTCCATTCTTTTTCTTTGTATCAAGGTTTAATTTCTAGACTCTGAGTTATTTTGTTATAGGCAAGCCTTTTGTTTATAGCAATAATTATTTTTACTTATTTGTCTATTATGCATGTTTTTTTGAGAAACAGCAGGGGACTTCACCTAATTGTATGCTCATTTGATTTTTCTCCATTTCTTCCAGGTAAACCTGCCTGGCTAGTCTAGAAGAAATTCTGAAGAATGCTGTTTCTCTTTTCCTTGAGTTGAAGCAGCTCTTCATATTAACATTTTTATTTTGTCATAGTAGCATCTTTATTTTGTCATATTCATATCTATGTTAACATTTTTATTAGCCTCAGATCAGAGCAGGCACTCAGTTGTGTCCTACTCTTTGCGACCCCATGAATCGCAGCATGCCAGGCCTCCCTGTCCATCACCAATTTCTGGAGTTCACTCAGACTCACGTCCATTGAGTCAGTGATGCTATCCAACCGTCTCATCCTCTGCCGTCCCCTTCTCCTCCTGCCCCCAATCCCTCCCAACATCAGAGTCTTCTCCAATGAGTCGACTCTTCGCATGAGGTGGCCAAAGTACTGGAGTTTCAGCTTTAGCATCATTCCTTCCAAAGAACATCCAGGGCTGATCTCCTTCACAATGGACTGGTTGGACCTCCTTGCAGTCCAAGGGACTCTCAAGAGTCTTCTCCAACACCACAGTTCAAAAGCATCAATTCTTCGGCGCTCAGCCTTCTTCACAGTCCAGCTCTCACATCCATACATGACCACAGGAAAAACCATAGCCTTGACTAGACAAAACTTTGTTGGCAAAGTAATGTCTCTGCTTTTGAATATGCTATCTAGGTTGGTCATAACTTTCCTTCCCAGGAGTAAGTGTCTTTTAATTTCATGGCTGCAGTCACCATCTGCAGTGATTTTGGAGCCCAGAAAAATAAAGTCTGACACTGTTTCCACTGTTTCCCCATCTACTTCCCATGAAGTGATGGGACCAGATGCCATGATCTTCGTTTTCTGAATGTTGAGCTTTAAGCCAACTTTTTCACTCTCCTCTTTCAATTTCATCAAGAGGCTTTTTAGTTCCTCTTCACTTTCTGCCATAGGGGTGGTGTCATCTGCATATCTGAGGTTATTGATATTTCTCCCAGCAGTCTTGATTCCAACTTGTGCTTCTTCCAGTCCAGCGTTTCTCATGATGTACTCTGCGTATAAGTTAAATAAGCAGGGTGACAATATACAGCCTTGACATTCTCCTTTTCCTATTTGGAACCAGTCTGTTGTTCCATGTCCAGTTCTAACTGTTGCTTCCTGACCTGCATACAAATTTCTCAAGAGGCAGATCAGGTGGTCTGGTATTTCCATCTCTTTCAGAATTTTCCACAGTTTATTGTGATCCACACAGTCAAAGGCTTTGGCATAGTCAATAAATCAGAAATAGATGCTTTTCTGGAATTCTCTTGCTTTTTCCATGATCCAGCTGATGTTGGCAATTTGATCTCTGGCTCCTCTGCCTTTTCTAAAACCAGCTTGAACATCAGGAAGTTCACGGTTCACATATTGCTGAAGCCTGGCTTGGAGAATTTTGAGCATTACTTTATTAGTGTGTGAGATGAGTGCAATTGTGCGGTAATTTGAGCATTCTTTGGCATTGCCTTTCTTTGATTGGAATGAAAACTGACCTTTTCCAGTCCTGTGGCCACTTGAGTTTTCCAAATTTGCTGGCATATTGAGTGCAGCACTTTCACAGTATCATCTTTCAGGATTTGGAATAGCTCCACTGGAATTCCATCACCTCCACTAGCTTTGTTCATAGTGATGCTTTCTAAGGCCCACTTGACTTCACATTCCAGGTTGTCTGGCTTTAGGTCAGTGATCACACATCGTGTTTATCTGGGTCTATTACAATTTTTATTTTGTCCTTTCCTCATGGACCCATACTAATGCCAGTTATCCAAATTGGAAAGTTGCTTTCCTCATGATGTTACAAGACCTGCAAGTTCAGTTCTCATAGAAAGTTTAAAGTCAGTCCAGAAGATTGCAGGCTCTGAAACCCGTGATTCAACACACGACCTTTTTCCAGCTCTCTTAACTTTATTCAATTTCTTCTACTTCTAAATATATGTGCATCTTTAAACGCTTGGGCTTCCCTTGTGGCTCAGCTGGTAAAGAATCCACCTGCAATGCAGGAAACCTGGGTTCCATCTTTGGGTTGGGAAGATCCCCTGGAGAAGGGAAAGGCTGCTGCTGCTGCTTCTAAGTCGCTTCAGTCGTGTCCGACTCTGTGCGACCCCATAGACGGCAGCCCACCAGGCTCCCTCGTCCCTGGGATTCTCCAGGCAAGAACACTGGAGTGGATTGCCATTTCCTTCTCCAATGCATGAAAGTGAAAAGTGAAAGTGAAGTTGCTCAGTCGTGTCCAACTCTCAGTGACCCCATGGAAGGCTACCCAGTCCAGTATTCTGGCCTGGAGAATTCCATGGAACAGTCCATGGGGTAGCAAAGATTTGGACATGACTGAGCGACTTTCATTTCACTTCAAATCCTTAAAATAATTCAAAGGCTTCTCTTGTTTTCAAGATAATGCCAAACTCCTTCATGTTAACTTATCATACTTTCCTGATAGGAATGTATTTTTATTTCCTCTGTTGCTTCTGAAAACTTCTTGCACTCTATGCTACAATCACACTAACATACATTCTAGCTCATTTATTAATTCATGAATCTAATTTGGATCTATATTTGAACCATGCATAAAGAAATAGATTTTTGAGCCAAAGAAATTTGACTGCTAATTGGATTTTTGATGATATTAAGAAGTTATTGTTAAGGTTTATAGATGTGGTGATTGCTTTGTGTTTTTGTTTAAGTAAACCTTATCCTTTAGTTATGCTGAGATACTTAATGAAAAACATGATATAATGTCTAGATTTGGTTCTGAATAACCTGAAATTGGATAGCAGATAAAACGAAGTTCTTTTGAACTGACAATTATTAAGCTGGATGATGGGTGCATACATTCATTACACTAGTCTTTTGACTTCTGTATATGTTTGAAACTTTCCATAATAAAAAATAAACAAAAAGTAGTCTTGACTAAACCATCTGATGTAAGTTATTTTTCAGCTTTCTCATATCATCAGATGGAGAAATCATGCTGAAAGGAACCATCTGGCAACAAGGAATGGAAGCAATACTGGGTCAGTTTCTGCTTAATCTAGTATTTTCTGGAACGTAGATATTTGTTCTTGGCACTGAGAACCGGCAGCCACTTTGATGGCATGTGCACTGATAGACTCCTGGATCTGTATGAGATACATTTAAAACAAAGGTAGCAGAACTTGGATTCTGTTAGCCATGGTTGACTCTACCCTTGCATTAGGAAGTAGCTCTAACACAAATATCCAACCAGCATAACGTATTTTGCATTGCTATGAAAAACCCATGTTGACTTCATGGCCTGTATCAGGAACACCAAAATGAGGGCATTCTCTTGAAAAAGAGTTTTCACATACATTCACACGAACAAAAGATGGAAGAAGTATGCATAGGTGCAAACACAGTTATAGTGCTAACACGTTAACACTACAAACCAGGCTCTGAATCAGGATCCAAGTATAACAATGAAGGCTGTACTTACAGGAGGTTAAAGTTTGGAACCTTAACGCTTACTCCTTGGAAGAAAAGTTATGACCAACCTAGATAGCATATAGAAAAGCAGAGACATTACTTTGCCAACAAAGGTCCGTCTAGTCAAGGCTATGGTTTTTCCTGTGGTCATGTATGGATGTGAGAGCTGGACTGTGAAGAAAGCTGAGTGCCGAAGAATTGATGCTTTTGAACTGTGGTGTTGGAGAAGGCTCTTGAGAGTCCCTTGGACTGCAAGGAGATCCAACCAGTCCATTGTGAAGGAGATCAGCCCTGGGATTTCTTTGGAAGGAATGATGCTAAAGCTGAAACTCCAGTACTTTGGCCACCTCATGCGAAGAGTCGACTCATTGGAGAAGACTCTGATGCTGGGAGGGATTGGGGGCAGGAGGAGAAGGGGCCGACAGAGGATGAGATGGCTGGATGGCATCACCGAGTCGATGGACTCGAGTCTGAGTGACCTCCGGGAGTTGGTGATGGACAGGGAGGCCTGGCGTGCTGCGATTCATGGGGTCAACAAAGAGTCGGACACAACTGAGCAATTGAACTGAACTGAACTGAACTGAAAGTTTGGAAGACAAGGTAGGGTAAGTGAAGTTGCTCAGTATTCAACTCTTTCTGACCCCATGGACTGTAACCTACCAGGCTCCTCCATCCATGGAATTTTCCAGGCAAGAATTTTCCACTGGAGTGGGTTCCCATTTCCTCCTCCAGGGGATCTTTCCAACCCAGGGATTGAATCCAGGTCTCCCGCATTATAGGCAGTCGCTTTACCATCTGAGCCACCAGGGAGGTCCAAGGTAGAGGGGAGAGATAGTAAAAACAGTTACAGTTCTTCATCCAACCCCACAATTGTATCTCCTCAAGAGATTTTAAAAATAATATACCTTGGTTCCAGCCAAAATGAAATCAATCAGAATCTCTGGAGTTGGGACCAACAATAGGTGTTTTTTAATTTTTTCCAGATAATACTAACATGTAGCAAATGCTTAGAACACTGATAAACAGAAAGCTTTGCAAGACTTTTTCTGAGGTCAGAGGCAAAGCTTTTTTGCCACCTTGCCTTCCATTGCTTACTCTACTCTCAGATCTGGTAAGAGGAAAAATGAGTTATAAAGATAGGAGAAATGGCAATTAGATGGTGCTTGGAATTTAGTCACTTATTTATTCTGCAAAAATTTATTGAGCACTTGTTATATGCACTGTATGCTGGACATTCTTATAGTTGCTAGTGATATAAAATTAGTTAAACATTGAGCTTGTTCTGTCTACTGGGAAAGACAAGTAAAACATCTGATTACGAATCCTAATGATAAGTGGTGAGTTGTAAGATAAATTTCAGTTATCCAGGTGAAAGTGAGGAAGTGGAATGGCTCTACTTGAAAGAGAGGGAAGAGGTCTGCCTATGTCTTTTCTGTTTTTTCACTTAATTCATTTGTGGGAGAAAAAATGGGCAACTTGTCCCATGGTATTTTTAACTTTAATCTTTTAATTTTTTAAATATTTGTTTCTACTGCCCCGAGTTCTTATAAACTGCAAGTTAAATCTAAAGATGGATCTGATCCTGGTTCAAGTTTTGACAGGAATACTTCATAGATAGTTTGAGTACTTCCATCAAGAGGCCAAAGGTATCCTCTCATCCCTCTTCTTGGATTTTAGTGACCATTTAAAATCATTGCCTAAAATCTGGTATTTCATCAAGGACTCCAAAATGGTGATTTATTCTTAACGTATTTTCTTTAATATTTATGTGAAAAGAACTTCTGATCAACTCTTTAGTTATGCTGCAGTACAGTATTATAGGAAAATCAAGATAAATGCTCGATTCCTTATCAGTTTTCAGAACAATGAATTGGCTCAGATCAGATCAGTCGCTCAGTTGTGTCCTTCTCTTTGCGACCCCATGAATCACAGCACACCAGGCCTCCCTGTCCATCACCAACTCCTGGAGTTCACTCAGATTCACGTCCATCGAGTCAGTGATGCCATCCAGCCATCTCATCCTCTGTCGTCCCCTTCTCCTCCTGCCCCCAATCTCTCCCAGCATCAGAGTCTTTTCCAATGAGTCAACTCTTCGCATGAGGTGGCCAAGTACTGGAGTTTCAGCTTTAGCATCATTCCTTCCAAAGTAATCCCAGGGCTAATCTCCTTCACAATGGACTGGTTGGATCTCCTTGCAGTCCAAGGGACTCTCAAGAGTCTTCTCCAACACCACAGTTCAAAAGCATCAATTCTTCAGCACTCAGCCTTCTTCACAGTCCAGCTCTCACATCCATACATGACCCCAGGAAAAACCATAGCCTTGACTAGACGAAACTTTGTTGGCAAAGTAATGTCTCTGCTTTTGAATATGTGATCTAGGTTGGTCATAACTTTCCTTCCAAGGAGTAAGTGTCTTTTAATGTCATGGCTGCAGTCAGCATCTGCAGTGATTTTGGAGCCCACAAAATTAAAGTCTGACACTGTTTCCCCATCTATTTCCCATGAAGTGATGGGACCAGATGCCATGATCTTTGTTTTCTGAAGGTTGAGCTTTAAGCCAACCTTTTCACTCTCCACTTTCACTTTCATTAAGAGCCTTTTGAGTTCCTCTTCACTTTTTGCCATAAGGGTGGTGTCATCTGCATATCTGAGGTTATTGATATTTCTCCCAGCAATCTTGATTCCAACCTGTGTTTCTTCCAGTCCAGCGTTTCTCATGATGTACTCTGCATATAAGTTAAATAAACAGGGTGACAATATACAGCCTTGACATACTCCTTTTCCTATTTGGAACCAGTCTGTTGTTCCATGTCCAGTTCTAACTGTTGCTTCATGACCTGCATACAAATTTCTCAAGAGGCAGATCAGGTGGTCTGGTATTCCCATCTCTTTCAGAATTGTCCACAGTTTATTGTGATCCACACAGTCAAAGGCTTTGGCATAGTCAATAAAGCAGAAATAGATGTTTTTCTGGAATTCTCTAGCTTTTTCCATGATCCAGCAGATGTTGGCAATTTGATCTCTGGTTCCTCTGCCTTTTCTAAAACCCACTCGGACATCTGGAAGTTCACAGTTCACATATTGCTGAAGCCTGGCTTGGAGAATTTTGAGTATTACTTTACTAGCCTGTGAGATGAGTGCAATTGTGCAGTAGTTTGAGCATTCTTTGGCCTTGCCTCTCTTTGGGATTGGAATGAAAATGGGCCTTTTCCAGTCCTGTGGCCACTGCTGAGTTTTCCAAATTTGTTGGCATATTGAGTGCAGCACTTTCACAGTATCATCTTTCAGGATTTGGAATAGCTCAACTGGAATTCCATCACCTCCACTAGCTTTGTTCGTAGTGATGCTTTCTAAGGCCCACTTGACTTCACATTCCAGGATGTCTGGCTCTAGGTCAGTGATCACACCATTGTGATTATCTGGGTCATGAAGATCATTTTTGTACAGTTCTTCTGTGTATTCTTGCCACCTTTTCTTAATATCTTCTACTTTTGTTAGGTCCATACCATTTCTGTCCTTTATCGGGCCCATCTTTGCATGAAATGTTCCTTTGGTATCTCTGATTTTCTTGAAGAGATCCCTAGTTTTTCCCATTCTGTTGTTTTCCTCTATTTCTTTGCATTGATCGCTTATTCTTTGGAACTCTGCATTCAGATGCTTATATCTTTCCTTTTCTCCTTTGCTTTTTGCTTCTCTTCTTTTCACAGTTATTTGCAAGGCCTCCCCAGACAGCCAATTTGCTTTTTTGCATTTCTTTTCCATGGGGATGGTCTTGATCCCTGTCTCCTGTACAATGTCACGAACCTCATTCCATAGTTCATCAGGCACTCTATCTATCAGATCTAGGCCCTTAAATCTATTTCTCACTTCCACTGTATAATCATAAGGGATTTGATTTAGGTCATACCTGAATGGTCTAGTGGTTTTCCCTCCTTTCTTCAATTTCAGTCTGAATTTGGCAATAAGGAGTTCATGGTCTGAGCCACGGTCAGCTCCTGGTCTTGTTTTTGCTGACTGTATAGAGCTTCTCCATCTTTGGCTGCAAAGAATATAATGGATCTGTTTTCAATGTTGACCATCCTGTGATGTCCATGTATAGATTCTTCTCTTCTGTTTTTGGAAGAGGGTGTTTGTTATGACCAGTGCATTTTCTTGGCAAAACTCTATTAGTCTTTGCCCTGCTTAATTCCATATTCCAAGGCCAAATTTACTCCCAGTAAATTTATTCCAGGTCTTTCTTGACTTCCTACCTTTGCATTCCAGTCCCCTATAATGAAAAGGACATCTTTTTTGGGTGTTAGTTCTAAAAGGTCTTGTAGGTCTTCATAGAACAGTTCAACTTCAGCTTCTTCAGCGTTACTGGTTGGGGCATAGACTTGGATTACTGTGACATTGAATGGCTTGTCTTGGAAACAAACAGAGTTCATTCTGTCATTTTTGAGATTGCATCCAAGTACTGCATTTCAGACTCTTTTGTTGACCATGATGGCTACTCCATTTCTTCTGAGGGATTCCTGCCTGCAGTAGTAGATATAATGGTCATCTGAGTTAAATTCACCCATTCCAGTCCATTTGAGTTCGCTGATTCCTAGAATGTCGACATTCACCCTTGCCATCTCCTGTTTGACCACTTCCAATTTGCCTTGATTCATGGACCTGACATTCCATGTTCCTATGCAATATTGCTCTTTACAGCATCGGACCTTGCTTCTATCATCAGTCACATCCACAGCTGGGTATTCTTTTTGCTTTGGCTCCATCCCTTCATTCTTTCTGGAGTTATTTCTCCACTGATCTCCAGTAGCATATTGGGCCCCTACTGACCTGGGGAGTTTCTCTTTCAGTATCCTATCATTTTGCCTTTTCATACTGTTCATGGGGTTCTCAAGGCAAGAATACTGAAGTGGTTTGCCATTCCCTTCTCCAGTGGACCACATTCTGTTCAATGTGACTGATGAAGCATTTCACTATCATTAGGAACTCATGTGCTTAAATATTTAATGTTTTCTATTCACTACAGAGATTCTCTTTTGTTCCTCCAATCTCTGCAACTTAAGTCAGTGTGAATCACTTCAAATTGGCTCCAGAGAAATCTGAAGCAGAGTCATCTCTGCAAGCATCTCTGCTTCTGGTGTGATAGGATGTAGCCAGCTGTCTTTTGCCTTTCCTGATCCATAGCCAGAGTTAGCCAGTCTTCAAGTATGTTAGTCGAAAATGATGTATAGGGACCCATTTTTGCAGCCTTTAACCTGAATTTGTATAAACTGGAGAGAAGGCTGGTGAACATGAGAAATGGGTATCTCCATGTAGCATGGAGTGTGTGGTGCTCTGTGAGAAAATAGTGCCCTCCTGACAAGCTTTTTCCCTTAAGCATTCTCAGTAAACCTTTCAGGCAAATATTTGTAGGCTGTGTCAGCTTTCCTCCATGGCTTATCTCCTTGGATAAGAAAAGCCATGTGATAATTGCAGGTAATTCTCTTATAGAGGACTACTGTTACATGTCATGGAACTGTGTATCTGTCAGGGTTTGATGATGAGCAGAAAATGTTGACTGAAGAGTCACTATGTTAGGTATAGGGGATCAAACATGATTAAAACTTTATTTCACCTCTTCCTTCAGCTCACTTAAATGGTGCTAAATGCTACTGTGGGAACCCAGAGAAGGAAGTGAGAAGTGATGGATTCTCCTCGAGTGAAAGAGACAAGCATTTGAGAATTAAGATTTTTTTTTTTTTTTTTTTTTTTTTTGAAGATGGTTTTGAGTAAAGGCCTAGAAAGGAGTAAAACTTTGGTTTTGGGGGTGTGGACAGGAGCTGGAGAATAGAATGTAAGATATTATTTAAAACAACTGGGACATCAGTAGTAAGAATTAGGAATTTCCAATGGATGGCTGATCCGCATGGTTATCACATAGAGAGCCTCAGTGGAAGTTTGAGTATTATGCTGAGACACTTGGGTTCGTTTATTAAGGCAGAGGGATCCCTTAAAAGATACTATCTACACTTAGGCATTGCTGTGAGCAGTAAAGAGAGATCCAGATTGCTAAGATACTGTAGAGACAGAGCAGTCATCTTGGTGAATGAATAAGCGGGGGTGGGGGGGGATTTAAAGAAGACAAAAAGGGACTTCCTGGGCTGTCCAGTGGCTGAGACTCCACATTCCCAGCGCAGGGGGCCGGGTTCAATCCCTGATCATGAAATTTGACCCCACATGCTACAACTAAGACCCAGCACAACTAAAAATTAGTAATAACAAAAAAAGATGGCAAAATAATTTTGTTTTGACGACTGGTATTATTAGATTGATAATGCAGTGAGACCATCCCAGGGTAGTTAAAGCATGAAAACAACCAAATATTAAAGAACTAAAAAAAGTCAAACACTGTAAACAGGTCAACTAGGCAAGAATCATAGAGATTCACTAATAAGTGAGTTTTTTAGCAGAACTGGGGTTAATTGACTTGTTCAACACCTCATTCATTTATTTATTCACTTGCCTAGAAAATCCCATGGACGGAGGAGCCTGGTAGGCTGCAGTCCATGGGGTTGCTAAGAGTCGGACATGACTGAGCAACTTCACTCTCATTTTTCACTTTCCTGCATTGGAGAAGGAAATGGCAACCCACTCCAGTGTTCTTGCCTGGAGAATCCCAGGGACAGGGGAGCCTGGTGGGCTGCCGTCTATGGGGTCACACAGAGTCGGACACTACTGAAGTGACTTAGCATAGCATAGCATAGCATGAATGAATGATCATATATATTCATTCACATTCTCTCTGTCCAGAATCATCTTCTCAGCATAGTACCCAGATGTCCATAGAGGTACTTTATACTGCAAACACACATATCAGCTACCCTTTCAACTTTGAAGTCACTGTTCATTGTAACTTGCTCTGTTCAAGAAACAGAAAAATAAATGTGGTCCTGCCCTTGGATCTGTTACAATATAGAGGTAAGTTATAGCTAGCAGGGGATAGAAACTTGAAGTAATCTAGTGTTAGTTTCATCACGACACCTCTAACCTGTCCTATCTCACTTGTCTCTACTCTTCACTCTTTGACTCAGTGTTTTATACCAAAGGCAACGTCACGTTTGCCCATTTTTGCTATACGTTAACGTTATAACTGATCATGAAGAGTCTCTGTGTTCAGGCAGGGCCATGTGTGGAGTCCTACTTCAGAACGCTCGTGTGAGTGTGTTTGTGAATCTGAGCATGTTTATGATCAACTCTGTCCAGAGCACATGTTAAGGAGTCATAATCCCTCTTCAGTGAAGTGTGACAGTTCACCTCTTACTGTTCAGACCTCAAGTTAAGGGCATGCTTCTATCACTAGTGGAGTTGTGTCTTTTACTCTGGTTCTATATATTAGATTAGGGCTTCCTAGGTGGCTCAATGGAAAAGAATCTGCCTGCCAATTCAGGAGTTGCAGATTTGATCCCTAGGTTGGAAAGATCTCCTGGAGAAAGAAATGGCAACCCACTCCTGTATTCTTGCCTGGAAAATCCCATGGATAGGATGAGCCTGGTGGGCTACATGGAGTCACAAAAGAGTCAGACAGGACTTAGCAAATAAATAGCAACAGCGTATATTAGGCTGTGCTGTGTGCTTCGTCACTGTCATGTCTGACTTTTGCGACCCCATGGACCGCAGCACACCAGGCCTCTCTGTCCATCACCAATTCCTGGAGCTTACTCAAACTCATGTCCGTTGAGTCAGTAACACTATCCAACAATCTCATCATCTGTCGTCCCCGTCCCCTCCTGCCTTCAATCTTTCCCAGCATCAGGGGCTTTTCCAATGAGTCAGCTCTTTGCATCAGGTGGCCAAAGTATTAGAGTTTCAGCCTCGATATCAGTCCTTCCAATGACACCCAGGACTGATCTCCTTTAGGATGGACTGGTTGGATCTCCTTTCATTTTCATCAAACTAACTTTAAATAAATATTTTACTTCTCAATACATCTTGGTAAATAGAGCAGCTCACATCTAATAGTGTGCCTCGAAAATGATGCCCAGGCCTTCTGCTCTTTTCTAATATTCATCTTCCTTAATTTAGTCTCAAAACACCCGCAGGCGGTTGAAGCTGACTCTTGCTTGTTTGACATCAAAATTCTTGAAAGCTTGTTCCTCCGCAGCAGACTTTAACTTTTTTCACTCTAAGATATCTTCTCTAACTATTTCACATGGACAGAAAAGAAAACCCATCTTCTTCCATCTATTGCCCTGATTTCCTCCTGCTGCTGGGATCCTGGTTATGAACTTTCTGCTCAGGATCAGTTCTAACTTTTTCCCCTGAGAAGACACTTAAATAACTTCAAAGATATGTTTTGCCTTTATTCTTTTCCTGTATAAGGAATTACTCATAACTCTTTCTACCAAGTCTTCAGTGCATTTTGTCCACAATGCTTATGAACCTATTAACAATGCTTCAGTGTACTGTTCCTTTAGAAGACACTTTTGGAAAGAAACATCATGGATTACTTATCTTTCTTAGTGAGATGATTGCCAAAAATGTAAGAATTTTAATAATCTCACAATAACCTCAGCTCCTCTCACCAAGAAGTTCTGATTTCTAAAAATGTGTTCTTCTAATTGTGTTGGACAAATTTGCAAAGATTTTGCTTTACTAATTTGCTGCTGCTGCTGCTATGTTGCTTCAGTCGTGTCTGACTGTGTGACCCCATAGATGGCAGCCCAACAGGCTCCCTCGTCCCTGGGATTCTCCAGGCAAGAATACTGGAGTGGATTGCCATTTCCTTCTCCAATGCATGAAAGTGAAAAGTGAAAGTGAAGTTGCTCAGTCGTGTCCAGTTCTTAGCGACCCCATGGACTGCAGCCTTCCAGGCTCCTCCATCCATGGGATTTTCCAGGCAAGAGTACTGGAGTGGGATGCCATTGCCTTCTCCGTTACTAACTTGACTATCGTTTTAAAAAAAAAAGAGTTACTGAATTTTCAGAATTGGAAGAGATGGTAGTGGTTGAGTTTCGTGCTCTCCTTTTTGGGGTGATTACCCCGAGGCCCAGAGAAAGGTGGGCACTGCTAGATTCTGCAGGCTTCAGGAGGACCAGGTTAGGCCTGGACTTCCTGCCCTCTGCCTGCTCTCTCTGTTCATCACATTCTTCAGCATCACTCCTGATGTCAGCTCCTCTGGGGATCCTCTGGCCTCTTCTTGCAGAGACCCATTTGTATAGTCAGGATGGTTATACAAGACTTTATAAGTATCAAAAAGGTAGTTTTTCTTATATCTTCAAGACCGAATAATCCTGGTAGACAGGATAATTTTATTTATGCTTTAGCATATTTTAGCGTATACTGGACACTCAATAAAAATCCATCGTACAAAACAACTCTCATATGTGTATTAGTGTGGTCCATTCTTGCTTTACTAAGTAACGCTAGAAGTACAACCTTACAGAATATTTTAGAGTAACCCCTTCAAAGGAAACAGAGGTTGACTTAAACATGGTCCTTAGATTTGATCTTACTTACTTTTACATTAAATTCGATTATAAGAGGGCATATACTAATGTTTTTGGTGCAACAGAAAAAAAGACAATGCCGGGAGCCAGCATGAGGAACTCCGCCCGTGGCAAAGGTCATGAGGAAGGCGGCTCGGCATACGCAAAAGTGGAATTTAGTCTCAGGAGTCCCCCTGGAAATTCTCGAGCACCTACCCCCAAAACCAGAGTCTGCCTACTTTACTACTTTGTGCTCTCACCTACACCTCTGACTTTACGGGGGACTGTCCCCCATCACCTCTTTCAGAGAAGAAGTTAACTTAGAGCTCCAGTTAATAATAATTACTGGGCATGACTGGAGTGTTTCAACCTACAAACTCCTCTGAAGGTTCTCTGGCTTGCCTGACAGGCTTGTCCGGCCACATATGATTGTTCACAGCCTCCCAACCATGAGAGGCATGAGATGCTTTAAACCTTCTAAAAACAGATTCTTTTGAGAAGTTAGAAAATTATTAGTGTAGTATAGTGGGCTGATTAGAAATTGTATTGGTGAAGGATTTTTCATTTGTTGAGCCAATGTTTGCTGCTAAGTCTCCACATCCCCTGCTCTTATACACATTAATGAATACATAGAAGAAATAAATATTAACTTTTGATATTAATCATGTTAGACCTTAAGCTAAGCAAATTCTTTCCTTAATTAAAACCCACTACACCCTCACCCTATAGGAATGTAACTTTATCTGGTACCTTTGGAAGGTGGCATCTGTTTTAAGAATAATCACCCCTGGAGAAATAAGTGTTCTGGTTGACTGACCGCTGTCACAAGTAGAGGGTCATAAATTGTCAGCAGGCCCCCTGGCCAGAAGATGATGTAACACCCCTAAGACCTCTGTATACATTTGTATGAAGCATCTGACTTTAATAAAAGTCAGGACTGCTGACCCTGCATGACTTTTGTATAACACCTCAGTGTATAAAAACAGACCCTGGAAAAATAAAAAATGGGATCAGTTCCTCGAAAGACTGGTCTCCCCATGTCATTCTTTCTCTCAACCGCTGGCTGAGTTTCCATCTGGAGCACGAAGGCCTCCTAAGCTTGCTAATTTTGCCTGGGCTTCTAAGATCACCAGGGAGGCCTCAGTGTCTCCTCTCCTTCGGGAGAATGGAAGGACACCTGCAGCCTACGTAAGTGGTGCAAACTTCTTGGCTTGAAGTTTTATTGGTTTTCCATGTAAACCAAGCTACTCAGCCTCTTTTCTCTGCTGAATTTTCCTACTGAGCTATCCTTAGTCTATTATTCTTTATATCTCTAATTGATATTTAATTAAAGCTGCGATGAACATTGGGGCACACGAAAGAGACATGTGTACCCCAATGTTTATCACAGCACTGTTTATAATAGCCAGGACATTGAAGTAACCTAGATGTCCATCAGCAGATGAATGGATAAGAAAACTGTGGTACATATACACAATGGAGTATTACTCAGCCATTAAAAAGAATATATTTGAATCAGTTCTATTGAGGTGGATGAAACTGGAGCCTATTATACGGAGTGAAGTAAGCCAGAAAGAAAAACACCAATACAGTATACTAACGCATATATATGGAATTTAGAAAGATGGTAGCAATAGCCCTGTATACGAGACAGCAAAAGAGACACTGATGTATATAGAACAGTCTTTTGGACTCTGGGAGAGGGAGAGGGTGGGATGATTTGGGAGAATGGCATTGAAATATGTATAATATCATATATGAAATGAGTCGCCAGTCCAGCTTCGATGCACGATACTGGATGCTTGGGGCTGGTGCACTGGGACGACCCAGAGGGATGGTATGGGGAGGGGAGGAGGGAGGAGGGTTCAGGATGGGGAACACATGTATACCTGTGGCAGATTCATGTTGATATATGGCAAAACCAATACAATATTGTAAAGTTAAATAAAATAAAATTAAAAATAAATAAAAGACGCTTACTCCTTAGAAGGAAAGTTATGACCAACCTAAATAGCATATTCAAAAGCAGAGACATCACTTTGCCAACAAAGATCCATCTGATCAAGGCTATGGTTTTTCCAGTGGTCACGTATGGATGTGAGAGTTGGACTGTGAAGAAAGCTGAGCGCCGAAGAATTGATGCTTTTGAACTGTGGTGTTGGAGAAGACTCTTGAGAGTCCCTTGGACTGCAAGGAGATCCAACCAGTCCAATCTGAAGGAGATCAGCCCTGGGATTTCTTTGGAAGCTGAAATTCCAGTATTTTGGCACCTCATGCGAAGAGTTGACTCATTGGAGAAGACTCTGATGCTGGGAGGGATTGGGGGCAGGAGGAGAAGGGGACGACAGAGGATGAGATGGCTGGATGGCATCACTGACTCGATGGACTTGAGTCTGAGTGAAGTCTGGGAGTTGGTGATGGACAGGGAGGCCTGACATGCTGTGATTCATGGGGTCGCAAAGAGTCAGACATGACTGAGTGACTGAATTGAACTGAACTTAACTGAAGTTGTGAGTGTCAAGAATGCTTTTTTTGTATATGGGTGTCCTATTATTCAGCACCATTTGTTGAATTGACTGTCTGTTTTTGATTTAAAAAATTGTTTGAATCTAAAAAAAAAAGAATTAAAGTTATTGTATCCTGATCACCAAAGCCATCTCCCCTTGGAATTTCTCTGGATCCACCGGGGCTGGACCCTGGCAAGACAAAATTCAGTTTTATCTATTAGGTTGCTTAGAGTTCTTAAAATATAAACATGCTTAAAGAACTAAAATAAAGGATTTTTAAAACATAAAATCCATAATTAACAAGATTTTCTGTACTGCCAGTTCCAAATTGTTTGATAAATATGTTATTCTGAAAAGTTAACAAATATATCAATTAAAAATTACTTGTATTTTTCCATGAGATTTGTTTGCTGTTGTAGTTCAGTCACTATTGCTACTGCTAGGTCACTTCAGTCGTGTCTGACTCTGTGCGACCCCATAAACAGCAGTCCACCAGGCTCCCCCACCCCTGGGATTCTCCAGGCAAGAACACTGGAGTGGGTTGCCATTTCCTTCTCCAATGCATGAAAGTGAAAAGTGAAAGTGAAGTTGCTCAGTCGTGTCCGACTCTTAGCGACCCCATGGACTGCAGCCTTCCAGGCTCCTCCATCCATGGGATTTTCCAGGCAAAAGTACTGGAGTGGGGTGCCATTGCCTTCTCCTAGTTCAGTTGCTAAGTCGTATCCAAATATTTGTGACCCCATGGATGCAGCATGCCAGGCTTCCCTGTCCTGCAGTATCTCTCACAGTTTGCTCAAACATACGTCCATTAAGTCAGTGATGCCCTCCAACCATCTTATCCTCTGTCACCCCCTTCTCCTCCTTCCCTCAATCTTTCCCAGCATCAAGGTCTTTTCCAATGAATCTGCTCTTAGCATCAAGTGGCCAGAGTATTGGAGCTTCAGCTTTAGCATCAGTCCTTCCAATGAATATTCAAGGTTGTTTCAATCAGGATTGACTGGTTTGATCTCCTTGCAGTCCAAGGGAAATTTCAAGAGTCTTTTCCAACGCCGTAGTTAGAAAACATCAACTCTTTGGCACTCCTCCTTCTTTGCAGTCCAACCTTCACATCCGTCAATGACTACTGAAAAAAACCATGCTTTGGCTATACGGACCTTTGTCAGCAAAGTGATCTCTGCTTTTTAATATGCTGTCTATATTTGTCATAGGTTTCTTCCAAGGAGCAACTGTCTTTTAATTTCATGGCTGCAATTACAATCTGCAGTGATTTTGGAGCCAAAGAAAATAAAACCTTCCACTGTTTCCATTGTTTCCCCATCTATTTGCCATGAAGTGATAAGACTAGATGCTATGATCTTAGTTTTCTGAATGTTGAATTTTAAGCCAACCTTTTTTACTCTTCTTTTTCATCTTCATAAAGAGGCTCTTTAGTTCCTCTTCACCTTCTGCTGTGAGGGTGGTATCATCTGCATATTTCAGATTATTGATATTTCTTATGGAAATCTTAATTTCAGCTTTTGATTCATCCAGCCCAGCATTTTACTTGATGTACTCTGCATGTAAGTTAAATAAGCAGGGTGCCAATAAGTCTTGATGTACTCCTTTCCCAATTTTGAACCAGTCCATTGTTCCACGTCTGGTTCTAACTGTTGCTTCTTTATCTGCATACAGATTTCTTAGGAGGCAGACAAGGTGGTCTGATATTCCCATGTCTTTAAGAATTTTCCAGTTTGTTGTGATCCACAGTCATAGTCAGTGAAGCAGAAGTAAATGCTTTTCTGGAATTCCCTTGCTTTTTCTATGATCCAACGGGTGTTAGCAATATGATCTCTGGTTCCTCTCTCTTTTCTAAATCCAGTTTGTGTATCTATGATCGCATACTGTTGAAGCCTAGCTTGAAAGGTTTTGAGCATTACGTTGCTACCGTGTGGAATGAGCACAATACCTCAGTAGTTTCAGCATTCTTTGGCATTGCCTTTCTTTGGGATTGAAATGATAACTGACCTTTTCCAGTCCTGTGTCTACTTCTGAGTTTTCTAAGTTTGCTGGTGTAATGAGTGCAGCATGAGCTTCCCTGGGGGCTCAGATAATAAATAATCTTCCTGCAATGCAGGGAGACCTGGGTTTGATCCCTGGATCAGGAAAATCCCATGGAGAAGGGAATGGCTACCCACTCCAGTATTCTTGCCTGGAGAATCCCATAGACAGAGGAGCCTGGCAGGCTACACTCCATGGGGTCGCAAAGAGGTGGGCACGACTGAGTGACTGACACTTTCACTTTTCTGAGTGCAGCACTTTAACAGCATCATCTTTTAGGATTTTAAATAGCTCAGCTGGAATTTCATCACCTGCTTTTTTTGTTGTAAATCTTCCTAAAGCTCACTTGACTTCACACTACAGGATATCTGGCTCTGTAGGTGAGTGACCAAAACATTGTGGTTTTCTGGGTCATTAAGACTTTTTAAATATAATTCTGTGTATTCTTGCCACCTCTTCTTAATCTCTTCTGATTCTGTTAGGTCCTTGCAGTTTCTGTCCTTTATTGTGTCCATCTGTGCATGAAATGTTCCCTTGGTATCTCCAAATTTCTTAAAGATATCTATAGACTTTCTAATGTTCTACTCTTTTCCTCTATTTCTTTGCATCGTTTCTCTTAAGATTGCTTTCTTATCTCTCCTTGCTTTTTTTCTGGAACTCTGCATTCAATTGGGTATATCTTTCTTTTCTCTTCTCCTTTGCCTTTCAATTTTCTGCTGTTCTCAGCTATTTGTAAGGCCTCCTTAGACAACCATTTTGCCTTGCTGCATCTCTGTTTCTTGTGGATGGTTTTGGTTACAACCTCTAGTACAATGTTATGAGCCTCTGCCCATAGTTCTTCAGGCACTCTGTCTACCAGATCTAATCCCTTGAATATATTTGTTATTGCCACTGTATAATCATATGGGATTTGACTTAGGTCATACCTGAATGGCCTAGTGGTTTTCCCTAATTTCTTAGATTTAAGCCTGAATTTTGCAATAAGGTGCTTATGATCTGAGCCACAGTCAGATCCTGGTCTTGTTTTGCTGACTGTATAGAGCTTCTCCATCTGCGGCTGCAAAGTATATAATTAGTCAGATTTCAGTACTGACCATTTGGTGATGTCCATGTGTAGAGGTGTGTCTTGTGTTGTTGGAAGAGAATGCTTGCTATGACCAGTACATTCTCTTGGAAAAAAACTGTTAGCCTTTGTCCTGCTTCATTTTGTACTGCAAGGCCAAACTTACTTGTTATTCCAGGTATCTCTTGACTTCCTACTTTTTCATTCCAGTCCCCTATGATGAAAAGAACATCTTTTTTGGTGTTAGTTCTAGAAGGCCTTGTAGATCTTCATGGAACCATTGAACTTTCTCTCCTTCGGCATTACTGGTTGGGGCATAGACTTGGATTACTGTGATATTGAACAATTTGCTGTGGAAATGAACCAAGATCATTCTGTTGTTTTTGTGATTGCACCCAAGTACTGCATTTGAACTCCTTTCTTGACTATGAAGGCTACTCCATTTCTTCTAAAGGGTTCTTGCCTATAGTAGTAGATATAATGGTCATCTAAGTTAAATTTTCCCATTCCAGTCCATTTTAGTTCACTGATTCCTAACATGTCAATGTTTACTCTTGATATCCCCTGCTTGATCATGTCCAGTTTGCCTTGATTCATGGACCTAACATTCCAGGTTCCTATGCGGTGTTGTTCTTTACAGCTTTGGACTTCACTTCGACCACTGGACACATCCGCAACTGAGCCTAGTTTTCACTTTGGCCCAGCCATTTCATTCTTTCTGGAGCTATTTCTCTGCTCTTCGCTAGTGGCATATTGGACACCTACTGACCTGGGAAGTTCATCTTTCAGTGTCCTATCTTTTTTCCTTTTCATACTGGTCACAGGGTTCTCAAGGCAAGAATACTGAAGTGGTTTGCCATTCTCTTCTCTGTGGACCGCGTTTTGTCAGAACTCTCCACCATGACCTGTTCGTTTTGGGTGACCCTACACAGCCTGGTTCATACCCTCACTGAGTTACACAAGCCTGTGATCCCTGTGATCATTTTGGCTAGCTTTTGTGATTATGTTTTTCTCTGTGGAGGCTGTTCAATTATAGTTCTTACTTCTCCTGTCTGCCCTCTGATGAATGAGGATCAAAGGTTTGTGCGAGCTTCCAGATGGGAGGCCCTGGCTGTGGGGAAAACTGGGTCTTGCTCTGGAGGGCAGGGCCCTGGTTAGTAAATCAACAATCCCAAAGGTTTTCACACTATTGCAAAGATCTAGGCCCCACGTTAGACTGCTCAACCTGGTGATCCAGCAAAGGGTCTGGGAATCCCCAGTGAATCTGACTCTAAAAGACAGCAAGATTTGATACAGAACTTCCACAAGACTGGGGGAAACACAGACTCTTAGAGGGCACCAACAAAACCCTGTGCGCACCAGGAACCAGGGGAAAGAGCAGTGACCCCCAAGAGCTGAGGCCGACCTCCCTGGGAGTGTTTGAGGGCCCCTTGAAGAGCGCTGGGTTGGCAGCAGCCTGCCGTGGGGACGGGGGCGTTGGCAAGCAGCAGAGTCCTGCAGTGTGTATTGGCCTAAGTCCTTTTGAAGCTAGCCTTCTGCCCTGCCATCAAGCCTGTGGACTCCAGGACTGGACCACCTCAGGCCAAGCAACCAACAGGGAAGAAGCACAGCCCCACCCATCAGCAGGACTTTCTTAGATATGTTTATTAAATGTAACTTTGTATAATATGTTTCAGAGATCAGTTCGAGGAATTTCTTTTTTCAAAAATGTATATAAGCATAACCAATTTACCAGTTCAATTGTTCTTCCACTAATGTTTTTACCTAATTTATCTGAAATAACACCTTACAAAATACTCTTTAAATACAGATCATAGGGAAACTATAGATAATTGCCTGATTCCCCATCTAATAGTTTAAAATTCACTTCAAAAGTACAAAAACTGCCATCCAAAACTTGGGGAGTATTTTCAAAACTAAATTACTAATTGAAATTTTAGAAGATGATATTTAATTTAGGGAAAGATATTTGATGGTATTCATGCCTAAAACATAAATATTATCAAATTCAAACATATCTTTTCTTCTGGAAGGCCAACTTTTTTTTCTTTGTCAGATTCTTTCATGATACAGACACATAAAAGTCTGTGTTTTCTAGTCCTCCATTTTCCATAGATGCTACATTGCATGTCTTTTAATAATAACTTACAGATATGGGTTATCTTTTCTTTATGAAATGATGATCATGAGATATATTATTTTTTAATGTCTTTACTTAAAAGAAGTTTTCCCTCTTGGAGGTATAGTCTGATTCATGAAATCCCAAAGTGAAGGAATAGCTGATCTAGAAATAAAAGTGTTAAATTAGGATTGCTTATCCTTTGATTATATTAAAAAATGCAGTTTATTCCTTTCTTCAAATAATTTGTGAGATTTTGTAGCTGTCCATATGGCAGAAATAGATCTTAGTTTGTGACTTGCATGTAAATGTATTAATACGAAGCTTGATTGTAGACATGATACTTCTACATGTGGATTTTTTAGGAAGATGCTGCAATCAAAACCATGGCCTAATATCCTTAATGTGCTCCAAAATCCCATGTCTCAAATAGCATTTAGTCAGGAGAGAAAACTGATCTTACAGTTTTCTGTAAAACTGTAAGCCATGAGGTGTCTAAATCTGTCTCTATGGATTCAGTGTGTTATGTGTAAGAGCAGATGACAATTTAACATCCCCACCCAATCTGTTAAAAATGTTATGGATTCCACTCAGCTAAATAATAGCTAGTTATGCCACAGTTATGACCAACCAAATGGTTATTAGGGGCCTTCTGTGTTCAGCATTAATGAGGAACAGAATGAATAGAATGAATGAAGAGTTTTTAATCTTCTAAAAATGTTTTTTGTTGCTTAAGCTTCATTACATACACTTTGGAGGAATAAACTGGGAATTGAAGGAAAGAAGATGTACAAAAATTTCATCAAAGTGGGACCATTTGAATTAAGCCTTAAACACTTAGCTTGTTTTTTTCCAACTGTCAAAGTCCTGGATAAAATGAAATTTGACCTTGGTTTGTCCTTGCTAAGTAAGATAGTAAACAGTTAAAATACAGTGTAAGTAACATGGTTCAGCTATTTTCAGACAGTACTAAATATAGATTGGAGATGATATGAACAATTAAAACCTGGTCACGATTCTTCTTATACCTTTAAAAAGAAATAAAAGAAAATATGGTAAATGGGAATAAGAATAGATTACCTATTTTTAATGTAATATTATAATATTAAGAATAAATAATTTGCCTATTCCTTAATGATCACAACAAAATGTGTTTTTCAGAGACTTTCTGAATCAGAAAAATGTACCTACAACATACTCTATCTAACAATTTAAACTAGTGATAAACCTGGAAATAGAAAAGAAGGAAGATTGCTTCTGAATGGAAAATGCTTAAGACCAGCAGTATTTATTGATATCTTGTGCAATAAAAGAAAATAAAAGATGCAATTACTTCAACTACTTTCTCAGTTAAAGCAGTTTTTTAAGGAAAACTTCCTAGAGCAATGGCTAAACCGGCTCCCACATAAGATGACTTTTTTTTATGACATTTTCAATGTAGCTTCAGTGCCTGTGCTCCTAGTCTAAATTATTAGCTTGAACGACTTTCCCTTTACCCACTTCTGATAGCATTTTTAAAGAAATAAATACATATAGCCCAAATGAAAAATAAAACCACTTTCTCTTTCACTCTTTATAGGAGGTTAAACTTCTTTGGATTGCTGGAGCTATAGATTTTTCAGGATGTGTGTTTCAAAGTGAAGTGATATTACTTGCTCTCAAATTATCAGTCAACTGAAAAAAAAATAGATCTAAATTTCTAATTCCACCTATATTGTAAGTTATACAGGAATATTTTACTTTTTTCACTTTTTTAAAAAAACATTATCTATACGAGAATGGACAACTGCTGATCATTAGAGCTGAATTGTCAGCTTTGTGGATCACCAACTATTCAAAGAACCTCCTGCAGCATTTTTTAACATAGACAACAATAAATATGTGATAAAAATTTTTTCAAGAGGCTGCAAAGGGTCAGAAAAATTATTTGAATCTACTTCAACATAATGTTATTTCTCAAGTCTCTTTCTTATTTTCACATTTCCCAAAGAAAGCTAATGCTGATTGAGCATTAGAGCATAACATAAGTATTGGTAACACCTGCCATTTATTGAGAATGTGATACTCTGCCAAGTCTCTGTGCTGGGCACATCTGTTTATTTATTTGATACATATTTATGGAGTATTCACTATACATCCGGTAATAGAAAAATTAAAATAGGAGAAGTGACCACTGTCCTCAAAGAACTTATAATCAAATATTTAAATAGATGTCTTTAAAGCAATGATAAAGATATGCTATGGGAGTTATTATGGAAGAATAGACTAGCCCTTAGCAAAGTTTTCTGGAGGAGTTGAGGACAGAGCTAAATATTAAATGATAAATTAGAAGATTTTCACATAAAGGCCAAGAAAAATGACATTCTAAACAGAAAAGTTGTATACACAAAAGTATTAGTGGGAAAACTCTATATGCTAAGGGAGCTACTGAGATTTTGGTATTGAGAAGCTTTAAACTGATGAGAGGTAAGGCTCGGAGGGTATGTACAGTTAAAACCATGAACTGGTGTGACATCCAAAGATATTTAAACTTTATCCTATAGCTTTGAGAAACCAATCAAGAGTTTCAAAGGTTCTTCATTGCTTACATACATATCTTACATATATTTCAAAGTAGAGTTGCATTTATGGGGATATATTAGCTACAGAAATAAATTATCATAGACTAGGCAGCTTAATTTGGAGAAGGCAATGGCACGCCACTCCAGCACTCTTGCCTAGAAAATCCCATGGATGGAGGAGCCTGGAAGGCTGCAGTCCATGGAGTTGCTATGAGTCTGACGCGACTGAGAGACTTCACTTTCACTTTTCACTTTCACACAATGGAGAGGGAAATGGCAATCCACTCCAGTGTTCCTGCCTGGAGAATCCCAGGGATGGAGGAGCCTGGTGGGCTGCCGTCTATGAGGTCGCACAGAGTCGGACACGACTAAAGCGGCTTAGCAGCAGCAGCAGGCAGCTTAATTACCATAGACTAGGCTTCCATGATAACTCAGTTGGTAAAGAATCCACCTGCAATGTGGGAGACCTGGGTTCTATCCCTGGGTTGGGAAGATCCCCTGGAGAAGGGAAAGCCTACCCATTCTAATATTCTTGGGCTTCCCTTGTGGCTCAGCTGGTAAAGAATCCACCAGCAATGCAGGAGACGTGGGTTCTATCCCTGGGTTGGGAAGATCCCCTGGAGAAGGGAAAGGCCACACACTCCAGTATTCTGGCCCGGAGAATTCCATGGGCTGTATAGTCCATCAGGTCGCAAAGAGTCGGACACGACTGCATGACTTTCACGTTCAGTTTCAGGCAGCTTAAACAACAGAAATTTGTTTTTTCCACATTTCTGAAGGTTGGTAAGTCCAAGATCAAGTTGCTGTAAGGAGGGTTTCATTCTGAGGCTTCTTCCCTTGGCTTTTTGTTCGCCATTATGGAGGTGTGTGCTCACATGATTGCTTCTTTGTGCTTGAACAGAGAGGGAGAGGGGGAGAGACAGCTCTACGGTATCTCTTCTTCTGAGGACACTAACGCCATCACGAGGAGTGGACCCTCACGACCTCTTCTCACTTTAATTACCTCCTAGAGGCCCCATCTTCAAATCACATCACTTTGGGGGTTAAGACTTCAACACAGGAATTTGGGGAGGATGCAAACATTATGTTAACAGGAGAGCAAATGGTTGTCATTGTAGTAAGGGGGCTGGATAATGAAGCCTTCAGGTAGAGGAATAAAAGAGCAGTTATGAGATGAAATCAGTGGGTTTTGGAGCTGTGGGACCAAAGGCAGTCCACGTTTTCCATCTTCATTGTCATCCAGCAACTCCAAGACACCAGTGAGGCTACTGCTCAGCATTTATCCTGGCTTCCCTCCTGCACAGCACGCATCATCCAATACCCACCCACTACTTCCACTGCGGTCCTTCACCCACGCTCCTGGGTACATAGTGACTCTAAACAGCTTGCTTCAAGTCCCTGATTCTCTGCATATTCTCGTGAAAGAAATAGATAAGTATACAAAGAAATGCAACCCCATATGCTAAGTACTACTGGATTACAGAAGAGGAAGCGACCAATGAACGTACAGTCAGTTCTGCTGTAATACAACATACGCTTTCTTAAAGCTCACCACACTATGAAGAACTGTGCAATTAAAAAAAATACAGGGCTAATAAGAAGATGTGGGTTTGGAGCATAACGTTAAAACCTTTCATTAGTGACACAGGTTTTACATTGATAAGAATCTAATAAAAGTATAGCACTATTTATATATATTACTGTTGTTCAGTTGCTAAGTCGTGTCTGAGTCTGAAACCCCATGGACTGCAGCTTGCCAAGCTTCCCTGTCCCTCACTATTTCCCAGAGTTTGCCCAAATTTCTGTCCATTGAATCAGTGATGCTATCCAATCATTTCATCCTCTGCTATTATATATATTAATATATTTATATCAATATATAACTGTGATACATACATATATATTGTGTGTGTGCATACTGTGTGTGTGTGTGTGTGTGTGTGTGTGTGTGTGTGTTATCGCTCAGTCCTGTCTGACTCTGCAAAACTTCATGAACTGTGCAGGTTCCTTTGTCCATGACATTTTCCAGGCAACAACAGACTCTGATGCTGGGAGGGATTGGGGGCAGGAGGAGAAGCAGACAACAGAGGGTGAGATGGCTGGATGGCATCACTGACTCAATGGACGTGAGTCTGAGTAAACTCTGGGAGTTGGTGATGGACAGGGAGGCCTGGCGTGCTGCAATTCATGGGGTCGAAAAGAGTCAGACACAACTGAGCAACTGAATTGAACTGAATACTAAAGTGGATTGGTATCAAATATATAAATAACACAACATATAGGCTACTTTTACCTTCAAACCTGACGTTTGCATTTACCATTGGAAGAGTTGTAGCTGTGCATTTTTGTGAGGGACAGAAGGAATGGAGAGCTGAAATCAGAGGGAAGGTTGTAGCTCACGCAGATGGACGTGGCTTAACGCGTGCAGTGAGCTGGCAGCATGTGTGAGGAGTGTGTACGGTGCATTTAATGTGTTTCTACTCAGCTTAAGTTCAGCCAATGGCATTTTTATATTCACTCCCTGTTTCTCATTGAGGAAATCACACATAAGCAAGCTCAAATTGTTCCTTCTATCAATCGTTCTGGAACAAATTCACTTACTGTTTTCAAAATAAGCATCAGTGAAGAACTGAGTGTAATTGTGCCTGGAACAGATGGGAGAATTGCCCTAAAGGTGGTGACGTGAAAACGTGTGAACCAGCAGAAAAGAGGGACGAGAGCTAGGCGAAAAGAACAGTCTGTATGCTCAGGGGGCCAGGTGTGAATGGGAATTCCACCTTTGGCAAATTTCTCCGTGTGTGATTCTCTTATCTTAATCCCTTATACATATTTTTTATTGTTTTGAAAATTCTTTTTTCCTCATAGTAACTGTTCTAATTTGCCTTCTTCTCCAACACTTGATTGGTTATTGTTTTTAATATTGGGGGAAATTATTTGCCTTCACTTGATATCCAAAAAGCATCTCATGTGTGTTTTTTTCTGTGCAATTCGCAGATAATATGACAACTTTGTGCACATTTCAAATGCCTTCATCTTAACAACTGAGCTGGCTTTGCTTCAGTGTCAAATATCACAGTCAGTCTTTCCAGGTCCCAAATTAAGGGGGATTTACATACTTGGAATGAGTAAAATTAATTCCATTTAAATACTTATAATGAGTAAAATTGCAACTTTATGAATTCTAATCCAGGGATAATCATGTTTTTATTTTATCTGTATTCTCAAATATTGCAAATGTAGTGACTAAAATTACTGTTAGAGTTTCTAATTCAGTTAAAGAAATATTGCTCCCAGGGGTTTAATTTATTTAGTCTATTCAGTTCAGTTCAGTCACTCAGTCGTGCCCGACTCTTTTCGACCCCATGGACTGCAGCACGCCAGGCCTCCCTGTCCATCACCAACTCCCGGAGCTTGCTCAAACTCATGTCCATCGAGTCAGTGATGCCATCCAACCATCTCATCCTCTATCATCCCCTTCTCCTCCTGCCTTCAATCTTGCCCAGCATCAGGGTCTTTTCCAATGAGTCAGTTCTTCGCATCAGGTGGTCAAAGTATTGGAGTTTCAGCTTCAGCATCAGTCCTTCCAATGAATATTCAGGACTGATCTCCTTTAGGATGGACTGGTTGGATCTCCTTGCAGTCCAAGACTCTCAGGAATCTTCTCCAACACCACAGTTCAAAGTCTATTACAAGTTAATAAGACAGAAGATGTGCTCTTATATTACATGGATTCATTACATTAATTAACAATCACTTATTAAATGCCTGCCATATGCATAATATGGTCTTTGGTCTATGATTCTATTTCATTTCAATTCTTACATCATAAGACTTCCAATGCTCCCTACTGCAGTGAGTATCATGGATATATTTTAACAACACTTTTGAAGGAAGTACGCTGAATGAGAAGAAATACTTCAACAAAATACAACAATATTATTTCATTCACTCAAATGATTGCGTTAATTGATTTCCTGATCGACATGGTCCTTGTTTTTCCACATGGATGATCAAATTTGTTTTAGAGTCTAATTCTTTGACGATTAGACTGGAATCTAAGTTTCTCCATAACTTACTACTTCATACTGATAAATATCTTTTTAGATGAAGCAGTCACTTGAGAAATGAGTATTGTAGCAGTGGAAAAACATCATATTATCAGCAAGATCATCAAACCTATTCAGGCTGTGTAGTACACTGTCCCCTTCAGGGTGCTCTGAATTGGTTTACGAAATGTTCTAAATACTTCTTTTATTTTCCACAAAAAAATCTTTAGTACTTTAGTGTTCTGGGTATTCATTAACTCTCCCAGCATATTTTGAGGATTCTTGTTTTACTCAAATCTCAAAGATAGTTACTGTAGTGACTCTTATTAAGAACTGCTATGCAGATTCTTTATTTTTTCCCTTGACCCTTCCTGACCTTTTGCTGATTTCACTTAATTCACTTCCCTTTAGATATTTTGCAGCTAGAAAGAGTATGGCTTAAAAAACTTAGTATCAGTTAATTTTACTATTGTTTATTGGGATAAATCAAAGTAAAAGATTATAATGGATTAATGAGAACTCTAAATATTCACTTTATTTAGCTCTTTTCTCCAAATACCATCGATTAATAGGCTATTTCTGTATTCTTCATTGTTTTCTTTCTCTTTTTGTTTAACTTTGGATGAATATTTGTAACATAAAACAGTTGTGGGTAAGTTAGCTGTGTGTTTTAAAAAATATGTCTTGTTCATCAGTATAAAATTTATTTGGAGTCCTAGGGCTTCCCAGTTGGTATAGTTGTTAAAGAATCAGCCTGCTCAGTGCACGAGACACAAGAGACATGGATTCAATCCTTGGGTCAGGAAGATCCCCTGGAGGAGGAAATGGCAACCCATTCCAGTATTCTTGCCTAGAAAATTCCACGAACAGAGGAGCCTGGTGGGCTACAGTCCATGAGGTCACAAAGAGTGAGACATGACTGAGCGTGCACGCACACTTTGGAGTCTTATCATTCAAGGATGTTAGGCGGCAAAATGACATGTACAAATACAGTCAAAGGTGTGTCCATTGACAATATGCAAATAAAGTGAATTAGAAATTACTAATGTAAATTATCAAAGAACACTTACAGCTTAAAATTACTTTCATAATCATATACAAATAATACAAAAGAGGACATCAATCTTTCAGTTTTACTAAATAATTAAGGCAGGAAAATGAAGAGAAGTGGATGATAAAGTCTCAGGAGCTGGAGTGTGATCATCCAGTTTTTGGACACAGTGTATGCTAGTTCATATATTTCTATAAGTTTATCAATGAAACTAAGTCAGAGAAATGTGAATCTGCAGGCAAAAAAAGAAAAAAATAATGACCACTTTAGTGTGATTGCCAAAATTCTTGTTCTTGTAAAAGTGATTTTTGAGGTTGAAAGGAAAAGAAATCTATCATCTGTAGGCATTTTACTCTTATAACATTTTCACAGGCAAGTTAAAGCACTGTTTGGAGAATTTCCACATGGCTGGCATTTATTAAACCTAAAAGTTAAAATTACTTTGTGCAGTTTTATTGCGGTGCGTTTTGTATTGTTTGTCAGGATAACTTTATAAACGATCTAGAAATGGTAGATATGCTGCTGATGAGCCACTGCCGGGGAAAGCCAAAGGGACGTGGGTTCCTGTCACTGTGAAGAACGGCGTTCGCATTACAGGGAGGGTTGTCTTTGTCTACACGTCTCTCCTGAGATAGAATCCGGACAGATTATTTTTAAGGTTTCTGAGCCGTCTCTGGCTAGTTGAAAGTACAGATTATTTTTTAGGTTTCTGAGTCTGTTTGCCCAAGGAAAATTAAATGGCACATTTTAATAAGAGCGGTTTATTTTCCTCACTACGTAGCTGGGGTGAGATTGAGAACAGGAACTGTGTGCCGCGGGCTTAGTCCCTTAGTCGTCTCCAACACTTGCGCCCTATGGACAGTAGCCTGCCAGGCCCGTGGGATTCTCCAGGCCAGAATACTGGAGGGGGTTCCTTCACCAGGGCATCTTCCAACCCAGGAACTGAAGCCAGGTCTCCTGCATTGCAGGCCTACTCTTTCCCGACGGAGCTACCAGGGAAGCCCAAAGAAAAGGCTTCAGATCAGATCAGATCAGTCGCTCAGTCGTGTCCGACTCTTTGCGACCCCATGAACTGCAGCACGCCAGGCCTCCCTGTCCATCACCAGCTCCCGGAGGTCACCCAGACTCGCATCCATCGAGTCAGTGATGCCATCCAGCCATCTCATCCTCTGTCGTCCCCTTCTCCTCCTGCCCTCAATCCCTCCCAGCATCAGAGTCTTCTCCAATGAGTCAGCTCTTCGCATGAGGTGGCCAAAATACTGGAGTTTCAGCTTTAGCATCAAAGATGAAGAGTAAAACCTCCAAATTATTATCTGGTTGTGTTCCTAAGGGATGAACCACCACCCCATTTGATTTAAGAAAGATCAGTGGTGTACCTCTCAGCTGCAAACACCGGCATTCTGTTTCTCGTGAGTCTGGTGCGGCAATGGCCAAGCCTATCACAGAAGGATGCTCTAGCGCTACGGAAACCACAGAAGAGAATGGCTCCATCTCTCCTGAGAGAAAGGCAGGGAAGGAGGACCCCCACAGAAAGCAAGCTCGTGCAAAAGAAGCAATGCTGAACTCCGTGGAGTGGGAAACTCTAGTCTGACTTTTCTATGTGCGTAAGTGCAAAAATCTAAACAAGAGTAAAATATTAGTAAGTCAAATGCAGTAATCCATAGGAAAGATAATATTTAACATTGATCAATAATGTTGGTAATCAATAGCATTGATTGCATTGAGTTTGTTGTGGAAAGCAAGTCTGGTGTAGCATTTACAAATCAATAAAAATGTCTCAGAATAAATGAGAAAAAATCATACACATCAGTAGATGCAGAAAAAATTTGACAAAATTCAACATTTACTCATAATTTTAAGGTAACTCTCGGAAATAAAGGAAAATGTCTTTAATGTGCTTAGGTGTTTCTGAAAATAAAAATATATGTAAAAAGAGCTAAATCATACTTGCTAGTAGTTATTGAAACTTTTTGTCCTGAAATCAAGAGTGACAAAAGAATGCCCACTCTCACCATTAATATTTAGCGTTACACTGGAGGTCATAGCCTTTATAGAAAGGAATAAAAACTATCCTTATTTACAGTTAATATGATTGATATATAAGAAATTAAAACAATATAGACTGTTACAATCAAATATTTTAGCAATTCCAGAAGGTCAATATACAAATTCAACATTTTTTCTCTATACCATCAAAGGCAGCAAAGATGAAAATGCAATTTTAAATACAGTATTTAAAATTTTTCTTAAAAATCCCAGTATTTCAGAACAAATCTAATTGAACATGTGGACTGAAACTTTCAAGACCGGTTCATGGATTTGAATACTTGCTATTAAGATATCATTTCTAGCCAAATTAATCCCTAGATTCAATGCAAACTTAATCAAAACCCCCAATTTTTGAATAAAGACTGACAATCTTATGCTAAAATTCAATATGGAAATACAAAGGACCAAGAATATTAAACACTTGTGAAATGAAACAAAAAAAAATTGGCAGGCACATACCATTAGATATCTAAACTCATTATAAAGTTGCAGTAGCTGAGACTGTGTGTGTGGTACAAGGATAAATCAACAGACTAGAGGAAATGGGTATATAAACTCCAGAAGTGGATTTACCCAGATATAGCCAATCAGTTCATAACAAAGGTAACTCTACATTTCAGTAGGAAAATAATAGTCTGTTTAAAGGATGTGCAACAAACTGGATCTCTATTGAATAATAGCTCTAAATCTCGATGCCCTACCTCACACCATACAATAAATAATTAGAGATCAAAAGATGAAAATAATAAAACATACATAAGTAACCATAATAGCATATTTTCATTATTGTGGTGGACACAAAGATTTCTTAAGAATAACAGACATAATAACTACAACAGGGAAGAACTGAACACTTAGATCTTATTTAAAATAAGAACTCTTGGGAGAGTGAAAAGCAAGCCACAGTGCAGAAGAAATTGGATGTATTTTTTCTCTACTGCTGCATGATTTTTTCTCATTTATTCTGAAATATTTGATTGATTTTAAGTGCTGTATCAGACTTGCATTTCTAGAACAAACCCAATGAGATCTTGATATGCTCTCTTTTCCATGGATCACCACATATGATTTGCTAATATTTTGCTCTGGTGTAGATTTCTGCATCTATGAACATGAGAAAGCTTAGACTATATTTTTCCACTCTATCACTTCTTTTGAATGCTCTACCTTTCTATATATATATGTATATACAAAGAACTATTATCCACAATTTGTAAACAATTCCTACAAATCAAATTCAAGGAAAAAAACACTGAAAACTCAACAAAGAAATGAAGAAAAACTTGAAATAGCACTTAAAAAAAAAAAGATATGCAAATGAACAAAATATAATGGTTTTCAACCTCACTTAATCACCAGGAAATGCAGATTAAAAGTATAGTGATATCCCAGTACATAGTTACCAAAGTGATTAAAATAAATGTACTGACAAATGTTGGCAAAGATTTGGAACATCTTGAACTGCCATGCATATCTGGTAGGAATGTAAATTAGTACAAGCACTTTGGAAAGCATTATAAAGCTACAATAATTAAAGCAACTTCTTAGGCACATCTATTACACCTAATGTGCATTACCTTATGAATTAGTAATTCTATTCCTACATATAAATATATGCGCCTTAAAAAATATACAAATTTACCAAAAGACTCATTCAAATATATTCCTAATACTGTTAATTCTAAAATCCCCAAACTGAAAGTACCTAGAAGTCCATCAATAGTAGAATGGACAAAAAAAGTTGTTTTAATTGATACAATCAACCACTACAATACTAATGACAATTGATAGAATATATGGCAGCCGCCAACATGTTTAAATATCCCAAACATAATTTTGGGCACAAGAAGCCAAGTGTATAGAGTGAAAGTGAAAGTCCCTCAGTCGTGTCCGACTCTTTGTGACCCCATGGACTGTACAGTCCATGGGATTCTCCCGGCCAGAATACTGGAGTGGGGAGCTGTTCCCTTCTCCAGAGGATCTTTCCCAACCCAGGGAACGAACCCAAGTCTCCCGCATTGTGGGCAGATTCTTTACCAGCTGGGCCACAGGGGAAGCCCAAGAAAACTGGAGTAGGTAGAGGGTATGATTCCATTTGTAAGCAATTTGAAAGCACAAATAATTTGTGGTGTTATTAGATGGTATGGTGGTTAACTTTGGGAAGAGGTCACTGGGAAAGCGCAGGATTTCTCGATGTGAGTGCTGAGTTACATAGTGTGTTCGTTTTGTCAAAAGGTACCAAACTCCTCATGTATTCTGTGTTCACTTCTCTGTGTGTATATTATCTTTCAATACAAATTTTGCTTACATGAATATTGCATACAGAGGTATTAGTCTGGGCTTTTTGGAAGAAGCAGACAGAAATATTTACATTTAATTATAAAACAAATCCCACTATAGTCTATTATAGTAGATTGTGATCAATACTGTAAATAATTAATTATGTTGACATAAAAGAAGGAAAAGCAAATACCCAGATGAGGGTATTTGGAGAAAGCTTCAAAACAGATGTTCACTTTGAATTAACTAAGGTAGAAGGGAGAACCTTTCAGAAAATAGACATACTGAAAATATTATTAATTGACAGTTAAATTTATGAAACAACCTAAATCCATGTACTTTGCCTATTTTATGGAAAACAGGGGAAGCTAAGAATATGAAAGAAAAATTGATGAGTCTTGATTATGGCAGATCATAAATGTCATGCCAAGAATTTTAGATGGTATTCTCCAGTTATTTGGAAGCCACTTAAACAAGGCACCAAAATGGGAGGGGGTAAGGAAAACATTTCTGGTAGCAATGTGATAGCTAGATTGGCCACCTGGAAGACTGGAGCTGAGAGACTTCTCCATTACTAGTGGAAAGATTTGAGTGGGAAAAGGTGGTAATCGTATAAATGGGGTAAAGAAATCTACAAGAAAGGGATATGTTGGTAAATTAGTAATAATATGACTAGTTATAAGAGAAGGAGCCTGAGAATATGAGTAAAAAGATAGCTTAAGTATGCGCCACTCACTCAATGTGGAAGACAGAGTAGTGTTCTTAGAATATCCACTCTTTGTCCCCAAAACCTGTGAATACATTAACTTAAATGGTAAACAAGACTTTGAAAATGTGGTTAAAGATCTTGGGAAGAGATTACCCTCTATTATCTGGATTGGCCTTACAATCAGAAGTGCTCTTATAAGACCCACAGTATGATCTGCACTTTTGAAAATAGAGGAAAAGGCCATAAATCAAGAAATGCCAGCAGCCTCTAGAAGCAGGAAATGGCAAGGAAATGGATTCTGCAGGTTCCACCCTGCAGCTTCTAGATGGAATGCAACTCTGCCTACAGTTTTAGACCTTTCACCTCCAGACTTGATAAAATTTGGTTTTTTAAAGCTACTGTTATTATGACAATATGCTACAGCAGCAAAATGAAACTAATAAAAGATTTTGCTACCTAGAAGTGGGGTATAGTTGTAACAAATATCTAAACACTTGGCAATGGCTTTCAAATTGGGTATTGTAATGACTAGAGGCTGGAAGAAATTTTGAGCATGATAAAAATCCTAGATTGCATTAAACACATTGTTGTTAAGGATATGAATGTTAAACTTGTTGCTAGATAGGACTCAAAAGGAAGTGGGTAGCATGATAGAGAAAATCTATATTGTCTTGAAGAACACATAACTCATTAAGCAGAACATTGGTAGAAACAGGACATTAAGTCTGAACTGAGGAGTGCTGGTGAGGATTCTAAAGGAAAAGAGGAATATGTTATTGAAAATAGGAGGAAAGCGGATACTTTTCATATAATGGTATAAAGCTTAGCTGTGTTCTGTTGTTTTGTGGAAAACAGATGAATTGTTATGTGAACATATAATATAGCCATGTGGTAAATGATGAGCTTGGATATTTAGCTGAGAAAATTTTCAAGTAATACATTGAAGGTATGACCTAATATCTTTTTGCTGTTTGTAATAAAATGCAAAAAGAAAGAGATAAGTTCAAGAAAGTACTGTTAAGCCAAAAGGAACCAGGATTTGTTGATGTGGGAAATCCCCAGTCTATTAAGACTGCAAAAGGTGCTAAAATAAATAATAATAAAGTTCACAGTCAGGAATGCTTGTTGTGAAGATACTGCAAAGTGTGTGAGTGGACAATTTTTTGCTAGTGCTTTGAGAGGATAAGTATAGTCCGTGTGTTCAGTCACACAGAGAGCTCTTTGAAGAGATAATTAGCATGTGTCTCACTGATTCTCTGTTATCTCAGCAGAATCCAAAAATAGAGGTAGCATTATCCACAAGAGAACCGTGGATGATCTTGTCTGATGGAGTCAGACCCCATACCCTTCATGGGAGATCCACAAGGTTCTTAAGGGCCTTATACAGGCAGAGAGGCTCCCAGCTCGAACCAAAGGGACAGCAAAAGGCCAAATAAACAAAGGCCAGTGAGCTCCCCAAATTCTGCAGTATTTGGAAGTACTTTCCTTTGGGAAAAGGAGACAGAGGAGACAGTATGATTCAATTTCCCTTTTGCAAATGTTTGCTACCTTTAAGAAGGAATCAGAACGTCTCTGAGGGTGGAGCTTCAGGCTCAGAGGACAAAACCAAGGACCCAGAGGGTAGAGCTCTGGTCCTCGAGGAAAGAACCAAGAAACATGTAGGGTTCTTCCCAGGCCTTGAATCACAATGAAAGTTTCCCAGTTGGATTTTGGACTTTCGAGTTGATGAGATAAAATGAAATTTTGAGCTTTAAGTGGATGATGTAATGGTCTGAGACTTCATAGGACGCATGCTGTACGTGGGATAGACATAATTCTTTGGGAGCTAGAAGGAAGACTGAAGTGGAAAGAATAACAGCTTTCCTAATATGTCCACATCCCAGTCTCCAGAATTTGTGTGTATGTTACCATATTTGACAGATGGATTTGGCAGGTATGAATAAATTAAAGATCTTAAAATACTGGAATTACTGAATGAGCCAATACAAACGTACGAATCTTTATAAGAGAGAGGTAAGAGGGTCAAAGCAAGAAGGAAATACGGTGATGAAATAAGTGACTGGAATGATGAATGTTTAAGGTGGAAGAAGGGGCATGAGCCAAGGAAGATAGACAACCTCTAGAAATTGGGGAAAAAAAAAACAGAGTCTCCTCTGAATTCTTCTGAAAAAATATAGCCTGCTGCTGCTAAGTCACTTCAGTCGTGTCCAATTCTGTGTGACCCCATAGCCTAGCTAACACCTTTTTTTCAATTTCTGACTTTCCAAATTATGAGAATAAATTTGTGCTATTTTAAGTCAGAAAGTTTGTGGTAATTTTTGCAGCAAAAATAGAAAATCAATATACTAATTTATAAATAAATAACTGTGGAGCAACTAGTATATCTCAGATACTGAGTGGGATGTCAGGGATGTAGTAGCAAATAAGACAGACATGGTAGATTATAGTATTATAACTTTATGGTGTGTTGTCATCTGTCCAGAAGCAATGAAAGAGAAGCACCCTTTTTTTTTGCACCATGGTGGATTTGATATGACTTTTGAACATCTACATGAATATATTTAGCAATAATACCTATTAGGCTGGTCACTGTTCTAAACATTTTTTATTTATTAACGTGCTTAATTCTTATAACTATATTAACTATAAATAATAATGTGCAGATGCGATAGATGAGGAGACTTTTGCAGATGAAAAAACTGATACATATATACAAAACAACTCGCCCAAGATCCCAAAGCTGGTGAGTGGCAGAACCTGTATTCAAGTAAACCAAGTCAGTCCGGCTCAGAGTCTTGAGCTTGAAAGCACTTTTAGCAAATACAGAAGTTGAATCTGTAATTATGCATAGTTGGATCTATAAATATTAACACACTGAATATTAAAAATTAATTAATATTCATATTAAATTTTTTTCTGGTAAAGAAAATAAGAAACAACAATGGCATAAAAGCCAAAAAATGGAGCTTTAAAGAAAAAAAATAATTAATATTGTCAAGTATTGATTAATTAATATCAAGTAGAGTGAAGATTAAGCAGAAATGCTTTGATTTGGTATTCTTTTCATAAGCTTTTCTTATCACCATTTTCTACATTTATATTTACTAGTCACTATTTCTTAGTACCATGTCAGGTCTTGACACATATTTTTCGGCAATTTATTTCTTTCATCTGTGTCAGTGTATACAGGCAGCTAACCCATTCATGTGATGGTCACCAACTCACATACATGTATCTTGGCTTACGTTTCTGCGATGTCCTCTAGGACAGATATTATGTCTTTTACTTCCGTTTAAATTTCCCAAAATATCTTGTCCAATGATCTGCATGGAATGAGCTCTTGTCAGATACTTACTGACTCATTACACAAATTTTTATCACCACTCACTGCCACTTTTGCAAAACTAGAAACAGCGTTTACAATGTCAGGGTTCTGGATACATTTATTCTCTTTGATACAGACGCATATCTTCATTAAAACATAATTTTTAAAGCCTTTAGACTCTCCTACTACCTTTTAGTAAATAAAAGTTCAAGATGAAGATCATAACCACTTTACTGTCTTCCTCTGCCTTTTATATCCTATACAAGTATACACTTCACAAGTTCTTGTGGGATGGAGTAATGAGGAATAGAATCCTATTAACTACTATTGTCTTAATTTGACTAATGAACAATTATGTGGAATATAATGACAACTAGAAACAAACAATAACTTTTATCGACGTTATCTGTTGAATACCAGTGGTGTATAATCACTGACTTTCTATATCAACACATGTGTTTCCTAGAAGCTTTCCAACTCATCTTGGTAATTCTCTCACTAACACTTTATGATCACCATGACTGCTCATCAGTGCACCATCCATGGCACTCCTCCATGTAACCTCAGAGGAGACAGAGTGGACCTCATTACTGTCAACGACTATTTTTTTTATACATTCTGAATAGGACTGACTACACATCTACTTTCAGAATACCTATTCTGAACCTGTAGAATATATTCTTTCCTATCACTCTATTTATTACTCAATTTAGGTCTATATTTCACACTAAAATAAAAGCTGCATAGACAATCACATCTGCTTTTGCTCAGAGCTCCAAAGTGCACAAAGTGCATATATTAGGTATACAGAAGAAAACAAGTTAATTTAATTTCAATGAAGGTGCATATCTGGATATTAAATTAAATTAATATCTGGGCAATATTAATATTGCCCAGAAAGGCCAGTGGGCCCAAGGGAATCCACTCTGAAGTGCCAAGAAGCAGGTGACTCTGATGACCTGATGTCCAGGAGAGTAAACTTTGATCACGCGCTTTTGTGACATTGCCTGGGACGCAGTGAACCCACAGAGGCCAAGAGGCAGAGCAGGGCCAAGTCTCCCCAGAAAGACCCTCTGGGGCATCCAGGCTCCAGGTGGGTTCTTGAGACACTCTCCCTCGCTTTGCAGCTGCAGGAACAGCAAAGAGTCGGACACGACTGGGCGACTGAACTGAACAGAGGCCCCGCGTGGTGGTGGCGGCCGGTAGACGTGTTCACAGGCACTTTCACATCTCTCCCCATCATTGCCCTGCAGTGCGTTCTGCTTAGAAACAGGCCCTGGTAGGAAGCTAGGGACCCAAGAGGTATCCATGTCTGTGTTTTCCCTTCTTGCCCCCAAAGTCCCAGCACAGGGACGCTAGTGCTAGGATGCCCTGACTGCTGTGTTGATGGTGCAGAATGCAGCTGGTTGCTTCTTTCCGAATCTTGAGCTGGCTTCTCAGTAAGTGTTTTGGGGTGTGGACACTTGTCCAGGTGGGGCTGTGTCTCTGGGAGTGTAGAAGGATCTCAGGCAGGCCAGAGTGAACTGGGGGCTTTCACAGTGGTCCAGTGCTGTCCTCAGAGGTGGGCATCCCCCTGCTGGAGAGCTGTTAGCAGCTGCGGCCCCTGATGTTCTGCATCCAGGTTTTCACCTGAAATTGCCAGATGGCATTTTAGAAGTGGACTCGAACCCTGAGTCCTCAGCAGTGTGGCTGTGGACAGCTGTGTCCCCCCATCCCCCGTATTGAACTCCCCATCCCGACTTGCCGGAAGCACAGTTGGACTGTCTGTATCAATCTGTGTGTCGGTGGCCAGTCTCTAAACTGTGCTTTTGTACGACCACTGTATCTGTGTCCTTAACCACCATGTGAACAATAAATTAATGACGACTTCTGCCTTTCAAAAAAAAAAAAGGCTTAATATTAAAATAATAGAGAATCAGGTTAACCTGATCCAGGTAGGAACATGGGTAGTTATGCCATCATAAACTTGTACAACTCCTCCAAAAAATAGAAAAAGCAAAACATAATTTTTTTTCATTTTCTCAAAGTAGACTTTCTCTATAAAATTAACCATAAAAACATCCACATCTTCTTCACTGACTATGCTAAAGCCTTTGACTGTTTGGATCACAACCAATTGTGGAATATTCTTAAAGAGATGGAAATACCAGGCCACCTTACCTGCCTCCTGAGAAATTTGTATGCAGGTCAAGAAGCAGCAGTGAGAACCTGACGTGAAACAACAGGCTGGTTCAAAATTGGGAAAGGAGTACACTGAGGCTGGATATTGTCACCCCACTTATTCAACTTCTGTGCAGAGTTCAGTTCAGTTCATTCACTTAGTCGTGTCCGACTCTTTGTGACCCTGTGGACTGCAGCACGCCAGGCCTCCCTGTCCATCACCAACTTCCAGAGTTTACTCAAAGTCACGGTGATGCCATCTAATATCTCATTCTCTGTTCTCCCCTTCTCCTCCTGCCTTCGGTCTTTCCCACCATCAGAGTCTTTTCCAAGGAGTCAGTTCTTCACATCAGTTGACCAAAGTATTGGACTTTCAGCATCAGTTCTTCATGTGAAATGCTGGGCTGGATGAATCACGAGGTAGAATCAAGATTGTCTGGCAAAATACCAACAAACTCAGATTTGCAGATAACACTCTAGTGGCAGAAAGCGAACAGCAACTAAAGAGTCTCTTGATGAGGGTGAAAGAGGAGAGTGAAAAGGCTGGCATAAATCTCAACATTCAAAAAACTAAGATTATGGCATCTGGCTCCATCATTTCATGTCAAATAGATGGATAAAAAGTGGAAACAGTAGCAGATTTTATTTTCTTTGGCTCCAAAATCACTGCAGACAGTGACTGCAGCCCCAAAATTAAAAGATGCTTGCTCCTTGGAAGAAAAGCTATGACAAACCTAGACAGCTTATTAAAAAACAAAGACATCATTCTGCCAACAAAGGTCTCTATAGTCCAAACTATGGTTTTCCCAGTAGTCACATATGGATGTGAGAGTTGAACCATAAAAAAAGGCTGAGCGCTGAAAAACTGATGCTTTTGAACTGTGATCTGGGGAATACTCTTGAGAGTCCCTTGGATTGCAAGGAGATCAAAACAGTCAATCCTAAAGGAAATTAACTCTGAATATTCATTGGAACAGAGAAGGCAATGGCACCCCACTCCAGTACTCTTGCCTGGAGAATCCCATGCAGGAAGAGCCTGCTGGGCTGCAGTCCATGGGGTCACTAGGAGTCGGACACGACTGAGGGACTTCACTTTCACTTTTCACTTTCATGCATTGGAGAAGGAAATGGCAACCCACTCCAGTGTTCTTGCCTGGAGAATCCCAGGGACGGCGGAGCCTGGTGGGCTGCCGTCTATGGGGTCGCACAGAGTCGGACATGACTGAAGCGACTTAGCAGCAGCAGCAGCAGCATTCACTGGAAGGACTGATGCTGAAGCTGAAGCTCCAACCCCTTGGCCACCTGATGTGGAGAGCCAACTCATTGGAAAAGACCTGATGTGGGAAAGATTGAGGGCAGGAGGAGAAGGGGACGACAGAGGACGAGATGGTTGAGTGGAATCAGCAACTCAGTGGACGTGAGTTTGAGCAAACTCCGGGATATAGTGAATGAGTCTGGCATGCTGCAGTCCGTGGGGTCGCAGAGTCGGATGTGACTACTTAGAGACTGAATGATAACAACAAATCCAGATAGTTACAAGCTGAAATCCCCCTTCCTTCTCCGTTATACTGTTTTCTTACAATCATTTCCCTAGTTGGTCTTAGAAGTCAGGAACCAAAGGTTTTTTAAAATTGAATAATCACCTTGCTATGCTATGCTATGCTAAGTCACTTCAGTCGTGTCCGACTGTGTGTGACCCCATAGACGGCAGCCCACCAGGCTCCCCCGTCCCTGGGATTCTCCAGGCAAGAACACTGGAGTGGGTTGCCATTTCCTTCTCCAATGCATGAAAGTGAAAAGTGAAAGTGAAGTCGTTCAGTCGTGTCCGACTCTTTGCGACCCCGTGGACTGCAGCCCACCAGGCTCCTCCGTCCATGGGATTTTCCAGGCAAGAGTACTGGAGTAGGGTGCCACTGCCTTCTCCTAATCACCTTACACACTCTGTATTTGTCTTCATATTTTGTGAGCCTCTTAATGACTTGTATTTCACAACTCAGATGGGCTTTCTAAAGCTTTTGAGGTGTAATTTAAAGACAGCAAGCAATATAGCATTCACGGAGCTAAAGGAGACAGTTTGGGAAACAAAAGTGGAGACTCTTTTTTTCCATCTATACCTCCTGTTTCTATATCTAAACCCATTTAAGTAAACATCTAAAAATGTTTTTTATGACAGTAAGAGAAAAGAGAATTTCATTTACATATTTACTCTTCACATACTGCTGTGCTGGTAATGGCAAATGCAGAGTTTATTGAAATAGTTGTCTTTGAACACATATGCGAGGTCAAAGACTATCCAGGTGGCTCTGAGCCCTTTAGCAGACACAAATACACACAAAATGAGGGTTGGAGTTGGATTCCTGAAATACCCTTGGGCTACGTAATGCTAAATTATACCTGAAAATTCAATCTATTCAACTCAGCAGGCTGAAGCAGCTCATCAATGTGATAATTATAACTAAATATGAACAGGAAAGGAATTAGGAGAACAGGACTGCTGTGTATACTGCTTTATAGACAGGCTGAAATGAATTCTATTAGTATATACTTAAGATATCTTATGCATATTTTACATTGGAAATGCTTAGACATTTTGAAGTAACAATTTTGATATTATCATTAGAAACCAAAATGTGCTGAATGTGATCCATAAATAGAAATTTGTTTTTGCTAATATGTTTTTAAAGTCCATAATCACATACCTAGTTTCTTTGCCTATTTAAAATATTATATTTTAAACAATGAAATCTAGCCTAATATTTTCAATATTTTGTGTGTATGTGTACTTAACTTTTTGACCTAATTTTATCCATTTTTAGTTGAAAACTTTTTCTAGGTCATTCTGAATTGCTTAATTCATTTTCCTGAGGAATATTTTAAAAGTCCATACTAGGTTTTCATGCATTCATGATCATTCATGTCCAACTCTTTGCGACCCCTTTCCCAGGCGAGAATACTGGAGCAGGTTGCCATTTCCTACTCAAGGGGACCTTCCTGGCCCACAGATCAAACATGCGTCTCCTGCATTGGCAGGTAGATTCTGCATCACCAGTGCCACCCAGGAGGCCCAGAGCCAACACGGAAGCCCCTGTACTAGACCTTAGGTTAATACAAATATATCGTATGTATTGGTTAGCTCCTATCCTGCCATTATAGGAATATCTTTGGAATTCTCATATATGCATCTCTGCTGCTAAGTCACTTGAGTCGTCTCCGACTCTGTGTGACCCCATAGACGTCAGCCCACCAGGCTCCCCCATCCCTGGGATTCTCCAGGCAAGAACACTGGAGCGGGTTGCCATTTCCTTCTCCGATGCATGAAAGTGAAAAGTGAAAGTGAAGTCGCTCAGTCGTGTCCAGCTCTTAGCGACCCCATGGACTGCAGCCCACCAGGCTCCTCCATCGATGGGATTTTCCAGTCAAGAGTACTGGAGTGGGGTGCCATTGCCTTCTCCGATATGCATCTCTAGAATCTTTTATTTGGAGTACTAGGATGAACTTCCTGATGTTCAAGCTGGTTTTAGAAAAAGCAGAGGAACCAGAGATCAAATTGCCAACATCTGCTGGATCATCGAAAAAGCAAGAGAGTTCCAGGAAAACATCTATTTCTGATTTATTGACTATGCCAAAGCCTTTGACTGTGTGGATCACAATAAACTGTGGAAAATTCTGAAAGAGATAGGAATACCAGACCACCTGACCTGCCTCTTGAGAAATTTGTATGCAGGTAACAAATCAACAGTTAGAACTGGACATGGAACAACAGACTGGTTCCAAATAGGAAAAGGAGTACATCAAGGCTGTATATTGTCACCCTGCTTACTTAACTTCTATGCAGAGTACATCATGAGATACACTGGACTGGAAGAAGCACAAGCTGGAATCAAGATTGCCGGGAGAAATATCAATAACCTCAGATATGCAGATGACACCACCTTTATGGCAGAAAGTGAAGAGGAACTCAAAAGCCTCTTGATGAAAGTGAAAGTGGAGAGTGAAAAAGTTGGCTTAAAGCTCAACATTCAAAAAACGAAGATCATGGCATCTAGTCCCATCATTTCATTGGAAATAGATGGGGAAACAGTGGAAACAGTGTCAGACTTTATTTTTCTGGGCTCCAAAATCACGGCAGATGGTGACTCCAGCCATGAAATTAAAAGACGCTTACTCCTTGGAAGGAAAGTTATGACCAACCTAGATAGCATATTCAAAAGCAGAGACATCACTTTGCCAACAAAGGTCTGTCTAGTCAAGGCTATGCTTTTTCCTGTGGTCATGTATGGATGTGAGAGTTGGACTATGAAGAAGGTTGAGTGCCGAAGAATTGATGCTTTTGAACTGTGGTGTTGGAGAAGACTCTTGAGAGTCCCTTGGACTGCAAGGAGATCCAACCAGTCCATTGTGAAGGAGATCAGCCCTGGGATTTCTTTGGAAGGAATGATGCTAAAGCTGAAACTCCAGTACTTTGGCCACCTCATGTGAAGAGTTTCCTCATTGGAAAAGAGTCTGATGCTGGGAGGGATCGGGGGCAGGAGGAGAAGGGGACAACAGAGGATGAGATGGCTGGATGGCATCACTGACTCGATGGACGTGAGTCTCAGTGAACTCCGGGAGTTGGTGATGGACAGGGAGGCCTGGCGTACTGTGATTCATGGAGTCGCAAAGAGTCGGACACGACTGAGCGACTGAACTGAACTGAGGATGGGTATCAACATGAATTCTATACTGAAATTCTGTTTATCAAATTTATTTTCCCTTTGTATCATACATTAAAATCAGGTTTATTTTCCAAAATAATTGCAGTCAGATCAGTCGCTCAGTCGTGTCCGACTCTTTGCGACCCCATGAACCGCAGCACGCCAGGCCTCCCTGTCCATCACCAGCTCCCGGAGGTCACTCAGACTCGCATCCATCGAGTCAGTGATGCCATCCAGCCATCTCATCCTCTGTCGTCCCCTTCTCCTCCTGCCCTCAATCCCTCCCAGCATCAGAGTCTTCTCCAATGAGTCAACTCTTCGCATGAGGTGGCCAAAATACTGGAGTTTCAGCTTTAGCATCATTCCTTCTAAAGAAATTCCAGGATTGATCTCCTTCAAAACGGACTGGTTGGATCTTCTTGCAGTCTAAGGGACTCTCAAGAGTCTTCTCCAACACCATAGTTCAAAAGCATCAATTCTTCGGCGCTCAGCCTTCTTCACAGTCCAGCTCTCACATCCATACATGACCACAGGAAAGACCATAGCCTTGACTAGGCGAACCTTTGTTGGCAATTATAGTTTACAAAAATCTTAGAAAAGTCTTTTCCAGATACCTAACAATGTTCAATGAATCAAAATGAGGAACACAAAACTGAGTTGTTTGTTCATTGTTTCACTTTCAACAACGGTCAAGTAGAAAGAAGTATCATTCAGAAAAGTTTTCCCTTCATTTGAAACAATATTTCAAATGAAAATTTGCATCAAACATTAAGAAGTTTTATGTTTCTTCTGATTTAAAAAGAACAATGACAAATATATTAGTAATATGAGGTGCTATGTATAATGAAAAGATTTTTTTATATGCTAGCCACTCAGTATTTTAATTAATAACTATTTTCAGATTATCCACTTATAGGAGAGCACTTGACTCTGGAAAGTAGCCATGGGTACAGTTTCAGAGGTATTAGGCAAGACAGCAAATCATTTCGTGTAGACATGTACAGAAAATGTAGATTTATTTTCTTAAACTGTTAAAAAGAGGGATTGGTGATTGTGCCGGGGCAGAAAATTATTGGATGTTATCCCTGAAAGAACCCGAGGAAAGGACTTCTGTCAAAAATGTATAGGCCCTGCGCTAGCAAGGAGATGGTTCAGTAAAGAAAATAGCTTTCATGGAATCTAAAATATAACATAACTGAACTTACCCATGAAACAGAAACAGACTCACAGATCTAGAGAAGTGATTCATGGTTGCCAAGGAGGATTTGAGAGGGAGGCTTGGATTGGGCGTTTGAGATCAGCCCGTGCAAAATCTTCCGTATAAAACCGACAGATAACAAAACCCTACTGTGTGGCACAGGGAACTCTCTTCAGTATCCTGTAAAAGCCGTGATGGGACAGAGTGTGAAACAGAACATATGTGTAACTGAATCACTGCTGCACAGCAGAAACTATCACAGTATAAATCAATTATACTCCAGTAACGTGAATTTTAAAAAAGAAAACGGAGTTTCTGAGAGGAAAGGCGGCAGAGCTCCCATGGGGCCAGCTGGCCCGGCGGCTGGGGAAGGACCGAGAACGCCCACGTCTGAACACCAGCTGCTGAGGGATAAGAAGGTCATAGGAGAGCGCTTAGCTCCCTGTCCAAACTGGAGGAAAACAGACCAAAGGAGAGCTGAGCTATCACACGCATCACTGAAGGACGTAGTTTCAGAACCAGTGCGTTCAGAGGGAGGCGCTGTGGGCTCACTGAGGGATGGCTGACCTCATTGATGGAAGGACCGGCGTCTCAGGGCTTGAGGTCATCCTCACAGGCACCTTCCATTTTCCATCCTTCACCACAGAGCTGTCTGTGATGGACCAGATGTCTATAAATGAGAGATTTGGGCAGCATAACTTCATTACATTTTTTCAGTTTCAACATTTTATTATCCTAATAATACTCTGAAATATAGTTCAGTTCAGTCGCTCAGTTGTGTCCGACTCTTGGTGACCCCATGGACTGCAGCACACCAGGCCTCCCTGTCCATCACCAACTCCCGGACCGTGCTCAAATTCATTTCCATTGAGTCAGTGATGCCATCCAACCGTCTCATCCTCTGTCGTCCCCTTCTCCTCCCACCTTCAATCTTTCCCAGCATCAGGGTCTTTTCCAACGAGTTAGCTCTTCGCATCAGGTGGTATTGGAGTTTCAGCTCCAACAATCAGTCCTTCCAATGAACACCCAGGACTGATTTCCTTCAGGATGGACTGGTTGGATCTCCTTGCAGTCCAAGGCACTCTCAAGAGTCTTCTCTAACACCACAGTTCAAAAGCATCAATTCTTCTGTGGTCAGCTTTCTTTATGGTCCACCTCTCACATGACCACTGGAAAAACCATAGCTTTGACTAGACGGACCTTCGTCAGTAATACAAGTATTTATCTGAAATATAAGCATCATGCAATTCAAATGAAATGTTTCCATTTGGGCTGTATGTGATGTCCTGGTAAACTTAAAAGTTTTATCCAGAAAACCAGATAAGGATGTTAGAACTCTGGGTGTTCTAATAATTCGATACTCTTTATATTCTTTAAATGTCCTTCTGGTGTTTTATTTGGAGGAAAGGGTGAAGACTGGGCGTGGGGAGAAGAGGTGGGGAGGTGACCCGTCTGACAAAGGGGAGCCACCATTGCCGTGGAGATGAGCAGACCGGTCCTGTCCCGAGTGGTCTGCTGTGCGTCTGAACATGGCTGTCTCTGCCAGAAGCCCGGACTCGGCAGTTCATTCCATCCACCTGGCTTAGAATGTAGTGTGACACCACTGATTGTTATGGAAACACGTCCCTTGTGAGTCCTCCTTCACCACCACCTAACTAGCTACCTAAAGTGTCCCTTTAGCCTCACGTGGCGTGTTCTAGTGAACCAGCTCTGGAGGTATACCAGCCACTTCAAAGCAGTGCACGGCCTCTTGTTCTCTGGGAGACTTTAGCTGGAACGCTTTTGTGCTCAGCCTCACTTTACTGAAATGTAAAATGATGATGATGATGATAATAATAAATAATGTGAAGATGATGATAACAATGATAATAAGTCCATCATAGAACTATTTTCAGGATGCACGGAGTAAGGCATATAAACTTGTGGGAAAGAGCCTAGCACATGATGTGAACTCCCTAAGTGACTGTTAGGTCTTATTAGACCACACAGTGTCCACTCCCTGTGATGGGCTCCAGCAAAGGTCGTTTTGTTGATTTCAGGACATCACCACTGACATTACGGTGGCCCTTTTAGGTAAGTCGTCTCCAGCCACTGCCCCGTGCAGTGCCCCTTCGTTCAGTCCTAAAATCTTTTAGGTTAATTCCCGGTTACATGCTCTCAGCACGACTGTGTAAGTCGTGTCCCTGAGTATCACCTGTCCTTGTCCTTGTTTGGTTAAAGTCTGCTGCTGCTGCTGAGTCGCCTCAGTCGTGTCCGACTCTGTGCGACCCCACAGACGGCAGCCCACCAGGCTCCCCCGTGCCTGGGACTCTCCAGGCAAGAACACTCGAGTGGGTTGCCATTCCTTCTCCAAATGCATGAAAGTGAAAAGTGAAAGGGAAGTCGCTCAGTCGTGTCCGACTCTTAGCGACCCCATGGACTATAGCCTACCAGGATCCTCCGTCCATGGGATTTTCCAGGCAAAAGTACTGGGGTGGGGTGCCATTGCCTTCTGGTTAAAGTCTACTTATTTCTAAATCCAGAGAAGGCAATGGCACGCCATTCCAGTACTCTTGCCTGGAAAATCCCATGGACGGAGGAGCCTGGTAGGCTGCAGTCCATGGGGTCGCTAAGAGTCGGACAGGACTGAGCGACTTCACTTTCATTTTTCACTTTCACACAATGGAGAAGGCAATGGCAACCCACTCCAGTGTTCTTGCCTGGAGAATCCCAGGGACGGCGGAGCCTGGTGGGCTGCCATCTATGGGGTCGCACAGAGTCGGACATGACTGAAGCGACTTAGCAGCAGCAGCAGCAGCAGCAGCAGCATTTCTAAATCAGAGTTAAGTATACCGAGGGAACAGGAGTCTAGTGAAGATTAGTGACACAGTACATCACTAGCCTAGTGCTCCACACTTGGCACACAGTAGTTTTCTCTTTCATTCACACACACACACTCAGACACACACAGACACACACACACACAGGCACACATGCAGACACACACATAGACAGACACACACTCACATACAGACTCACACACACACAGACTCACACACACACAGACTCACATGCACACACAGACTCACACGCACAGACACACACACAGACTCACACACACACACAGACACACATACAGAGGCTTGCTTCTTCCCTCCTCTTTCTCTTCCTTTCCTTGCCATATGTGTTAATCACTTGCTGTTAAAAGACATATCCTTCTCTTTGCCAGGTACTTTTATTTCAAACTGATTCCTGCCATCCACAAAGGAAAACTGTTGATATAATCATTTGATTTTAGATGGGAACTCATCCTTCCTCATTAATCAACATACATTGAATTTATGTTTAACTACAAAGTAAAAAGATTGATCCCATTAAAGGAAATCACATTGCAGGGGAATAGGCGGGAAGACATTTTGTAAAGCAAGTGAGCTTTGACCTCTGTCACGATAGGCATAAAGCTGATTTTGAAGTCAAAACACCTCTATTCAATCTGGATTTTTAAAGAGGGGGTGGAAAAGAGGGATACGCCCACACAGGTCCTCTCTTTAATGATCTCTTGTCTCATTGTGTCTGCATCCTTCCGCTCCATTCTCTTGGCTGAAAGTTTCCGGATTCTGGTTCTGCTTTTAGTAAAGCGCCTCCTCTCCCCAGCCCCTGCTCCTTCTCTCTCTTGTCTTCCTGCCTGGACTGCATCGTGGGACTCATCAATATGGCCTCACCTAATCATGTGTATCTGAGATCCACGTTTTGTGCTTTAAAACAAGATTTAAGCCACTGGCCCCAGATATGATATAAGATTTAGGCGTAGATGCTCTATACACCCTGAGGTGAGAAAAGTAATGTTGAAAGAACTTGATGGGATAAAAAACCCTAGTAGAACCTAAAAAGTCAACTTTGGTACAAGATGTGTCAAATATTGACAGTCATGAGTCAGGATATTTGCTTTAACATGTATCTGTGTGTACGTGTGATGATGAATGAGGCTAGGTGAAAGATTCTTGTGTGTGTGATGCATATGTGAATGAAGTTAATTATTGTACAGGTGAATGAAGGGATTGTTGCATATGTGAATGAAGTTAATTACATTGCTACATGATCCTTGAAAAGAGTGTTCAGGTGGATGTTAATTATAGATAATGAAGAATTTAAAGTGACATAAAGAAAAACTACAGATTTGATTGTACCATGAAATATTATTAAAATTAATAGCATTTGTGCCATTATGTAACTAGACTATTTCTGCCTAATAATCAATAATGACATAGTATTTCATATCAAAAATATATATACCATATATCTCAGACAAACCCTGTTTTAATTTTGTTTCATGATGATAGGTTTTATGTTTATTGGTCTTATGGAACAAGCAATTTTTATAAAGGAGAACTTATTGGTTTAATAAAGGACAACCAATTGCTTATTGGTTGTGACTTTTCTTATTATAAAATACATTTAAAAATATATCTTCACATCTCTTCCCTGGTGGCCCAGATTGTAAAGAATCTGCCTGAAATGCAGGAGACAGGTCCAATCCCTGGGTCAGGAAGACCCCATGGAGAAGGGAACGGCAGTCTGCTTCAGGGTTCTTGCCTGGACAAGCCCGTGGACAGAGGAGCCTGCTGGAATACAGTACATAGGGTCTTAAAGAGTCAGACATGATTGAGTGACTAACACAACACACACACACACATCTCTGAATATGAACAGTTTCATCTAAATCAGTGAATTTCTTCAGACCAATCTGAGACCAAAAAATAGATGTGGAATGACAAGTACTTGCATTAAGTAAAAAAGTAATTCTAGTCAATAAGTATGAATTTGGCTATTGTACTAATTTATCAAAAAATAATCTGTGATCATACTGTTTTTGTAATTTAAGTTTGCTCATAAAAGTCATTTATTCAGCAAATGTTTACTGAGAGCCTACTTTATGCCCAGCACTGATGTACTGTCTGGCGATACATCTCTGTAGAGAAGAAAGCTCCATCTTCTGGAAGCTTAAGTTCCAACAGACAGAGACAGACAGGAGGGAAATAAACAAGTGAATAAAGATTGTGTCGGGGGGTCACAAAGTGCTACGGAGAAAAATTAAGCAAGTAAGGTTGTGGGCCATATGGTGGGTTATATGTCATTCAGAAAAGGCCCACTTTCTTTGTGAAATATTTTTATCTCACTATTATGGAAAACCCAAGGAAAATCCTCCTAGGGTTTCACATTTTATGTAGATAAATACAGATACTGACTGTGTACCAGTATTGTTAAGAAATTGTTGTTAAGAAATACCCACCCTGTCTTTGACGGAGTCTTACTAAACAGTGCAGTTTGTTAGTCTGAAATCAAGGGAACTGGAGAAGAATTCCGCTAAAAATCTTAAAATGCTGTTCTTGGTATCTGGGAGTACAAACTGTAGCAATTACTTACATACAAAGTATTAATGACACTGAAAGAGTCCTTCTATTGTGAAGGTTGCGGGAATGATCCCTCCTCCTATGAAGAAGTAGCTTGAGTTCGCTAACACTAAGAAAGAATTTGTCAGTTGAAGGTGTTTCCTGGTTTTGGCTGGAAGATGAAGGTTTCTGCATAGTCAAGTCATAGCACACAGAAATTCTTTACTAGTGTAAATTCTTCTGTATTTTAGGTAAAAACTGCATTGCAGACACCCCAAGGGGCACACGAAGGCGATTTGAAGTCAGACATTGCTGTGCAGGAGTTGAGAGGGGGGTAGGCCCTGGGCTTCAGCTGGGCGCCAGGCGCAGCTGTCAGAGGAAAAAGAGCCACACATACAGAGCCAGAGCTTCCTCAGTTGAGGTGACGCTGTTCAGATAAGGATGTGCCCAAGACACTGTGAAAACGTGCTGTGAAAACAGAGGTTTGCGGACTCACCCGCGGTGGCAGGGTGAGGGCAGGAGGGAGCTTCATGACAGGATTCTTTCTGGAGGGGACCAAGCGTGAAGCCCAGAGTAAGGCACTCCCCAGACCTGAGACCATGGTGTGTGGTCTGCACTGGGCCTGAGGATATAATGTGGAAACATGCAATTCCTGCTTTGCCCGAGAAATGGTCTGGTCGGAGAATTAGACAAAACTAAAAGCAATAATGGCTTTAATTATTGAACCCACAAAGTGCTTCGGGAGCTCAGAGAGGGAAAGAACTTAGTCGTTTCAGAATAAAAGGCAAATCGAAACACTCTAGAGTGGCTGAAAGACATGGGAACCCACAGGATGGTTTTTAATTTCTGTGAATATCAAACAGAGGTTCTTCTATTTCACATTTAGATTTTTGAGGTTTACTATTCTTGCTAAATATATGAATCCTTTCTTAATCCAACATTGCTTCGAGCACAGCACTTTAGCAGCAGAGATTTTATTAGAGAACTTAACTGATACCGGCTGGGGGAGGTGAAGGCACTACAGTTTGCTCTAGAAGATTTGCATTAGAGAGAGTAGTTACAGGCTGTAGCGTCTCCCCTGTAATTTTATGAGAATGGTATTACCCTGGCTTTCACTGTGTGACTGCTGGTTACCTTCTGTCAGTGAGCAACAGTCTTACTGCAAAGCAGGAGCACAACCCGTCTCTTTGTCTCCGTGGTCAAAGCAATTACTTCTTAGAAAGTTGGATTTTTTTTTTCAGAATGACCATGTACAGGAGCAAACGCAGACATCAGAGATGTAAGTAAATTCAGAACCAACTTTTTCATATGGCTGTGGTGGGAGAAACATACTCTATTTCTTAAAAGACTAATCATGACTTCAGATATATCCTGGGAGTAGAAAAGATATTGTAGCTTTTTGCACCCTAATCTTCATCTTTATCCCTGTTACATGCTTGAAAGATGTTGGGGGGAATCGGACTGATTCACTTGTTACTATGGAAACCTTTGGAAAGGTTTACAAAATCAACAGAGAAACAGATCAAATGCAATTTCAGTCTAGCTCAGCATCCTTCATACAGGCATGTAACTAGACAGTTCTCTTTCCCTCTTTCTCTCTCTCTCTCTCTCTCTCTCCTTAAAAAAAAAAAAAAAAAACTTCCATTTATTCATTCAATTTCAGTCATAACTCTCAGGGGAAACAAAACAGTTCTGAATGGAGGGGAGAGAATTAATTGTGAATGGCAAGCTGAATATGTAACAGGATCTTCATTGCCAAACTTCTTGGTCCAGAGCATGTTTGTAACATAATTCACTACAGGCACCGTTTCCAAGGGTTAAAAGGAGTCATCTGTAATCTAACCTAAAGGGACTGATTCTGATGGGAAAAGAGCAGCACCATCACCCTGGCCTAAAGTCCAGAACAAAGATGATTATGGAACTGAAAGCCTTTAGGATGCGGCTAAAAATCAGAAGTCCTACAGTAAAGCTGTGTTTCATGGTAAAGCAACATGCCCGTCATGGAAAGCTCTCCAGGCACATCTGCCTCCAGGGAGCCCAACTCTGGATGCCTTGCTCTCCTGAGTTCCCTGAAGTAATCATCCCCGTGGGGAGCCCACTGTGTCCTGTCACTGAGTCTATTTGCCATCTTAGACAGGTGACTACAACTTGTTCTACAGCCCAAGTCGGCACTTTTCATGATCCCTACGATACCTTTACGTGATCAACTATTTTAAAATATAGGAATACTATTAACATTTAATCACTCCATCAAAAGACCAAACTATGATAGACGTGATCTTTTTGAGTGATTTTTTTTTTTTTTTTTTGCTCATTTTTAAGATATGAGCACTGACATTTCTCCTGCTCAAAGTTTTACGCAGCACAGAAGGCTCTGAGGGACAGGACTTCCAGTCTGATTTTCTATGCCTGATTGCCTTTTGATACGATTTCTTTCTTGTGATTGAGAAACAACAGGCAATAATTTGCTACTTTTTTTCTTATAGAAATGATTGGTGCAAAATCTACAAATATATTGCTGATTAATTCCCTTGTGATTCCCTCCCACAAGAATGAATCTAAATTGTGCATGTACTTGAAAACCATCTTGCACCTTTACTCCTGTATCTTTTCTACACCCCCTCATTTCTCTCCATGTGAGTAATCGTTGCCTTAATGTCCGTGACAAATAAGATTCACAGAAAAATCATACTGAATCTCTCCCCCTAAAATGTGCTTGCTGAAGTCTGCGATTAAGCAACAGGAAGAAATTGTGAATTACATGAGACAAGTTAGAAGATGTATAATTATACAGGTTGAACACAGTAGGGTGTACTGAATGGTTTAGTTAAAAAAAAAAAACAACTAATGTGTTACTTATGTTTAATTGTATCAGTTAGTTGTATTATATTGAATTAACTTTCTATATTCTAACCATATAAAATATTGGAGAGCAAGAATACAATAAAGTATATAGGAAGCTTAGCAATAAAAGCAAATAGAATCCTTAAACGAAGTTGTTTCTTATACTAATAACATTTGCCAAAGTGGAATGTAATACAATTATTTGCTATCTGAAAATATCTGAATTATCCTATCACCAAAATACAGTGAATTTCCATTTTACATCATGTCTTTTATGTGTGTTTTTGATCACGTGACGAACATAAACTAACCTAGAGGCAATTGTAATCCAATTAAAGCAATAATTGCACACTTAACAAATTTCAATGTGGGAAAGAAAATGTTCTTATGGGTTTTTTTTTGAATTGGAACATTACATAAGTAAAGTTTCTAATGTCCTCATTCCCCAGCAATCTAATATAATGTACTTTAGTAAAAATAATGCAACTTTCTTTTAGAAGCTCCAAGAGGAGAAATAGGAAAAGTGCAGAAGATTATGCCAGGGGTTTGAAAAGAAGCAGGAGAGTGAAAATCCTGGAAAAGACATTTTAAAGTATACACTGCACCAAGTCCTTAGAAATCCATGGGGGACTGTGAAACCCACTCCTTAATCATGTCTAGACTGGTTATTTATAATTCCCGATAGAGAAGGAGGAGAGAGAGGGAAGAGTCTCCCTTTCCTTGCTCCATCAAAATGGAGCAATTGTTTTAGAAAAGGAAACTGCTTCAGTGTTCATTCAGATGGCAGATCTTACCTGTGCATGACTGCATGAGGGCTTTTAATTAGATACAGGATTTTTCAAGTGGTATTAAAAACATTTCCCTGTGTCAGAGATGTATTTTGTCAGAGCCAAGCAGGTAGAAACCACCTTAAGGAACTCTTAACATATATAAGCCTGTTTGTACAAATTAGGTTGGGGCGGTAATCATCACCAGTATAAATTTTTCTTTTAGCATTTAAATACTGAATTTTTATACATATTGAATCAATCCATTTACTGAAGTGTGTGGCTTATGTTTAATTTTCAAAAATCTTTATTAAGGTACACCTCTAATCTCCTTTGCTGAAATTCCAGATGACCTTGAGAAAATAATTTTTGGTTTTTAAAAGAGATGTAGAGATACATTCTTAAAGATGAATATGTTTTTGAAATTGAGACTTAAAAGAAAAACTATAGTGGGATCCATATGATATTAGATACAGAATTTGAAAAATATTACAATCCTTGTACCATGGAAGACAGAACTGTGTACATTGAATTTTAAGTGTGTTGTGTTTTGTTTTACTAACTAGGAACAGGTTTTTGATTGCTAATGATATGTTTGGGGGATCTTATCCATCGTATTATGGAAATAGGTGATGAGATCACTTCAGGAATCTGATTCCTAGTTATAGTTCTGGGTTCACAATCTCAGCCGATACCTGTTATCTCTGTGGGTTGCAATTTCTTCTCTAACTTCAGCAGACTGTGCAGAGATGTTTTCCACGGTGTCTTTCATCTCTAATCCTCAGTCTTTCACAACATAGGCCTCTCATGTAAGCTTCCTCCTGAAAGACGGATGTAAATTCTATCCCCTATGCCGTGGCTTTTTCTCATGGGCTTCCTGTCTGTGTGACCGTGGTTTTACTGTGAGAGACTCTAGTATCCATACTGACATCAGTCACTGCCCATATAATGATAAAAACATGTATATGTATATTGTATACACATACATATATACCCACATGCCCACGGTTTTTGGTTCTAATGAAAACTAATGTATTTAAAAGGTTGTACTGAATTTTTAACAGCTTTTAATGCCATATATTTTATATTTAAGAAAGACAACTATATCACACAGGGATCTCGGGTTTCAATGTTTCAGAAGGTGTTTTCATATTTTCCAATATTGGGAGTTGCTGAATTAGAAAATGAAGCACAACCATAACCTTATAACACAGACATTGACGTCATTGTCACTCACGGCATACTGCCTTCCTGATAACTATATTCTAGCCTTTAACAGGCTACATCGTTATCCCCAGACTCATCAGGTGCTCTCTCGTCTGTGTGTCTCTGCCCATACGTCTTCCTGTTGATGGGTGGCCTCACTTGCATCTTCATGTATAGACAGCATCTCTGCCATCCAGGAGGCAGGGTTTGCTCCTTCATTTCCCTTGGGTGTCTGATCAAGTGTCACCTTAATCACATTGGCTTTTCCTGACAACCCCACTGAGAAGTGCGAGCCGCTCAGTCCATCCTCCAGCCCTCCAGGCTCCTCTGTCCATGGGGTTTTCCAGGCAAGAACACTGGAGTGGGCGGCCATCCCCTTCTCCAGGGGATCTTTCCCGCCTGAGCCACCAGGGAGCCTCCTATTTCCCACCCCATCTTCCGAAACTCCTTTTCCATCGTTTGCTCTATTCCTGGATAGTTCAGGAAGAAACGGCATGTGCAAGGTGCCTAGGGTACTTGGGATATTGGAGGACCACAAAGGAGGCAATAAGTGGAGTTAATGAAAAGGTGTGGGACTGAGATTAACAGATACACACTACTGTGTCTAAAACAGATGAACAGCCAGGGCCCACTGTAGGCTGCCCTGGTAGCTCAGCTGGGAAAGGACCCGCCTGCAGTGCAGGGGAGGGGTGGGGAAGATCCTCTGGAGAAGCAAATGGCCACCCACTCCAGTGTTCTGCCTGGAGAATCCCATGGACAGAGGAGCCTTGTGGGCTACAGTCCATGGGGTCATAAAAAGTCGGATATGACTAAGGACAGCACAGCGTGGCCCAGGGCACTATATTTAATATCTTATAATAACCTATAATCAAAACTAATCTCAAATATTACATATATATACATATATATTTAATTGAATCACTTTGCTGTATACGTGAAACTAACACTCCATTGTAAATAAATTATACTTTAATAAAAAAAAATTTGAAATAAAAAGCACTGGGAGCACTGACTGGGTAGACCAAGTCATAGAATTAAATGGAATGGTATATTCTCTGTATAATTAAATTGAGATATAAAGTATATTTATTAACTTTTAAGTGACTCATGCAATGCTTTGATTAAAATGACAGTTGTGAGAATGCTTTAATTTCGTTCCACTTTATACTAGGCAAGGCATCCAATCATTAATTGAATGACAGTCAAACAGTGGTCGTCCAGAGGTCAGAAAGACATTATTTGAATAAGAATATTTTCTGATTTATCTTCTTATAAATACCCTTATATTCTTGATATGTTAACACTCTCTTTAAAAATCTTGTTATGAGAAAAAATAAGTTTATAGTTTGATAGAGTCGCTATTAGACTTCTTAAGGCTTGGGCAGAAAGACACGAGATCACTGTACTCTCTGGAGTACGCTATTAAATTCAGTCCTTGAATTTTCTGTTATTGATGGTTATTGGGAATTCTGCTTTGACATCTGAAATTCCTCAAATCTTTTTTTCTCTCAAGTTCTTAATATGAATTCTATGACTGGTATGGACTGATAATTTGTGACTTTGTACATTCCTCCTTGGAATCATGTCTGCATGGATAGAATCAGGATGATCTGATTAAGCATGCTCAGTGGGACCATAGTCACCAATTTGGGAGCAGAGATGTACAAAGGCTGAGTGATGAGACTCTTGATACAAATTGACCTTATATGGAAATGCATGTTGGTCTGCCCTGCATACCTTAATCATCTGCTCTGCTGTTACAGGCTCCAGCCTGCAACTGATTCTGTCTGTGGGAATACTTACTCATTTCTCTCTCTCTCAATCTACTCCATTATTTTTCAATCTAACAATGCTCTGCAAAAGTAAAGGTCACTTTGTGAGCATTTGTACATTTTCTTTTAGCTGATCTACATTCAGAAAACAATGTGTCTCTCATATATCACCTGTTCTCTTAGGTCCTCTAGTCTAACAATCTGTGCTGCATTTTTATCTAGACCTGCATACAACCCGTGGCATTGCCTCTGCCTCAAGATGTTCAGGTAAATGTTCTCTACAAATGGCATTTCTCTCTCAAAGAATGTTATAGTTAAAAATTACTCTGTAGGTTTGTATTTATTGAGCACAGAAGATACACAAGTGGCAACTAGCCTCTTAGCAAAATAAGATTGCTGTTAAACTAGATATCAACACACCTTTTTAACATATTGTCATGAATGCAGGGGTGTTTTACATGGTTATATGAAAAGATGACCATTCAAAAGCGTTGATAGATAGTGGGAAAATTTAGGAAGAAGTCTTTGTCCCACTTGGAAAGCAACTTTTTTAAAAACCATAATCTAGTATAATTACGTTTTTTGGACAGTCTATGCATTTGGTTGAGCCATTTTAAATTGTCATCTTTTGTAAGTAAAAAAACAGCAGTTTCACATTGTTAAATGAAAATACCAGCTATGACAGAAGTTGGCCCAAAATAGATGGGGCCAGATAGCTAAAACATCAACGCAAGTTGACATTATAAAGGCCAAGGACATTTATAGCTAAGCATGAAGGTGTTCATCACTCAGTCGTGCCCGACTTTTGTGACCCCATGGACTGCAGCCCACCAGGCTCCTCTGTCCATGGGATTTTCCAGGCAAGTACACTTGAGTGGTTTGCCATTTCCTTTTCAAGAGGATCTTCCCAACCCAGGGATCGAACCCCAGTCTCCTGCATGGCAGGCAAGTTCTATACCAACTGAGCTACCAGGGAAGCCCTAAGCTAAGGATGAGTATTTCATATGCTAAAAGAGTAGAATTAAGTAAAACAATGTATTCATTGTTGTTCTTTATGGTAAGTAAATTTAACCTTCCCCAAAGAAAGTGTATTCAGCCCTGTCAACAGAGGTTAATTAAGATGACCTTTCTTGTGCAAGTGAAACCTCCTACTGGGCTTCGAACAGTATGGAAATTTTTACCATTCTTCCACCAAATTTAAAATGTTTATTTTAAAAATTTGATTTCTAGTTTTACATGATTTTAATGTTAGAACTTTGCTTTCATCCAAATGAAAAATGGGACTTCTGTAAATGAATTAAAAATAACACCAAAAACAATAAAAATAACATTAGACATTTATTAAATTCTTGCTATAGGCCAAGTATTGTTTTAAGCATTTTGGTACCTCTGGCTAATGTAATAGAACAATAATTGAACATATAAAAGCAATAATATAGTAATCCATGGCACTTTTGATTTTTATTGCACTTTCAAAATGTTATTTATAAGTTTGATATCTAATCTTTAGGAAATTGTATGTCCAAAGTTAAATTAAAATACCTATTGACTAAAGTGAAAGAATAAGCTTATACGTCCCCCGAGGAAACTAAGAAATTAACTTTAAAAAGGCAAAAATATAGTGTTTGATCAATATCCCTATTCTTTAAGTCATATAAAAACAGAAAAAAAAATATCCTGAGGAAAAGTTTTACATAGGTATATATTCAATGAAATGTTCACAAATGAATGAATTTACTTTGTGTGCTTTCTTTTCTGCAAACAGATTAAAGATTTCAGGACTTAAAAAAGCAAAGTGCTTTACAGTGATTTAGTAATTCCCTGAGAATCGTTACACTCTTCTTGTTTTAGAACACCTAAATTGTTTGGCATGACCTTTTGATTCATTTCCCTTTTTCTAGTTATTGATTTTCTTGGCAGTGTTTACTGAATTGCACTCTCATTCTGACTATGGCATTTCAGACACCTTTACTTATACAAAGCTACATTATATATATATTCATGTTGATTCAAGGTTTTAATAGTCTCTTACCATTGACGCTATATTATCTCTAGAATTTCATTTGTATTTTAAAATAAAGATAAAATCCATATCTATTTCCTTGAACTCCTTATAGAGACTGTGGCATATATTTTTGCAATGTTTCATGCCTTAGGCTGCTTATCATTGGAAAGTATATTTTTATATTATATGATTCTTTTGACCCTCGGTGAACTTGAAAATGCCTTAGAGGAACAGCTGGATGTATTTCCTTAAATAAACACACATTGTTCTTTAAATTGCTAGTATCTGTCTTCTTAATAGTCTCCACAGGCAATGGGAATTTTGACTTTGAAGTCACCTCTGCTGGGTTCAAGTAGGTGTCTGGCTACTTTATACCTTTTTGCTTCCGTAATTGAACAGTGTCTTTCAGCTCGTGTATTTTTAAATAAACTATATGACAACAGTATATAGTCATAACCTTTACCTGTACTTTTGGGTTATAATATTTTTGGTGTTTTATTTTATATGATATCAAACATAACCTAAATACAATATCAAAAATATTCTATACCTTTAAAGGTACAGACTCCCTGGAGTATTTAATTCCACTTAATTTATAGTGTCAGTAATTAATGAGAGATTCGTTCAGAATTAAATAGAAATTCACATAACAAAAATTCAGAAAACAGTTATTTTTAGTTGCAGTGAAAGGAAAAATTCATTTACTTTTTCACTTGGCTTTGCTAAGGTAGGAAGGGAAAAATGGACACTGGGATTTTAAAAGTGGTCACAAAATGTTTCTCAACACTGAATTTGTCCTCAGAGAGCTTTTTATGTGAAAGTAGCCTTTTTCCAATGATCATTTCTAACAAAGATAGTACACTCAGATTTGATTAATGGGTACAGAGTCTTCCCAAGAGGCTGTAGCAGTGAGGCTCCATCAAGGTTTCTAGGATTTGCTTGTTTATTCACAATTTAGACATAAAACATCTTCAGATGATTCACCGTGCCAGTTCTCCAGAACCCAAGCTTGATTTGGAGGGAGGAGGCTATTTGAATGGACATGAAAAATTTATTTGAAATTGAGAGAAAAACAAGTCATTTAAAATTCTTTAAAAAATGTTCTTGGTTACTTGAATATTTAAGGAAGAAGTTAATAAGCCAGCGTAGGAACAGGATATAAGGATATAAGAAATTGTGTCATGAAGATCATAGATATGACTACTGCTGTGATTTTCTTGAGACTATGGAAATGGGGCTTTGGAAACCGGAAACTTACTAAGTTAGCTAGTAATCTATCAGGTTAGAGATGCTTATAAGTTGTTTTTGTCGCATGGAAACAGTCGTCTAATGTACTTAGTTGGGAAAGCCATTAGACATAAGTGCAAAATGAAATGTTTCTGCCCTACTCTCTACCTGTAAACAAGCCTTTTCCAAATAAAAATTCCTGAGTCCAAGTGAAATAAAGCCAGGTATTTTGAGGCCATCAGCTACATCAGCTGAGGAGCTGGGGGGCTGTGAAGGGCGGCCATCCACCACTCCTGCCATCTCTGATGGTAAACAGGGAATTAAGTTGTGGGCAATTAAGAAAGCAGGATTGGCCCCACGCAGATATGAAAGAAAGGATTTCAGTAAGCCCAGACACTTGCCTCTTCCCATACAGAGAAGATCACCAAATCTCTTTACGTGAGAGATCTGGGTTTTCTGAATTAACAGTAATCTTTTGATATTCAGATTACCTGCCCCTTTGCTGCAAACTTGTATATAGCCCGGCTTCTCCCCCACCTCCTTGGAGTCAGCTCTCTTGAAGTCACCTGGGATACTGCCTCCCAGACTCAAGTCCTAACATTCCCACGGAACAAAAACTCCCACCTCTTAGGTTACGCTATTTTCTTTGAGTCAACATAAGTAATACTATTTCTCTTAGATTACCACTGACAGTACTTAAATCAATAGTTGTAGTAATTTTCCATATACTTTAAGCCCAATTAAGTAAATCTTGCCTTGTTTATCTGAACATCAAAGGATCAGGTGGCTTAGAGCCCAAAATTTTCAGTAAGTTGCCCACATTGTTAAAGTATATCAGAGTTAACCTAGGAATTGGTTGTAAAGAAATATCTAATGTAATATTATTTTTCCCCAAAGCATGCTCTAAATATTGTAATTCAATGTAGTCATATCATTATGGCAATATAACTTTATTTTGGGACAGGATAATTAAAGCCCAGAAATACATAAAGTATATTGTAATGATGACTAGATCCGACTAATCTTTTGAGATTTTTTTGTAATTTTAAAAAATTTATTGGAGTATAGTTGATGGCGAATGATTGAAGGCAAAAGGAGAAGGGGGATGCATAGAATGAGATGGTTAGATAGCAACACCAACTCCATGGAAATTTGAGCAAACTCCAGGAGATAGTGGAGGTCAGAGGAGCCTAATGTGCTACAGTCCATGGGGTTCAAAAAAGTTATACACATATACATATCCACTCTTTTAAAATCCTTTTTCCATATATGTCATTATAGAGCATTGAATATGGTACATATGCTATACAGTGTTGGAGAAGGCGATGGCACCCCACTCCAGTACTCTCGCCTGGAAAATCCCATGGGCGGAGGAGCCTGGTAGGCTGCAGTCTATGGGGTCGCTAAGACTCGAACACGACTTACCAACTTCACTTTCACTTTTCACTTTCATGCATTGGAGAAGGAAATGGCAACCCTCTCCAGTGTTCTTGCCTGGAGAATCCCAGGGATGGCGGATCCTGGTGGGCTTCCATCTATGGGGTCACACAGAGTCAGACACGACTGAAGTGACTTAGCAGCAGCAGCAGCAGCTATACAGTAGGTCTTATTATTTATCTATCTTATATATAGAAACTGAAGTTGTTCAGTCATATGTGACTCTGCGACCCCAAGGACTATAGCCTACCAGGTTCCACCATCCATGGGATTTTCCAGGCAAGAACACTGGAGTGGGTTGCTATTTCCTTCTCCAGGAGATCTTCCCGACACAAGGATTGAACCCGGGTCTCCCACATGGTAGGCACTGTAGGCAGACACTTGGCCATCTGAATCACCAGGGCATTTATATATATAGTAGAGTGTATATGTGCTTCCCACGTGACCCAGTGGTAAAGAATCTGCCTGCCAATTCAGGAGATGCAAGAGACACAAGTTTGATCCCTGGGTTGGGAAGATCCCCTGGAGGAGGAAATGGCAACCTACTCTAGTATTCTTGCCTGGAAAATACCATGGACAGAGGAGTGTGGCAGGCTACAGTCCATGGGGATGCAAAGAGTCAGACGCAAGTAAGCACACACACACACACACACAGTGTGTATCTATCAACCCCAACCTCCCAGTTTTTCTCTCCCCTCCTTTGCTTCTGGTAACTCTAAGTTGTTTTATTTATTTATTTTTTTTTACATTTTTGATTCTATTTCTGGTCTTTAAATAAGTTCATGTGTATCATTTCTTGACTAAGATTTCAGTCACTGGGTGCAGACTGATACTTAGAATATGACTGCCAAACAATTCTTGGTTCTTGAAGACTTTCTGGTATAGTGGACAATTTTTACACTTTACTATACTTTTACTTGTTCTAATTTAAATAAACTTTAACTGCCAAGTTTCCTTAAAACCCATGTAGGTCTAGAGGTCATTTCAATTGACAAGCAAGCATCATCACTCTGTGTTATCAACTAAAAGTTTTGTGGGTTACACCTTTCAGTTATTCTGAGTAAATGTCTATCTATATCAGTATTAAAAATCTTCCTATTACTTGTCCATCTCAACTTTGTTGTGTAGGTATTATAGCAAACAGACTTTTCAATCATTGCATTAAAATATATGTTAAGAGGGCACTGCTTAATTTTATGACTTTAAAAAGACTTATAAGGCATTCATTTCTGGATCAGATATTACCTTGCTTTGTGTATGGATTAATTCCAGGCCATCCCACTTTGCAATTCCAGTGTAGTGTGTGACTCTGTTCTGTGTATGATTCTTCTGTTTTGTGAAGAATTCTTTCCATTATGAGTTCGTTATATTGCTTCTTATATTTAGAAAACCCTAACCCCCATTTTAGTTAATTCCTACTTATCCTTCAGGGGCCAGTTTAGACAATCACCCCCTGCTCATTAATTTCTCTAAGCTCCGCATGACTAGTGGAGTTGACCTTTATATGTGTCCTGTGTACTAACGTGTGCCTGTGTGTAAATTATAACGTATCCAATCCTTTAACTATAGATTCTGAGGACAGAGGAGCTATAGTTAAAATTTAACTATAGACACCTTTCTTCACTGCTGCATCCCAGCTTGATCTGGCATCGGGAGACCCTCAATCAATAGTTGTCAAGAAGAGGTGGCAAGAATACACAGAACTGTACAAAAAAGATCTTCATGACCCAGATAATCATGATGGTGTGATCACTCACCTAGAGCCAGACATCCTGGAATGTGAAGTCAAGTGGGCCTTAGAAAGCATCACTACGAACAAAGCTAGTGGAGGTGATGGAATTCCAATGGAGCTATTCCAAATCCTGAAAGATGATGCTGTGAAAGTGCTGCAATCAATATGCCAGCAAATTTGGAAAACTCAGCAGTGGCCACAGGACTGGAAAAGGTCAGTTTTCATCCCAATCCCAAAGAAAGGCAATGCCAAAGAATGCTCAAACTACCACACAATTGCACTCATCTCACACGCTAGTAAAGTAATGCTCAAAATTCTCCAAGCCAGGCTTCAGCAATATGTGAACCGTGAACTTCCTGATGTTCAAGCTGGTTTTAGAAAAGGCAGAGGAACCAGAGATCAGATTGCTAACATCCGCTGGATCCTGGAAAAAGCAAGAGAGTTCCAGAAAAACATCTATTTCTGCTTTATTGACTATGCCAAAGCCTTTGACTGTGTAGATCACAATAAACTGTGGAAAATTCTGAAAGAGATGGGAATACCAGACCACCTGATCTGCCCCTTGAGAAATTTGTATGCAGGTCAGGAAGCAACAGTTAGAACTGGTCATGGAACAACAGACTGGTTCCAAATAGGCAAAGGAGTACGTCAAGGCTGTATATTGTCACCCTGTCTCTTTAACTTATATGCAAAGTATATCATGAGAAACACTGGACTGGAAGAAGCACAAGCTGGAATCAAGATTGCTGGGAGAAATATCAGTAACCTCAGATGTGCAGATGACACCACCCTTATGGCAGAAAGTGAAGAGGAACTAAAAAGCCTCTTGATGAAAGTGAAAGAGGAGAGTGAAAAAGTTGGCTTAAAGCTCAACATTCAGAAAATGGAGATCATGGCATCTGGTCCCATCACTTCATGGGAAATAGACAGGGAAACAGTGGAAACAGTGTCACATTTTATATTTCTGGGCTCCAAAATCACTGCAGATGGTGAGTGCAGCCATGAAATTAAAAGACACTTACTCCTTGGAAGGAAAGTTATGACCAACCTAGATAGCATATTCAAAAGCAGAGACATTACTTTGCCAACAAAGGTTCATCTAGTCAAGGCTATGGTTTTTCCTGTGGTCATGTATGGATGTGAGAGTTGGACTGTGAAGGTTGAGCACTGAAGGATTGATGCTTTTGAGCTGTGGTGTTGGAGAAGACTCTTGAGAGTCCCTTGGACTGCAAGGAGATCCAACCAGTCCATTGTGAAGGAGATCAGCCCTGGGATTTCTTTGGAAGGAATGATGCTAAAGCTGAAACTCCAGTATTTTGGCCACCTCACGCGAAGAGTTGACTCATTGGAAAAGACTCTGATGCTGGGAGGGATTGGGGGCAGGAGAAGAAGGGGACGACAGAGGATGAGATGGCTGGATGGCATCACTGACTCGATGGACGTGAGTCTGAGTGAACTCTGGGAGTTGGTGATGGACAGGGAGGCCTTGGCAACCCACTCCAGTGTTCTTGCCTGGAGAATCCCAGGGACAGCAGGGCCTGATGGGCTGCTGGCTATGGGGTTGCACAGAGTCAGACACGACTGAAGTGACTTAGAAGCAGTAGCAGCAGCAGGGAGGCGTGGTGTGCTGCGATTCATGGGGTTGCCAAGAGTCGGACATGACTGAGCGACTGAACTGAACTGAACTGAACTGAAGGATTAGAGGAATAGATTGTTTTACTTATGCACCTGCTTCACAAAATAGAAATTACAGTTATTCCCTGCCCCCAGAATCACTGTGATAGTCTATCGATGAAATATCTCTTCCTTTTTATATTCAAAAATCTATGTGTATGATGTTCATGTACTAAGTCCTTTTGAGCCTCAGCTTTTAGAGTTGTTTCTCTCTATCAGTAACTCTAATATACCTAACAAGAATTAAAGGAAGATGTATTAAGAGGAATCTAAAACCAGTTACATTATGTCTTGGGTAATTTAACATTGCTTACCCAAAATTAAAGGCACCCTTTGAAAGTGATATGAAATAATAGCTTTCTCCCAAGGACTTCTGTTGCTCCAATCATTGGGCTAGCTTCTAGTTAAAGTTTCCAAATTTTTGGATCATTACGAGAATTGAAGACTTAAGGCTAATAACACTTTCAGAATTAAAACTTACTTCTCTGCATTCTCAGTTTTTTCCGCTATCCAGGGTTGGCTCTATTTCTAGGTTTCATTATTTGTTAAATCAATTTTGCATCAGTTAGAAGAACAAATTGTTTGTTTCTCCACAGATGTGTAGCTATTAATCTCAGCAGTAACTCAGTGGCTGATTTTTTTCAGACCTCAGCATCACAGAGGCAGACTAGAAAGAGTCACTTGAACCAAGTCCGGGACCTACTGGCTGAATCTATGGAAGTTGAGACTTCATGTCATACATAATGCATCTGTGTTACTAAGTGCTGATGTCACTTTTCAACTTTGGGATATAGTTAGAATCATCAGATAAAGTCATTTCACTGCCTACTTTTTTCTTGTTTTCTTTCAATGTCGTTTCTATTATTCTCACTATTCAGTAGCGATATCAACTAGAAATTCTTGAATTGTAAGTAAAAGTGACCTCATTTCCAAAGCATTTAAAGTTACTGCAGGTAAAAGCTCTCTCAAGGGCTTTCAGTGTTTCAAATATGTGGATGTACAATCCGTGTCAATAATGAATACTGCACATTAAATTGACCTGAATGGTTAGAGCACAAAATTTTTCTCAGAATTGGCAAGTTTCTGACATAAATGCTTAGAATAGAACAGCTGAAAAGAAGCTATTAGAGTAGCACAGAGACCCTGAAAAGATCTGCATGCTACATGTTTTTTATTTTTTAAGTATAATTGAGATTTCTAAGAATTTTTACTGACAAGTCATTTTACTTTCTGGACTTGGTAATTGAAAAAAGGATAAAATTGTTAGAGGAGCAATAAGGAATTCAATAAAGAAAGTAAAATATTATGTGTTTGATAAATGTATTTCATAAGTCTTACCTGAGTTGGTTAAAACACCAAGCTAAAGGCTCCAAGGTCACAGATTTGAGCTTTCTATGGCCTAGATGGCTTAACCCCTTTACTGGATCAGGGACCACTGTGGTCACCCTGCCCAGCCATCCTTCAAAGAATGACCTCCTTGCAAGATAACACGGATGAATGAGGAAGACAGACCAGGCTGGGGCCAAAACACAGCCACCAGAACTACAATGTCTCTTTCATATACTTTTATGTATATAATATTTGTGCCACATTGCTTGTGACATCTTCATATACAACATGGAGTACACCTCTGTTCGAATAAATAATTATTTGTTTTTATTTTGCCTTATAAAGGCAGTAAACTTAAAATTCAACCACCTTAACCCTCTTTTTGGTCGAGTGTCTAGTGTGTACACTGGGAATTTCACAGAACACAAACATGTACAATTTCCAAAAGGCTTGCTTCACAGAAGGATGTGAAGTTAATTCCAAATAATCTTTTTCATTATAGTCTTTTCATTTTAGCAGGCATAAGTTAAATTTTAGATATTTTGAAGGACACTAAACTAATAAAGTATTCTATTATCTGTTCCTTCAAGGCTTCAGAGGAGCATGACTAAATTTCTCCAAGAAAATTTACTTTGCTGATCATGAAAGAATCTAGGATTTGTTTCATTGAGGAAGAATTAGGATGGGTTCAGGTCCTGCTTTAAGTAAAATTGGTAGTGAAATTTCCAATTTTATCTAGTTAGGATGATAGTCTCTTTAATAGCCACACACCTTACACCTCCATTAGCAGTGTAGATGACAGAATACTGATTTTCTTCCAGTTTGAACCTAAAGTTACCATGCTCACCATACGCAATCACAGTGCTCCGTAGATGGGTCTGGTTGGACAGAAATGCCAGGACTTTCATCTGGTTCAGGCTCCATTTTTTATAAATGCTACCCAACAATGACATAGAAGCGAGCAAAAAGACTGCAAAGTTATTTCTGCTAATGTCTTCAGTTTCACAGAAGAGAAATGGATGTATTCCATTACTCATCAGCATGTATTGTGACCAATAAGTGGGGGATTAGGGATTTATTCAGCTCTAGTTATTGCATTAAAAATAACATTGTTACTGAAAAGATAAGGTTTAATAGAAATACATGTGATAATATTCTTTTCTTATATTCAAATGAAAGAAAGAAAAAAGTGAAAGTGTTAGTGGCTGAGTTGTGTCTGACTCTCTGCGACCCCATGGACTATAGCTCGTCTGTGTCCATGGGATTCTCCAGGCTAGAATACTGGAGTGGGTTGTCATGCCCTTCTCCAGAGGATCTTCAGCTTTCGAGTAGTTCTTTTTATTATTACAATCGTCTATGTTCCTATGTACAGCCACCTTTTCTAAACTCACCATTCTGCCATGTGACTTCTCCCTCCATGCTCGTCCACTATCCTTTATAATATCTAGTGAAATACTCGCCATACTGCAAATTCTATTTCTTTGCACAGGTCTAGATTTATTTTTAACCTTTGTATCTTGTACTTTACCTGACTCTGTACCCTGCTCATGGTAGGAACTCAATGATTATTTGATCAATAAATGAGTGAATTCACTAATATAGTTAAATCTTTAACTTTAGTTTTATCTTCTTCTGCTGGCTCAGAGGGTTAAGAATCTGCCTGCAATGCGGGAGACCTGGGTTCAATCCCTGGGTCAGGAAGATCCCCTGGAAAAGGAAATGGCAACCCACTCCAGTATTCTTGCCTGGAGAATCCCATGGATGGAGGAACCTACTGGGCTATTGTCCACGGGGTCGCAAAGAGTCAGACACGACTGAGCAACTTCACTTTTCACTTTTATTGTATTTTTTAACTTACGTGATTACATTCAGTAACATAAACTAACACACATATTTACCTTCTAATGAAATTGTTCCTGAGGCAGCCATAATATTCTTTGAAGTTTTTAAAATATATATTTATTTTTGGCTGTGTCAGGCCTTAGCTGCAGCACAGAGAATCTTCACTGCGGCACGTGGCTTCTCTCTAGTGCCTGAGCTGGGTAGCTCGCAGCCTGCAGGATTAGTTTGCCCTTGGCCTGTGGGATCTTAGTTCCTGACTGAAACTGTATCCCCTTGACTGGAAGACAGATTCCTCATCGCCGCACCCCCAGAGAAGTGAAACTGTACCCCCTTGACTGGAAGACAGATTCCTCACTGCCGCACCCCCAGAGAAGTGAAACTGTACCCCCTTGACTGGAAGACAGATTCTTCACCACTGCACTACCAGAGAAGTCCCTCTTGGCAGGTTTTTACATATGCAAGATTACAAAGTTTTAAACCTCAACTCCTCTTCATGGTTGGCAATCTAATAATTATTCCAAATTAATAATCTGAAAACATCAGTGTCTGTATTTCAGTAACGATATAAAGACAGGTTTCACATCTGAATTAAAGATATTTCATCATAATTTGTTCACCTCTTTAGAGTGCTAGGCACCTTTGTTATAGATATTCAGTTAGCCATTTGTTTATCTGTGGTTTAAGAACAGTGTCCAAGACTCTTGACCTACTGCTCCAATTTCTGGCAAACTTAAAAAGTATCATCTTTGACATTCATTTACAATCCATCTTTTCTGTCTTTTCTGGCCCAGAGCCACAGGCTTTGACTGAAGACTTCTAAAGCAACTTGTTCTAGCCTCTGCCCTGTTACTTACCAAATCATTATATAACCAAGTCCAAAAAAAAAAAAAAAATCCTCCTCTATATTTTGACTATGTGATTACCAAAATTCTCAACTATTCCACTGGATCTTACTTCATCATCTCCCCCATACACTATGCACGTTACACTGTTTGATATTTTATAGGCAACTCCCTCATTTCCCTGAAATTTGTGCTTGGAACTTCACCAGATAACTATCAAATCAATAGTCCATAATCAAACTCTAAGTAGAAGTACTCTGTATTTTTCACAATGCCTAACTAATCTCCCCCAGTGGAACACTTCAGTATTATTTTCATAATAGGAATAGTATTATGAGTTTTAAGAATATTCTATTTTGCAATCACATATTAATTATGAGCATAGCTTCTTTCATTCTTTTCCATGATGTGCAATCAACCTGCTATTTATCATGGTCTGAATTTAATAACAGGTAAAATTATTATATATACTTTAATTGTATGTATTTAATGGATATTCTCTAAATTTCCCTCTGCTTAAGATCTTCCAAACCAGTATTATTTTTTTTAATCATCTGAGCACCACGGTTATTCAAATGCATTGTGTCAAAATGTTACTTTCCTCTTTTGAGAAGTGGCTTAATTACAGTTTTTTTTTTTTCTTTCGAGATATAACTTAATTGCCAGAGTCATTAAATTATATATGAGGATATATTGTCATGACAAAAAAACCAACCAAGAAAGGATATAGGCCACACTGGTTTCTTTCCCCATTGCTGTAGAAATTTGATTTGTGATAATGATAGTTAATTATTTTGAACAATGCATCCAATCAATCTAGTCAGTTTACCAAGGAAAAAGGATAGCATTAAATAAGAAGTTTGATAAGATTAGAATGGACTACTAAAATAGATTAATTAGTTTGACTCATGCTTTAATCAAAGTGTTGTAGTGTCCTTTAGTAGAAAATACATCTGTTCAAGCTTTAAAACATGATGTTTCTTTAAAAAAACGTGATTTTCCATTCCTTTAATAATAATCTTTACATTCCCCATGTTCTAGTTGAGTGTGAACATTATGTAGTATACGTCTATGAGTCCTTCAATTCAGAAATATGAGTTACTGTGAGAGAGAGAATAAAACTGCCAGAACCCAGATACATGAATCTCATAATGAATGATACAGATTTCTATATACTCTACTCATAAACACTGGAAATGATGAAAGGCTTAATCTAGTTGTAAACAACCTGCATAAATACATTTTATGTTTTTATGTTTCTGGATGCATACAGGAGTAGCAAACAATTTAATAGCATTGAGCAATCTAGTTGGAAATCATTGGTCTCTTTTAAATTTTAGATGAAGATTATGAAAATAATTACTCTTTCCAAGCAAGTAGCTTTGTATGTTCATTGGATATAAAAAAATAAATTATTACTACTTCGCAAAATTTTAAGAGAACAAAAACTATAAAATGAATTCAGATATTTAAAATGACCTTAAAGCAAGCTGAATGTATAAAATCAAGAAAGCCTTAAATAACTATCATTTTGAATAGCTTCATAATAGACAAACCCGCTAAGAGGCAGCAAAATTGATCCAGATTACATTTACATAACTTTTTTCTGGGAGTGTAGTCATATGTAATATCTTTCTTGCAGATAATTTTCAGAAAATTAGAGAAAGTCCGAAAGAGATGTTTTAGTAACCACCTAGCAGTTTACTTGGTTTTTGTGGGCTATAACTAAAGGATAATCATTAACATAATATGATTTAAACCCTATTTAGACTTTCAAAAGAGAGAAAACAGCATATGCCATTTTTTAACAGCAATATTTATAAAACATAAATTGGCTTAAGTCCATGTTGGAAACAAAATATGCAATATCATATAAAATAACTATAAATTATATATGGATATTTTAAGTGATAAAAACATTAAATTCATTCACATATTTAGCAAATGTTTATTTGACGATAAGCTATACTAGGGGCTGTAAATATATATAAGGTAGTAAAGAAGTTTACACAAATACAACACAAACTGTTCTCAAAATTCACTTGTCATCTTGAGAAGATAAGATTATTCCTGCTATGATATTTAAAATTTGAAGGGCAGGTAGACTATTGGTGATTGGAAGTAGGGAGGAGGTTATACAATGAAATGGAAATGAGGACTTGGAAGTTCCTGGTTTAGAGAATAAAGAGGGGTTAACTTTATCCTCAAGATGGAAGTCCTCTTGAACAATTCTGCTGGAAAGGGAGTTATGAGATGTAAGGATGAATAGACATTGGATTTGAAGATCTCCAACGGTTTACTTTGAAAGTGCAACATTCATTCGGTCTGATTCATTCATTCTGAAAATGACATCAGCTATTAAATATCTCCTGACCTGTATGAGGCATGATTCAAACCATCTGAATACATTATCTCAGTGATCCTCAGAACAAGCCCATAAGGAGTCAGTGTCTTCATTTTGGAAGAGCAGTCAAGCCCTAGAGACACGCAGTAGTTCCCTCTAAAAGGGTGAATCAGATCAGATCAGTTGTTCAGTCATGTCCGACTCTTTGAGACCCCATGATCACTGCACTCCAGGCCTCCCTGTCCATCACCAACTCCCGGAGGTCACTCAGACTCACATCCATCGAGTCAGTGATGCCATCCAGCCATCTCATCCTCTGTCGTCCCCTTCTCCTCCTGCTCCCAATCCCTCCCAGCATCAGAATCTTTTCCAATGAGTCAACTCTTCACATGAGGTGGCCAAAGTACTGGAGTTTCAGCTTTAGCATCATTCCTTCCAAAGAAACCCCAGGGCAGATCTCCTTCAGAATGGACTGGTTGGATCTCCTTGCAGTCCAAGGGACTCTCAAGAGTCTTCTCCAACACCACAGTTCAAAAGTATCAATTCTTCGACGCTCAGCCTTCTTCACAGTCCAGCTCTCACATCCATACATGACCACAGGAAAAACCATAGCCTTGATTAGATGAAGCTTTGTTGGCAAAGTAATGTCTGCTTTTGAATATGCTATCTAGGTTGGTCATAACTTCCCTTCCAAGGAGTAAGCGTCTTTTAATTTCATGGCTGCACTCACCATCTGCAGTGATTTTGGTGCCCAGAAAAATAAAGTCTGACACTCTTTCCACTGTTTCCCCATCTATTTCCCATGGAGTGATGGGACCAGATGCCATGATCTTTGTTTTCTGAATGTTGAGCTTTAAGCCAACCTTTTCACTCTCCTCTTTCACTTTCATCAAGAGGCTTTTGAGTTCCTCTTCACCTTCTGCCATAAGGGTGGTGTCATCTGCATATCTGAGGTTATTGATATTTCTCGCAGCAATCTTGATTCCAACTTGTATTTCTTGCAGTCCAGCGTTTTTCATGATGTACTCTGCATAGAAGTTAAATAAGCAGGGTGACAATATACAGCCTTGACGTACTCCTTTGCCTATTTGGAACCAGTCCATTGTTCCATGTCCAGTTCTAACTGTTGCTTCCTGACCTGCATACAAATTTCTCAAGAGGCAGATCAGGTGGTCTGGTATTCCCATCTCTTTCAGAATTTTCCACAGTTTATTGTGATCCACACAGTCAAAGGCTTTGGCATAGTCAATAAAGCAGAAATAGATGTTTTTCTCGAACTCTCTTGCTTTTTCCATGATCCAGCGGATCTTAGCAATTTGATCTCTGGTTCCTCTGCCTTTTCTAAAACCAACTTGAACATCAGGAAGTTCACGGTTCACATATTGCTGAAGCCTGGCTTGGAGAATTTTGAGCATTACTTTACTAGCGTGTGAGATGAGAGCAATTGTGCAGTAGTTTGAGCATTCTTTGGCATTGCCTTTCTTTGGGATTGGAATGAAAACTGACCTTTTCCAGTCCTGTGGCCACTGCTCAGCTTTCCAAATTTGCTGGCATATTGAGTGCAGCACTTTCAGAGCATCCTCTTTCAGGATTTGGAATAGTTCAACTGGAATTCCATCACCTCCACTAGCTTTGTTCATAGTGATGCTTTCTAAGGCCCACTTGACTTCACATTCCAGGATGTCTGGCTCTAGGTCAGTGATCACACCATCGTGATTATCTGGGTCGTGAAGATCTTTTTTGTACAGTTCTTCTGTGTATTCTTGCCATCTCTTCTTAATATCTTCTGCTTCTGTTAAGTCCATACCATTTCTGTCTTTTATCAAGCTCATCTTTGCATGAAATGTTCCTTTGGTATCTCTGATTGTCTTGAAGAGATCCCTAGTCTTTCCCATTCTGTTGTTTTCCTCTATTTCTTTGCATTGATCGCTGAAGAAGTCTTTCTTATCTCTTCTTGCTATTCTTTGGAACTCTGCATTCAGATGTTTATATCTTTCCTTTTCTCCTATGCTTTTTGCTTCTCTTCTTTTCACAGCTATTTGTAAGACCTCCCCAGAGAGCCATTTTGCTTTTTTGCATTTCTTTTCCATGGGGATGGTCTTGATCCCTGTCTCCTGTACAATGTCATGAACCTCATTCCATAGTTCATCAGGCACTCTATCTATCAGATCTAGGCCCTTAAATCTATTTCTCACTTCCACTGTATAATCATAAGGGATTTGATTTAGGTCATACTTGAATGGACTAGTGGTTTTCCCTACTTTCTTCAATTTCAGTCTCAGTTTGGCAATAAGGAGTTCATGGTCTGAGCCACAGTCAGCTCCTGGTCTTGTTTTTGCTGACTGTATAGAGCTTCTCCATCTTTGGCTGCAAAGAATATAATCGATCTGATTTCGGTGTTGACCATCTGGTGATGTCCATGTATAGAGTCTTCTCTTGTGTTGTTGAAAGAGGGTGTTTGTTATGACTAGTGCATTTTCTTGGCAAAACTCTGTTAGTCTCTGCCCTGCTTCATTCCCTATTCCAAGGCCAAATTTGCCTGTTATTCCAGGTGTTTCTTGACTTCCTACTTTTGCATTCCAGTCCCCCATAATGATAAGGACATATTTTTTTGGGTGTTAGTTCTAAAAGGTCTTGTAGGTCTTCATAGAACCATTCAACTTCAGCTTCTTTAGCGTTACTTGTTGGGGCATAGACTTGGATTACTGTGACATTGAATGGTTTGCCTTGGAAACGAACAGAGATCATTCTGTCGTTTTTGAGATTGCATCCAAGTACTGTATTTCAGACTCTTTCGTTGATCATGATGGCCACTCCATTTCTTCTGAGGGATTCCTGCCCGCAGTAGTAGATATAAAGGTCCTCTGAGTTAAATTCACCTATTCCAGTCCATTTTAGTTCGCTGATTCCTAGAATGTCAACATTCACTCTTGCCATCTCTTGTTTGACCACTTCCAATTTGCGGGTGAGTGCCTGAGCGAAAAATCAAACCAAAAAACACAACGAAGCAACCCTTTCTGACTCCAAAGTTCTAAATCAATCCTCATCAAATTTTGATTTCACACACTCATCAATGAAAAGCTACAAAAGGTTCCGAGCAGCATGAGACATGGTAAAAAGTTTAGGAAGACTAATCTGATGGGGGTTGGGGTGGGCTATAACATGATTTGGAGGTGGCAAGTCCAGAAGCAATGACACAGTTCATATTAGGAGAGGGATGAAGGAAGAAAGTCCAATAGTCGGTAGGGTAACGGGAATGGCAATAAAAGGGCTAATACACAAAGGGAAGGAAAAGTCAGGTTGAGGTGAATGAATATGTTAATAAGTAAGAAGAGATGGGAGGAGGAGAAAGAGAAAAATGCTAACTACGGTGGGTGGGTGGAGGAGGAAGGGGAGAAAATGGAGACACAAGAGGAGATGGTACAGGAGAAACAGGGGTGGAGGAGAAGAAAAAGTGAAAAGGAGGAACGGGAGAATTTATTCCCTGAAAAATCCCATTTGACAAGAAATAGAGTAGACTAAACAAGTAGGCTACATGGAACATTTATTTGCTTTTTATGACAACTTTATACAGTCAGATAGCATTATCTCTGATTTGTACTGGGGAAATGATGGCTGGGAAAACCTCCCTTGCCTGGGGCCACAGAGCCTGTAACAGAGGAAACAGAACTGGGGGGCAGAGCTCAGGATGCCTGGACCTTCCAGTGACTCTGTGAAGTGAGCAGGATGGGTTTGTTAACCTTTCGAGGATAAAGCTCAGAGAAGCATTTTACCTGAAAGCATAGGGTGGGATTTTCTGCTTTAAAAACCTCCCTGTCTTTCAGAATAAAGAGAAGCAGCATGCATAATGATTATGCAAGCAATTTATCTGGTAATCATCCTTGAGTCTCTTTTTCCTTTATCCTCCGTCTTTACTCCATCCCTGAACCTCACTGACTGTATCTCTTAAATCGTCCTGTAGTCCATCCACTTCTCTCCATCTTCACACCTACCAAGCAAGCATTAAACGTCTTGTACCTGGGCTACTGCAATAACCTTCTAAAGTGGTGCCTCCCACATCTGTTAGTTCCATGCTGCAGTTTATTTCTTATACTCTAGCCAGGGTGATGTAAAAACTCAAATCTAATCTTCACATTTAGCTTCCCAAAATAAAATAAAATACTGATACAAAACATCTTTAATGGCTTCCTATTGCCCTTAGTGCAAGACCAAAGTCCTTCAACCGCCGACAAGGTCTCAGCCAGGCTGGCAGGACCACCTCTGTACCTTCTCCTATATTCCATGTCACTCTGTCATCTCAGCCACCCTGCCAGCATTTCCCATCCTTCAGCGAGCTGGGACTCCATTCGTGATGTTTTCTTTCATAAACCATTCTTAAATCGTCACTTTCACGTTTTCTTTATATAACACACATTTCGTGTCCTTGAAACCTCAGGTCAAATGAATCTTCCTTTATCTCCCATATTGAGAAGGTCTCCCTTTTATGGGGCTCTCAAACTCTCTATAGAGCTTTGCAGATGATGAAGGGGTAAAAAATCCGCCTGCCAGTGCAGGAGACTCAAGAGCCGCAGGTTCGATTCCTGGGTCAGGAAGACTCCCTGGAGGAGGAAATGGCAATCCACTCCAGTATCGCCTGGTAAAGTCCATGGACAGAGGGGCCTGGAGGGCCACAGTCCATTAAGTCACAAAGAGTTGGACATTACGGAGCAACTGAGCACGCGCACACAAGCTCTCCCTGCTTTTCTGTGTAACCCTCACCTCTGTTGGGACATATGGATTCACAAATGTGTTTTTTGTTTACTATCTGTTCCTTCCATTTGTCTAGAAGCACCCGAAAAATAAATCACATGTTGTGTTTGTTGTTTCATACCTAGAACCTACACCAAGACAAAGCAGGTGTTTAGTAAATATTTGTTCAACTGAACCATGAATGATTAATAGCCCCATCTGTGTTTATATACTAGCTCCTCCATTTACTAAATCCAAGGCCTTGGATAATTTTCTTAAATTCCAGAAACTTTTCTTTCCCTACTAGATGAAAAGGGATAGTCACAATCCAATGAGTAAGGTTATTCATGCAAAACTCTTAACATATATATATATATATAGTACTAAAAAAAGCTATTAATACACTGTAAAAATATCAGACATCAGAGATCTCTAAGGACAACATTAACTGGAGAGAAAATGTCTTTTCATATAAATTAAATAAAAATACTTTTTAATTTTTTAGCAGTGTCTAAAAAGGATATACTTATAGCTTACTTGACAAGACTATTTTAATTAAAAAAATTTATTGAAGTATAGTTGATTTGCAATGTGTCAATTTCTTCTGTAGAGCAAAGTGACTCAGATATGTATATATACACTTGTTCATGTTCTTTTCTATTATGATTTGTCATGAGATAATAAATATAGTTCCCTGTGCTACATGGTAAGACCTTGCTGTTTCTCCAATAGTTTGCCTCTGCTAACCCCAAGCTCCCAGTTCATCCCTTCTCCATCCCTCTCTTGCCACAAGTCCGTTCCCTATGTCTGTGAGTCTGTTTGACAAGACTATTTTTATAATAATAATTTTAAATACTTAGTTTGAAAATCAATATGCTTTTTATCCTGATCATTTTGGGGCTCAAAGTCAGGTATTAGTTTGGGGAAAGTCATTTCACTGGTCATTCTCCAACAAAAAATCAAATCTGTGACCCACCATACTATCATGGTACCTTTTTGATATGCTAATATTGACTGCTATCAGGTACATGGAGATTATGAAGAGTGTTTAAATGAACAAATAGGACACAGGTTTAGAATGAAAAGAGCTTCCTGGTGGCTCAGTGTTAAGGAATTCACCTGCCAATGCAGGAGACTCATTGTCAACTGGCATCCACACGTGGCTAGTTTCAGATCCCTAAGATATACTTTCTCATTCGCGTGTACAAAATACAAATGTCCTCATATTACCAAATTAAACTAACCTAAAACTGTAGGATTTCTTTTCATTCCGACACTGCATGGTTTTATTCCCGATCTGCCCATCATTGTGAACTTCGGGGCACAGCGTTTTATGTGAGTACACAGAATGAAGAAGTACTTTATGTCCGTGCTAGTACAGGAAACAGGAAGATGAAGTTAGTCCTGATGATGCAGGGAACGGGGAAACAATATAGCGGCATTTATGAGAGAACTCAATTTTAGTCTAAGCTTTGTAGGAAACGAACTTATGGCTGCCGGAGCGAAGTGGTGGGGGAGGGATAATTGAGGAGAAGGGGTTAGCATACACCCTTCTATATATAAAACAGGTAACCAACAAGCACCTACTGCATAGCACACGGAGCTAGACGCAGTAGTTTGTAATAACCTACAAGGAAACGACTCTGAAAAGAATATAAATACATGTGTACAACCAAATCTCTGTGCTGTACCCCTGGAGCTAACATGACGTTGTAAATCAACTTCGCTTCAATGAATACAGAAGCGCTTTGCTTGGAATCAAGTGGGCCAAAGGTAGAACGCTTCCCTGCCTCACTAGCCTGGTTGCTCATCTGTGTAAGTAGGATTTACATCATATGGTTGTTTATGAAATAGGAAAGTTTCCTCAAAAGCCTTAGCCCTGTGCACAGACCACAGTGAGCCCTGGATGAATGGTAGTCAGCACTGAAACACTGGTCCTGTCAGAGTCAGTGAAGTCCAGAGATGGGAGAGATTTGCAGCACAAATGTGCCATCTACCTCTGGATGGACTTTCTTAGATGGCGCTAGTGGTAAAGAATCCCCCTGCCCATGCACGAGAAGTAAGAGACATACCAGGGAAGATCCCCTGGAGGAGGGCATGGCAACGCGCTCCAGTGTTCTTGCCTACAGAATCCAATGGACAGAGGAGCTTGGTGGGCTACAGTCCATGGGGTCACAAAGAGTCACACACAACCGAAGTGACTTAGCACACACACATACACGCAATCACACCTCTGGATTAAATGTTCAAATGAGGCTAATGAAGCTATTAAAAAGGCAGAACAGTGTTTGCTGTTGCTGCAAAATAAATGTGAATGTTGACCTACTTACAAAGTATTCTTTCTGTTTGAAAATGCACACAATCATTATACTTGGGGATACTGTTGAAAATGAGTCTTGCTTTATGTTTATGAACTACATGATTTATGCACACAGATTGCAATATACAAATTCTACACAGTCTATTTGAATCAGCAAGTGGGCAGTCAGATTTATTTCTGCTTATCCTTGAATATCTTGCTGTTAATTCATTTTCTATTTCTGTTGTGCCTATCATCACTCAATTTAAATCACTGAAAACTAATTTACTAAATGAAATTGTTTTTAGAGCAAAATATTTTTTCTCATTTAAAAATATTGTAATTGACTAAAACAATGAATTTTTTTTATTGTTGTTCAGTCACACAGTCATGTCCAACTCTTTGCAACCCTACGGACTGCAGCATGACAGCCTTCCCTGTCCTCCACCATCTCCCAGAGCTTGCTCAAACTCATGTCCATTGAGTCAGTGATGACATCCAAAAATCTCGTCCTCTGTCATCCCCTTCTCCTCCTGCCTTCAATCTTTCCCAGCATCAGGGTCTTTACCAATAAGTCAGTTCTTCACATCAGGTGGCCAAAGTATTGGAGCTTCAGCTTCAGCATCAGCCTTCCAATGAATATTCAGGATTGATTTCCTTTAGGATTGACTGGTTTGATCTCCTTGCTGTCCAAGGGACTCTCAAGGGTCTTCTCCAACACCACCGTCCAAAAGCATCAATTCTTCGGTGCTCAGCTTTATTTATAGTCCAACTCTCACATCCATATATGACCACTGGAAAAACCATAGCCTTGACTAAGATGGACCTTTGTTGACAAAGTAATGTCTCTGCTTTTTAATAAGGTGTCTAGGTTGATCATAACTTTCCTTCCAAGGAGTAAGTGTCTTTTAATTTCATGGCTGCAGTCACCACCTGCAGTGATATTGGAGCCCCCCAGAATAAAATCTGCCACTGTTTCCACTGTTTCCTCATCTATTTGCCATCAAGTAATGGTATTGTTGAGCTTTAAGTCAACTTTTTCACTCTCCTTTCACTTTCATCAAGAGGTTCTTTAGTTCTTCATTTTCTGCCATAAGGGTGGTGTCATCTGCATATCTGAGGTTACTGATATTTCTCCCCATGTGTAAGCATAATTTCAGGATAATTAGATGTTTTCAGATCAGGTAATGAAAATCTATCATGCTTTTTCATTAAAAATATACTGGTTACTTACTGTATGTCAGATATTGAGCTAGGTATTGACATGTGATCAAATTATATATGTTCCTTCCCTTGATGAAATTGCAGCCAGATATTCAGGTAAACAAATCAATAATTTTAGTAAGTACTATGATAAAGGGAAGCAGAAATTCCCATGGGAGCCAGAGGAACACCATTCAAATCAGATGATGTAATTTAGGGAAGGTGGGAGAGGTTCAACTTGAGTTGAGTTTGAAAAGTAGGAATTCAAAAGAAGTTAACATTGCGGGTGGAGAAATGGAGGAATAACATCAAGAAGTCCTTAAGAGACGTGGCTAAGACGAGACTAGAGCCAAGCTATGATTTACTCATGTGCCAAACTAAAGGTTTAAATGCTCCCCTGAAATCCATGAGGAGTCATTGCAGGACTGTTAGCAACATGTGAGGTTAGATCTTATAGAGACTCTTAAAACCTGGATTTGCCTCATTGTCAGCAAAACTTGTACAGATATTTTTTAATACCCTTTGTTATTTTGTATTTTTTAACCTTCTCCCTAAATAGCAAAATCCTCTGGGAAAATATAAACAAAAATCACCTTTGCAGCTACATCTTGAGCATGGCATATACATGTATATAGTTACTAATGTGAGCATCATAGATAACAAAATATTACTCTGTAGTAACTAAACATACTTTAGTATACTCTGAACCACATCTTTGAATGTCTTGATATTTGGAGGCTTATGGTTTTTGAAATGACTGTAATGTTATAATAAATGTAGTGAAGCTTAACAGAATCGATTAAACAGTAACTTTCCAAACCTATTTATAAGGGTTTAAGCTTTGCAATTGTTTGGAGATTTAAGATTGATTATTTTCTTAACTGATGAAGCTTAATTGTAAAATTAAACATTTATTCGTAAACTAACCATTCAGTATGAAGCTGATTAAGAGATAAATGGCTTATTAAATAAAAACCATTTTTAATATATAAAAACTTATTGCTTTTTAAAGGTGACATTGGAATTACCAGCAAAAACATAAATAATGTAGATTTTAAAGTTAATTAATGTATTTACCCATTTTTAAGATACAGTTTTTACTCTGAATGTTTAAATTTGTATATTGCTTCTTCCATAGTTCTCATTGAAAATTAAGCTCATTAGTATGACTAAATTAAATTAAAAGTATTCAGGCTGAGGCTATGGTTTTCTTTTTTAGGTTCATAAACAATTATCAAGTGCCTCTGTTGATTCATAGACAATTATCAAGTGCTTCACGTTGTATTATCACTTGAAAGAGATCTCTCTCAGTCATCAGTTAACCAGTTGAATTAAACACTTGAGTATAAAAGAAACGAGAAAAGTTTAAAATCAGATAGAAACATGGAAATAGAACAATGTAAATGAACTGTTCGTTCACAATCTTAGGAGCCTCCCGGTATAATCTGAAACCTCCATCTCCTTGCAAGGAGGGCGAGGAGAGACCTAAGAAAAACACACACTACTCCAGTTTGGAAGGTGGCAGGTATTTCTGTGGTTTTTCTTTTTTGATTGGAGTAAAGTTGATTTACCTATGTTAGTTTCAAGTGTACAGCCAGTTACACATACATTTATATCTATTTTTTTCAGATTTTTCCCTTATAAATTATTGCACAATATTCAGTATGTTTCTTTGACCTATACAGTACGTCTTGTTTTGTTATCTATTTTATATATAATAGTATGCATATGTTAATCCCAAGCTTCCAATATATCCCTCCCCACTTTCCCTTTTGGTAACCACAAGTTTGTTTTCTATGTCTGTGGGTCTATTTCTGTTTTATTTATAAGTTCATTTGTAACCTTTTTTTAGATTCTGCATATAAGTGTTACACAATTGTCTTTCTCTGTCTGGCTTACTTCACTTAGGTCATGTCTAGGCCCATGTTGCTGCAAATGGCATTGTTTCATTCTTTTTTATGGCTGAATAATATTCCACTACACACTCACACACACACACACACACACACACACACACACCATCTTCTCTATCCATTTCATCTGTCCATGGACGTTTGAGTTGCTTCCAGGTATTGACTGTTGTAAATAGAGCTGTGATGAACATTGAGGTGCATGTATATTTTAAAATTATAGTCTACTCCAGATATATGCCCAGAAGTGTGACTGGCACGTGGCAGTTTTAATAACCAAGGGAACTTACTTGTGAGACTTATCTTGGGCAGCCACAAGACAAGTAGATTTCTGCACCTGCTAACCAGAATCTTAGAAGATTATGTAGAAGACCTCAGTGGGTTCAGTCACCTGTACTGCCCATGTTGGCTCATCATCCCAGTAATATCTCAAGCTGTGTCCTTGGGACAGCTTTTGGGAATAAGGAGTCCCATGAGGATGTGCATGCCAAGGACAGATTAGGGGAAGAGGAGTCTCCAACTGCCTGGGTTGGAGGCACACACAAAGAGCTATGAGCTCAAATTTTTCAAAGAGAAATGCTATGCTTGGTGTCTTGAGGAAAATAATGAAAATTATTGATCAGGAAAGAGTGAAAATACATTTCATGCAGAAAAAATATTTGAGCAAAATTATGAAGGAAACAATTAGCAACACATCTAGAGGATGGATGAACGTGGTTCAGTTGAAGGAAGCAGATGAATCGTTTTTAATAACAGCGAAAGATCACTTTGGAAAAATGCAGCTGAGAAGTATTAATTGAGTATGATTTAATGGGACTCTTTAAAGTGAAACCTCAATATAAAAGAGTCAAAAATAACTAAGACACCTTAACAGCAACAACAAAATGAAATTATATAAAAAATTAAATAAACGTGTGTAAAATGAACACAACAAGAGAGCCAAGCATTCGCCCAGGTGTTTGTGTTTGACGGGTTTGTTGGAGGAGAGTAGCTAGAGCAACTGAAAAGAATCATTGCATCATGAGGGCTTAGTTCTATGGTGCATGTGGTGAATAAAGAAAGCCAAAGAATAATTAAGAATTGTGGTCTAGTGGTACGAAAAACATTGGAGAAAGGCAATACTGTTCACACGTAGGAAAGAGCCAGTGGAACAGATTTCCTTAGGAAAGGAAGATCACCAGTTTAGGTTTCTATGTTACATGTTAACTATATATCATTTTCCTCTGGAAACAGAAGACTTCAAAAACGAAGTGAAAAGATTTTGAGAGATCTGGAGTCATCCATGGGAAGATAGCTTTGAAACTTGAAGAATTTCTCTTCTCTAAGAAGGATGAATTGCTGAGGAAAAAGACAAAAAGACTAAATTCCTGGGTGTTACTGTTAAAATTCAGGAGAGAAAAGAAAAGAGGAACAAAGTTTTCTGTCACTGATTGCAGAGTAAGAGCAACCAGTGAGAGAGGAATTATATAACAGAGCATGATTTATTCAAAAAGGGAGTCTGTGATTTAAACTAAAGATTGAAGGAGGCACTGAGAGGCCCAGAGCACATTAATAATTTCTGAACTTGCAGTGTAAGTCCAGAGGTTTACATTATATAGGGCATAAGGTTGATGGCTCCAACAAGTGGCTGAGAAGTTTCTGTGTTATTCTGCCAAAAGCGTTCAGTAATTGAAAGCTATCCTAGTCTTAACAGGAGGCTTCAGTGGCGACAAAACACCGGGACATGCAAACATGATGACAAGATTATGCTCCTAATGTAACCAAACTGCCAGATGACACCTATTTGTGTTAATATTATAGCTGCACTCTAATAGGTTATGTCTTCCGAGGCCTGAAGAGTCTTGCAACAAACATAAAAAAGGAAGATGAGAAAGAAAGAAGGAAAGAGGGAGGGTACATGTCTTGAACTAGAGAGCCATCAGAAAAGGGGTTGTGGTTTATTGAGCCAGTTCCCCAGATGGACTTGGAGGAGGGGTTAAAGGGATCTGACCCCACCCTAAGGCTGTACTGCTTTAATGTCATGCTCCAGATGAGACTCCGGCAGAAACCCTGAGGAGAAAGAACACAGTGTCTCATACAGAGAGTGGAAAAGATGATGACGGCAGTGCAGTTAGCCTTTGGGGCAAGTCTCTTCCAGGCTCACTATCCATCGCTCCACCACTGCTGTCTGTTCCTGGAAAGTAATATGCAGAAAGTCTAGGTAATTTACAGAAGAAAATGTCACTTTGAAAAGAAAGAATTTGTGCCATGGCATGCATATCAACTGGAAAAGGTCAGTTTTCATTCTAATTCAAAAGAAAGGAAATGCCAACGAATGTTCAAACTACCATAGAATTGGACTCATTTCATATGCTAGCAAGGTCATGCTCAAAACCCTTCCAGCCAGGCTTCAACGGCACTTGAATTGAGAACTTCCAGATGTACAAGCTGGATTTAGAAAAAGTCAGAGGAACCAGAGATCAAACTGCCAACATCTATTGGATCATAGAAAAATAAAGGGAATTCCAGAAAAACATCTACTCCTGCTTCATTGACTATGTGAAAGCTTTTGACTGCGTGGATCACAACAAACTGTGGAAAATTCTTCAAGAGATGAGAATACCAGACCACCTTACCTGCCTCCTGAGAAACCTGTATGCATATCAAGAGGCAGCAGTTATAACCAGACATGGAACAATGGACTGGTACCAAATTGGGAAAGGCTATATAGTGTCTTTATATTGTCACCCTGCTTATTTAACTTCTATGCAGAGTATATCACGCAAAATTCCAGTCTGGATGAGTCATAGGGTGGAATTAAGACTGCTGGGACAAATATCAGCAACCTCAGTTATGTAGATGATGCCACTCTAGTGGCAGAAAGTGAAGAGGAACTAAAGAGCCTCTTAATGAAGATGAAAAAGGAGAGTGAAAAAGCTGGCTTAAAACTCCACATTCAAAAAACTAAGATCATGGCATCTGGTCCTTTAACTTCATGGCAAATAGAAGGGGAAAAAATAGAAGTAGTGACAGCTTTTACTTTCTTGGGCTCCAAAATCACTGACGATGGTGACTGCAGCCACAAAATTAAGAGACTCTTTCTTCTTGAAAGAAAAGCCATGACAAACCTAGACAGCATATTAAAAAGCAGAGATATTACTTTGCAACAAAGGTCTTTTAGTCAAAGCCATGATTTTTCCAGTAGTCATGTACAGATGTGAGAATTGGACCATAAAGAAGGCTGAGCGCCAAAGAATTGATGCTTCAAAATATGTCTGGAGAAAAGTCTTGAGAATCTTTTGTACTGCAAGGAGAACCTGTTGATCCTAAAGGAAATCAACCCTGATTTTCATTGGAAGGACCGATGCTGAAGCTGAAGCTCCAATACTTTGGTCCCCTGATACAAAGAGCCAACTCATTGGAAAAGACCTTGATGCTGGGGAAGACTGAAGGCAGGAGGAGAAAGGGGTTACAGAGGATGAGACAGTTGGATGACATCACTGACTCAATGGACATGAGTTTGAGCAAACTCCTGGAGATAGCGAGGGGCTGGGAAGTCTGGCATGATGCAGTCCATGGGATTGCAAAGAGTCGGACATGACTTAGCAACTGAACAATACCAACAGACAGACAGACATAAATAGCACATATACAAGCCTTTCTGTAAGAACTTTGCTTAGTTTAATGAGATTTTTAAATTTTCACCATTGTCTGTACTACATATTCTTTAAGTTGGTAGCTGATTAAAAATGTGAACTAATATTATCCAAGGTTTGGACATTAGACCGGCCATTTATTTCCAAGGCTGTATTTTTTTAATTTAGCTTCCCCCTTGTGTCTGAGGTTGGGTGCAGAATAGAATGGATGTAAAGACAAAGAAAAGATGAAAACTTATAAATGAGAGGTTGATGGTCAAATCAGGATTAATTTTTAAAGGTTCAAATGTCCTTGATAACCTTGTCTGTTACGAGTTTAGGTAGAAAAACCCTGGCAAGGCTCTAGGCAGGCATTGGACTATAGCCTTATGAATTTAATGAATAAATATCCAGTATAACATCAAATACCTTCACAGACAATTGGTTAGCATTTTATATATAATAGCAAAAGTTTCTGCCAACAAAAGGAGTCTGTGTTCTGATAATACAGTACTTTAAAATTTTTTTGTGATATTTTGAACTATCATGCAATTTTGTGTTTGTGTGCTAATCGCTCAGTTGTGTCCGACTCTTTGCAACCCCGTGGACTGTAGCCCACCAGGCTCCTCAGTTCATGGAATTCTCCAGGCAAGAATACTGGAGTGGGTTGCCATTTCCTTCTCCATCATGCAATTTTAGTTTTCCTGAAAAAAGTTTCCTCAGCAGATAATATACAATTACAAGCAAGGGGTAACTGATCAATTCATGAAAACAATAGTGGAGTCCAGGAAGTTAATTAGAACAAGAATATTTGTTCAAAAAAATATCAATCCCCCAAAGTTGACTCTATGCAAAAGAAGAAGAGAGAGGGGTACACCCAAATAACTGTTACTTGCTGTTTCAAGTTTTATCAGCTGTCTGCTTCAGTTACACGTGTCATAACTGTGACTCCAGGCTTAAGAAAGATCTACAGAAAATTGAGAGAGGTAGACATCAATTCCTACAGGTCAATGATTTTGAAGTGCATCAAGCATTTAAAGCAAGGAAAGGCAGATATAATGGAACATCCCCCAAGGGAAAACCATACCTTTCCTAGGATAATACGTTACATGTTGGTCCTGGCGAAGTGTTACAGAGAATCAGCCTGTCCTTCAGCAATCGGATTAGGTTATCCATCAGGCTGACTTGGGCACTTATAGTTTAAATCAGGAAAGAATAGATAGTTGTCCTAAATTTTGTGTGCTCCTAAGGGGAAAAATAATTGAAAGCAGAAATTAAGTCTACTTATTGACCAAGTGAGATCGTTGAATAACGTTAAGTTTGGCATTATTCAATTTATCTCTCCCTTGTCTGGTACCTGATAGAGTTATTTCTCTCCTGCTATTTCCTGGCAATCCCAAGAAAATAAATTACAGTCACACTATCTACTAGTTTTAAAAATGTATTCAATTATTTTTGTATCACTTTTGATAGCTGGAACCCTTGCTAACTTCAGACAAATTGACTGCAGGATTAATGTAATCATTTCTATAGAAAGCATTTCAAAGCTTTAAAATGACAGCATTCTAAAATAAGGTGGTGATTCCCTGACATGGGATACAGCTCAATGGAGAAGTTTTTTGCTCTTTCCTCTGCTTCAAAGGTCACGTTGCATCTGAGTGTGACTCTTCACTCCTTCATCTGAAACAGTTCAGCCACAATGCAAATCAGAAAATAGGAGGTACTGCCCCAGGAAAGGCCACCCAGCTCTCTTGCTTGTCTTGCCCTCACCAAGCTGAACGTACCTCTTGTGGAAACATGGTCAAGTTGTGCTCCATATTTTAAAACAGATTGATCTAAGAAAATGGTTTCAGCGTTTCAGTCACCAATTTTATTCCTAGCTGGAGTTACTGGATAGGACTCACTGTTTTAAAAGCTCGAATTATTCAGTCTGAAGAAGAAAAGCCTAAGGAGTAACAATATTTTCAAGCCTATGGTGTTAACCATAGGGGCAATGGCAATGGCACCCCACCCCAGTAGTTTTGCCTAGAAAATCCCATGGACGAAGGAGCCTGGTAGGCTCCAGTCCATGGGGTCGCTAAGAGTCGGACACGACTGAGCGACTTCACTTTCACTTTCCACTTTCATGAATTGGAGAAGGAAATGGCAGCTCACTCCAGTGTTCTTGCCTGGAGAATCCCAGGGACAGGGGAGCCTGGTGAGCTTCCGTCTATGGGGTCACACAGACTCGGACACGACTGAAGTGACTTAGCAGTATGGTGTCAACCATGAACATCCGGTCACACTATCCTCAGCGCTGCCACAAAAAAGGCCAAAACATAGAAGGTCTAGAAATAAACGCTTAGACTTTTTTTTCAGTTCAGTTCAGTTCAGTCACGTCTGACTCTTTGCGACCCCATGAATCGCAGCACGCCACGCCTCCTTGTCCATCACCAACTCCCGGAGGTCACTCAGACTCACATCCATCGAGTCAGTGATGCCATCCAGCCATCTCATCCTCTGTCGTCCCCTTCTCCTCCTGCCCCCAATCCCTCCCAGCATCAGAGTCTTTTCCAATGAGTCAACTCTTCGCTTTTGGCCAACATCAAAAGAAAGTCAGAGAGGAATATTATTCAGTCTTAAAAGGAAATAAATTGTGACACATGTTACTACGTGAATGAACCTTGAGGATGTTACACTAAATGAATCAAACCAGACAAATGTTGTTTGATTCCACTTATACAAGATAGCTAGAGTGGTCAGACTCATAGTAAGAGAAAACAGAATGGTGAGTGTCAGGGTTTGGGGGCACGGGGAAGTGAGAAGTTGCTGTTTAATGAGTAGGCAAGGTTTCATTTTGGGAAGACAAGACAGTTCCAGGGATGGATGTGGTAATGGTCATACAGCAGTGTTAACACCAGTGAACTGTGCTCCTAAAAATGGTTAAAACAGTGATTTGTGTTATATTTTATCACAACTTTAAAAAAAGAAAGTAAATAAGGAGGAAATATTGGAGAATTATGAGAGGGATGGAATAAAAAAGCAAGTCGTTCATTAGTTACTGCTTACTCAGCAATATCCTTAATGCTAAGCTCAAAACTCCCGGAAACACCCCTCACCCACAGACGCCACTGGCTCTGGCTGGAGGGGTAAAGGGAAGCATGGGAGCCCCACTGTGAGGCCCACCCACAAACCCAGCAGTGCTCCGGTTTGCCTAAAAGTGCTGCTGGACTGAGCCAGGCATTCTCTTGCCCTTACCTTTGTCTCTCTGGGTCCCAACAAAGAAAAGCAGGAAGTCACACCCTTACAAGAGACAAGAAATCTGAAACTACCGCAGCAGGCTCAGAGCACCAAATGGTTGGCCTCTTTGGGAAGAAACTAGATCCCATTTCGTCCTGTGGTCTTGTTTAAAACACAATGCAGCCTGTGTAGGGCTCAGCTGTTTTGTTGTGAACCACACTTTGAAAATCGCCAACTTAATCTACTCAAGAAAGGTCAAGGTTATTCAAGATTTCTTAAGGGAGGATCCCTCATAGAAGGCACCCAACTGCCTTCTGTTTTGCTGATACTAAGATTAGAGGGAATCATTTTGTTTAGAGAAGCAGAGATCTGGGACTGGTATCGGAACGGTGCTTCCGTTTTAAACCATTTCATCTGCACGGGAGATGATGAACAACAGATGATGATTTTCACCCTTGAAGTGCAGGCAGTTATTCTGAAACTGTGAATCTGTTCCAGAGTAATTAATCTACTGAAGAGTAAGTATAACAGGAATTATCTCTTTGTGTCTATAAGTTTATCTAGGAGAAACATTAAATGAGCATAAAACATTCACCCAGTTGAACCTAGCCAAGGATGAGCACACAGCCGCCATCCCCAAACTTATACGCAGAAACACACCCTCAACACCTACAGCTAAATGCACCAGTCACCTTAGTCCTTCCATACCTGCTGCTCCAGGCTCCCCTGCGATTTCAGGTCACCCCCACCCCATTTCCACCGATTCACCTCGACTCACAAGTCACAACCTTTCCACAAGCAAGAGTCAGGTTTTTTTCAAGATCAAGTGCTATATTTATTGCAATGTTTATGTGTTTCTCAGCAGCTTAGCATGTGTAAAACTGCTATTGTTTTTATTAGGATCCTTTTTTTTTTTTTAATGTATCACTGATAGAGTGCTTGAGTGCTGAACAACGACCCACATTTCCCCATAAACTCCGTGGTTTCTGTTGCGCAGCGTGGCAGAATCTGGTGTTTGTGGGTATGTATTGTAACAGAAGTGGCTCTCTTGGGTACGCTGGTGTCACGAGGTCACTCTCCTCTGTCCAGCAATGCAAAGAAAGCGTGGCTTCTCTATTTGTCTGCAGCTACTCAGTTTTCTTCATGAGGCTCCCACTTCACAGGTGGCGTATAGAATTGTACACTCATGAGGTATATCTTATTCAGGCAAGTTATGTCAGTCTGGAAACTGTCCTTCAGAACCCCACACAGAAACTGGCTAAAAAGCCTATAATGCTGTCTTTTCCTTCAATCCAATCACTGCATTTTTGATGTATAGGTTGCACTGCCTACCTCCTACATCTGTTCCTATTCCTATACCCCTTGCAGTTAAAAGTGTTCGATTTCCATTTCTATACTTTTTGGTTTGGACTTCTCTTACATGTTATGTTTCTTCCTGAGGCAACTAGCCTCATGGTTCAGGCAGATTAGTTGAAGCACTAACTTCTTTAGGCGATGGAAGAACCTAAGGTTGGGTCTACAGGGAGCCTCTTGCTATTTACTAAGGAAGACTAAAGGAATAGAAATTCTTTTTCCTCTCAACAAAGCCTGGATTTCAAGATTGTTTTCTAGTTTCTGAATCAAACAATCCCCCTCTGGATATCAACATTTGAAAATTTTTTTTTTCCCTAAAAAAAAACGTTTTGTTTTGTTTTTTTCTTTTCATTCTGTGATAACAATTTGAATCCAAGGCAGTAGACCCTTACCACCTCCCACAGGATGGGGGAAAGTCACCCCCCAAAAAAATATGACATAATAATAATAATGAAAATTTTTTCAACAAATATTAGTTGTGTCACAAGTATATAACCTATTTAGACTGACATCAGTTCAGTTCAGTCCCTCAGTCATGTCTGACTCTTTGCGATCCCCTGGACTGCAGCACGCCAGGCCTCCCTGTCCATCACCAACTCCCAGAGTCCACGCAAACTCATGTCCAACGAGTCAGTGATGCCATCCAACCATCTCATCCTCTGTCATCCCCTTCTCCTCCTGTCCTCAATCTCTCCCAGCTTCAGGGTCTTTTCCAATGAGTCAGCTCTTCTCATCAGGTGGCCAAAGTATTGGAGTCTCAGCTTCAGCATCAGTCCTTCCAATGATTATTCAGGACTGATTTCCTTTAGGATGGACTGGTTGGACCTCCTTGCAGTCCAAGGAACTCTCAAGAGTCTTCTCCAACACCACAGTTCAAAAGCATCAATTCTTTGGCACTCAGCTTTCTTTATAGTCCAACTCTCACATCCATACATGACCACTAGAAAAACCATAGCCTTGACTAGACAGACCTTTGTTAACAAAGTAATATCTCTGCTTTTTAATATGCTATCTAGGTTGGCCACAACTTTCCTTCAAAGGAGTAAGTGTCTTTTAATTTCATGGCTGCAATCACAATCTACAGTGATTTTGGAGCCCAAAAAAGTAAAGTCAGCCACTGTTCCCACTGTTTCCCCATCTATTTGCCATGAAGTGATGGGACTGGATGCCATAATCTTAGATTGACATATGCAGAAAGAAAAAGCTATTTAAAAACATGTAGAATGTGAAACTCTAATCATGCTTTGAGTCCTTTGAAAAAAATCATATATTTTTAAATTCTCTGACAATTTGTCAAAGAGTAAGTTTTTACTTCAGAAAGGGCATAGCAGTCTCTTCATCAGAACATAGCTAAGGCAGAGTATATAATGAAGAGACAATCAGGGCATCAGTCATGGTCCGTAAATTGGAGTCTTGTGGCCTTTTAATTTTATTGGACTATGCCACCAAACACAACTCTTGGAAGGCATTTTTTCTCATGGAAGGCATTTTGTAGGGAGAAAAATAAATTATATTTATGACCTGATAAGAAGCTGCATTGAAATGGCCTAGTACTCCCCAAGCTAGCTCAATAAGAAACTAGCTCCATGCATAAAACTGAAAGAATACAGAGAAATCTGGCAATTTACCTGAATGTCAGACATTGAAAAATAATTGTTCAGTCACTAAGTCGTGTCTAACTCTTTGCAACCCCATAGACTACAGCCTGCCAGACTTCCCTGTCCCTCATTATCTCCCAGACTTTCCTCAAACTCCTGTCTGTTGAGTCAGTGATGCCATCCAACCACCTCATCCTCTGTCACCTCCTTCTCCACCTGCCCTCAATCTTTCCCAGCATCAGGGTCTTTTCCAATGAGTCAGTTCTTCCAATTAGGTGGCCAAAGGATTGGAGCTTCAGCTTCAGCATCAGTCCTTCCAATGAATATTCAGGACTAATTTCCTTTAGGATGGACTAGTTTGTTCTCTTTGCAGTTCAAGGGACTCATAAGAGCCTTCTCCAGCAACACAATTCAAAAGCATCAGTTCTTCAGCCTCAGCCTTCTTTATGGTCCAGATCTCACATCTGTACCTAACTACTGGAAAAACCATAGCTTTGATCAAATGGACCTTTGTCAACAAAGTAATGTCTCTGCTTTTAATATGCTGTCTAGGTTTGTCATAGCTTTTCTTCCAAGGAGCAAGTCTTTCAATTTCATGGCTGCAGTCACCATCTGCAGTGATTTTGGAGCCCAAGAAAATAAAATCTGTCACTGTTTCTACTTTTCCCCCTTCTATTTACCATGAAGTGATGGGACAGATGCCATAATCTTAGTTATTTGAATGTTTAGTTTTAAGCCAGCTTTTTCACTCTTCTCTTTCACCTTCAATTGGCACTTTAGTTCCTCTTTGCTTTTAAGCATTAGAGTGGCATCATCTGCATGTCTGAGGTTATTGATATTTCTCCAGAAATCTTGATTCCAGCAGGTGACAATATACAGCTTTGACATACTCCTTTCCCAATTTTGAATCAGATTATTTTTAAATGTCCACATCTGTTGCTTCTTAAACCTGCCTACAGGAGACAGATAATGTGGTCTGATATTCCCATCTTTTTAAGAATTTTTCACAGTTTGCTGTGCTCCACACAGTCAAAGGCTTTTATGGTCCTTCAAAATAATTAATAAGATTTACTTAAAAACCAAATAATGGGCTATAATTTAATATTGCTGTTTAGTGGCTCAGTTGCGTCTGATTCTTTCGAGACCCCATGTACTGTAGCCTACCAGGCTCCTCTGTTTTGGGATTTTTCTCAGGCAAGAGTACTGGAGTGGGTTGCCATTTCCTCCTCCAGGGGATTTTCCTTATCCAGGGATTGAACCCCCATCTCTGCGTCTCAGATACTTCATGTGTAATGTTATATATACATGTATAATGTTAAATATATAGATATTTAAGTAAGTTAACTTTATTTAAGTAAGTTCATTTTTGCTTATTTAGGTTAATTTTTATTTAAGTTAACTTTTAATTTATTAAATTACACATTCAAATCTTTTCTTAAGATTTAGGTTCATTAGTCTTATATAACTTTAAGTTATGCTTATACTTTTTATAATTGTATAAAAATAAGTGCTTATTCTTAATATATTATTTGATTGAAATTTAAGTCAATTCTTTTCTATGAAATTGAATTTCTCTATAAAACTAATCCAATTTACAAACAATTATAATGTCTTAAACACTCAGAAACTAAGTATATAACTTTAGTATATCTGGTTCTCTCAATATTTTAAATGCCTAAAAGGGAAGATATAAATATAGCATGCACTCTTTTTCCAAGTAGATAAATATTAAGCTATAATTATTATTTCAAGTAACCTAAGTAACAAAGTTTAACAGATTACACTAAATATTTAAAAAGTTAACATAAAAATTATAATAATGACAATTTAATTTGCCTTTTCTCTCCTTATTTGTTCATCTTTTCAGAGGTTAAAGATACCTTAGGGAGGAGAATTGGAGAAGGAAATGGCAACCCACTCCAGTGTTCTTGCCCAGAGAATCCCAGGGACGGGGGAGCCTGGTGGGTTCCTGTCTATGGGGTCGCATAGAGTCGGACACGACTGAAGTAACTTAGCAGTAGGGAGGAGAACAGAGTTTCCACTGTACTCAGACAGAATCCAAGATCATCATACAGACATGTATCTCTTTATCACGTATTTGAGCCCAAAGGAAAACACTGGGCTGTATGTATTCTCTCAGGTTCTAAGCAAGGTGCAGGTAAATGCCTTGAAATTTTTCTTGGAATTAATTCCATATCTTTTGGTCACAAATAAAAGACAAGTCCATATATTTCAGCTGAGAATTTGTTTTGTAACTTAGTGAATCACTTTTCTTTTCCACTTTATTATGATCTCTTGAATCTGTCTTCAGCTCATTGGATGGGGAAGTATAATTTTGTAACCCACTAAAGTGAAACTCCAGGACTTTGGCCACCTAATGCCAAGAGTTGACTCATTGGAGAAGACTCTGATGCTGGGAGGGATTGAGGGCAGGAGGAGAAGGGGACGACAGAGGATGAGATGGCTGGATGGCATCACTGACTCGATGGACGTGAGTCTGGGTGAACTCTGGGAGTTGGTGATGGACAGGGAGGCCTGGTGTGCTGTGATTCATGGGGTCGCAAAGAGTTGGACACGACTGAGCGACTGAACTGAACTGACTGAAAGTGGTTGGTAGCTTCCAACACTTGTTAAAGGAATTCATCTAATCTTCTCACTGCTTGAGAGGATTTTGAATTCTTTTCTTATTTTTTTTTCCCCTCTAACTCTTGGCCATAATTCAACAGAAAGTTTATTAGCTCAACTGTATCTTTGCAGATAGAAATAGTAAGTCTGGAGTGGAATATTAAGCATAGTTTACCCAAATGTCAAATAAAATATGCACCTTTCAGTCATCATAGTACAAGCTTGAAGAGCATGTGGATAATATGGATGGAAGATGAGTACGATAGGAGAGAAGCAGCTCAAATGAAAAATGATAAGATCTACTGCTAGCCTGACTCTCATATCTAATCTTTGCAAATCACTGAGAAAAAGATGATCTATTATAATTCTGCCTCAAGTTTCTATACCTGAAACTCTTTCAGTGACATAAAAAACAAAGGAAGTGATATATTGTCTGGAAAGAGTTTGAAGCCAATAGCTACTGTAGCAAAAAATATATATATATATATAAATCTTATAGTAAAGCATTGCTTCCTTGTGTTAGCATTCTACATAAATGGAACACTTCAAGTACACTGACTTTGCATCCTGACTTCAAACTATGCAGTGTTTGGTCCTTTGATCAGAGTCTGGAGTCTGCTGACTGGTTGAATGCAAATGTTTAATATCTGTTTATGCGTGTATGCATGCTCAGTTGTGTTCAACTCTGGGCAACCCCATGGACTATAGCATGCCAGTCTCCTCTGTCCATGGGATTCTCCAGGCAAGAGTATTGGAGTGGGTTGCCTTTCCCTTCTCCAGGAGATCTTCCTGAGCTAGGGATCAAACACGGGGCTCCTGCATTGCAGGCAGATCTTTACTGTCTGAGCCACCAGGGAAGCCCTGCTGCTGCTGCTGCTGCTGCTAAGTCGCTTCAGTCGTGTCCGACTCTGTGCGACCCCATAGACGGCAGCCCACCAGGCTCCCCCGTCCCTGGGACTCTCCAGGCAAGAACACTGGAGTGGGTTGCCATTTCCTTCTTCAATGCATGAAAGTGAAAAATGAAAGTGAAGTTGCTCAGTCGTGTCCAACTCTTAGCGACCCCATGGACTGGAGCCTACCAGGATCCTCTGTCCATGGGATTTTCCAGGCAAAAGTACTGCGGTGGAGTGCCATTGCCTTCCCCGAGGGAAGCCCTAACATTTGTTAAATATCTAGAACTGTATAATCATACCAAAGTTTCCCAAATACCATTATGAATACAAGCCATTACTCTTTAACCTATTGATCATACTTTGATGTAGGTTTTCGTACAATATAAAGTATCAATGAGCAGGCATTTTCTGCCATTTTCTCTTATGTCTTTTATGTTCTTTGTCTCCTTACTATTTTCCTTGGCAGTCTTCACTTGCCCTAACATCTGTTCTCTGTAATTGATCATTTCTGTTTTCGATACTTTCTGAAGAGAGAATTCTCCATAATGGCAGTGGCATTGTTCTGAGAATTGAACTGAATAATAAGTTAACCTCCCACTGTCCAATAACTACTTAAGTGAGGTAGTGAAGTTGAAATAAAATTATATGCCAAATGTTTAAAGAAATATAAAGTCTAGATATGAGAATCCTTCCATAACACATAATGGGAGTTTAAGAAAATAAATATTACTAACTTTTTGCAGTGTTCTAACCCCAAACACTAACACTGTTTATGGCCTTTTTATAGTTTTTCATCCACATAATTTTAATAATGTCTTAACTGATCTCACCTTGTGATGCATTTGCTGCTAACACTTTCCTACAGACTTGTGGTCATATCACTTTGTCTAGAGCACAACTTCTAATTATCCTTCTTTTGAGTCCTGTGTTCATTGATCATACAAACCATTTTTAAACACTTATTATCTGCTGAGAAACTGTTAGGCACTGTATTTTAGGTAAATTCACCAGTAAATATATTCTATATACTATGAAAGATGTACACTTGAACTGCATGGAGAAAGGAACTTTACCAAGGAGTTAAGGAAAAATTGTCCTGGAGAAATGATAGTAAACTGAATTTTAAACCAGTCAGGCAAAAATTCACAGGGCGTAAATCGGTAAGAGAAAAGACAGCATCTTTGGGCATCTACCATATAGTACATAAAAAGCTTTTTATCCCACATGACCAAGACTTGCTCATTAAATTGTTAAAATCATCATTTAAGAAGTGATGCATTAATACTGTATTGGTTGGATGGTATGAGGCACTGTAGCAAAAATGCAGGGCTTTGAACAAGATGGAAATCCACTTCACACACTGATGTGTGAACACAGGCTGCCTGTGACTGATGCGGTAGCTTGTGACGGGACTCAGACTTTTTCTGTCTTGTTATGATTTTATACCGGCCATGTTGTCTTTCTGCTCTTGGTTGAAGATGGTCAACCAGCCGTTCCAGCCAGAGGGAGTGGCTGTGGTCCACCTGCTCTGATGCCTCCTGTTTCTTCCCTGCACTAACTTTGCTCCTACATGGATGACAGGAGATGAAGGGACTCTGGACATTATCTTTTTGCGTGTCTGACTCTGGAAATGTGTTAGTCCTTTTGTGGGCAAATCAGCTTGCTTTGAGCCTACTTTATGTGATCATAAGTATGAGTGATGGCCCAAACAGGCTCCTTTGGCAAGGAGTTCGGTCTCTGGAGAGTCCAGGTATCAGTCTGATACCCAATTAGTGGCATCACTCCAACAAGTTCTGACAACTTGTTGTCCCCAGGTTGACGCAATTTCAGGCAAGTCTATGGTTGCAAATAGCAATTACCCTCCATGGATAACTCACACTTGTCAGTGACAGAACAGAATCCTGATTTGAGTTATGAAATCAAAATGGTGATCCTTGCCCCCTGCTAATCTACCATCCCACCTTTCTTGTTGCTGTTCAGACACTAAGTCGTGTCTGACTCTTTGTGACCCTATGAACTGCAGGGCATCAGGTCTCCCTGTCCTTCACTGGCTCCCAGAGTTTGCTCAAACTCATGTCCATTGAGTCGGTGATGCCAACCAACCATCTCATCCTCTCTTGCCCTCAGTCTTTACCAGCATCAGGGGCTTTTTCCAATGAGTAGGCTGTCCCAACTTACCTTCTCCTGAATTCCCCTTTTCCTTTGCAGCTAGCTCCAGGAAGATAGATAAGCTAAGTGATCAGGTAAACATCCATTGAGAAAGCTATCAGTAGTCCTTTCATGTTAAAATCATTGCATTTTATGAGTGATTCTCTTGAAATCTTTAGAGGTGTACTCAAGTTGGGTACCACTCTCACCTTTCTCAATGTGAAGAAGAAAGGAAAAGATGGTTCATAAATACTGCACATTCCAACTAGGCACCTCTACCCATCACAACACCTCCTCTTTTATTAAATAAAGTTCAGAAAGATAAGGAGGAATGAGAAGTGATGGATATCACCACCCAATAAGCATTATTTTACAACCCACATATAAGATGGTGGAGTAGGATGTGCTCATATTCTCCTGTGAGAACACCAAAATCGTAGCTAGCTGCTGAACAACCATCAACAGGAGAATGTTGGGCCCCACAAAAAAAGAGATACCCTGCATCCAAGGGCAAAGGAGAAGCCCCAACAAGATGGTAGGAGGAACACAATCACATTTTAAATCAAATCTCAGATCTGCCAGAGACAATCGGAGGGCTCAAACAAAACCTTGTGTGCACCAGGACCGAGGGAAAGGAGCAGCAACCCCCACAGGAGACTGAGCCAGACTGTCTTTGAGTGTTTGAGTGTCTCCTGCAGAGGTATGGGTCCCAGGGACCTGCCACGGGGACCTGGGAGCTACAGCGTGTGGCCTAGGTCCTCTTGGAGGAGGCGCCGTTATCCCTACTACAGAGCCACAGAGCAGATGACCCCCAGACTGGAGAACAATTATATCAAATAAGTTCTTGCACTCTTGCAAAGGTTCTAGGGCCCACCAAGATTTCCCAACCTGGGGATCCAGCAAAAGCACTGAGAAGCCCCAGGGAAACAGACTCTTGCAGGGCACAACTAAGCGCACCAGGGCCCAGAGAAAGGAGCAGTGGCCCCACGAGAGACTGAGCCGTATTGCCTGGGACCATCTGGGAGCCTTTGGTGGACCTGTGGGTTGACAGTGGCCTGCTGAGGGTCAGTGGCACTAACTGCAACAGTCCTGGGAGCCGAAGCATGCTGGCATCAGTGCTTTTGAAGGAGGCCACCACTGGTACCATTACAGCTACCATAGTTTGGCCTCAGGCCACGCCACAGGCAGGAAACAGCCCCGCCCATCAGAAGAAAATTATACTGAAGATGTATTGAGCATGGCCCTGTGGTGTTGGAGAAGACTCTTGAGAGTCCCTTGGACTGCAAGATCAAACCAGTCAATCCCAAAGGAAATCAGTCCGGAATATGCATTGGAAGGACTGATGCTAAAGCTGAAACTACAATATTTTGACCACCTGATGCGAAGAACTGACTCACTGGAAAAGACCCTTATTCTGGGAAGGATTGAAGATGGGAGGAAAAAGGGACAACAGAAGATGAGATGGTTGGGTGGCATCACCAACTCAATGGACATGAGTTTGAGCAAGCTCCAGGAGTTGGTGCGAGAAAGGGAGGCCTGGAGTGCTGCAGTCCACGGGGTCGCAAAGAGTCAGACATGACTGAGCGACTGAACTGAGCATGGCTCTGTCTACCAGTGTAAGACCCAGTTTTACCCACTCCCACCAGGAAGCTTCCATAAGCTTCTTATCCTCATCCATCCGAGGGCAGACAGAATGAAAACTACAATCACAGAAAACTAATCAAATTGATCTCATGGATCACAGATTTGTCTAACTCAATGAAACTATGAGCCATGCGGTGTAAGGTCACCCAAGATGCATGGGTCATGGTAGAGAGTTCCAACAAAATGTGGTTCACTGGAGAATAGAATGGCAAACCACTTCAGGATTCTTGCTTGAGAACCCCATGATCAGTATGAAAAGGGAAAAGTTATGACACTGAAATATGAACTCCACAAGTCATTAGGTGCCCAATATGCTACTGGAGAAGAATGGAGAAATAACTCCAGAAAGAAGGAAGAGACGGAGCCAAAGCAAAAAACACCCAGCTGTGGATGTGACTGGTGATGGAAGTAAAGTCTGATGTTGCAAAGAGCAATACTGCATAGGAACCTGGAATGTTAGGTCCATGAATTAAGGCAAATTGGAAGTGGTTAAACAGGAGATGGCAAGAGTGAACATTGCCATTTAGGAATCAACGAGCTAAAATGGACTGGAATGGATGAATTTAACTCAGATGACCATTATATCTACTCCTGTGGGCAGGATCCCTTAGAAGAAATAGAGTAGCCATCATAGTCAACAAAAGAGTCCAAAATACAGTACTTGGATGCAATCTCAAAAACAGCACAATGATCTCTGTTCGTTTCCAAGGCAAACCATTCAATACCACAGTAATTCAAGTCTATGCCCCAACCAGTAACGCTGAAGAAACTGAAGTTGAACAGTTCTATGAATATCTACAAGATCTTCTGGAACTAACACCCAAAAAAAGATGTCCTTTTCATCATAGGGAACTGGAATGCAAAAGTAGGAAATCAAGAAACACCTGGGGTAACAGGCAAATTTGGCCTTGGAATACAGAATGAAGCAGGGCAAAGACTAACACAGTTTTGCCAGAGAACACATTGGTCATAGCAAACACCCTCTTCCAGTAACACAAGAGAAGACTCTACACATAGACATCACCAGATGGTCAACACTGAAATCAGATTGATTATATTCTTTGCAGCCAAAGATGGAGAAGCTCTGTACGGTCAGCAAAAACAAGACTGGGAGCTGACTGTGGCTCAGATCATGAACGCCTTCTTGCCAAATTCAGACTTAAACTGAAGAAAGTAGGGAAAACCACTAGACCACTCAGGTATGACCTAAATCCAATTCCTTATGATTATACAGTGGAAGTGAGAAATAGATACATGGGATTACATCTTACAGACAGAGTGCCTGAAGAACTAAGGACAGAGGTATGTGGCATTGTACTGGAGGTGGTGCAAAATAATCCCCAAGAAAAAGAAATGCAAAAAGGCAAAATGGTTGTCTGAGGAGGCCTTACAAACAACTGAGGAAAAATAGAAGCAAAAGGCAAAGGAGAAAAGATAAGATATATCTATCTGAATTCAGAGTTACACACAATAGCAAGGAGAGTGAGAAGCCTTCCTAAGTGAACAATGCAAAGATATAAAGGAAAAAAATAGAATGGGAAATATTAGAGATATCCTCAAGAACATTAGAGATACAAAGGGTATTTCATGCAAATATGGGCACAATAAAGGACAGAAATGGTATGGATCTAGCAGAGACAAAAGATATTAAGAAGGGGTGGCCAGAATACACAGAGAACTGTACAAAGAAAATCTTAATGACCCAGATAACCATGATGGTGTGATCATTCACCTAGAGCCAGACATCCTAGAATGCGAAGTCAAGTGGGCCTTAGGAAGCATCACTATGAACAAAGCTAGTGGAGGTGATAGAATTCCAGCTGAGCTATTTCAAATCCTAAGAGATGATGCTGTGAAAGTGCTGCACTTAATATGCCAGCAAATTTGGAAAACTCAGCAATGGCCACAGGACTGGACAAGGTCAATTTTCATTCCAATCCTTAAGAAAGGCAAGGCCAAAGAATGTTCAGATTACCACACAATTGCACTCATTTCACATACTAGCAAAGTAATGCTCAGAATTCAGACTTCAACAGTATGTGAACCGAGAATTCCGAGATGTTCAAGCTGGATTTAGAAAAGGCAGAGGAACCAGAGTTCAAATTGCCAGCATCTGTTAGATCATAGAAAAAGCAAGAAAATTTCAGAAAAGCACCTACTTCTGCTTCATTTACTATGCTAAAGCTTTTGTGTGGATCACAACAAACTATGGAAAATTCTTCAAGAGATGAGAATACCAGACCACGTTACCTGCCTCCTGAGAAACCTGTATGCAGGTCAGGAAGCAACAATTAAAACCAAACATGAAACAACAGACTGGTTACAATTTGGGAAAGGAGTACATTCGGCTGTACATTGTCACCCTGCTTATTTAACTTATATGCAGAGTACATCATGCAAAATGCTGGGCTGAATAAAGCACTAGCTGGAATCAACATTGCCGGGAGAAATATCAATAACCTCAGATACGCAGATGACACCACCCTTATGGTAGAAAGTAAAGACGAACTAAAGAGTGTCTGGATGAATTTGAAAGAGAAGAGTGAAAAAGCTGGCTTAAAGCTCAATGCTCAGAAAATGAAGATCATGGCATCTGGCTCCATCACTTCATGGCAAATAGATGGGGAAACAATGGAAACAGTGACAGACTTTATTTTCTTGGGCTACTAAATCACTACACATTGTGACTATAGCCATGAAATTAAAAGACACTTGCTTCTTGGAATAAAGTTATGACTAACCTACACAGTGTATTAAAAATAAGAGACATTATTTTGCCAACGAAGTCTGCCTAGTCAAAGCTATGGTTTTTCCACTAGTCATGTATGGATGTGAGAGTTGTACCATAAAGAAAGCTAAGCGCCAAAGAATTGATGCTTTTGAACTGTGGTGTTGGAGAAGACTCTTGAGAGTCCCTTGGACTGAAAGGAGATCAAGCCAGTCAATCCTAAAGGAAATCAATCTCATTAGAAAAACTGATGCTGAAGCTGAAACTCCAATACTTTGGCCACCTGATGTGAAGAGCCAACTCATTGGAAAAGACCCCGATGCTGAGAAAGATTGAAAGTGGGAGGAAAAGGGATTGACAGAGGATGAGATGGTTAGATGGCATCACCGACTCAACGGACATGAGTTTGAGCAAGCTCCAGGGGTTGGTGATGGACAGGGAGGCCTAGTGTGCTGCAATCTTTGGGGTTGCAAGGAGTTGGACAACTGAGCGACTGAAGAACAACAATAGGCATAGGAGGTGGATGATAATAATAAGAATTGAAATAAAAATAACCACCACAACAGCTAACCAGTGAGTGTCATATAATGATGTGCCAACCTCTCTGTGAAAGTTTTTCATGTACTCTTTCACATAATTACTCCCCTAAGCATTTTGAGGTAGTAGAATTTTTTTTTTTTTTTTGAGGCATCAGGTTAGATAATTTTCTCATTTCCAGTCTAGTGAGTATCAAAACTAGAATTTGATTCCAAGCATTCTTGCTCCATAGCCTGGTGCTATGGTCAGCTACAAATATAATAATACTTAGGCACCATGGGACCTTGAGGTTCAACTGTCAAGATAACAGGGAGAGTGCATATCTACAATTTAAAGAACTATTGAAACATGGGAAAATGTCATGTGTATGCTCTAAAGCTATGAGAGAGGGGATGAGTCAGAATAAAATTCTGGTGTGGCCAAAGAAGCAGTCATATCTCCTGCAGACAGATGCTACGTTCCCTAAACCAAGTAACAGTTTTTTGAAGGGATGTTAAAAATCATTTTTGACCCCGTATCAGTCTTTTCTGTCACAGCTGCACACATGAGCAACATGCTGTCAACAGAGTAACCTTCTTAAGGCTTCAAGGACACCAATGTATAGCAGGTACTTTAAATCTCAATGACTATTGAGGCTTCTTTTGTACTGTTTCAATATGCCCACACATCTAACAAATGCTGTAACCGTGAATAAAGTGGACTTTATTTCAGTTTTGCAAAGGCAAAATTGAAATGTTTAAAGATTTTCTAGTTAGAACTGGTGAACTGTTGCTTTTACTGAATTTGTAGATTTCTCAACATGGTTGACTTTGTATGTATATGACTGCTGTGTCTTTATAAAGCTGCCTCTTTACGAAATAGGAAATTACTTGTCTTATGTTGCTTTACAATATTCAAATGCACATATTTTACATACTAATGCAAATGTAATAATAGAATTATACAGCCACAGTAGAAATTCAAGATGTTAATTAAATAATATTGTCACTAAATTTGTAATCCACTTAATTTAATCATTATTGCAAATGTTTTATGGCTTGACAGCTTTTAGAAGAAAGGTAAAATGTGGCATATTGTAAAAAAAAAAAATCAACCTTTTACTGAGTGGTCTTAACACTTGTGCGTGTGTGTGTGTGTGTGTGTGTGTGTGTGTGTGTGCGCGCGCTCAGTGGCTTAGTTATGTCTGACTTTTTGTGACCCAATGGACCGTAACCCTTCAGGCTAGTCTATCCACGGGATTCTCCAAATGAGAATACTGGGGTAGGTTGCCATTTCCTCATCCAGGGCATCTTCCCAACCCAGGGATCGAACTGGCTTCTGCTGCATCTCCTGCACAGGCGGGCATCGGATTCCTTTACCACTGAGCCACCCGGGAAGCCCCCTTGACACCTGACAGTGCCTAGAAGTTAAAAGTACAGAAGTCAGAGTTCTAAATCACGTGAGCAACGATTAACCTGAGTATCTCCAAAAAGATTTATAGAAGCAATGTTATAATTTATTGCCACCAACAAACAAAGGTACCCTACAGCTTTTTGAATTTTAGTTATATACCCATAAAGTATAAGGGACATACATTATCTATACCAACATACCATGGATTTTATTACCCATATCACATCTACAACCTTCTCCCCACCAAAAACAGCAGGAATATTGCAATATGAAGTGATAAAATATTTCAGACACTTTAGATGCCTAATTCCTAAGTAAACAAGAAAAGAAACAGTAAAGCAAAAAAGAGAGGTAAATGAGAAATATGAGTGATACAAATTTATTAATAGGCAGCACTTAAGATGAAGGGAAAAGATTGTGCGGATAGCATACAAAAATACTGAATTACTTCCGTAAGATCACGGAGGGCACGTAACAGCCCCCAAGTGGTAGTTTTCCATTCTTTCCTACAGATAGAAGTTTAAACACGCTAACACATTCTAGTAACAGTTACATCATCTTCACAAACCACACCTACAACTGAAAATGTTGGCTTTGCCAGCATTGAATTGTCGCATTTCTAAGATAAAATATTGATGGTTTAATGTCATTTTATTTTTGTGCATATTTTAGGAACCCACTCATTATGTGACTCTCTTCCCAACAACTCCCTTGTTAGCATAATAATTTCTACAGCATCACCTGCTGAGAGTGGAGCTCCACTCTGAGGAGGAACGCAGTTGTGTATAATTAATTATTCTCACATTTTAATATTCATATTGCTGGCCATGATTTATTATCCAGACTTTATATGCAGGGCAAAGGCATAATAAAAAAGCTATTCTACTTTTTGTTAGCAGAACTAATTGATTTGTAGATGAGCACATTTTCCTTTACTTAATGGAAGCACATTTTGATTACCCTGTGAATAAAATCACGATTACTTTTCCCTTTTTAAAATATACACAAATTATTTTTCTCATTTATCAATTTCTTACTTGATTTAGGGACAACAACCACGAACTCTACCTTTCTTATTTGAAATTTTCTGTGGTACTATACCCTGTCCCCCTCTTAAATTTAGCAGTAAAAACATATATGTTGATTCACTAACAAAGAAAATTTAAAATAAGGAGAAAAATTACTTCTGAGAAATAGAACCCACATCTTCTATATAGAGATGTGGAGCTTATTTGCTGTTACTGAATATTAGTACCCTGCTTATTTAACTTATATGCAGAGTACATCCTGAGAAACACTGGGCTAGATGAAGCACAAACTGGAATCAAGATTTCTGGAAGAAATATCAATGATCTCAGATATGCAGATGACACCACTCTTATGGCAGAAAGTGAAGAAATAAAGAGTCTTTTGATGAAAGTGAAAGAGGAGAGTGAAAAAGTTGGCTTAAAGCTCAACATTCAGAAAACTAAGATCATGGCATCTGGTCCCATCATTTCATGGCAGATAGATGGGGAAACAGTGGAAACAGTGGCTGACTTTATTTTTCTGGGCTCCAAAATCACTGCAGATGGTGATTGCAGCCATGAAATTAAAAGACACTTACTCCTTGGAAGGAAAATTATGACCAACCTCAACAGCATATTAAAAAGCAGAGACAGTACTTTGCCAATAAGGTCCATCTAGTCAAGGCTATGGTTTTTCCAGTGGTCATGTATGGATGTGAGAGTTGGACTATAAAGAAAGCTGAGCGCCAAAGAATTGATGTTTTTGAACTGTGGTGTTGGAGAAGACTCTTGAGAGTCCCTTGGACTGCAAGGAGATCCAACCAATCCATCCTAAAGGAAATCAGTCCTGAATATTCATCGAAAGGACTGATGCTGAAGCTGAAACTCCAATACTTTGGCCACCTGATGTAAAGAGCTGACTCATTTGAAAAGATTCTGATGCTGGGAAAGATTGAAAGCGGTAGGAGAAGGGAACAACAGAGGATGAAGTGGTGGAATGACATCATGGACTCAATGGACATGAGTTTGAGTAAACTCCGGGAGTTGGTGATGGACAGGGAGGGCTAGCATGCTGCAGTTCATGGGGTTGCAAGGAGTCGGACACGAATGAGCGACTGAACTGAACTGAACTGAATATTAGTAGAATTTATAAATATTTGTGATAACCTGAATATGTGGTTATATGCTATAAATTAAGCTCAGATCAGATCTAATATCAAATATTACTGTAGCAGTAGAGGACATTGGGCTTCCCTGGGGGCTTAGCAGTGAAAATCTGCCTGCCAGTGCAGGAAATGAGGGTTTGATCTCTGGCTGGGGACGATCCCCTGGAGAAGGAAATGGCAACTCACTCCAGTACTCTTGCCTGGCAGATCCCATGGACAGAGAAGCTTGGCTGTCTGTATAATCTTTATCCACTAGAAATGTCCTTAGGAGTTAGTTTCAAAAGGTAAAACTAATGCTGATTTCACAGAGTAATCAATAACAGATACTGATTTATATAACATAATGATTTTCCGTACTGCAACATTTAATTAGGGAAATTCATTAAACTCATGCAGACAAATCCCCAGTGTGCAGTTTGTGCATCTCCTTTATATTTGAACATGAGCTGATTAACATATAAGTCAATATTTAAACTGAATTTGGGGAATTATATTTTAACAATACAAGAGCAGTGGATTTGATTAAATAACATTTCCATTTAAAAGAAATTATGGGTGCTGAATTTGTGATCTGAATGTTAGTCAAATTAAAAAAGAGGATGGAGAGAAGTTGGCTACTTCTCATGTGATAAGTGTAGTGTGGATAATAGTACATATATTTCTCTAGTTGAGACGAATTACACTTATAATAGGAAAAAAGAGGCTCTGTTTGAATAATTGTTTTCAATTTGAAATTCGACTTAGGAGTATCGTGAAGTTAATGTCTATTTTCTTTAACTGATGTATATATGCATATATGTATATATACTTTTGGCTGGAAATCATTAAACTTTATAAATTACAGCCTACAGAATATTTCTATATAGAAAATTAGAAAAGCCCATTAATTAATCTCAGTTTATGACGTGCTTTGTTCTATTAAGTATAGACTTCAAGGGAAAAGCAAAATACAAGAGAAGAAAGAATAGAGGAACAAATCAGAGGTTAATTGCCTTAGTTTTATCGCAGTAGTTTTGACAGCTCTGATCCATTAAAATATGTGTAAAAATGGATGATTGTATTTTTAGTAAAACTGTGTTTTGAGAAATTTTATTCAAATATTGGTGTTTTAATTCCATTTATAATCTGAATAGGACCTCCCTGGTGGCTCAGATGATAAAGCGTCTGCCTACAATGTGGGAGACCTGGGTTCAATCCCTGGATTGGGAAGATCTGCTGGAGAAGGAAATGGCCACCCACTCCAGTACTCTTGCCTGGATAATCTAAATAAAAGCTGAATAAATTACACTTATAGAAATGTAAGCTTTTGTATGTATACATTGTTATATTTAAAATATTGCGTGTTTTTCTTATAACTAACCAATGAAATAGGCACATTCACATCACTTTATTTGTAGAAAAGGAGAAATATTCACCTAAGTTGCATTTTCTTTTCTTTTCTACTTGTTTCCTCTTTTAGCAGGTAAATAAAAGATTAGTGGAAAAAAGAACATTAGAGAAACTGTATTAATTATCTATTGAAGAAAGAAATGGCAACCCACTCCCGTATTCTTGCCTGGAGAATCTCACGGTCAGAGAAGACGGGCAGGCTACACAATCTGTGGGGTCGCAAGAGTCAGACACGACTCAGCAGCTAAACCACCACCACCATTAGTATCTACAGCTACATAACAAGCTATCATAAAGCCTCAATCTAAAATAGCAAGCACTGACTATTTCATGATTTCTGTGGGAAAAGAGGTTAGAGCAGCTTACCTGTGTGGTTCTGATTTAAAGTCTTCCATCCAGGTGTCACCTGGGGCTACAATCATCTTAGGGTTTGACTGGGGAAGACATTCTTCCTAGTTCATTCATTGCTGAGGGTGCTTAGCTCTGTACCATGCAGCTTCTACACAGAGTGACTGATGACGTGCAGCCAGGTACCTGGGAAATGTAGAAGAAGTCCAAGAAAAAGTGAGTGTACCTGAGATGGGAAGCACCATCTTTTTAAAACCTAATGGAAAATCCCAGGGACGGGGGAGCCTGGTGGGCTGCAGTCCATGGGGTCGCGAAGAGTCAGATTATGACTGAGGGACTTCACTTTTCTCTTTCCTGCATTGGAGAAGGCAATGGCACCCCACTTCAGTGTTCTTGCCTGGAGAATCCCAGGGATGGGGGAGCCTGGTGGGCTGCTGTCTATGGGGTCGCACAGAGTTGGACATGACTGAGCAGCAGCAGCAGCAGCAGGAAGTAATATTCCATTTTCTGTTGTGAAAGTGAGAATGAAAGTCGCTCAGCATACAGTCCATGGAATTCTCCAGGTCAGAACACCGGAGGGAATGGCAGTTCCCTTCTCCAGAGGATCTTACCAACCCAGTGATCGAACCAGTTCTCCCACATCGCACGCAGATTCTTTACCAGCTGAGCCACCAGGGAAGCCCATTCTGTCTCCTGCTAAGTTCTGTTTATTAGAAGTGGGTCTCACATTCTACTTATTAGATGTAAGTCCAGCCCACACTCACACAGAGGTGAATTACACTCTACTTGTTGAAGAAAAGAGTATTTTACATTTATATTGCTGCTTTAACAAATGATAGGCATACTCCACTTTATTTCACTTTGCAGATAGTGCATTTTTTTTTGCAAATTGAAGGTTTGTAGCAATCCTGCATCAAGCAAGTCTATCAGAGCAAATTTCCAACAGCATTTGCTCACTTTGTGTGTATGTCACATTTTGGTAGTCTCATAATATTTCTAACTTTTTCATCATTATTATATTTGTTCTGGCTCTATATGATCAGCAATCTTTGATATCAGTATTGTACCTATTTGGGGTTACCAGGAACTGTGCCCATATAAGATGACAAATCTAATTAGTCATTGTTGTGGGCATTTTAACTGCTTCACCGACCATCTGTTTACCCGTCTCTCCACTTCTCCTCAGGCCTCTCTATTCCCTGAGACACAGTGATATTAAAATTAAGTCAGTTAAATACCCTATAATGGTCTCTGAGTGTTCAAGTGAAAGAAAGAGTCACATGTCTCTCAATTTAAATCAAAAGCTAGAAATGATTAAGCTAGTGAGGAAGGCATGTCGGAGGCTGAAAGCTAGGCCTCTCACATTAAACAGCTAGCCAAGTCGTGTATGCAAAGGGGACATTTTTGAAGGAAATTGAAAGTGCTGCTCCAATGAACACACAAATGATAAGAAAGCAAAGTAGCATCGTTGCTGATAAGGAGAATGTCTTCATGGTCCAAATAGATGATCAATCAGCCACAATATTCCCTTAAATCAAAGCCTAACCTAAAGCTAGGCTTTAACTTTCTTCAATTCTGTGAGGGCTGAGAGAGGTGAAGAACTTGCAGGAAAAAAAAAAAAGTTTGATATTAGCAGATTGGTTCATGAAGTTTAAGGAAAGAAGTCATTTCTGTAATATCAAAGCACAAGGTGAAGCAGCAAGTGATAAAGTAAAAGTTGCAGCAAGATATCCGGAAGCTCTAGCTAAGACACTTAATCAAAGTCGCCACACACAACAGCAGATTTTCAATATAGATAAAACAGACTTCTATTGAAGAAAGTCATTTAGGACTTTCATAGCAAGAGCTGACATCAATGCCTGACTTCAAAGCTTCAGAGGACAAGCTGACCCTCTTGTCAGCGGCTAATGCAGCTGGCTACTTTAAGGTGAAGCCAAAGCTCATGTACTCTTCCAAAAATCCTGGGCATCTTAAGAATTTTGCTCAGCCTACTCGTCTGTGGTCTGCAAATGGAGCAACAAAGACTGCATGACAGCACATATGTTTACAATGTGATTTACCGAATGTTTTAAACCCGCTGTTGAGACCTACTGCTCAGAAAAAAAAAAGATTTCTTTCAAACTATTACTACTCATTGACCAATGCACCTGGTCACTCGAGAGCTCTGATGGAGATGTACTATGAGGTTCATGTTTCCATGCTTGCTAACCCAGCATCCATTCTGCCATCCATGGATCAAGGAGTAATTTTGAATTCTGAGTCTTATTATTTAAGAAATATATTTTTTAAAGCTATCGCTGCCATAGATAGTGATTCCCCTGATATATCTGGGCAAAGTCAATTGAAGCTTTTGTGGAAAAAATTTATCATTCTAGATGCCATTAAGAACATTCCTGATTCATGTGAGGAGGTCAAATCTTAACATTAACAGGAAGTTTGGAAAAAGGTGATGCCAGCTTTCAAGGAGGACCTGGAGAGATTCAAGACTTCAGTGAAGGAAGTAACTGCAGATGTGTAACTACCAAGAGAACTGGAATCAGAAGTAGATTCCGAATATGTGACTGAAGTGCTGCAAGTTCATGATAAAGTTTTAATAATGAAGAATTGCTTCTTATGGATGAGCAAAGAAGGCGGTTTCTTGAAATGCAATCTGCCTCTGAAAAAGACGCCATGGAAATTGCTGACATTACAGTAAAGGATATAAAATATCACCAAAACGTGATGAAGCAGCAGCAAGATTTGAGAGGACTGACTCGTTTTGAGAGAAGTTCCACCATGGGTAAAATGCTATTGAACAGCATTGCACACTACAAGAAGAGTCAATCAAGGCAGCAGACTTCGTTGTTCTCTTATTTTAAGAAATTGCCTCAGCCAGTCCACCCTTCACCAACCACCACCCTGATCAGTCAGCAGTCAGCACTATCAAGCCAAGCAAAAAGCTTACTACTCCCTGAAGGCTCAAATGGTGGTTAGCATTTTTTAATGATAAAGTATTTTTGAATTAAGGAATGTACATTTTTAAACATACAGCTATTGCACACTTAATAAACTATACTATGTGTGTATGTGTGTGTGTTTGCACACACACACTCAGTTGAGTCCAACTCTGAGACCCCATGGACTGTAGCCCACCAGGCTCTTCCCTCCATGGAATTTTCCAGGCAAGAAAACTGGAGTGAGTTACTATTTTCTTCTCCACGGGATCTTCCTGGCCCACGGATCGAACCTGTGTCTCTTGCACTGGCGGGCATGTTCTTTACCAGCTGAGCATAAATTTTGTATGCACTGGGGAACCCAGAAGTTCATGTGACTCACTTTATTGTGAAAGTCTGGAACTGAATCTGCATTATCTCCTAAGGACGCCTGGACCATAAATTTAGAGAATTAAAACAATATGAATTTCTTATCTTAGAGTTCTGTAGATCAAAAATCCAGCCCAGGTCTCACTGGGTAAAAGCAAAGGTGTCAGCTGGGCGTGTTCCTTTCTGGGGTGCTTAGGGAGACTCTGTCTCCTTGTCTTTTCTAGCTTCTAAAGGCTTCCTATGCTCCTTTGCTCATAGTCCCCATCTTCCATCTTCAAAGTCAAAAACAGCGGACTGATTCCTTCTCACCCTGAGTCATTCTGACCTTCCTACTTTTTCCATATTTAAAGATCATTGTTATTACACTGCGCCCACCCAGATAAAATAGGCTAATCTCCCTATTTCAAAGTCACCTATTATTGTAACATAGTCACAGGTTCTGGAACTCAGGGCACGCATGTCTTTGGGGGATGATTATTCAGCTTACTACATGTTTGAAAGAGTTTGTGGACATGGACATACGTGCAATTTTAAGCTACCACAGTAATCAATCACAATCAATCACTATCATACAAAGTCCCTAGACTCTGTCTCCTTCACAAATGCATGCACTCAAGATTCTGTCCATTAAAGATCTTCATCAGACTCTAATAACTCATGCAACAAGCCGCCTGCACTGGTCATTCAATACCCAGTGGAGATAAACATCTCTTCCTTTCTTTTTCTCAAGCTTTTGTGATTGGCAAGAGCAATAGCATAAAATTTCTACCCATAAAGCACGAACAGATAATTGGGGTATAGTTTGAAGACTGTACCTTTGGATTCAGAAAGAATCTAATTTAAATGTGGATTTTGCAAGAACATTACCTGAGTAGCCTTATGCAAGCTATTTTTCTCTCTTGCCTAAAATTTAATTACCTGTAAAATGGTGAAAACAATATAGAACATTGCATAGATATTGTGCAGATTCGTTTGTAATTCAGAAACTTATTATTTAGTCTTCTCTAAGGTGATGGCACCAGACTCCAGTACTCTTGCCTGGAAAATCCCATGGACAGAGGAGCCTGGTGGGCTGCCGTCTATGGGGTCGCACAGAGTCGGACACGACTGAAGCGACTTAGCAGCAGTAGCAGCAGCATTGTCCAAAATCTAATATATTTTTATTAAATGGTTACTATTAACCCCACTATATGTCTGTGATATTAAATTCTTCCTTTAGTGCCCCTAAGTCAGTAATAAGCAGTGTTTATTTGAAGCCAAATTCTAGACATCCCACCAATTATTTGTAATTCTGAGCCCCTGAGACAAGTGCCTAACCTAGACATCAAGAATTTCTTTTGAGGAAAAAAATTAAAACTAGGAACTATCATATGACCCAGAAGTTCCACTTCTGCGTATGTATCCAAGAAAATAAAAATGTTAACCTGAAACAATATATGCAAGCTTATTTCACGCAGCATTTTTATAGTTGCTAAGAAACCAACTAACTTAGTGTGAAACAAACTTTGTGTCCGTCCATGAGTGAATGGATAAAAAAACGGGGAAGGAAATGTTGCCATTTGTGACAACATGGATGTACTTTGACGGCATTATGCTCATAGACCTCTGTATCATTGATACAGATAACAGATCAGTGGTTGTCAGAGTTGCAGAGCAGGGGTTGGTGTGGTGGAGGGTGGGTGAAATAGGTGAAGAGGGAGAAAGTGAAAGTGAAGTCGCTCAGTCGTGTCTGACTCTTTGCGACCCCATGGACTGCAGCCCACCAGGCTCCTCTGTCCATGGGATTTTCCAGGCAATAGTACTGGAGTGGATTGCCATTGCCTTTTCCAGGGGATCTTCCCTACCCAGGGATCGAACCTGGGTCTCCCTCATTGTAGACAGATGCTTTACCTTCTGAGCCATTATAAAATAAATAAGACACGGGAATGTAATGTACAGCAGATGTACATCACCCTTATGGCAGAAAGTGAAGAGGAACTAAAAAGCCTCTTGATGACAGTGAAAGTGGAGGGTGAAAAAGTTGGCTTAAAGCTCAACATTCAGAAAACAAAGATCATGGCATCTGGTCCCATTACTTCATGGAAAATAGATGGGGAAAGAGTGGAAACAGTGAAAGACTTTATTTTTGGGGGCTCCAAAATCACTGCAGATGGTGATTGCAGCCATGAAATTAAAAGAAGCTTACTCCTTGAAAGGAAAGTTATGACCAACCTAGATAGCATATTCAAAAGCAGAGATATTACTTTGCCAATAAGGTGTATCTAGTCAAGGCTATGGTTTTTCCAGTGATCATGTATGGATGTTAGAGTTGGACTATAAATAAAGCTGAGCACTGAAGAATTGATGTTTTTGAACTGTGGTGTTGGAGAAGACTCTTGAGAGTCCCTTGGACTACAAGGAGATCCAACCAGTCCATTCTAAAGGAGATGAGCCCTGGGATTTCTTTGGAAGGAATGATGCTCAAGCTGAAACTCCAGTACTTTGGACACCTCATGCGAAGAGTTGACTCCTTGGAAAAGACTCTGATGCTGGGAGGGATTGGGGGCAGGAGGAGAAGGGGATGACAGAGGATGAGATGGCTAGATGGCATCACTGACTCAATGGACATGGGTTTGGGTGAACTCCGGGAGTTGGTGATGGACAGGGAGGCCTGGCGTGCTGCAATTCATGGAGTTGCAAAGAGTCGGACACAATTGAGCAACTGAACTGAACTGGTGATAGATGTTAGTTAAACTTATTGTGGTGGTACTTTTGCAATATGTGCATATATCAAATGATTATATTGTACTCCTGAGACTACTGTAATGTTATATGTCAGTTATATATCAAAATGATTTTTAAAAAAAAATTTTTTTAATTGAAGGTTAATTGATTTACACGATTGTATTGGCATCTACCAAATATCAACATAAATCAGCCAAAGGTAAACCTCCCAGTAGATCATCCCTCCCGTCTCCCTCCCCTAAAATAATTTTGGTGGTGGTTTAGTCCATGGACTGTAGCTCGCCAGGCTCCTCTGTCAAGGATTCTCCAAGCAAGAATATTGGAGTGAGTTTCCATTTCCTTCTCCAGAGGATCTTCCAGACCCAAGGATTGAACTGGGTCTCCTGCACTGCAGGCAGATTCTTTACCAACTGAGCAACCAGGGGAGCCCTTAAAATAATTTTGATTCATTCTGTTTTAAGATAAAGTCAGTATATACACTATATAAGTTCCAGGTGTTCAATGCTGTGATGAGACATGTGTGTTCCTTATAAACTGTTTATCACCAAAGCCTAGTCCCCACCCGTCTCCATGCACCGTACTCCCTTCAGCCATTCTGCCTCCTCCAGTCCCCTCCCCAGTCCAGTAACCACTGATCTGTGTCAATGTCTGTGAGTTTGTGTTTTATATTGCTTTGTTTGTTCACTTTTTTCAGATTCTGGGAGAGAAATCATATAATTTTTGCCTTTCACTGTTTCAATTTAATTCACTTAATAGAATACCATCAAGTCTACTCATGTTGTTAAAAATGTCAAGATTTCATTCTTTGTTATGGCTGAGAAGTATTTCATTGTGTATATACACAGCATCTTCTTTACCTATTCATACATCAATGGACACTTCATAGCTTGGCTATTACACATAAAGCTTCTGTGAACATATATCTTTTCAAATTAAAGTTTTCTTTTTTATTCTTTGGATAAATACCTAGAAGTAGAATAGCTGGAGCACATGGTGGATGTGTTCTTAACCTTTGGAGGATTCTCACATGTTTTTCACAGTGGCCGCATCATTTACATTCCCACCGGCATTGTCTTGTTGTTTCCTTTTCTCCACTTCACCTCCAACACTTGTTATTTCCTACCTTTTTGATGATAGCCATTCTAATATGTGTGAGGTGGTATCTCACACCTGCAGTTTTGATTTGCATTTCCCTAATAATTAGTAATAATGAACACATTTTCATGTATCTGTTGACAATCTGTATGTCTTCTTTTGAAAAATGTCTATTCAGATTCTCTGCCTATTTTTAACCTCTTGTTTTTTTTTTTTTTTTTTTTATTGTTAAGTGCATGACTTCTTTATATATTTTGGATTAACCTCTTGTCAGATATGTGGTTAGCAGATATCTTCTCCCATTTAGTAGGTTGCCTTTTAATTTTGATGATGATTTCCTTCACTGTTCACTTGATGTAGACCCTTTTGTCTGTTTTTGCATTTCTTACCCTTGCCTTTGGAATCAGATTCACAAAAACATGCCTAACCTTGGGGTCATAAGGGTAAGCCCCTATGTTTTCATCAGATCTCAACATTCAAGCCTTTAATTCAGTTGGAGTTATTGTTTTTATGTAGTGTTAAGAGAGTGGTCCAGTTTCATTCTTTTGCTTGTGGCTGCCCAATTTTCCAAATACCAGTTTTTGAAGAGACTGTCCTTTCTCCAGCGCATGCGTGTTCCCGATCCTTTGTCCTAAATTGGTTCTCTGTATATTGTGAGTTTATCTCTGGGATCTCAGTTCCAATCCACTGGTCGATGTGTTTGTCTTTATTATGATATCATTACTGTAGCTTTGTAGTGTACTTTAAAATCAGGGAACATGACACTGCAAGCTTTTTTCTCTTTTTCTTAATATTGTTTTGCCTACTCAGGCTCTTTTGTGGTTCTATGCAAGTTTTAGAATTATTCTAGTTCTGTGAAAAATGCCGTTGGAATCTTAAAATGGATGGCATTGAATCTGTAGTTTACTTTAGGTAGCACGGACATTTTTCCAATATCAATTTTTCCCATCCATTAGCACAGAATATCTTTCCTTTATTTGCACTTTCTTTAATTTCCCCCATTAGTGTCTTACAGGTTTCAGAATATAGGTCTTTCACCAACCTGTTTAACTGAATTACCAGCTATTTTATTATTTCTGATGCAATTGTAAATGATATTGCTTTCTTGATTTCACTTTCTGACAGTTTTTTATTAGTGTATAGAAATGCCACTGATTTTTAGGTTCATTTTGTATTCCACAACTTTACTGAATTCATTTATTAGTTCTGAAAAGTGAAATGAAAGTGTTAGTCATTCAGTCACGTCTGACTCTTTGAAACCCCATGGACTGTAGCCTGCCAAGCTCCTCTGTCCATGGAATTTTCCAGATAAGAATACTGGAGTGGGTAGCCTTTCCCTTCTCCAGGAGATCTTCCCAACCCAGGAATCGAACCCAGGTCTCCTGCAGTGCAGGCAGATGAGCCACCAGGGAAGTCCTTATTAGTTATAACAGGGTTTTCTTTTTGGTGGAGTCTTTAGGGTTGTCCTGGAGAAGGACATGGCAACCCACTCTAGTATTCTTGCCTGGAGAATCCCATGGAGGGAGAAGCCTGGTCGGCTACTCTCCATGGGGTCGCAAAGAGTCAGACACCACTGAGTGATTTCACTTCACTTCACTTTAGGGTTGTAGCAGCTCTTTTGACAGAGTCTTTAGGGTTTTCTACATAAAGGATAATGTTATCTGCAGATGGTGATGGTTTTGCTTCTTTTTGATTTGGATGCTTTTCATTTCCTTTTCTTGGCTAGGACTTCCTATACAACGTTGAATAAAAGTAACAAGTGGGCATCCTTGCCGTGTTCCTGATCTTAGAGGAACAAGGCTTCCGCTGTTCACAGTTATGACGTTAACTGTGGGTTGATGATGCGTAGTGTTCATTATCTTGAGATTCATTCCCATTATACTCACTTTGTTGAGAACTTTTATCATAAATGTTGAATTTTGTCAAATGGTTTTCCTACATCTGTTGGGATGATAATATGAGTTTTAGCTTTTGTCTGGTTAATATGGTGTATCACATTGATTAATTTGGGGATGTTGAATGCTCTTTGTATCCTTGGAATAAATCCCCATTGATTACGATTTATGATCCTTTTAATGTGTTCTTGAATTCAGTTTGCTAATATTTTGTTGAAAATTTTTGCATCTATGTTCATTAAAGACATTTCTGTAGTGATGTTGTCTAGGTTTGATATTAGAATAATGCTGGCCTTGTAAAATGAAGCCCTCCCGTCTTCAATCCTTTGGAAGAGTTTGAAAAGTATAGGTTTTAAATCTTTCAGTTTTTGATAGAATTCACTAGAGAAGTCATCTGATTCACTTTAACTTTTACTATTTCTTTCTTTCTACTGACTTTAGGCCTTGTTCTTTTTCTTTTTCTAATTTATTTAGGAGAGAGTTATATTGTTTTAGATTTATCTTCTTTATTGAGACAGACTTTAATTGCAATGAATTTTTGTTTTAGAACCACTTATGTGATGGGCTTTGGGCAGGCCTCTGCTCAGTCCCTTTTTTTCTCAAAGTCTCCAAACTTTTAACCCAATAGCATCTCCTGCTTCTACCTCTCCTTTCTTTGAATCCGCTCTCTCTTTCCAGCATGGAGGAGGCAATGGCACCCCACTCCAGTACTCTTGCCTGGCAAATCCCATGGACAGAGGAGCCTGGTGGGCTGCAGTCCATGGGGTCGCGAAGAGTCAGACACGACTGCGCGACTTCACTTTCACTTTTCACTATCCTGCATTGGAGAAGGAAATGGCAACCCACTCCAGTGTTCTTGCCTGGAGAATCCCAGGGATGAGAGCCTGGTGGGCTGCCGTCTATGGGGTCACCAAGAATGGGACATGACAAGGACTTCACTTTCACTTTTCACTTTCATGCATTGGAAAAGGAAATGGCAACCCACTCCAGTGTTCTTGCCTGGAGAATCCCAGGGATGGGGAGCCTGGTGGGCTGCCGTCTATGGGGTCACACAGAGTTGGACATGAGTGAAGCGACTTAGCAGCAGCAGCATATATGCCTACTTTTTTTTTCTCACTTCAGTTTCTATTGGGGTTAAAAGCAGTTTGAATAAGTCATACAATGATCAGATTTACCAATTAATTAGTAATAAGTTCAAGTTTCCATTTTCATTTGTCCTTGCAGACGGGGCCTGGGAGCATCAGGGTGTTTTCTGGTAACAAATGGGAATCTGGCCAACCAGTGATCTTTGCATTAGCATTCTAGTGACAGAGGCCGGCGTGCCATAGAGCTGCGTCAGAGCCAGTTTATGAAACTAGATCCAAAGGCTCATTAAAACGGTCACAATTCAGTGACTACTCGGTAAAATTAGACTACAGTTTCATTCCCATAACAGAGAATATTTTAACATGCTATTAAGGATATACATCAAGTATGAAAACTAGCTTTGACTCTGTGAAGGGAAAAACAACAAGATTAGAAAGCCATTTACTTTTGTGCGGAATTGGTTCCACTCTCAGATTTAGGCTTAAAATGCTTCAGATGGTCATATTTTAGAACATACGTTTGCCTCTGCAAATCTGGTGCCTTTTTCTCTGAGAGTAAAAGCACTTTGGTAAAGAATCTGCCTGCGATGCAGGAGACCTGGGCTTGACTCCTGGGTCTGGAAGATCCCCAGGAGAAGGGGTAGGCTACCCACTGCAGTGTTCATGCCTGGAGAATCCCATGAACAGAGGAGCCCGGTGAGTTACAGTCCATGGGGCACAAGTGTTGGACACGACTTAGCAACTAAACTAAAAGCACTGGGGCAGCTCCATCAAAGCGTAGGGTTGTGAGCCTGCCTGGCCAAGGGAGGTCAAGCAGCGCAGCTGAAAGTCAGGTTTGTTTCCCCATTGCTGGCAGCCAGATCTCCACGCAGCATTCTTTTATCAAACATCTTCCTCGGTGACGCCACAGCTCCTGGGGGTTTAGAATGTATTATTTTACAGGTCTTTCCACAGTCAAACTGGGTGTAAGCGGCTAAGAAATATGGCATCCAAAGTCTGGTTAAGAGCAATGTTATAGTACAGAAAGTTCTAGAACATGAATCTGGTGCAGTGCCCAACCCTCAGCCATCTCCCGTGGGGCAGGGGCAGGGTACCCCCTCTCTTACTATTTCAGGGCCTGGCACCTGCGCCGTGTTCAACAATAAAGACGAGAGTGAAATGAGCTAACGATATTATTAAGAAAGCCATTTAATTTCTCGATATCTCAAACATCTATCTACATGACACAGAAATAAAGACCCCCTGCTCTGCTTATTTCACAGGATGGTCTGAGGCTCTAAACTAATAATAACTGCAAAGGCACTTTTTAATGGTATGGTGCTTATACTAGGGTAAGGTATGGTTTTATGCATTCATTTGTCAAACATAACAGACTGTTTTCTTTACCTCCTGAATTTTTATTCAATGGAACGGTAATGAATCCCTAAATCTTCCAAATGTGAACAATAAAAGACTCTGAATGACTTTTCCTGGCAGTCTATATGCCATGGATGAATTATTTAAACTTTTATTTAAACCTGAGGAAAGAAACAAACACAAAACAATCCCAAGAGTAAAGACGTTACTTTTAATTAATTTCTTTAGAAAAATATCTCTTTTCATTTTTCCTCATCTACAAAAAAATTTAAAAAAAGAACAAAAACACCTTGATAATGTGGCTGCCTTATTATCAGTTAGAGGTCACTTCAATATCAAGCATAAATTTCTCTAGAATAACAGATGCCATCAGGGTTCACTGTTGGCAGGGATAAGTAACTACTGTTTATTGTAGTAGTGTAATTTAAAATATTAAATTATCTTTCCAAAAGGTGATATTCCAAATTGAAAACACAGCAAATAAATAAATGGGAAATATGTTTGCATATATTTCAGGGTATCTCATAAACCAATGTTCAGAGGCATTCTGTTCTGCTGGATGTTAACAAGTGTGCTGTCCAAAAACTTATCTCTCTCTCTCTCATATGCATTTGAGTTAAACACCATGGGATATTTCTTGCTTCCAGAATCTTTTTCCTCTAATATGCATTACAAATATCTGAGAAAGAGAGATATTATCACATTTTTACCAAATTTATTTTACCATGACTTGTTTATTTGGCAACATACTTATTAACACCTTCCAAAACATTGCTTAGATAAATCCCACTTTAGGAAGTGCTCTGACAAAGCGTGTTTGGCTGGACACATCACAGATGCAAGAGCACACCCTGTGGCTTGTATGAGCTTGGTGAACCAGTGGACTCCTAGAGCACGTACCACACCAACAGCTCTGTTCAGGACACTGAAGAGCCTGAGAGGCTGAGCTGTGACTACCCTTTACAAGTCCAAAGTCAGAGGGACAAACACTCAGTGGTCAGTTCTGGAAGAAGGATGTAATGAAGTAAAACGGGGAGTGCAAAGGACAGTCACATCTGTTTGGGTACAGAATTGGAGGTATCTTCCCAAGAGTCCAAAGCATCAAATTATTGAACACTTTTACTCTCGTCTTTAGTAGTACCCTAACAAGAATTGGCCAAATAAATATATTTGCGTGTGTTGGATATCCTTTTCAGGGGTGATGCTTTGGAACGGTACCGGTCTCCCATTTGCCTCATCTCATTTACCTCAAACCAGAATAGGCTCAGCTCATTGACTTTTTTCAGTTTTGTGACTTTATAGCATATTTCTTTCATGGTATTAGCTTCATTTATTTAGTTTAAAAATAAAGAAGAAAATTGATTAGATTTTGGAACCCTTAATATACTTCAAGCAATTTACTGTGAAAAGACATAGCAACCCAACGGGATATGTTTCAATTGTTTGAATCTGAAATTTAATAGTAGAAGGATCATTTTAGAGTTCATTTGATTTTTTCACATTTTTTTCATGCTCATTTGAAATATTAAAACTTCAAAATAGATATAGGATCTGTTCGATCAGCTTCATAATTGGTTCTTCCCGAGGTTCATAATGTCATGTGACAAAGTGCAAATGCCTCTTCTCCCTGCATGTAGAGGTCTGCAGTCTCCAGTCATCTCCTGAAAGAAAGCGACTGTCACTCAGTCACGTCCAACTCTTTGTCACCCCGTGGACGGTAGCCACCAGACTCCTCTGCCCATGTAGTTCTCCTGGCCAGAACCCTGGCACGGATAGCCATTACCTTCTCCAGGGGATCTTCCCAACCCAGGACTCGAACCCAGGTCTCTTGAATCACAGGTGGTTTATTTACCATCTGAGTCACCAGGGAAGTCATCTCCCAGGCATAGATAAAGCTTTAGCTCCATTTAGCTGCACTGTCCTTACGCCTGGACAGGGTTGGGGGTGGGGGGTGGGGGTGTCTCTACACAGGTGTGATAGATGGTGAACCTGTTACCAACCAGTGCTCTTGACCTCTTTAATCAATACAAATCGATCAGAGACCAGACAAGCAATTCAGGCAAGGCTGTATTGGGCCCACGATCCAGCAGGAGGCAGAGAAAAACAACGAACAGGTTCTCTTGTTGCATCCTTGCCTGCTTGCTCAGGGGATGCAAGTAGCTTCCTCTACTGGGTGAGGGTAGGAGTGTGTTCAGAGCTTGGGCTGGAGGGGTGGCTTAGGTGGGTTGCCCACTCCTTTGGTGGTGTTTGTGCAGGGGTCTTGTGCAGCACTCTGCTTTTGCTTCTGACCCCCAGCTTTTGCTCCCTACTCTTCAAAAGTGGTTTTGGGCTTTGTTGGTCTTCTTGTATCTTTTTGTCCAGAATTTGCCCCGTGTATGCATGCAGTTATTTTTCAGTTCAGTTCAGTCGCTCAGTCGTGTCCGACTCTTTGCGACTCCATGGACTGCAGCACGCCAGGCCTCCCTGTCCATCACCAACTCCTGGAGTTTGCTCAAACTCATGTTCAAGTCGGTGATGCCATTCATCCTCTGTCGTCTCCTTCTCCTCCTGCCTTCAACGTTTCCCAGAATCAGGGTCTTTTCTAGTGAGTCAGCTCTTAGCATCAGGTGGCCAAAGTATTTGGAGTTTCAGCTTCAACATCAGTCCTTCCAATGAACACTCAGGACTGATTTCCTTTAGAAGGATTGGTTGGATCTCCTTGAAGTCCAAGGGACTCTCAAGAGTCTTCTCCAACACCACAGTTCAAAATCATCAATTCTTTGGTGCTCAGCTTTCTGTATAGTCCAACTCTCACATCTATACATGACTACTGGAAAAACCATAGCCTTGACTAGATGGACCTTTGTTGGCAAAGTAATGTCTCTGCTTTTTAATATGCTGTCTAGGTTTCCTTCCAAGGAGTAAGGGTCTTTTAATTTCATGGCTGCAATCACCATCTACAGTGAGTTTGGAGCCCAGAAAAATAAAGTCAGCCACTGTTTCCACTGTTTCCCCATCTATCTGCCATGAAGTGATGGGACTGATGCCATGATCTTAGTTTTCTGAATGCTGAGCTTTAAGCCAACTTTTTCATTCTCCTCTTTCACTTTCATCAAGAGACTCATTAGTTCTTCACTTTCTGCAGTTATTTTTAGCCCCTTATAATTTCTGTAATTTGTTGCTTGAGGAGCCTTTTGTCTAGGTGCCAACACCGCAGCATGGCCACAGAGGGCCCAAGTCTCAGCCGGTCTCAAACCCAGACAGAAACTCTTCAAGAGACTTCTGTTTCATAGTGCTTGTCCAGTTTTATCAATGCCCTCTATGAGAATATGATTTTAATTCTCCGATAATACAGTCCATCACCTTGGTATATAAGTACCTCAATATGTACCTTTGCATAACAAGTAGGAATTTAACTAGGATTGTTTTGACCCATTTCAGAAACATTTGTTGAGATGATGAAATCTACATTCTTTTTTGAGGGTAATGTAAGATTTTTTAATGTTGGTACTTACTGAGAATCTTTGCAAACTCGGGAATTTAAGAAACGCCACTTCATTTTTTTGTATCTCAACCTTTTATTCCAAAGTTCATGTGCTGTGAGAGTGGCAGAAAATTGGACCTTGGTCAGTCTTCCTCTGGTCCCTCCTGTGGGTGACTTGCACAGCCCCAGGACAATCAGGGAAGAAGGTCTTGGGAGGTCTCTCTGTAGCTGATGACAAAGTTCAGGGTCCAGAGGCTATTTACACTGTCTGGAAGCTTTCTTCAAGGCCAGCAGCTTTTGAGATAGACGAACCTGAACTTTGCCTTCCAAATAAGATGGATTGTTCCAAAAACACAATGAAATCTCGTATCAATAAAACTAAACACAAAGGAAACGCTCACTCATCCAGACCCTGGCCATGCTTTGCTGCTGCTGCTGCTAAGTCGCTTCAGTCGTGCCATGCTTTATGTCCCCTGATTTCCTGAGCTCACGCCCACTGCTCCTGCTCCCCGTCTACATCCAGCCCCTCTCACACGCATCCCTGTCCACTAACACCAGAACATGGGTGATCTTTACTATAGCCGTGTAAGATACATAAATTTCCATATTTAAGCATACATTTATAAACATTCAAAGAAAAATGATGCATTTGAACACTATTCAGTGTTCAGACCCTATCCAGTGTCTGTAAGAAAAAAAGATTTTTTGCACTTTCTATTGCCGGGAGAAATATCAATAACCTCAGATATGCAGATGATACCACCCTTATGGCAGAAAGTGAAGAGGAACTCAAAAGCCTCTTGATGAAAGTGAAAGTGGAGAGTGAAAAGGTTGGCTTAAAGCTCAACATTCAGAAAACGAAGATCATGGCATCTGGTCCCATCACTACATGGGAAATAGATGGAGAAACAGTGGAAACATGTCAGAATTTATTTTTCTGGGCTCCAAAATCACTGCAGATGGTGACTGCAGCCATGAAATTAAAAGACGCTTACTACTCCTTGGAAGGAAAGTTATGACCAACCTAGATAGCATATTCAAAAGCAGAGACATTACTTTGCCAACAAGGTTCGCCTAGTCAAGGCTATGGTCTTTCGTGTGGTCATGTACGGATGTGAGAGCTGGACTGTGAAGAAGGCTGAGCACCGAAGAATTGATGCTTTTGAACTGTGGTGTTGGAGAAGACTCTTAAGAGTCCCTTGGACTGCAAGGAGATCCAACTGGTCCTTTCTGAAGGAGATCAGCCCTGGGATTTCTTTGGAAGGAATGATGCTAAAGCTGAAACTCCAGTATTTTGGCCACCTCATGCAGAGAGTTGACTCATTGGAGAAGACTCTGATGCTGGGAGGGATTGGGGGCAGGAGGAGAAGGGGATGACAGAGGATGAGATGGCTGGATGGCATCACTGACTTGATGAATATGAGTCTGAGTGACCTCCGAGAGCTGGTGATGGATAGGGAGGCCTGGCATGCTGCAGTTCATGGGGTCGCAAAGAGTTGGACACGACTGAGCGACTGATCTGATCTGATCTGATTACCTTCAAACAGACACTGATGTCTGAAATTGCTGTGTAACAACCTTTCATAAAGTATCTTCCATTGTGTGTTGGGGGCTTCCCAGGTGGCACCAGTGGTAAAGAATCTCTTGCCAATGCAGCAGTTGCAGGTTCAATTCCTAGGTTGGGAAGATCCCCTGGAGTAGGAATGGCAAACCTCTCCAATATTTTTGCCTGGGAAATCCCATGGACAGAGGAGCCTGACAGGCTCTCTCCCATGAGCTGTAGCCTCCCGGGTTCTTCTGTCCCTGAGATTTTCCAGGCAAGAATAATAGAGTAGGTGGCCATCTCTTTCTCCAGGGCATCTTCCCAACACAGGGATCGAACCTGTGTCTCCCCGCACTGGCAGGCAGACTCTTTACTACTGAGCCTCAGGGAAGCACTCCACTGGATGTAGTTAGTTAGTTAGTGTTAGTCACACAGTCGTGTCTGACTCTTTGCAACCCCACGGACTGTAGCCCACCAGGCTACTTTGTCCATGGAATTCTCTTGGCAAGAGTTTGGAGTGGGTAGCCAGTCCCTTCTCCAGGGGATCTTCCTTACCCAGGGATCGGGCCAGGTCTCTTGCCTTGGCAGGCGGATTCTTTACTGTCTGAGCCACCAGGGAAGCTCTCCCACTGTATGGATCCACCATCAAACTCAGAGCCACTAGCTACAGATGATTTTTAAAATGGATGTTACAATACTTGTTTTGATAGTCTTAAGTCTCTCTTTTTTTCACTTACTTATGAGAATTTTTGTTTGTTTGTTTGTTTTCAGTTCAAAAGTAAAGAATTCTAAGATAGAAATACAGTAGTGTGTCTAATAATATTTCCTGGATATGTACCTCTACCATCATTACAGAGCTTATAAAAATAACAGAAATCTTCATTTGTTTCACTCACTTTTTTGTTCCAACTCTGTCATATGTGAAGGGTTAGATGGCCTAGATCTTTGTTGGGCCTTATTCCAAATTATATAAGAGTCAGTGTCTTCCTAATTCATTCTCGGGACTGTTTTTTACTCAGAATCCAAAGTTATTTCCCACTCAAATCAGATGAAAATTTCTAACTGGAGGCTCTAATAATCTTCTCCCGTCCAGTAATCCATCCTCCCAACAGCTCTTTTCTTCTGTTTACCCACTCACCATCTCTACTGAAATCCTTATTCCCCAAAATCCACTGCCCTGACCTGAATATTTATCAACACACACCTTACCACCTTTGTCGTCATTTTCTTTTGTAATTTTGTATTAATTATTATACAAATTAAATTTTTGGATAGACATTAAATTGAAAAATATGAAAAATTAAATATTTATATAAAATTTATCTCCAAAATAAAATTTATAACATATTTAAGTTATACAGAGTGATGCTATATTATAAACTTACTTCCTCTATCCAGTTTAAGAAATAGCACCTTATGATCAACTTTGAAGTCCTTTAGATATCCTTCACAAGTCCCGTATCCTCATCTACCCCTTTATAGGCAGCCTTCATCCTGAGCTCATTTGCTTATTTCTGCTTGCTTTTCTTAGTTTTATTACATGTATTTTCATTCCTATGCAGTATATTGTTTAAATTTGTATTTTTATTAACATAAAAGGATTCAGTCTGTCACTGTTCTCCCAGGATATCATCTTTTGCTCAGTGTTATGTTCCTGAGATTCATCAGTACATCAGCATTGTAGCCAATAGCTCCGTGTTTCTCTCTCTCTACCCTCTACTCTTTCCTGCTTTGTAGTATGCTTGTGTGTAAATATATAACAATATTCTTTTATCCAGTTATCTGCCAATGGATGTTTGTGTTTTTCTATGAATATTTTACTGTACTGCAATAAACACTCTTATAAGATACACACATCCAAGAGTTTCTATAGGTGCATGCCTCCTGGTTCACAGGACTTAGCATTTTATGTGTATTATAAACTACTAAATTATTTTCTAAAATAGTTTATGCTTATAGTCACAATGTATACAAGTTTGACTTGCTCCAAAGCCTCATCAACTTTTGATATTGTCAGACGTTGTAAACTATGGTAAATCCAGTGAGTATCAGTTATATGTCATTGTGGTTTCGCTTGCATTGACCACTTTTACTGAGATTGAGAATATTTTCATGTATTAATTCAGCGTTCATATTTCCTCTTCTGTAAAGTGCCTTAACTAATTTTTGCCCAATTTTCTATTTGGTGGTTTGTCTCTTTTTCCTATTACTTGAATGCTTTATATATTCCTGAAACAAATCTTTCATCAAGGATTTCTTTATCTAAGTTGTGACTCTTCATTTTTAATGTGACTTGAATGGGCAGAAGCACTTGATTTTTAACGTAGTAGAATTTATCATTCCTATGTTTTAAGGCTAGTGCTTTTTATGTCTGGTTTAAGATTATCCTTTTATACTCTGATCTCATAAAGATATTCTGCTGTATTTCCTCCTAAAAGTTTTATATTTTGCTTCTTACATTTAGGTTTTTAATCTAATAAGTAATCTATTTTTAATAGATTTTAATAGATGTTAATTATTTTAATTAGAGGTCCAATTTCATATATTTCCCTGCTACAATAACCAGTAACCAAAAATAAACAATAACAACCAATAACCGATGGTTACAGCATCAAAAGTCTATCTTTTACTCACTTGTCAGCTGAACCGGCTCTATCATAATTTAAGTATTTCATCTATTTGTAAGTCAGTTTGTGGGGTCTCTAGTCTGTTCCATTGGTTTGTTTTCTCTTTTTGTATCAAAACTGCTCTCTTCATTATTACAGCTTTAAAATAAATCCTGATAAGGCAAATTTGCCAGCTTTTGTTTTCAAGTGTATTATGGATATTTTGATGTTTGCTCTCTCATATAAATTTTAGAATCAGCATGTCAAATGCCCCACAGACATGAAAAGAGTATTTGGGGATTTTATTGTGAACATGTAGAATCAATATATCAACTTGAGGAGAATTGATAAATTTATTTATCAAGCCTTCCAAACTCTCTTTTTATGTAAAATAACTGTAAAATCTCCCAATACAGAGTTATAATTTTCTTCATAAACATCTTTCAAATTTTATAATGTATTTATCCCTTGGTACTTATATGTTACATGAGTGGCATCCTTTAAAATCATATGTTTAAATATGTATTGGCATGTAGGAACATGCAATTAAATTTTGTATATTGGCTTTGAATACAAGAAACTTGTAAAAACTCTTTTAATTGTGGTAATCTGTGGATGCTTCAGAGTTTTTTTGTGGACCCACATGTTATCAGCAATTATGACAGTTTAATTTCTTCTTTCCCATTTCTGATATTGTTTTCCTGTCTTACCTCACTGTCTGCAATTACAGTACAGTGTTATATAGAGATGTGGTAGTAAACGCCTTGGTAAATCCCTTGATCTTAAAGAAAATGTGCCCAGTGACCCACTATTAAGTATGGTGTTTACTGTGGATTTTGGATATTGATGTTCTTTGGCAGGTGGAAGAGGCCTCCTTCTCTTCCTAGTTAAGGTTTTCCCCACATATGGCTGTTGAGTTAGATGGGCATGCATTTCCTATCCTTCAGCGCGGGCCCTGCCTCCTGTCCCCTCGGATTCCCGAGGACGTGAGAACGAAAGCTCAAGTTCTGGTTCCAGCAGACGTCTCCAGGACCAAGCCGGGCTCAGTGTCCCCTCTCCATTGGCTTGCCTCGCCCACTCTCTGAATGCCTCACTTTGGTATTAGTCCAGTGTGTTTTTTAAAAGAGATAACATTATGCTATTTGAAGCAACATGATTAGAATTAGAGATCGTCATAGTGAGTGAAGTAAGTCAGACAGAGAAAGATGAATATCCTATGAAATCATTTATAAGAGGAATCTAAAAAATGTGTACAAATGAACCTATTTACAAAACAGAAATAGCGTCACAGATGTGTAGGAAGCAAATTTGTGGGTACCGAGGGGGAAGAGGGGCAGGCAAACTGAGAGACTGGGGTTGACATCTACACACTACTACATATAAAATCAACAACAAGGACCTACTGCACAGTGCAGGGAGCTCCTGAATACTTTGTAATGGCCTATATGTGAATACAGCCTAAACAAGCAGTGGATAGAGGTGTATGCATAACTGTCTCATCTCGTTAGACAGCAGAAACTAGCACAGCATTGTGAATCATCTATACACCAGTGTAAGGTACTTTAAAAGAGATCTATTATTTTCCATCTAGATATTTTGGTTGCTTTTACTGATGGGTGGTCCATCCATCCCCAGGCAGTGGATGTAGCCCCTTATATTTAATGCCGGAGACCTGAGTTTGATCCCTGGGTCAGGAAGATCTCCTGGAGAAGAGAATGGAGACCCACTCCAGTATTCTTGCCTGGAGAATCCCATGGACGGAGGAGCCTGGGCGGCTACAGTCCATGGGATTGCAGAGTCAGACACAACCGGAGTGACTAACACTTTCGTTTTTCACTTATGAGAAATAGAACTTTGCCTTTCTTTTCTGTCAAAACAATGCCCCTCACTTCTTTCAAAGCTTTTCTTAAAGTTCACTTCCTTTAGATTTTCTTTTTTTATCATTCTCTGGAAATGTTAACTTTATAAAATACAACAGTTTATATAAGTTCCCAAACCTTTACCACCCAACTTCATAACAGTTCTACACATTTTTAAAAAATATTAAGGTTGGTAATTGATGCAAGTGCTCTCTTGTCATGTACTTAATTTAGGCATCTTCTCATCTTATCTTAGAGACTCTGTTATAGTTTTAGTTCTTGACAGCAAGCAGCGTGTTGTCTTTTTCTCAGATCACTCCAGAACTCTGTAACTGAACATGCCAGTTACCGAATGCATCTTGCTGTTTCCTCAATAAACCTTGTATGCTCTATAATTCCACCCTTCTAACACTTCTTCTCTGCTTACGTAAAGAAGATATTACCAAAGGGAATGTAACAATTCCTCTCATGAACAAAGCTTCATTCTATGAAAATGTCTATACAGAGACATTCCAGGCAAAACTGCAAACCAGTAGGATATCTCATTCTGCCTCTTTCTTTTATTTAAATTAATTTTTATGGGAGCATACCTGCTTTACAATCATTCTCCCTCTTTCCCTTTCCAGTTTTAGTGAGCATTCCTGATCCCTCTGCCTTGTCCAATATTTGCTTTTTTCGTTGACTTTGCACCTTCTGACATGATACATCATTTTCCTGTTTGTTATCTTTGTGCTTAACTATCTATGCCCTCCCTCCCCATAGAAGACAAATCCCACAAGGGCACGGATCTAACACATTTGGTACATGAAATATCTCAGACAGAGCCTGGCCTAGAGTGGGCACTCAAAAAATACTTGTGAATAAGTGAATGTCACATAACATTTTATAGACAAAAAAAAAAGATAATGCAACTTCACGATTTATTTTCACAAATGGTTTAATACTTTCTTAATCAGTGCTATTTTATGTTTTCAGATATCAATATGGCAGGAGAACCAAAACCATACAGACCAAAACCTGGGAATAAGAGGCCCATTTCGGCGCTTTACAGGTGAGTAAGCAAGCACTCTTTTATGATTTTGTTGTTCAGTCACTCAGTCATGTCCCACTCATTGTGACCCCCTGGACTGCAGCATGCCAGGCTTGCCTGTCCTTCACTATCTCTCAGAGTTTCCTGAAATTCTTGTGACACCTCCAAACATCTCATCCTCTGTCGTCCCCTTCTCCTCCCACCTTAAATTTTTCCCAGCATCAGGGTCTTTTCCAATGAGTCGGTTCTTCACATCAGGTGGCCAAAGTATCAGAGTTTCAGCTTCAGCATCAGTTCTTCCAATGAACACCCAGGCTGATCTCCTTTAGGATGGACTGGTTGGATCTCCTTGCAGTCAAGAGTCTTCTCCAATACCACAGTTCAAAAGCATCAATTCTCTGGTGCTGAGACTTCTTTATGGTCCAACTCTCACCATGGGTACATGACTACTGGAAAAACCATAGCTTTGACTAGATGGACCTCTGTTGGCAAAGTGATGTTTCTGCTTTTTAATATGCTGTCTAAGTTTGTCATAGCTTTTCTCCCTAGGAGGAGGCATCTTTTAATTTCATGGCTGCAGTCACCCTCTGCAGTGATTCTGGGGACCAAGGAAATAAAGTCTGTCACTGTTTCCATTTTTTCCCCCATCTATTTGCTATGAAGTGATGGGACTGGATGCCTTGATCTTAGCTTTTTGAATGTTGGATTTTAAGCCAGCTTTTTCACTCTCCTCTTTCACCTTCATCAAGAAGTTCCTTAGTTCCTCTTCACTTTCTGCCATAAGGTTATTGATATTTCTCCTGAGAATCTTGATTCCAACTTGTGCTTCATCCAGCCCATCATTTCCCATGATGTACTCTGTATATAAGTTAAATAAACAGGGTGACCATATACAGCCTTAATATACTCCTTTCCCAGTTTGGAAATCTGTTGTTCCATGTGTACTTCTAACTGTTTCTTCTTGAACTGCATACAGATTTCTCAGGAGGCAGGTCAGGTTGTCTGGTATACCCATCTCTTGAAGAATTTTCCAGTTTGTTGTGATCCACATAGTCAAAGGGTCTTTGGCAGAGTCAATGAAGCAGAAGTATATGTTTTCCTGGAATTTTCTTGCTTTATCTATGATCCAACAAATGGTGGCAATTTGATCTCTGATTCCTCTGCTTTTTCTAAATATAATTTGTACATCTGGAAGTTCTCAGTTTGCGTACTGTTAAAACCTAGCTTGGAGGATTTTGAGCATTACCTCACTAGCATGTGACATGAGTGCAATTGTGTGGTAGTTTGAACATTCTTTGGCATTGTCCTTCTTTGAGATTGGAATGAAAACTGACCTTTTCCAGTCCTGTGACCACTGCTGAGTTTTCCCAATTTGATGGCATCATGAATGCAATGTATTAACAGTATCATCTATTGGTATTTGAAATAGTTCAGCTGGAATTCCGTCACCTCCACTACCTTTGTTCATAGTAATGCTTCCTAAGGCCCACTTGACTTCACATTCCAGAATGTCTGGCTCTAGGTCAGTGATCATACAATCATCATGATTATCGGGGTTGTGAAGCTCTTTTTTGTACAGTTCTTCTGTGTATTCTTGCCACCTCTTCTTAATATCTTCTGCTTCTGTTAGGTCCATACCATTTCTGTCCTTTATTGAGCCCATCTTTGAATCATATGTTCCCTTGGTATCTCTCATTTTCTTGAAGAGATCTCTAGTCTTTCCCATTCTATTTTTTTTTTCCCTCCATTTCTTCACATTATTCACTTAGGAAGGCTTTCTCATCTCTCCTTGCTATTCTTTGCAACTCTGCATTCAGATGGGTATATCTCTCCTTTTCTCCTTCGCCTTTCAAGTCTCTTCCTTTCTCAGGTATTTGTAAGGCCTCCTCATACAACCATTTTACCTTTTCACATTTCTTTTTCTTGGAGATGGTTTGTATCACTGCTTCCTGTACAATGTTATGAACATCCATGCATCGTTCAGACACTCTATCAGATCTAATCTCCTGAATCTATTTGTCACTTCCACTGTATAATTGTTAGGGATTTGATTTAGGTCCTACCCGAATGGTCTACTGGTTTTCCCTATTTTCTTCAATTTAAGTCAGAATTTTGTAGTAAGGAATTCATGATCTTACCTACAGTCAGCTCCCAGTCTTGTTTTTACTGACTGTATAGAGCTTCTCCATCTTCAGCTGCAAAGAAAACAATCAATCTAATTTTGGTATTGACCATCTGGTGATGTCCATGTCTAGAGTTGTGTGTTGTGTTGTTGGAAGTGGGTGTTTGCTATGACCAGTGCGTTCTCTGGGCAAAACCCTGGTAGCCTTTGCCCTGCTTCATTCCGTACACCAAGGCCCAACTGGCCTGTTATTCCAGGTATCTCTTAACTTCCTACTTTTGCATTCTAGTTCCCTATGATGAAAAGGACATCTTTTTTTTTTTTTTTTTGGTGTTAGTTCTAGAAGGTCTTGTAGGTCTTCATAGGACCATTCAACTTCAGCTTATTTAGCGTTAGTGGTTTGGGCGCAGACTTGGATTACTGTCATATTGAATGGTTTTCTTTGGAAATAAACAGAGTTCATTCTGTCATTTTGAGACTGAACCCAAGTACTGCATTTCAGACCCTTTTGCTGACACTGAGGGTTACTCCATTTCTTTTAAGGGATTTTTGCCCACAATAGTAGATATAATGGTCATCTGAATTAAATTTGCCCTTTCTTGTCCTTCTTAGTTCATTGATTCCTAATTTGTCAGTGTTTACTCTTGCCATCTCCTGTTTGATCACTTCCAATTTACCCTGATTCATGGACCTTACACTCCAGGTGTCTATGCAGTATTGTTCTTTACAGCATCAGATTCTACTTTCACCACCAGATACATTCACAACTGGACGTCTTTTATGGTTTGACTCAGCCTCTTCATTCCTTCTGGAGCTATTTCCACACTCTTCTCCAGTAGCATATTGGGCACCTATAGATCTGGGGAGTTCATCTTTCAATGTCATATCTCTTTGCCTTTCTATTGTTCCCGGGATTCTCAAGGAAGGAATGCCAAAGTGGTTTATTTTATGATTTGTAGTAGTAAAAATTCTTACAGTTTAAAAAGAGAAAATAACCTATAAAGAATCAAGTATTCTGAAGAGAAATCCTTATTGGCATAAAGTACAGCAAAATGTTGGTGGTATATCTATATCAAGGAACATTGGTAGGGATCTGGCCTAACCTTTTCATTTTCACTTAAGCAACCCTTAGGAGCCCTCAAAAGATAGCTTGGAGCTGTGTTCTTGCCTTTCTTCTCTGAAAATTAGCCTATCTCCTTTTCAGCCACTCACAGCTTTGTTTCTCGGACTATAAAGTAAAAGGGTCAAAACTAGATGAATTCTAAGGTCCTTTTCATGCCTAATATCTATAAGATATTCCTCTAGTAAAATCTAATAAAAATCTCATGACTCTACCTAACAAGTGGTAGAAGGTTAACATTTGCTGACTAGTGCATGTCATGTACTGCACATATGTTATATATATTATTTAATTTTCAAAGCAGTTCTGCAAGGTAGATGTTGCTACTCTCATCTTGCAGATCAAGAACCTGATATGCCATTTCTTAGACATCTTCCCTGGGTCCCGCCGCTGCTGCTGCTGCTGAGTCACTTCAGTCGTGTCCGACTCTGTGTGTCACACTACTGGTAGATAATTGTTCGGTTCAGTTCAGTCACTCAGTCATGTGTGACTCTTTGCAATCCCATGGACTGCAGCACGCCAGGCCTCCCTGTCCATCACCAACTCCTGGAGCTTGTTCAAATTCATGTCCATCAAGTCGGAAAATGATGGCGCCAACGATCAAGCTCATGCTTTCTGATGCCATGCCCTGACTTCTTTACAACAGATCATACAGCCTCTTTGTTATAAAGAATGTGTTTCTTTCACCTCTATTTCCTCAAAAAAAATAAGTAAAATCCTTCTCTTTTCTAGAGAGATATTAACTAATTCCTTTAGTCTTTCCTAATATACTTTAATGAGTCAGTTTAACATTCTGGTCTTTCTCCTCTACATGCCCCGATTTAGTGTCATTGTTTATGGTCTCAATTTCAGATGGATGGGGTAGAACACACTTACTTAGACTAGACTGTATCGTTCTATATAGACTTCTGTTTGGTCAAGTAAAATTCAACTAATTTGGAGAAGATGTCAAGATTAAACTCATGGAAATTTTGATTCTTTAAAAACAGCCACTTTGGGGGAGAGAAAAATGTTCTGCTGCTAGGCTATATATCCCACTTCATGTACTTTTGCCATTGCTTTTTAATAATCTAAGTGCTGACTCTGCATCTCTGTTAAATCGCCTTTTGTTAGACTTGGCCAATTTTTCCACGCTACTGAGATCGCCTATCATGCAATTTATATGGCCCTGTTCCAGATACGTATCTTCATTCTGTCAGGGTCCACATCCAAAGAACTAATGTAAGTGGTGAGCGAGGCCCCTTTCTCCTGATATCATTTGAATAAAAGAGAATTGAGTTGTGCATATCAAAATCGATTATATTCTGATATATGATAGCATGGAGAGCCCTCAAAAGATAGCTTGGAGCTGTGTTCTTGCCTTTCTTCTCGGAAAATTAGCCTATCTCCTTTTCAGCCACTCACAGCTTCGTTTCTCGGACTATAAAGTAAAAGGGTCAGAACTAGATGAGTTCTAAGGTCTTTTTCACGCCTAATGCCCCAGGGTTCTCTAAGGTATGACGATCAGCAATCTGAAAAGACACTCTGGAAATATATCATAATTGCTTTTTCATTTTGGCCGTGTCCTTTTATTTAATTTAATAAACATTTTTATATAAAAAGAGAAAGCTACGGGACTTATCAAATGTTGGTAATTGATCATAAAGCAGTATTGATATTAAAACTCAGAGAATGAAGTTATCAACAAATGCCAAATGATGCTTTCTGTACCTTGTTAGAGGTAAAGGACAATGTTTAAGGAACCGAGAAGTGCAAATAATTTGTAATCAGATAGATTTTAAAATGTATGCATAGACTTGCAGCTAATGCAGAATTTTTGAAATGTCATAATTTCAATTATTATCAGAAAAAGCTGCCAATGGCTTTTCTTCTCATCAAAGAAATTCCACTGTCTGTGCAACAATGTTAATTTCACATTTTCCCTGTTCTCGGAGTGTTGCGGTTTTCTTTTGAGAATAGAAGCTTATGACAAGAAACAAATGTCTTTTTAACTGTTATTTCTCTAAGTTATGTTGAATTGTGAATGCAGAAGACTTAGAAGCAGAAGTTTATTTAAATCTGATACTTTGTATACAAAACATTAGAGGGGAAATGCTTATTTATCCTAGTTTCAGCCATTTACACAAAAGAAGGCTGAGACATTCTGAAATTGCAAGAAAAACAAGAACAGAGGGAACAAAAGAGCATGAACACGCAGTTCAGAAATCCTTTTTATTCACATGCCCCCATTCTTACATAAGCTTGATAATAATAATACCTTACTTTATGTAGACCAACCGTGATTTCAGTCATTATTCATCGGTTCACCGCAGAACACGACCAAGTTGGTATTATGTGCCTTGCTTCATAGATGAGAAAACTAAGTTTCCAAGACAATAAAGGATTTTCCCGAAGAAAGGTAACACAATTAGGAACTGAACTCTGGTTTTCAGCCTTCAAGTCTAAAGATCTTGCCACTTGATCACAACTCCCTGTGTTTATTTACCTACTACCATATAAACAATACAAATTCTGAAGCACAGAGATTTCTGCCCACCAAAACCAATAATCAATTATGTTTCTGTTTCATGAATATCTTGCCAGCAGGTGACAAAGGAAAGCCTGTACACTCTACTTAGCATGAGAACAAGAGTTGCAACCGATCTGTGTTCTCATAGGGCACAGGTTTTGCGTTTCAAGTTCTTTACCTAACGTAATAGCTGTACCATTTTTCTTGATAATATAAAATGGAATGATTGAGATGAAAGCACAGTTCATTGGAGGGAATACAGTAGCAGCTTGAAAAAGGGTAGTTTCTACTTAGCTACTCTTTGCATCTTCGGGTCTCTTTCCTTATCTGTAAAATGAAAGAGCTAGAATAATTACATTTGTTCATTCATTCTTTCATACAAGACATATTCATTCTGTGTCTACTATGGTCTAGGCACTGAGGTAGCTGCTCTTCTGGACAAATGATCCAGAAAATGCAAAGGCCACAGGGCAAGGAGAGGGCATGATGAAATAAAAGGAAACCATCTTTATGGTTATGAGTAACCTCTGATTGATCTTTGTGCCCTAAACTACTGTGTCTCTACGTCTATTTCCTCTACTTGGGATGTTAGTGATCTGCCACTAGATTTTTTTTTTTCTTCGCTTCTGTCCATTTTATCTGCATCATCAACCACAAAGTAGTATTTACAATGGAATATTCATGGAGGCATTGCTTTGATTTGTTACTTCTAACAGGATTCTCAGTTTAGCAACCTTCACTAAGCATATCACTTGTGCTAAAATATCACGGTACACAGAGATGCTCTTCTTAAAAAGCACAGTAAGGCTTCAGCATACTAATATCATATATATAAGTTAGATACACCGATACATAAGGAGTATACACGAAGGACACATACAGCTCTATGAGGAAATACATGAGAGAATGACAGGTTCTGCCTGGTGGACAGGACGTGAAAAGCCTGGGTGACAATTAGGCTAACCTCTGAAGAAGCAAGTGCTCACTCTGCAGACAGGGGACTTGAGGATAGGCAGGCCAGATGGAGAACATGAGGGGACAGTCACAGAGATGAAGACGGCATCTCCTCTTGGATCACCAGGCTGCGGCGGCTCAGTCGTCCCTCTGTGACTGCTGATCAGACAAAGGGATCTGGCTCTTATTCTGCCGGCAACAAGGAGCCATTTGAAAATGATGAGTGACTGGAAATGGGGTGTTAGGATGAGTGTGAGTTACAGATATGTCCCGTGTTTCTAGCTTAGGCAACTGGGGGGCATGGGGGGTGATCACTTGAATCTACTAAAGCAATAAGGAAGGCATGATGAGCAGCAGAAAGTTCAGGTCTGCTGCTGCTGCTGCTAAGTCACATCGGTCATGTCTGACCCTGAGCAACCCCATAGACGGCAGCCCACCAGGCTCCTCTGTCCCTGGGATTCTCCAGGCAAGAATGCTGGAGTGGGTTGCCATTTCCTTCTCCAAGTTCAGGTCTGGGATTGGGGAAAAGAAGTAAAAACTTAAATTATTTCAGTCTTGCCCATGAATTCATAGACAGACAATTCATTAAAATAACACTTATAATAAAAATGAGGCTATTTGTAAATGAAATGTAATTAATCATTTGTGAACACTCCATAAATATTAGAGCTAGTCCTAATGATGAATAGCAAATCCATTCTCTAGGAAGAATGTTGTCACTTTTCATAAATTGCTGCTTCACATGTGCTATGCACATTACAAAGTATCCATGGTGCTCTGAAATAATCACTCTCCCCCAGGAAGTGAGTTTCCCAGCATGCCAAGTTCCAATTACTGCTAAACAATTGCTAAATGAGAATAACTGTATGATGGTTTTGCTTTTGCTTGTAAAGGAGACAGACCTTTCCTTTCTGATGTGAGTAAAACTGACAACTAGAGAACAAAGATATTATTTATTAAAGCTGAAGAGCACAGGTTTTAACACCCAGAGGAAGCTCTCTGGGTCACAAGGAGCACAGCTCAGTAAGACACGTAAGGCATCAAATGTCATTCCACTCACCGCATGGATATTACAAAGGACCATTCCTAAATATGGCTTTGTTGCTGTTATAAACTTGTTTTTCACAGCGACGACCGTGGAAATCAAGATTGCCGCTTCAAGTGCCTTCAAGACTCCTTAAGATGGTCACAGAGTAACCTATAGTATTACTATCTCACGATCACCAAAATTAGAGGTGAAAGCCATGGATGCAGGTTACATTAAAGGAAAATCAATGATCAAAAAACTTTCAAAGTTGGGCCGAGTAAGGTGACTCTGCAGCAGAATATCTGTGGTGACTTGTTTCCCACTTGACCTATTGAGTTCTACTGCTGTTCTTCACGGTGACTCTGGCACATCACAGCAAAGAGGGACCCTCGGGGGATCCACAATGTCTCGCAGAACCTTAACAATAGAAATGAAAGCAATAGAAGCTAATTTCAGCTAATGCTAAACCCCAAAAATCAATATGAAGCAAAAGCAGTCTGGGTATCTCCACTGTATTGATTTGCTCTGTGTACTAAAAAGATGTTTACCAGTTAGCTATTGATCATTTGTTATACGTCTTCTTGTATAAGGTCAAGGATAATCCACATTCACTTTCAGAAGCTCAGTCCTTCCAGCGTCAATGCCCCCTTTACACTGGTTGGTGCTGCTAAGTCGCTTCAGTCATGTCCGACTCTATGCGACCCCATAGACGGCAGCCCACCAGGCTCTCCCGTCCCTAGGACTTTCCAGACAAGAACACTGGAGTGCGTTGCCATTTCCTTCAATGCATGAAAGTGAAAAGTGAAAGTGAAGTCACTCAGTCGTGTCTGACTCTTAGCTACGCCATGGACTGCAGCCCCCAGGTCCTCCATCCATGGGATTTTCCAGGCAAGAGTACTGGAGTGGGGTGTCACTGCCTTCTCCACTTTACACTGGTAAAGGAGTCTATTTCACCTGCCGAGTCTGGTGAACCCCCTCAGAAATGGGCTCTGGGGCTTTTAAACAGACTGTACGGAGAACAGGGAAATGTATTCCTACCCCCTGTACTAATGCATCCTGTTCTGAAATGGATACAGGCCCAGCCTTGATATGCCTACAAGCTTCAGTCTGAAAGCAAGTTGTCGCCAGGGCTGTGTAGAAGTCATTATCTCTCAAATCACTCTCTCTCTTTTTTTCTTGCTTCTAATCCAATTTTCCCTGGGCAACCAAGTTACTATCACGGAAACGTGCAGTTGCCAATATTCACGAGAGAAAAAACACACCAAACAGTGTCTACTTCTAAAATTCAAAGCTGAGCATCCATATATCTGGGTGACTGAGGGTGACTTCTCTTTAATTCACACTTCCCAAGCAAACATAAAATGCTTTTGAGCCAGAATAGGTTCCAAACACTTACTTTGTGCTTGCTTCAAAATTGTGCACATTTTTGATGAAGAGAGTTTTAGGTGGCCTGGATCCTAAAACTGGCAGGGCATATTCACCAGTAATTCAACTAAACTAAAATCACCAGTAATTCAAAGTGAAGCTCTTATTCTTTAGTATTTTCAGCTTCATAAAAGAAGAAGAAAAGTTTTCTGAAAGATAATATGTGTTTAAAGAGCCTGGAACTCTGATAGATGTTGTCCGTATCTTAGCTAGTCTCATTATTATGATAATTTTTTTAAAAGTTCTATAACAAAGTATTTTAAGAAGCTATTTAAAATGAGCTGTGAACTATGATAATGTTGCTAAAATTCACAGTTAACTAAACAGGTTAACATTTCCTTTAACTGCCTAAAGAGGAGACTTAAAAATAAACGATTATAGTATATAGCTCATATTTCAACATGAAGCAAATATAATTTATAAACCTTTTAATGTAAAATGTTTAAAGAAATGCTGACACAATACCCATTAAAATAGTTCTGCTGCAGGCAATTCTCTGCTAGGTTAAAAGATGACCTATTTGCAGTCTTCTGTTATGTTCTTAATGCATAAATATCCATGAATAAATTCTTGCTTATAGAAAAAAACATGGTACTGGTGCAAAGAGGCTGAATAGTACAGTTCCTTGATGCAGAAAATTCATCTTTAAAACTTTTTGAAAGACTACGGTTGTATTCGTTCGATTTGAGGCAACTTATGATAAAATCAAAGGAAGCAAAAATCATACAATCAATTTTAAGAAGTAAAAGCCAAGAATGAGGCAGAAGTTGGGAGTCTTGGGGGGTGGGTGGATACGATCAGGAAAATTATACTTAGAAAATGTGTACAATAATAAGATACTAAAAGTGGGCATCAGACTTAGCTATGAGATTCCTAGCAGTCAACCCAAAAAGGAATGCACGATAATCTATTGATCATCTATTAAAAAGAGTCCTCCAATCCGTGACAAGAAACTGATTTTTTTCCCCTAACTCTCTCTTCTGAGAGGATTACTATTGCACATGAAATCATCTAAACAGCATAGCAGATACAACCCTCAGTAATAGTTAGGCAACACACACACACTATTTTTAGACTAATGGGAGTTTTCTCATGAAGTCTCTCAACAAAAATCAAAGATAAACAACAGTGCAACAAGCCACAGTCTTCCTTTCTGCTTCTCCCAAAGCAATTTACTATCCTGTGACGACCACATGAAACTCAAAAAGAATGATGTTCCAAGATGGCTAGATCTGTAGACCAGCACTGGTTCAGATCAGTCACATGGCTGCCTGATGGGAGGAGGTGAAAGCGAGAGTGGGCTGCCCAGCCCCAGAGACAGAAAGAGAAATGACCGCGCCTGGATGTTTATGATCTTCACACGGGGGCCTCTGACCTGCAACTTGACACTCCTCTTCTGGAACTGGGAGAAGCAGGAAAGGAGTGATAGACCTAGCATGGGAGGGAAGGGCCGAAATGTCACCCCATCCCCAGAACTGGCCGGTGTGAGGAAGACACACAACTCTTTTCTTCCAGCTGGCGATTTCACTGTGCTTTAGAATCTCCCGCACTTCATGAAATAGTTGTTTTCTTTCATTTGTAAAAACAAGGTTTTCTGTTGAACAAAAGCCTCCTGAAAAACGGAACTCAGGTGCCATTGCCTTTGTGTGATATATTCTCCATGTCTCACTCTGTGTTTTTCATGCTTTGCATGATGAGATATTGAGAGTTAGAGCACCAGCAGTCATCAGGGAGGTGCTCTCTGCCAGAGCAGAACTTGCTTTTGGATTCTTTCTTCCAAAAGACAGTGCCCTGGCTTGGTCACAAGATGGAGTGTATTCACTATCAGTACTGATTTCTTAATTTATTCCCATTTGTAACATTCTGGGATCTTGCTGTTTACTTTCTAAGCCAGAGAGTAAAGTAAGGCATAGGTTCTTCATTAGCAGGTTTATGCTTTTATTCCTTCATACTCTACCCAGTATCTTAAAATATTCATATCTTTTGATTTAGTAACTCCATTTCCAGAAGTATGTCTAAGTGAATAATCCCAAACATCTTAAAACATAAAAAAGTGAAATTATTCCCAAGATGTTCTTTGTGGTTTTATTTGTAATACTGAATAATCTGATTCAACCCAAGTATTAGGCAGTAATTATATGACACATCCACCAGATAGAATGCTCACAAGGTATTCAAGTAACAAGGGAAGAGATGTAAGAGTTGAATTAAAAAAAATTATATAGACAGCATATATAATAGCATCTAATTATATAAACAGTATGGATTATAGACACAGAAAAACAAAATTACTTACAAATGAAACAAATATATGAAGAGAAAAAATAGAGATCAAAATATTAGCTGTAATTGTCTTTGGACAGTGAGAATATGGATAATATTTTTATTGTAACTTTAATACCTAATGCAAATATCTTTGAATTTTATAACCAAAGAGAGACAGAGAGATTTTAAAAGCAGATTTTACCAGCAGTGGGTGATAAGCACAAAAGCACACAAGCAAGTAAGCCCAAGGACTTTTTGTAGTGTTGTATGAAACCAGTTCAACAGATACGGCCCTTCATCTTTAAAGCAAGACTCTCTGTCACTGTGGTTGTTAGAAAAGTTAATTTTCTAAAAGGGCAACGTCATTAACATTTGTCTTACAGTTCAGCTCAGGCCAGCAGCCCCACATGGAGAAGGGGTCCCTGCCGGGGCTAAACGCAGGGTCAGGAGCTCACAGTGCAGAGAGGAGTAGGGTGCACGCAGGGATGCAGCTGAAGTCATCCGATCTTCAAAAACAAAAAAGTCAAAATTTATGAGCCCTTCAAGTGGTGCAATAAAATCTCTAATCAGGGATGCACGGGGAGGGCAGTTCTGACTGCAAATTAGTGAGCCAGTAAGGAGGCAAGCGGTGACTGTCCGACACTAACCGGCCCGTTGCATTGAACGCTGTGTCTCAGCCACTTTGCCCCCGCTGCTGTCGCCACTGCTTTGAAAGGGCACAGTGCAGCGAGCTGCAAAGAGCAACCGAGTAGTTCCGAATGAAGCACAGGTGACAGCCTCAGTGCATAGCGTTCGGTCTATGGCAGAGAGAGGGGGCAGAGGTTCTGTGTTCCTGACTCTGCACAGAGAAAACCTATCACTGCAGGACAGCCAGTCATAATGAGTCCAGAGAGGGTCAACATGTTAGATATCCTTTTAGGAAAATAATACACCAACCAACAGCTATTTTTGAAAAGGGAGCAGAAGGAAAATATGGATGATCGTGTGTAAAACAGCATTTTGAGTTGGATTGCCTAGCAACTGTTAGAGGTTCCTTACTAAAACTACCCACAATATCAGGGTGAAGGCATTTCTAGAAGAACTTAAGTAGAATTGGAATGTCTAATTTCTTGATTTGCTGAAGACTTTGTTTTTCTCATTTGTTTTACTCCTTATTACCTAAGCTCAATATAGCACAGCTCACATTTAGAGGGTTGGGAAAAGAAATATCACACAACCAATATTTTAAAATAAGAACTAAATCGAGTGTAAAAAAAGTTGAAGTGTGGCATGAAAAAACCCATAAAGATAGTATGAAAGAAATAAATAATACCAGGCATTCATTTTTAACTGAAAAACCAGGTATATTATTTTTTAAGTATAATGCTGAAGAAATAAAACTCAAGAAAGAATGGCTTTGTGTATAGATTAGAATGATGTGGGCAGGCAGTTATCAGACAGACACTCTATACTCAGCCTGGCCAGAGAGAGTTGTCTTCCAGTAGCCAAGCTGTGAGCACAGACCATAGATCTTGTTCCAGAACAAAGCCCCAGTCCTGTGATACTGACCGAAAAAGGATGAGAAGGCGGCAGGGCAGCCATTCAGCTGCTTTCCATGAGAGATCTTGAGATGGCACCACTGGAACCTCAGATGAGATCAGATCAGTCGCTCAGTCGTGTCCGACTCTTTGCGACCCTATGAATCGCAGCACGCCAGGCCTCCCTGTCCATCACCAACTCCCGGAGTTCACCCAAACTCATGTGCATCGAGTCGGTGATGCCATCCAGCCATCTCATCCTCTGTCGTCCCCTTCTCCTCCTGCCCCCAATCCCTCCCAGCATCAGGGTCTTTTCCAATGAGTCAACTCTTCACATGAGGTGACCAAAGTATTGGAGTTTCAGCTTCAGCATCAGTCCTTCGAATGAACATCCAGGACTGATCTCCTTTAGAATGGACTGGTTGGATTTCCTTGCAGTCCAAGGGACTCTCAAGAGTCTTCTCCAACACCACAGTTCAAAAACATCAATTCTTCAGTGCTCAGCTTTCTTCACAGTCCAACTCTCACATCCATACATGACCACTGGAAAAACCATAGCCTTGACTAGCCTCTCTGCTTTTTAATATGCTATCTAGGTTGGTCATAACTTTCCTTCCAAGGAGTAAGCATCTTTTAATTTCATGGCTACAATCACCATCTGCAGTAATTTTGGAGCCCCAAAACATAAAATCCGACACTGTTTCCCCATCTATTTCCCATGAAGTGATGGGACCAGATGCCATGATCTTCATTTTCTGAATGTTGAGCTTTAAGCCAACTTCTTCACTCTCCTCTTTCACTTTCATCAAGATGTTCTCTAGTTCCTCTTCACTTTATGCCATAAGGGTGGTGTCATCTGCATACCTGAGTGCCGCGGCCAGCGCTTGTAAGGCGAAACCCCCAGGAACCCTGCTGTCGAGGAGCTTAGAAGAAAAGAATGAAAGCAAGATGGGGTTGAGAGGATCGGACAACACTGGACCGATGCCAGTCTTTATTGATGTTCATATTTATACCATGTAGTACGTGACATTTGACATACAAGACTCTTGCTTATCTCTAGGCCTGGTTTTACATTAGCAATACAAAAGGTTTCTGCTCCTTGAAGTGTAGCCACAAGCCAGACTCGCTGGAGTCTTAAGGTTGTAAAAAACATTCTTGAGGAAGGCGGGACAGAGAGCTACAGGGGGGCCTCAAGCTGAAATCACATAGCGAGGCAAGAGGGCCTCAAGCTGAAATCACATAGCGAGGCAGCCCCCAGGACGTAGCCCTTATCAGGTCAGTCCCCCGCACCTGAGGTTATTCATATTTCTCCCAGCAATCTTGATTCCAGCTTGTGCTTCTTCCAGCCCAGCGTTTCTCATGATGTACTCTGCATAGAAGTTAAATAACCAGGGTGACAGTATACAGCCTTGACGTACTCCTTTTCCTATTTGGAACCAGTCTGTTGTTCCATGTCCAGTTTTAACTGTTGCTTCCTGGCCTGCATACAAATTTCTCAAGAGGCAGGTCAGATGGTCTGGTATTCCCATGTCTTTCAGAATTTTCCACAGTTTATTGTGATCCACACAGTCAAAGGTTTTGGCATAGTCAATAAACCCAAACCTATTAGGAGTCAAAACAGAGACCTATTAAGAGCTAGAACCTATTAGGAGCCAAAAGAGAAACCAAATGCTAGCAAGAACTCAAACTGATAGAGACAGAGGGGCAGGGATTAGAGATAAAGGACGAAATAGACATTTTACATGGGGGTCAGTCTCAAGAGTATACGGCAGAATAATGGAGACCTGGAGAGGGATCTCTGATCCCAGCAATTTTAAATGGCTCACACAGACTCCAACCTGGAAGAACAACTTATCTCTAAGCCTCTGTAAACAGGGCTAGCTCAGAGATTGACCAAATTCAGCCCATATTAGAGACTCTTAACGGATCTAGTGGAGGAGAAGAAAACACAGATTCGCTGATACAATCATTCATGAAATCATTATTATGCACTGGCTGAACTTGGTTCTGGGAATTGAGAGCACCAGCTGTTAACTAATTAGGCTTCTTATCCCTGTCCTTGCCTTCCAGTGTGACATAAGTGATGATAAACAAAACTAAACAATTAAATTAACTGTAAGTTGGAGAAGGCAATGGCAACCCACTCCAGTACTCTTGCCTGGAAAATTCCATGGATGGAGGAGCCTGGTAGGCTGCAGTCCATCGGGTCGCTAAGAGTCGGGCACGACTGAGTGACTTCACTCTCACTTTTCACTTTCATGCATGGGAGAAGGAAATGGCAACCCACTCCAGTGTTCTTGCCTGGAGAATCCTAGGGACAGGGAAGCCTGGTGGGCTGCCATCTCTGGGGTCACACAGAGTCGGACACGACTGAAGCGACTTAGCAGCAGCAGCAGCAAGTTAGAAGATAGGAGGTATGAAAGAAAATGCAAAGCAAGGAAGGAGGGATAAAGGAGTAGAAAGGGGAGAAGTGTTGCGATTTGAAATAAGGTTTTCCATGAAGACATAGCTGAGAAGGTAATATCTGAGAAAAGACTTGAAGGAGGTAATGAGCAGGTGAGGATTTACCTGGAAGAAAAGCTTCCTGGGCAGAAGGATTAGCAGCACAAAGGCCCTAAAACAGAATCATGTCCATGTGTTTGAGAGAAAGCAAGGAAGCAAATTTTCTCCAAGCAAAGGGTAGAGATTTAATGGGAGCACCAAGTCATGTAAAGCCTTATGAAAGTGAAGTGAAAGTTGCTCAGTCGTGTCTGACTCTTTGCAACCCCATGGACTATACAGTCCATGGAATTCTCCAACCAGAATACTGGAGTGGGTAGCCTTTCCCTTCTCCAGGGGATCTTCCCAACCCAGGGATCAAAACCAGGTCTCCCGTACTACAGGTGGATTCTTTAATCTGAGGCACAAGGGAAGCCCAAGAATACTGGAGTGGGTAGCCTATCCCTTATCCAGGGAATCTTTCTGACCCAGGAATTGAACCAAGGTCTCCTGCATTGCAGACAGATTCTTTACCAACTGAGCCGTCAAGGAAGCCCTTAAAACCTTATAGATCATTGCAATTATTCAACTTTTACTCTGAGTGAAATGGAAGGTCTTTGGAAGGTTTTAAGCAAAGTTGTACTATAAGAGGACTTCAGTTTTAAAGGGTCATCTCAGCTTTGTGCTGGGAATAGGTTATGAAAGGTCAGGGAGAAACATGGGAAAACAGGCAGGAGATTATGGAGACTCAGATAAAACAGTAGCCTCTGAGATGAAACGTATAGTTATGTTATGGTTATATTTTGAAAGTAGAGCCAATAGACTTACTGAAAGATTGAATGTGGACCGCTAGGGAATGTACAGAGTCAAGGATATTATTATCCACTGCTATGGAAAATTTACTGGCTTAAAAAATGTATTATTTGTCATACCCAGGAATCTAAGTTGGGTTCAGTGGAGTGCTTCTGCTCTGTGTGGTGTCCAAGAGGGCTTCTTCACTGACATATCTGGTATCTCAGCTGGAGCCACCTAGAACAAACCCCTGGGGTGGCTGAGCATCTTGTTCTACATGGTCTTTCCTTGTGATGAGCTCAGAATTTATCACACCACTGTGGGCTCAAGGTAATCAGAGTTTCACTTAGAGGCTGAGTTCAAGAAGGAAGAAGATGCTGTCTATCCTTGTAAAATCCAGGTTGGAAGCTGCACAGTGTCACATCTGTCAAATATTTGGTTCACTGAAGCAAGTCACAAAGCTAGTCCATATACAAGTTGAGGGGTATAGATTTCATCTCTTGATGGGTGGATGGAAGGAACTGATGATGCTCAGACTATCTACTATAGATGTTTTCAAGATTTTTGGACTGAGCATCCAAACATGTGAAGTTGCAATTAAATGAGGTAAGAAATACTCAGAGCAGAGGTCAGAGAATGCCAGGGTAGGTGGTAGAGATTAGGAGTGCAGCTTTTAGACATACTAAGGTTGAGATATCTTTTAGACATCCAAATGAATATGTCAAGTAAATAGTTCAATATCCCACTTGGAGTGCAGGTACAGGGCTGACTGGGTATCCACATCTGTGAGTCATCAGTGTGTAGGTGGTACTCAAAGTGGTGAGGCTGGATGGAAACAAACACCAAAAGTGTAATTAAAGATGGACAGGAGAAGAATTCCAAGGACCTGGCTCTAAAACACACTAGTATTTTAAGTCAAGGACAAGCAAAGGAGACTTGAAAGAAACAACCAAGGAGGTGGTTACACTAAGTGGTATGAAACCCAGAGAAGAAAATGTTTTCAGGAAGAAGTAGTCAACTGGGTCAGTGCTCTCCAAAGGTCATGTTAACTAATAACTCACCAGTGGACTCAGCATTCTGGGGAGTGTTGGAATCTTTAACAAAACTGTATCCATCAGGTCTGGGGTCATGGTCAGATCCTGCAGAGGGAGCAACCCAGGAGGGGCTGGAACCTAGAACCATAAAGCCATGCTCTTGTGAGACAGCCATAGCAGTAGAGTTAGAGGGACACTAACACGGATCCTTGCCCTGAAACACAGCCTCACCAGCCGGGTGGAATTTTGAACACAGTCCCGGAAGAGGTAATACTGAGTAGCCCAGGTAGACAATTTGCATCACAGTTGTGACCAGTTGTGACCACATGGCACAGATGTGTGCCAGTTGTGAACACAGAGTTCATTAAAGTCTGATATTAAGAGCCAGAATTTTTTTTTTTTTTTTTAACCAGCCGGTTGAGGAACTGTGTCTGAAAGAACCTGAGTTTTCCAAGACGAGAACTTAGCCAGGAGACTTATCAGCCAGACAAATGTGTCACTGGGAAGAGCAGGGGCTGAGTTAAGCCGCACACTTAAACATGAGCTGTTTCCAAGCCTGAATCCGACACTAGCTACAACTTAGGCTGAAGGAGCCTCACGTGTTTTATGCAGAGAGAACAGAGGAGAGGGGTGAGGCTGCACCTGGGACCAAACTGGGTGTGAGAACGTAGGGCACAGGTGAGCAGTGGAGATGGGAGGAAGGCAGAGGGGCTGTGTGTGGGCAGGAGAGGCCCATGAGGACAAAAGTGGACACACATCTCAGCCAACTGGGGCAGCCCCGCAAACCCGTGTATTATGCCATTTAGCCTCATTCACACTCTGAACAACTCATTATGACTGGTGATCAGAAGACCACACGGAAGTGTATTGGCTCTGATAGGTTCCCTTAAAATAGAGGAAAAAAGATAATGACGTTAGAATTCTGCAAAGCGTGGGACTGAGGATTGAGATGGGAAGCTGGGTGGCTCTGTGACTGATTACCTGCCTTCCTGTCTGTGCTCTGGGCCGTTGCACAGTTTCTCTGAAGGATTTAACAGCTATTAGCAAGTAACTAAATAAGACAATGGAAAGAGACAGCTGAGCAACCACTTACTAGCTTTTCTTGAATCTAACTTCCCTTCACTACGTAGGGTTGGAACTGAGAGGAGCAAATCTTCCAATGCGAAAATAAGGGAGTTTGAAGGTGTCTCTTCTCAGAAAATCATTTTTCTTATTTCACTAGAAACATCCAGAGTTGCGTGCCTTCCCCTGCAATGTGAGGGGTGACGAGGTTGATTCTGGAATCAGAGTAGACCAGTGTTTGGACACTTTGCTAAATGTTGCAGGACTGTTGAAGAAAGCACTTCAAGTCTCCCAGGGGAACTGCAAGTGGTTGATGACCTTTTTTACCAGGAGATTCCTCTCCATTCTTTACCTCCGTCCCTCTTGCCATGGCTCAAGCCTCTCAGTATAGCTAGGAAAGCACATTATGCCTGTCCAAGGGAGATGAGCCCTGCAGACTCAATTTCCAAGGTGGCAAAAGTCATCACTGTGAGTGTCAAAGCTGCCCCTGAGAACTTGGTTGACACCACAGCCATCCATCAACTTGTCGCTGGGTTCAGCCACACAGATGGTGGTGACCGCGAATAGAATGTGCCAAGGAGCCTGAGTGCCCTAAGCAGAGATTTCAACTGGGCGTAAAAGCCCTTGAAAAAAGCATCACAGGAAATCAGAAGGAAAGCTTTTTGTTTTGTTTTTAAACTCCCAGAGAAAAGGAATCCATTGTAGGCAAATTCTACCAGAGGATTGGAGGAGCCTGGCTGGCTACAGCTTTAAGGTGAATTTGATAGCTCAGTTGGTAGAGAATCCGTCTGCAAGGCAGGAGACCCCGGTTAAGTTCCTGGGTTGGGATGATCTGCTGGAAAAGAGACAGGCTACCCACTCCAGCATTCTTGGGCTTCCCTGGTGGCTCAGCTGGTAAAAAGAATCCACCCACAATGCGGGAGACTTGGGTTCAATCCCTGGGTTGGGACGATCCCCTGGAGAAGGGAAAGGCTATGCACTCCAGGATTCTGGCCTGGAGAGTAAGCAAGAGGATCTTAGAATGATGAAAACGCTATGTGGATGTGTTTATATTACAAATGACTAATGATGAAATGTAGTTGTAACTGTTGTTCAGTCACTAAGTTGTGTCGGAATCTTTACAACCCCATGGACTGCAACACACAAGGCTCCTCCACTAACTCCTAGAGTTTGCTCAAATTCATGTCCATTGATTCGGTGATGCTATCTAACCATCTCGTCCTCTGCCACCCCCTTCTCCTCTTGCCTGCAAACTTTCTTATCATCAGGTCTTTTGACTTTTCGCATTAAGTGGCCAAAGTTTTGGAGCTTCGACTTCAGCATCAGTCCCTCCGATGAATATTGAAAGTTGATTCCCTTTAGGATTGACTGGTTTGATATCCTTGCAGTCCAAGGGACTCTCAAGAGTCTTCTCCAACACCACAATTTGAAAGCATCAGTTTTTTGGTGCTCAGCCTTCTAATTGGTCCAAATCTCACATCTATATATGACTACTGGAAAAACCACAGCCTTGTTAGACAGACCTCTGTCCACAATACATTTTTGTTTTTTAATATACCAACTGGGTTTGTCATGGCTTTCCTTCCAAGGGGCAAGCACCTTTTAATTCCATGGCTGCAGCCACTGCAGTCACTGTCTGCAGTGATTTTGGAGCCCAAGAAAATAAAATCTGTAACTGCTTCCACTGTTTCCCCCTCTATTTGCCATGAAGTGATGGGACTGGATGCTATTATCATATCTTTTTCACCTTCATGAAGAGGCTTTTCGGTTCCTCTTCACTTTCTGCCATTAGAGTGGTATCATCTGTATATCTGAGGTTGTGGATATTTCTCCCAGCACTCTTGATTCCAACTTGAGATTGATCCAGCCTGGCATTTTGCATGATATACTCTGCATATAAATAAAATAAGCAAGGAGCCAATATACAGCCTTGCCATACTCTTTTCCCAGTCGGCTTTTCCATGTCCAGTTCTGTTACTTCTTGACCTGCCTACACATTTCTCAGGAGACAAGTCAGATGGTCTGGTTCTCCCGTCTCTTTTCCACAGTCTGTTGTGATCCACACAAAGGCTTTAGTGTAGTCAATGAAGCAGAAGTAGATGTTTTTTTCTGAAATTCTCTTGCTGTCTCCATGATCTAAAAATGTTGATAATCTGACCTCTGGTTCCTCTGCCTCTTTGAAACCCAGCTTATACATCTGGAAGTTCTCGGTCCATATACTATCGAAGCCTTGCTTGAAGGATTTTGCTGAGTTACCTTGCTAACGTGTGAAATGAGCGCAATTGTATGGCAGTTTAAACATTCTTTGGCTATGATTTAGGTTATATCTGAATGGTCTAGTGCTTTCCCTACTTTCTTCAGTTTAAGCCTGAATTTTTCAATACAGAGCTCGTTACCTGAGCGACAGGCAGCTCCAGATTGTGTTTTTTTCTGACTGTATAGAGTTTCTTCATCTTTGACTTCAAAGAACATAATCAATCTGATTTCAGTATTGATCATCTGGTGATGTCCATGTGTATATTTTTCTCTTATATTGTTGGAAGAGGGTGTTTGCTACGACCAGCATGTTCTCTTGATAAAACTCTGTTACCTTTGGCCTTCTTCATTTTGTGCTCCAAGGCCAAACTTGCCTGCTACTCCAGCTACCTCTAATCTTCCTACTTCTGCATTTCAGTCCCCTATGAAGAAAAGGACAGCTTTTTTTGGTGTTGGTTCTAGAAGGTTTTGTAGGTCTTCATCACATCAGATCAGATCAGTCGCTCAGTCGTGTCCGACTCTTTGTGACCCCATGAATCGCAGCACGCCAGGCCTCCCTGTCCATCACCAACTCCCAGAATTCACCCAGACTCACATCCATCGAGTCAGTGATGCCATCCAGCCATCTCATCCTCTGTCGTCCCCTTCTCCTCCTGCCCCCAATCCCTCCCAGCATCAGAGTCTTCTCCAATGAGTCAACTCTTCGCATGAGGTGGCCAAAATACTGGAGTTTCAGCTTTAGCATCATTCCTTCCAAAGAAATCCCAGGGCTGATCTCCTTCACAATGGACTGGTTGGATCTCCTTGCAGTCCAAGGGACTCTCAAGAGTCTTCTCCAACACCACAGTTCAAAAGCATCAATTCTTCGGCGCTCAGCCTTCTTCACAGTCCAGCTCTCACATCCATACATGACCACAGGAAAGACCATAGTCTTGACTAGGCGAACCTTTGTTGGCAGAGTAATGTCTCTGCTTTTGAATATGCTATCTAGGTTGGTCATAACTTTCCTTCCAAGGAGTAAGCGTCTTTTAATTTCATGGCTGCAGTCACCATCTGCAGTGATTTTGGAGCCCATAAAAATAAAGTCTGACACTGTTTCCACTGTTTCCCCATCTATTTCCCATGTAGTGATGGAACCAGATGCCATGATCTTCGTTTTCTGAATGTTGAGCTTTAAGCCAACCTTTTCACTCTCCACTTTCACTTTCATCAAGAGGCTTTTGAGTTCCTCTTCACTTTCTGCCATAAGGGTGGTGTCATCTGCATATCAAAGGTTATTGATATTTCTCCCAGCAATCTTGATTCCAACTTGTGTTTCTTCCAGTCCAGCATTTCTCATGATGTACTCTGCATAGAAGTTAAATAAACAGGGTGACAATATACAGCCTTGATGTACTCCTTTTCCTATTTGGAACCAGTCTGTTCTTCCATGTCCAGTTCTAACTGTTGCTTCCTGACCTGCATACAAATTTCTCAAGAGGCAGATCAGGTGGTCTGGTATTCCCATCTCTTTCAGAATTTTCCACAGTTTATTGTGATCTACACAGTCAAAGGCTTTGGCATAGTCAATAAAGCAGAAATAGATGTTTTTCTGGAACTCTCTTGCTTTTTCGATGATCCAGTGGATGTTGGCAATTTGATCTCTGGTTCCTCTGCCTTTTCTAAATCCAGCTTGAACATCAGGAAGTTCACGGTTCACATATTGCTGAAGCCTGGCTTGGAGAATTTTGAGCATTACTTTACTAGCATGTGAGATGAGTGCAATTGTGCGGTAGTTTGGGCACTCTTTGGCATTGCCTTTCTTTGGGATTGGGATGAAAACTGACCTTTTCCAATCCTGTGGCCACTGCTGAGTTTTCCAAATTTGCTGGCATATTGAGTGCAGCACTTTCACAGCATCAGCTTTCAGGATTTGGAATAGCTCAACTGGAATTCCATCACCTCCACTAGCTTTGTGCGTAGTGATGCTTTCTAAGGCCCACTTGACTTCACATTCCAGGATGTCTGGCTCTAGGTCAGTGATCACACCATCGTGATTATCTGGGTCAGGAAGATCTTTTTTGTACAGTTCTTCTGTATATTCTTGCCACCTCTTCTTAATATCTTCTGCTTCTGTTAGGTCCATACCATTTCTGTCCTTTATCGAGCCCATCTTTGCATGAAATGTTCCTTTGGTATCTCTGATTTTCTTGAAGAGATCCCTAGTCTTTCCCATTCTGTTGTTTTCCTCTATTTCTTTGCATTGATCGCTGAAGAAGGCTTTCTTATCTCTTCTTGCTATTCTTTGGAACTCTGCATTCAGATGCTTATATCTTTCCTTTTCTCCTTTGCTTTTCACTTCTCTTCTTTTCACAGCTATTTGTAAGGCCTCCCCAGACAGCCATTTTGCTTTTTTGCATTTCTTTTCCATGGGGATGGTCTTGATCCCTGTCTCCTGTACAATGTCACGAACCTCATTCCATAGTTCATCAGGCACTCTATCTATCAGATCTAGGCCCTTAAATCTATTTCTCACTTCCAGTGTATAGTCATAAGGGATTTGATTTAGGTCATACCTGAATGATCTAGTGGTTTTCCCTCCTTTCTTCAATTTAAGTCTGAATTTGGCAATAAGGAATTCATGGTCTGAGCCACAGTCAGCTCCTGGTCTTGTTTTTGCTGATTATACAGAGCTTCTCTATCTTTGGCTGCAAAGAATATAATCGATCTGATTTTGGTGATGTCCATGTATAGAGTCTTCTCTTGTGTTGTTGGAAGAGGGTATTTGCTATGACTAGTGCATTTTCTTGGCAAAACTCTGTTTGTCTTTGCCCTGCTTCATTCTGTATTCCAAGGCCAAATTTGCCTGTTACTCCAAGTGTTTCTTGACTTCTTACTTTTGCATTCCAGTCCCCTATAATGAAAAGGACACCTTTTTTTGGTGTTGGTTCTAGAAGGTTTTGTAGGTCTTCATAGAACCAGTCACCTTTAGCTTCTTTGGCATCAGTAGTTGGGGTATAGACTTGGATTTCTGTGATGTTGAATGATGTGCCTTGGAAATGAATCAAGATCCTTCTGTCATTTACGAGGCAGCATCCAAGAACTGCATTTCAGACTCTTATTGACTGTGAGGGCTACTTCATTTCTTCTAAGGGATTCTTGCCCACAGCAGTAATATAATGGTCATCTGAATTAAATTCACCCATTCCTGTCCATTTTAGTTCACTGATTCCTAAGATGTCAAAGTTCAATCTTGCCATCTCCTGCTTGATTATGCCCAATTTACCTTGGACTTGACAGTCCAAGTTCCTACGCAATATTGTTCTTTACAGAATCGGACTTGACTTTCACCACTAGACTCATCCACAACCGAGCATCGTTTCTGCTTTGGCCCAGTTGCTTCATTGTTTCTGCAGCTATTAGTAATTGCCCTCCACTCTTCCCCAGAAGCATATTAGACACCTTCCGACTATAGAACATAAAGATGTTCATAGGGTTCTCGTGGCAAGAATACTGGAGTGAGTTGCCATTTCCCCCTCCAGTGGACCATGATTAGTCAGAACCCTTCACTATGACCCATCCTTCTTGGGTGGCCCTGCATGGCATGCCTCATAGCTTCATAGCTTCGTTGAATTACTAAAGCCCCTTCAACACTAGCAGGCTGTGATCCATGAAGAGGGTGAAATGTAGACTGAATTTTAAGTATCAAAATAAGATTCCTGTAATCCTTCAGAAGGTAATTAAGCTATTTATAAAATAACGTATCAAATTATTCCATAAGTGAGGAACAGTTGGTTAACAAGTATTAACTCGCAGTGGCCTGGCCCGCTCCGTGTCCCGTGTGGGGCCAGAGAGACCAGAGGTCTAGCCAGCAGAGCGTTTACTGTGTCCTCTCCCAGTTCTTAGAGAATGGAGCAGGGGCTCAGATACATACGTGGGAGACAGGCCTGCAATTGAACTCAGCCTCTATAAAATTTCTGTGTGAGTTTGAGCAAATTAGTTAACATTTCTGAACTGCAGTTTTCTCATCCGCTCTTGTCAAAGTTAAATGTGTCAGAGAGCCCAGCATAGGTTCTGCCACATCGTTAGCTCTGCCTCTGGTGATCATTATTACTCTCTCCTGGGGCTTGTGGAGAGAATGATGGAACAGATAGGAATCAAGCACACCATTCTCCACATAAAACCTTTGCACTCATGTTTGTCTTTAAAACACTATTTGAAATGTAGAGGAAGATCAGTCTTTTTTTAAGAAAAAAAAAGTATGTAATGAAATAAAAGCCTTTCATCCCTTTAATAGAGTAATTCATTCATTCATTAAAAATTATATGTCAAATGTCACTAGATTTTAGTACTAGCTTTGACCTATAAATAGACTCTGATCTATATTTAAGAATGAAATCTTCCTCCATTTCTCCTCCGTTCTTAGCTTAGCACATGTGGGCTACTTCAAGAGAGAAACCTTCCCTTTTTGAATTTACTCCTATCCCACAGAACTGAATGAAGGCTGGTCAGAGATCCAGGAACAGATTTGCTCCCTCAGTCCACGTGGCGGGCCATCAGCTCTGTTTTGTGTGTCATGCCAGTTACAGATGAGTGCCAGTGGCCACAGTTCTCCTGCCCTCTTCTGAACTCTGCATTGACCTCTGGAACCCTGCTAGTGATCCCAAATATTCTCCCCAAACTTTTTTCCCATTCTACACACTCCCTCTGGGGACCCTCATTATCTCCTATGATGTCACATACTAACTCTGTGTTGATGACATGACACTTAAATCTATTTCCTCAGATGAGTTCCAGGCCTGCATTTTCATCTATTGCCTCCAGCATATCTCACCAACATAGCCCAACATATATAACTGCTACAACAATTTATTCCCAAACCTGGGCTCCCTGTAAGTGCTGTATTTAGTTATTTATCTAATTATCTCAACATCCATTAAGACTTAAATTTATTATTACCTCCATTTTGCAGATGTGATCATTGAGGCACAAAGAAAAACACCTTACTTTTTCAAGATCACACAATCAGAAGGTGGTAGAGTCAGGACTAGAGTCTGGCAGTCTGATTATGCAAATTGCATCCTTTGGTTCATCCATCTGAAATGTCGGTCAGGTGTGGGTTATCATTGCTAGAGAGGATAGATTAAATAGTAGTAAAGAATTGCTGTTGCTTCAAAATTTTAACTACAAGATCATATAAATATAGTAATGGATCATATTTATGTCTCTTTGGTTTCATAAAAGATCACTAGTTTTATAAACCTCCTCCAAGAGCCAATTCTTATAATCCTACTTCAAGAACCAATGTAGTTGAAGTCATTTTTGCAAAAACCCAGTAAATACCAAAGCACATGGATTTGAGGAAGAAGATGCCACACAACAGTGCTGTTGGCTCAGCATGGCTGGAATATAGAATCTGAAATGGTAGCAGACAAAGGCAGGGGAGGCATCCTAGAACCAGACTGTGAGTGAACTTTAGTTATACTAAAGAATTGGGACTTTATTCTGTAGGCAAATAATGGAAGTGGGGGTCAAGGAGCCAGGCACAGAAAATTCATTTGACCAAATCATTTACTAAGACAGTCTTAATGAGGAGCTTGGAAAATATACCTACAGTTTGTAATACATCATGATTAAGTGTTACAGGGGGCTATGGGAACAGTTATGAAGCACTCCTAACCACCCTATGGTGCCTTATAAAGGAATAGTTCCCAGAAGCACTCAGATATTTGCAATGAAAGGAATTACATGATAGCACTTGTATTGTAGAAAGATAGTTTCGCCAGTAGATACAGCTATTCCAAAGAAATACAGAAGAATGGGGGGGGGGTCACTAAGGACATTATTTTATTAGCCCACATAAAAGTTGATGATCACTAGAACTATGATAATAACTGACAGAGAAAAACAGAATGAAGAGGACTTTTGGAAATAAGAGTAGAACTAGGAGAATCTACTGAAAGTGAGCATTGCCAGAAAGGAGTTAAGGAGAAAGATTCCGACCTTTCTAGTCTGAATATCTGGGTGGTCAGTTATGACACTGAGTTAGGGGTAAAGCGGAGCAAAGGAAGACAAGAAGATGAATTTCACTTGAAACATGTGAAGTTAAAGGCATCTACAGCTGGAGATGTATAGTGGGTGGATACAGCCATGCATCAACAAATAGTGTGGTGCTGCAGACATAAGTTTATGAATATCCAACATTTGGAGGCGGCTGAAATCAGACAAGGTTTCTCAGTAGAGCACTGAATGTATAAAGAGAGAGAACGTGGCAGTGCCAGAAGGCACACATACAAGTCAAACCAAGCCAACAGAACAAATAGACGTGCCAGGCAGCACACCATGCAAGACATGACCACAAGAACTTTGGAGTCAGATGCCTACATTCAAATCCAGGTTCAACCCCTCTTCAGCTCTGTGACCTTGTGCAAGACAATTTGCATCACTGGGTATCAGTTTCCTCTTCTGCAAAATAAGATCTACTTCAGAGGCATCATGATGCGAAAAGAAGCCAATGTTTATAAAGCATTTTGAGTAATCTTGGCCCTTAGTAAAGACAGCTTAGTTTTTTATTGTTATTAAATACAAAGTATTATAAATCCTCTAGCCCCAAACATTGATCTTCATTTTTCATCCCATTTTATTCTCTACTGGCTCTTATTTTTTCTGAAGGCTATCATTTATTTATCTTATTCTACTCCTAATTCTAGGGAGTCCCGAATAAAATATTACCAAATGCACTACCTACTTCGTGTTCAAAGAAATCCCAGGAAAGATAAAATCAATCCTCTTCTTCGCAAAACAATTATCTTACAAAAAAGCTCAGAAAAGTTCTCTCTGGGCATATCACAACATAATCACCTGTTGCTAAGGGTAAAATTGATAAACAATTTTCTCCAAAGGTATATTTCTCTGAATAGTTTTTTTTATTTTACATTTTTTCACTTATCAGAACTAAAATTGCAAAAAATGAGCTATTCATAGATTCAAGGCAGTTTCATCCCTTAGAGTTAACTATTAATATCTATCTTTGGGACAGTCGTGGTTGGCAAGATCCCCTCTCTGCCAGGAACTGTATTCTTCACAATAGCCCCTTGAGTTGATTATGATGTTTGCTATAAAACTAATGCCAACAGTGTAAGGCTCTCTGAATCAACTCAAGGTGAGAAAAGCTAACTTCATGTAATGAGCAACGACTGGATAGTTGGTTACAAAACACAGCAGGATCCAGTGTGGATCAACTGTCCCTTTCCCCTGCTGTGTGTCATCGTCTTGAGGATAAGACATGAGAGGATTTCCTGGTGGTGCTCCCCACTAAGATGTCCTGTTCCCCGTCACCACTGAGAATGCTAGGGAGTCCTGGTACCTTGTCTTCATGACTTAATAGTGGCTAATGGGCAATAATCTGGCCTTTCTGCTCAGCTCATATAGCATCACCAAGCACGTCCCACATGAGCCCATTGGAAGGCTTAACACAGAGTGTCAGGAGCTTCTTATCCAAGCAGAAACTCAAGTTTAATATTCTTACCAGTCTTAATGAAACTCTCAGTTAGCCTATTAACCAGGATTAATGTCCTGAGACTATGACATAGTGATAGAGATAATAAGTAATAGAAGCCTAAGACAGGATGGCCCCTGGAAGATGAAGGTGTCAAGACTGGCTTTTTAAATTAGATAAACTCAAAAGATAAATAGAGCGTGATAGAGAAAGGAAGGGGAAAACTGTACTCCAGTATAGGAGCAAAAATGACACCAAAACAAAGCTAAACCAGATTGGTTTGGGCTATAAATAGACAAATCTCCTGGAATAATGTGGTTGGCAAGAGAAATGATTAAAACAAGAAAAGAAAAGTTGATATGGGGCATGTTTGTTCAGAGCTTTTAAATGGCAAGCTAGAAAGTCTGGGCATCTTTCTATGGTTAGTAACATTATCAAGAAAGGTGGCAACATGAAACTTGTATTTTAGAATTATTCTTACAGTAGGCTCAGAGACAGACTTAGTATTATAAAGAAGAAATGCAAATTATTTTGAACTTTGAAGTCTGTATCAAAATAAAGAGTGCCACTTTTGAGTTGTTTCCAGTTCCTTCCAACTGTATCATTTTTCATGTAATGGCAGCTTTTTTTCTGTAAAGATCATATAGTAAATATTTTAAGATATAGACCCTGTTGCAACTACTCTCAACTTACTATTATAGCACAAAACCTCCTTAAACAATATATGAATGAATGAGCATGACTGTGTACCAGTGAACTTTATTTATGGACACCGAAATTGGAATTTCATGTGAATTTTCAAAAGTTCACAAAATATTCTTTTTCTTTTGCTATTTACAACCACTAAAACTTAAAAAAACCTCTTAGCTTGTGGGCTGTGTAAAACCAGGTGGTGAGCAGGATTTGCACACCCTTGGTTTATAGCACATCGATCAGAATGCTGTGCAGCATCATTTTGAAAACTTTGGATTCTCTTCTGAGATCTTCAGTTGAGAACTTGGAAGGAGATATTTGAAGTGGTGAGTGATGTGGGGAAAGTGGAAGAAGGTAACTAACTAGTAAGACTAACCATGTTAACCACTGGGGTCGGGGGCAACATATGTACCTTATATGCCCCAATCCACCAACTACTTATATGAAACCTTCAGGGGAAAAATAAAAGGGAAAATCAATCAAAAATTATTTTAAACACATTCTGAATTCACACAGGGAAAAGCAAGTGGCGGGTCTTGCTTCTATTAATGGCAACCCACTTCAGTGTTCTTGCCTGGAGAATCGCATAGACAGAGGAGTCTGGCGGGTTACAGTCCATGGGGTCGCAAGAGAGTCGGACACAAGTGAGTGGCTAACATGCACAGGACGCCTGTAAGGAAAACGACACAGTGTAGCCCCTAAACAAGCGCGGTGGGCAGCAGCATGGAAGGAAGCTCAGCGCGAGTCACGTGCACCAGGCTGGAGCAGCTCTGAACAAAGAGTTTCCATGTGGAGAGACCAGCCAGGCTGGGATAGGGGAGGAGAACGAGCCTGGGAACTGAGTGATGAGAGACATAAGAGGCACATAAAAGGAAAGCCCGCTGAACATTGCTAACCGAGACGTGGAGAGGGAAAGAGCAGCCGGACAGTCAGCCTCCCCACATTCTCTCGCTGCATTGCTCAGTGCTAAGAAGCACACAGCACTGAGGGGCACGGGGCCAGCTGAGGCCGTGGGAAATGGAGAGAGACGAGACAGGACCCGAGCACCTTCAGTTCAGTTCAGTTGCTCAGCTGTGTCTGACTCTGCTTCCGCAAGGACTGCAGCACGCCAGGCCTCCTTGTCCATCACCAACTCCCGGAGTCCACCCAAACCCATGTCCATCAAGCTGGTGATGCCATCCAGCCATCTCATCCTCTGTCATCCCCTTCTCCTCCTGCCCTCAATCTCTCCCAGCATCAGGGTCTTTTCCAATGAGTCAGCTCTTCGCATCAGGTGGCCAAAGTATTGGCGTTTCAGCCTCACTATCAGTCCTTCCAATGAACACCCAGGACTGGTCTCCTTTAAGATGGACTGGTTGGTTCTCCTTGCAATCCAAGGGACTCTCAAGAGTCTTCTCCAACACCACCCTTCAAAAACATCAACTCTTCAGCACTCAGCTTTCTTCACAGTCCAACTCTCATATCCATACATGACTACTGAAAAAACCATAGCCCTGACTAGACAGACCTTTGTTGGCAAAGTAATGTCTCTGCTTTTTAATATGCTATCTAGGTAGGACATAACTTTCCAAGGAGTAGTGAAGTGAAGTCAGTCAGTCGTGTCTGACTCTTTGAGACCCCATGGACTGTAGCCCACCAGGCTTCTCCATCGATGGAATTTTCCTGGCGTGAGTACTGGAGTGGGTTGCCATTTCCTTCTCCAGGGGATCTTCCCGACCCAGGGAATGAACCCGGGTCTCCCTCATTGCAGGCAGATGCTTTACCATCTGAGCCACCAGGTTGGACATAACTTTCCAAGGAGTAAGTGTCTTTTAATTTCATGGCTTCAGTCACCATCTGCAGTGATTTTGGAGCCCCCAAAAATAAAGTCTGCCACTGTTTCCTCATCTATTTGCCATGAAGTGATGGGACCGGATGCCATGATCTTCATTTTCTGAATGTTGAGCTTTAAGCCAACTTCTTCACCCTCCTCTTTCACTTTCATCAAGAGGCTCTTTAGTTCCTCCTCACTTTCTGCCATAAGGGTGGTGTCATTTGCATTATCTGAGGTTATTCATATTTCTCCCAGCAATCTTGATTCCAGCTTGTGCTTCATCCAGCCCAGCATTTCTCATGATGAACTCTGCATATAAGTTAAATAAGCAGGGTGACGATATACAGCCTTGATATACTTCTTTCCCAATTTTGAACCAGTCTGTTGTTCCATGTCCAGTTCTAACTGTTGCTTCCTGACCTACATACAGATTTCTCAAGAGGTAGGTCAGGTGGTCTGGTATTCCAATGTCTTTCAGAATTTTCCACAGTTTATTGTGATCCACACAGTCAAAGGCTTTGGCATAGTCAATAAAGCAGAAGTAGATGTTTTTCTGTAAGGTCGAGCACCTTACACATGCAAATAACACACTTAAAGTGAAGTCTGATTGATGTTAGGTTGAATCATTGGCAAACACGGGGGGGAGGGATTCTATTAATACTCACATGTTGGCTATTGCTCAAGTATTATTAGATGGAAAAATAAGAGGGCAGTGATATCATGATGATTTGATGGCCCAAATAAGTAAACAGTCTCCTGAATCACATAATCTAGAATCCCTCTTATTTCTTCGAGGTAACTTCTTTTGATCATTTGTCACTGGTCATGTTTTATAAAACAAACAAACATATTTCATTGTTTATCCTCAATGTTTCCCTCTTAGATCTGTTTGCCTATCCATACCATAAATATATGGGGAAAACAAGCATATAATATGACTCATAACTTATGTGGAAGTCTTAATAATATTGGAATTCAGTAAGGGAAAAAGTTTCATAAATATACGTCTCCAACTCAACACCAGCAATTGATTTTCTCTGTTTCTTTCCTAAGTGTTGCTCCTCAAAGGGACTCTAGGGTGCCTGCCTGCTCCCTAAAAGAATCCCTTCCTGCTATATTGTTCACCAAAGCAGCAGGGCTTTAGGCAGAGAGCCATGTCAGCTCATCCAGTAAGCAGACAAGGCCTATTTCTAATAAGCCACTTTTATATATACAGAATGAAATAGAGACCAAAATAATATTATTGTCTTCATTGTTTAGACTTGTAGAAAAGGAAAGATATTTGGCTTAATTCTAAAATAGTCCCTTTAGTTGTCCATGTCAAAATACAATCATCTGGTGATCAGTAAATTTTTAGTGCAGAATTAAATTTCTTGCCATTTTCCAACTATTTATGAATAAAATAGTTTAAAAGATGAAAGTTTCTTAAAAATTTTAAACACTGGGGTTTAGATTAAAATGTCCTCAATATTTGCCTATATTTAACCCATAATTACATGTTGAAAAACTTACATGAAAATGAAGTGGTCAGTATACACCTAGTAGCTGGTCTCCATAGCTATTATTAGGAAATATTTAGAAGTAGATCCTTTCCTGATTCATTTACCTTTCACAAATAGTTAATTTGTGAAATCAGAAAATTAGCTAGGAGCAAATCCTAGCCTGATTATAGTGGAAAAAGCAAGCCCCAGAAGGTTTTCAATCAGCTTGCGCAAGATGCCACAAGTGGCCAGAAGTTTAGGGATTATAATTCTCCTTCAGTGTGTTAGGAAGCACAAAAAACAACTGGCTCTTAAGAAACAGAGGAGGCAGGAGTCCCTAATTTCTCTCCTCCAGCCCTAAGTGGGGTTGCTTCTAATAAATGACCAAGAACAGTATGCTGCTTCTCTCTTCATTACGAAATATTCACTGGAAACAAATTATTCAGTCTATATTTAACCAAATGCATTACAAATTGCTTCACTACTACATAACCATCAACAGATGTATTAAAACTCCCACAAATTACTATTAAAAAAGAAAGTAAGTAAATGTAGAAAGTACAAATCAGAATTAGACTAACAATATTATCTTAATGTATTATTTAAATGCTACATTTCCATTCCATGTCTCTCTCATCTTATTTAGCTTCTGCATTAATCCAGCCAGAATTTGAATTAGTCTAGATTAGGTCTTAATATATTATTTATGGTGTTTTAATGGAATGAAATTGTGCATTTTCCTCCAAACAAGTATAATAATTCTGTCATTCAAGTAAAAGAAAAATTTTCAAAATTCTATCATTCATGTAAAATAGAATATTGTTATATTAAAATAAGTTTTTCATGTTTTTTTCATAGACTTGAGTCAAAGGAGCCTTTCCTGTCAGTTGGGTGAGTATACATCTAAATTTTCAAAATCTCAGTTCTCTAACATCTTTAATTCAAATTACCAAGGTCTTCTGAGATAATGTTTTCAGTCATCAAACCCCATATTCAAGGTCATAACCTGCCACTGATGCATCGTTTCCTCAGCAATGTGGCTATTTACCTTTAAAAGACAACTAAAATGCTCCTTGAGATCACTGTTTTGTGATCTCAGAAATTTAACTAACCAGTGTATATGAGATCCTGTATTCTCTATAAGAGCTAAAAAACATTCACAGTGATGATCTCCTCAGATGAAGGTATGGTTTGATGGTTTTAAAAGCCCCTCTGAACCACAGCTTCACTCTTCCTAACCACTCTGCTCATTTTTGTACTGTTGCATTTCATCTACCCCAGTCAGTGTTTCTTCCCCTTTTCCTCTAAATCTGTCTCCAAAATCTTTATCTTTTCCCGTCTCTCATTTCACTTTTATTTCGCCACTGCTTCTTTGAACACAAAGCTGAGGAACCCTGGAGCAGATTAAGTAAGACTAACGCTTGCCCTCTCTGATAGTATCATTCTGAGTCACAGAACGTGTTCCAATAATAATATACCACTGACAAGAATACACATGTACTATTTTTAGGCGTTTAGCTTATTGAGAGTCTGCAAAGATGTTTTCACTGATCTACCATGTAATCTTTCACTAACATACCAAAATGTCTTACTGAAGGACTTTTGCAGCATTAGGGTGGATGTTTTAAAATATCAGAAAACATTGGAAGATGTGACATCTACTTCAGAAGAAATCATGCTGTTATTTGATGGGGTGGGGGGGGGGGCGGGAATCACATGTCAGCAGCCAAGGCCAGAAACATGGGACGGCATCACATTTTTCAATGATGGCATTGGTTTTCTTTTATTACTTTGTTCGCAGCCATTGAATATTTCTCTCACTCACTGAACAACACGCTTCCCTCTGTCCTTCTAGTCCTCCTAAAAGCGTTTCAGGAGGCCATTTGAATCAGAAGAATCACAGTAATTGCTGGGGCTTCTGGGAGAGGAAAACGGAATAGAGGCCCTTACTGGAGGACTTCATGAAAAATGAAAGGTCAAGTTGAACTGGCCCCCAAAATCGTTAGAGCATGCTTCTTCCTTCATTCATCCTCAGCTCCCATTGTTAAAAACCTTTAAGCCTGAAGTGATCTTTTTTATTTTGAATTCATGTGTGTCCCGCCCTCGAGTCCGGAGGCTGAAATCGCCTCACTTGACACCGTTGTTGGGCCGCATTTCCTGTTCTCCCGACTACTCTGAGACAAAAACCTATTTATTGCAAACTTCTATTTTACAAGGGCAGACCCTGAGTAATCTTTGTTTTAAACGTCTCAGAAGTTTAGAACTCGGTAGAGAGGACTGAGAAAGTTTCCCAAAAAGAATGATCTATCACTCCGCAAATACTACTCAAAATGGGAAAACCGGTGTGGCAGCAAGAATATATTGCTTTCCTTAGATATGTCTTAAAATAAAGTGGGGTGAAACAAGCAGCCCAAATAGTCCTGCTGACTGGCTATTTTGATTTATAGCGAAATAGCTCCATTCCCCTCCAAGAAAATGATTTTAAATAAGACCGTTCAAAAATATATATGAATCTCACTCCTTATCCTGTTCAGTAACAGGTGATAATGAACATAATGGACCTTATGAGCTTACTAGGCAACAGGCAATCTACTATAAGAACCATGATTCAAATTTGTGATGGAATTAATCCAGCCACTTGGCAAAGGGAATGAATAATCTGATGTATTGTCTGTGGTATCAGTTGACATGTGAGTATATACGATTGAGTTTTTCTAGAGCCCTGCACACTTCACTCACATTAATTTTAATTCTATAGTCAGTAAAACTTATATTAATGAATAAATCAGTACTAAATATTGCGTGTTTCAGTCCATTGCCTGACAGAGTCCGAAAGCACTTTTATGTATATACATACAGAAGTACATATAGGATTTGCTTTTGCCTTCATAGGCTGTGACATTTATAAACTAGTTTTATTGGTTTCTGCAGTTACTTAAACACCCAAGCCCCAGATTCCTAATTTGTGAAATGGAGATCAAAACAGAAAATTTAGATCGAGGATTTAGCTTTGTTCTTAGCACTGTTGACAGCTCTCAATGAGAGAGCTCTGAAATAGCTCAGAGAATAAACCTCTACTTTTACAGATTATCCCTTGACTTACATGTAGAAACCAAAGGAACTCTATGTTGCTGTTGTTCAGACACCAAGTCCTGTCTGAATCTTTGCAACCCCATGGACTGCAGTACTCCAGGCCTCCCTGGAGTCCCTTACTATCTCCTGGAGTTTGCCCTAGTTCATGAAACTCCAATATTTTGGCCACCTGATGCGAAGAATTGACTCATTGGAAAAGTCCCAGATACTGGGAAAGATTGAAGACTGGAGGAGAAGGGGATGACAGAGGATGAGATGGTTTGATGGCATCACTGACCTGATGGACATGAGTGTGAGCAAGCTGCAGGAATTGGTGATGGACAGGGAGGCCTGGCATGCTGCAGTCCATGGGGTCACAAAGAGTCGGACATGACTGAGTGACTGAACTGAATGATGTCCATTGAATCAGTGAATTCCATCCAGCCATCTCATCCTTTGTTGCCCTCTTCTTCTTCTGCCCTCAGTCTTTCCCAGCATCAGGATCTTTTCCAGGGAGTTGGTTCTTTGTATCAGGTGGGCAAAGTATTAGAGCTTCAGCTACAGCATCAGTCCTTCCAATGAGTATTCAGGACTGATTTCCTTTAAGATGAACTGGTTTGATCTCCTTGCTGTCCAAGGGACTCTCAAGAGTCTTCTCCAGCACCACAATTCGAAAGCATCGATTCTTCGATGCTCTGCATTCTTTATGGTCCAACTCTTGTATCTGTACATGACTATTGGAAAGACCATAGCTTTGACTATATTGCTCGCCAAAGCAACGTCTTTACTTTTTAATATTATACTCTCTAGGGTTCTCATAGCTTTTTTTCCAAGAAGCAATCATCTTCTAATGTCATGGCAGCAGTCACCATCTTCAGTGAGTTTAGAGCCCAAGAAGAGGAAATCCATCACTGCTTCCACATTTTCCTCTTCCATTTACCATGAAGTAATGGGACAGGATGCTATGATCTTTGCCTGCTTAATATTGAGTTTTAAGCCAGGTTTTTCACTCTCCTCTTTACTCTCATCAAGAAGTTCTATAGTTCCTCTTTGCTTTCTGTCATTAGAGTGGTATCATCTGCATATCTGAGGTTGATAATATTTCTCCCTGCAAACTTGATTCTACCTTGTAACTCATCCAGCCTGGCATTTCACATGATGTGCTCTGCATATAAGCTAAATAAACAGCCTTGTTGTTTTTGTGACATAAAAATTGTAAATGGAATAAACATGAGTATAGATATTCTGTTTCATATTTCAATGATGAACACTAATAATTATTATTTAAATTTTTAATGGAAAAAATATTGATAAAACTTTAATGTGTGTCTCTTAATGTAAATTAGGGAGCAAAATTCCTCCTTTGATAAATGTGCTACAGTAATTATGAATAAAAAATTTAAATATTACAAACATAAATTCAAGCCAAAGATTCCAGTGGAAAAATTTGTCACAGAAAGTTATAACACAAGGAACTATTTGCTTATGGAAGAAGGTTAAGGAATTATGAAAGGAAGTTATATGAAATTTCAGATCTTAGACCTTCAACTGTGTGGTGATATGAGAGGAACTTTTTCATATACACCAGTGAAATATTAGTAAAATAATGTCATTAGGAAAAATTAAAAATAAACTTGAGTCTCGAGTGAGACATGAAGGCTCATTCCAGAGTCTGAGTCTGTTAATTCAGGCAGGTCAATAGGTGCAGTATTTTCCAAAGCTATGTAGGTGGTTCTGGTACCAGCCAGGCCTGGAGCCACCGTCCACACTGTTTGCAGCCTCCCTCGTCCTGTCTGTCCAAAGTTCACAGGTTGTTCGTGCAGACATTTAAGGTCAGTGGAATCTCTTCAGAAAGTCTTTGAAACACAGCTTCCCATGGGTCTCTTCCTGTCTTGGATGTGTATGGTGGAGATGGACACATTGATCTAGAATTGCCCACCAGAGACCAGGGTAGATGTAAAGACACCAGAAGATGCACCTTGGAGGTCACCACGGTTCACAGGGAGCACAGCACTTGTGCTTAGGGGCATAAAGCTCGTTCCAATGTTGTCCTAGACCTAGGGTTGGGGTATTTAATAAATATTTTGTTATATGAAAATAAAATGCTTTATATTTAAAATCATAAATATATTTAATATAAATATAGTTTATATGTGACATGCATTACATATGTAAACTGATTAAAATATATCACATAGAATACATTTTATTATAAATATGATAAATTGAAATAATAGATTCAAAAATTCAAGTATTTTCCTATCTCACTCACCTCTCAATAGTAAAAAAGAAAAATCAACTGTTTTTAGAACAAAGCTTAGCTTGAGTCCTAAAAAGTGCTAGATGGCTGATAGTCTGTTGATCCTCAAAACATTACATTTTAGAGTGATTTCGAAAACTCTTCTGGCAAATGTTTTCTTGTATGTGGCATCAGTTAGATTCTGATTTTGGAAATCAACGGGAGAAAACAGACGCCAAGTTTGCATTCAGCAGAGCGAGTAAGAACCCGGTGATGGTCCCAATTAAGAGTCTAAGATATAAATCTTAGTTTAAAACGTCTTGCCTTAGAAAAGTTTTACAGCTTTTTAATGAAGAAAGAGATGAGGGGAAAGGAAACTCCTGTTCACTTGACATTTGAGATTCACAGAGTAAAAGGACATGTCAAGGCGATGCATGAATTCCCTTCAAGAGCAAGTGGCTGTGTCGACAGTTTGTGGACACTGAACCACTTAAAAGTACACTTGAGGCACTAAGTGAAAATTTCCATGTGAACTGTTTCTTCTTATCTCTTTAGCATGAAGTTAACTTTCTTTGAAGAAAACTTTTCATATGAATGAGTTGTATTTTGAAATCAAAATTTTGAATCATACCAACTTTTTGGTTGATGAATTTTCCTATAAGTAGCTTTACTAAGCAGAGAAGGTGATGGCACCCCACTCCAGTCCTCTTGCCTGGAAAATCCCATGGACAGAGAGGAGCCTGGTGGGCTGCAGTCCATGGGGTCGCTAAGAGTTGGACATGACTGAGCGACTTCACTTTCACTTTTCACTTTCACGCACTGGAGAAGGAAAAGGCAACCCACTCCAGTGTTCTTGCCTGGAGAGTCCCAGGGATGGGGAGCCCGGTGGGCGTCCGTCTATGGGGTCACACGGAGTCGGACACGACTGAAGTGACTTAGCAGCAGCCTCAGCTTTATTAGGAGGATGGTTATTTACTGTATGGGTAAATTTTTTTTTTCAGGCTTTTTTCATTGTATTAGAATAATTTAAGTAACTCAGAAGAATTTAAATTTTTTTATTAATATTGCTCAGAATGCATTGTCTCTCAGGCTTGGCTGAGAGAGATTCAAAAACATATCAAGGATAAAATTATCAAAATTACTATATTTATCTGTTAAAGCACTGGCTTCATGCCCCAGTCAAGCCTGGAGTCCCTGCAACCCTGACAAGTCCCTGACCTATTCTAAGTCCAACTGAGAAGGAGCTTACAGTGTCAAAAGAGCAAAGCTCTGGACTGAACTGAAGCTCTGGACTCTGCAGCTACAAGTATTCCTCATATAATTGCCAACACCTACATTTTGTCAAATAATTTTCCTTGGGGAATATTTTTCCCCTTTTTGCAGGCTTGGAACTGGATTTGGAGCTTCAGTGTACTTCTGCTGGTGTTATACAGATGTTATTAAACTTCGACATTCTTATTAGGTCATAGATTTATATTAGTTCACTTCTATCCATTCTGAAGGAGATCAATCCTGGAATTTCTTTAGAAGGAATGATGCTAAAGCTGAAACTCCAGTATTTTGGCCACCTCATGCGAAGAGTTGACTCATTGGAGAAGACTCTGATGCTGGGAGGGATTGAGGGCAGGAGGAGAAGGGGACGACAGAGGATGAGATGGCTGGATGGCATCACTGACTCGATGGATGCGAGTCTGAGTGACCTCCGGGAGCTGGTGATGGACAGGGAGGCCTGGCGTGCTGCGGTTCATGGGGTCCCAAAGAGTCGGACACGACTGAGCGACTGATCTGATCTGATCTGATCTGATCCATGTTTTGCTTGAAACTTCGTGTTTACTAGTGCTTTACATTATTATACCATAGCTGCCTGTTTTCAGAGACTAAATTCTGCCATTGACTTCCTTGATTTGAATTCCATTCTGTCATTTCCCAGCTAGGTGCCTTGGGCAATTTAAGTCCTCTGAACCTCCATTTTCTCCCTTGAGGTAATAACTATTAGGGCTGTTGTGAGTGAGATAATATTGCAAAGTGCTTAGAACAGTATCTGACATATAGTAAACAGAAAATAGATATCATTTGTCATCAACACTTTGTGCAACAACTAAGTTATATTATAAATCTTTCCTAAAGAAGTGAGTTCTTCCAAATAGCAGAAATTCCAGCTAATTAAATCCAAAGGCCTGAATATTCTAGAAAATTGGTAATGGAATTGAATCCTTGGAGAAGCAGCTCAGAAGAGAGTGAAATCAGCATAGCCATGAACAAGGACTTCACCTTGGAGATCTTTGAGGAAGATAGACAAGAAAAAAATAGCATGAAGATAGGACACAATTTTGGAATGTGGTTACATTTATATAAAATAACAAGTACAGTATTTAAAACTCCAATAAGAGCATGAAAATAGGAAAGCAATATCACCCTAGGGATAATTATAAAAGAGCTTCAAAAAGTAAACAAGAGAATTATAGACTACTGGAAAATGATTGGTGTTGGTCAATCACTTAGGGATTAAAATGTTTGATCTAGGAATTGAAACATTAAAGAAATTAGCCAAATTGTCCAGAAAATTTTTAAAACAAAAAGTAGAACTTGAGTCTATCCTCCATGTGAACTACATTCAATAGAGAAGTAATAAGAATAGCATCCCCCAAAGAAGGAATTGGAAGGAAAAATTGGCAGCAGGGAGAGCTGCCTGCACCAAGCACATCAGGTACCCCGTCCAGAAAACTTGAAGGTTCATGAAGAGGAGAGATTAAGACTGGTGGGTTAAATTAGTGGTTGTTTGCAGAGAAATTATACTAATGCAAAGAACTTTCTTTACCTTCTATGGGTTTAGTAGAGTCAGTAAATTATTGTGGGCTTCCCTGGTGGCTCAGCTGGTAAAAATCCTCCTGCAATGCAGGAGACCTGGCTTTGGTCCTTGGGTTGGGATGTTTCCCTGGAGAAGCTAACACAATACTGGCTAACCACTCCAGTATTCTGACCTGGAGAATTCCATGGACTATTCCATGGGGTCGCCAAGAGTTGGACACGACTGAGAGACTTTCACCTTCACTTTTCACTTTGAATTATTGTTATGTGTATTTGTCTATTTTGCTTTTAACTGAAGAATGTTCTCCAAAGTGAGGCTGTAACAGAGCCACTTAGAACACTGTTGCAGTAGCTCAGGCATGACTTGAAAAGAATCAGAACTTGAGCAGAATGACATCACTTTCACCTGTTAGGATTCAGTTCAGTTCAATTCAGTCCCTCAGTCGTGTCTGACTCTTTGTGACCCCAGGGACTGCAGCATGCCAGGCTTACCTGTCCTTTACCAGCTCCTGGAGCTTACTCAAACTCATGTCCATTGAGTCGGTGATGCCATCCAACCACCTCATCCTATGTCGTCCCCTTCTCCTCCTGCCTTCAATCTTTCCCAGCATCAGGGTCTTTTCCAATGAGTTGGCTCTTTGCATCAGGTGGCCAAAGTACTGAAGTTTCAGCTTCAACATCAGTCTGTCCAATGAATATTCAGGACTGATTTCCTTTAGGATTGAACGGTTGGATCTCCTTACGGTCCAAGGGACTCTCCAGTTTCTTCTCCAACACCACAGTTCCTCTGTCCATGGGATTCTCCAGGCAAGAATACTGGAATAGGTTGCCATTCCCTCCTCCAAGGGATCCTCCCAATCCAAGGGATCTTCCCAACCCAGGGATCGAACCCACATCTCTAATGTCTCCTCATCGATAGGTGGGTTCTTTACCAATAGGGCCACATGGGAAGCCCTTGATAATGTATACATAATTTCAAAACATCATGTTGTACACCTTAAATGTATGCAATTTTAATTTGTTAAAAACAATAAAATCTCAAAGAAAAAAAGAATGGAAAAGAAATGCCTGATGAAATATTGTTTTCTTTAATAGTATCAGAATCAGTGAGTGATTGAGTGATATCTAAGGGAAGTTCAACTGAATTTGGTGGGATCATGGTGACAGAATGACAGGCTAAAATCCAGGTGTAACATTGAAACTAAGGAAGAGTTAACAAGAAACTGCCTCTAAGCTTTAAATACACCCATCAGACATCATGGGATCACTAATGGCCAGTTCAAAACCTATCTTTTGACGGTGTGGATCCAATTTTCTCTAGGTCTCCAGGGGAAAAGGGAAAAGGGGATAAAGTCAATTTTCCTCTTCTAAAAATCTATTTTTTAAATTTTTTTAGACACTGTGCTACCACAAAATTAATGATTCTTTTAGCAACTGCACTTGTTTCATTTTTCCCAAGGTCCTCCAGGCTACTTCTCTGGAGGGTACACAAAGTTCCCACAGTGCTATTTTTGTAATCTAAAGCCGTTGTGCTTTCAGGCCTGATGCTACAACTGTAATTTTAATTTATCAACCTGCCACTCAGTAAAATGCTGTAAAAACATTCGAACACTTAAACCCATCATTTGTTTCTGCACTTGTCAATGACACTCTTCTGTACTTGTCAAAATCATTTAAACTGCACTATGATAGCATACACAATATCACCAATAAATTGGATAATCAATCATGTATGTATATATTTTGACAGTGGTGTCTTGAATGCATGGGTTCCAGGACACACTTTTAAGAAGCAATCATTATGCTTCAATACTAAAAAACAGTACAGTCATCAAAGAGTCTTCCTCAATTCTTACAATTTAAAAAATGTCTTAGGAAGCAGAGAGGCTGATTGTGACTCAAACAGCTTTTACTGCTTCAGTGAAATGTTCTCCTTGGGGAAAAGGAAGTAATTGCAGATTATAGCAGGCAGGAATATAGTGTTACTTGGAGGGAAGAAAATACATAGGATCATTAAATAGATTTATTTAAGTTCTGCTTATAAAGAAAGCAGTGGTGCAGGACTTTATAGCTGATGATATTTCAGAAGAGTGCTATCAGCACTTTCACTACCATCTAATTTGTTCATATAATAAAGTGTCACATTAAGCCAAATGTCACAATTCATATCAGATTTATTTTGAAAGTGTTGTCATTATATATCATAAGGAGCCTCTCTCCAAAATTTGATCATAATTGTCATTTAAAATTAATTTATCATTTGATATAAATACATGTAGGGACAAAAAAAAAAAGCACCTGTTCAGTCATTAAGTCCATTCAACCCAGCAACAAATCTGGTATCATACAGGCTACATGACTGTTTAACATAAATGTTGTTAAAATTGTAAAAATAATATTGACCAATCTAACTGTACTATCTGAACTCTCAGCCATTACAATTTTCACCATTTAATTATTTTTAAAAGGCAAATCTAATGAGACTACAAAATCTGTGGAGGATTTAAAATCATGTCTTTATCACACAATTCTAACTTATCCAAGCAAATTTATAGACATCACATGCCTATATATAAGAAAATAAATTGCTAAACTTGGCATACATAAAATTCCACAATGAGAAGAACTAATCTTGAGTGATATTATGGAATCAAATCAAAACAATTAAAGCTTTGACAGATACGTTAACTAACACAACTACCACTGTTTCCATACTGCCACTGATACTGTTTTTGAGGAATTCGCTTTTAAAATGTGAAGCCACGTTGGAAAGGGTAAGCATATAATCTGATTGATGATAGATATGTTTACTGAATGTATTTATGAATAAAATAGAAATGGTGGCTCAGATAGTTTAGATGTCATATGTAGAAATACTGCATGAAGAGAGTGCTATTCATCCAATTTGATACAAAATCTTAGTCTTATGTGCTTATGGAATCTGTCCTGAACACAATCACTCACTAGAAGTAAGTATGCAAAATAAAGTGCTTTGCTTTCATTCATCTGAAATCAGCCCAGCTCAAAGGAAAGAAAATTAGTTAAGCTTATTTGAAGACAATAAATTCTTGCTTTTTTTTTTTTAGCTCCATAAAATATACCTAAATCTGGCTTTCTAGTTGAATCATACTTGATTATCTAAATAATTCCCTAGCAGTAAATACTCTCCATAGAGGGCTCAAGGTATTGATTAGCTTTTATTTTTTGTTGCTCATTGAATCATTACTAATTCTCATGTAGATACTATAGATACTATAATTCTTTCAGTACAAGAAAACAGAAGGAAAGATGATGTGAAGTCCATAAAGACATACAGCGTATTGGTAGCCATTGGAATGGAATCTAGCTTAGGCTTTTCATTTAAAGAGCTGCCAGTTTCATGCATACCAACACTACATGCGCTCTTCTGAGTTTCATAGTCATTTGAGTCGTCATGAAGGCCTAAATAATACCCTTAATTATTCAGAAAAATACATAAAAAGTTATGTATTGCTTTCAGAGACACTGCAAATCCCAGATTTGCATTATAAAAGCACTGGCAAAAGTTTCAAAGCCTCACTTTCCAATTAAATCCTGTTCATCCAGCCAAGAATTACTGATATTTATTTCTTCAATCTCAAAGTTGTGACCTTTTAAACATTTTTAATGACATTTTCAAAACACAGAATACTTTTTGATTCAAAAGGTTTCCTGCTTAACTCTGAAGAACAAATCAGTTATTACAGCATAATCAATAGTGGCCAAATATTAGCATAAGAGATAAGAAAGCCTTCCTCAGTGATCAATGCAAAGAAATAGAAGAAAACAATAGTATGGGAAAGACTAGCGATATCTTCAAGAAAATTAGAGATACCAAGGGAAGTTTTCATGCAAAAATGGGCAAAACAAAGGACAGAAATGGTATGGACCTAATAGAAGCAAAAGATATTAAGAAGAGGTAGCAAGAATACCGGAGAAGGCAATGGCAAGCCACTCCAGTACTCTTGCCTAGAAAATCCCATGGATGGAGGAGCCTGGTGGGCTGCAGTCCATGGGGTCGCTACGAGTCGGACGTGACTGAGCGACTTCACTTTCACTTTTCACTTTCACACAATGGAGAAGGCAATGGCAACCCACTCCAGTGTTCTTGCCTGGAGAATCCCAGGGACGGCCGAGCCTGGTGGGCTGCCGTCTATGGGGTCGCACAGAATCGGACACGACTGAAGCGACTTAGCAGCAGCAGCAGCAAGAATACACAGAAGGACTATATAAAAAAGATCATCATGACCCAGATAATCATGATGGTGTGATCAGTCACCTAGAGCCAGACGTCCTGGAATGCGAAGTCAAGTAGACCTTAGGAAACATCACTACAAACAAAGCTAGTGGAGGTGATGGAATTCCAGTTGAGCTATTACAAATCCTGAAAGATGATGCTGTTAAAGTGCTGCACTCAATATGCCAGCAAATTTGGAAAACTCAGCAGTGGCCACAGGTCTAGAAAAGGTCAGTTTCATTCCAATTCCAAAGAAAGGCAATGCCAAAGAATGCTCAAACTACCACGCAACTGCACTCATCTCACATACTAGCAAAGTAATGCTCAAAATTCTCCAAGCCAGGCTTCAACAATATGTGAACCGCGAACTTCCAGATGTTCAAGCTGGATTTAGCAAAGGCAGAGAAACCAGAGATCAAATTGCCAACATCTGCTGAATCATCAAAAAAGCAAGAGAGTTCCAGAAAAACATCTATTTCTGCTTTATTGATTATGCCAAAGCCTTTGACTGTGTGGATCACAACAAACTGTGGAAAATTCTGAAAGAAATGGGAATATCAGACCACCTGACTTACCTCCTGAGAAATCTGTATGCAGGTCAAGAAGCAATGGTTAGAACTGGACATGGAACAACAGACTGGTTCCAAATAGGAAAAGGAGTATGTCAAGGCTGTATATTATCACTCTGCTTATTTCACTTATATGCAGAATACATCATGAGAAGTGCTAGACTGGATGAAGCACAAGCTGAAACCAAGATCGCCAGGACTAATATGAATAACCTCTGAAATGCAGATGACACCACCCTTATGGCAGAAAGTGAAGAGGAACTAAAAAGCCTCTTGATGAAAGTGAAAGTGGAGAGTGAAAAAGTTGGCTTAAAGCTCAACATTCAGAAAACTAAGATCATGGCATTGGGTCCCATCACTTCATGGCAAATAGATGGGGAAACAGTGGCAGACTTTATTTGGGGGGATCCAGAATCACGGCAGATGGTGACTGAAGCCATGAAATTAAAAGACGCTTGCTCCTTGGAAGAAAAGCTCCAGCATTTCTTTAATATGCTGTCTATGACTAACCTAGACAGCATATTAAAAAGCAGAGACATTACTTTGCCAACAAAGGTCTGTCTCATTAAAGCTATGGTTTTTCTAATAGTCATGTATGGATGTGAGAGTTGGACTATACAGAATGCTGAGCGCCGAAGAATTGATGCTTTTGAACTGTGGTGTTGGAGAAGACTCTTGAGAGTCCCTTGGACTGCTAGGAAATCCAACCAGTCCATCCTAAAGGAAATCAGTGCTAACATTCATTGGAAGGACTGATGCTAAAGCTGAAACTCCAATAGTTTGGCCACCTGATGTGAAGAACTGACTCATTTGAAAAGACCCTGATGCTGGGAAAGATTGAAGGCAGGAGAAGGGGATGACAGAGGATGAGATGGTTGAATAGCATCACCGACTCAACGCACATGAGTATGAGCAAACTCCAGGAGTTGGTGATGGACAGATAGGCCTCGTGTGCTGCAGTCCATGTGGTCGCAAAGTTTCAGACATGACTGAGCAACTGAACTGAACTGTAATATTAGCAAAAGCCTGGCATTTCTTGTACTTCTAAAGCTTATCAGGAAAATAAAAGAAAGACACTGAGCAGCTATATTTTGGCATGCTAACTAAGGTGTAATTTTAAAATGAAAAGCCAACTCCCAAATATTTTATGTTTTTAAAAACTTTATTATTTCTTTTGTGTAGTTTTCACTAGGTCACATTTAAAACTCAGTGTTTACAACCTGCAGACCATGTTCAACTTCAAAATGATATAATAGTGCCTATAGTTTGGTTCAGTGGTAGGCAACCCTTGACAATAACCTCTCTTTAGCTTCAATAAAAAGCATATAAAAAATAAAATACTTGATGAGACATTTTTCTCAGAAATTGGCTAAATTATCATAACATGCAGGAGGTATTTCAATGAAGTATGTGTTATAGCCCAACTGGATATTAACAATTTTGAAAACCTTTTTTAAAAAGTGAGAGTCTCTAGACAAGTTATTTTAAAACTGTGTTCCTTGACCACAGGCTCTTGATTATCCACATTAATCTCAGTAGGCCCATGGCAGTCTAAATTCTCCAACTTTCTGTGTAAGCCCACCAGGTCACAGATTAAGGGTGTGCCCGATAAATTGGAGCATCCGAATCCTAATTTTCTTTAGTCATCAGGTTTTGGTTTGAAGCTGGTGAGAAGGGATTTTATAGCATCTCTGCCCTTTGTATAATGAATAGCCATTCAATTCCAATAAGTGCATCAATTCATTATTTGAAGGGCACTGTAAGAGTGTGTGCCAAATATTATGTGATAACAATATCAGCTGCTGTTCTAAACCAGGCACTACACAAGAATAGTTTCCTATTGTCGTGACTGAATATTGAGCTTTCTTTCCATATTGCAAAGATCACACCAAATTAGCATTGCTGGAGAATTTTGTAAAATGTTTAGACATTTATTTTTGACAATGGTAAGTGAAGGATGGTGACAGATTATTTAGATTTAAATATCTAGTATGCTGAAAATATTCTGCAGTTCACAGTATTGTTGAGCAGTGTTAACTGCTTAACATTTAAACTTTCAAAGCGAATGTTAAAAACAAGAAGTGGATGTTTGTTATGATATCATTTCATTCTAATCAAGACTTCATTTCCAAGATTTTTATCCTGAGTTCTGAATATCAAATCAGTTATACTTGGATGAAATTTATGCGGTGTAAAATCCTGTTAAAGTCATCTTGCCAGGTGCCAAGCAAGATAAAAAGGTAGACTAGACAAGTGTTTCTCACCATCATCTCAGTAAAACAATGCCAATCCATGAATTGTTTTTGACCAGTGTATGGCTAATTAAGGTACAAAAGAAGAAGCGTAAGCATTTAGAAACTTTTATAGCATTTTTGATACTGCTGTGACCTCTAATTGTTTGATTTTGTATTTTCTGAAATCATCAATTTGTGATGGATTGGTAATTATAAAATTAAAGACCTAATCCCTCAACACAATAAGAAGCCTTGGCTAAGACTAAGCCTTTGCTTCAAGGATGTTATTTAATAAAGAGGATAAAGCAAATGAGCTGTATCTTTAATCTCATACATTGCTCGGTAACTCTAATCTAAAGAAGATAAAATAAAGTAAAATAGGAGGAAACAGAATTTGCTTCTACTCACAAGTACATCAAGAGTACATCTACAAATGGAAGAGTTCTCACAGATCAGCAGCTGAACACTAGCAGAAGACCTGATACACCTAAGGCACAAAAAAATTCCCGCACAACCGGGTTAGACAGAAGAAAGGAAAAAAGAAAAGAAAATTGGAAGAGACCATCAACCTCGACAGGTAACTGAAGGTGAAAAGAAATCCCTACACTTAGAAAAGCCCCTCTGCAGGGAAACCAGCTGGAGCAGAAAAGGAGCTCCAGGGGGTCAGAAGGGAACGCAGCAGCTGGTCTGCGGGGTCAGCGCTGCGGTCCTGCACGCCCCAGGCTGAGCTGTGTGTCTCTTGGCGCAGAGGGAGACTGAGCCCTGAGACGTGGGGTTTGGAGAGCAGACCCAGGGAGAGGACTGCTGTTGGCTGTGAAGAAACCTGACGGGGACGGCAGGAAGGAGCTCCCCAACCCGGAAAGTTCGCTGAAGAAGCCCAGGACGCTGGAGAAGCAAGGTGCCACTGTCGAAGGGTGAGGCTCACCACTGCAATGCCTTCCCTTCCTGCAACTCCCTGCTTTCACAGACACCGGGAGAGGCCCCAGTCTGAGCAAGCTCACCCGCACCTCAGGCCAAGGCCTCCTCAGTCCACCCAGCCTCCAGGATCGTGAGAGGGACGCGCACCGGAAAGAGCGCTCCCCAGCCTGTTGCAACTTCCGGTCCGTCGCTGCCGCTGCGGGCACTTCATACAGACCCCAGGTGTGGCTGCCTTATTCCTCCTAGCCTGAGCGAGTAAGTGTGCCCCCATCAGCTGCTGCTTTCACTCTTTCTCACCGGGGCAGGGGACAGACACCCAGGGGGCTCCTCGCGCAGAGCTGGACCTGAAATCAAAGTTGAGGCCCAAGGGCTGTGTGACTAAGGAAAAGGAATGGCAATCTTTCCTTGCAGACACACAGTCCACAGACGGCAGAAGGGCAGAAACCTTAGTCACTCAGTCGTGTCTGACTCTTTGAGACCCCATGGACTGTAACCCACCAGTCTCTTCCATCCATGGAATATTCCAGGCAAGAATACTAGAGTCAGTTGCCATTCCCTTCTCCAGGGGATCTTCCCAGCCCGGGGATCAAACCTGGGTCTCCTCCATTAACGGCAGATTCCTTACCATCTGCGCCACAAGGGATGCCACAGATTAAATACCCACTATCAGCTTGGTAAATCCTGCATCTGAAGTGTATCTGAATGGACAACAAACGCTTCCACAACTGAGATTCATCTAATTTTAGCAGCTGTGGACTTTGGGTGCATGTACACGTGGCAGCTGGGCTAGGTCAGAGGCTGAGTTGCACCCACAGTACCCACTCCTACCTAAAGGTATGGAGTGCCTCCTGGGAGGTGGGGGTTGGCTGTGGTCACTATGGGGGCAGGGACACTGATGGTGGAGGCCCCAGGAATATATTATTATTACTATTATTTTTGTTTGTTTCATTTTGTTCTGTTGTGCTGATAGTTGTATTTTATTATTTAATATTTTTCTTCTTTTAAAAATATTTAATATATTTTTTAATTTTTATACATTAACTTTTTGTGCTTTTTTAAAATTGATCTTTATTTTGTCTTGTTTTGATCTTTTTAAAATCATTTTTGTGTATTTTCTTTATATTTACCTTTTTTAGTTTGCTTTCTTTCCCTGTTTTGTTTTTTAGTTTGTTTTCATTTCAGGGTTCTTTTGTTTGATTGTTCTCTTGTTTTCTGCATTCTTTATTTTTTTGTTCTTATTACTGCTTGTTTGTTTTTGCTATTTGGTTTGAGTTTTATTTATCTGTTTTCTTACTTTTTTTTTTTTTTTTTTTTTTTTTGCCATGCTGCAATACTTGCAGTGTCTTGGCTCCCAGGCCAAGAGTTGGTCACGGTATCCAGGGCGGGAGTACCAAGTCCAGGATCTGGACCTGCAGAGAATTCCGCACCCCCACCCCCCACCCCCCCGGAAATATTTGTCCATGGTATCAAGATGGAATCATCTTGACCTGGTAACACCCAAATGTCTGTGGGCTCCAGTGCTGGAGGTTCATGCCAACCAACCAAGAATACAGGAGCACTGTGACACTGCCCTAACCATCAGCAGACAGGCTGCCTGAAGTCCTATTAAGCCCATAAACCCACCCCAAAACACACCACCTAACCCTGCTCATCAGGGGGCAAGACCCAGCTTCACTCAGAGTGCTGGCACCAGTCCCTCCCAGGAGGAAGTATACACAGGCCCTTAGACTGAATTCACCCACCAGGGGGCAGACACCAGAAGCAGGAGGAACTACCGACCCTGTAGTATGTGGGAAGAAGGCCAAAAACAGCGAGTTAGGCACAGTGAGATGACAGAGAAATATTTTGCAGACAAAGGAGCAAGGCAATAATCCACAAGACCAAATAAAGGAAGAGGAAATAGGCAATCTACCTTAAAAAGAATTCAGAGTAAGGATAATACAGATGATTCAACACCTTGGAAATAGAATGGAGGCCCAGATGGAGAAGAAACAAGAAATGTTTAATAAGCATCTAGAAGAAATAAAGAAAAAACAAATAGTAATAAATAATTTAATAGTTGAAAAAAATACACTAGAAGGAATCAATAGCAGAGTAACTGAGGCAGAAAATGGTGGAAGATTCTGGAAGATAGACTGGTGGAAATAACTACCATGAAGCAGAATAAGAATGAAAAGAAATGAAGACAGTCCCAGAGACCAATGGGATAGCATTAAATGCACCAATATTTGAGTTATAGGGATCCCAGAAGAAGAAGAAAAAGAGAAAGGGTCAGAGAAAAACATTTGAAAATCTTATAGTTAAAAACTTCTTTAACATGGGAAAGGAACTAGTCAACCAAGTTCAAGAAGAACAGAGAATCCCATTGAGAATAATTTTGAAGAGAAACACATCAAGACAAATATGGATCAAACTGAAAAAAATTAAATACAATGAAAAATATTAAAAGCAGCAATGGAAAAGTAAAGATAATATACAAGGAAATCAGACTGAAAAGTGAGGAAATAGAAAACAATACACCATGCAAATGGAAATCAAAAGAAAGCTGGAGTAGCAACACTCATATCAGATAAAACAGACTTTAATATAAAGAATATTACAAGAGTCAAGGAAAAGTGAAAGTGAAGTTGCTCAGTCATGTCTGACTCTTTGTGACCCCATGGACTGTAGCCTACCAGGCTCCTCCCTCCATGGCATTCTCCAAGCAAGAGTACTGGAGTGGGTTGCCATTTTCCTTCTCCAAAGGATCTTCCTGACGCAGGGATCAAACCCGGGTCTCCCATATTCCAGGCAGACGCTTTAACCTCTGAACCACTAGGGAAACAGTCAAGGAAAGACACTGTATATTGATAATGGAATTTATCCAAGAAGATAACATTTGTAAATATTTATAAACCCAACATAGGAGCTCCTCATGTTGAAGCTGAAACTCCAATGCTTTAGCCACCTGATGTGAAGAACTGACTCATTGGAAAAGACCCTGACGTTGGGAAAGATTGAAGGCGAGAGGAGAAGGGGATGACAGAGGATGAGATAGTTGAATGGCATCACTGACTCAATGGACCTGAGTTTGAGCAAGCTCCAGGAGTTAGTGATGGACAGGGAGGCCTGGTGTACTGCAGTCCATGTGGTCACAAAGTGTTGGACACGACTGAGCAACTGAACTGAACTGAGAGCTCCTCAATACAAAGGTAATCACTAACAGTCATAAAAGGGAACATCAGCAGTAACACAATAATAGGAAGGGACTTCAACACTCTAGTTATACCAATAGGTCAACCAGAGAGAAAATTAATAAGAAAACACACGCCTTTAATGACACATTACACCAGACAGACTTAATTGATATTTATGGGGCATACCATCAGAAAGCTACAGAATACTTTCTTTTCAAGTGCACATGGAACATTGTTCAGGATAGATTACATCTTGGGTCAAAAATGAAAAGCTTTGGTAAATTTGAGAGAACTGAATTCTTATCAAGCATCTTTTCCAATCACACTACTATGAGATTAGATGTCAATTACAGGGCAAAAAAAAAAAAAAAAAAAAAACAAAAATCAAAAATACAAAACCATGGAGGCCAAACAATATGCTATTATATAACCAATGGATCACTGAAGAAATCAAAGTGGAGACAAAAAATACCTAAAAACAAACAATGAAACATGACAATCCACAACCTATCAGTTCAGTTCAGTTCAGTTCAGTAGCTCAGTCGTGTCCAACACTTTGGGACTCCATGAATCGCAGCACGCCAGGCCTCCCTGTCCATCACCATCTCCCAGAGTTCACTCAAACTCACATCCATCAAGTTGGTGATGCCATCCAGCCATCTCATCCTCTGTCGTCCCCTTTTCCTCCTGCCCTCAATCCCTCCCAGCATCAGGGTCTTTTCCAATGAGTCAACTCTTCTCATAAGGTGGCCAAAGTACTGGAGTTTCAGCTTTAGCATCATTCCTTCCAAAGAACACCCAGGACTGATCTCCTTTAGGATGGACTGGTTGGATCTCCTTGCAGTCCAAGAGACTCTCAAGAGTCTTCTCCAACACCACAATTCAAAAGCATCAATTCTTCAGCACTCAGCTTTCTTCACAGTCCAACTCTCGCATCCATACATGACCACTGGAAAAACCATAGGGATGCAGCAAATGGAGTTCTAAGAGGGAAGTTTATAGCAATACAGTCTTACTTCAAGAAACAAACAAACAAACAAATCTCAAATAAGTAACGTAACCTTCAAAGTAAAGCAACTAGAGGAAGAACAAACAAAACCCAAAGTCAGTAAGAAGAGAGAAATCATAAAGATCAAAGCAGAAATAAATGAAATAGAAATGAAGAAAACAATAGTAAAGATCAATGAAACTGAAAGCTGGTTCTTTAATAAAATAAGCAAAATTGATAAACCTTTAGCTAGACTCATCAAGAAAAAGAAGGAGAAGACTCAAATTAATAAAATCAGAAATGAAAAATGAAAAGATACGACTAACACCACAGAAATACAAAGGATCATAAGAGACTACTGCAAACAATTATATGCCAATTAAATGAACAACCTAGAAGAAATGAACAAATTGTTAGAAGGGTACAACCTACCAAGACTGACCAGGAATAAACAGAAAATATGAACAGACCAACCACAAGTACTGAAATTGAAATAGTGATTTTAAAGTGTCCAACAAACAAAAATCCAGAACCAGATGGGTTCATAGGGACATTTTATCCAACATTTAGAAAAGGGCTAATACATATCCTTCTCAAACTCTTCCAAAAATTTGTAGATGGAGGAAGACTTCTCAGTTCATTCTATAAAACCATCAACACCTGAAACCAGAAAAGGGTATCACCAAAAAAAAAAAAAAAAAAAAATTATTACAGGCCAGTATCACTGATGACCATATGCCATGATCAAGTGGGATTTATCACAGGGATGCAAGGATTCTTCAACATATGCAAATCAATCAATGTGATGTGGTAAGTCACTTTAGTCATATCTGACTCTTTGCATTCCCATGGACTGTAGCCTGCCAGGCTCCTCTGTCCATGGGATTCTCCAGACAAGACTACTAGAGTTGGTTGACATTTCCTAATGTGATATACCATATTAACAAGCTGAAGAATGAAAAGTTCTTACATCAGTAGAGTCAGAGAAAGCATTTGACAAACACTGATTTATGATGAAAGCTCTCCAGGAAATGAGGATAGAGGGAACCTACCTCCACATCAGATCAGATCAGTCACTCAGTCGTGTCCAACTCTTTGTGACCCCATGAACCGCAGCACACCAGGCCTCCCTATCCATCACCAGCCCTCGGAGGTCACTCAGACTCATATTCATCGAGTCAGTGATGCTATCCAGCCATCTCATCCTCTGTCGTCCCCTTTTCCTCCTGCCCTCAATCCCTCCCAGCATCAGAGTCTTCTCCAATGAGTCAACCCTTCGCATGAGGTGGCCAAAATACTGGAGTTTCAGCTTTAGCATCATTCCTTCCAAAGAAATCCCAGGGCTGATCTCCTTCAGAATGGACCGGTTGGATCTCCTTGCAGTCCAAGGGACTCTCAAGAGTCTTCTCCAACACCACAGTTCAAAAGCATCAATTCTTCGGCGCTCAGCCTTCTTCACAGTCCAGCTCTCACATCCATACATGACCACAGGAAAGACCATAGCCTTGACTAGGCAAACCTTTGTTGGCAAAGTGATGAAGGTCATATATGACAACCCACCGGGAACATCTTTCTCAACTGTGAAAACTGTGAAAAACTGAAAGCTTTTCCTCTAAGACCAACAAGACAAGGATTTCCACTCTCCCTACTATTATTCAACATAGTTTTGAAAGTCCTAGCCATGTAAATTATAGAATAAAAATAAATAAAAGGAATCCAAATTAGAAAAGAGGTAAAACTGTTACTGTTTCCAGATAACATGATACTATACCTAGAAAATCCTAAAGATGCCACCAGAAAACTAAGAGCTGATCAATGAACTGGGTAAAGTTACAGTACACACAATTAACATACAGAAATAGATTGCATTCCTGTACACTAACAATGAAAGGTCAGAGAGAGATAAAAAGAAAACAGTCCCATTTACTATTGCCTCTAAAAGAATAAAAAAATATCTAGGGATATACCTTCTTAAGGACGCAAAAGAGCTATACTCAGAAACTGTAAGACGATGATGAAAGAAATCAGGGTGATGGTGGCCTCATAGAATGAGTTTGGAAGTTTACCTTCCTCTGCAATTTTCTGGAAGAGTTTGAGTAGGATAGGTGTTAGCTCTTCTCTAAATTTTTGGTAGAATTCAGCTGTGAAGCCGTCTGGACCCAGGCTTTTGTTTGCTGGAAGATTTCTGATTACAATTTCAATTTCCATGCTTGTGATGAGTCTGTTAAGATTTTCTATTTCTTCCTGGTCCAGTTTTGGAAAGTTGTACTTTTCTAGGAATCTGTCCATTTCTTCCACGTTGTCCATTTTATTGCCATATAATTGCTGATAGTAGTTTCTTATGATCCTTTGTATTTCTGTGTTGTCTGTTGTGATCTCTCCATTTTCATTTCTAATTTTATGGATTTGATTATTCTCCCTTTCTTTCTTGATGAGTCTGGCTAATGGTTTGTCAATTTTATTTATCCTTTCAAAGAACCAGCTTTTGGCTTTGTTGATTTTTGCTATGGTCTCTTTTGTTTCTTTTGCATTTATTTCTGTCCTAATTTTTAAGATTTCTTTCCTTCTACTAACCCTGGGGTTCTTCATTTCTTCCTTTTATAGTTGCTTTAGGTGTAGAGTTAGGTTATTTATTTGACTTTTTTCTTGTTTCTTGAGGTATGCCTGTATTGCTATGAACTTTCCCCTTAGGACTGCTTTTACAGTGTCCCACAGGTTTTGGGTTGTTGTGTTTTCATTTTCAGTCGTTTCTATGCAAATTTTTATTTCTTTTTTGATTTCTTCTGTGATTTGTTGATTATTCAGCAGTGTGTTGTTCAGCCTCCAAATGTTGGAATTTTTAATAGTTTTTCTCCTGTTATTGAAATCTAATCTTACTGCATTTTGGTCAGAAAAGATGCTTGGAATGATTTCAATTTTTCTGAATTTACCAAGGCTAGATTTATGGCCAAGGATGTGATCTATCCTGGAGAAAGTTCCATGTGCGCTTGAGAAAAAGGTGAAATTCATTGTTTTGGGATGAAATCTCCAGTACTCTTGCCGGGAAAATCCCATGGATGGAGAGGCCTGGAAGGCTGCAGTCCATGGGGTCGCTGAGGATCGGATTTGACTGAGCGAGTTAGCTTTCACTTTTCACTTTCATGCCCTGGAGAAGGAAATGGCAACCCACTCCAGTGTTCTTGCCTGGAGAATCTCAGGGATGGCGGAGCCTGGTGGGCTGCTGTCTATGAGGTCGCACAGAGTTGGACACGACTGAAGCAACTTAGCAGCAGCAGCAGTCCTATAGATATCAATTAGGTCTAACTGGTCTATTGTATCATTTAAAATTTGTGTTTCCTTGTTAATTTTCTGTTTAGTCGATCTATCCATAGGTGAGAGTGGGGTATTAAAGTCTCCCACTATTATTGTGTTATTGTTAATTTCTCCTTTCATACTTGTTAGCATTTGTCTTACATATTGCAATGCTCCTATGTTGGGTGCATATATATTTATAATTGTTATATCTTCTTCTTGGATTGATCCTTTGATCATTATGTAGTGACCTTCTTTGTCTCTTTTCAGAGCCTTTGTTTTAAAGTCTATTTTATCTTATATGAGTATTGCTACTCCTGCTTTCTTTTGGTCTCTATTTGCATAGAAAATCTTTTTCCAGCCCTTCACTTTCAGTCTGTATGTGTCCCCCGTTTTGAGGTGGGTCTCTTGTAGACAACATATGTAGGGGTCTTGTTTTTGTATCCATTCTTCCAGAAAATTGCAGAGGAAGGTAAACTTCCAAACTCATTCTCTGAGGCCACCATCACCCTAATACCAAAACCTGACAAAGATGCCACAAAAAAAGAAAACTACAGGCCAATATCACTGATGAACATAGATGCAAAAATCCTTAACAAAATTTTAGCAATCAGAATCCAACACCACATTAAAAAGATCATACACCATGACCAAGTGGGCTTTATCCCAGGAATGTAAGGATTCTTCAATATCTGCAAATCAATCAATTTACTACACCACATTAACAAATTGAAAAATAAAAACCATATGATTATCTCAATAGATGCAGAGAAAGCCTTTGACAAAATTCAACATCCATTTATGATAAACACTTTCCAGAAATCGGGAATAGAAGGAACATACCTCAACATAATAAAAGCTATATATGACAAACCCACAGCAAACATTATCCTCAATGGTGAAAAATTGAAAGCATTTCCTCTAAAGTCAGGAACAAGACAAGGATGCCCACTTTCACCATTACTATTCAACATAGTTTTGGAAGTTTTGGCCACAGCAATCAGACCAGAAAAAGAAATAAAAGGAATCCAAATTGGAAAAGAAGTAAAACTCTCACTGTTTGCAGATGACATGATCCTCTATATATAAAACCCTTAAGACTCCACCAGAAAATTACTAGAACTAATCAATGAATATAGTAAAGTTGCAGGATATAAAATCAACACAGAGAAATCCCTTGCATTCCTATACACTAATAATGAGAAAATAGAGAAATTAAGGAAAGAATTCCATTCACCATTGCAATGAAAAGAATAAAATACTTAGGAATATATCAACCTAAAGAAACTAAAGATCTATATATAGAAAACTATAAAACACTGGTGAAAGAAATCAAAGAGGTCACTAATAGATGGAGAAATATACCATGTTCATGGATTGGAAGAATCAATATAGTGAAAATGAGTATACTACCCAAAGCAATTTATAGATTCAATGCAATCCCTATCAAGCTACCAACGGTATTGTTCACAGAGCTAGAACAAATAATTTCACAGTTTGTATGGAAATACAAAAAACCTCGAATAGCCAAAGCAATCTTGAGAAAGAAAAAATAATGGAACTGGAGGAATTAATCTGCCTGACTTCAGGCTCTACTACAAAGCCACAGTCATCATGACAGTATGGTACTGGCACAAAGACAGAAATATAGATCAATGGAACAAAATAGAAAGCCCAGAGATAAATCCATGCACATATGGACACCTTATCTTTGACAAAGGAGGCAGGAATATACAATGGATTAAAGACAATCTCTTTAACAAGTGGTGCTGGGAAAACTGGTCAACCACTTGCAAAAGAATGAAACTAGAACACTTTCTAATACCATACACAAAAATAAACTCAAAATGGACTAAAGATCTAAAAGTAAGACCAGAAACTATAAAACTTCTAGAGGAGAACATAGGCAAAACACTCTCTGACATACATCACAGCAGGATCCTCTAAGACCCACCTCCCAGAATATTGAAAATAAAAGCAAAAATAAACAAATGGGACCTAATTAAACTTAAAAGCTTCTGCACAACAAAGGAAACTATAAGCAAGGTGGAAAGACAGCCTTCAAAATGGGAGAAAATAATAGCAAATGAAGCAACAGACAAACAACTAATCTCAGAAATATACAAGCAACTCCTACAGCTCAATTCCAGAAAAATAAATGACCCAATCAAAAAATGGGCCAAAGAACTAAATAGACATTTCTCCAAAGAAGACATACAGATGGCTAACAAACACATGAAAAGATGCTCAACATCACTCATTATCAGAGAAATGCAAATCAAAACCACTATGAGGTACCATTTCACGCCAGTCAGAGTGGTTGTGATCCAAAAGTCTACAAGCAATAAATGCTGGAGAGGTTGTGGAGAAAAGGGAACCCTCTTACACTGTTGGTGGGAATGCAAACTAGTACAGCCACTATGGAGAACAATGCGGAGAGTCCTTAAAAAACTGGGAATAGAACTGCCATATGACCCAGCAATCCCACTGCTGGGCATACACACCAAGGAAACCAGAATTGAAAGAGATAACTGTACCCAAATGTTCATTGCAGCACTGTTTATAATAGCCAGGACATGGAAGCAACCCAGATGTCCATCACCAGATGAATGGATAAGAAAGCTGTGGTACATATACATAATGGAGTATTACTCAGCCATTAAGAAGAATGCATTTGAGTCAGTTCTAATGAGGTGGATGAAACTGGAGCCTATTATACAGAGTGAAGTAAGCCAGAAAGAAAAACACCAATACAGTATACTAACGCATATATATGGAATTTAGAAAGATGGTAACAATAACCCTGTATACGAGACAGCAAAAGAGACACTGATGTATAGAACAGTCTTTTGGACTCTGTGGGAGAGGGAGAGGGTGGGATGAGTTGAGAGAATGGCATTGAAACATGTATAATATCATATATGAAATGAGTTGCCAGTCCAGGTTCGATGCACGATACTGGATGCTTGGGGCTGGTGCACTCGGACGACCCAGAGGGATGGTATTGGGAGGGAGATGGGAAGAGGGTTCAGGATGGGGAACATGTGTATACCTGTGGTGGATTCATTTTGATATATGGCAAAACCAATACAATATTGTAAAGTTAAAAAATAAAATAATTTTTAAAAAAAGAAAGAAATCAAAGATAACACAAACACCAGGAGAGATATAACATGTTCTTTGTGGGATCATGTTTGCTCTGCATCTATTAATGTGATCATATAGTTTGGATTGATTTCCATGTGTTAAGGAACCCCTGCATCCTTGTGATAAGTCCCACTTGATCATGATGTTTGTTATTTTTAATGTGTTGTTAGATTTGGTAGATATTTTATTGAGGATTTTTGCATATATATATATATATACACACAAATATATACATATATACATATGTATACTATACTATATATATATGTATACATACTATACATATATATATATAGTACAGCAGAAACTAACACAGCATTGTAAAGCAACTGTATTCCAACAAAATATAAAGAATATAAAATGAGCTAAGCAAATATCTGCAATGTAAGGCATTACTATTCCTCTCTCTCCTCCCAGTTCTCCACATTTTCAGCTTCCACCTCTGCTTTATCTCCTCTTTTTCCCCTTCTGCTTATTCTTTCAGATTCCTCATTTGTAAAATTTATATGTGCTCTCTCAAAGGAGCTTATGTCTTCTTGTCTAGTCCTCAACTATACCCTTTGCTTCAAACCAGATTTTACCATTAGAAGGAATGATGGTGTATGTGAGATGTTTACTGTGTGCAAGAAATCACATTAATTGCTAACACTCCAACCTGTATCCTAGCTTCAAAATTGAGAAAAAAAAAATTCTGCCACTATTTTAATGGCCTATGGAAAAACTAGGGTGAACCCAAAATACCATTATTTTTCGCCATTATACTAGGATAAGACTAATTTTTGTTTAAGACCTAGCAGTTTATCCTCACTATGGAAACTGATTATTCCAGAAGAGCTGGAGACACTGACACTTTACAATCCTAATAAATTCCTAGGACGCTGGCCCGTCACAGTCTAATGACACTAGCGGTTGGTAAGACATGCATATGCACACACACATATGTGCACACACACACATGCATTTACACACACAAAGAGCTACTTGTCAGGTTTTGAGTGCCTTGCTCTGAATTATGGCCAACCAACAAAGGATCACCATATATTTGAAAAATTATTCTAACATGAAACAAAAGACACCCCACAGAAAATCAGAACTCCACAAAAATAGAGGAAATATATAGAGTGTAAAAGTAAACTAACCAAACCAAGAAAAACTCTGAAAATGTATAATTACTACCCCTATAGATACCTCTGTTTCATTGACTACTCTCAATTCTTTAACTGTATGGATCATAACAAAAAGCTCTTTAAGAACTTTGTGGAAAGCTCTTAAAGAGATGGGAATTCCAGATCATCTGACTTGTCTCTTGAGAAACCTGTATGCAAGTCAAGAAGCAACAGGGACTGGTTTCAAATTGAGAAAGGAGTACATCAAGGCTCTATATTGTCACCCTGCTTATTTAACTTATATGTAGAGTACATTATGTGAAAGAAATGCCAAGCTGGATGAAGCACAAGCTGGAATCAAGATTGCCAGGAGAAATATCAATAACCCCAGATATGCAGATGACACCACCCTTATGGCAGAAAGTGAAGAACCGAAGAGCCTCTTGATCAAGTTGAAAGAGGAAAGTGAAAAAGTTGGCCTAAAATTCAACATTCCCATCACTTCATGGCAAATAGATGGGCAAACAGTGGAAATTCAACATTCCCATCACTTCATGGCAAATAGATGGGCAAACAGTGGAAACAGTGTCAGACTTCATTTTCTTGAACTCCAAAATCACTGCAGATGGTGACTGCAGCCATAAAATAAAAAGACGCTTACTCCTTGGAAGAAAATTTATGACCAACCTAGACAGCATGTAAAAAGCAAAGAAGTTACTTTGCCAACTAAGGTCTGTCTAGTCAAGGCTATGGTTTTTCCAGTAGTAATGTATGGATATGAGAGTTAATCTATAAAGAAAGCTGAGCACTGAAGAATTGATACTTTTGAACTGTGGATTTGGAGAAGACTCTTGAGAGTCCCTTGGACTTCAAGGAGATCCAACCAATCCATCCTAAAGGAAATCAGTCCTGAATGTTCATTGGAAGGACTGATGTTGAAGCTGAAACTCCAATACTTTGGCCCCCTGATGTTAAGAGCTGACTTACTGGAAAAGACCCTGATGCTGAGAAAGATTGAAGGTGGGAGAAGGGGATGACAGAGAATGAGATTACTGGATGGCATCACCAACTCAATGGGAATGAGTTTGAGTAAACTCCAGGAGTTGGTGATGGACAGGGAGGCCTGGCGTGCTGCAGTCCACGGGGTCTCAGAGTCAGACATGACTGAGAGACTGAACTGAACTGAACTAAACTGATAGACAAGGTGACTTATGCTCTGGACTCTAATTGGTTGTACTGATGCCTTGGTTCTCTCATTTATGAAATCAGGATAATATTAATACTAAGAGGATTTTTAAAACAAATGACCATTCAGTAAACATTATCATTGATGATATTATTATTGCCATTATTCTCATTTGACATCACTTCCAAATATTTTAATGTTAGTTTCTACCATGGGGAACATGTGCAGTTGATATATTTACCCTTGAAGGAAAACAGTTTACAAGAATCATTATAATTCAATAAATTAAATAATATTAATAATAAAAATATCAACTGTACAAACTATGGAAAAAAGTTCATTTAGAAATAAAGAATGTGTACCGTTTGACTATATATCACATATGTCACTGTATTGTTTAATTCTGTTGGAGTTTTGTTGATTTATAATGTGTTAATTTCAGGTGTACAGCACAGTGAGGGTTTCCCAGGTGGCACTAGTGGTAAAGAGCATGCCTGCCAATGCAGGAGACATAAAAGACACAGGTTTGATCTCTGGGTCAGGAAGATTCCCCTGGAGGAGGGCATGGCAACCCACTCTTGTAGTTTTGCCTGGAGAATTCCATGGACAGAGGAGCCTGGCAGGTTACAGTCCATGGGGTCACAAAGAGTTGGATATGGCTGAGCAGCTACCATTTTCACTTTCTGACTGTAAATAGCTAAATGGGGATATACATGGTTTTTGAACAGCTAAAATGCTAAAACATGTACTTACTCAAATGTATTGCAGAAAGACCCCAAAAGCAAAACTTGAACTTGCTATAGGCTGGGAATTACATAGCATTTACATTGTATTAGGTACTGCTGCTGCTGCTGCTAAGTCGCTTCAGTCGTGTCCGACTCTGTGCGACCCCATAGATGGCAGCCCACCAGGCTCCCCCGTCCCTGGGATTCTCCAGGCAAGAACAGTAGAGTGGGTTGCCATTTCCTTCTCCAATGCATGAGAGTGAAAAGTGAAAGTGAAGCCGCTCAGTCGTGTCCGACTCTTCGCGACCCCATGGACTGGAGCCTACTAGGCTCCTCCGTCCATGGGATTTTCCAGACAAGAGTACTGGAGTGGGGTGCCATTGCCTTCTCCGGTATTAGGTACTATGAGTAACCTAATGTGTGTGTGTGTGTGTGCACGCGTGTGCGCACGTGTGTGTGTGTGTGTGTATTATTTTTCATATTTCTTACCCATATAGTTTATTACAGAATGCTGAATGAAGTTTCCTGTGCTTACAGCAGGTCCTTGTTAGTTACCTATTTTAAATATGGTAGTGAAAGTGAAAGTGTTAGTCACCCAATCACATTTGACTTTGTGACTCCATGGACTGTAGCCCTCTAGGCTCCTCTGTGTATGTTAATCCCAGTCTCCTAATTTATCCCTCCCCCAGCATGTTTCCCCTTGGGTAGTCATAGGTTAAATCTGTGAGTCTGTTTCTCTTTTGTAAATAAGTGCATTTTTATCATTTTTAATTAGATTCCACACATGAATCATATCATATAATATCTGTCTTTCTCTGTATAGTCTCTAGGTCCATCCACATTGCTTCAAATAGCATTATTTCATTCTTTTTTATGGCTGACTAATATTCCATTGTATATATATACCATTCATCTCTGTTGATGGATATTTAGGTTGCTCCCATATCCTGGATATTGTAAACACTGATGCAATGAACATTGTGGTGCATATATCTTTTTGAATTGTGGTTTTCTCTGGGCATATGGCCAGGAGTGAGATTTCTGGCTCATATAGTAATTATATTGTGAGTTTTTCTAAGGAATTTCCATACTGTTCTCCATAGTGGTTTTACCAATTTACTTTCCCATCAGCAGTATAGAAGGGTTCCCTTTTCTCCATACCCTCTCCTGCATTTATCATTTGTAGACTTTTTGATGATGACCATTCTGACCAGTATGAGGCAATACCTCATTGTAGTTTTTATTTAAATTTCTCTGATAATTAGTGATGTTGAGTATCTTTTCATGTGCTTTTTGGCCATCTATAAGACTCTGATGCTGGGAAGGATTGGGAGCAGGAGGAGAAGGGGACAACAGATGGCTGGATGACATCACCAACTCGATGGACATGAGTTTGAGTGAACTCCCAGAGTTGATGATGGACAGGGAGGCCTGGCATGCTGCAATTCATGGGATTGCAGAGTCGGACATGACTGAGCAACTGAACTGAACTGATGTATTCTTTGGTGAAATGCTTACATCTCCTGCCAACTCTTCAATTGGGTTGTTTATATCTTTAACATAGAGCAGCATGAGCTGTTTGCATAATTTGAGATTAATTCCTTTTCAGTTGCTTCATTTGCACATATTTTCTCCCATTCTATGGGTTGCCTTTTCATTTTGTGTTTGTTTTCCTTTGCTGTGCAAAAGCTCTTTAATTCAGTTAGGTCCCATTTGATTACTTTTGCTTTTATTTCCATTACTCTAGGAGATGAATCAAAAAAGATCTTGCTGTGATTTATGTCAGAGAGTTTTCTGCCTATGTTTTCCTCTAGTAGTTTTATAGTGTCTGATCTTAAATGTGGGTCTTTCATCCATTTTGAGTTTATTTTTGTGTATGATGTTAGAGAATGTTCCAAAGTCATTCTTTTATGCGGAGGATCCATTTGTCCCAGCACCACTTGTTGAAGAGATACTCTTTTCTCCATTGTATATTCTTGCTTTTTGTCATACTCTAGGTGACCACAAGTCTATGAGTTTATCTCTGGACTTTCTCTCCTGTCCCATTCATCTATCTTTCTGTATTTTGTTCCAGAACCACACTATTATGACTACTGTATTTTGTGCCAGTGCCAGCACAATAAAATGAAAAATGTCCCATTGATCTATATTTCTGTATTTTCTGCCAGCACAATAAAAATACCAGTTTGAGTGCTGTAGCTTTATAGTATAGTCTGAAGTCAGGGAGCCTGACTCCTCCAGGTCCATTTTTCTTTCTCAGAATTGCTTTGGCTATTCAGGGTCTTTTGTGTTCCATACACATTTCAAATTTGTTTTGTTCTTGTTCTGTGAAATATGCCATTGATAGTTTGATAGATATTGCATTGACTCTCTAGATTGCTTTGTGTAATATGGTCATTTTCACAATGTTGATTCTTCCAAACCAAGAACATAGTATACTTTTCCATCTCTTTGTGTCATCTTTGATTTCTTTCATCAGTATCTAATAGTTTTTTGACTACAGGTCTTTTGCTTCATTCAGTTCAGTTCAGTCACTCAGTCATGTCCGACTCTTTGTGATCCCATGAATCACAACACGCCAGGCCTCCCTGTCCATCACCAGCTCCCAGAGTTCACTCAAACTCATGTACATCGAGTCGGTGATGCCATCCAGCCATCTCATCCTCTGTTGTCCCCTTCTCCTTCTGCCCTCAATCCCTCCCAGCATCAGAGTCTTTTCCAATGAGTCAACTCTTCGCATGAGGTGGCCAAAGTATTGGAGCTTCAGCTTTAGCATCAGTCCTTCCAAAGAACACCCAGGATTGACCTCCTTTAGAATGGACTGGTTGGATCTCCTTGTAGTCCAAGGGACTCTCAAGAGCCTTCTCCAACACCTCAGTTCAAAAGCATCAACTCTTTGGCACTCAGCTTTCTTCACAGTCCAACTCTCACATCCATACATGACCAGAGGAAAAACCATAGCCTTGACTAGACAGACCTTTGTTGGCAAAGTAATATCTCTGCTTTTGAATATGCTATCTAGGTTGGTCATAACTTTCCTTCCAAGGAGTAAGCGTCTTTTAATTTCATGGCTGCAATCACCATCTGCAGTGATTTTGGAGCCCCCAAAAATAAAGTCTGACACTGTTTCCATTGTTTCCCCATCTATTTCCCATGAATTGATGGGACCAGATGCCATGATCTTCGTTTTCTGAAGGTTGAGCTTTAAGCCAACTTTTTCACTCTCCTCTTTCACCTTCATCAAGAGGCTTTTCAGTTCCTCTTCACTTTCTGCCATAAGAGTAGTGTCATCTGCATATCTGAGGTTATTGATATTTCTCCTGGCAATCTTGATTCCAGCTTGAGCTTCTTCTAGCCCAGCGTTTCTCATGATGTACTCTGCATATAAGTTAAATAAGCAGGGTGACAGTATACAGCCTTGACGTACTCCTTTTCTTACTTGGAACCAGTCTGTTGTTCCATTTGCCTCATTAGGTAGGTTTATTCCTAGGTATTTTATTCTTTTTTGATGCAATGGTAAATGAGATTGTTTCCTTAATTTCTCTTTCTGCTTTTTCCTTATTAGTGTATAGGAATATGGAGATTGATGTGTATTAACTTGTATCCTACAACTTTACTAAATTCACCAGTGAGCTCTAGTAGTTTTCTGGTAGTATTTTCATGACCTTCTATGTATAGTGTCATGTCTTCTGTGAAGAGTGACAGTTTTACTTTGTTTTTCAATTTTGATTCCTTTCATTTCTTTTGCTTCTCTGATTGCTGCAGCTAGGACTTCATAAACTATGTTGAATAAAATGGGCATCTTTGTTTTACTCCTGATCTTAGAGAAAATGCTTTCAACTTTTCACCATTAAGAATGATACTAGCTCTAAGTTTCTCATAAAAGAAAGGAAGTGAAATCACTCGGTCGTGTCTGACTCTTTGCAACTCCATGGGTTGTAGCCTGCCAGGTTCCTCCATCCATGGGATTTTCCAGGCAAGAGTACTGAAGTGGGTTGCCATTTCCTTCTCCAAGGGATCTTCCCAACCCAGGGATCAAACCTGGGTCTCCCACATTGCAGGCAGACTCTTTACCATCTGAGCCATCAGGGAATCATAGATGATCTTTATTATGTTGAGATAAGTTCCCTCTATGCCCAATTTCAGAACCTTTTTTAGTATCATTAAAGGGTGCTGAAATTTGTCAAATGCTTTTTCTGCATTTATTGAGATGATTATATGGTTTTTATTCTTTAGTTTGTTAATGTGGCATACCATGCTGATTGGTTTGCAGATGTTGAAGGACACTGCGTCCCTAGTATAAATCCCACTGATCATGGTCTATGATCCTTTTAATGTGTTGTTAGATTAGGTTTACTTGTGTTTTGTTGAGAATTTTTGTGTTATGTTCATTAGTGATCAGATCAGATCAGATCAGTCGCTCAGTCGTGTCCGACTCTTTGCGACCCCATGAACTGCAGCACGCCAGGCCTCCCTGTCCATCACCAACTCCCGGAGGTCACTCAGACTCACATCCATCGAGTCAGTGATGCCATCCAGCCATCTCATCCTCTGTCGTCCCCTTCTCCTCCTGCCCCCAATCCCTCCCAGCATCAGAGTCTTCTCCAATGAGTCAACTCTTCGCATGAGGTGGCCAAAATACTGGAGTCTCAGCCTAGAATATCCTTTTTTTTTTTTTTTTTTTTTTTTGCAGTATCTTTGTTTGATTTTGTTACAGCATGATGCTGGCCTCATAAAATGAACTTAGGAGAGTTCCTCAACCATTTTTTGGAAGACTATCAGAAGGATAGGTGTTAACTCTTCTCTAAATGTTTGACAGAATTTATGAAGTTGTCTGCTGCTAGACTTTCATTTGTTGGAAGGTTTTTAATGACTGTTTCAATTGAGTAGTTCTGATTGGTCTCTTCATATTTTCTGTTTATTCCATATTTTCTGTTTATTCCTGATCAGTCTTGGTAGGTTGTACCCTTCTAAGAATCTGCTCATTTCTTCTAGGTTGTCCATTTAATTGTCATATAGTTGTTTGTATTAGTCTTTTATGATCCTTTGTATTTCTATGGTGTCTTTTGTATCTTCTTTTTCATTTCTAATTTTACTGCCAATCTTTCCCCCAATATGAATGATTATTAACTAGCAAAGTATGGCTAACTACGTAAGAATGAAAGAGACTGAAAAGCAACATGAGAGGAGAAAACGTAGGGAACAATTAATATCTCTGTGGCTGAAGAAGAGTATCTAAGGAAGGAACATCCTAGAAGACCCTCTTTCTCCTAGGCTAAGATGCACATCTTATTTGGAGAGAGGTGTCCTCAGCCCTCTGCATGTCAGAGAGGTTTGTTGAAGAATTGATGGACTGCGGATAATGTGTAAGCACCCTCTTTCTGGGGTGCCAGTGAGCTGCAGTGGGTGTTCTGTGTGGTGTGAACAGGTGTGCCGGAAAAGCAAGGAAGAAAACACATGGGAATTTGGAAAAAGAAGCCCTTTACTCTTCAACGCCTTTCCGTTTTCCTCCATAAAGACTCTACGAACAAACTCTAACATGGTGCATGTGCGGTCAGTCACTCAGTGATGGTGCCAGCTATCAAAGGAAAAGTGTTTACAAGATTCAGCTCCATTATCACGAAGCAAGAGCAAAAAGGAGTAGATCCAGAGCTAAGAGGCAAAAAATTGATTCTTATTGGCAAAAAAGTTCTAACCCGACATGCTCCAACCTAACTGTAATGATCTGTATGTTCTAGTATTAATCTTCAGGTCTCTAAAATTCTAATACAGACATTTTATTTCCTTAAAAAGAACAATAAAAATAAATATTGTAGTGAAAAGTTCCACATAAATCTAATATTCAGTTGAGAAAAAAATATCTACTGGGTGCTACAAACACCCTGTGTCAAGAAGGAGAGGATATATATGTAGTTATGACTGATTCACATTGTTGTACAGCAGAAACCAAAACAACATTATAAGCTGATTTTCCTCCAATTAAAAAGGGGGAAAAAAATTCAAAGCTCACAATCTTGTGAGATAGAGTCATGTATTGTCAATTACAATATAAGACTTAAGCATGCATAAGAAGGTGTAAGAATATAGTCCACACATTTGTGAATAAATTCACCTAAGACAAAAAGATACATAATGTGCTTCAGGATTTTGACAAGGGTCATCCTGGAATATTTTACTCTGAAAGCTTCAGTGTCAAGAAAATCAGACAGATTAAGTTCAAAGATGGAAGACAGGAAAGATAAATGTAATAGAGAGATTGGTTTGTGAAAGTCCAAGACAAATCTATATATTAGATTAGCTCTATGACAAGAAAAGAAGAGAACTAACAAGCATGAGTCAGATGTAAATACAAAAAATTGTAATCAAAGAATAGCACAGTAAGTGGAATTTAGCCTAAGTCTAACATAGGGCTTGAGTTAGGCCTCAAGTGTGGATACATATTCAACAAAAAGAAGGCATGTGTTGACAAATGGAGAGCTTGAGCAGAGTCCCATTACAGGAAATTTCTGTTGAGCTACCAGTTGGGCTAATGCAGAAGATTGTGGAGACATACAAGAATACCTGTGTGTGAGAGCAAGGAGCTACTTTATTCTACCCAGAGAGTAGGTCTTGGGAAAGTCTGAGTGAATAAAAGAGTAACTAAAGGAATTGTTAAAGAATTGTCAGAAGAAGGAGCTGCATGTGTAGAGCGCTGAAAGTATGAGTCTGACCATTACCTGGAGACCGTGGGGAGTCATTGGAGGGTTCATTGCTGTTCTCTTTTATTTTTTATAGTCTGTAAAAAAAAAAAAAAAAAAGAATTGTGTAAACACAATTTTGGAACTACATCTGTGAACATCCTTCCTATGGGAACACAGCATAGAGAAGGGTAAGAATCATACCCTATTTAAGATGACACTTCCAAAATCAGAATTCCTGTGTTAACCCAGCAAGAGAGAGAAGGGTATTTTTCTTTTTTCCCCTCCTCTTTATTGTCCCTAGAATTTACTCTTCACACAATCCTTCAATAAGTAATCATCCTTTAAATGTGTGAGACCATAAGTTTGACTCACAACTAAGAGACCAGAACTCTTAAATGAGCTGAGTGGATTGTTTTAATCTTTGAACTTCCTAGTCACTTCACCTTTCTAAGCTGTCAGGTCAGTTAGCCAGAAATTCTATGAATGTGCCATAATCCTTGGGTCCTGCCAGCCTCCTTCCCCATTCCAAAATCCTTGGTAGTCAATCTGAGTGTTTTGCGAAGGCAGCGTAGACTTAATAGCTTATTCCATTGTTTTTGCATTTTGAATCTCTGTGTTTATGTGTATCTACCCCACACACACACACACACACACACAAACTCTAAAGTAAATATACACATTTATTTGTACTCCTTAATGAAAATAGATTTTTGTCCACATATTATCTTAGCCAAATTTATAAGTGTGTTCAACTGTATATACTATGACAGTCAGAAACCCACATCAGATTTTGTAAGTTAGAAGTAGAATCCTGTATGTATCTCTGAGGAAACTTTTGATTTACTGGGAACCTCAACCATAGGGAAATTTACTCTGGAAATTCAGCTGTCCAGTATTATAATTTTTGCATTCACAACTTCTGTAGGTATCTGAAGAACAACTGTGATAAAGAGGAAATAACATCATAAACTGTTGTTTCCATACAGGTTCCACATTTTCTACCACTAAATCTTGCCATATAGAAGGACTACCTTTTAACATTCACTTGTCAAATACCTATATCCTTTTTCAAGGACTAATTAAAACATCATCTCTCTTATGAAACCTTGTCTGAGTCCTTGTCCCAACCACATCCTATTTCTTCTGCCTATAAGCCTTCATAGTAGTTTTAATTTTTATTTTAACATTTGTCAAATTTGACTTTGAATTATGATCATCTGTGTATTTGCCTATCCCTTAAACTTTGATTTTCCTTGAAGTTAGAAGCCATGCTCTGCTGATATGATATCATTATTCACAATTCTCAATATTATATTAAAACAAATTTCAGTCATTTGATTTAATTTATAGATCCAGATATAGTAATTGAGAAAGCTTCAATCATTATTTGTAGGATGTCTGCTAATAATTAAAATGTTCCCTCCTCTGCTAAGAAATTTATTAATATTCTTAAGATTATATTTTAATGACATTCTATGATAAAAAATAAAAAGTACTTCTGTGTACTGCTGCTGCTAAATCACTTCAGTCATGTCCGACTCTGTGTGACCCCACAGACGGCAGCCCACCAGGCTCCCCCATCCCTGGGATTCTCCAGGCAAGAACACTGGAGTGGGTTGCCATTTCCTTCTCCAATGCATGAAAGTGCAGTCGCTCAAGTCGTGTCCAACCCTCAGCGACCCCATGGACTGCAGCCCACCAGGCCTCTCCATCCATGGGATTTTCCAGACAAGAGTACTGGAGTGGGGTGCCTACTAGTCTACTCATATGAAACTGGTTTCATGAATTCAAAAGGGTTATATAAAATGGACCACATATATTGCAAAACCCAATGAATTGTGATTTCTTCTTCTATAAATGAAACAGTTTCAGTGAAATTCCAGGAAAGTTACTAGATCTCATTAAATCTCCAATAATGAAAGAAAGAGTGTGAGTGTGCAACTCTGAACAATCATTTTACCAATTCCTATTTCCCATTAAATTTCTAGGGATCTGAGCAAATAGAATAAAGGTACATTGAAAAGTAGAATAAATGTTGTAAATTGTACAATAATGTAAATTTCAAATATAAACTGTGTTAAATTCAAAGCTATTGTTTCACTTTTCTAGGAAGTCCTTCTTCACTTGCCGTTTGTCACTGACCATGCTCCCAAATGACAAAAACATTTTCAATCACTGGAGTTAACTTCCTCCTGGACAGTGCCCTAAACGTCTCTTTTATTCTCATTTTTATTTCAATGGCCTAAGAACCAGATTGTCACACAAAACTACCACAATGAAAGTTGCAAAAGTTCCTCGTCTAAAAACCAAAATATGTGAAACAGATGGCCAGTCCCAGTTCGATGCATGAGACAGGGTGCTCAGGGCTGGTGCACTGGGATGACCCTGAGGGATGGGATGGAGGGAGGTGGGAGGAGGTTCAGGATGGGCAACACATGTACACCCATGGCTGATTCGTGTGAATGTATGGCAAAAACCACTGCACTATTGTAAAGTAATTTGCCTCCAATTAAAATAAATAATTTACAAAAAAAAAGAAAGAAAGAAAGCCAAAGTAGATTAACTCATGAGCATAACAGCATCCCTCTTGGCTTGTATCAGGGAAAGAGGATCTTTTCTAATGTAAAAATCAGTTTTTCCTGGCACCATAATTCTAGGATACATAAGATACTTACAGTGCTGGATATGACTCCTGGAAATGTCACTTTTTTACAGTTAATTTCAAATAGAGGTTCACACAAAAAGAAAAAAAGAAGGGATTTTTATGATGGAGAATCTGGGAGAGAAAACAGAAAAACAAAAAGAATCGGGAGCAGGAGGAATCCTGAGGAAAGCACTTGGTGGGCACAGATCAGACGTGCTCTGTGCTAATCTCTCTTCATCTCCTTGAATCTCTTCCTCTTCCTTGGAAACTCAGCTTGATTTTACAGCTTAGGCCCTGAACCAAGTACAGCCATGGCACTTTTGCAAAAAGTCCAAACCATTAAGGCAAAAGCAGCCTTGACAAGATTACACAGAGCTGTTTGTACATTTTATTTCATTTTTAATTTGACAGGTGAAATTGAGTTTATGATGGCAGAAAGTGCAACTTGGAGATCAAACAATTTAGGGTGCTTAGCTATAACTTGTCCTTGCAAATATGCCTCACCAGTCAGAATTGAACAAAAAATAAGCAGATTGGACAAGATAATTTAAGCATCAAATGAGAAAAATTAAAATGAACATTTTTCTCTCATGCACTCTTCAATTTCCAGAAGGCTGGTAAATTATTGAGGTATTTCTTAAAGGTATTAGAATTATGAGTAGAACCATCACTGACATCTGCATTAGTAACATGTCATATTTTCATCTTACTCTACTCTGATATTATAATATTTTTAAAAGTTTCAGAATAAAAGATGAAACAATTTAGCTACATATTCTCTCTATTCAGTCACATCAGAAAATATTGAGAATTTTCACCATGTGAAAACTATTGTCCCATCAAACAATAGCTATTTAAAGTATCTAAAATGTCTATCACCATGTATGATACTTAAGTTAATATCAACTTTATCTATTCAAGTAAATAACTTCTCAACATTATATAATTATTATTATTACATGACTGGTATTATTTAATTTCAAACATAGTTTCCAGGTCCTTAAGAAAGACAAGGCATGAGACTGGCATAAGATTTATACATGTGAGTGGCAGAGAACTTACAACTACAATTTACAGAGAGTTCTAAAGTAATATCCTAATAAAGAGAGGTCAGAGGCCCATGTTCAGGAAGAAATCTGCCGATAGTTTAGTGAAGATGGACAAGATATCAAGAACCATCTTAATCACCATTTCAGTTCAGTTCAGGTCAGTCACTCAGTCATGTCCAACTCTTTTCGACCCCATGGACTGCAGCACGCCAGGCCTCCCTGTCCATCATCAACTCCTGGAGTTCACCCAAATCCATGTCCATTGAGTCAGTGATGCCATCCAACCATCTCATCCTCTGTTGTCTCCTTCTCCTGCCTTCAATCTTTCCCAGCATCAGGATCTTTTCAAATGAGTCAGCTCTTCACATCAGGAGTTTGAGCTTTAGCATCAGTCCTTCAAATGAACACCCAGCACTGATCTCCTTGAGGATGGACTGGTTGGATCTCCTTGAAGCCCAAGGGACTCTCAAGAGTCTTCTCCAACACCACAGTTCACATGCGTCACTTCTTCGGCGCTCAGCTTTCTTTATAGTCCAACTCTCACATCCATACACGATCACTGGAGAAACCATAGTCTTGACTAGATGGACCTTTGTTGGCAAAGTAATGTCTCTGCTTTTTAATATGCTGTCTAGGTAACTTTCCTTCCAAGGAGTAAGCGTCTTTTAATTTCATGGCTGCGATCACCATCTGCAGTGATTTCGGAACCCAGAAAAATAAAGTCTGACACTGCTGACACTATTTCTACTGTTTCCCCATCTGTTTGCCATGAAGTGATGGGACCGGATGCTATGATCTTAGTTTTCTGAATTGAGCTTTAAGCCAACTATCAAGAGACTCTTTAGTTCTTCTTCACTTTCTGCCATAAGGGTGGTGTCATCTGCATATCTGAGGTTATTGATATTTCTCCCAGCAATCTTGATTCCAGCTTGTGCTACTTCCAGCCCAGGATTTCTCATGATGTACTCTGCATAGAATCACCACTAGACTGTGAGATTTGTGAGCAAAAAAAGTAACTATTTCACTTCTAAACCTAAGTGCCTAATATAGTTCCTGACCATAGGTCCTTAATCACATTTTGGTAAATGAGTATATGAATGACTGTGCTAGAATACTTATCTGTGTTATTTAGGGTATTTAATATCTCTAGGCCTCAGGGTCCTATAAAATTGGAAGAACATTCTACATCTTACAGGTTACTGTTAAGGCTAAGTCAGCTTATGTATGGAAAGGCACTGAGAATATTGTTTCAATAACTAGAATGTTTCCCTCCTCAGCTACCATTCTTCATAAACTACGCCTCAACAAAACTCTTAATATAGTGCTTTACTTGTCTTTTCTTTTTCCTTTGCTTTGACTGGTAGGAAACGCTTTTGTGTTATCCAAACACGAATGCTATTACTCATATATTTGCATCCAACCAAAGTATTCTTTTTCCCCAGCTTTTTGAGGTACAATTGACATAGAACACTGTGCAAGTTTAAGGTATACAAGGTATTAATTTACACACATACCGCGAAATTATTACCACCATAGAGTTAGTTAACAGGTCCATCACTACACGTAACTATCACTTCCTAAGGTGTCTGTCATTAACTGAATGGATAAAGAAGATGTGGTGTGCATATATAATAGAATATTATTCAGCATGACTAAGAAGGAAATCTCTTCATTTATGAGAACATGGCGGACCTTGAGAGCATTATGCTAAGTGAAATGAGTCAGAGAAAGACAAATCCTATGTGGTGTCACCTATATGTGGAATCTGAAAAAGCTTAACTCATAGAAACGTTAAAATGGTGGCTAGCTGGGACTGGAGGTGAAGAACACGGTGAGGTGTCGGTCAAAGGACACAGACTTTCAGTTGTAAGATCAGTAGGTTGTGCAGATCTACCAACATGGTCTTGAAAATAATCAAACCTAAGAGACAACAGTGATTACTTATGACAAATGTGTATGAAAGTAGCATAACTTCACAGTCGAGATTTTAAAACAGTTTTGGCTAAAGGTGTCATCATATCTCTTCACAATGAAAATTATATGCACTGCTGTATCAGGAAAGTTTTGAGGTGAAATTTATCCCTTGAATTTGATGATAGCCAATAGGTTATCTTTAAAATCCATTGACTCAATGCCATAGTTGAGTCTAACACCAGTCAGTCAATCAGTTCAGTTGCTCAGTCATGTCCGACTCTTTGTAACCCCATGAATCGCAGCACGCCAGGCCTCCCTGTCCATCACCAACTCCTGGAGTTCACCCAGACTCACATCCATTGAGTCAGTGATGCCATCCAGCCATCTCATCCTCTGTCGTCCCCTTCTCCTCCTGCCCCCAATCCCTCCCTGCATCAGAGTCTTCTCCAATGAGTCAACTCTTCGCATGAGGTGGCCAAAGTACTGGAGTTTCAGCTTTAGCATCATTCCTTCCAAAGAAATCCCTGGGCTGATCTCCTTCAGAATGGACTGGTTGGATCTCCTTGCAGTCCAAGGGACTCTCAAGAGCCTTCTCCAATCAAAAGCATCAATTCTTCAGCACTCAGCTTTCTTCACAGTCCAACTCTCACATCCATACACCAGTAATATCAACTAAATCATAAATCTTTATAACTTTCAGTTCAGTTCAGTCACTCAATCGTGTCGGACTCTTTGAGACCCTGTAAATCGCAGCACGCCAGGCCTCCCTGTCCATCACCAACTCTTGGAGTTCACTCAGACTCACGTCCATCGAGTCAGTGATGCTATCCAGCCATCTCATCTTCTGTTGTCCCCTTCTCCTCTTGCCCCCAGTCCCTCTGTGGGACTTAAGTGGGTACTTTTGTTCTTACTGCTTTGGCAGTGGTCTCCTTGTCTTCTTTGGCTTGCAGAGGTAGATAAACAGCAGTGTTGCTCTGCTTAGACAATGCTCAGTCTTCTCTCTAGACATTTACATGAAGTAGGTCTCCACTTTACATTCCAGAACGTGGGTTCAAATTCAGTGTGTTCAGTCAGGCTGTGTTGAACAGGAACCAGCCCTATCTGATAAGTCAATTGTGCTGGGTCAGTACCCCTGCCCTGTACATAATGAGTGTGAGGACAAATACGTAATCTATCCTGAAAACCATGAATGACAAGCCCTCCTCAGTATGTTTTTTCAATTTTCTTAACAAAAGAAAAGTTATAAAGGACCATTAAATTTATATTTGGGGAATATAAAATTACTTGCCTGTTGTGTGGTGGTTAGATACAAAATTACCACATGACTCAGCAATTCTACTGTTAGGTATATACTCAAAAGGGGTGAAAGTAGGAGCCCTCTCAAAAAATGTTTGCTCACCAAAGTTCGTAGTAGGATTATTCACAACAGCCAGAAGATGGAAACAATTTAGAGTCTATCAACAAATGAACAGATAAACAAAAATTCACACATACACGAGTGGAGAATTATTCAGGCATTGAAAAGGGATTGAAATTATGATATGTGCTAGAACATAGATAAGGCTTGAAGAATTACACCAGGTAAAATAAACCAAGCAAGAAAGGACAAACAATACATGATTCTACTTACATGTGGTATCTAGAGTAGACAAATACACAACTATAGTAAGTAGAATCGGAGAAGGCAATGGCACCCCACTCCAGTACTCTTGCCTGGAAAATCCCATGGATGGAGGAGCCTGGTAGGCTCCAGCCCATGGCGTCGCTAAGAGTCGGGCACGACTGAGCGACTTCACTTTCACTTTTCACTTTCATGCATTGGAGAAGGAAATGGCAACTCACTCCAGTGTTCTTGCCTGGAGAATCCCAGGGACGGGGGAGCCTGGTGGGCTGCCGTCTATGGGATTGCACAGAGTGGGACACGACTGAAGCGACTCAGCAGCAGCAGCAGTAAGTAGAATAGCAGTCACCGAGGCTTGGGGAATGAAGAAATATTGTCTAATGGGCACAGAGTTTCTGTTTGAGATGATAAAATATTTTTGGAAATGGTTAATTGCTCAACATTGCCATTGGATTTTGACATTTGAAATTGACTTAAAGTGATTAGAAATGTAAATTTAGTTATGCATATTTTATAACAGTAAAATAAATGAATATTAAAAATTACTCCCCTGTTATACCAATATTCTATTTAGCATAAGATTAAATTTCTTCCAGGCTGCAGAGGGTTGCCTGGTGACAAAAAACAGCTCCAGATATGGATTCAGAAGTTTTCTCCTCCAGTCTCAGCCCTGTCACTTACTAGATATAAAATTTGAGCTAGCTACTGAGGTCCCTTGCACTTTAATTTTTTTATAGTTATAATAGCAAATACAGCTATTTGAGAGCTTAAAATTATTAATAAAAGGTAATAATGCATATAAAGTGTTTTGTAAACTCTAACAATTATATAAGTGGATGGGGAAAATTTTTTATTATACATTCATTTAAGGAGCTTAGCAATAATCTTATCCTTGAAATGTACCTATTAACTCTTCTTTAAGTGCCCTACAATATTGTTATTGTTGGTAAGACTCAAAGTTTCTTTTTTGTTCATTTTTCTCTACATCAAGTACTGAAGAGCAAGTTTTTAGAATAACAAGAATATGCTGAATTTCTGAGGAAATCACTTTTGTATTTACTTTTCTTACATTAAACTTTTCCATTTATACTCTGTGTGACCCCATAGACGAGCCCATCAGGCTTCCCCATCCCTAGGATTCTCCAGGCAAGAACACTGGAGTGGGTTGCCATTTCCTTCTCCAATGCATGAAAGTAAAAACTGAAAGGGAAGTCGCTCAGTCATGTCGGACTCTTCATGACCCCATGGACTGCAGCCTACCAGGCTCCTCCATCCATGGGAGTTTTCAGGCAAAAATACTAGAACGGGGTGCCATCGCCTTCTCCGATATTATTTATATACCATTTGTTTATTGTTTATTTAGCCTGTGTGGGTCACAATAAACTGTGGAAAATTCTGAAAGAGATAGGAATACCAGACCACCTGATCTGCCTCCTGAGAAATTTGTATGCAGGTCACGAAGCAACAGTTAGAACTGGACATGGAACAACAGACTGGTTCCAAATAGGAAAAGGAGTACGTCAAGGCTGTATACTGTCACCCTGGTTATTTAACTTCTATGCAGAGTACATCATGAGAAACGCTGGACTGGAAGAAACACAAGCTGGGATCAAGATTGCCGGGAGAAATACCAATAACCTCAGATATGCAGATGACACCACCTTTATGGCAGAAAGTGAAGAGGAACTCAAAAGCCTCTTAATGAAAGTGAAAGTGGAGAGTGAAAAAGTTGGCTTAAAGCTCAACATTCAGAAAATGAAGATCATGGCATCCAGTCCCATCACTTCATGGAAAATAGACAGGGTAACAGTGGAAACATTGTCAGACTTTATTTTTCTGGGCTCCAAAATCACTGCAGATGGTGACTGCAGCCATGAAATTAAAAGACACTTACTCGTTGGAAGGAAAGTTATGACCAACCTAGATAGCATATTGAAAAGCAGAGACATTACTTTGCCAACAAAGGTCCGTCTAGTCACGGCTACGGTTTTTCCTGTGGTCATGTATGGATGTGAGAGCTGGACTGTGAAGAAGGCTGAGCGCCGAAGAATTGATGCTTTTGAACTGTGGTGTTGGTGAAGACTCTTGAGAGTCCCTTGGACTGCAAGGAGATCCAACCAGTCCATTGTGAAGGAGATCAGTCCTGGGATTTCTTTGGAAGGAATGATGCTAAAGCTGAAACTCCAGTACTTTGGCCACCTCATGTGAAGAGTTGACTCATTGGAAAAGACTCTGATGCTGGGAGGGATTGGGGGCAAGAGGAGAAGGGGACGACAGAGGATGAGATGGCTGGATGGCATCACTGACTCGATGGATGTGAGTCTGAGTGACCTCCGGGAGTTGGTGATGGACAGGGAGGCCTGGTGTGCTGAGATTCATGGGGTTGCAAAGAGTTGGACACAACTGAGTGACTGAACTGGACTGAACTGAACTGATACATACCTTAGGAAGAAGGAATAGCTATATTATATCTTGTCTGGGGACAAATGGTTCTACAAGTATTTAAAAAATTAATTTTGCTACCTGTTCTCATCTTCATTCCAAACCAACTCAATCCATTATCAGTGTTTACATTATCAAACATATAGTAAGAGTTTGACATGGCAGTAGATCTAACTGGACACTATCTTGTAAAGTCCTTTGGATATATAATTACACTGGAAAATAAATATGCAAAAGTAATATAAATTTATTATGCTTACATTATAGATTAATACCAAAATTACTGTGATGTCAACAACTAATTTCTTGTTTCCCTCCTCAGTGGTTATGTCTTTGACTATGATTACTACAGAGATGACTTCTACAATCGGTATGTAAATTTCTCATCCTTGTTTCCCTTTGATTTAAATTATCTTTTAACTCTTCTGTACCTTTCATTCACAGATATTATCGATTAATACATTTAAATAATATTTTACAGTAAAAAAGTAAGTCTCAATAGAATATATGATGGACAGATTTTCATCTTTTGATTGTACCTACTGCAGCATAGAAGATCTTGGGCTTCTAGACTTCGGTGGTGCTTAAGCCTAAAATTTGGTTTCTGATATTTGGATGATATTCTAAAGATTTATTAACCAATATTATTTTCCAGATCTTGAAATTGGAATTTTTGACTTGGAATTCTTCAAGACTGAGAGATTTATAAATTCATACAATGAGTCCAACCTTCTAAAATACATCTACTTCCAACACACAAATTCAGTAAAAATTACAGAATAGTCTTGCTGTGCATGGTAGTGTGGGACTGTAAAAGAAAACCATGCCGAGTGATGTTAATAATCAATAGGGGAAATAGGATTTTCCATGACCTTTAAAAAAATTTTGTCAAAACATTAAAAACTCTATGTTATAAATGTATATATTATACATGTATACGTATATACATACATATATAGAAATTCCTCTTGCATACATATAGGAAAATACAGTGAAACAGTTATTTAGTATACTAATTTAAAATTGGAACATTTTAATGTAAAAATACCGAGTTAGTGTGCTTTTTTCTTGTAAAAATGACTTATCGAGAGTAATTTGAATAGTACCAGCCTTCTTCTTTTATTATGATATGAGGCAAGCACCTTTTACCCCTCAGTGAATTGTTATGCTACTAATACTGGATCAGCTTTGACAGTTTATCAATGTTGTGAACTACCTCTAAGACTTCCTCAAGGTGATTCCTTTTCTTTGCCAATTTCACTTCCTCTGGGACATCTTCCTCCCTTTTAAGCACATCACAACCACTTTCCTCATTTATGTCAGTATGTTTTATTTTACTAAATTCCTCTGTCTCCATCTCTAGAGGCTCTTGAATGAAAGAGTGTCAACATCCCTACAATCAGCTATTTCTCCTATAATTCCATTTATGTTTAATTTTAATTTTACTCCCAGTTTCACTACTCAATTCTCTGCTATACCAATTCCCTCTTTTGATTACCCATTCTTACAAAATTCCACGTGGACTCATCACCAGGAAGCAAAGAGATCTGTGTGTGAACTAACAAATACACAACGACAAATCACTGACAGACTTTGAAAGAGGTGATGCAATTGGTCACTGATTGTCAGGGACATGTTTATTAGGTAGAGATTCGTGGACTGAAAAACCAGCAGCAAAGCTTGGACTTTATGAAATTACTCACAGTTAATATATGTGGTAAAACTGAAATTTGACTTTCGCTGTTGGAGGGATTGGTGTTATTTAACTTAGGATTGGCAAATGAAATTCTGACAGTAGAGGTATGTGAAACAAGAATTATCTGTGCTAGGTCAATGGACCGTACACACACATACAAAAACAAAGTAAATATTGTTTAAAATTCTATTCAAACAAACAAACAAATATCCCAAGGCATAAAAATGCAAAGCTAGAAAAACAGAGCATTTTATGTAGGGAAGAAACTACATAATCCCTCGTAAGGGTCTCCTTCTCTTTGCTCATCCACACGGGTCCTCTCCCAGCCCCAGGAGATCTCTGTGTTCCTTCCTGTCTGGGGCCCTTCCTCTGCGTGCTTCTTCTGCTCCTGCCTCTCTCCACCGTCTAGTTAAGGACTCCATTCTTCAGGTCTCAGCGTGGACGCCTCTCTCAGACTGAATAAGGTTCTTCTGTTTCCCTCTCTGCACCTGTTACTGTTTCTTCACAGTACTGCTCCTCGTTTATATTGCTCGATTTCTCTCTGCAGTAACAATATTTGGTTTATTTCTGCTTGCTTTCCTTCCTCCCAGAGGGCAGGAAAGATGCTCAGCTCTGCTTATTGTATCCTCAGGCACTATCATTAAGTCTCACGCATACTGGAAACTCAACTTTTGTTATTAATTCATTTCCTTAGATTTAGAGACATTTTGCTTTCTCCAAGGTCACATAGTTAATTAGTGGCAGCACTACAATCATAAACTAGGTCTCCATTTATATTCAATAACCAACTGTGCAGATACACAAAACAGAAGGGGAGCAATATTGGCCTATGGTTTTACATAAAAGGAAACAGCCTTCTCTACACAAAATCAAATCCACAGCCATACCTTTAGCACCACTGTGTTCAAAGCTAAGCAAGTGATTTCTCTAGTCATCCTTTTATGACCAAATATAAATTTTTAAGGATGACTTTCTCAAATAATTTTTACAATTTATGTAAAATATAATATTTAATTTTAAATATGTAATAGCTTGTAATAACCCATCCTAACAATGATGTGAAGATATGGCAGCATTAAAATAATTCCATTTACTGTAAAAAAAAAAAAAAAAAGATAACATTTAAGTAGTCTTTCAATTATTTGAATATTTCAGTTTTTGACAATTTCAAAACATTTTCTGATACTCTTCTGTGTTTCAGGATACAGAACACTGTCTTCATTGCTATGAATAAAGTTGCCAACTAATATACATTGCCTTTTAGACTGTCAATATGAAACTGTTTTCACACTGTAATCGTTTAAACATTTTCTATCATGTGACTTCTTTGCATATTTAAAGAATTTCTACTTAAAATGGAGTAGATGGTAGGAGACCCAAGTTCTGGTAATCAACCTGTAAACTTTGGGTCAAGTTTACAGTTTTCTCAGCGACCCAGGCAGCACTCGTGGTAAACAGCCTGCCTGCCAATGCAGGAGACATAAGAGACGTGGGTTTGATCCCTGGGGGTCGGGGGAAGATCCCCTGGAGGAGGGCATGACAACTCACTCCAGTATTCTTGCCTAGAGAATTCCATTGGCAGAGGAGCCTCTCAGGCTACACTCCACAGGGTCACAAAAAGTCAGACATCAACTGAAGCAACTTACCACTCACCCAATATTTGCGTTTTACTGTGTATATATTATAGCTCAAAAAATGGTAAGATATGTATGTACATAGATGATAGATAAATATATTTTACAAGCAAACAAACAAGAGCCTTAATCAGCAAGTAATTACAGAGCCTGAAGCTTTCAGATGGTTCTCCATCTCGCACAAAAAGCTAACTCTGAATAATTTCCGAAATCATTTGCTTCTCTTATATAAAACCTGTTTGGTTTGTAGGTGTACACAGATGAGTATGGGTGTGCTGCTAACAGACTGTCTGAGCAGCCTGTGCTCTCATTAGTTAATTTTTCATCTTCTGCATTTGGCTGAGAGAGAGAGAAGCATCTGCCATAGTAGACACAGTCAGGAGTTCCCTGTGAACCTAGATTCTCCAGGAAGGGAAAAGAGTAGAGAGGCTGGACAAGAGAAATAGCCTAATAGGCCAGTGCTAACAGTTTTATCCACAGGAATCCCTCCTTAGTTACATTCTGCTTGTGTTTATCATTAACTTTTGGCTCTTTTTACTAATGGCACAAGCGAGGGCAATTTATTTAACACCACAAAAACTTGTCTCATTGATGAAGTGAACATGAAATTAATGCCTACCCCATAATATTGTTCTGAGGATTCAATGAAGTAGCCTATTTTTATGACTTGCATTATGCCTGGTGTGTTTTTTGTACTTAATCAATGTTAGCTGCTGGTAGCTGACAGTAACCATTAATAGTGATAGAGAATATGTTCCCTATACTGATATTCAAGAAGCAATGTCCCTGTGACTGAGTAATACACTGATTGATCAGCCGTCCTTCCATAGTAAGTCCATTGTGACACCTCTGGATCATTCTTTTTGTATTGTTTTCCCTCCTCCTGCCCCGCTAGAGCATTCCAGTTGCAGCTGAACACTCTTATCAACACTCAGCTATTTCTATTCACTCCACACTGCTTGGTTTTCTGTCAGGAAAACAGACATCATACAGTTATGCTGAACAAGGAGAATTGCTTGTAAGAACTTTCTATGTATTAAGGAACTAAAAAAGGCCAAAACAAATAAACAACAACACAAAACCCACAGTGATATGATGGACTCAGCAAACTACCTCTGTCTCTACCACCTCTGGGGTTGGAAAACAGGAAAAGGAAGGATTATCAGATATCACTCTAAAAAAGGGGGCTTATAGGGCTCTCATTGACAGTAGGAAGTTCTGCTTAGTTGCTGCTACTTTATCTGAACCTGGAGGAGAAACCCACGGGGCTGGAACCCAGACCTCTAAGGAAGCAGCGCCAACTGATGCCTGGGTCTCTGAGGAAGTGTGGAGACTGTTCTGTAAATGCTGCAAAAGTATTCAAACTGGATTCAGGGGCCACTACTGGAATGCATTGCTGCAGTCAGGGTGAAGAATCAAGGCTACAGTAATGCTGAAAAAACAAGAAGCCAAAACAAAACCAGGAAGCAAAATAGAAAGGGTCAAGTCCTCTCTTCCTGTCCCAATCTTGGTCTCCTTCTCAAGCCCTTAACTGGCTGAGCCTAGAAAGGAGTCAGCTGGCCCCGGCAGAAGTGTGGTTTACGGAGTCTCAACTCCAGCTGTTACTAAATGCCTCTCATGAAGCTGAGAGATAATATCTCAGTAAGTGACATTCATTTACATCCTATTGTAAGCCTATTTCTGCCAGGCTTGGGAATTCTTATATAATGGGTGAGTTTCAACTCTTGCATTGTTTTAGCTTAGACAACTTCTCTACACAAAGTCCCAACTTAATGTGAATGTTTCAATACTTTCATCCAACAGTAACTTTTCCAAAAACTAGTTCAGTGTCTCTCCATGGTTTTGGGAACCATGGAGTGAAAAGTGAGGTGACAGTCACTCAGTTGTGTTCAACTCCTTGTGGCCCCTGGACTGCAGCCTCCAGGCTCCTCCGTCCCTGGGACTCTCCAGGCAAGAACACTGGAGTGGGGCGCCACTCCCTTCTCCAGGGGGTCCTCCTAATCCAGGGATCAAACCTGGGTCTCTCACACTGCAGGGAGATTCTTTCCCATTTGAGCGACCAGGGAAGTGTATCACTAATAATAGACTTGAGAGGTTATTCTAAGCTGTTATCTTTGTGTATTACACATAAAGAAACTACCCAATGTACAGCATTCAATGGCGTTTTCCTTTAAAGGTCAAGTATGACTCTAAATGAAGGACATTACATGTTATTAAAATGAAACATAAATATTTGTACTATCCCAAGTAAAGTAAAAGGAGAAGTATACCTAAAATTCTACTGAATACCCCCAAAGAATGTTTTCAGTTTCTGAGATATCAGCAGTTTTAATGCAATCTCTCTTCTATAGTACCAGGAAAGGCACTGAGGCATTTATAACCTCCAGTAATGAGCAAACTTCTATTGATAGGAAAAAAAAAAGAAGAAGAAATGCCAGAGCTGCCTGACCTTAAATATGTGTGTGTGTGTGTATGTGTGTGTGTATATGTGTGTGTGTGTGTTTACACACATACATATCAGTGATTCACAGTGGGGCATTGCTCAGTTCTGGATCCATTTTGACATTGAGTAAATTAACATAGGAGAAGCTATCAGAGTTGCAGTTAATGAAAAACAACTCTAAGTCAAGTTGTACTTGTCTCAGATCATTGATTGTAGAGCACAGTATATATTCATGAATATTGGAAAAACATATTAGCAAGAAGCAACGTCTGTTTCACTATGCAAATTTAAATTACCATCTGGTAGAATGGGATTCCACTTAAAACACTTGGCAGCCTTAGCATGGCACAGTTGACGAAGGATGTGATTCGGAGTCAGAAGACAAGTTGCAGGTCTCAGTGCGTGTGTGCTGACTGGTTACACTTGGGGGTGGGGGGTTATCTCATCCATTTCCCACAAGTTTCCTTCATGGGCAAAATGGCTTAACAATACACATGTTACAGAATTATAAGAATTAAATAGAATCTGTTTACTGATTAATAACCTGACATTGCTACTTGAATCCATTCACTTTTTAACAAGATACCAAAATTGTACAAAATATAAAGATTAGATTAAGGTCAAGATATTGCTAAAATAGATCATTGATGATCACAGTCAACCCTTTAAAAGCATGTTCAAGAAGCATTTGTACAAGACCAGGGATGGGGCTTGCTGGTAGGGGGTGGGCTGTTGGCAAGGATGGCTTCACAGAAAATCATGGATAAGTTTAGTGACAAAAAAACAGAAATAAGAATTACTCATTTACTGGTCTCAAGTGAAGTGTGCCTATAAAAAGCATTTTTTGGATTCAGCTGTAACCAAAAGCTTATTTGAAGTCAAGGTAGAAATTATAAACAGATTTTATGAATTTTAAGTAGTTCAAACAGTACAGAAAGCAGATATTCTAATAGGCTAGAATCATTCATGTGGATTTCAAATACAGCCTTTTTAAAAAATGAATAGGCATCTTAGTTTGGTTTTATAGATTCTGTTTATCAGAAGTCAAATAAGCTGAAGACAGAAACCCTTCTTGTCATTCAACAAGGTTGAATGAAGACACAGTGAGAGTTCGCCGATCCTAGAGTTATTGATCTTCATTTATCTGCTAAAAGGGTCCAGGGAGAACATGGCCCTGAATAGGTGGTCAGATTTTGGTTCTGGGAAGGCCAGTTGTTTAACACAAAGTCCAGACTACACTTTTTGGTTAGCACTTAATCACATAGTGACTGTCAATTTGGGTTCATAAGTAAGGAAAATGAAAAAGTATTTTTATGTGGGAAATTTAGAAGAAAACAGATAATGACTGATTTTTAAGTTATTATTTATCTAAATGATAATCTAGTGTTCAGTGACAAAATAATACACAAATATTACATTTTCAATTTTTTTCGTGAATTTTAAAATCACATTGGTTGACAGTGAAAATTCAGTTCAGTTCATTCCAGTTGGCTCAGTCGTGTCTGACTCTGCAACCCCATGAACTGCAGCACGCCAGGCCTCCCTGTCCATCACCAACTCCCAGAGTCCACCCAAACTCATGTCCATTGAGTCGGTTTTGCCATCCAACCATCTCATCCTCTGTCGCCCCCTTCTCCTCCTGCCCTCAGTCTTTCCCAGCATCAGGGTCTTTTCAGATGAGTCAGCTCTCCACATCAGGTGGCCCACGTATTGGAGTTTCAGCTTCAACATCAGTCCCTCCAATGACAGTGAAAAATGGGCATCAAATTAAAAGTCCAGCAATCAAGTAATGACTGTGGTTTATCTACTTGTGAAAATGCACCACAGAACTTAAATGTTGTGAGTGAGTGAAGTTCGCTCAGTCACGTCCAACTCTTTGCAACCCCACGGGCTATATAGTCCATGGGATTCTCCAGGCCAGAATACTGGAGTGGAAGAGCATTTCTCTGCTCCAGGGGATCTTCCTAACACAGGGATCGAACCCAGGTCTCTTGCATTGCAGGTGGATTCTTTACCAGCTGAACCACAAGGGAAGCCCAAGAATAGTGGAGTAGGTAGCCTATCCCTTCTCCAGCAGATCTACCAAGGAATCGAACTGGGGTCTCCTGCATTGCAGGCGGATTTTTTACCAACTGAGCTAAAAATAAACGTTAGAAAGACCATTTAGCAAACGTGGGAAATGTTTTTAATATAAACCAAAGAGAATTAGCCAGGACACATTATGTTTTAAGTTATGTAAAAAAATACGAATTCTTGTAGAAAAAACATTAGAAAATGACAGTAATTGTTTTAGGGTAAGAGATAGGAGGTTATTTTTTCCATATATATTTTCTGAAAATGCATTAAAATGTTGCTTTTTTATTGTTGAAGTTTAATAATAAGAGGCTTTTAGTAAAAACAAGAATTTAAAATTATATTCATTTTATATATCAATATGCCATTAAATTGTCTTTGTCCAAAAAGCAACTGTTAAAAATAATATCCTTATTCTTTCTAGACACAAGCTGTGTCTATTTTTTATCAAATAAATCAATATTAAAATTGCTTACTACTTTTAAGCTTTTGTTTGATAATGAAATGACACATCTCAGATATTATTAAAGCAAATACAATTCCAAACAGAAAATGGTCGCATGAAAAGTAGACATGTTTATTAAATAAAATAGACCTTCAAACTTCCTCAATCTGCTGTTTTTATTAAAATCTGACATTTACTTTATTTATTGCTTGAGAGTAGGTCTTTTAAAGTTTTTGTTTTAAACTAGGCCTTAGAGAAAAGAGAATTATGTGTTTGACTTTAAATCATTATTTGTTTGACCTGTACATAGAATAGGGAAAACAGTATTTTAATAGTATTGGGGAAAATGAAGGGCCATTAAAAGAAAGGGAATACAATTCTGAGAGTGGAAGAACAAAAAATCAAGAAGGAAAGAATTTTAAGTTTTCAAGTGACCTTGGAGATTTGAATTCCACTGAATTCTATCAGATGGAAATTTCTCTTGGACTATTTTCTCTGATTTGCCGTAGACAGGATTCTGATGAGAAAGCCAATGCTTGTGTCTCCCTCATAGGCTGCCTTTCACCTCCTTCCTTCTGTATTTAGAAGAACTCCTACATCTTGCAGGCCTAGAGAATGGCCTTGCTTCCCATCCTTATCTTGTTATTAATATGTTTTCATGCTTAAAAACAACTCCCAGTCTTCCTCCTCTTGGTTTCTGGTAAGCTCAACTTTGCCCAGTGAAAAGTAACAAACTTCCAGCTCCATTAAAATTGAAAATCATGCTCTCATATGAAATGCCCTTTTAGCTTTGTGTGTTACAATATCACTTTTATCAAAATCCAGTTCTAATGCTGCATATCTTCCCAACAGAGAGACAGAATGAATTGACAAAACCTTACCTGATTCTGTAACGGGAAAGGAGTCATCTTTCTTTGAAGTAACACATCCAAATAGTCAGAAAACAAGGACCTTTCCCTATAGGAACTTAACAACAAAGAACACAACATATACTGCTTTACTAAAATGTACCTCCTATGCTAAAAATGTGTCACAGATGTAGTGAACAAATGCAGCTCTGTTTTTTCAGCATGAGATCATATCTGGCCAACACTGGAAGTTTTGTAATCCTTGTCTGGGGGGAAACAACAGAAATATTGATGAACAGTGCAGTTCTGTATAAAATATTACTGAATTGCACTATCATTAAAGTAGTAGTGAGTATGATGTCTTCACCTGACCTGACATCCAGTATAGCACTCTTACACCATTTTATATTTCAGTTATGCTTTAGAGATTTTCTTAACTCAGTGTGTAGATTAGTTTATTTCATGAACCTGCTAAATGGCATTTTGACATCCTGGGGAAATGATTCCTCCAAAAGAGCTTCCCTTTTGTCTCAAGCAGCAACTTCCACCCTGGAAGAGATGGGTCAATTGTCACATTTCTGTTCTTTCGGTAACTTTGCCGGTGGTAGCTCATGAAATGGGGAAGGCAATGGCACCCCACCCCAGTACTTTTGCCTGGAAAATCCCATGGATGGAGGAGCCTGGTAGGCTGCAATCCATGGGGTCGCTAAGAGTCAGACATGACTGAGCGATTTCACTTTCACTTTTCACTTTCATGCACTGGAGAAGGAAATGGCAACCCACTCCAGTGTTCTTGCCTGGAGAATCCCAGGGACGGGGGAGCCTGGTAGGCTGCCGTCTATGGGGTCACACAGAGTCGGACACGACTGAAGCGACTTAGCAGCAGCAGCAGCAGCTCATGAAAAGCACCTTTTGTATTTTGGTTCACTGACTTAGGTTGCTCTGTGAATTCAACGTATAAATAAATAATGTAGGTCCTGTTTTGTGATTGAAATGAGGGGCAGGCTTAGTTGACCCTTCTGATTTTCGAGCCCCTAGTGGTATGAAAATGGTCCACAGCGCCTCTCGGCCTCATCGGCCTCTACCCTTTAAGTCAGCTATAATGTGTGGGCACCCGTGACCTGCTCTTTCCTGGCAGCTCCTCGGCTCTAATGGACTTTGCTTATGCGCAGAGGATGACCCCTCTCTTGAACTCTGTCTCCTTTCATTTCTTTTCCTTTCCAGACATCTCTTAGTATTTCCTAGCATGTTCCCAAATCATTGTTTTTGGATCCGTTAGCTCTCTAATATAAAAGACATTCTTAGTACCAAGGTCTGCTTCAAACGTGGTTTGTGTGCATCCAACTTTTCTTCCCCCTAGTGTCATAGTATTCAGTGTTTCTGAATGAATACTTGGAAACTGCTGCTGCTGCTGCTAAGTCGCTTCAGTCGTGTCTGATTCTGTGCGATCCCATAGACGGCAGCCCACCAGGCTCCTCCGTCCCCGGGATTCTCCAGGCAAGAATACTGGAGTGGGTTGCCATTTCCTTCTCCAATGCATGAAAGTGAAAAGTGAAAGTGAAGTCGCTCAGTCGTGTCCGACTCTTAGCGACCCCATGGACTGGAGCCTACCAGGCTCCTCCATCCATGGGATTTTCCAGGCAAGAGTACTGGGGTGGGGTGCCATTGCCTTCCTATCTTAATCATTATCTTTCATATACTATTTTCCAAAACGAGATTATCACATTTCCATCTGTATATACAAATGAGATGTAATTTTATGAAATAACCAATTATAGAAGGTTTTAAATATTTTAAAATTTAAAGCTGTTCTCATTTTCTCATTTCTGTCTTTCACATTAGATTTTCTATTGACTGTTTTAAACCAATTATGAAAATCCATATAATAGTGTCATAATAAAATATATAATAACCATCATTCTAAGTCAATAATGCTATTTTATTTATAGTAGACAATGCAATAATACCTCTGGCTCAGTGGCAAATAGTTTTAAAAATAAATGAATATATATATATATATGTAATTTTTCCCTCTGGTCCTTTTATACTGCTCAAATATGCTTAGTCACATAAAAATTTCTTGTGTGTATGCAGTATAATATGAGACTTTGAATATATTAATTACATATTTATGTAATATGTAAATACTCTTATACTTTATCCCTTTCATTGTCTAATGCAAATACATTGGTTATGGTGTGTATCATTTTTCACTTTTAAGCAGAAGCTTCAGTGTTTTATTGATATTCTTTGTTAGAGAAACTTTTAATAGCTAACTACAAACATCTCTAGTCTCAATTTCCAAATCTACCAAATGGTCAGAAAAATAAAATATCATCCTGATAAACATTTTCTATCAGTTCTTTAGTCAAGAAAGTTTTGTGCTCATGCTACCAGCCTTTCATCCAAGTTCAGCTCCCTTTTTTCTAGTCAGAAAAGTCTAGTCAGACGACCTAGAGGGATGGGATGGGGAGGCAGGAGGGTTCAGGAAGGGGAACACATGTATACCTGTGGCAGATTCATTTTGATATATGGCAAAACCAATACAATATTGTAAAGTTAAAAAATAAAATAGAAAGACTTTTCATTACTTAAGATTAAGTCCTTAGCGAGAGGGAAGGAACCATGTTGATTTTTCTCTCACAGCTGCCCTCTTTAAACTAGTCATACTTATATTTCCACCCCCCTTCTGAGCTGTTTTCTGATTATACACTAATTTTCTTTGCTCTGTCCCTGATTCTGCATGATCTTCTCCTCCTTTCAAACTAATGTCTTACTAAGTATCTGATGTGAAAAAAGAAGATTTCTGTTCCTAAGAAGGATAAATCTGTTAAATCAAGCAAAGAAATATACTTGGGAATGAAGGTCAGAACAACTCCAACATATTGCAAAGTTCTTTGTTCTTTCATGCCTTAATACAAGTGAGTTCATATGAAGAGTCAGATTTTAATGTTCAGAAAGCATAGACTATATTAGCATCCTATTCCTTTAGTGAAAATGAATCTTCCTGATTACAATATTAAAAATTTTGTTGACAGTTTTTGCAAGGCCATTCTCTTAATCATCTCAGACATTTGGTAGAACGTGCAGATGTAAGCCAGCTCTCAGCTGCGTTTGTGTTTCGTGAAGGTTGTTTGATTACCACGGCCGTGTGCCTCCGCCGCCCCGCGCGGTCATCCCGCTGAAGCGGCCACGAGCGGCAGTGACGACCACCCGCAGGGAAAAGGGAGTTTTCTCTATGAAAGGAGGATCGAGGTCTGCTGTCAGCGGGTCTTCTTCGTCGGGCTCGAAATGTAAGTAATCTTCTTCGCTTCCCCGTAAAGAAGGGTGGGGGTGCATACCATTGCATGAATGTCTGTACTCAGTAAATTAATCAAGAATTATGGCAGGGTTGCTATGTACGATGTATGAGCGAAATATCAAATGGATAAGAAATGGCCTCTGCTTTCCACTGTACTGCACTGGAGTAGTGTGGTGGAGCCAGACACCAACACGGCTAACACAAACCTGGGAGCCATCAGTAAGGTGTTTTATTAGAGCGAAGAATAGCTCTGACCCACCCAGCTTGTGACGCATCCAAGTCCTGAAATACAACCTGCTGCTTTTGGTGAAGAAACAGATTTCACTAACAAAAAGAGCCATAGAGTATCTTTTCAGAGAAGCAGTCTGCAAAATCAATGCATGTTTTGAATATTTGAGCCCTGGGATAACTAAGAGGGAAATAGTAGAAAGGTAAAAGGGTAACTTTGCATACTATTCTAAATCAGGAGAATGGGGTCTGAAAACATATGTAATGACATAAAAAATAATATTGATATAATCTCACATGAATTAATAAAAAGTAGAGCTAAAAACTTCCCAACGAAACACATTGTTAAGTTTTTATATGGACAGATCCAGAAAAATATAATTTGTTATGAGAGTATTATTCCTAAGGTAGAGACAGCAGTTTTTCTTGTGTTTCTTGAGGTTACAGTCTACAGAGAAGAGACAGACAATAGCAAGCAAGGTAAAATCTGAGGTTTTAACACAGTAGATCATCACTATGTCAAAGAAAAAAGTAGAATAAAGCGACAGAGAAAGAGGAGAGCTGTGTTTCATGGCATGGTGTGTGGCGGCCTCTCTGACAAGGTGCTGTGTGAGCAGAGACCCCATGGAGGCAGGGGAAGGAGTGTGCACGTGAAGCTGTCGGTGGCAGAGCATCTGGGCAGAGAGAAGGGTTGGTGCAGAGACCTTACCTTGGAACAAGGAAACAAGGAAACGTGGTGGGGAATAAGGTAGAGCCAAGGCAAGTTCCCGTGCAACCTGTTAGGTCCCCATAGAGGGTTTCTAGTTATTTGCATCTGTCCTTCAAGACAAGTGAAGCAAATCCTTTATCCTAATTTTACTGATGGGTAAGCACAGAGAAGCTAAATCATCAAGCGAAGAACTGACTCATTGGATAAAACGCTGGTGCTGGGAAAGGTGAAGGCAGGAGGAGAGGTGGACGACAGAGGATGAGATGGTTGGAAGGCATCACCGACTCGATGGACATGAGTTTGAGCAAGCTCTGGGAGATGGTGAAGGACAGGGAAGCCTGGTGTGCTGCAGTCCATGGGGGCGCAAAGAGTCAAACAGGACTGAGGGACTGAACTGAACTGAAGCACAGAGAATGTTACATTGTTAGCAGATGGTAGAGCCAACACTAAACCCATGTTCCTTCGTTCTTATCCCTATATATGCTGTCTACTCTAGAACATTGCCTTGTACCTTAGCACCATCAGAAATACTAAGAAAGAACACTGTTGAGATACTTAGTTTTTATACGAAGAAGTGTAAAAAATAGTTACCCTCAGCACTGATGCTTCTGTTAACTAAGTTTGGTGCACTCAGAATTTAAATTAGCTAATCTAAACTAAATAGCAAATTACATAGATTTACATTTATTTCCCCACGTACTGACTCATCCATGTGTCTAATTCTTCTATGGATAAAAAAAAAAAAAAAAGTGAATTCCCTTTTTGAGTCTTAGTAATAAAAGAAAATGAGTTTCTGCAACAATCTCTAAACAATCTTACATGCTGTCTGTTTTCAAAAACAAAGAAAGTTCTTGAATTTTGTTCTTGCTGTGAAAAGTTGAGCATTGAATTGTCTGCTATGTTTATAGAAGACTTCTTTTTTTTTTTTTCCCCATAGTAGTATTAAGTTAATTTTAAATAGAAATATCTTGAGCATCTGTGGATGCTTTGCCCTGGAGTCACTTTTAGAATGCTATTTAGCAATGGGAGTATTATTGATGTTTTGGCCATGGCAGTTCTACACTGTGAAAGAATATTCCAAGCTTTGCAGAACATTCAGCGTCCCTGCCTGTCAAACCTTGAGCACTCTTCAGGCTTTTTAATAACTGTACGTGTGCTTATGCATTTCTGAATTTTCCTTAAGGAGATGTAACCACCCGGGTTTAGAACCAGTGGTTTCTGGCCATTCTTGGGCAAGTGCAGCTTTGTACAACTCAACCACTCAATTGCCGTAAACCTCAGTGATGCAGAGAACAGTGATAGTTTCCAGGGGTTATTTTGATGTAAATACCTTGATCTTCAAATGGTTAAGTTGTTTCTGGCCTTTTATTTTTGATTTCTAATCCTCGGGTCATGGAGAGAGAATGTGAATTATAAAATCTTTTTTGAGTACCTTAGAATTTCTCTTGGTTTCATAATAATGAGATTTTGTGAGTGGGAAATAGGATCTATTTTCTGCCTTTGGTATATCATACTGTGTGTGTCTTTTATCTTGTTGGTTGTATCATCCGATCCTCTGTAGACTTTGTTCTTTTGTGGCAAATTGATAAGTGAAATTCTGAAAGTGATTATTTAAAATTCTCTACCAATTAGTGACCTTATAAAGTTCTTCTTTTCTTGAGGTTTTATTTTATATTCCATGTTGCTTGGCTAGTATTTATATGGTGTTTTACAGTACTAGTTAAATAATAGCTAACCTTTTTTTGATGTTTGTTCTATGGTAGCTATTGTTTTAAACACATTATTAATACACACATTTTAATGTATAAATTAAATATATTAATTCATTTGTTTCTCATAACTGCCAATAACTGAAGTATTGTTATCATTCCCATTTTGTAAGTGTGGAAAAGTTAAGTAATATCCCTAAAGTCACAGAGCTATTTACTAACAGTGCCTGGAACTACAGCCTGATTCTAGAGCATCTGATTCTAGAGTGTAGAATCTTATGTAATGCTTCTTCTCTAAAGTTCTTGGAGAATTGTAACTTTCCCATTTACGTAATACTTCATTTTCTATCCGTACCCTAGAATTTTGCTTTTTTCAATACGTTGCTTAGTCCTTTACTGATAAGATTCTCTTTTGGTTTGCATTTCCCTAGTCTACCTTTTATTTTCCACCTTTCTTTGTCATTAGTTTCCCAGGGCACATGTGATAAATTATGACAAACTGAGGGTTAAATGACAAATATTTAGAGATTGAACGTCTGAGATCAAGGTGTCCCAGAGCTCTTCTCTGTCTCTGGAAGTTCCACGGACAGTCTGAGACTGTCTTCTGGACAGTCTGTTCCATGCCTTTCTCCTAGCTTCTGGAATGCTGCAATCCTTGGCATGCCTGACCAGTATCTACCTCCATCATCACACGCGCTTTTCCCCTGTGTCTTTGTGTCTATGTGTCTGTTCCTTTTCTTATGAAGACGTTAGTCATGTTGGACTAGGACTCACTCAATAGCCTCATCGTAATTACATCTACAAAGATGTATTTTCAAATAGGTAATATTTACAGGTACTAGGATTAGGATTTATCTTTTGAGAGAACATTTTAACCAACACCACTATAATTTTGTTTTTGCATAAATTTTTTCCTAAAATAACATATATCTGGACCTTGTTTTTAAAAGCAATATGGAAGTCTTTGTTTTTTACAGGGAAATATAATTATTTTACATATGTTTTACTCATTAACCTGTTAGATTAGCTTATATTTCGTCCATCCTAACTCCAAGTATTTAAATTATCATTTCCTCTTTTCTTCCTTTCCCTATGCTTGTTTAATGAATTTGCTTTTAATTCTGTCTCTTCCCTCATTACAGTCTTAATTTGGATATTCTACTACATCTTTCTTTTTCATTAGTGACTATAATAATATATTAAACTTTTATAGTTAAAACTATTTTATCTATTTCTCTCCTAAAATCAAATAATACCTATTCTAACTTGCATTGAAGACATGAATTTTAAAAAGCTTGTACTTCATCACTCCCAAATCACATATGTCCCCTCCCTCTTGAACCTTCCTCCCAACCCCCACCGCGCCCCACCCCTCTAGGGTGTCACAGACGCCTGGTTGAGCTCCTGTGTGATACAGCAACTTCCCACGAGCTATGTTTTACATATGGCACATGTATATTTTTCAGTGCCACACCCTCAGTTCCTCCCATCCTCTCCAGCCCCAACTGTGCCCACAAGTCTGTTCTTTATGTTGCATCTCTATTCCTGCCCTGCAAATAGGATCCTCAGTACCATTTTTCTAGATTTCATGCATATGCATTAATGTTTGATACTTGTTTTTCTCTTTCTGACTCACTGCACTCTGTATAACGGGCACTACACTCATCCACCTCACCAGAACTGACTCAAATGCACTCCTTTTCATGGCTGAGTAATATTACATTGTATGTATATTCCACAACTTTATCCATTCATCCATCAACAGACATCTGGGTTGCTTCTGTGTCCTGGCTACTGTGAGTAGTGCTGCAGTAAGCATAAGGGTCCATCTGTCTTTTTGAATTATGGTTTTCTCAGGCTATACAGGGCTTCCTAGGTAGCTCAGCTGGTAAGGAATCCACCTACAGTGCAGGACACTCTGATTTGATTCCTGGGTTGGGAAGTTCCCCTGGAGACAGGATAAGCTACCCACTCCAGTATTCTTGGGCTTTCCTTGTGGCTTAGATGGTAAAGAATCCACCTGCAATTGAATCCCTGAGTTGACCTGAGTTGAATCCCTGAGTTGGGAAGACCCCCTGGAGGAGGGCCTGACAATGCACTGCCGTATTCTTTCCTGGAGCATTCTAGGGACAGAGGAGCCTGGCAGGTCCCAAAGAGTCAGACGTGACTAAACATAGCAAAGGGTATATGCTCAATAGTAAGATTGCTGGGTCATGTGGTAGTTTTATTCCTAGTTTTTTAAGGAATCTCTATACTGTCCTCCATAGTGGCTGTATCAATTTACATTCCCACCAACAGTGCAAGAGGGTTCCCTTTTCTCCACACCCTCTCCAGCATTTATTGTTTGTAGGTTTTTTTGATGATGGCCATTCTGACTGGTGTGAGATGATGCATCATTGTAGTTTTGATTTCGCATTTCTCAAATAATGAGCTATGTTGAGCATTTTTTCATGTGTTTATTGGCTGTCTATATGTCTTCTTTGGAGAAATGTCTGTTCAGGTCTTTTGCACATTGTTTGATCGGGTTTTCTTTTTTTTTTTTTTTTTCTGATATTGAGCTGCATGAGCTGCCTGTATATTTTTGACATTAATCCTTTGTCAGTTGCTTCATTTGTAATTATTTTCTCCCATCCTGAGGGTTGTCTTTTCATCTTATTTGTGGTTTCCTTTGCTGTGCAAAAGTTTTTACATTTACCTAGGTACCATTTGTTTATTTTTGTTTATATTTCCATCACTCTAGGAAGAGGGTCATAGAGGATCTTACTGTGATTTATGTCAGAGTGTTATGCCTATATTTTCCTTTAAGAACTTTATACTTTCTGCTCTTACAAGTAGTTATTTCATCCATTTTGAGTTTATTTTTTGTTAGGGAGAGTTTTAATTTGTTCTCTTATACTCAGCTGTCCAGTTTTCTCAGCACCAACTATTGAAGAGACTGCCTTTTCTCATTGTATACTCTTGCCTCCTTTATCAAAGATGAGGTGCCTACAGGTGCGTGTGTCTGTCTCTGGGCTTTCTATCTTGCTCCATTGGTCTATATTTCTGTTTTTAGTGCCAGCACCATACTGTTTTGCTGACTATAGCTTTGTAGTATAGTCTGAAGTCAGGAACATTGATTCCTCCAGTGCCCTTCTTCTTTCTCAAGACCTGCCAGCATTCTTTGTATTTCCCTCAGTGGCAGACTCAGAGGCATTGCTTTTAGTAATGTTTGTTAAATTCTAAATATATATATTAAACAACTCCCTGGAATAATGTTGCTGCTGCTGCTGCTGCTAAGTCACTTCAGTCGTGTCCGACTCTGTGCGACCCCATAGACGGCAGCCCACCAGGCTCCGCCGTCCCCGGGATTCTCCAGGCAAGAACACTGGAGTGGGTTGCCATTTCCTTCTCCAATGCATAAAAGTGAAGAGTGAAAGTGAAGTCACTCAGTCGGAATAATGTTACACCTCACAATTATAGTGTGAAGAAAAAAAATGGTAAAAATAAAAGTGCAGTTCTTACATTAAATGAAACTACCCAAAGCACATAAATATAATCTATGAATTTAATGGAGATGACATATACTAACCTATTACACAGAGAGCAGAAATGTGTAAAAACTAGAGATGGAGAACAAAGAAAAAGAAGGTTAAATATTAGGCTTAACTGTGCTTAGTCTCTCAGTCATGTCTGACTCTTTGTGACCCCATGGACTGAAGCCCGCCAGGCACCCCTGTCCATGGGGATTCTCCAGGCAAGAATACTGGAACGGGTTGCCCTGCCCTCCTCCAGGGGATCTTCCAAATCCAGAGACCAAACCCAGGTCTCCCACATTGCAGGTGGATTCTTAACCATCTGAGCCACAAAGGAAGCACTAGGTTTAATGAGCCAGCCTCTTCCAAAGAGATCTTTGTTATGAGGGACAAGCATAAGAAATGAACATTAAGTTGGCATCAGTATCAGTTCTTCACAGGCTGTGGTTTTTCACAGTGGTTTTGATTTGCATTTCCCTGATGATTAATGACATTGAGCATCTTTTCATGTATCTGTCAGCCATCTGTATGTCTTCTTTGGGAAAATGTCTGTTCAAACCCTCCGCCCATATTTTAATCAGACTCTTTTTTTTTTTTTTACTATTGAGCTGTATGAGTTATGATTTGTAATTATTTTCTCCCACTTATTAGGTTGCCTTTTTATTTTGTTGGTGGTTTGTTTGTTTTGGCTGTACAGAAGTTTTGATGTTTGGTATAGTCATTTGCTTGTTTTTCTTTTGTTGCTTTTGATTTTGGTGTCATATTCAAAATATCATTGCCTGACCTGTGTCATGGAGATCACTGCCTACATTTTCTTCTGGGAGGCTTATGGTTTTAAGTCTTGCATTCAAGTCTTTAATCCATTTAGTTAATTTTGGGGTGTGGTATAAAATAGTGGCCCAGTTTCATTTTTCACGTGTAGTTGTCCAGTGTTCCCAACATCACTTTTTGAGGAGGCTATTCTTTCCCCATTGTACATTTTTTGCTCGTTTGTCATAAATTAATTGACCACTTACAGATGGGTTGCTGGTTTTCTGGGCTCTCTATTTTGTTTGCTGACCCACATGTCTGTTATTGTGCCAATGCTATTCTGTTTTGATTATTTATACATTTGTAATATAGTTTGAAATCAGGAAGCATTATGCTTTTTCCAGCCTTGTTCTTCTTTCTTAAAATTGCTTTAGTGATAAAGTCCCATTTTGTGGTTTCCTACAAATTTTAGAATTGCTTATTATATTTTTTATTCCACAAACAATCTCGTCTTTCTCATGTGTCATCAGTGGAAAATTTCTTCCTGTCTCTTTTCCTTTTGACACATATTTGCATATGTGGGCTCTAACTTCTGTCCTCTGTGTCCTTATCATTCTTTTTCGTTTGCTTGTTTCTATTTTTACTGTTTATTGTGTGATAGCTTCTTTCAACCTTTGCTCTCCTAAATTTGCTTTTTAGCAGTTTTACTAATAACACTTTTTTATTCAAAAATCAACTTTTTAGTTCTAGAAATTCTTATTTTACTTTGCTCCTGTTTAAAGGTTGATGCTGCTGTGCTTTACTCAGTCATATCTGACTGTAGCCCACTATGCTCCTCTGACATGGAATTTTCAGGCAAGATACTGGAAAAATACTCCAGCAGTTTGCCATTTTCTTCTCTAGGGGATCTTCATGACCCAGGGATCAAACCCGTGTCTCTTGCATCCCCTGGATTGGCAGGTAGATTCTTTACCATGACACCGCCTGAGAAGGCTGATTAAGCGTTAAGGTCATGGCACTTTTATTAACATTTTCTATCACTGATTTTGCTTCTTCAGTATCCATCTCCTCCAGTTATTTGCCTCATCACTCTCTTACAAAACGGGGCATCCCTGATAGCTCAGTTGGTAAAGATTCTGCCTGCAAAGCAGAAGACCCCAGTTCTATTCCTGGGTCAGGAACATCCCCTGGAGAAGGGATAGGCGACCCACTCCAGTATTATTGGGCTTTCCTTGTGATTCAACTGATAAAGAATCCACCTGCAATGCGGGAGATCTGGGTTTGATCCCTGGGTTGGGAAGATCCCCTGCAGAAGGGAAAGGCCACCCACTCCAGTGTTTTGGCCTGAAGGATTCCATGGACTGTATAGTCCATGGGGTCACAAAGAGTTGCACATGACAGAGAGACTTTCACTGTCTTGTAAAAACCTGCTCTGTTAGTCACTTTCTTTCTTGTATAATTCCCTGACATTGTGCACCTCAAGCTACTTTGGTCCCTCAGAAAGTGAGGAACTAAAAGTCAGTGTGATTTCTAATCACCTTGACCAGTAGCTATCCTGGGCCTCTTTTATGACATGTGAGAAGACTTCTTTGCTCACCAGTATCACTTCAGTTCAGTTCAGTTGCTCAGTTGTGTCTGACTCTTTGTGACCCCATGAATTGCAGCACTCAGGCCTCCCTGTCCATCAACAACTCCCGGAGTTCACCCAAACTCATGTGCATCGAGTTGCTGATGGCATCCAGCCATCTCATCCTCTGTCATCCCCTTCTCCTCCTGCCCCCAATCCCTCCCAGCATCAGAGTCTTTTCCAATGAGTCAACTCTTGGCATGAGGTGGACAAAGTACTGGAGTTTCAGCTTTAGCATCAGTCCTTCCAATGAACACCCAGGGCTGATCTCCTTTAGAATGGACTGGTTGGATCTCCTTGCAGTCCAAGGGACTTTCAAGAATCTTTTCCAGCACCACAGTTCAAAAGCATCAATTCTTCAGCACTCAGCTTTCTTCACAGTCCAACTCTCACATCCATACATGACCACTGGTAAAACCATAGCCTTGACTAGATGGACCTTTGTTGGCAAAGTAATGTCTCTGCTTCTTAATATACTGTCTAGGTTGGTCATAACTCTTCTTCCAAGTATACACTGAGCTAATTGTCCACTCAACAGTGCCTCTCCCCACAGGGAATACCTCTAGTGTCGATGGGACTCTCAGACTCTCCCCGACTATACGTTGCAAGGTGTTAGGTATAGTCCTCATCACTCTAAGAGGATTTATAATGGACTCCTCTCTTCTTGCCCAACCCACTCAGGGAACGTTAACATTCTTTCCAGTCTCCCAGGAGAGGCAAGTTAGCCCTTTTCTAAACATCTATAAACTTAGTGTCTTTCCTTGCCCCTGCATCTGCAAATACTCCAATCTCATGCCTTTTTTCAAAGGATATGAGGTCTTATAGATGTATGTGGATATGCCTCCCACTTCCATGTCAGCCACAGTTTATTTTACTTTATTATTATTTAATTTAATATATTTTGGGGGTAGAGTCATCCAGGCATAGCATGTTTCTATCCTTCAGAAATCCCCAAGTACTGAAAAATCTAATGACTTTTTTCTTACATTGGAATAAATCAGTAATGAAAGGATGTTTGCAGAAGCACAAATTGCCAAAGTCAGCTACTTGAGAACATAATCCAAACTAGCTTTCTGTAAAGACCATCTAGTAAAATAATTATTTGAAATTTATTATAGATGTGTTAATTCTCAAATATGATAATTTAAAAAAAACTATTAATATTTAAAGGCAACAGACTGAATAATTCTGTGCATATAGTTCTACATATTTAAAGACTCAATTCACAAAAACTGTAGTTTAGTGTTATTATAGTGAAACATGAATCTTAAAAAGATTTGTATATAATTAATTGGCAAGATTAACTAGACTCACAATTGCATATTCTCTCTGAAAGTACATTAGCAGACTATATTATATATGGAAGTATGTGTATATAAGTATATATGAGTGAATACAAATATTAATTATTTGATAGTACTTTTACAATTAGTCTGGTCTGTGGGAACAATAATTTTCAATTCAAATCACATATGAAAAACTTCAGTGAAGTGTGAAATATATTATGTTAATATTGGCTTAAGTGAATGACTATTTACTGAGGTATATATTTTGCTCTTTTATTAATAGCTATTTCCCAGTACTAAATGACTTGGTAAGTTTAGAGGAAGAAATTAATATTATAGCTTAGGCAATTTGTCATTTCTTATTTCAGAATTTTTAATAATGTTTAATTCTCTTGAGGAGAAAAACTATATAAAGAAAATATATTAGTACTGTAATTTGCCAAGGTTGAATACTGATAAGCTTTTTAAATGGATTGCTCTTTTAAAAAATTATATCACCACTAGGTATTTCTGTCCTTTTTCAAATCAACTTGAGCTAAAACTATAACCAGCTTGTCCCGTTCCACATCATGGGATCATAAAATAAAGAAGTGATGTTGCTAATAAACACTTTATAAAAGAGAAGACATAAACATCTATGAGCTTTGGCAGATGTTCTTAGTAAAAAAAAAAAAAAAAATCAGCCTTCTGAAAAAAATGTAATATTAAGTAAATTTCTTCAAGTAATTAATTTAAATCCTAAGGTCTAGCAAGAGAAATCCCAGTAAGTTTTTATGCCTTTGGAGTTCTGTTGGTGCATTTTTCAGTGACATAAGATCCTTGAAGCACCTAAGAGGCAATTAAAGGCATTTCGATTGCATTTAAGAAGTAGTAGTTGAGAACTTATCCTCAACACTAAGGAAGTGTTGTGTTGGTTTTTCCCCCAAATCCATATGATTTTAGTATAGAGTTGAAGCATCAATCAGAGAAACAAATGTTAATATCCAGCAAAGTATCACTAAATATACCTTTGCATCCATTATTTTGGCCAAGGGATTTATTATGCTTTCAAATATTTGGCCAGCAGGGCTAGAGAAGTCTTAATAGTATTGAGAATACTGAATTGAGCCTAGAAGGATAGGTGGGTTTGGAAAGAAAGTACGAGAGACTTCCGTTTCCCTGAGTGGAGAAGAGCAAAGGCTTTATTCTCAGATTGTCTGGGATGGAATTCACGTTGCACAACACACTAATACTGTGGCCATGAGGAAATCCTCTAATCCATGTGTGCCTCTATTTATTTTCTATCTGTAAAATGGAAATAATAATACTTTATATATAACACTTTGTCATGGGAATTAAATGACTGATGCATATAACGTTCTCGGGCAAGTCTTGTTAAACAGCGAGTGATGGGGGGTTTATTGTCTCTGTTGGTAGTTGGCACAGCAGAGTGCAGCAGGGAAGAGGGTGGGGCATGAGACTGCTGTAACTTGAATCCAGCCGTGGCTCTGCCATTGGCGAGCTGTGTGCTTTGGGGGAAGGCTCTTTGTTTGCTGTGCCTTAGTTTCCTCAACTATAACCTGGGAATGGTAATCTCCCCACCGCTTCCATAAAGTTTGTGTGAGGATTAAATGAGTTAACCCATGCAAAGCCCTTAGAATAGTGTCCCCCATGATGAAAGTCTTAATTATAAGCCTTAGTAATAATAGTATTGTTATTATTACTGTCCAAAGCAAAGATTTATCACTAGCAGTGTCAGTTAAGAAGCCAAGGATATTATGATTAAACAAAACAAAAGATGAAAAATGGTTAACAGGAGAGTGAAACACTGTAGAGAATGTTGAAGGATTGAAATTTTATCCAGGGCTAAGGGGAAGGACTCTCAGAAAGATGCTGTGTGATCAAAATGATATTAGTAGTTTAAGAAACGTATGTGATGGTTAGGTTCACGTGCTGAGGCTGCTGTAACAAAGTACCACACACTGGGTGGCCTAGAAAACAGGAATTGATTTCTGCAGAGTTCAGGAGGCTGGGAGTTGGAGACCCAGGTGTCGGTCATGTTGGTTCCTTCGAAGGGCCTGAGGGAAGCGTCTGGGTACTGCCTCTCCTTGGCATGCTGGTGGCCGTCTTCTCCCTGAGTCTCCACGTCTTCGGCCTTCTGTATGTGTATTTAATAGGGTTCTAGTCATATGGGATTAGGGCCTCCTGGTCCGGCCTCCTTTTAACTCGATTATCTCCTTAACTGCCCCGTGTCTAAATAGACTCACACTGTGGATGGCACTGGGGCTATATATGAATAGTCATATATAAAATTTGAGGTGGATGCAGAATCCATCACATAACACAGGGTTATATGCATATAAAACAAGCTAAATGTGGAGCTCTCAGCATACACTTCAGCTCTTTACCTTTTGATAATTGGCTTCTTGGATATTTTTTACTTGGCTCATCCTGGTAAACACACTGAATTTCGCAGACACACATGGCTTCACGGTCTGGACACTGATGAGCACTTTATATAAACAGAGTAATAAGTCCTTACTAAAATCACCACCTGATATTTAGATACACAGCAGCCAAACCAAAACAATGACAGTCTGATTAAAGTAAATAGATACATTTGTAAGCATCTGTGCTTGGCTTTTCTGCTAGGCTTTAATGTGGCTCATTTAACATAACCAGATTTTAAAATGCAGGCAGAAAACAAAGAAAATAAAATGTTCCATAAAATCTTTATATCAACATAGCCTTTGAGCGTTTGAAATGGTTTTCTCAGTTCTACTGTTGTTGTGTCCTTGTTCCGTCGCTCAGTCATGTACGACTGCAACCATGGACTGCAGCATGCAGTCCTCCCTGTCCATCACCAATTCCCGGAGCTTGCTCAAACTCATGTCCATTGCAACAGTGATGCCATCTGGTGATCTCATCCTCTGTCGTCCCCTTCTCCTCCTGTCTTCAATCTTTCCCAGCATCAAGGTCTTTTCTAATGAGACAGCTCTTTGCTTCAGGTGGCCAAAGTATTGGAGCTTCAGCATCAGTTCTTCTAACTCAGGACTGATTTCTTTAGGATGGACTGGTTTGATCTCCTTGCTGTACACGAGACTCTCAAGAGTCTTCTCCAGCATCACAGTTCAAAAGCATCACTCTTTGGTGCTCAGCCTTCTTTATGGTCCACTCTCACATCCATACATGACTACTGGAAAAACCCTAGCTCTGACTATACAGACCTTTGTCAGCAAAGTAATGTCTCTGATTTCTAACAGGCTGTCTAGGTTTGTCATTGTTTTTCCTCCAAGCAGCAAGTGTCTTAAATTCATGGATGCAGTCATCTGCAGTGATTTTGGAGCCCAAGAAAATAAAGTCTGTCACTGTTTCCCCATCTATTTGCCGTGAAGTTATGAGACCGGATGCCATGATCTTCATTTTTTGAAAGTTGAGTTTTAAGCCAACTTTTTCACTGTCCTCTTTCACTTTCATCAAGAGGCTCTTTAGTGCCTCTTCACTTTCTGCCATAAGGGTGGTGTCATCTGCATATCTGAGGTTATTGCTATTTCTGCCAGCAATTATGATTAGCTTGTGCTTCATCCAGTCCAGCTTTTTGCATGATGTAGTCTGCATATAAGTTAAATATGCAGGGTGAAAATATACAGCCTTGACGTACTCCTTTCCCAATTTGGAACCAATGTGTTGTTCCATGTCCAGTTCTAACTGTTGCTTCTTGACCTGAACGCAGGTTTCTAAGGAGGCAGGTCAGGTGGTCTGGTATTCCCATCTCTAAGAATTTTCCACAGTTTGTTGTCATCCACAATCAAAGGCTTTAGTGTAGTCAATGAAGCTGAAGTAGATGTTTTTTTCCTGAAATTCTCTTGCTTTTTCTATGATCCAATGGATGTTGGCAATTTGATTTTTGGTTCCTCTACCTTTCCTAAAACCAGGTTGAAAATCTGCAAATTCTTGGTTCATATACTGTTGAAGCCTAGCTAGGAGAATTTTGAGCATTACTTTGCTGACCTGAAATGAATATAATTATGTGGTAGTTTGAACATTCTTTGGCTTTGCCCTTCTTTAGCATTGGAATGAAAACTGACCTTTTCCAGTCCTGTGGCCACTGCTGAGTTTTCCAAATTTGCTGGCATATTGAGTGCAACACTTTCACAGCATCATCTTTCAGGATTTGAAATAGCTCAACTGGAATTCCATCACCTCCACTAGCTTTGTTTGTAGTGATGCTTTATAAGGCCCACTTGACTTGACATTCCAGGTTTTCTGGCTCTAGGTGAATGATCACACCATCATGGTTATCCAGGTCATGAAGATCTTTTTTGTATCGTTCTTCTTGTATTCTTGCCACTTCTTCTTAATATCTTCTGCTTCTATTAGGTCCATACCATTTCTGTCCTTTATTGTGCCCATCTTTGAATGAAATTTTCCTTTGGTATCTCTAATTTTCTTGAAGAGATCACTAGTCTTTCCCATTCTATTGTTTTCCTCTATTTGTTTGAATTGTTCACTAAGGAAGCCTTTCTTATCTCCTTACTGTTCTTTGGGACGCTGCATTCATATGGGTATATCTTTCCTTTTCCCCTTTACTTTCACTTCTCCTCTTTTCTCAGCTGTTTGTAAGGCCTCCTCAGACAGCCGTTCACCTTTTGTATTTCTTTTTGGGGGGTGGTTTTGATCATCCCCTCCTGTATAAAGTCACAAACCTCCGTCCATAGTTCTACGGGCACTCTGTCTATCAGATCTAATCCCTTGAATCTGTTTGTCACTTTTACTGTATAATCATAAAGGATTTGATTTGGGTCATATCTAAATGGTTTAGTGGTTTTCTCTACTTTCTTCAATTTAAGTATAAATTTTGCAATAAGGAGTTCAAAATCTGAGCCACAGTCAGCTTCTAATCTTGTTTTTGCTGCCTGTATAGAGCTTCTCCATCTTCAGCTGCAAAGAAAATAATCAGTCTGATTTCAGTATTGACCACCTGGTGATGTCCATGTGTAGAGTTGTCTCTTGTGTTGTTGGAACAGGGTGTTTGCTATGACCAGTGCATTCTCTTGATAAAACTCTGTTAGCTTTTGCCCTGCTTCATTTTGAAATCCAAGGTCAAACTTGCCTGTTACTCCAGGTATCTCTTGACTTCCTACTTTTGCATTCCAGTCCCCTATGATGAAGAGGACATCTTTTTTGGTGTAAATTCTAGAAGGTCTTGTAGGTCTTCATAGAACCATTCAACTTCAGCTTCTTCGGCACTGGTGGTTGGGGCATACAGTTCTACTGGAGAATTTATGTTTTTTCATTGTGCTCCAATAACAGCACCAGAAAAATTATAATTGTTCCTGAAAGAATAAGAAAGAAAGTTGGAGAAGGAAATGGCAACTTCAGTCCAGTACTCTTGTCTGGAAAATCCCATGGACAGAGAAGCCTGGTAGCTTACAGTCCATGGGGTCACAAGAGTTGGACACAACTGAGCAAATTGTTCCAGAGTGGGATTATAAAAGTTTGTGAACATTAGGTCCAATCAGTAAAACTTAACATTTCTAGCCTCTGTTTCTTCCTCTTCTGTTCTTTTCCTAGATCTGGGCCTAATAAGCAGATCCTTGACTACCCTAATAGTCTCTTACAGATTAATTTTCCTGACTCTGTATTCTTCCCCAATCTCATTAATTGCATGACCAACTGCAAGATTATTCTAAACTAAATGCTTTGTCAGTTCCTCACTCAAAACTCAAAACTACTCTCATTGAGCAGGTGAGGATCCAAGCTCCTCATTGTAGTTCTTCAGGCAAATCTAGTCTTCCATTCCTGGTTCTGCCATTCCCAGTTCTCAGCTACTCTTCTCCTGGCTTAATTGACACGTAAATGTTTCTGGACTTATGTTCATGTACCTCCACATGAAATTCCTTTCCTTTATCAGAAGAAATGTGTTACCAACACATTATCTACCTCTTATAGACAAATTAGTGTCATTCATGGAATTACCTGTCTTTCAAATCCAACCCGGGTAATGCCATTTTTGTGATACAGGTTTGGACCGTCCTGTGGCACAAAGGAGGCATCTGTCCTCTAAAGCCAAACTGGTTATTTGTCTTCCTAATTAGGATACTTAAGGCTTTCTGCTTAACTTTATAGCTATTTTCATGAACATCTAGTCATTCCATTTTAGATTACAAATTTGTCCTTCAAGTCACCTTTGCATTGTGCAAAGTACATTCTCAAATATTCATAGACTCTGTGTCATCGGTGTTCTTTTGGCTTCTTGCGTGTTGCTTTTTCTGTGCACACCATGGTTGGCCATGACCTACATCTTTAGAATTCTACTTAGTTGTTGTTGTTTAGTCTAAGTCCCGTCTGATTCTTTTGTTACTCCATGGACTATAGCCTCCCAGGCTCCTCTGTCCATGGGATTTCCGAGGCAAAAAACTGAAGTGGGTTTCCATTTCCCTCTCCAGAGACATAATCTTTAATAATGAGATCTAATCTTCACAAGCTTCCAGCTTGTCTGTATTAGGGAACAATTGCATAACAACAAGTTGATTTAAAATATTATTCTTAGTAAAAGAAATACTCCTGACTCATGCTATCTGCTACTCTATATAAAAATAACTTATGGTGTTATATCCTCCACACCCTGTCTTTAACGATGAAGATTATGCAGTCAGAGTACAGAGGTGAGACTGGGAAAAGAGTCTTGCACAAGTCATGGGTTAGTATCATATTCCTTCATCACAGTGCTTCTGACAGATAAAAGGCATATTTTCATGACTGTTTTGTTTTGTTTTGTTTTTGCACTGCCTGCCTGCCTGTCTATCCCCCATTAGATAGTCAATCCAAAAGTATTGCCAGGACTTACACAAAGCTTTTAATAAACTTTGCTGGTCTATTTGAAGTTGGCATGAAGTGGCCATATCTGTAATACATAAGCATGCCTACAGATTTTCTGGTATTTGCTAATTCTGACCGTAGCTCAGATCATCAGCTGCTCATAGCCAAATTCAGGCTTAAAGTAAAGAGAGTGGGGAAAATCACTAAGCCAGCCAGGTACGACTTAAATTAAATCCCCTATGAATATGCTGTGGAGGTCATGAATAGATTCAAGGGCTTAGGCCTAGCAAACAGTGTGCCTGAAGAACTATGGACAGAGGTCTTAATATTGCACAGAAGGCAGTGAACAAAACCATTCTAAAGGAAAAGAAAAGCAAGAAGTCAAAGTGGTTTTCTGAGGAGGCTTTACAAATAGATGAAGAAAAAAGAGAAGCAAAAAGCAAGGGAGAAAGGGACAGTTATTTCCAACCAAATGCAGAGTTCCAAAGAACAGCAAGGAGAGACAAGAAGGCCTTCTTCAGTGAACAGTGCATAAAACTAGAAGAAAACAGCAGAAGGGGGAAAGACTAGAGATCGCTTCAGGAAAATAGGAGATATCAAGGGAACATTTCACCCAAAGATGGGCACAAGAAAGAGGCCTAGTAGATGCTGAAGAGATCAAGAAGAGATGGAAAGAATACACAGAAGAATTGTAAAAAACAAACAAAAAACGATCCTAATGAACTAGATTACTACAGTGGTGCGATCAGTCACCCAGAGCCAGACATTCTGAAGAGCGAAATCAAGTGGGCCTTAGGAAGCACGGCTGTTAATAAAGCCAGTAGATCCAATGGAATTCCAGTAGAGCTATTCAGAGCCCTAAAGGATGATGCCATCAAGGTGCAGCATTCAATATGTCAGCAAACCTGGAAGACCCAACAATGACCACAGGTCTGGAAAAAGTCAATCCTCATCCCAATTCATAAGAAGGATAGTACTAATGAATGTGCTAACCATCAGACAATTGCACTCGTCTCCCAGGCTAGTAATGTCATGCTTAAAATTTTGCATGCTAGGCTTCAGCATTATGCAAATGAGAACATCCAGATGTCCAGGCTTGGTTTAGAAAAGAAAGAGAAACCAGAGATCAAATTGCCAGCATTCACTGGACCATAGAGATAGCTAGGGAATTCCAGAAAAGCATTCAACTCTGTTTCATTGACTACGCTAAAGCCTTTGACCGTGTGGATCATGACAAATTGTGGAAAGCTCTAAAAGAGACGGAAATACCAGACCATCTTACCTGTTTTCTGAGAAACCTGTATGCGGGTCAAGAAGCAACAGTTAGAACCCTATATGGAACAACCGATTGGCTTAAGATCGAGAAAGGAGTACCACAGGGCTGTCTGCTGCCACCTTGTTTGTTTAACCTATACGCTGAGCACATCATGGGAAATGCCAGGCTGGATGAGTTACAAGCTGGAATCAAGCTAGGCGGGGGAAACAACAACAACCTCAGACATATGAATGATACCACTCTAATGGCAGAAAGCGAAAAGGAGCTAAAGAGCATCTTGATGAGAGTGAGGGAGGAGAGTGAAAGAGCTGGCTTAAAGCTAAATGCTAAGAAAACTGAAATTATGGCATCCTGCCCCATTACTTCATGGCAAATAGAGGGAAAAAATGTAGAAGCAGTGACAGATTTCCTATTCTTGGGCTTTAAACTCACAGTGAACAGTGACTGCAGCCATGAAATCAGAAAATGATCGCTTCTTGGCAGAAAAGCTATGACAAACCTAGACAGTATGTTGAAAAGCAGAGACATTACTCTCCCAACAAAGATTCATATAATCAAGGCTATGGTCTTCCCAATGGTCAAGTACAGTTGTGAGAGCTGGACCATAAAAAAGGCAGGCAGAACGCCAAAGAATTGATGCCTTTGAACTGTGGTGCTGGAGAAGGCTTCTGAAAGTCCGCTGGACAGCAAGGAGATCAAACCAGTCAATCTTAACGGAAATCAACTCTGAATACTCGATGGAAGAACTGATGCTGAAGCTCAAGCTCCAGTATTTTGGTCATCTGATGTGAATAGCCAACTTACTGAAAAAGACCTGATGCTGGGAAAGATTGAGGGCAGAAGAAGAAGATGTTAGAGGATGAGATGGTTGGATGGCATCACTGACACAACGGACGTGAACTTGGGCAAACTTCGGGAGATGGTGAGGGACAGGGAGGCCTGGCACACTGCAGTCCATGGGGTCACAAAGAGTCAAAAACCACTGGGCAACTGAACCACAACAACTGTGTTTAATGCACTGAACTAAGTTCTGTTAAGAAGGCGAAAAGACGAAGGCAGGCAGGAAGGAAGGAGCGAGAGGCAGGGACAGAGAGGAAAGAAAGTGGAAGGAAGGAATTGGATGTCCTCTCTTCATTCAGAGTGTGGCTGTAGAGAACGTAGGAAGGGGTAAATCCAGTAATATGCCTTGCTTCAGACAACTGTCCAAAATTTCTTCTCTTTGAAATGTTGTGTCATGAAAGATCTGAATGACTTAAACCAAAATCTAAACACTTTTCCATGGATGTTATATAATAGAAGACAAAAAATTGTCATAAGGTACCAGTCTGATACAGGATCTCTTCTTAAATCTGTTGATATCATTTTTTTAATTAAGGGGGACAGACGCTAAAGCCCAGGACCTCATAATAAGCATCCAGAGTCTCATTAGTCAATAAGAGGACAAAGAAAGTGAAAGTGTTAGTCACTCAGTCGTGTCTGACTCTTTGTGACCCCATGGACTATAGCCCAGCAGGCTCCTCTGTCCATGGGATTCTCCAGGCAGGAACACTGCAGTCAGTTGCCATTCCCTCCTCCAGGGAACCTTCCTAACCCAGAATGCAACCTTCCCACACGGCAGGCAGATCCTTTACTATGTGAGCTACCAAGGGAGTCCAAGGAACTTTTTATAAGAAGAGAAGGAGCTTATTAAACACAGAAAAGCATTACCTCTCAAATTCTTCAATGCCTAATTAGATTTTCATTCTCACAAAGCTTACAATTTATAGGAAAAGTAGATACATAAAGGAAAACCCAACAAGCATATGATGTCTAGCAGTAAATGTGAAATGCTGTTAAATAGATTGCAGATGAGAAATCCACCTGCCAGTGGGCTGAACTAAGAAGAATTAATAGGGGAGGTAAGATTAAAACTGAGCTCCAAAAAGAAGATAGACATAATAGAGAAAAGAAAGACTCTATGCTGGAAAAGGTATGTAAATAATAGTAATAGTATTTTCTGCTTCTATCATGTATTTCGCTTGATGATATTCTGGTCATGATCCTAAGTGCTTTATGTACATTGTTTCATTAAATTCTTATAACAAGTCTTTAGGGTAAAAGGTGGAAGTTAAAGATAAGGAACCTGAATCTTAGTAATTACAAGTGACTTTCCAATAAACATAGATGCAAATCAGTCTATCTGGTTGCACACACTATTAGATCAAGCATTAAGTTATCCTGTTCAAATGACGTTGCTTTGATGGAATATATACCTGGAAATATACTTTAGAGCAGACCCTGAAGACCAGTTTGAAGAATGGTACATGGGTTGGTTCAGTTCAGTTCAGTCGCTCAGTCGTGTCTGACTCTTTGCAACCCCATGAACCACAGCACACCAGGCCTCCCTGTCCATCACCAACTCCCAGATTTTACTCAGACTCATGTCCACTGAGTCGGTGATGCCATCCAACCATCTCATCCTCTGTCGTCCCCTTCTCCTCCTGCCCCCAATCCCTCCCAGCATCAGGGTCTTTTCCAGTGAGTCAACTCTTCACATTAGGTAGCCAAAGTATTAGAGTTTCAGCTTTAGCATCATTCCTTCCAATGAACACCCAGGACTGATCTCCTTTAGGATGGACTGGTTGGATCTCCTTGCAGTCCAAGGGACTCTCAAGAGTCTTCTCCAACACCACAGTTCAAAAGCATCAATTCCTTGGGGCTCAGCTTTCTTTGTGCTTTTGGTCTTTTTTTCTATAGAAATTGGGACATTCTGGAAGTTTTCAATAGGGAGGATTTATGGCTTTTATGTATATGACTTTGCATTCACTATTTAAGAGGCAATGTGAACTAAAAGCAGAAACCCAATTAAGAGTTCAATGGAAATGGATAGGAAAAGAAAGATTTTTGTAAAAAGAAAAAAAGGAAAATGGACAGGGATACTTTACATCTAAGACTCTCCTCAATTTTGAACTGACTTTAAGTTTTCGAAAAATGTCCAACATCTAAGTTGCAAAATTTTTAAAACTCTAGGTTTGGAAATCTATAGTTGTAAAATATACATCTATTTTGGCAGAGTAAGTAAAAACAAGCAGGAGCTTAATCCCAGGTTCAGTAGAAACATTCTTAACAAGAGCCCCACCTCCCAAAGTAGAATAAGGCAGAAAAGATTACAGACAAAAGCATATTGGACACAGAGACGGCTTGTCTCAGGAGCATGATGTGAAAACCAGATACAGCAGCCCAGACCCGGACCCCACCTTGCAGATAACCCCACTGAAAGAGGAAGCTCCAAGACTGCAGGCCAGGTGAGCGGGCAGCCTTCTCCCGAGAAGAGCCCTAAAGAGCATGAAGCCAACAGCTTTCCCAATCATTCAAGAAGCAGCCAAGATTGTCTAGGCCCTAATTTGCAGGACTGTAAGGAGCATCTGCTGCTCACCATCCCAAGAGTGGAGCTGGGCCATTTGCGCAGGGCTGAAGGCTGATTCAGAAGTCCCTGGTAGGGACAGGAGGAGAAGACAGGTTCCATCGTTAGTTTTATCTAAACTTGAATCACCTTGACTAAGCAATGCCAAATTTTGTAGTAATATCACTCTAATCTTAAAAGACATTGTATTAAGTGGGATATTAGTGATTTATTTGTTTATGTCTTTTTTAAGGAAATAGTCAACCTCATTTCTGGGCTGAGGAGTGACCCCACTTACTGAAAATATATATTCTATTAATCTCCAGCCATAGTCCTCTTTCTCTTAGCCCAACATCTAATGTTTTAAGACAAAATAGTTTCTATCACGTATGATAGATTTAAGTAAAACTACATGACATGCTTCCATCAAAGGAAATTAAAATCATTCTTCAAAGCAGAGTCAATTTGCAATTATGACAGATGATGATTTTCAAATTTAGTTGAGATTCAACAATGGCACTTTGATGTCTTGGAAATAATTGACGTAGGAGTAATTCTCTATTTTAAACTGTGTTCTCCTTTCAATCTGGTTCTTCATAATAGAAACTCTCTACGGGGTCACTTATTCTTGTAGTTTTTATTTTGCAAACTACTTTATATCATAAATAAAAATTTGCTTGTGATGGAAATTTTCTTATTTTATAATAGAAAATGTTTTTTTCACGTTTATATTGGAGAAAGTCTGGTGAGCAATTAACTTATATTGATGCATACTTTATCATATAGCTTATATCATATGCCTTAGTTGACAGCTCTATTTCAAGCAAACATATATTGCATTCAGTTTTTTATTACTTACAAAAGTTCAGGAAGACTAAAGACTCAAACACTCAATTTCTTCAGGAATATCCAACCAAGATTATTATAAACTTGAAAGAAAAAGTGAAAGAGATGAATAGTAGACTAACATTACAATCCTCACCCCAGATACTGAGGCACAGCTCTCCCCGTGAGGCATGGGTACCCAAAACTCACTTAATTAAAGCTTATAGACAAGTATAGCTCTTCTAGAGTTATAGTTTTAAAAATCTTTGATCTTATTACTGAGGGTTCATGACAGAGTTTCCAGTACTCAGAGAAATGAGAAAATAAGAACAAAGAAGTGAATTTTTCATAAACATAAGCATTTTTCATTGAAACGATTGTCCTTAAATAGGAAACTGACCTTTTCTTAAGTCTATCGCTTTATAAAATAATTATTATCATTGATAGTAGAATGTTTGTTGTTATTTTTAACATCCTTACTTGGAAAAATTAAAAATAGTCAATCTTGTGTTAATCCCATTTTTTAGTTAGTCCCACTAAACACCCACAACCCCGAAGAGGAACCACTACTGTAGAAAATGTCAGTGGGAACGTCAGTGAGTTTCCTTTCCTTCCAGCCACAGAGCTTAAAAAGAGGCATGTTCAACCCACTGCTGCAATTTTTAATAAAACAAAGTAGCAAAAGTCCAGCAAGTTGGAGAGAGTTCTCTAGCATTAAAGATTTTTCTTTAGAGGATAAATGTTATGCCCTGATTTCAATCCGTCATCAGGGAACTGGATTAAAACTATCACTGACTGCTGAAACATATATTGCTACATAGTTCTTCAAAGCAGTATTAGTATACCTGACATGATTGAACCATTTCTCAATCTGAATCCATCTGATAGAAGAGACTTACCCTACCATTTGCCAAAACTGAATTCAGTATCATTTAGTTATTGCAAAAAACATTTCTAGATTCTTCTGTCCCACTGCATAACCTTCGGTGGAAAGATTCAGTGTCAAATGCTGAGAATCACTGCTTGTAGTTGGCAAAGTCATCCAGTATTCCAGGGTCCCTGGAAGCAATGAGAAACAGATAAGATTGAAAGGTATCCTGTGGGATGTGACAGAGTGTTGAGGAAATATAGCGTGTCTGTGGGTTACGTTCTAATTGGGTCACGGTGCATTTGACATTCTATTGCATTCTTTCCCTTCTCCCCTTTCCAGTGAAATCAGATGAGTTACAGACAATCAAGAAAGAATTAACCCAGATCAAAACTAAAATTGACTCCTTGCTAGGGCGCCTGGAGAAGATTGAGAAGCAGCAGAAGGCGGAGGCTGGTAAGTGAAAAAGAGCTGTGGCCGCAGACATGTTGGAATCAAACCACTCACTCCCTGTCAGTCACCGAGACAGAGCAGGTTCGGGCACACTGGCTGAGTCTAACAGCGTTTAGCACAGATACACACATATCGTCTTTAAACTTAGAACTGCGATGATGGAATCTAATTTTTTACTTTTTAAAGAAGATGAGCCAAGTTGCCTAAATTCGTATTTTTTAAAAGAGGAAAAAGAAAAGTATTTTGATGCTAATAAGTAACAGTTGGATTATATTAAAGGTTTACATCTCAATATCAAGTGACCTTTAAGAAAATTAAATCAATACATGGAATATTCTATCAGGGCTAAACTTATATTCGTATTTCATTAAATTAACTGCAGCAAAATTGAACAGATTTCAGAAGCCATGATTGTAAAGTCCCACTCTTGAACTGCTGCAACTCCACAAAACTTCAGAACTCAGTTTCAGATGTCAATATCAACGATATGCCGGCCACCCAAGGCCATTTCATTTGACTTAATTCTTTAGCTTAATGTCCTCTCTTTGAAATATCAGCCCTGACCCTAGCTTCATGCTAATACTCTTTATTTGTTTATTTATTTTTAATTGGAGGATAATTGCTTTGCAATATTGTGTTGGCTTCTGCCACACATCAACATGAATCAGCCACAGATACACATGTGTCCCCTCCACCTGGAACCTCCCTCCCACCGTGTCCCACCCCTCTAGGTAGTTACAGAGTGCCAATTTGAGTTCCCGAGTCTAATACCCTTTTATATGGCAACCAAGAGTTGTAAAATTATGCATTGTAAACAGAACTGGCATAAACTGAGAGATGAGCTAGTACGTAAATTGCAAATTGCATTCTGCTAGGTCTTTGATGTCTCAGAAGCTCCTTGAAAATGAGCTGAGGGCTGAAAGGAGACCTGGGAGATGGAGGAACTCATGACTCCTCCAAACCCGGCCCTTTCTCCAAATAGTGTGGCTCTACCTGTGTCTATTTCATACATTGAAATTCATCATAAGATTTCACTGGCTGTAAGAGCTTCACTTTTCAAAATTAAGCAAGACAGTTTTGAAAACCGCTCATCAAATCCAGCTTTCTCATTTTGCAGAAGAGAAAAGCAAGGCCCAAGGAAGTAAACTGACTTTTCCATGACCACATGAATGGTTCGTGACAGACCTAGAGTCTCAAAGCCAGCTCTGGTGAGGGAAAGCAGTGCCTCCTCTGAGGTAGCAGCCTCAGGTTCCGCTCAGGATCTGCCTGCAGTGAGGCTCCCTGGGTAACAACCGATGATGAGATCCAGCCTATTTGTTGCCCGTGTCACTGGGCAGGAGACCAGCAGTGACTTTCCAGTGATTAGTGACACGGGGTTCAGAAGTGAAGCCAGTGTTGAGGGGGTGTCGAGCCTAATGGATGAGAGACGTGTACTGGGGTCCAAATCCTCACACGCCCCCTAGCCTCCGTTTTCTCGTTTATAAAGTGAGAACAGCAGTGGCTACCTGACCTTGCGAGACGTGAGTCAAGCATCAAATGTAAGTTACTTACTAGCCCAGAATAAATGCTCCATAATTGGAGCCATTTAGTGCCCATAGAAATGTAAGCGTATGTAGACAAACAAATACTTCCTACGACTTCCATGACACCAGCTTTTTAAATCATAAGCCATATACCTAGATTCTCATTAACTTTTATTGAGTTAGTGTGGAAGAGAAATGATAGATAAATAATAGACAAAATAAGATCACTTTTAGTACAAATTTCTGGCACATTTTCCATTGAGAAAAGATATGCTGCCTGTACTTCTTAATGGAGAAATTTAGATTTCAGAAAGTTTTTTATGTGCTGTCTATGGCACTAATCTAAACTGTTGCCAGAACTCAAATATCCTGTGATGTTGCCTCAATCAGTGTTTCCCTTCGAGGAACTTCTGTGAAATTCGTTATTATGTAAAACAACCCTTACAGCAAAGGACTTTGATAACCAATTTGCACTTCAGTTTAAAGGATTATGGAGAACTCATTTAAATATAAATCACCTCAAAGAGAAAAATGTGATCCTTATTCCATCATATTATATCTTCCAGTTTCATGCAATGAAAAATGCCTTCCACATATCTTCTTAGAAGATCATCTATAAACATGACACTAAAATTCAAAGCTTGCATTTTCTTTTCATGAAAGGCTGTCACCTTATTTTTGTATGTTTTTCAACTTTCCCAGTCACAAGGCAGTTATCTTTAAAATGACAGACTTAAGCCTTTGATATTTATGTCTTTCCTACTTGAACATGTAGGAAGAAAATGGAATTATTTAATTTGTCATTTCATTCTCTCAGTAATTGTCTCCTGAACAATATTCATATTTATGGAGTTAAGATGATCACTTTCTAAATTTTCTTTATGAAAAGAAATCAGGGTTGCATGGTGTCTGTACTACATGGTAGAAAGTTGAGAGAAATATTTTAAATCTTTTAAAGTGCCTGATACCTCCTTATTGAATTTAAGGAGATACTCGTTTTATTGTTTATTTGGTCGCAGGCCAGTTATTCAGTGGTTAACATTCACTCTTCACTATTGCTCTTTTATGGACCTCTCATTTCCAACTTATTCCATCTGATGATGAAAATTTCCAGCTTAGGATAGTGGCAGCAAAGAGATGGAGGGTTACAAGCAGGATAATGCCACACAGCATGGAACTTATCCAAGTTCAAATTTCATAGGATCACTTTTTTTTTCATTTTTGTATGAAATCCTAAGCTATCAGGAATAATTGTAATGAGGCTATAATGACATCATTTTGGATTTTTTTGTACCTTAAATTGCTGCTAATAGATGTTTGCATGGTATCCTCTCTCTTCCTTTGAAGGAACTTCCCCAGAACAAGGTCATGTTTTCACTAACTTTTCTAAATCCTCAAACACTGTGTACTATGCACTAGGCATGATTTAGCAAGTCATTTAACTTCTCTAGGTCTCAGGCCCCTCAAGTGAAAACTAGAGGAAGGGATTATGGTCTCAAACACATGTTCTAGCTTTAAAATCATGATCAATATGAAACCACTCTGCAAGTGTTATTTTTTCCTACTTGAATAATTCAAATAACATTACTTTGGAATATGGTGACTATGGATTATTATAAACAACAAATAACGTATCAGTTTAGGCTCCAATTGTCCTTCTTAGATGATCCTTTTAAAAGAGAGTCATAAATTGACACATACGAAGAGCACAATTTATGTGTGGTTTACACAGTGATGCAAAATGACCATAAAAGGTAAAAGGAAAAAGAAGTAAAACTAAAGACGACATCATACAATGGACGGTGACCTCTTTAAAAAAAAAAAAACAAATTCCCTGCAAAAACCCTCTGATATGAAAAGGCAATTGGCATCCTTTAAGTCAACTTTATTCTCAGTGGTAGGCCTCATGTGTGACCTGTCAGATTCACTTGGACAATTCCAATGAAAATAGCTAACCTATCCCACCCATTAGACCTGACCATTAGAGAGGTCACACTTCAGTCCTACAGGATAAATTCATCCTGTCAATATGTTTGGTATATGCAAAAAGGCAAAATGAGTGTCTGAGGAGGCCTGACAAATAGCTGAGAAAAGAAGAGAGGCTAAAGACAAAAAGAGAAAAGGAAAGATATACCCATTTGAATGCAGAGTTCCAAAGAATAGCAAGGAGAGATAAGAAAGCCTTCCTCAGTGATCAGTGCAAAGGAATAGAGGAAAACAGTAGAATGGGAAAGACTAGAGATCTCTTCAAGAAAATTAGAGATACCGAGGGAATATTTCATGCAAAGATGGGCTCGATAAAGGACAGAAATGGTATGGACCTAACAGAAGCAGGAGATATTAAGAAGAGGTGACAAGAATATACAGAAAAGATCTTCATGACCAAGATAATCATGATGGTGTGATCACTCACCTAGAGCCAGACATCTTGGAATGTGAAGTCAAGTGAGCCTTAGGAAGCATCACTACAAACAAAGCTAGTGGAGGTGATGGAATTCTAGTTGAGCTATTTCAATTCTAAAAGATGATGCTGTGAAAGTGCTACACTTAATATGCCAGCAAATCTGGAAAGTTCAGCAGGGGCCACAGGACTGGAAAAGATCAGTTTTCATTGCAATCCCAAAGAAAGGCAATGCCAAAGAATGCTCACATTACTGCACAATTGCACTCATCTCACACGCTAGTAAAGTAATGCTCAAAATTCTCCAAGCCAGGCTTCAATAAACAGTATGTGAACTGTGAACTTCCAGATGTTCAAGCTGGATTTAGGAAAGGCAGAGGAGCCAGAGATCAAATTGCCAACATCTGTTGGATCACAGAAAAACATCTACTTCTGTTTCATTGACTGCTCTAAAGCATCTGACTATGTGGATCACAACAAACTGTGGACAATTCTTAGAGATAGGAATACCAGACCACTTTACCTGCTTCCTAAGACATCAGTATGCATGTCAAGAAGCAACAGTTAGACCTGGAGACAGAACAACAAACTGGTTCCAAATTGGGAAAGGAGTACGTCAAGACTGTATATTGTCACCCTGCTTATTTAACTTATATGCAGAATATATCATGCAGAATACATCATGAGAAATGTTGGGCTGGATGAAGCACAAGCTGTAATCAAGATTGCTGGGAGAAATATCAATAACCTCAGATACACAGTTTAACACCACCATTATGGCAGAAAATGAAGAGGAACTAAAGAGCCTCTTGATGAAAGTGAAAGAGGAGAGTGAAAAAGCTGACTTAAAGCTCAGCATTCAAAAAATTAAGATCATGGCATTCAGTGCCATCACTCCATGGCAAACAGATGGAGAAACAATGGAAACGGTGACAGACTTAATTTTCCTGGGCTCCAAAATCACTGCAGATGGTGACTGCAGCCATGAAATTAAAAGATACTTGCTCCTTGGAAGAAAAGCTATGACCAACCTAGACAGTACATTACAAAGCAGAGACATTGCTTTGCCAAAAAAGGTCCATCTAGTCAAAGCTATGGTTTTTCTAGTAGTCATGTCTGGGTGTGAGAGCTGGTCTATAAAGAAAGCTGAGCGCTGAAGAATTGATGCTTTTGAACTGTGCTGTTGGAGAAGACTCTTGAGAGTTCCTTGGACTGCAAGGAGATCCAACCAGTCCATCCTAAAGGAGATCAGTCCTGGGTGTTCATTGGAAGGACTGATGTTGAAGCTGAAACTCCAGTACTTTGGCCACATGATATGAAGAGCTGACTCATTTGAAAAGACCCTGATGATGGGAAAGATTGAAGGCAGGAAGAGAAGGGTGTGACAGAGGATGAGATGGTTGAATGGCATCACTGACTCAATTGGGTATGAGTTTGAGCCAGCTCTGGAAATTGGTGATGGACAAGAAAACCTGACATGCTACAGTCCATGGGGTCACAAAGAGTCGGACATGACTGAGCGACTGAACTGAATATATTTGGTAAAAAATATAGATTGAAAAAAAATAATGTCCAAAAATTAGAATATTACAAATACCACATATTTATGCATCAGTGCTCCTTATACTGAGCTGAAATAGACTTTGTTTGCATTTGGTCTATGTATCCTTTTATGGCCTCTGAAACTAAGCTGAATGTCTAATTTCTTCTGAATGTAATAGCCAATTAAATACATAAAAGAGTTATAGTATTGTAACCCTTCCAAAACTTCTGAATAGGAAGTCAATATAAGTGGCCATAGACGCTCAACTTAGTTGCATTCAAATTTTGGTCAAAGGATCTTTGAAGCCTTCTATTCTCTGGATCAGTTTAGTTCAATTGCTCAGTCATGTCTGACTCCTTGTGACCCCATGGACTGTAGCACATCAAGCTTGCCTGTCTATCACCAACCCCTGGAGCTTGTTCAGACTCATGTACATCAAGTCAGTGATGCCACCAACCATCTCATCTTCTTTCATCCCCTTCTCCTCCTGCCTTCAGTCTTTCCCAACATCAGGGTCTTTTCTAATTAGTCAACGTTTTGCATCAGTTGTCCAAAGTATTGGGATTTCAGCTTCAGCATCAGTCCTTCCAATGAATATTCAGGACTAATATCTTTTAGGATAGACTGGTTGGATCTGCTTGCAATCCAAGGGACTCTCAAGAGTCTTCTCCAACACCACAGTTCAAAAGTATCAATTCTTCTGCACTCAGCTTTCTTTATGGTCCAACTCTCACATCCATACATGATCACTGGAAAAACCATAGCTTTGACTAGACGGACCTTTGTCGACTCTGGATAAATATCAGTAATTTTTTCAGCTACTTCTCCTGTACTTTAGTTTTGGATCTTAAACCACTGTCATCCCTCTTCTCTGGTCATTCTGTAGTTGATCAACTGCGAACTATGGTACTGAGAATGGAAAATGGTGCTCCAGATACAGTCTGCTGCTGCAGCCTGTAATGTGACTACTAGCTCTGTTCTGAATACCCAACTGCTATCACTTAGACTTTGGATTAGATTGATATTGTGTCTGGTTGGAGATGTTGAACTGCACACATGAATTAAACTCTGCTCCCTCCTGACATTAAAATAATGTCTAGGTTTTAAAAAAAGAAAATTCTTAGACATGAAAATGAGAACAAAATTTTAGAAGCTGGAAAGCTGATGGAGAACTCTGCCTGACTTAACACATTCTAGAAATGAGTCCAGTTTTAACCACAGAACTCTTGAAAGGCTCAGAATCAAAGGTATCATATTCCTATGGAAAATAGAGTATAAATGGCTAAAAGTCTGTTGGGAAACAGATTACTATGTCACTGTTCCCCACTCTTCCTGGTCCACTAGAAGCCCTAAGAAGTTTCCTCTAGGAAAGTGAAAACAACATAGACAACTAACAAATTTGAAGGCAGTTTTTAACAGGAAGAAAAGCAGAAATGTACACAATTACTATAGAAATTCCAAGAATTCTCTTCCCATTCAGCTGCCAGACTACTGGTAGGCCACTGGAAGAGGGCTTTAATTGGGAATATGAGCAGCTTAAGAAAAAAGATTTAAAGACATTGGCATGGGTTCAAGCCAAGGAAACAGTATCACCCTGCAGAAACAAGATTCTGTTATTCTTACAAAACTGTCCATCCATATTTTAATACTGTTAATATGAGCAGACAGGGTTCACCAGATGGCAGAAAGCATTTAACATTAAAACCAAATACCAAAAAAGAAGAGAAAAAGAACAAAAAAACTGGAGGAAGCAGATTGAGCAGGAAGAATAAAACTTCAAAATAAAACAGTGAACTGCTGATTAATACCGTCAGAGAGAAAGAGAAGATATTACATTCATGAAATAAGAGCACAAGATTAAAATTCCGTATTTAAAAGGCAGATAAAAGTGGTTTTAGAAATTAACATATGATAGCACAAATAAATACAGAGAAGGCAATGGCACCCCACTCCAGTACTCTTGCCTGGAAAATCCCATGGATGGAGGAGCCTGGTAGGCTGCAGTCCATGGAGTCGCTAAGAGTCGGACACGACTGAGCAACTTTACTTTCACTTTTCACCTTCATGCATTGGAGAAGGAAATGGCAACCCACTCCAGTGTTCTTGTCTGGAGAATCCCAGGGATGGGGGAGCCTGGTGGGCTGCCGTCTACGGGGTCGCACAGAGTCAGACACATCTGAAGCAACTTAGCAGCAGCAGCAGCAGCACAAATAAATAACAGACTTGAAAGAGAAAATTAAGAAAATTCTCCCAGACAATACAAAAGAAACTGCAGATGGAAAATAGGAAGGGAAGGATCTGGAAATTACTGGATGAATATATGAAAAACAGGGTTTCAGAAAGAAAGGGGAGAAGGATCATCCAAAAAAAGTTTTTCAGGGAAAAAGTTAACCAAAACTGAAGAATATAGTCAACAGGATTGAAAGGATCCCCTGAGTGCCTATAACTGATACACATCAAAGCAGCAAACGGTGACATTTCCGAACGTGGGGCCAAAGATAAGGTCCTACAGGCTCCCAGAGAGACATCAAGGAAAAGAGACAGAAAGTGTTTTATATAAAGAAACAGGAATCAGAATGCCACACTAAAAGCTAGAAGGCAATGAAAACAGGCCCTAAAAATTCTGAGAGAAGAGCATTTGCAGGCTGCAGTTCTATACCTAACTCCCAAAGCAAGGAGTTAAACTCTAAAAGGGAAAAACATGACTTTCCTAAAGCAGAGAATCCTAAGGCAAAGGGAATCCTCGGGATGATGGTGAGGAAGATTCTAGCATATGAGTTAAGAACGAGACCTGGAAATAACTGAGTCCAGAGAGACCAGTTCAGAAGTTCCAGGAGAGACTTTGTCAAGAAGATGAAACGGGTCCAGTGGCTAATAGGTGGGGAATTGAATTCATTGAGATGAGACTTACATATGCGGTTGAGAAGCAGGTAAGTTTACATAAGCATTTGTACAAGTCAAAGAGGCATAGAAGTATGTAGAGAATTAAGTTAACAACACACAAACACCCAAAGGAAATGGGTGTTTCTTTTACCTTCAAAGAAAGTAAAATACTCTCTGGGAAAGAAAAAATTACTCATTATATACTAACAGCTTAGCTTCCAAAAGCATTTGCATGGTTAAATTCATGTAAAAACTGAAAATTGATCTAATCTAATTTACAATATAGCTCTCTAAGGAGATGGGAAGTGGGGACTTGTAGACAGAGAACCGAGGCTCCAGTGTCCCAAGGGTGATGTCAGTAGACAATGAATAAAACTAATCAAGAAGTAGCAATAGAAACATGCTGTTTCGGAAACAAAGCCAAGTTTTTAACAGATCAGCTATGCAAATGCAAAGCCCTTAAAGAGCTTAGAATGGTGAAGCAAGTGGGACTTGATATTTTTCCTAACAAATCTTAAGGAAATATTTAACTACAAAAGTTGTTTTTAAGAAGTCCAATTTACAGGGTGAGGAGGATGAGATTGAGTTGTCTTTAGCAAATGGATCAGAACTTTCCCAACTACTTCTTGGAGAGATCCTGTGACATCCATCAGATAAGTGTCGCTGGACACGTGTTGCAAATGACAAGGAAGACTTCACTCAAGACTGCTGTGGTCAGGGTCAAAACTATTGCAATTTCAAAAAAAAAAAAAGACTATTGAAATAGGGGTTGGAAATTGAACTCAACTCTACTAAAACAAAAGGCAGGAAGGTTTTTAAATGCAAGAGTGCGATGATGAAAATGTATTGGAGGATATTCGTAGGGAGGCTGATCAATAAGATGAGGCCACCTGTGTTTGCTGTGTCTATGGAAGTCAGGCTCCTGTTGGTCCACGGAGACCGGGAGAAAGGGGTCGTCCCATCTTTTTCTAATGATTGAATTTAAAAGGGAGGGCCTCCAGGTCTTGAGAAGACATGCCAGATTTGTAAAAAGATGTACACTTCAAAGAAGCATAGAAAGAATCCACAGTTGCAAGGATTCTAAAGTAAACCCTCTAAGAAAAAGCGAGTCAGGACCATAGTCAGAATGAAGGCTGTCAAAGAGCAGTCATGTCGAGGCTAACAGCAAGGTTTTCTTTGTAACAGCGTACTCACAGCCTTTCAGAGCAGACCTCTTTCTCCTCCAAATACACACTTCTTTCCACGTCCGACTTCTGTCGCATCACCACGTAACAAATCCTGTCATCCGCACTGCCAACCTCAACATCATCTTTTGACCCTACTAGCGTTGCAAAATCTGACCTTCGGCATCTTTTTACTCCAGACCTTCTATTTTCTGATTGCTGTTCACTCGTTCAGAGAGTCGTATCTGACTCCCTGCGACCCCATGGACTGCAGCACGCCAGGCTTCCTGTCCTTCACCATCTCCTGAAGCTGGCTTAAACTCTTGTCTATTGAGCCAGTGATGCCATCCAACCATCTCGTCCTCTGTTGTCCCCTTCTCCTCCCACTTTCAATCTTTCCCAGCATCAGAGTCTTTTCCAATGAGTCAACTCTTCGCATCAGGTGGCCAAAGTATTGGAGTTTCAGCTTCAGCATCAGTCCTTCCAATGAATATTCAGGAATGACTTCCTTTAGGATGGACTGGTTGGATCTCCTTGCAGTCCAAGGGACTCTCAAGAGTCTTCTCCAACACCACAGTTCAGAAGCATCAATTCTTCGGTGCTCAGCTTTCTTTAGGTTCCAACTCACATCCATACATGACTACTGGAAAAACCATAGCTTTGACTATACAAACCTTTGTCAGCAAAGTAATGTCTCTGCTTTTTAATATGCTGTCTAGGTTGGTCATAACTTTTCTTCTAAGGAGCAAGCAGATTTTAATTTCATGGCTACAGTCACCATCTGCAGTGATTTTGGAGCCCAAGAAAATTAAGTCTGTAACTGTTTCTATTGCTTTCCCAGGAACTTTTTCTAGAATTCTCTTGCTTTTTCTATGATTCAGTGAATGTTGACATTTAACCTCTGGTTCCTCTGCCTTTTCTAAATCCAGCTTGAACATCTGGAAGTTCTCAGTTCACGTACTGTTGAAGCCTGGCTTGGAGAATTTTGAGCATTACTTTGTTAGTGTGTGAGATGAGTGCAATTGTGCAGTTGCCGGGGTCCAGCCCCGGTGGATCCAGGGAATTCGAAGTGGGGACGATGTCAGCGAACTGGATACAATAGCTTTAATTAAATATTAATTAGAGACATAAAGAGTAATAGAATAAGGATAGCTCAGTGAGGAAATTCAGTGTAGAAAAGAGGCTGAATAACTTGGTTTACGTGGAAAGCTAATAAAATTCCAAGGCAAGGAATTTACGTCACCTATGTAGGCCGCACCTTTGTAGGTTGAAACACTCTTGTCACGCCCAGGAACTTTATCAACTGGAGCTATAAGTTAACTCTTTTTCAGAGAGAGGTGGTGGGGGACAGCCCCCCCGTAAAGTCAAAGGTGTAGGTGAGAGCACAAAGCAGTAAAGTAGGCAGACTCTGGTTCTGGGGGTAGATGCTCGAGAATTTCCAGGGGGACTCCTGAGGCTAAATCCTGCCTTTGCATATGCCGAGCCTCCTTCCTCATGCCCTTTGCCATGGGCGGAGTTCCTCACGCTGGCTCCCGGCATGCAGTAGCTTGAACATTCTTTGGCATTGCTTTTCTTTGGGATTGGAATGAAAACTGACCTTTTCCAGTCCTGTGGCCACTGCTGAGTTTTCCAAATTTGCTGGCATATTGAGTGTAGCACTTTCACAGCATCATCTTTTAGGATTAGAAATAGTTCAACTGGAATTCCATCACCTCCACTAGCTTTGTTCGTAGTGATGCTTCCTAAGGCCCACTTGATTTTGCACTCCAGAATGTCTGGTTCTAGGTGAGTGATCTCACCACTGTAGTTATCTGGGTATGAAGATCTGTTTCGTATAGTTCTTCTGTGCATTTATACCACCTCTTCTTAATGTCTTTTGCTCCTATTAAGTCTATGCGGTTTCTGTCCTTTTTTCCAATGGTACTGCTAATACCCAAGCCCACTCACGTGCTCTCTTGCCCTTTTCTTACTTTTTTAAGAACTTTTAGCTATTCTCTCCAATTCTAGCTTATTTCCTCCCTAATTCATCTTCCATGGGACCCATAGATTTATACTGCTAAAACATCCAAGGGCCCAGTTTTGGAAATTAACAGAGCTAGGTTCACATCCTACAAGAAACTTATTTCCAGGACTTACTAGCTGCAAAAAATTTGGAAAGTCCTTATAAAATGTATAAAATGAGTAAAATAATATCTGTTCCTTAAAATTAGTAGGATTTAAACAAACACAGTATCTCACTAATTTTTTAATGATTTTATTGAATTTTTGGTTACCTCTACTCTCAAGGGTGCTTCCTGTGAACACTTTGAGGTCATTTTGTCCCAGAATGTACTGATGTAACTAATATTTTAATCTAAAAGCATTCTTCTTGAATAACTTCCCTAATGCTCATTTATGTCATTATTAGTAATGCCAGTCATAAAATGTACATCTTTCTAATTGACATTTACTGGAATAATTGAGTTAAATTCATATTATATACAGGTGTTGCAGAATTTTTTAAAAATATAGTTTATATTTCCAATGCAAAAACAATGCTTTTAGGATACTAGCTGACTCTGATGAGTAATGTGACTGTTTTATGTCAACATCCTTTCCAACCATCTGCTAAGTACAATTCAGCTAGCAATTAGCGAGCAATTAAGCCAGCATTTCAAAATACTTAATTGCCAACTCAACCAATTTTCAAAGTTATATTAATGATAATAGCTCTACAGCAAACTGAATTTAATAAAAATGCTTCTAACATAAATCCCAACCATTCGTCCTTGTTTTCTAGATCATATATATGTGTTGAAATAGAATGAGATGTACAGGAAAAGTATTTGAGTATGAAGATTGAAATTTAGTATCAAGTTCTTTCCTTTGAAGGCTTTTTAGAGCCTGAGGCATTTTTCCTCAAACAGAAGTATTTACCTGTCACTTGCACGTCTTTCCCTTTGATAGCATTGCTTAATTTGAACGTGTGTCCCTAAGCAGACTTCTTCATTCTTGAATTTAAAATTACCTGGTTCCTCCCTCCTACAATGTTGGTAGGATCATAAGTTTGTTCAGCCACTGTGGAAAACAGCATAGATGTTCCTCAGAAAACTAAAAACGGAATTAACACACGAGCCAGCAATCCCAGTCTTCGGCATATATCAATACAAAACTATAATTCCAAATGATACATGCACCCACATGCTTATAGAACACTATTCACAATAGCCAAGATATGGAAACACTTGCATGTCCACGGACAGATGAATGGATAAAAAAGACGTGGTGTGTATATATACACACAATGGAATACTACTCAGCTGCAAAAAACAAAATAACGTCATTTGCAGCAACATGGATGCAACTAGAGATTATCGTATTAAGTGAAGTAAATCAGAAAAAGAAAGATAACAACAGATGGTATCACTTGTATGTGGACTCTAAAATATGACCCAAAGGAACCTGTCCATGAAACAGACTCAGACAGAGACATAAAGAGCAGACTTGTGCGTGCCAAGGGAGCTGGGGCTGGGGGAGGGTGAGCTGGGAGGGTGGGGTCAGCAGATGTCAGCTTTTATATACAGGACCAAGAAACAGGCTTCTGCTTCATTGTAGTAGTCCCTGCCACCCCAGGAGCAACATTCAATAGCCTATGATAAACCCTAATTGAATGATTCTTTAAAAAACATCGTGAGTGTATATAGACGCACATTTGTGTTATATGTGTGTAACTGAATCACTTTGCCAGACAGCAGTAATTAATAGTATTGCAAACCAATTATACTTCAATAACAGATTTTTAAATTAAAAAAAAAAATTAAGCCTAAGAAAAATTGTCTGGCTTCTGATCCAGCACTCACCCGGTGTGTTAAATTAGGCCTTTTTCTTGAGCTATGTTAGAAAACAACCCAGGCTGTGGAGTCAGACAACCTGTGATGGGAATTCGAGCTCATTGTGGCCACCTTCCTGAACATCTGCATGCCTCACTTTTTCCCCCTGGAAAATGGGAAATAAGCCTGCCCTTCAGGATGCTTCAGTGCCTATGTCCCATAGTCAGCATTTTGTAAGTGCCCACTAACATCCAGCCAAAATGAACTTTTTTTCTGTTGGAATTCATAATTTATATAATATTAGAGATCCCTTTTAGGCACAAGCTGTGAACTTTTTGGCTCCTGACATATTCTTTTAAAAAATCTAACACTAACTCACTTTTCTCCCAAAAGAAATGTTGTGGTCACACTCACTCTGACTTGAAAAGTCAGTGAGGACTCCCAGACACCAGTGTTTAAAGGCAGCCCACTTCCGACCTACACCTGAAGTCTTCACAGATTATTTTTCTCCTCAAGACCTGTCAGGATAACCGTGAACAACTTTTCTCTGAGACTGTCTCACACTACGCAGTTGACTTTGCCTTAGCTGTGTGGGGCTCTGGTGTAGAATGTGGCAAGGAGGTTTCTTTTAGTTTCTTGCTGAATTTGTATGGGTGCTACCATGGTGCCAAATTCAAAAATTGCTTTGACTCTGTGAAAAGAATTTGATGCCCAAACATTTATTTTCATTTTTTAGTTCCATAAAAATTCAGGAATATATTCAACAAATATTTAATTTGCACATAAGGCCCCGAGTTATAAAAATCTATAAAAATGTTTCTGACCCAAAGAACCTTTGGTAGTAGAGATATAAATGCACACATGTACGCACACACATACAATCACAATAAAAAGTAAAAATAAGTAGAAAAAGAATTGCAGATAAATAGAGTGCCATGACATTAAGAATAAACTAAAAGCCTACAACTAGTACTAAGCTACTCATTTCTAGTAGAAGTAAAATTAGATAATTATTCAAAAAAAAAAAAACAAGTTGCTTTCTTTCTATTTCAGCAATACAGTAACTGGATCAAAACTGCTTCTTGCGAACCAACAGTTTAGTAAACAAGATAAGCTTTCTTTCATGTGTGTTTTTTTTTTTTTTTCATGAAACTTATCACCATTTAGTGATTATAACATTTTCCAGTGATAATGACAAAAATCTGTGATGACCACATTACTAAAGCACATATTGATTATATGTCTTTTAAACTCCTATGAATCAATTAAGCCTTTTTTCTCAGCTCAGAGAATATATCCCATTCATTTAGCTTTCAAATTAATGAGTGGATGAATGAGGATATTATAGGGTTTTTTGCAATATGCTATATTAGTGCACAACTGCCTTTGAAATAGGTCATCAGAGGAGTTACACATATATTACATTTTAATACACAAAACAGAGTAACTTAAAACATCGTCTGTCTAAACAGGAATTAAGGGACCATGTCAAAGCCAAAATTGTCTTTGTAATGTATAATTCTTAATGATCAGTAGTGAAGAATTATTTTGCCATGGACAATTTATCTATAGCTATTAAGCAATCAATACAGATTCAACTCAAAAATTATTTGGAACCTCCTAAGGTAGCATGTTTGTGTGGCTTTTATTTAAAAACATATTCACTTCTTTCTCCTCACTTGAGTACACTGAAACCCTCTGAAAGATGTTATTTTTATGCTCATCTTTCAGAAAAGAAAATTACAATTACTAGAACTAGTAATTCGCAAAAGTGTGGATCTCAAATCCTATGTTCTCTCTAGTACCTTCTCTCTTCTGTGTATAAGGCATTCAGTGAGGGTTACAGAGCACATCAAAATATTTCTTGATAACTGACTTGTATTGCATTTTTCACTTTACAAAAGATCAATATCTTTATTATCAGCTTAGAATGTGACAATGACCTTTTGAAGCAATAGCTCAAGTTTCAAGGAAGCTTAAACACTAATGAGAAAAGGAGAGGACAACAGAAGAACTATTTGATCCAAGCTGTGGTTAATCAAAGGAGAAGGGATTGTATTCAGCTAAGAAGATCAGGAAAGTCAGCTTGGATTCCAAAGATAACTGAATCGTACTGTTATGCAAAGCCAAATGAGAATTACACAGCTCCAAGATCTGGTCCTGCATAGGTTCTGTGACAGAGATTTTCTAGAGTTGGGGGGGGGGGGGGGGGGGATATATATATATAAACTTTCAATATCAAAAAGTGGCGATTCTTAACAAATATTTCTGATATCATTAGAGAAGAAATATAGATGCCAGATCCAATGAATTTCCAATAGAATGTGAATTTCAACCAGAAGCCCATTTATATATGGTAACAAAAGAATAAACACAGGGATTTAAAATAAGAAAGTTTGGCACTTGGAAAAGTTGTAAGGTTGGGAACATTTTTTAATACAATAATAGTTATCCAATGCCAAACCTTCATTTTTTTTTTTTTTTTTTTTTTTTTTTGGTCTTAAAATGCCAACACCAGGATTTGAGAGCCAGAGCATTTGAACAAGCATCGTAGTGACCCAAAGAAGCAAGAAGGAAGGGCATCAGGTGATAAATACAAACTTAAGAGAAAGAGTAGAAGATCAAACCAGAGTAGCAAATCCACATGCCCTCCAAGGGATCGTGATATAGACGCAGCAGAGCGGAGCATCTGACATGATTAATGCCAGAGGAGTCCAAGCTTTTCTGTGATCTCACTAGTCTGCCCATCATAGCTTTTTTTTAAATTTAAAATATAGTTTATTTTCCCATTGTGTTAGCTCCAGGTCTACAGCAAAATGATTCATACTTTTTTTCTATTCTTTTCCATTATAGGTTACTGCAAGATATTGAATATAGTCCTCTGTGCTATACAGTAAATCCTGATTGTTTATCCGTTTTAAATATGACAACTCATATCTGCTAATCCCCTAGTCCTGATTTACCCCTCCCCTCCCTTCCCTTCTAGAGACCACAGATTTTTCTGTCTGTGAGTTTGTTTCTCTATCTGTATTGGGCTGGACAAAAAGTTCAGGTTTTTCCATAAGACGGTACTGGAAAACCTGAGCAAACTTTTTGTCTAACCCAAAACATAAGTTCCTCTGTACTGTTCTTAGATTTCAAATATAAGTGATACCATATATTTGTCTGTCTTTATCGACTTTCATCACTTAGTCTGATAATCTCTAGGCCCATCCATGTTGCTGCAAGTGGCATTATTTCATTCTTTTTATGGTTGAGTATAGTCCATTGTGTGTGTGTGTGTGTGTGTGTGTGTGTGTGTGTGTGTGTGACATATCTTCTTTATCCGTTCATTTGTTGATGGACACTTAGGTTGCTTTCATAGTTTGGTTATTGAAAGTAATGCTGCTGTGAGCATTGGGGTGCAAGTGTCATTTCCAATTAGAGTTTCCATCTTTTCTGGCTATATGTTCAAGAGTGGGATTATATATATAATCAGGAGTGGATTATACGGTAACTGTTTTTCATCACAGTTTTTTCTCAGGGGGTACTAGTCACATGGGTGTAGCTTGGTCAGCCTCAGTTAAAGGTCTGGAACTGAGGAGGAGCTAAGATGGCGGACGAGCAGGACGGGGAGAATACTTTCTCCTCCACAAATCCATTAAAAGAACATTTGAATGCCAAATAAATTCTACAAAACAACTTCTGAATGCCGGCAGAGGTCATCAGGCACTTATAAAGACAATTCATTGTCTTCAAAACGAGAAGGCGAGCCCTGCAGTGATTCCTTTTGTGGAGAAGTGGCACGGACACCAGCATTTGCTGTTAGCAAGTGGGGGCTGGGCTAAGAGGAGCAGCGCACCCTGCATTACTTTGAGAAAGGATTTGGCCTGGGTATCTCCAGCGCTATCTGAGCGAAATAACCAGACTGTCAGTTATCTACTATATCAAAAGACAGGCTTAACTTAAGACACCACCAGGACTACGTACGGAACAAAGGACTGCACGGAGATGGCCGGCTGCAGGCCGCCCCACTCCAGTGACAGACAGCCAGGGCCAGAGGCGGGCAGTCACAGCCCTAGAGAGACACAGTCTACAGAACTGTAGGTAGGTTTTTATGCTGACTCACGCTTCTTGGGGCTCTGGATGGTCAACATCTGCCTGAGAAAGTGCACAGGTTTATACCCAGAAAACTGAGCGGTGCGGAGGCGATAAGTCGCAGCAGCTGCGCTCGCTGAACATTTCATCACCTGCACTACTCGGTTCTGGGAAGGGCATAAAACGCAGACTCAACCGAGTCTGTGCTTCTGAGGATTATCCGAGTGCCTGAACCTGGCAGGCTTAAATTTGGGTGTTCATCTCTGCCCCCTCTGTAACAGGGCAGAGATCAGATATTGAAAAGACCAGTAAACCGCCTCAAGAAAGAGAATTCAACAACTACCAGAATATAGTAAGGACACTTTAAACTTGGCAATTTTAACAAAATGAAGAGACAAAAGAATACCCAGCAGCTAAAGGAACAGGACAGATGCCCACCAAACCAAACCAAAGAGGAAGAGATAGGGAATCTACCTGATAAAGAATTCCGAATAATGATAGTGAAATTAATCCAAAATCTCGAAATCAAAATGGAATCACAGTTAAAGAGTCTGGAGACAAGGATTGAGAAGATGCAAGAAAGGTTTAACAAGGACCTAGAAGAAATAAAAAAGAGTCAACACATAATGAATAATGCAATAAGTGAGATCCAAAACACCCTGGAGGCAACAAAGAGTAGAATAACAGAGGCAGAAGATAGGATTAGTGAATTAGAAGATCAGATCAGATCAGTCGCTCAGTTGTGTCCGACTCTTTGCGACCCCATGAACTGCAGCACGCCAGGCCTCCCTGTCCATCACCAACTCCTGGAGGTCACCCAGACTCACATCCATCGAGTCAGTGATGCCATCCAGCCATCTCATCTTCTGTCGTCCCCTTCTCCTCCTGCCCCCAATCCCTCCCAGCATCAGAGTCTTCTCCAATGAGTTAACTCTTCGCATGAGGTGGCCAAAATACTGGAGTTTCAGCTTTAGCATCATTCCTTCCAAAGAAATCCCAGGGCTGATCTCCTTCAGAATGGACTGGTTGGGTCTCCTTGCAGTCCAAGGGACTCTCAAAAGAGTCTTCTCCAACACCACAGTTCAAAAGCATCAATTCTTCAGCACTCAGCCTTCTTCACAGTCCAGCTCTCACATCCATACATGACCACAGGAAAGACCATAGCCTTGACTAGGCGAACCTTTGTTGGCAAAGTAATGTCTCTGCTTTTGAATATGCTATCTAGGTTGGTCATAACTTTCCTTCCAAGGAGCAAGCGTCTTTTAATTTCATGGCTGCAGTCACCATCTGCAGTGATTTTGGAGCCCAGAAAAAGAAAGTCTGACACTGTTTCCACTGTTTCCCCATCTATTTCCCATGTAGTGATGGGACCAGATGCCATAATCTTCATTTTCTGAATGTTGAGCTTTAAGCCAACCTTTTCACTCTCCACTTTCACTTTTGTCAAGAGGCTTTTTAGCCCCTCTTCACTTTCTGCCATAAGAGTGGTGTCATCTGCATATCTGAGGTTATTGATATTTCTCCCGGCAATCTTGATTCCAACTTGTGTTTCTTCCAGTCCAGCATTTCTCATGATGTACTCTGCATATAAGTTAAATAAACATGGTGACAATATACAGCCTTGATGTACTCCTTTTCCTATTTGGAACCAGTCTGTTGTTCCATGACCAGTTCTAACTGTTGCTTCCTGACCTGCATACAGATTTCTCAAGAGGCAGATCAGGTGGTCTAGTATTCCCATCTCTTTCAGAATTTTCCATAGTTTATTGTGATCTACACAGTCAAAGGCTTTGGCATAGTCAATAAAGCAGAAATAGATGTTTTTCTGGAACTCTCTTGCTTTTTCCATGATCCAGCGGATGTTGGCAATTTGATCTCTGGTTCCTCTGCCTTTTCTAAAACCAGCTTGAACATCAGGAAGTTCATGGTTCACATATTGCTGAAACCTGGCTTGGAGAATTTTGAGCATTACTTTACTAGCGTGTGAGATGAGTGCAATTGTGCAGTAGTTTGAGCACTCTTTGGCATTGCCTTTCTTTGGGATTGGGATGAAAACTGACCTTTTCCAATCTTGTGGCCACTGCTGAGTTTTCCAAATTTGCTGGCATATTGAGTGCAGCACTTTCACAGCATCATCTTTCAGAATTTGGAATAGCTCCACTGGAATTCCATCACCTCCACTACCTTTGTTTGTCATGATGCTTTCTAAGGCCCACTTGACTTCACATTCCAGGATGTCTGGCGCCAGGTCAGTGATCACACCATCATGATTATCTGGGTCATGAAGCTCTTTTTTGTACAGTTCTTCTGTGTATTCTTGCCACCTCTTCTTAATATCTTCTGCTTCCGTTAGGTCCATACCATTTCTGTCCTTTATCGAGCCCATTTTTGCATGAAATGTTCCTTTGATATCTCTGATTTTTCTCGAAGAGATCCCTAGTCTTTCCCATTCTGTTGTTTTCCTCTATTTCTTTGCATTGATCGCTGAAGAAGGCTTTCTTATCTCTTCTTGCTATTCTTTGGAACTCTGCATTCAGATGTTTATATCTTTCTTTTTCTCCTTTGCTTTTTGCTTCTCTTCTTTTCACAGCTATTTGTAAGGCCTCCCCAGACAGCCATTTTGCTTTTTTGCATTTCTTTTCCATGGGGATGGTCTTGATTCCTGTGTCCTGTACAATGTCACGAACCTCATTCCATAGTTCATCAGGCACTCTATCTATCAGGTCTAGTCCCTTAAATCTATTTCTCACTTCCACTGTATAATCATAAGGGATTTTATTTAGGTCATACCTGAATGGTCTAGTGGTTTTCCCTACTTTCTTCAATTTAAGTCTGAATTTGGCAATAAGGAGCTCATGGTCTGAGCCACAGCCAGCTCCTGGTCTTGTTTTGCTGATTGTATAGAGCTTCTCCATCTTTGGCTGCAAAGAATCTCGTCCTGGCTGCTCCAGCAAAGCACAGCCATGGCACCTTACCTTGGATGAGGGTCTCTCCTCACCACCGCCCTTACTCACCTTGGAGGAGGGGTATCTCCTCACCGCCGCCCTTCCTGACCTCGATCGTGGGGTAGCTCCTCTCGGCCGTGCTTAGTGCACCAGTCCTCACCGCTGTCCTTCCTCGGTCGTGGGGTAGCTCCTCTCGGCCGCGCAGCGGGCGGGGCGCTCCTAGTGCACCGGTTGAGGGCAGGCGAGGCACTCCTAGTGTGCCAGTCGAGGGCAGACAAGGCGCTCCTAGTGTGCCTGTTGCGGGTAGAATTAGAAGATAGATTCCTAGAAATAAATGAATAAGAGGAGAAAAAAGAAAAACGGATCAAAAGAAATGAGGACAATTTCAGAGACCTCCAGGATAACATTAAATGCTACAACATTCGAATCATAGGAGTTCCAGAAGAAGAAGATAAAAAGAAAGACCATGAGGAAATACTTGAGGAGATAATAGTTGAAAACTTCCCTAAATTGAAGAAGGAAATTATCACTCAAGTTCAAGAAATCCAGAGAGTCCCTAACAGGATAAACCCAAGGCGAAACACCCCAAGACACATATTAATCAAATTAACAAAGATTAAATATAAAGAACAAATATTAAAAGCAGCAAGGGAAAAACATCAAATAACTCACAAGGGAATTCCCATACGGATAACAGCTGATCTTTCAATAGAAACTCTCTAAGCCAGGAGGGAATGGCAAGACATAATTAAAGTGATGAAAGAAAATAACTTACAGCCTAGATTATTGTATCCAGCAAGGATCTCATTCAAATATGAAGGAGAAATCAAAAGCTTCACAGATAAGCAAAAGTTGAGAGAGTTTAGCACCACTATACCATTTCTCCAACAAAAACTAAAGGACATTCTCTAGATAGGAATCATCAAAAGGGTGTATAAATTCGAACCCAAAACAATAAAGTAAATCCTATTTATCAATAATTGCTTTAAACGTTAATGGGCTGAATGCCCTAATCAACAGACAAAGACTGGCCGAATCGATACAAAAACAAGACACCTACATACCTTGTCTACAAGAGACAACCAAAAGACTAAAATTCATTAAATGGATACAAAAACCAGACCCCTATATATGTTGTCTACAAGAGAACCACCTTAAAATAGGGGATATATACTGACTGAAAATGAAGGGCTGGAAAAAGATTTTCTATGCAATTATGGACCAAAAGAAAACAGGATCAGCAATACTCATATCAGATAAAATTGACTTTAAAGATCCTGAAAAGGAGACAATCAAGGTTATACATAACGACTTAAAGGAACAATCCAAAAAGAAGTTATAACAATTATAAATATATATGCACTCAACATTGGAGCACTGATATATCTAAGACGAACATTAATTAATATGATAGAAGAAATATGCAACAATACAATAATAGTGGGAGACTTTAATACCCCACTCATACTTATACAATCTGGCTGTAATAGACAAAGTAAAGAGGAAAACATATTCACTTATGAGCCTCAAAAAATTCAGTTCACTCAGGAGAGTTAAAAAAAAAAATATTGACTTATTTGTTCACTCTGTAAAGCTTTATTGACTATTTTATGGGACTGGTACCACTTTGGATGGTAGGGAGGAAGAAGTGACAAATGTGAGCCTGTCCTAAATAATATATTGTGGTAAAGATAGACCTACCAATACAAAATACCAAGATGTGCCTAAGATGAGGATACCCAAACTGGACTTTTAGTTTCCTGAACTTTTCATTTCCAGATCAAACCTCCTAATATAGGATGAATTCAACGTGTTTTTTTTTTTTTAAGTGTTCTTTGTGATTAAAAACAGAAAGCCATTAGTTAAGAAATTACATATGCTCCTCCCCACCATCACTCCCCCTTCTTTCTTCCCATTTCCCTCCCACCCTCATTGATCCTTTCCTTTGTCCATTTTCCCCTGCAAAAAAATAAAAATATAAAACAGTTAAAAAAAAAAAGGATAAAGGTCTGGAACTGCAGAAAGCAATGATATGTGAAGAGAGATGAGATGAGTAAAATCGTGCAATTTTCAATAACAGTTAAGTTCACTGTGGTTTTGGCTGTATCTCTTGCCTAATTTACCTTTCTTTTAATCCAGATATTTAGGTTATTTTCTCTAGATTAAACTTTTTTTCCTTTAGCCTATTTCCCTATTTGGAAATAAAATAATAAATAATTTTCTAGATTTACAAAAAAAAAGCTTTGGTTAGCTTTAACAGTAACCACTTTGTAGTGATCATCGGACTGTCTATGTAAAATTTATTTAGATGTCAGAGAAAAGGGGAGAATTTATGCCTCTTGCTTCCATCAGAACATTCAGATATGCAAATAAATATAAAATGTATAGCTTTCAAAGCAGAGTTTACATCATTAAATTGTTACACGGAAAAATCCGAAGCTAACAAATTGATTTTAAAAATCTATCAAGGAATATATAGTTCACATGTATACATGTAAAGTAAATGTGAAGAGAAAGTGCCAAAGTTTTGTCATTTTAAAATGCCCCTACTAAGTATTTTTAGCCTTAGTTTAATCAGTCAGCTCTTTTCTTCTGAACAACCTCGTCCCACAGGTTTTTTCACTGTTATTCCCTGGTCTTATCAGGCTTGTTGTTTCAGTCTCCGACTTGTTGGTTTTGTTACTGTTGTCTTAACACATTCACAATGAGAAGCATACCTTTTTATATGTAACAACACACATTTATGTTGTCCTCCATAGTCTGCAAAACACTTCCCAAATATAAACTTCATTAATCCTCATAATCTACATATTATTTTGAAAGCCTTTTTGTACTTGAGGAAAGGTCAGCTTAATATGTTTATATGACCTGACCAAGTAGCTAAAACAGACTCAATCCTCTGTGTATAATTCACTGGTGAATAACTAAGCTGGAACTAGTGGTCTGTCCTGGGCAGCAGGGCCAGGGTACAACGCTTCTGTCTTCTTTTCAATGCATAAACTTTATTACTTGAAGATTTAAAATGCAAGAAATCATTTAGAGGCAGCATCACCATTTTTCCTACAGCATTTGCTTACTTCATGTCTTTGTGTCTCATCTTGGTGTTTTCTTGAAATATTTAAATCCTCCACCAGCAAAATGACTATGACTCACTGAAGGTTCAGATGATGATTACAATTTTTCAGCCATAAAGTATTTTTTAATTAAGGTATGTACATTGTTTTTTAGACATAATGCCGTTGTCACCTTAATAGACTACAGTGTACACATAGCTTTTATATGTACTGAAAACCAAAAAGTTCATGTGACTCACATTATTTTTATATTTACTGCAATGGTCAAACTGAACCCATGATACCTCCTTGACCTTACACCTGTATTTCATAAGAAACTATTATTGCAATTTTAAATTATTTATAGAAGATCTCTGTTTATTTGTACATAATGTTTATCCATTTATTGATTTACATATTTGCAAAGATTTGTTCTGATTCAAAATGTATATGACCATGTTTATTTCTTTTTAACTTATATTATGAAAGAGTCCAGGAATGAATACCCCCAAAATATTTTGGCCCTATAAACTATCCTTACTGCTATAAAATATAAACCCACTCAAAACGTAACATCTTTTAAAACTCAAAGCAAATATTGGGGTAACCATCTGATCAAATAACAATAGTCAAAATGAGTGAAAAGCACCCTGCTTTAGGGATAGTTATGTACAGATGGGAGTAAGAGAAGGAAGTACCTAAGAATGATCTCATTTATTCAGTACTCAATGCTTCTTATTTTGTTGTCTGCATAATTCCCACTTGGGCAAATTTCTGTTAATGGAATGCGCACACCCTGGTGTTAGAAAGAGTTCTATTCATGTAGAATGTAGCTTCATTTGTTGAGCACTTATTATTTGCAAATCACTATACTAAGCACTTGGATTCACTACGTATCTATCCCGATTGTGTGGGTGAGAAAACGGAGGCATAAGGAGGGTTAATCATTTAAAAATCACAAAGCTGGTAAGTGATGAAGCTCGACCTTAAACCCGGCTCTCCATCCCCAGAATTTTAACCATTTCAGTTAATCATATCTACCAACAAACTTTAGAATAAAATATCAAAGGATCGGTCACATGGACGTGCTGTCTGACAGTCAACATATATGCTTTTGCACTTTTTTCCTCAGTGAATTTTTGTCTTTTTCACTTGGGTTTGAACTTATCAGTGAGCGTTCTTCATCCTCCTTTCTTGGGTGAACAAGTTCTTTGTTTTATCTGATTTTCCCCTTTTTTCTTGCTGTATTTTCTCCTCAGAGGAAACGTCCTTATCAGAAAGGACTATATATAGCCAGAAAGATTAATCTGTTTACCTAAATCTTCGTTTCTTTGTATACACAGACCCTCTGGATTCCCCAAACTTTGCTATTTCTGTAACACATAATATGCTTACATGTAAACACATGCCTATGACGTGACATGACGTGAAGTCGCTCAGTCGTGTCCGACTCTTTGCGACCCTGTGGACTGTAGCCTACCAGGCTCCTCCGTCCATGGGATTCTCTAGGCAAGATATACTGGAGTGGGTTGCCATTTCCTTCTCCAGGGAATCTTCCCAACCCAGGGATCGAACCCAGGTCTCGCGCATTGGAGGCAGACGCTTTAACCTCTGAGCCACCAGGGAAGTCCAAAAAAACATGCCTATATATGAACATAATTTACACAACAGAATTAATTCGACCTTCGCATGTCTTTGTCTTCCTCACACCCTTCATAGCACAGTGCTTGCCCATTCCTAGACTGCTTTTTCATGGTTTATCCAATGGCTCGTGAGCACTCCAAGGTAGCAGTCGTTTGCTTTCTCCCCCTCCTCCAGAAGCTCAGAAGAAGCAGCTGGAAGCGAGTCTAGAGCTGATCCAGGATGAGTGTGTGTCCGAGAACGCGGACCACTCCGCAGAGGAGCCCGCAGAGGGAGCGCCCGACGCCGACGGGGAGGAGCTGACCGACGGCGTGGAGGAGGACTTCGACGAGGACGGGGCTCACGAGCTGGTAGGAAACAGTCCCGGCATGTCCGCAGCCCGTTCGTGGTAAAGTAGAGGTGAATTCTCCGGGGCTTATTTCTTCCTCCTGTGCACATGCTTAAGGCACTCGTGGACAGTGCTCTGCACATAATAAGTGCTCAATATACTCTTGCTAATTTAAAATATGAAGGAATAATGAACGAACAAGATTATAGGTTAGAATTACATATTCGCAGTCTCAGATGAAAAATTCTCTTTCTCAAGTGCTTCATCACAACAGGAATCTTGTGTTTGAGCCATTACGCATGAGCTGTACCTGGGTATGATATCCTGGCAATAAAAGTCATCTACTGGGAGACGCATGGCCCCCTCCCAGTTAACTGTGTCACTCACTGATGATGACTGTATTAGTTACATGGTCAGCAACCCTGGACACTCTGTTCACTGAAGTTGCCCTTCAGCGTGAGGCCAGTTTATCACCCTGTGTCTGTGCTGCTTGACGACCAGCTCTTATGAGCTGTGGATTTAAGACCTGATTCTTTACATGTTTTATTTTCCCAATGTTGTATAACTATACTGCTCATTTCCAGATGTTCTTTCCTGCATAAACACACCAGGGAAATATACGCTGGTAATATTGGTAAATATATGCTGATGAGGATGCTATTTCTCATATTTTATCAGCCATGAAATTAAATATGCTCTCTTTAAGGGACTGACTAATACATATGATGAGAAGGCAAATGTGTGTGTGTGTCTGTGTTTGTGTGTGTGTGTGTGTGCTGCCAACTCTCAAATAAGTATGGACTGCTTATATTAAATGACTTAATCCTAGGTAATATCAGATTCCAATCTGTTTGAATACCCACTGTTACTGAGGTGATTTTGCTGAGGGTGTTGTTTTAGCATGGTAACTATCCTGTCCTTGTTTCATCTGTGGAGTTCTGTATTGATTTTTTAACATTCCAAATCTGTTTAAATTGCATGGTACCTTTATTTAAGCTTTTGAGATAGGAGCCTTTAACAACCATTCTTATTTCTACAAAAGTCTGCCTCAGTTTGAAGGGTTTAAGTACCTATTTTTAGACTGTTTTGATTTCTGGAATCTATTGAGCAGGGCCTAAAATGAAAGGCTGACGAGTGTCTCTGCTTCTCCTCAGGCAGGACTTTAATCCACCAGCACAAGCTCCTCAGCCCATTCCAATCTGACTTTTGTTGCCACTGTCTCAGTGTGACTGCTCTTGTTGAGGTCTCAGGACGCTTCCATGATGTCATTACTAATGGTTGCCTCTCTGTTCTTATTTTAATTTACCCCTCAGTGGAATTTGGCTAGGAACTGTTTAGGAGAATTTCTCAGAATACCAAATGCTCATTCTTACCCAGCTGTGCTAGAAACTTTTCCTCCACATCCCCACTTTAAATACTGAAGTCACCCTGGGCTTTGTCGTGGGTCACCTTCTCTCTCTACACACTTTACCAATGTAACTTCATCAAATCAGATCAGATCAGATCAGTCGCTCAGTCATGTCCGACTCTCTGCGACCCCATGAACCGCAGCACGCCAGGCCTCCCTGTCCATCACCAGCTCCCGGAGGTCACCCACACTCATACCCATTGAGTCAGTGATGCTATCCAGCCATCTCATCCTCTGTAGTCCCCTTCTCCTCCTGCCCTCAATCCCTCCCAGCATCAGAGTCTTCTCCAATGAGTCAACTCTTCGCATGAGGTGGCCAAAATACTGGAGTTTCAGCTTTAGCATCATTCCTTCTAAAGAAATTCCAGGATTGATCTCCTTCAGAATGGACTGGTTGGATCTTCTTGCAGTCCAAGGGACTCTCAAGAGTCTTCTCCAACACCACAGTTCAAAAGCATCAATTCTTCAGCGCTCAGCCTTCTTCACAGTCCAGCTCTCACATCCATACATGACCACAGGAAAGACCATAGCCTTGACTAGGCGAACCTTTGTTGGCAAAGTAATGTCTCTGCTTTTGAGTATGCTATCTAGGTTGGTCATAACTTTCCTTCCAAGGAGTAAGCGTCTTTTAATTTCATGGCTGCAGTCACCATCTGCAGTGATTTTGGAGCCCAGAAAAAGAAAGTCTGACACTGTTTCCACTGTTTCCCCATCTATTTCCCATGTAGTGATGGGACCAGATGCCATGATCTTCGTTTTCTGAATGTTGAGCTTTAAGCCAACCTTTTCACTCTCCACTTTCACTTTCATCAAGAGGCTTTTTAGCCCCTCTTCACTTTCTGCCATAAGAGTGGTGTCATCTGCATATCTGAGGTTATTGATATTTCTCCCAGCAATCTTGATTCCAACTTGTGTTTCTTCCAGTCCAGCATTTCTCATGATGTACTCTGCATATAAGTTAAATAAACATGGTGACAATATGCAGCCTTGACGTACTCCTTTTCCTATTTGGACCAGAGCTTTAAGTACTATTTATAGGCCGGAGATTTCTAAATCTCCCTTTCTACTTCTTATCTCTTCCTGGAATTCTAGACTCGAGTAGATGCCTATCTCCTCAGAGCTGTTCGATAAACAGTTGAAACTTAACATGCCAGAAACATTCTTGATTTTTCCAGCCATCTTATTCCTTTCCAATATTCCTCATTCTCATAAATAGCATCATCATCCACACAGCTGTTAAAAACCAAAAAGACTGAGATTACTTTTGATTTATTCCACCTATCTCCATTAATTCTACCTCCAAATTGTAGCCCAAAGCTAGTTACGTCTTCAGTATAGCTAAACTGATCTTTTTGCTTCAGCCCATGCAATCCATTCTCTGCACAAGAAGGAAAGAAGTCATTTTAAACTGTAACCCAGACAATGCTGCTCCTTTGCTTAAGCATCTACAGTGCTTTTTATCATATTTCAAATCAAAATCCCCAAGTGTGTGAATTTAAATTATGATGAAGTCAAGTAGAAGAGGCCAGGAGAGAGAGAGAGAACTTGCTGAGGAAAAGTGGAGAAAGTCCTTGGTGCTAATAGGAAAGGAGTCTAGGATATAGATGTACGTATAGGCTGACCTTCGACATGAAGAGGAACACTGTTTTATTGCAATGCTATGCTATGCTAAGTCACTTCAGTCGTGTTCGACTCTGTGTGACCCCATAGACGGCAGCCCACCAGGCTTCCTCGTCCCTGGGATTCTCCAGGCAAGAACACTGGAGTGGGTTGCCATTTCCATCTCCAATGCATGAAAGTGAAAAGAGAAAGTGAAGTCGCTCAGTCATGTCCGACTCTTAGCGACCCCATGGACTGCAGCCCACCAGGTTCCTCTGTCCATGGGATTTTCCAGGCAAGAGTACTGGAGTGGGGTGCCATTGCCTTCTCCTATTATTCATTGCAATGAACTGTATTAAGTCTGAGGATGTGGTGGCAGGTCCTTAAGGGAGTTCAAGCACGAATTACAAGTCAGAGGGTGATAATCTCTGAAGCGTGAGTTGTTGTTCAGTCACTAAATTGTATCCAACACTGTGATCCCATGGACTGCAGCATGCCGGGCTTCCCTCACCTTCACTATCTCCCTGACTGTGCTCAAACTCATGTCCATTGAATCAATGATGACATTCAATCATTTCATTCTCTTTTGTCCCCTTCTCCTCCTGATCTCAATCTTTCCCAGCATCAGGGTCTTTTCACATGAGTAGGCTCTTCACATCATGTGGCAAAAGTATTGGAGCTTCAGCTTCAGTCCTTCTGATGAATATTCAGGGTTCAGTTCTTTTAGGATTGACTGGTTTAATCTCTTTGCTGTCCAAGAGACTCTCCAGAGTCTTCTCCAGCACACAATTTAAAAGCATCAATTATTTGGTGCTCAAGCTTCCTCATGGTCCAACTCTCACATCCGTACATGACTACTGCAAAAAACATAGCTTTGACTATATGGAATTTTGTTGGCAAAGTGATGTCTCTGCTTATTAATATGCTGTCTAGGTTGGCCATAGCTTTTCTTTCAAGGAGCAAGCGTCTTTGAAGTTTGTGGCTGCAGCCACCATCCACAGTGATCTTGGAGACCAAGAAAATAAGGCCTGTCATTGTTTCCATGGAGTGAGGAGAGATGGGCATTATCATAGGTTTGAGGAGAATTGAGAAGATTTGAAGAAGCTAATATGAAAAGCATAGAAGACCACTAATTTGAAAATATATAAAGATTGATGGTTAATGTTCATAGCTAGCTGAGGTTAAAGACCAAGAATTAGAGTACTACTCTAGTTTTGCAAACTTAAAGGTCGATCAGAAATACCTGGAGCTTGTTAACTCCCATTCCAGATAGTTAAAAATGCAGATTGCAGTGTCCCATTCCAAGGCCTCTGATTCAGTATGCCAAGTGTGTCTGAGAATTCACATTTCTAACAGGTTCCCACATTGTGCTGCTGCTGGCAGTCTGAGGAGCTCTTTGAGAACCGCTGTTATGGAGGCATCAGCCAGCATAGCTGTGGGGTTCTCTCCATCAGACCTTATCAGTTGGATTGTTGTCAAATAAATCAAACACAACCAATAAATAGAGTTGAGGACATAAGTAAAAAAGAGTGGTTAACTAGAGAAATCATGAAATTGAACCCCAGCAGGGAAGTCAGGGAACAGAGGGGGGACTGAGAAGGAGAAAAAAGAAAAAAGAGGCATAGAGTGAATAGAAGACCCTATACTGTGAAGGACAAGAGGAAAGAAGAGGAAA